>OX422215.1:555540358-557940358 GCA_949130495.1 Sambucus nigra | reverse complement strand
ACTAAACTAATCCACAAATAACAAAGTATAGAGCATCTAAATCCCACAATAAAATAAGAAACCACTATTCTCATCTTCAAATTAATACAACAAAACTCTCGTAATAAATTACAACAATCTAACTATCTCGAAAACAAATAAATCTCCAAGTGCTCTATAGATCAAAATAAATACAAGTCTTCTCATCTCTTGTAATAAAAATTCTTCCCATATATTCCTCGCTAAAATCATCCCAATTGGTCCATAGCACTCAAATCCGTGCTCACCTGCCAACTAAGAAAAAGATGGGGAAGTACACAATACGACAAGAATATGCTCAACAAAGATGTTAGCGATGAACAAAGCGCAACAATACGACTACGAATACTCAAATCAAATAATGCAAATCTCAATAGAATTTTATCAATAAATTTCTCAACAACACATTAACCAGAGTCACCAGGCCTCACCATACCGCGCCATACTTTATCAAGTAGCCAGAAAAGGAGTCTTGGCAGGTGCCTAACATTAGTGCCATATTAAAATCTCATGACAGCGTGCTCAAAACAACATGAATAATACCTCATGAATGAAAATAATTCCAACAATTATTTTTCCAGATTTCCAAGAATTTAACAATTCAAAATATGAGTTCAATTAACAAGAATTCAACGGAATAAACACTCGCGAGATTTCAGGAGCATATTGTGTAAAACCCCATACCTCAAAATCATCAAATGAATCATCGCATAATTCAGTCTCAAAATCTAATCACACCATCACGTTCCTCTCGCGAAAATAATAAAATCTCGTTCTAGCCCAAACTCGAGATAACACCAAATAAGCTTTCTAATCTAAGGTTGAAATCTTGAATAGGTTTGGGGCTATGGTTTGTAGATGAAAGGGAGTAATTTTGGAGAGGTCTTCTGGTTGAAAAGTTTCAGAAAAAGTGATTTGAAAAGCCAAGCCACGAATTTGTTGATATATAAATGATTAAGAGTTTGATTAATAAAAGAGTTCTAATTAGATACAAACACTAAAAATTTTATTCCGGACGATCGGACCGTTGAATCGCTTAAAATTTTAGCATGTTGTAGCGAACGGTGAGACAGGACTTCTGACAAAAATTCAGCTTGATCGGACGGTCGGTTTTCTAAAAATATTATTTTTACTAGAGAGTTTTATGTTCCAATGACTCTTAGAGAGTTTTATATTTTGAGAACTCTTCTATATAATAAAAATTCAATTAAAACTACATTTTAATTCCAATTCCGAAACCGTTTGAAATTCTCATCTTTAAAAGTAATAACCAACATATTTGAGCAATAAAAATAATTTTATCTCAAAATTTTATTTTTCCTCTTAATTTCGAAAATACTCCCAAAATTACGCGGGTTGTTACACTTCCCCACTAACAATGGAATTTCGCCCTCGAAATTCGCCGAATGTCTAACTCTAAAAAAATCAGCCCAACAATCTCCAAAAATAAACTCGTCACCAAAAAAATAATTTCCTCACATCTAATCTAGATGCCTAACTCAAAACGATTCTCTAAAAATTTCTATCTCCAAATTTGTGCCATAAAAACGCAACAGACCCAAAACTCAAGATCCGAGGGTTGTCATATACCTAAGCTCTGATACCATTCTGTAACACCCCGCCCGCTCGGGGAGAGCGAACGGAGCGCTACTATCGATAAAACTAAACTAATCCACAAATAACAAAGTATAGAGCATCTAAATCCCACAATAAAATAACAAACCACTATTCTCATCTTCAAATTAATACAACAAATCTCTCGAAATAAATTACAACAATCTAACTATCTCGAAAATAAATAAATCTCCAAGTGCTCTATACATCAAAATAAATACAAGTCTTCTCATCTCTTGTATTAAAAATTCTTCCCATATATTCCTCTATAAAATCATCCCAATTGGTCCATAGCACTCAAATCCGTGCTCACCTGCCAACTAAGAAAAATATGGGGAAGTACACAATACGACAGGAATATGCTCAACAAAGATGTTAGCGATGAACAAAGCGCAACAATACGACTACGAATACTCAAATCAAATAATGAAAATCTCAATAGAATTTTATCAATAAATTTCTCAACAACACATTAACCGGAGTCACCAGGCCCCACCATACCACGCCATACTTTATCAAGTAGACGGAAAAGGAGTCTTGGCAGGTGCCCAACATCAGTGCCATATTAAAATCTCATGACAGCGTGATCAAAACAACATGAATAATACCTCATGAATGAAAATAATTCCAACAATTATTTTTCCAGATTTCCAAGAATTTAACAATTCAAAATATGAGTTCAATTAACAAGAATTCAACGGAATAAACACTCGCGAGATTTCAGGAGCATATTGTGTAAAACCCCATACCTCAAAATCATCAAATGAATCATCGCATAATTCAGCCTTAAAATCTAATCACACCATCACGTTCCTCTCGCGAAAATAATCAAATCTCGTTCTAGCCCAAACTCGAGAAAACACCAAATAAGCTTTCTAATCTAAGGTTGAAATCTTGAATAGGTTTGGGGCTGTGGTTTGTAGATGAAAGGGAGTAATTTTGGAGAGGTCTTCTGGTTGAAAAGTTTCAGAAAAAGTGATTTGAAAAGCCAAGCCACGAATTTGTTGATATATAAATGATTAAGAGTTTGATTAATAAAAGAGTTCTAATTAGATACAAACACTAAAAATTTTATTCCGGACGGTCGTACCATTGGAATCGCTTAAAATTTTAGCATGTTGTGGCGAACGGCGAGACAGGACTTCTGATAAAAATTCAGCTTGATCGGACGGTCGGTTTTCTAAAAATATTATTTTTACTAGAGAGTTTTATGTTCCGAGGACTCTTAGAGAGTTTTATATTTTAAGGACTCTTCTATATAATAAAAATTCAATTAAAACTCCATTTTAATTCCAATTCCGAAACCGTTTGAAATTCTCATCTTTAAAAATAATAACCAACATATTTGAGCAATAAAAATAATTTTATCTCAAAATTTTATTTTTCCTCTTAATTTTGAAAATACCCCCAAAATTACGCGGGTTGTTACATAACCTAGCAGAACCATTAACATATAGCAGGAAGAAACATGGATTGCGAACAGAATATTATTCTAGGGGTTGTTCGAACAAGATGCCATGTCATTCGAATGACATGTTATCTCGTTAGAACGAGAAAGTAAAATTTTCCCAGATTACACAGAAAGACATGCAGTTTTGTCTAGTGAGAAAATTCATAAAAGTAGTTCCTGGAATGGGCAAACAATTCCAAAACAGTGCTAAAATAGTACCAAAAATAAGAAAAGAAAGTAAAATACAAATTGTACATACTAGCAATAGGGAAAAGTGTCATTGTGTAAATCACCCTATGCTAGCAAACATGTCTAGACCTCAACCGAGAAGTGCGGTGGAATTCTCCAAAAATGGTGACATCTTTTGAAACAACTCCATTAAATCATGTGATGTCTTGACCAAAAATTTACTTGCTCACGAATATGTGAAAACTCTCTTTAATTGTGTGCAAGCTAAGTGTCATAAGAGGTTGCATGCGCGTGAACATGTGTAGTGGCATAACTTGGAACGAAAGCCAACTTAAAATAAAATTCCCTAAGGTGTCCTCACTTTTTTCAATGGGAGCAGACATAAATTGGCCTAGTAATTAATTTTTCAAAAATTCTAGGATGTGTTCTCCTAATGGGAATAGGACGCCTAGGTGGGTTGGGATGAGAAACACGTGAATCAATCACCAAAGTGGGAACCGACTCGGGTGCAACAAAAGATGCGGATGCACTATCATAACCTTTTCTTAAACTCTAATCACCACCCAAAATGGGATTAAGAACCATCTTTTCAACCTTATTAGATGCGTTCCCTAAGGGGTCTTTGACCTCCTGGGCACGTTCGAGATCACTCTCGAGTTGGGATACATGTGTCGTCAGACTAGACATCGTGTTGGTCAAGTCACACTTTTACCTTTTCAAAACTTCCTTATCTCTCTCCAAATCTAAAACCCAATGACCTAAATATCTATTGTACCTTTTTGTTTTCAAGGTATCGGTGTACAAATAATTAAAGGCTTTTTGGATCTCACTTTCATCTCCACTCTCAAACTCATTCTCATTTCCACTAGAAACACTTGACTCATCGTCGTCGCTCCCGTGGACACTATCATCGGGGGACAAAGTGGGTGTGCTCATAAGACTCGAAAAAGCTAGACACATCCCATGAGCTAAATATTTTTCATACTCGTCTTTCTCATCATCGCCCTTACTATCACTAGGACTGGAAGGCATGAATACTTTCTTCCCTTTTCTCTTAAGCCTAGTAGCACACTAAAAAGCCCTATGCCCTTACCATTGACATTCAAAACAAATCATCACATCTAAATCTTCCCAACTCTCTTCCTCTTTTTCTTTTTCCTTATCTTTATCATTGCCCTATGTGGCCTTTTATTTCTTTTTATTTTTCTCAAATGACTTTTTAGTGAAAGAATTATTTTTGTTCATTTTGAGAAACTTTTTAAAAAAAATTCACAAACAAGGTCACATCCTCAATGCTAAAATCTTCCTCAAAATCAAACTCGTACACTCTCTCTTTTTTTTTCTTCCTAACTTGAGTCTTTAAAGCAACGCCTCTACCCTTAGCCTTAATAGTTTGGGAAAACATGTCAATTTCATAATTTTGTAGGTCTCCTACAAGCTCTTCTAACTTAAGTGAATTTAACTTTCCCAACGAATTCAAACAGGGACTTTGGGAATGAAACGTTTTGGAAGAGATCTCAAAATCTTTTTAATGACACACGTGTTATCAGTAGGCTCGCCTAAATTAAAACTCGTGTTAACAATGTCTAACAAACGTGCATAAAACTCATCAAAACATTTAGTCTTAGGCATGGTAATGGTCTCAAATTGGGTGGCCAGATTTTGTAACTTTGATTATTTAATCGCGTTCGTACCCTCATGTGTCAATTGGAGGACATACCATGACTCTTTAGACATGGTGCAGGTCATAATTCAACGGAACTCGTCAGGGGTGACGGCTCCCAAAATATCACTCAAACCACGGGAATTAAAATTAGACATTATGAAATCATCTTTGGTCCAATTCGACACATGTTTCAAAGAGGTGATGTTATTAGTGGTGACAGTGGGAGGAGTCTACTCTCTTTCAGAAAGCAACCAGACTCATTCATCAATGGCTTTCAACCGGGATTTCAAATGAGCTTTTCAGTAGGCATAATTGGACCCATCAAAAATATCCATTCAATTATATAAGTTCTCATTTTGAAACAATGCGAAAAACTTTCAAAAATCATATTTTTTTTAAAAAAAACTCAATATCACACAAGTTTGCAAAAAATAGGAATATGCGATAAATTAGCGTAACCAGCTCTGATACCAATTTCAAAATGTGTGTTATGTGCGATACTGATTCAATTAGATTCGCAATTTAAAAAACAGGCTTATTTAATTGAATGTCTAAATTTTCACAAACCAAATACTAATTAAATCATCCCCTAAACATGCATCTACGTGTCAATTCAAATCTCAAATTTAATTAAGTGATGAAGAAGATGACAAAGACAAATTTGAGGAAAAAATCCCCGCAGAGTAAAAACATTTTATTTCCACTATAATTTGTAAAGGAACTGTTTACAATCAAATTACAACGAAAATACAAGTTGACTTATGAAATACCTCCAAGTGTTGGTTCGTAGTCGTCAACCCAGGAATACCATATCACTCCCTATGACACGCATTCGATCGACCCAATACCTCCCGCAAGTGGCACCTATGGTCAGTCATGTACCTTTCCAAAGAACCTAGATTCAGTAGCAAAACTCCCAGCAAAACTATGCTTTGGGTTCCAAAAACAACTCACATAAAAAGTCTGGGATTTGTGAATTGTAAAAACAGAGTTTTTAACCCTAAAAAAGATGGAGAATAAACCAAAAAACACTCAAAGAGCATTCCATTAAAACTAATGTTTTCTCCTCTCGAAATACAGTAACATGACACCCTTTATATAATGAAAATCAAGGCGGTGATGTTCTGGAAAATGATACCCCTAAGAAGGGAAACAACAAGGGTGGTGAGCAACTTCATCAGAGAATACATCATTTTCTATGTTGGAATTCCAAATGTTCTCCTCTCTGATAAGGTCTTCATAGATGCATCCTTGTGAGGACTTATCAGTATGTTAATACAGGAGGAGAGGCCGATAACTTATTCTTCACGAAAGCTAAAGCCTCACTATGGAAATTACCCCACCCAAGACTTGGAGTTAGCATCTGTGGTTATTGCTTTGTGAGTGTGGAGGCAATATCTCCTTAGTGAAAAGTTCCAGCTATCCACATACCATAAGAGCCTATTGTATTAATTCATCCAGCAGGAGTTGAACATGAGGTAAATGAGATGGTTAAGGTTTCTGAAAGATCACCAGTTTGATATTCAGTATCATCCTAGGAAGGAGAACATTGTGGAGGATGCTTTGAGCCGTAAATCGATATTAGAGGTAGCAAAAGTGTGGAAGGAGAAGTGGAAATCACTTTTGTGAGTATGAAGAGTTAAATCGTGCTTTTATGGAGGTTCTCACCATCACACTTGAGATCATTATTCAGGTCATGGGGGCACATACACGAGACCAACTTTACCAGGATAGGGTTAAGCAGTTATTATATGACCACTACTCGTTAGGGTCAAACGAAGAATTGAGATTCCAGTGTAGGCTAGTTATCCCGGATAACAAGGAGATGAGGCGAGCCATTATGTCCAAGGATCACAGTTCATGCTTTACAGTACATCCTAGTGGGGTTAAGATGTACCAGGATATGCGACGTCAGTAATGGTGGATCTCCATGAAGAAGGACATAACAGTCTTTATATCCAAGTGTGCCACATGCCAGTTAGTGAAGGTGGATCATCAACGTCCCATAGGTGTACTATAGCCTCTCTAGATCCTGATGTGGAAATGGGAGAGTATTTTCACAAATTTCATCACTGGGTTACATACGTCATAAAGGGTATGATTTAATTTGGGTGATTATTGATAGATTGACGAATGCGACTCATTTTTTATCGATTCGGACAGACAACACATCAGAGCAGTATGCTAGACTTTTCCTTACAAAGATTGTGAAATTACATGGGGTAGCACTCAACATCGTATTGGATAATGACAAGACATTTGTGTCCCACTTTTAGAGGAGCTTCCACTTTTACGACCAGAGTTGAGGTTAAGTACCTCGAACCACCCACAGATCGATGGACAGACATAGAGGATGAACTTAATAATGGAATACATGCTACGGATGTGCATCTTAGATTTTAAGGGTAGTTGGGAGCAATTTTTGCCCTTGGTGGAGTTTGCGTACAATAATAGCTATCCGTTCACTATTAGGATGTCACCATTTGTGGCGTTTTATGGTAGACCTTTCCATTCATCCTCATGTTGGTTGAAGGTGGGGGAGAAGAAATTACTTGGGCTAGAGTTCATTAAAGACACCTCCAAGAAGGTGGAGATGATTTAAGCTAGGATTCGGATTGCCCAGGATAGGCAAAAGAGTCGTGTGGACGTGGGTTGGAGAACCCTGTATTTCAGTTTCCGGGACTAGGTGTTGATTAAAGTGTCTCCCATGACGGGAGTGGTGAGATTTGGGAATAATGGAAAGTTATCTCACTAGTATGTGGGGTCATTCCCTATCATTGAGAGGATTGGGCCCGTAGCATATCAGTTGGAACTATCAGACCACTTGCAATAGATGCACACCGTCTTTCACATAATTTCATTATGGAGGTTCCTTAGAGATGAGATAGCTTACCATCATATCAATATTGATGAGATACATCTCTAACCTAATGCTACCTATGAGGAAAGACACGTTACCATTATAGACCACAGGGAGAACCAACTATGATATAAGGTTGTTCCATTGGTACGTGTATAGTGGGGAAATTGTAAGGAGGATGAGTCGACTTGGGAGAGGGAGGACGACATGTGAGAAAAATATATGAAACTCTTCTAGCCAGGTAAGCTTCAAATTCCAAGGATGGAATTCCGTTATTAGGGGAAGAAGAATGTAATGCCTGTAATTTTAGAATAAACATTAAATTTGAAGGAAGCAAATTGAATCGATCAATTTAATTAATTATGCTGTGAAGAAATTAATTAATTATTATTTCTTTTATGTGAAGTTGACTTTGCATTTTATATAATTTTGGTAGATAATAATTGCATATGTATTGAATAATTGGTGTATGACGTGTGGCACAATTGAACAATGTAATTGTTGAATAAAAAATTACTCAGACATGTTTTAAAAGGTTTTATTAACTCGTTTTAGGTGTTTTAGACCTTTAGAAATGGTCCCGGGGTATATGTATATGAGCTAAGAGGTTATTAGACTAGTTGAGTTATGTATTTGGGTCCATTTGGGGGTCAAAAATTAACGCCCAGGGTCCAACTCGATAATTGAGTTTAGAATATATTAATTGAGGGATTAAGGAATCAACCCATCATTAACTAAGAACCCTAGCAGACACTTTGGGAAATGATATGTGGCAAAAGGGCTAAGGAAGGGGAGAATTCAAGAAAGAGGATAAAGAACATACCAATAAAACATCAAGAAATCAAGCAAGAATTTTCTTGCTAACTTTATTTGTCCAAAATATTTCTTAGTTCATCGTGATTTATCCCCCATGTAGAATTTTGGAATATGTAGGGATTTATGGTGATATAATGATGAATTAAATTATGTTTGTAGATGATATGAATCTAAAAATAGGAAAGAAAATCTAGAAATTAGTATGGGTATTAATTGTGAGTTGGATGATAGGAAATTCATGCTTTATAACCTTATTATAGTTGATATGATTATTCGTAGAGGACTATTGGATATGTTACATATCTGAAACTTATTTTGATTATAACCCTTGCATCATGTTATAATCATAAAGGATTTATAGGGCATTAATTTGATTTGGTATGAACTCCCCCGTAGCATGAAATTATGAGAATTTATACTTGAATCCGACCATAAAATACGTAATAAATTATCCAAAGTGGGTGAACTTAGTCGTGTGGACTTGTTTTAAGGTTTACACAAATGTTTGAGCCTTTGGAATTAAGTTTAAGAGGAAGATTTGAATTCCCATACTTAGAAACTTGTAACAGGTCAAGATTGCTGCCAATGGGGCTAACCGGTTCGGCCACTAGGGAAAGATCAGTGGGGATCGGGGTTTAATCCGAGGTATTTTTAGGATTCCATATGAATTGGTGGGACGATGTTTGGACAAGCGAATAATTTGTTAAAAATATTTTAGTGACACAAAAATTAAATGGAGAGCTTGTTTAACACGATGGTTAAGCTTTTATAAAAATGGGGGAAATTAGTGAATAACTAGATGGTTCATTATTATACGGAATTCTCTTATGGGAAATCACAATGGGCAGTTAGGGTATAATTATAAAGTAAATACCTATACATATTGTGTGATAATAATATGTAATTATTTATGTGTGTAAGCATACCTATGCTTGTCGGCACATGTGGGCTAGGCGTTATGCAGGTCATAATTTAGGTACTACGTAGCAGCACCACTTATGAGATATATGTGTAGATGTTGAGATCCATGATCACCGCTAGGTATGGGCCGTGAAATGGTGTGTTTTGTAAGGAACGACCCAATTTTGTGTGTTTTGTGACGTCTGACTTTGATAGGAGACTCCGGCAGACTTATCGATAGAACACGAATGAAACACGCTATTGGTACAGGCCTTTAGTATCGCATATATATAAGGACATATATAATGTAATATAATGAATATTTTAAATTTTCTTGTCTACTATTATAGACTAAAAATCACAGACCCAATATTGCGTAGTATGTATGATGATTGATTACGTCACTTTATGGGTAGTATGATTAGGACGACTTGGAAAGTAGGAATTTGAATGTAGATAATTTTATTCAAACACATTAACTATTCTTTATGCATTCTTATACTTTCATTAGCACATTTATCCATCATCTGTAATGGGACTTGGGTAGTTATACGTATAACATTGCTCTTAGATGAGGGGTAAGATATATTATGAATGTGAGTGACAATCGATGGGAGGCATTCACTTTTAATTACTTGTACTTTTTCACTTTAAATTTATTAAGTTAATTCTTGCACACTTTAGGGCGCTAACCCAAAATTACAAATATTTTCTCCCCCGAGGTGCTATTGGACAGGGATAGCAGGACTGTGGAATGATTAGATGTGAGTCTCATATCGCGCATCAGACTTCATATCATTCATTCTGGACTAGATTGTTTCTCTATTTTAGTTGATTATCGACTTCAGATCACTGAGTGTGGACTAGATTTCTTCTCTATTCTAGTTGATTACCTTTGCGATTATTGTATGGGCATAAGCCCAAAGTCTATTTTATTTCTTGCTGGTTTGAGGCACTTATGAGTATGTTGGGATTTATTCATACTACGTGGATGTTGAATTTTATTATTGTCTTGAATATTAATTCAAATTCCATTTTAAACTCAATTGTGTTTTACAAATATATGTTTTGTATGGTTTGGTGTTGAGAATGATATAGATTGTATAGCAAACACCATTTTCAGCGTATTGCGTCTGACCAACCTTTACATAAAAAAATGGGGGTTGTAATACTACAAATGTTACCTTTTGTAAAAAAATGTTTACAAGGGAAAAAGGGTCCTTTTATATCGTCAACCCTGCTATTAAATGTTTTTGTACAACTGATTCTAATAGCTGTCATTAGAAATGGCACTCAATCATTAATAGAAGAAATAATGGCACCCAACCAAGAATAAAGAAGAACAAACGCACCCGAAACTACAAATAACCCTTAAAAAAGAATGGTTGTAGGAGTCAATGGTATTAAATGGCTCCTTTTGACATTTCTTATGGTGATTTATATTTTAAGTAATTTTATAAATAGTGCCAACGAATTATAATCACCAAATAAAAATTGATGAAACTATTAAATTAAATTTGAAGTTTTTGGTAAATTTTAATTTAACACCCAATCCTTTTAAAAGTTATAATATTAACCTTAAACTTTAAAAACTCTTGCAATTAAACTAACAATTATATTGTTGTTAGGAAATGTAAACCTAATTCAATTTTGTTATGTTTTTATTGTAAGGTGACAAAATTTTAAGCTTATTTCTTAATAAATTATGTTTTAAGTTGATTGTCAAATATTTAATTAAAAGTCTAAATGGTGTGCCTATATATATTCGAGCAACCTTAAATCTATAAATAAACGCATATACACACATTACAACAAATATAGCTTTTAGCGACGAAATATATTCATCTACACCAAATATAGCTTTTAGCGACGAAATATATTCATCACTTCATTAGTCGCGATAAGGTGGCCGAACTAGATTATTTGCGAAGAATATGATTTTGTCACTAGAAGTTTAAATTTAATGACGAAAATATTCGCCGCCAAAGGTCATTTTGATTATCGCGGAAAACATTCTTAAAATAGTTAAAATCGTCCCTACTGAATAAAAACATGTCACTAGTGAATAAAAAATCGTCGCTACAGAATAAAATTTTAGCGTGGTAAAATGACACGTGATTTTAATGGATATTTTGCCGGTACATTTCGTCACAAAAAGAACAATGAAAATTTAATATTGTCATAAATAATCAATTTTTAATATAATCTTGTTATAGTTTTTCATTCATTTAACACCAATATTTTAATGAAAGTTTGACAAATCAGTCTGGTTTATATGAGACATTTCCTAAAATATCCTATCACATTATTTTTTCCTCAATAGATCCTACTTGTAGATATAGTGAATATTCACTGCATATTTATAGGTTAGATCTATTGGAACAAAAAAAAATTATGAGACCTCTTAAAGCAAAAATAAATAAATATTAAGACCTATTTAATTAGATATAGTGTAAAGGGGACTAATTTATAAAAAAAAAACTCATTTTTATAATTGAGATACTTTTCAAAGCATGCCAATAATTCCTCCAAAATGAAAGCACTATCAACAGACAAAGTAATTAAGAGGCGTAATGTAAATCTAGGACGATACGAAAATTTTATGATTCACTAACAAAATCTTAAACGATATGGAAATTGACATTTCTTCTTCATTGATCTGCGAAGAAAGGGCATTCACCACCCTCTCTATTTTCAGCGTGTCCTTAAGCTTCAGATCGATCAGGTACATTATATAGCCTGACAATTGAGCATACGCGAACCATAGCGCGTCCTGAAGCTTCAAAGTAACAAGCCTCTGTGATGATAAGGTTGGTTCTGGTGGTTAAGGATACGATACTGGTGGGGGGGGGGGGAGATAGGGATGGTGGTGGGGGAGATGGGGATGGTATATGTGTGCATTGGATTTGGTTCTTTGAGAACACTAGTGCAGGTTGGTTGATAATACTATCATCAGAAATATGAGAGAATAGAGTTTCATTTTCTGGATCATCTCTGTTTGTTTTTTCTCTCCCAAGACAAAAGAAGGGTGAGTTGATAATATCACATACTAATAGTCATATATAAAGAGGCCATGAGGTTCTCATAGTTGTGTGCCAGGTGTCGGTATGGCTTCTCTCTACACACTTGTTAGTTCCACCCCAAATTCTGCCCAGTTTTCCTAGCTTTCGGCATCTTTGTCTCTTTTTCTTCTCCAATTTCTAATACTTAATACAATGATACGAGATAAAGAGGTGTCTCCTCTTCTAACTACGACCTTTCATGTCTCCAAAATGTAACGCATTTCTTCTCATTCTTTTACAGTATTTGTATTTTTAGGCCAATTACTATCATCAATAGTCGAGTGTGATCCATTACTACTTACAGTCCTTTTAGTCTATCATTTTGCGCTGCCCTTTCACTCCTCAATTGATGAAAACCAAACATTGTTCTCTCTTAGACCACCCAAACAGCGGGTCCTCTCTCTCTCTCTCTCTCCATTTAAATTTTTGATTCATACCCTGCAGTCATTCATATATGCTAAAATGCTACAGGAAGGATTGATTTGTCTTGGGTTATGTTGTGTTCCTTAGGGATGATCTCTATTTCAACCTTTCTTTAATAAATTCATTCTTATTTTTGCTAGATTGGTTGAGAGTGCGGTTAGAACCATCGTAATCACTCGAGACTTGAATTCTTTTTTTTTCTAACACATAATCCCATATGTTTATTTGTGACTCCCTGTGTTGGGTTTGATGTTAAACTCCATGCTTTGTTCATTTTGTAGTCTTTGTTCAATCATGATAATATTGCTCCACCGCACTGGCATAGCTGAATACCTAGCTTTCGAGTTACTCTTTTAAAACTCTCCTTCTCATTCGTTATAATCTTTCACGACTATCCCCAATTTACAGGTTTTTTTATTTTCCTTCAAAGTTCTATGCAGTCTAAAGAATTTGTGTTTGCAGGTACTTAAGTAGGCTAAAAATGTCGTGAGGGAATGAACTGTGAAAAACGCACTACATCTCTATGTAAAGATATTTTTTTATTTTTTTTAAGAATACAACTATGTTTCTAGATGTTTAGTAAAGGAAAACTGATTATTAAATTTTATTGTTACGGTTTCTTTTCTATATTTTGGTGAGTTTAATTTTAGATGCGTAATCGGAGTTGAGGATACCGAGTCTGTTTAAGGACTATATCCCTGACTTTCCGTATTCGTAATGGGTTTTTTCTATTATTTATCTACTCTTGTTTCCATGTAGCCATATTTGTAGTAGGTTGTACATGCCTCAGTAAAGGATCATATCCAAAATCATCACCAGACATATTTTTTTTGGTCTACGCTCCACTAAGATCACTTTAGATTTTAATAAAAGTGTATTGAATTTTCTATATTATTTTCGTGTTGGAGCCTCTCCAATACTGTTCTTGATATTCATTATTACGTACATTATGTGGAGTATTTATATTTATTGATTTACTTATGTTACTCATTTTGTAGTTCAAGAAGGATCTATCTCAAGTGGATTCTATTTATGGTGATTTAATTTATGGTGTTTGCCCACTGAGACTGATTGTTCAGATTGTGACACTCTTACTAATGAACATGAATCATATATTAAGTCTTCACAAATCAGTAGTCCAATTGAATTTACAGAAATCAACCACTATATAACATGTACTTATACAACAAGTTTTTGAACTCCTTGAGTTATTGTGTTTCTCCCTTTGAATAATATAATAGCGGTTGTATTCTATTACATCTAGGCATGTAATCTTTAAAAATCTATGTATATACATAAAATATTAATCCAGAATAGTTTGGAGTTGCCACGTGGCTAATGCCTTAATTATCAGTATCGCATAATCATGTTTGCAACAACTACAAATTGCTTTGAAAGTAGACTCAAAACGTCTCTAAATCGCCTCGAGAAATGAATAGTCAAAAGCCACCTCAATTATGAGAACTATTCATCTCTCGGTTTGTTAAAACGAAAGAGTCCTTTCTCTCCTATGGTAATTTAGAGACGAATCCGTGGAGCCAGGTCAATTCCTTACTTTAAACTACACTCACATGAACCATCCATTTGTTTAAACATATTCCTTCAGATGTAAACATAAAATGGGGGAATTATAAAAAGTTAGTAAAGTAAGACAAGTGCTCAAGTGGTGTACTTAGCAACTCACCTGCTGGAATTGTGCAGTATAAGGGTCCCTCCATGCACAATTGTCACTCATGTTTTGTAGGTTCCGATTATACTCTTCGAAATATGTGTCCTTTAAAAAATTTTGGCCCCATGTAAGTTTCTTGTGTGTTTTGAATTTCTAGAACTATTGTAAATGGTAGATTTGGATTCAATAATATTTTTTTGCACCCACTATATATGTTTTTATTTTTGTTTTTCTTACCGTGGTTAATCTATTGAATAATGTTTTCGGTGTTAGGTTTATTTTTTTAGTTTTTTTTATCAATTACTCCCGTTTACTAAGTATATCGTTTAGTAGGCCTGTCATCTTTTTTACTACAATAGGTCCCATGAAAAAAGTGTTTTTGTCCAATAGGTCATATTTGTAAACATATAGTGAATATTCACTATATGTATAAACAAGTCCTATTGGGAAAAATGTTATGATTGGACCTATTAGGAAATATTTTATGTATATAGAACTTATTTGTCAAGCTCCCTTATTTTTTTGTGTTTCATTATTATTGAATAATTTTCCTTATGTTATGCACCCTCTATTTTTCATAATATATTTCTTCTGATACATAAATTTGTTGTCCTACACCCTTTTAAATTTAAAAGATCGTAATTTTTATTTTTAGCTTTATGTGAAGTTGAATTGAAAAAATAAATTAACTTCCATACTTTTGGAATAAAATGTTTGGCATACATTAACATATAATTTCTTCAAATATTTAGGAAATAATTTAACTATTTTTATATGACTCTATTTTTTCTCATTTCATTCTTCAAATATATTGTGTGACAACATAGTAAAATAATAACGAATAATTTATAAATTGTTGACCACGCATCGCGTGGCTTGCACGCTAATCTATATACACTATATAAAAACTGTAGACCCAAATCCTATGAGGATGACACAAGGCATCTACATAAATGCAAAATTCTTTGAAGATGACACATGGCATCAACATAATTGTTTTGGAATTTTTTAAGTTGATAAACTGAAGAGACATCTACGGTTGATGAATTGAGAAGCGTTTTGTATTAAATCAAAACTTCAACAGATGCATCCCCTTTCATCCCTTCCTTTAAATCTATAAAACATTCGAACCACTTTAGTAATTCAAACGTTTCCAAAAAAAAAATGATTCTTTCCTCCTCCATTAATTTGTTTGGTTTTCGTTATTTTTATGGAATTATTTAATATATATACACACATTAAGAGAAATAGGGGAGAGACAAGGGGGTGAGTTTAAGAACTGAGGGTATATTCATGGTTTTGTTTTGCCATGGATTCGCAGGGAGAGGTGAGGAATGTGTGGGTGTGGGGTTTAAAAGAGAGTAGATATGGGTGAGTGAGGTAGAAATGCATACATGAAAAATGAGTACACATGGAGTTGATGTAAGAATGTTTTTATTTGTAACAAAAAAAATACACTGCTTATTTTTTAATGGGATGAGAGAAGGGTTACCATTAAAAGCAATTTATCATTGTATCATGGTTTGTTCTCCAAAACTTTAACCCCTAAGGTGGGATCCGTTGATAACACACATTTTTTTTAAGATTTAGTTTTCAAAATGTTTATTTGATTAGTGAAACGCTTCAAGGTTAAGAAGGTCACATTCCCATGTTTTTTATTTTTTATGTTTCGAGACCGTCAAAGCAAAGTAGCCATTGTACTCAACAACATCCGAAAGAGTCATCATGAAGATTTTAAGTTATGTTTTTATGTTAATTGTATCATTATGTTTTTTTATTTCAGATTCGGTCTTACAGATTGTTGACTAGATACGATTTAATAGTACCCCAAGACCCATTTGATTACACTTGTGGTGGATATGATAATGGTTGGAGACATGAGTAAGTTTTACATCCAACAAATCAATCATTTGCCATAATTTTCGAACAACTTCTAAACGAGAATTGGGACTTATCATCTTCTTTGGCTATGTAAAATCTCTCATTACAAATTTTTGACTGCAATTTTCTATTATATTCGACCACACATCGCGTGGCCTTTACAATAGTAATATCATAAAATGCTTTAAAACAATTAAGTTTTCTTCTCGTTTAGAGTGCCACGTGGCACACCACAAAAATCTTTAAAGTGGATGAAACACAAATTTCCTCTCCCATACCAAGCACTCAATTAATTATCATAGGTTCTTCCACTCCCATTCCACCCCACTCTCCCTTTGAATCATCTAATAGTAGCCTTTTGTTTATTTTCCTCTCCCATACAATAACATATAATTTCTCAATTATTTATGAATCGTGTTACTCTTATGGGATCGTGTTTGAGATGAGTTGTGATCATGTTCTAGATGAGTTGTGATTGTGTTGTATTATGTCGTAAATACGTATTGGCATGTTGTGTCAAGTCAACATGATTTGACACACCTACGTATAACGCATGTCTATGGATCGAATAGTTCGGCAAAGAAAAGTAAACGGATTGTTAAATTATTTGCACGCAGTTTTCACATTATATCTGTTTTCGAACATTCTTGTGTTCTCCTTGAGCCGTTTTGTTTACGATCAAATATATATATATATATATATATATATATATATGCTCTTGTGCGGACTATTCCGCATTTTTAGAGTGCGAACCGGACATATGTCACCTAATGGTGCGCTTATAAATTATCACCTAAATTATAGGCACACTCTCTCTCTTTTCTAAGCTCACCGTTGTAACAACCCGCCCTTTTTGGAGACCATTAAATTCCATAATTGGATATAAATTGGAATTTGGAGAATTTCTCGAAATAGTGATTTTTGGGATTTTCGAGGATTTAATAATTTTCGAAGGATGTTATAAATTATTTTGGGACTATATAGGTCGAAATAATTTAATTATATGTCGTCGTGGAGTATTGCGACAAAAGAGGTAAGATTTTGAGTAGAAAACCCGCATTTATTTATTTTGGGTTGGAATAGTGATTTGCGGTCAACTACCTCGGATGGGAATTTCAACTGCGCCATAATTCTCAGAATGTCCGAGATAGTCGAAAAAGAGTGTCCGATTGTCGAAAATAAGTTTCGGGTGATTTTAGAGGTAAAAGTAACTCGTAATTGGGTAAACGAGTCGTTTTTGGGTTTTAAGGGTTTAAACCCTTTTTCTTTCTTTATAAAGAGAGAGAAAGGAAAAGAAAAGAAAAGAGAAGAGAGAAAAGAGAGAGGAAGGAAGAAAGTGGAGAGAAAAAGAGAGATTCGGGTCAAATTCCGCCGGATTCGACTCGAGGTCGTCGGATTTCATCCTCCAGGCAAGTGTTTACTTGCTTTATTTCATTTTGTGCAATCCTCTCATATCACATTTGGTATAAACATGATTTTAGGGTTAGAACCCTTAAAATAAAATTGGGAAAACTTAGATATGAGTTTACATATTGATGTAATGTAAACTCTTAATGATTTCTAGTGTTAAATCCATGTAAATGGAGTGAAAAATTGGATTGAAATAGGTTAAAATCATAAGTCGGGGTTTTTATGATTTTAGGGTTTAAAACTAAGAGAAATGATTTAATACCCTAAAATAATTGATGTGTTAGTTGTAAAACATAGATTAGATGTTTATTGAGTTGTTGGGTGAGGTTAGAAACAACAAAAATGGAGAAAAATGGAGTTTGGGATTTTGGAAGAGACAATGAATAGTAACCCGTAATCTTGTGGGGTTATTTTGACTGGGAAAAGAATTGATTTAGCTTTCGGCCAAAACACAAAAGTTGTAGATCTTTTTGATACGGTCGCGTGGGCGCCAACCGCGTATTTTTTTGATTTTTCTACGATTTGATATGCTTTTTACAAGATGGCAGCTCCGGGTTGGAATTTCCAACTCGGAAATCAAATCGGGAATTGGAAAAATTACGGCTAGAATTATTTCCGTAGATGTTCGGGATAATTTTTGGGGTAGTTTAGAAACCCCGATAATGAAGTCGGGTTGTTGGATAGATGAATTTGGAGAATTCAGCTTTGAGGACCTGGTGTGACCGGTCGACCGCGCCCCTATGGCCGGTCGACCGCGTCAAGAAGAAATGGCCTACTGCTTTGTTTCGTAGGCTTAATTGCAACCCGCGGTCAATCGGGGGTCCAGGACCGGTCGACCGGTGCCCTGTTTTCAGCCCAAAATTTTGGAGATTATTATTATTTCTCCTCTTTGAGATTTAAGTTTAAGGGCCTTCTAAGTTAAAGTATATTAGAGGGTTATGTCCTAAAGGAATTGAGGAATTGGGAATAAATATGTATATATTCACTTAGAGTGAATTATTATATTTGGAGATATCCAATAAACCTTTAAGAGTTGATTAAGGTAATTATTAGTCATCAAAGTAAGAAATACTTTGGATTTAGAATCATGCTAATCCGAATGCATGATTATGATTCCCAGAGGGAATCTTTGGGATTATAGTCATCGTTAGATAATATAGGCCATTATGGCCGGTTATATATTCTAAGAGGAATATATAGTCTATACATATATACTGTGTGATTTAGGTATACATATATATATATATATATGTTATAATGGAAAGGATTTTGAAAATATAAAAATGAATATTTTCAAAATGGAATGAAAAATGTTTTTTATAATTAATAAATTATGGATTGTACACACCTCCCTAAATCGCTATCATAAGGGAAGTCGCGCGCGTTGTGGTGAAGCCTTCCTGGCTGTTGAGCAGGTTGGATATAGTCCCTAGGCCATATGGGCGTTTATTTATACTGCGCTGGTTAGGAGATTCCGGGTGTGGTCTTGACTATCCCGCAGGCATATAGCCGCTTCCCGACGTTGTTAGGTTCCCAGGTTGTCTTGGAGGCCCTGGAAGATGATAGCCATTTAGGGGCGCGTCCAGTGGGGATTCCCGGAGGGACGGTCTTAGATTTATTAAAGCAATTCATGATAATGGATTGGCTTTAATTTACATTTCCTGAATATAAAAAGGGAAATGGGATAAAGGTTTGGCTTCGGTAACACTCCCGGATGTAGGAAGGGATGTGGAAGCATATGATTTGATCAAAGCATTTTCATGATAATGAAAATGGCTTTGGGTACATTTCCTGAGTATAAAAAGGGAAATGGGATGATTATAAAAGGAAAAGCATTTTTATGTTAATAAATTGGATTTTAAAAAGATATACGCTTTGGTAAAGAAATTCATGATAATGAATTGGCTTTAAATACATTTCCTGGATATGAGAAGGGAAATGGAAGTTTTTGAAATGAAAAGGTTAAGTATTGATAAATACTTTGTGTATAGAATACACCTCAGTCCGGGAGATATATCCGGATGATTATATAGATGTATATATAGATAGATGAATTGAGTACCGAGGGTCTAATGGATCCCGACGATCGACCGTGCCGCATAGTAGTGTATTGGGGGGGTTCCTTGTTTGGATTTCGCTTTGCAAGACACCCCACGCACGAATATGGCATTGTGTTGAGACTGGGGAGAAGTTTAATCCTTAGTGTTCTAACTAATATTATAAATGTTTGTGGTGTATATATATATATATATATATATATATATATCTTTCTGTACTGAGGGACCGGCGGATCTCGATGATCGACCTTGCCTCTTAGTAGTGTATTGGGGGGTTTTCTTGTTTGGATTTCGCTTTGCGAGACACCCCACGCACGAACATGGCATGGCGTCGAGATTAGAGTGAAGTTTAAGCCCTTAGTACATCTGTTAGACTATCTAGGGTAGATAGTGGGTTTGGGATAGACTAGTTTAGCAGGGTAGCTTGACTAGAATGTTCTAGATAGATGCGCTAGGAGTGCACTATTAGCGGAGAGGTGAGGGGTATCTCATGGGAGTGCGATACCAAACTTAAATATGAGATAAAACTATTTTTCTAAAAATAAATCATTTATGCACTTGCAAAATATTTTCAAAACATTCGGGCCCTGACCCGTTTGTCTACTTTTCCTTTCTTGCTATATTATATATATACATAGGTGTCCAGACACAGGGACGCTTGGATGACAATTCTTTCGAGTCAGACGTCAGCTGCAGCAGCTGTGGATGCGTACAGGTTTTTGATAGCTGCTTCCATCGTTGTACTCTAGATAGGAGGTACTGTATAAATATTCGGGCCAATGATCCAATATCATTTATTTATTCTTTTAGTACAACATTCGATATGGTTGTATATTTGGACCGAGTGTTCGGTTATTTTAATTTCTTTTATTTTCATTTCAGTTCATTACGCATTTAATTGTGGATGCTGTAATTTATTCGTTAAAAAGAGTAGTTAAGTAAAAGTTTTTAACGGCCACCTAATAGGATATTAGTAATTAAATGGATTTTCGACAGTGATGCTAAGGATGATCCATATGTGACTCCTGTTTTAATTTAATATTGGAGTGATCGCCCGGTATCTTATTAGGCAGGTTGTTACAACCGTCTGGTGACACATGTTCGGTCCGCACTCTTAAAATGCGGACTGGTGATAAGCACCCAAAAGTGCTCATTTTATACCCCGAATAGACCTATTTTAGTTGTTAATTCTCGACAATTTGGGTCTTATGCGTGTAAATGTTTAATTTGCAGGCTTGATTATGTTTGTGGAGTTGAAAAGCTTAATTTAAGATAAATGTGCATCAAAAGGGGCTAATTTCCCCTACCCCATTGCCTAAATCGAGCCCAAACCTTCCCCGAAGCCCGTGTGTGTTTAGTTTCTGGATTTTTAATTTTTTAGATTTTTATTTTTTGTCGTTTTATTTTTAAGTTTTATTTTTAGAATTTATTTATAATTTCTAGGTTTTATTTTCAATTTTTTTGTTTCTTTTTTATTAGTGTGATTTTTTTTTATTAGTTTTTAGTTATCTTTATTTTTTATTAGGATTAGTTTTTTGGGATTTCATTTATTTTTAGTTTTATTATATTTTACGTTCTAGGATTTTAGTTTTAGTTTAATAGAATTTTATTTTTATATCTTTCTAGTCCTATTTTTTTATTTGTCTATATTTTATTTTTAGATAAGGATTTCAATTTTAGATTTTTAATTTTATAAATTTTATTTTTTTAGTTAGTTAATATTATTTTTAGGTGTCCAAATTAAACACACACACACAAACTTACCTACCCACTATTTAACAACCAACTCATCCAAACCCCCCCACACACCATACCCCATACACCCTCACAACCTCTATATATCCCCATTTCATCTTCCCCACTCAACCAACACCCACCATCTCTCACTCTCTCTCCTCTATCCAAACTCTATTAACACACACCACACCTTATACCTCCCATTCAACAACCATTAAACCACCACATCCAATAAAACCAAATCACACTCAACCACCTTACCAACTCACCCAACACCTCCGGCCAGCCCTTGCTCCGTCCGCCTAGCTCTAGACACCCACGACCACCTAGCTTGATCCCAAAACTCCAAACCTGGCCCGGACCTTACTCTGGCGAGAAGACCCAGCAACCCCGTCGCCGTTGGAAGGCCCCATACCCATACCTGTCACCGACGACCCATCATCGACCAGTCTTAACCCAACCGAACTCGCCCACGAACCTACCTGGCAACAAACCCCCATATCCATACCCGGCAACCCCATGCTCAAATCCGACCATAGACCCATTTCCCGTGTTAACCCATTTGACCCACTTCTCCAAACCATTCTTACCTACGAATTCTTCATCTTCCAAATACAAAGCAAAAAATCAATGCCACATTTAACCCACATGTCTTTTATGCCTCTTAACACCTTTTTCCAAAACTACCCCCAACACATTTTACCTAACTTACCCATCTAAACCAATCTGATTTTAATCCCAATTCCCCCACTTCTCACATGCCCTCTAACCTCTCAAACCACATGCACACCTTTTGCCATGCTCATGTGCTCTCATCCTCACTCAATTTTACCAATACCCAATTTACCCCTAGCCTCCATGTGCACCATATAAATTAAATACTTGGGCCATTTTCAAGAAGGATCTCAAATTTAGTTTTTAAGCTTTTGTGTGATAAAATTCTCTCCACCCCTCTATGTTGAGTATTTGAATTTTTTGCAAATATCTCAATATAGAGGTGTGTAGCGAAATTTATCTCTAGGATGCATTCCACCCCACCCTTTCATAATGAATTTTTGCATTTTTAGTAAATATTTTAAAATAGATTGATGTAGATGAATTCATTCCTCATGGGAGGTAAATTCTAATCCATTCCTTTATGTTGATATTTTTCATTTTTAGTAATTATCTCAATATAAAGTAATGATCTAGAATTTATTTCTTTGGATGAGTTCTAATGTACAATTTTATAATGTTAGGATTTGCATTTTTAGCAAATCTCTTTTATTATTTAATTGTCCATTATGAATTCATCCATTATCTTTTTTTTGTAGTTTTTATTTTAGATTCAATAAATACATTGGTGAGGGATTGTTATTGAGAGAATTTTGATTGTAATTGAGAGAGTGTTGATGTAATTGAAGATTCCATTCCAATTCAAGGCTTAAATGGGTTTGATTGCTTTCATTTGTTTATCTTATATTTTGGATGATGATTATTGAGGGCTAATATCCCATTCAAGGGATGTATTTTGAAGCGCTTATGAGTCCAATTTAGTTAGTTTACTTTTTAGCACAATTTTATTTATCTCACTTTTCTTAAATTAGCTTTTACTTCTTAATTAGTAGTTATAAAAATTAGTATATAGTTAGTTAATTAATCATCCCTTGAAAAATCCATAGAGAATATAAAAAGCAAAAATAGAAAAAATATAATAAAATGCATTGATTTCACACTTTTGTCTTCTCATATTTTGTGTTTCACCATTAAATTTGGATTGACTCCCTTTCTGACCCTCTACACTAGTTTTGTTATATTTTTGTAGGTTCAAGGGAATTTTGATGGAAAAGGAATTGCACAACAATGACAAAATACATTAGAAATATAATTTTTTATCTATCAAATGGCGTCGTTGTCGGGGAGCATGAAGCACTTGCCATTGTCTATCAAATGGTGTCGTTGCCACTCTTTGCAGCGTGAAGCACTTGCCATTGTCTATCAAATGGTGTCGTTACCAATCTTTGGAGCTTGACTCACTCGCGACAATTTCTATTGTGATTCATTTGTATTCTGTTTATTTTTATTTTTTTTTCGTACCATTTTTTTCTTTTTTCAGAAGGCTTGTATTAGGATTTTTATTCTTGGCTTGTATGGCGTTGCATAGAGACACCTTATTATTTCACATTTAAAATTGTAATAATCGAAGAAACCTTGATAGGAAAATCGGAGAAGGTAGAGAGAGGGCGTTCAGAGCCGAGGAAAAGAAGCCTCTCTACCTTTGGTCGGTAGGATTCCGGGGTGATTGAGATAGGCGTGATCTCCCCCCGGTTGACTCAAATTTTTTGGAACCCCACGACGTAAAAATCGTGGGAGGTACATTTCTAAACCCTCGCACATCTCCTATTAGCGAGTCAATTATTGTGTGTACTTGTGTGATTTTCTTCTCGCATTTATTTTTTTAATGGTGTGATGAATTAATTTACTAATACCTACACCCCATCACTCACGAGAAGGGATTTCATCATCCTACTCACTCGCTTACCATTCGTGGGCTACCTTAGCTTTCATTAAATTTAATATCAATCAATTAGGTAGCCCAATAGGAGAATATTTTTGTAAAGGCGATTACCAAGATAATTTCGTGATTTTTTATCGCCCATGGACTTAATTAAAATTTGACTACCCTTTCACTAATTTCAAGATAAAAATTGGCTATGAGTTAGTTAGGTTTTATCCTTGACTTACGTGTCTCCCATTCATTTTTCGGCAGTCGGGTTTTAGTCAATTTGTTCAAAATTTAAGAGTCCAAATATTTTTCCCACTCTTTTCTTCTAAGAAAAAATTCAAAAATATTTTCTTCCTTTATTTTTATAAAAAATCCAAAAATATTTTTTTCCCACTATATTCTTCCAAAAAATCCAAAAACATTTTCTTCCTTTATTTTTTTTAGAAAAATCCAAAAATATTTTTTTCCCACTATTTTCTTCCAAAAACATTTTCTTCCTTTATTTTTTTCAAAAAATCCAAATATGTGTGTGTGTGTGTGTGTGTGTGTGTGTATTTTCCTTCTTTTTCTCCTTCAAAATCCAAAAATATCTTCTTCCTTTATTTTTATAAAAATTGAAAAACATTTTCCTCCTTTCATTCTCTAAAAATCCCAAAAATATTTCCTTTCTTTTTCAAATTATTCAAAAACCACAACAAAGAGAAAATTTGAAAATAAAAAATTAGATCGTGATCGGTGTTTCTTCACCCTCACCTTTGTCAATTTATCCAACAAGACTGACGCTTCAGTTTTGTTTGGGGGTGATTCTCATTAACCAAATTTTCTGCTGCCCCGCGCTTTCATAGATCTTGTCTTTAGGGTGTGAATGATTCGGTCTGGCTGAAGACATTAAACTTACTGCTACCGGGAGGCAGCCCCTCATGTTTTGTATGAGTCTCATCCTGTTTGGGGGTAGTATTTCACACCACCCAATGCTTTATATGTTTTTAGACTTATACACATTTTTTTATCTTATCACTCATTCAAGTTTATTCTTGGATTCATCTGTCCACTTCATTACCGGTTGATTCTGGTAATCTCTTTCCTCCCTCCTTCTCTCAATTTTGAAAATCATTTTACTTAACATCGAGGATGATGTTCCTTTTGTTTGGGGGTGGGGAATTTTATCAAAATCGTGCCTCTTTTGAAAAAAATTGATTTTTAAAATTTCGTTCAGTTTCTTTCATCTCAATTATTGATGTGAATTTTCAATCATCCATCTTTCAAAGTCTAGGAATCAAACTAGATGATTTATTTTTTCTAAATAGCTTATGTAATACGTATCAAGGAATTTTGCACTATGAATTTCTAAACTCAACAAAATTTGTGCACTTATCACATCACTACGGTTTAGAGTTGAAGAGTACTATAATTCTGAAGAGAACCTTTAGGATCACTAGTAGACACTTTAGCTTGTGATATTTGTGCCTTTCACCTTTCAGAGAGTTTTACGCAATCTCCGAGTCACAAGATGATTCAACTTCGTTTGTGTCCGCACTTAAATCGTTGTATAATCTGATTATTTTTCATTAAAATTTTTGGTTTGATCACTGAGAACGACATCACTTTCGAGTTGTAACAAACACGTGTCATGAGTTTATCCCGATCACCAGACTTTCAACCATACACCAGCCAAATTCCATTTATCATTCATCCATACACCTTCCATTTTCCATATAATCACCATATACCACACCACCCATTTCCATATCCACTACCATTTTCCACCCACCATGTTGAAAAAGGGAAGAGTGTTGAAAGCAAAAGGAGAAGATCCGTCAAAGAGAGTGTTTGCATTTTTAGCAAATATCTCTCCTAAAGCCGATTCAGATGGAGAAAAATTAAATACAAGTCTATGTTGGGGTTATTTGTATTTTTAGAAGATTTATCTCAGACATTGATGCGTGTTTGGAAAATGAAAAAAAAAAAGAAAGTAAAAGGAGAAGATCCGTCAAAGAGAGTGTTTGCATTTTTAGTGAATATCTCTCCTAAAGTCTATTCAGATGGAGAAAAATTATATACAAATCTATGTTGGTGTTATTTGTATTTTTAGCAGATTTATCTCATACATTTTTCCGTATTTCGAAAAGAAGAAAAAGAGAAAGTTGTAGTCAAGAAATAAAGACATTTGTCATCTATGTGTGATACACTCTTCTCAAATATCCACCATCCATCCATCATATCATCATCCCATCCTATCCTACCTCACCTCATCCCACATATCCCATTTCATTTCCTCCTCACCCATAAACACCATTATTTCCCCTAGGTGTTCGGGCAAATGATATTCAATGTGGTGAATAACTCAACGTTCTCACTATAGTGATTAACATTCTTTCATGAGATTAATTTTCTTTCTAAATGTACGTTCTTTCTCATATGTGTGTGAGACGTTTGAACTTGCTTACATTTACTCACCTCCTCACACACAAGAGCGATACACTAACCCATATCTCGAGAGTCCGTTTGAGAGAGATATATCGCGTGAGATTTTGAAGTTGAAGCGTTGATTCCAAAAAGGCAATCTAGGAATTAATCTTATGATGCTCGACCAGTTTTGACTGATTCACACACACGCGTTGAGTTCTAGGAAGGATGTGCTTGTGTATTTACTTTTCTAAACCTTTTATTCACTTTTAGCTTGTATTTTTGAAATTATTTCTCTCATGATGGATTGTGATATCATTCTATGTCTAATAAGAGATTGACTTCCTTTCAATGAATCATTTTAAATAAAGAATGTTGTGGGTATATTCCCTGCAAACCCTCACAAGGCAGAACACATTTTGTAGGGTAACCTATAGGCTTAAAGGCTTGTTGCACATACAAAGTGCAATCGCAAATGCCCGCTAAAGTGGTACACTTTTTGTTTATTATCTTACTCTATATTTTCCTCAAGGACTAGCAGCGATTTATTTGGGGTGGTGTGATAAGCACCCAAAATTGTACATTTTATACCCCGAATAGACTTATTTTAGTTGCTGATTCTCGATAATTTGGGTCTTATGCGCGTAAATGTTTAATTTTCAGGCTTGATTGCATTTGCGGAGTTCAAAAGCTTAATTTAAGGTAAATGCACACGAAAGGAGCTAATTTCCCTTATCCCATAGCCTAAACCGAGCCCAAACCTCCCCCGAAGCCTGTGTGTGTTTAGTTTCTGCCTTTTTAATTTTTTAGATTTTTATTTTGTGTCGTTTTATTTTTAGATTTTATTTAGAATTTCTAGGTTTTGTTTTCAATTTTTCTGTTTCTTTTTTATTAGTGTGATTTTATTTTTTTTATTTTTATTAGTTTTTAGTATCTTTATTTTTTATAAGGATTAGTTTTTCTAGGATTTCATTTTTTTTAGTTTTATTATATTTTAATTTTTAGGATTTTAGTTTTAGTTTAATAGATTTTTATTTATATTTATTTTTAGTCCTATTTTTTATTTGTGTCTTTATTTTATTTTTAGATTAGGATCTTAGCTTTAAATTTTTAATTTCATTAATTTTATTTTTTTAGTTAGTTAGTGTTATTTTTAGGTGTCCAAATTAAACACACACACACAAACTTACCTACACAATATTCCACAACCAACTCATCCTAGCCGACGCACACACCATAACCCATACACCCTCACACACTCTATCCATCCCCATTTCATCTTCCCCACTCAACCAACAACTACCATCTCTCACTCTCTCTCCTCTCTCCAAACTCCATGAACACACACCACAACTTATACCTCCCATTCAACAACCATTAAATCACCACATCCAACAAAACCTAAATCACACTCAGCCACCTTACCCACTCACCCAACACGTCAAGCCAGCCCTTGCTCCAGTGATCTGACCAACCCGATGTCACACCTCCCTCTAGACACCCACGACCACCTAGATCAGTCCTAAAACACTGAACCTTGCTCGGACCTTACTCCGACGATCTGACACAGCAACTCCGTCGCCGTCGGAACCCCCCATACCCATCGTCGGCGAGCCTTACCCCAACCGAACTCGCCCACGAACCTACTTGGCAGCAAATCCCTATATCGATACCCGATAGACCCATGCCCAAGTCCGACCATAGACCCATTTCCTATGTTAACCCATTTAACCCACTTCTCCAAACCATTTTTACCTACGAATTCTTCACCTGCCAAATACAATGTCAAAAATCAATTCCCACATTTAACCCACATGTCTTTTATGTCTCTTAACCCCCTTTTCCAAAACTACCCCAACACCTTTTTTACCCAACTTACTCCTCTAAACCAATCTGATTTTAATCCCAATTCCCCCACTTCTCACATGTCCACACACATCTCAAACCACATGCACACCTTTTCCATGCTCATGTGCTATCATCCTCACTCAATTTTACCAATACCCAATTTACCCATAGCCTCCATGTGCACCATATAAATTGAAGACTTGGGCCATTTTGAAGAAAGATATCAAATTTAGTTTTTAAGCTTTTGTGTGATAAAATTTTCTCCACCCCTCTATGTTTAGTATTTACATTTTTAGAAAATATCTCAATATAGAGGTGTGTAGTGAAATTTATCTCTAGGATGCATTCCACCCCACCCTTCTATAATCAATTTTTGCATTTTTAGCAATTATTTCAAAATAGATTGATGTAGTTGAATTCATTCCTTATGCGAGGTAAATTCTAATCCATTACTTTATGTTGATATTTTGCATTTTTAGCAATTATCTCAATATAAAGTAATGAACTAGAATTTATTTCTTTGGATGAGTTCTAATGTACTATTTTATAATGATAGGATTAGCATTTTTAGCAAATATCTTTTTTTATTTAATTGTCCATTATGAATTCATCCATTATCTTTTTTTTTTGTAGTTTTTATTTTAGATTCAATAAATACATTGGTGAGGGATTGTTATTGAGAGATTTTTTATTGTAATTGAAAGAATGTTGATGTAATTGAAGATTCCATTCCAATTCAAGGCTTAAATGGGTTTGATCTACTCCTCTTTAATTTCTCTTGATTAGTCCTCACATGCTTTCATTTGTTTATCTTATATTTTTGGATGATGATTATTGAGGGATAATCTCCCATCCATGGGATGCATTTTGAAGTCCTCATGAGTCCAATTTAGTTAGTTTACTTTTTAGCACAATTTTATTTATCTCACTTTTCTTAAATTATCTTTTACTTCTTAATTAGTAGTTATAAAAATTAGTATATAGTTAGTTAATTAATAATTCTTTGAAAAATCCATAAAAAATATAAAAAGAAAAAATAGAAAAATATAATAAAATGCAAATGATTTCACACTTTGGTTTTCTCGAATTTTGTGTTTCACCCTTAGATTTATATTGAGTCCCTTACTTACCCTTTACACTAGTTTTGTTATATTTTTGTAGGTTCAAGGGAATTTTGATGGAAAAGGAATTGCACAACAACGACAAAATACATTAGCAATGCAATTTTTTATCTATCAACTGGTCTGCACAAGAGCAGGACTGTATATATATATATATATATATATATATATATAATAATTTTGCTTGGCTTTTTGAAAATGTGCACATTTTAACGGTATAGATCGAAGCCACCTACTTACATATTTTGAGAAAATCGATGGTTAAGATTAAAAGAATCATCCTTTCCTTTTTTGTCCTTCTATTATTTGATTTCTCCCCCTTTTACCTCAATTACTTTCATTTCCCCTTTTTTTCAAAATTCAAACACAAGGATAAAGCAGTAAATTTCAAACTTCCATCATCTTTTAGGTCCCAAGTTCCCAAAACTACACCCGATTTTCTCTCAGATCGATTACTCAACTCCATCTCTTCTCTATCTCTCATATCCACAGGTAACTCCCTCTCTTCTCTCTCTCTCTCTCTCTCTCTCTCTCTCTCTCTCTCTCTCTCTCTCTCTCTCCATGATCGCTACCTATTGTTCTTAATCATTTAGGGCTTTTCCCCATTTTTGGTTCTTTGTTTCCCATTTTTGGTTTCATATGGACATGATTTCATATGGACATGATTTGAGTTGTACTTTTATAGGTGTTAATTTTTGGTTCTTTGTTGCTTTTACAGATATATATAAATCGAAGATTTGTTTCATTTGGGTTCTTTGTTGGTAGAACCGACCCATTTTATGTGTGAGTTATGAATTCAAATTTAAAATTTATGATTTCTTCTGATTATATTTTTTATTACTACCATAACTTCTCCATCTACATCCTCACCGGTTCACTGCCTCCATCCTTTCAACCCACCCTCTCACTCTTAATCCACTACTTTGGTTTTTTATTTTACAATAATTTTGTCTAATTTATATATATATCTTATTTTGCTAACATGATTTGTGTGTTCACAGATTTGTGTTGGACCTTCTTGGTTGATTGTATGGTGGATTTCTCGATTCAAGAATGGTGGGTTCTAACTTTTATGTTAATAATCTTACATCTAAGTTATGGTGTATTTCTTCATTTGACACTCTCTTTCTTCCCCTTTTGATCTTTTTCTTTTATTTATTCTTTCTGTAGATACTTCTGCATGGTATATGTTTGGATAAATGTCTATATGAAAGTTTTAACTTTATTTTTTGAATTTGTTGGTTTGGAGGCTATTGCAGCACATAAATGACCACGTTTTGTTTTGATTGAATTTGTTTCTAAACCCAAAATTTAATTATATTTAGTGTGGGTGAAGTCATTAAATTTTTCCCAGTTCAAAGGAAGGTTTTTCGCAGGCCAATGATTTCGACGTTCCTGCCCAAAACCTCCGCCTAGTGCCGCCATAAGATGGAAAGTCACCGAATTTATTTACCCTTGCACTGGATCAAGATCGTGTTCCGTTGTGGCTATAATAACCAAATTGTGATGAGTTTTGGTTTGGTAATTAATTCCCTTTCCATAGTATCCATGCTATCTAAAAAGAACCAAGAGGAGAAAAAATGGCCTGGGTAAATAAATTCAGTGCCTTTTGAGTTTAAAGTAAACACTGGAAAATCTACCCCAAATGTTACTCATACCCAATGAAGTTATTGCATCCATCATGTTTGAGAAAATTCCCAAAAGGTATTAGATTATTTCTCCCTGTAGAAAATTTATGCAATCTTTCGTCTGTGTGGATTTTTTATTATAGTATACTGGACATAGTAGTCCAAGTGATTTTTATTGCTACATGTTTCCTCATCTGTGAATAGTGTTTAAGTTCTCTATTTCTTGGAGTTTTCTATACTTCTTGAAGGTCTGAGAATTCATAATTTTAGTATTTAGAATTTTGAGCTTTATTTATGCAATATGGTTAAATGTTTTACAAATAATTGTTTTTGCCACTTTTGAAGTTTTCAAGTTATTAATCCATGTTTATGGAATTAAAGACTTGAGAAATTATTTGGACAATTGGATCATTTTTATAATACCCATGTAATAATTTTTCATCCATGTGTGTGATTTTTGTTCAACGAAAATATATGGCCCAAATGTTCTTTACACCGAAGAGAGTTTATCATACATGCTCCTTATTTCTTCATGGCAAAATGGCATATCTTAGAAAAATAAACTTAACATGTTGTGTTTATGTCCATGTACTTTTTAATAATTGTATTATGATCATTTTTATAATAGTCAAACTCCATTATTATGATTGTGGGTATAAAATGGCATATCTTCCTTTTTCATAGATACATTGTCGTTTGTAAGCCATTGCGAGAATATTCTTCTACTAGCACCACATATCCCATTCTCACATCAAGATAAGGAGTGTAACGCCTTCAACCTCCTATACATGATTAAATAATGACATGTTTATTAGATTTCAAGCAATTGGTGATGTGTTTCGGATCCATTTCATAGGTACTACGCGACTTTTATTACTTCGTGCACCACCCAATTGGTGAATTGGTGTGTAAGTTGGCATGAATTTAGTTAGTATTACGCTACTTTTTCCATTGTAAATTTGGAATATTATATTATTTATGGCGTAGAGTGCATATATGATTATTAATTTTGAGACATTGATAGTGTGCAACTCTTTTTTCTCAAGTTGTGGTTTGGATTTATTTCTTTTGGTGTTTAATATGTGTGTTGCTTTTACTAATTTTTAATTTATTTGTTCTGTTGCATCTGTAAAATTTAAAATAATCTTTTGGGAGTTTTTGCAGGCTTCTAATGTTTTGGGGTGACACTAAAATGCAGGGTTAATGATTTTTTGAATATTGGAGTTCATGTTTTTGGTTTTTCGATTAACATATGGTGAGTTTTTTGTGGTTACCCAACATATAGTTGTGTATTTGTCCATTAGATGAGAATAGCTTTGTTGAAAATATGTCTAAAATTTACACCCAACTATCTGAAAATTGCGTTACTAAAGCCGTTTATTGAAAATAAACTATTTAAGTAACTCCGAGTTGTTTTTTGAAGAAACTCTTTTCTTAAATCAAAAAGCTTGAACACAAGATGTGTTTAACAAAACAGTATGTACGAGATCTATTCAAGATTTATGCAACAAGTTTAAAAGAAAATTTAAACAAGTTTTTAAACTCAGCACAACCAAGAATGAGGTGAGAAAATGTAGAAAGACTCTATTCACAATTTTTTACGTGGTAAAACCTCACCAATTGAGGAAACATCCACGACTCCCTCTACAGAGTAAAAAGAAAAATCCACTAAAACAAATTTATGAGTTACAAGCTATTTAACTAACATGCAAACAATCCAGACCTATATAAGTTTAGGAATGTACCCTCTGGCGTCCTTATAACTTTTCTGCAGTTCTGATTGTAGATGTAGTTCTCTCAGTTTGTCAACTCCTTATTTGTTCCAGCACTTTACGTCGACTTATGTTCACAAGATCTTATTACCAACACTTTATGTGTTGTAGGGTGAAAGTGTTTATGGAGGTGCTCTCTAACACATGCATGCACACATGCACACTTATTAAGTACAAACAGTCCTAACAAATTATAGTTACACTATATGCTGTGATATTTTCTTTTCTTTCTTTCTTACAAAACTTGGAACCTTTTTGACCTTTTAATCTATTCCAGAATCCACGGATATCTTGCTTCAAAATCAGTCAAGATCTTAATCAATCTCAGTTTTGAAAAGATTCTCGAGATTGAAAACCTCCAAGTGATATTCCAACTAGGTCAAGGTTCAGTTTTACAAGAACAAGAAACAAAAAACATTTATTGTTGATCTTAAAGTAAGAAAACGTTTTAAGTAAAAAGAAATCAAAAATATATTTCTCAAGATGAGAAATAAAACGAAACTAAGTGTAATGTAACATGAAAAACTCTAGATCTGAGATTTCTATGGAAATAGAAACTAGATCTGAGCAGAAGTCTAAGTTGGAAACAAGATCTCAAGAACACAAGGTTACAGCAACCTAAATAACTCAACTTAAACTCTCAAACACTCGAGAAAACACTCAGGATGGTGTTTCTGGGTATAGTGTTTGGGTTAGGGTTTGAAGAGGATTTGGACGAAGTTACGGTTTCTAACTTTTTCTCTCTCTAGTTTCTCTCTCTGGTTTCTCTCTCTACTCTCTCTAAACTCAGAAGAATGCAAAAATGGCAAAAGTCTTCGAAGTCTGAGGGAAGGCCTCTTTTTATAGTGGGAGGAGAAGGTTTGAGATAACTGATCAAACCCAAGGGTCAGGATTAAGTCAATTCAAATTGACTTGAATCTAAGGGCTCACACATGGCGGTGATTAAACAGGCGTTGATTGGTTTAAACAATTACACAGGGATTCACCAAGGTGACATGCAGGCCATTGATAAGAAGTGATCCAAGGGCTGATAACACACGCGAGTTATGTCTCTGTAAAGAAGCACACTTGCAGCCAATCAGAGGGCAACAGGTGTTGGCTAATGAAAGGAGGTAAAACGCGCGTCAAAACTAATTACATAGTAAACCCTGAAGTCTCTGCCGCTTTTGGATTCTACCCAGAGTAACATTAGGCCATAAATCACAATAATGAATATTTACAGAATGACCCCAAAAACTTTTAAATCAAGTTTTAATTATTAAAAAAAATTATTTTTAAAATGTTTAAAAAATCCCAAAAAATTATTAAAAATCAAACTTAGGGATTTAAACACACTCAACACATTTTCACACATAATAAAGCAATATGACATGTATGCAATGAATTCTCAGTGTGTGAGTGTTGGCAATAGTCACTTGATCATTACAAGATGGAGAGATGAATAGGCAAACCATTCTCTGAGGCTCTTTGGTTTCTAGGTTGGACTCAATTTTGTCACAATTTCCAAACTAGATGATCACTTATACAATATAGACTCAAGTGAGTCAAAGTTATAAGGGCTTCACTATCTGACTTTAATTTATGTGTATGGTTCTTAGCATGTGCAAAGACACATGACATGCAGGTTGATAAACAGAGCACCATGAATTTGGTCAGTATATTGGTTGTGTATTCCTTATTTGTGTATTCCTCATTTTTGTTATTAAGTATGTTGGTTGCTGTTGTGTTTTGTGGGAAAATATCTATTATATATGATAACTGATTTAATAGATATCTGTTACAAATCATTGATAACAGTTATCATTTGTGTTATTCAGTTATCATGTTTTAACATACATTGTTGTAATAGATAACAATTATCATTTGTGTTATTCACTGTTAAATATGATAACTGATTTAACAAATATCTGTTACATATCATTTTAAAAAGATAACAATTATCATTTGTGTTATTCACTATTTAATGAGGAACATACGTCTATTGTTGTTGCTGTTGGTGGAACATAGTTAACGTATACAAATCAGTATTTTGGTTGCTATTGTGTTATTCAGTATGTTGGTTGTTGTTTTGTTTGGTGGAATAATAAATGTTATCATGTTAGTCAGTATGTTGCTAACTGTAGTTTTTTTTAACTGAACACATGTGATGTGCCATCCACATAATCGAATACACGTTCTTTGTTCTTTAATCTTTTCACTTGGTTTGTTTTCATGAGGAGTTGCACATGTGATTGAATTGCATTTTAATCGTTCCCATTTCTCCATTTTGTGTTTAGTTATTGAGTGTACTACATAGAGTACGAGTCATTGCATGTACTACATACATAATTACTTGGATGACTAAGGAAAATGATGCATACTTTACGGGACTATTTCCAGACATCAAGTCTGAATCGTTAATAGAATTTGGTGCCTTTTCTGCCCAACGTATAGGCATGTTCACCAAATATGCTGAATAACTTCATTGATGTTTGGGTAAAATCTAGGTGAAATTCTTCTCTTGCTAGACATTTGAGAGATTTAAGTCGACCCTTTTAAATATTATCGCAGGCCAACGATCAGTAAACTTGATTTGATTATAAAACATGACAACTTCTCTTTATATAACCGGCGTTGATAAAAAGTATTAATAGAAATACGAGATAAAGATAATTGATATGTCATTTAAATTTTACACATCTTCAATCATAGTTTTTTATATGCTCAATAATTGATATATTTATATGATTGAATGCAAAACTGAATTGCCTATCTTCATTCTTATAAGGTGAATGACAGTACCATACAACACCTGATCGTTGTTAATGTATCCATTATTAATGTTTATATACTTCCTTTCAATTGTATTCTGAAATGCCCAACATGTATCCGTTGTTAATGTTTATATACTTCCTTATAATTGTATTCGATATAAAAGATACTATGTTAGTTTTCTTATTTTCTGTTTATTTACGAAGTCGTATGCATTTGTGTTTGTTGTGCGCTATGTTTTTTGTTTTAGATATGAAGTGACTAAAGACAAATAACTCCATGTTAAGCCAACCTTCCTCAGGGCTAAAATCAGGTGCTGTGAAGGCAGTCCGAATTTTTTTTTTCTTGAGATCACAGAGCTGGGTTGGTGTTCATGCGCTTTGGGTAATTTTCACCTCTGTTATCTTTTTTTCATCTATATGATCTATTCAAAAAAAGTTGGCTTAGCAGTTATTTCCAACTCTTAGCTTTTGATTCTGTTATAAACGAACATGTTGGAGAAGAAAAATGATAGTTCTCTGTTATTTTGTTTTTAAATTTCTATCTTGATCAGACAAGTAGTTCTATGTCATAAATCGGAATTTGTTCCATTTGTTTTGAAAAACGTTATCATTATTTTGGCAATGATGTTTTTTTTTCTTTTGGCAATGTGTAAGTGAAAAAGGCAACATAGGTCCTGCTACTATAAGATCAGGCCAAGAATAAAATTATGGTTGCTACATAGGGGCTGCTACTATTAGGAGTAGATCAATAAAGATAATACCTTAAATTAATGGTTTCCTTAGATCATTAATTTCGGCCTTAGATGTACACCATTATTTCTAGACTTTTAAGGGTGCATCATTTATAGTTTTGGAGTTTTAATGTATACTATATTTAGTATTGGACTCTCTTTGATTATCAACTTTCATTATGTTGAACTATTTCATATTTATTGCACACTAACCTATAGTTCTTTTTAACTTAATTTCAATATAGTTTTGGAGCTTTAATGTATACTATGTTTAACTTTGTTTACTTTCATGCTCATATTTAGAGTTATGCACAAGTTTTATGCAGATTATGTGTATACGAGCAGATATAGCAGATAAACGAGCATTCGATCATACGAGCATTTATACGAGCAGATATAGCAGATATATCACTCTCTGGGTGGCTTGTATATGAGCATTCTCGGTCTCTGGGTGGCGTGTAGTTTATCAAAACTTAGTTGCAAATAGCAAATATATGAGAAGATATACAAGCCATAGTTGTAAATAGTAGATATACTGCCTAGAATCATTCTTATCGTTGAAGTAATGCCCGCACTCTCATTAGTAACCCTCTACCCCAATGCGCCACAGTATAAAAAGGGATTGTTTGAATGGCAAGGTGAGGAGAATGATTTTTTACCTCTGTGTTTGTTTTAAAGCTAGTTTAGTGAGCCCCCAAGTGCTTCTCATAAGAAAGTCAGACGAGTCGCCGTGGAGAAGGATAAGGAATTATGTTACCATGAACATGTACTATGTTTGGCTGCAAGAGAAGTGTTAAAACTTTCCTATTCATTTAGGTGCAAGAGAAGGATTAAATTAGTTTGGAAATTTTATATATACAATCTCTCAAGATAAGACACTCTCTTATATTAGGTTGTCTTTAATAGTAATGCAATATTTTCGGGTCGTATTTCAGAAAATGATTACGTAAATTGTAAATATATTGACATTGTTTTCTCCTTTTTCACGATTAGGTGATATTATATTGGTAAAGAGGTCAATGCCGAGGAGTATCTTTAGAAGCAAGGTATGCAGCGTCTAACATTTAAAGTCGGCTTCAGATGGGATCCAAATTATGTAGTGTTGTGAAGAGCAATGAGGCTGCACTTGGATTGTTTGAACTGTACAAAGATAAAGGTTACATCCTCACCGAGCATGAGGGAAGATTTTATGTTATACTAAAAGAGACCTCACTCTATCATGTGAATTATCTCTACTGGCTTGAGAGGAATGAGGTTATACAGTCAAGAGGTGATATAATTGTTCATATAATTGTGCATACAAGTGGTGATTATAGATACAAAAGATTTTTTTTAGTTTGGTTAGGTTGTGTTTGGATAGGAGTATTCTAATGCATATAATTTTTTTTGCAGATTTCAGCATAAACCTCAGGTGTGAAGTATGGACTCACTCTCTATCCCTAGGTATATATTTTTGAATCCATACACTGCAGTTGTAAATTGATGATGTATACTTCCATTTTTTTTAATGTTAAAGTATATATGTAGTTAGGGATATTATTCTACAAACGAACACGTGTTGAACAAACTAAAAAAGTCAGTTCAAATAATGGTATCAAAATAATGGACACGTAAAAAGAATGATTGAATAGTTATGCGAGAGTATTCATGGGGTATCAGTATCCTCTACATTGCCTTCATAGTGGTATCAGTGCGTCTTAGCCCAAAACATATTCATACATTAAGTGGAAGCCTTTAATATGCAGCTATCCATTTCTACAACCTTATTCGAGTGTATAAATCTTTTGTGATCATAGCCTCCTTGATTAATTATATTTATTGTTTGTCAAATCGTACAGAAAACTGAGAGGGAGAGAGTGATAATGGCGAGCGGTGGGAAGAAGGATGGGAATACATCAGTAGTAGCACCTAATCCAGAAGCAGATGAGTGCAAAAGACATAAAAGAATTGCAATTTCCAAAAACATGCTCTTCGATACTCCCGTAAAGGACTGCTCAGTTTCCTTCACCCCATCCAAGATGGTGGTCAAGCACCACGGCGCAGACATTTTGAGGAAGTCCGACAGAAAGAATAAATTCATATTCTCCTTTCCCGGCCTTCTAGCTCCCATCTTCGATTTTGAGATTTTTTTTTAATGTTGGATTTGTTGTTACCCCTTAAATAGGGTGGATAGTCCGATAAACAAAGGAGACTATGCCCAATTTTTTTAAAAAATTAACACTTGGTTTTTTTTAGGCAAAGTGAATTTGATTGATGAATATTGTATATTTAATGTTATATGTGAATTTGTTTGATGAATTTAGATAATTTGGATGTTGGACTATTTTTCATTTGTTAAGCAGGGTGAATAGTTTCATAAACAAAGGAGACTATGTCAAGTTTTTTAAAAAATTTCACACTTTGTTTTTTTGAGACACAATGTGAATTCGATGGATGAATATTGTATATTTCGTATTATATGTGAATTTATTTGATGAATTTAGACTATTTAAATGTTATTGGACTATTTTTTGTTTTTTAAGCATGATGAATAGTCCTATAAATAAAGGATATTATGGCCAATTATTTTAAAATTACACTTCGAAATTTTTGCATTTCGCCATTACGTAGTTTGAAAAATTGTCGCCGTTTTGCGATTACATACTTTGGAAAATTTCATCGTGCCTTCAGGCACGGGCATACGCTAGTGGGTGTGTGTGTGGGTGTGTGTGTGTATATATATATATATATATATATATATATATATATATATATATATATATATATATATATATATATATATATATATAATTTTATTTTAAAGTTTCATGAATTTCACTATTTTCTTTGGACATGTTTACATAACTTTTGCCCTGAATTTGTACATAATATTCGTAGAATATAGCGAAGTAAATTTGATCGGTTGATTATTATTCCTCATCCTGTATCTGTGAGGGAGTTTGTAACTTCTAGTGCATGTGTCCATATATTTAATCCAGTTGGGTTTATAACATGCTTTCTATCCAAGAATAATTGTGTCCGTCTTTTGAAATTCTATGGCTAAACCCAATCTTTGATTATGAATTTCATTTTACTTCATTTTAATCCTCAACTATTCTATTTTATTTCATTATAACCAATATATCAAGATAATTTTACCAACTCCTTGAAGTGTGTCTCTTATTTTTAGTTCAAGTGTATCACTTTTTTATGTTGTCACAATATATTATAAATAGGGGTCATTTGCACAAGGTACGCGATAAAAAATCATGAAGTTGTTAAAATTTGTACCAGGTTTACAGAACAGGGTTAGAAAAGTGTGAAATGAAGTATGTGTATCAATTTCTATTATGTTAATTAGCTGATATCAAGCTTTCAGATTGAAGAAAATTGTTATGTTCTAGGTTTTTCAGGCGAAAACTAGACCTATCAGTGGCAAAAAACTAGGCACTTCTGAGGAAGAATGTGAATATATAATTTACTTAAAATTGATCATTTCATTTCATTTCATTGCACTTTGTTTGATCTGGTCTATTTTGTTCATACATCAGTTAATTTTTTCTATTTGATCGATCAAATTCATTTCACACTGGAGCTTTATTCATTTTTCTTATTGTTATTGATCGATCTGATTATTTATATGATATTATTGATTGAAGAGGGTTCATTTACATTTTTTGGATACTTCCCTCTTGTGCGCATATTAGGAGAAGTGGGTTTTTTTCTGTGCAAGGTTGCGGTCGGTGGGTGATTGAATTTTATTAGACGTATCCAGTACAGAGTGTCACAGTGTCGTCGGTATGTCACCGAACAAGTGTAAAAAATAAATTGACACAAAATTTAAAGTATTTTGGCCCAATTTTTATGGAAAATTTTACTTTGGGGGTGGGGTAGGTAAAATTTTCCAATAGCTTTTAAAATTTCGTCGCCCCATGCTATCAAACATGACCTAAAGATTCAAGTCCTTGAGAAAGAGAAGATGTGTTCTACAAGTTATGGGCTTGTATATTTCATCAAAACAATTCAACCATTCGATGGGTGAATTGGAAATCAAAAGTTTCAATGGTAGAAACTAAACATACATATATTGATTTTACATATAGTTGAGTTTTTTCACCAAATTTGGAAGAGATTATCTCCAAGGTGAGGAAATCATCTCCACTAAATTTGGTGAAAATTTTCAATCATTTACCTCGCGTAAGTTTTTCCCTTGAAGAGGGTTGCTGTTTTTGGATTTTTTTGGGTAATCACTCCTTTCTTTTGTAACATATTACTCAAACTTGAATTATTCTCAGTTTATTTCCAAATATCTGGCCATGTTCATACTTATTGCTAACTTCGAGAGGTCCTTATTGAGTACTTGTTATGATCTTTGTGTATATTTGGTGCAGGATGTTATTAACTTTGAGGAGTTTGCCAGTCGTATGACACATGATGAACAACAGAATTTGCCCAAGTATTTATCTCCTGTCAACAATTCTAGACTTCTAGATAGGTTTGTATATTCATCCTCTTTCTAATAGTGGCTCATTGTATGCTACAAGTTATGGGTTTGATCTTTTGTTATGCTTTGTACATTTTATGTAGATTTATCATATGTATGTGTAGGAAAATAGGCACATTTTCATGTTACATGGAAGATGGGTCATTTACATTTTTCTGGTTTCCATATTGAAGGGCCTAAGTTAAGGTAATAACTTGTAATAACTAACCTTATTTGCAAACATGTGTTTTGGGTGACTAATTTGTTCTTAAATATATGAATCGATAGCTACAGCTGGTTTAGATATGAGTATTATTTAGTCTTAAACACATATTTTGATATCTACACCTAGCTACTGTAGATTTAAAGTTATGCTCACTAATTAAAAGATAGTTATGTAATAAACCCTCTGTTATTATGCCTAACGCCATTTATTACATGTTGGGTTAGAGTTGGTGTACCTTTCACAGTTTAAGGACCGTATCCTTTTTAGTTTAAAAAAGTTTTAATTCATTATATGATTTGGTTTAATTTGAACATAATGTATGAAATTGTGGGTTTTATGTTCTATGAAATAAAAGGGTGCCGATTTCATTATGACAAATTTGAGTTTTATATTTGAGCAATTGTGTTATTCTAACTTTTATCTTTTGCATTCTAAGATAAATATGAAACTCTGAAATATGTTTTTTTTTACAAATACAGATCTGAAATACATTTCCCTTCTCATTTTCAACAATTAAAAAGTGTATCTGAAGTTCGGAGAGACTTCAATCTCAACATAAATTCCAAGTCAGCAAAATTTAGCTTAGAATTCAAAATTTTCTATTCTTGTCTTCTCAAATAAAATCGGGCTCGTAGCAATGACTCGAAACTATAAAATTTTCAAATGGTTTCAAAATAACAATTTCAAGAAGTAAAACTATCAGTTGAGTATAGTAAAATGAAAAGGTTAAACTTAAAACGGGTTAAGTTGTTTTTTTCGAATTATGTAGTTTTTTCCAGAAACTTGTCTGAACTATTATTAATGCAAAAAAACACTCCTAAACTATGCATTAGGTTACAAAGACCCCCTAGGTAAAACAATCTTTGAAACACAGTGCATAATATTAGGGAAATTCTCACATTGAAACTAGTTTGTTGTGTTTGTTGCATAATTTGTGTAGCGGTGGGGATTTTTTTCCCAGTGAAAAATTCTGAATATGGAAAAAATACTAAGAAAGCAATAAGATAGTGTATAATGATGGGCAAAAAGTGTTATGTTCCTTGGCTTACGTAAGACAGGTAAGTCAATTTCAAGCCCCACAAGTTCAAGCAGCTTAAGCCCATCCATATCTGGCATATTGACATCCCCATCACTAATAACCAAATCAAATTTCTTTTAGCTGTCTCGCAACATCTCCAGTGCTTTGTCTTCTAGATTCATAGTCTCAACTTCTCCAACTATATGCATATGAAATTTAAATAAAACATGGGAGATTTGTGGATGTGGACTACCAAGAAAAAGCTTATGTCATCCTTCCTGAGTGAACATCTATTAAATAGAATGCATAATAAGTCTTTTGGTATTTTTTAGTTTCGTTCTTTTAATGAAATTTCAATCGTTTGCTGAAGAATAAATATCTTTCTTTAGGCGTGCCATGATATAATTATGTTTAATTTCTCTAGATTCATCTTTACCAACACATTTATCTATAAAGGTTATGGACTATCGGCTTGATAAGCTAGAAGTTACTGTTGTTTATGAACCCAAATTTTGTTGATCTAAACGAAGACTTCCTCTTAGTTATTCCAGACGAAGCGGATCTTCTTGAAGAGGTATGTATTCAATGGTGAAAGCTATGATAATTATACGATCTTTATGATTTTAATAGCAATCCGATACGAGAATTATACCATCTTTATGCTTTTAATGGAAACCCAATACGATCTTTATATATTTACATAGTTGACATCATATTTATTTTTGTTTCAATAATATAAAGCACGGTAGCAATGTGATATTATTTGTGTTATCTTGATCCAAGAAAACTATAGTTTTGTATATGATATATTAGATCCTGGACTGTGTTTAAGGCCTCTCTCTCATAAAGTTATATTTGCGTTATTTTGATCCATGAAAACATTAGTCAATTACTTTACAATTAATTTTCCTCGTTGTTGTATATGTCTTATGACTTTGATTTGATTTAATTCAATTTCACTTATACAAGTGATCAATAATCAACAAAAATAAATAAATACATTATAACATAAATATTTTATCTTCTGTAAGATTTTGAAACTACTCATAAGCCAAACGTTCCATCTTTCTTTTTGCATGAGAAAAAGGAAGAAATCACTATCCATTACACGCCTATTAAGTACATAACTATGATTGCAAATAAATTTTTTTGAACTGTTACATTACATGCCATCATACAGCATCCTTAAGACATTGATTAATACCCAAATAACTTTTTTATATCAGAAGCATAACTTTATTAGTTTTTTTCCATATTATGTTTATGGGTTAGTGTTTCTAAAGATTCATGAAAATGGACTTTTGGAAAATTTGAAAGGTCATGTAACACGTGTAAAATATCTCTTCGTGACCTTTCAAATTTACCAAATGTCAAGTTTGAGAGGTCAATATTATCTTTCGTATTAGGTACTTTATGATCTTTAATTAACTGCCATGAAATATAATCTTTGGTTGCATAAGTATTTGATTAAGACATCGAGCAAATGGAACATCGTTATTGCAGATATCAACTATTCTACGTATTTTATCATCCACATAGTAAGCACAGGGGAAAATGAAGAGAATGATCCCGATCCATATTAACCTCATTGTTACTTTTCTTCAGGAGCTACCTAAAGGGAGTTGGTATTGTTCACACTTCGCACTGCACTTATCAAATTTGCAAAGATATAATATATGTGACACCCCGACTAATTAAATACCGGGTAGCTACTCCTTTATTAAAATTAATAGAAAATGCCAAGTTGGTTCAGTTAATAGCATCACTGCCGAAAACATTTTAATGATTACTAACCACCTAGTATTTAAAAAGAGAGTTGCCAATTTTAAATTAAATCTGATTAACATGAAGTAAGTGAAGAATAAAAGAATAACATAACCATACACAATAAAGTCCCAATAGTGTAATCAACAAGTAATAAAGAGTCTGGAGGAAATACTCCTCACAACAATCCCACAACTGAAATAATAAAACAAGTCTGAATCCTGAATTAATTACAATCCACAATCTAAATAACTGAAATATAAAATGTCTCTAAAAGAAATGGGCGACATGCCCTACAAATGACGAAACTGAATATGGAGTCAAGACTAGAAAATAGGCGTCTATTGTCAAGGCCCTGTAACTTCCACAACAACTACAGCTCGTCACCTGAATAGAATTCCTATGCACGGTGTCCTTGTGGCTGGGCACCTAAAAAGGTTTTTACAAAAATAGATTTGAAAGCAAACGGGTCAGAGCCCGAAAGTGGAGAGTATTTTAAAAACAACAAGTGCTTTAATGACAAATAAACAGTGAATATCAAATACATGTTAGTGACGTGCACTCACATGAGCTCCTCACCTCTCAACTAATGTGGACTCCTAACACATCCATAGCTCGTACTAGTTATGCTACTAACTAACTAGTCTAATACAAAACCTCGCTTCACTTTATAGGTTTAAGGGTTTATTCATGTCATTAAAGTATACCATGTATGTGCCTTAATTCCCTATTAACAACCTTTTATTATGTGGAGTTCTCATTTTAATATCTATTAAAATAGCATAAGTATACACATCGTTACTTTACTAAGTATATCATTGAACATTATTTGTATATTATTCACATCATAAATATACATTATAGGCACCCCTAGTTTAGGCTACGGTGCACATACTCTGCTATCTCATCCCGGTACATCACGTACATAAGGATTACAAATTTCGAATCTCTCAGGAATTGTTAGAATAAGCACAACACACAAAAATGGAGGCGAACATAATTCAACATATCCATGGGACACGTACATACCTACGCTCCATAGTCAGCTGACTTATTAACTCACAAATAAGTCATTCTAGTATTATGTTCTCAAGGTACCAATCTAAATCCCCTCGTAGGCACACAAAGATTAGTTGGCCCAACATGAACGACGACCTCCGTGATAGCAAGTATGGTAAGTATGTCATACACATAAGTCATATACTAAGCATTCACACGTCTTAGATATCTTAATATTAATAAAGGTATATTCTACATCCTTATACCATTATTCCAATTTTATGCATTTTAAGTCTTCCGATAATATATAATGTAGACTGTCGACACATCTCACATCTTAGTTTCTTATACTTAAAACCTATCTCAAAGAGGTTACTAAGTCTCCTATTATTTCCTCATTTAATTTCATTATTCTTAAGGTCATTATTTCTACCACAAACCTCATTTCATCAAATCATTCGAATTTAATCTTTTAACCCTATTATTATCTCACTCGTCGAGCTTTATTGGATTTTAGGCAACTATCCCAAATTAAATTCTAATTAAGGTCCGATTTCACAACCATACCTACTGGTTTTCCTTAAGTTTAAGAATACTCATAAAGCCTCCATCAATAATTTTCTAGGGTTAACATCCTTAAAATTTTAAATGGGAAGATTTTACTCATTCTGGGAAGGTCGATCGATCGACCTTGTATGTTCGATCGATCGATGGTGATCGATCGATCGACCTATGAATGTCGATCGATCGAGCGCACCAGTTAGGCTACGGACTGCTTCGTTTTGCAGTCCAAGTTTCTCCCCAAAACTCCATTATAATGCATGAAACTCTAATCTGACGTTATAATATCATCATACAACCATCCTACAACATTGTTAACGTTCTAAAACCAATAAATCATCAACCAACGGCTTTATTTAGATCAAAACTTCATCAAGAACCCTAGTTTTCTATTTCGTTCAAGAACAATAATAATTCTCTTCTTAAATCCGTTTTTAGATCATCAAGGGTTATATTTTGAATTCATAATTCATCCAGAATATGTCTACATGCAATTCCTAACATGGTTTATAGTTTTAATCCTCAAATTCATGGGTTCATATCAATCTTTCAGGACAAAATTCTATATTTACACTACACATGGGGAACATATTCATTGAATAATTTGTAACTAAATCACTTGCCTTATGTTCTTCAGATTTGTTGTTGGTTGGAGATGGTTGAATTCCTCTCTCTCTCTCTCTCTACAAGTTCTTCTCACAAGATGACAATGGAGGTGGGGGGGGGGGGGGGGGTGGTTTTTGGCAAGTTATAATATTTTCTTAACTTCTCCCGTAGCCCACTACTTAGATTAGGGTTGAAAATGGGTTAGTGGGTTTAATGATAAGTTATAATTAAATTCTAGTTTTCGTGGGTTTTAATTACCAAATTTTCGAAATTACCAAACTACCCTTTTAAGTTGCCGGTATGGCCTAAAAATGCCCCGGGACCCAAACTAAACCCCCGGCTAGTGTTTTCTGACTATTTCGACTATTGTGGACGCGTTGGCGCACTCAAAATGACCATACGGTTGATAAAAATAAATTTCACTTGTTAATTTAAATAATTACATTCTTGACGCGACTGTCACGCGCGTCCCAACAAAATTTCCCAAATTGCCATATTTCTATCTTACGACAAATTCAATATTTTCAATATTCATATACTTCCTTATATACACATTATAATCAAATACCAACTCACATATTGTTAGTATTTTATCCGGATGAATTCTCAATTAATTTGCATTTAATTTAATTTAAACCCCATAAATAAATATCCATAAAAGTACGGGGTATTACATACTTCCCCCCTAATAACAGAATTTTGTCCCGAAATTCGGATAAGTAAGGCACACCTGGAAAAATTAGGTATCCTCCAGTATTCAAAACAATTATAAAGAAAAGCCCAAATCACTAAAACCCTCGCTTCACAATAAGCTTGTTTAACATACTTGATACCTTATCAGAATAATCTTCGATAAATGCACCTCACGTTGTGCTCTCATTAAACAACATTCGAATAAAAATAGCCTATACATCATTAGCCGCATTATTTTTTTTTTAGTATTGTGAGTCCGCACCTCACTACTAACTCCCGCGTTTATCAAAACACCAAACTCCCATCCTGGGATGAATCAATAACACATCTGACTACGCTTGTCCATTCCTTGAAATATCCCGATGTTATGACTTTTACACAAGGGAAAACCACTTCAGCCTGTTGGTGTCACACAAACCTTTGTAAGCACCTTGTCCACCATAAATAGATACAGGTGTTTTTCCCCCCAACTATACCATTAGGTAATACCTCCTCCTCATGACTACAATATACCTCACAAGTTATACCCGATTTGGAATTGAAAATATCGGAATGAATCAAAAATTTCTTTCATACAATCCATTAGTCGTTGGTCACCTTGCGCCTGCACGTCGGGTTATAGGTGATACAACCCTCAGTTTGAATCGTTATATCCCACTATTTATACATCCCACCTGAATGTGGATTTCGGGGATTTCATCCCAGTTCTAAATAGTATTACGTCGAACCACGTACCGGCGTGTTCACTATCTAATAGTGTAAATCACCCCAAGTATATAACAATTTCTCTCCTTCTGGACAACATGTCCCACATAATCGAAGGAACTCATTACTTATCAATAAGTTGGCTACCTCTCAAGAAAATTCTCCAACTTGACCCTCCCATTCTTGGAATCGTCGGTTGGATACAAAATTAATTGGTTAATCATTTAACACCCAACCGTTCTACTACTTACTACACCCATTTAAATGCTGACTTTCTTGTAAATGTTCCTTCCCGTTAAGTATAGTTAAATGAAAAGGTTAAACTTAAAACGGGTTAAGTTTTTTTTTTTGAATTATGTAGTTTTTTCCAAAAACTTGTCTGAACTATTATTAATGCAAAAAAAACACTCCTAAACTATGCATTAGGTTACAAAGACCCCCTAGGTAAAAAAATCTTTGCAACACAGTGCATAATATTAGGGAAATTCTCACATTGAAACTAGTTTGTTGTGTTTGTTGCATAATTTGTGTAGCGGTGGGGATTTTTTTCCCAGTGAAAAATTCTGAATATGGAAAAAATACTAAGAAAGCAATAAGATAGTGTATAATGATGGGCAAAAAGTGTTATGTTCCTTGGCTTACATAAGACAGGTAAGTCAATTTCAAGCCCCACAAGTTCAAGCAGCTTAAGCCCATCCATATCTGGCATATTGACATCACCATCACTAATCACCAAATCAAATTTCTTTTAGCTATCTCGCAACATCTCCAGTGCTTTGTCTTCTAGATTCATTGTCTCAACTTCTCCAACTATATGCATATGAAATTTAAATAAAACATGGGAGATTTGTGGATGTGGACTACCAAGAAAAAGCTTGTGTCATCCTTCCTGAGTGAACATCTATTAAATAGAATGCATAATAAGTCTTTTGGTATTTTTTAGTTTCGTCGTTTTAATGAAATTTCAATCGTTTGCTGAAGAATAAATATCTTTCTTTAGGCGTGCCATGATATAATTATGTTTAATTTCTCTAGATTCATCTGTACCAACACGTTTATCTATAAAGGTTATGGACTATCGGCATGATAAGCTAGAAGTTACTGTTGTTTATGAACCCAAATTTTGTTGATCTAAACGAAGACTTCCTCTTAGTTATTCCAGAAGAAGCGGATCTTCTTGAAGAGGTCTGTATTCAATGGTGAAAGCTATGATAATTATACGATCTTTATGATTTTAATAGCAATCCGATACGAGAATTATACCATCTTTATGCTTTTAATGGAAACCCAATACGATCTTTATATATTTAAATAGTTGACATCATATTTATTTTTGTTTCAATAATATAAAGCACGGTAGCAATGTGATATTATTTGTGTTATCTTGATCCATGAAAACTATAGTTTTGTATATGATATAATAGAGCCTGGACTGTGTTTAAGGCCTCTCTCTCATTGAGTTATATTTGCGTTATTTTGATCCATGAAAACATTAGTCAATTACTTTACAATTAATTTTCCTCGTTGTTGTATATGTCTTATGACTTTGATGTGATTTAATTCAATTTCACTTATACAAGTTATCAATAATCAACAAAAGTAAATAAATACATTATAACATAAATATTTTATCTTCTGTAAGATTATGAAACTACTCATAAGCCCAACGTTCCATCTTTCTTTTTGCATGAGAAAAAGGAAGAAATCATTATCCATTATACGCCTATTAAGTACATAACTATGATTGCAAATAAATTTTTTGAACTGTTACATTACATGCCATCATACAACATCCTTAAGACATTGATTAATACCCTAATAACTTTTTTATATCATAAGCATAACTTTATTAGTTTTTTTCCATATTATGTTTATGGGTTAGTGTTTCTAAAGATTCATGAAAATGGACTTTTGGAAAATTGGAAAGGTCATGTAACACGTGTAAAATCTCTCTTCGTGGCCTTTCAAATTTCCCAAATGTCATGTTTGAGAGGTCTATATTATCTTTCGTATTAGTTACTTTATGATCTTTGAGAACGTGTGTGCTCGCGTTCAAATGATCAAATTATATTTTAAACACCTTTTAACCCAAACAAACCCTAAATATGCAACTAGGTGTGATTGAAACAATATGAAAACATGCACGAGTTATTCAAACACACGTAATTGAGGAAAAATCCCCCAGAGGGGCAATACCATTTATTTTCACTATAATTTGTAAGAAAACGGCTTACAATCGGATTACACTGAAAATACAAGTGACTAAGAATTACCCTCAGGTATCGGATTCTGTAGTCGGCGGCTGGAGATATCCCTGTCCAGTAGGGCTGCAATGGAGAAGAGAAACGGCTTCTCCACAAGGGTTGAACAAGAGCAAAGCTTCGTTCCTAGGTTGCAAAGAGATTCACAAAGGTATGGAATTTGTGTGAATCAAAGGTATGAATCAATGGACTCAAATACCATGAAGACTTTAGAGTTTTGGAACTCAGAAGATTGTGTAGAAGTCTTCGCAAAAACCACTTCCCGTAGTGGGATTAAAATAGGAGAACTTGAGCCCTAAAATTCGAAACATGATCTGAACACGATCTATTTGAAATTATCCTCGTCGGATCGGTCCGGTCTCTTTAGGTGGATCGGTCCGGTGACATCAGATCGGTTCCTTTTTTAAGGCGGATCGATCCGGTTGGCATCGGATTGGTTCGGCTTTTTAGCTTCATCGGTTCGCTATGGATCCGGGGTACACTGGCCTCTCCTCAGCAGGCGAATCGGTCTGGTCTCTTTAGGCGGATCGGTCCATATGAACCGGATCGGTTCTTTTATCTGGTCCGGATCGGTCCGGTCTATTCCATGATTCCTTTTCTGCCTTTGATATTCGGATTTCGTTGATGAGCGTATGATTCATGAATTTTCTCAACGGTGTAACGGCGTACGACATATAAAATGCTAATGGACAAAAATGTACTTACAAATCTCCCCCTATGTCTATGCCGGTACAAACATAAAAACAAACATCCGAATTATCAAAATAAAAATGCCTATACAAATCTACCCTTCCATGAACCCAAAACTGAAAGAGTACAAGTGAATAAGACTGCATCGTTTGATCTTCAAATCTTCAGGAATCTCAACGCTTTTCTCATCAGGGTGTGCAATACAATGATAATCCATGTAGTACCTACACACATGAGAAAAAGAAAAATACCACATGACATATCGAGTTTGAAGTGAGATAAACATATATACCAATTTATGAACAAACTTAATCTATGAACAAACTCAAACTTTCAAAACTCCCCATTCATTTCATTCTCCCCCTTTTTATGATGTCCCCAAATAGACAAATGAGAGAAATAAAGCAAATAAGCAAGAGCGGGGTGACACATGGATAATATCACACCATGAATGAACACAAAGTAACCAAGACAATGATAGCGTAAATGAAGTGGTGTGATCAAATTCGATAGGAAAATCAATGCATACAAACATGACATATGTGCACGATGAATATTGGATATTCCTAGCGAATGAACTGAAATGCTTCCTTTGGTGTAAAAGAATGACAATATAAGATATTGACTAAATCAAATCAACAAATCAAAGCTCAAAATGATTTTCACACCAATAACGTCCAAAATGATTTTATGCTTTTTCAGGACTTTTAAGGAAGTGCAAACCCGTTTATATGCTCCAACCAACCTCCCTCAGATATTATTTTGAATAGAGGCATTCTACATTCTCAAACTTTGGAGAATTGATGGTGAAACCTAAGTGGCCCATATTTGGCATGAATTGCTTTTTATTGCCTTTAAATTTTTCGGGCTCTTTTAACCTCTTTGGACCTCGGATATTAAAATTCCTCCATTTTTTAGGTCCTTTTTAACGCTGGCTTTTGCGCAAAGGATAGATGATTACCTTTAGCAGCCCCTCCCCATTATACAAAACACACAATCTCACCAAAACGGTTTTTACATGCATTCCAATCTTGTCAAGTTTTATCGCATATTATACATTGTATAGACAGGATTGAGATGAAAACACGCAAGCCAACATGAGATAGACAAGTGCAATAATCAAATGTAGCTGTGCATGTGTGCAATAAAGGATATAGGAGTCAAACATGTAGGAATATATCACTAATTACATCTCAAAGACTCCATACTAAGTAAAGCACATGGATGAAATGATGTAGCCGCTCAAAACTCTATCAAACAGTCACATGGAGATATGGAATGAAGTTGTGACTTGGCTATCTTAAATGCTCATCCACAAAAGGAGCAAAAACAGAAAACTCTTTTTGGTCTTTTTCAAAAAAAAATTTATCAAAATAAAATCTTTTTGTGCTTTTCAAAAATTTTCTTAAAGGAAAATCTTTTTGTAATTTAAAAAAAATAAATAATAAAAAGCAAAAAGAAAAAGTTGTACAACAAGAAATGGTACATATAAAACAGACTAGCAATAGGAAGCATATGATATGAACATGAAGAAGCATCCTATTCTAGACATAGACCAACCCCTCAGTCAATTGCGCAAATCCCCAAAGACTTCCTAAGACTCTCAAATCTACGGGCATCTAAAGGTTTCGTGAAAATGTTGGCTAACTGACGGTCGGTGGGAACAAAACTCAGGGATACAGTGTTCTCCTCATCTAACTGACGAATAAAGTGCTCACGTATCCTGATGTGTTTTGTGCGCGAATGCTAGACAGGATTACGAGATATGTGTATCGCGCTCGTGTTATCATAAGAAATGATAATGGTGTCTTGTGAAATCCCATAATCCTCCAACATTTGCTTCATCCACAAGAGTTGTGTGCAACAACTCCCGACGGAAATGTACTCAGCCTCTGCAGTGGACAAAGAGATGGAATTATTCTTCTTGCTCAGCCAGGAGACAAGAGCAGAACCAAAATAGAAACATCCACCAAAAGTGCTCCTACAACCATCTACATCCCCAGCCCAATCGGCATCCGAATAGGCAGACAAACGATCATCGGTATCAAAGGAATACCAAATACTGTATGATAGAGTCCCACTCACGTATTTAATAATACGTTTTAGAGCAAGTAAATGTGACTCTTTCGGGGACGCCTGATATCGCCCACAGACTCCAACACTAAAGGCGATGTCGGGACGACTGGCAGTCAAGTAGAGAAGACTACCTATCATACTCCGATATAAGGTTTGCTCTACGTCCTTGCCTGAAGTGTCCTTACTAAGCTTGGTAGTGGTACTCATAGGTGTACGTGCATGCTTAGCGGAGTCTAAACCAAATTTCTTCACTAGGTCTCTAGTATAGTTGGATTGGGAGATGAACATCCCATCCTCTAGCTGACGAACCTCGAGGCCAAGGAAGAATGTAAGCTCACCAACCATGCTCATTTCAAACTCACTTTCCATCTCCTCCTCAAAGTGGTGAGCATGCTAGGAGCATGTGGATCCAAAGACTATGTCGTCCACATAGACCTGGGCAACCAAAATAGCACCATCATCTCTCCTGACGAACGTCATATCTACTCCCCCTCTCTTGAAGCCTCGAGCTAAGAGATAGGAAGTAAGCCTCTCGTACCAAGCACGGGGTGCTTGCTTCAAACCATACAAGGCTTTCCTCAGATAGTAGACGTGCTCAGGGTGCTGAGGGTCTTCAAACCATTTTGGTTGTTCCACAAAAACCTCCTCCTATAGAATGCCATTCAGAAAGGCACTCTTGCATCCATCTGATACACCTTGAAGCGCAGATGACATGCGATGGCGAGCAGAAGACGAACGGACTCAATCCTCGCAACAGGAGTAAATGTCTCCCCAAAGTCTACACCCTCTATCTGTGTGTAGCCTTGAGCGACCAACCTAGCCTTATTTCGGATTATGGTACCATTTTCATCCATTTTGTTCTTAAAAATCCACCGGGTCCCTATCACATTAATCTCACTAGGTCGGGGGACAAGTTCCCAGACATCATTCTTTTTAAACTGAAGTAACTCATCTTGCATAGTAGATATAAAATGTTCATCCTTGAGTGCTTCTTTATGGTTCTTGGGCTTGACTTTGGACGTGTAGCAAAGATGGCGAACAACGTTCTCTAGCTGAGCACGAGTCTTGACCCCTAGAGTGGGATCTCCAACAATGGCAGACGGGTCATGACTCTTGCGAACCCAAGCAGGTGTGTCCCCTAACACAGGAGTAGGATCCACAGAGTGTGAGAGAGGAACAGGTAAATCACTGTCAGAACAATCCTCATCCTCACACTTAAGGTTAGGATCAATAACTGTCAAAGGTTAGTCATCTTGTACGGTGACGTTTATTGATTCCATAACCTTAGAGCTCTTCAGGTTAAAAACTTGGTACGCTGTGCTCGTCGATGAATATCCTAGAAATATTCCCTCGTCGCTCCGGGAGTCGAACTTTCCTAATTACTCTCTATCCCGTAGGATGTAGCATTTACTCCCAAAAACACGAAAATATGCTAGGTTGGGCTTCTTTCCAGTCCACAACTCATAAGGAGTCTGAAGTGTGTGTGGACGCAAATACACCCTATTCACCGTGTGGCATGCAGTAGACACTGCCTCTGCCCAAAATCTCCTAGAAGTTTTACGACCTAGAAGCATATATCTAGCCATCTCTTGGATCGTTCTATTATTTCTCTCAACAATCCCATTTTGTTGAGGAGTTCTCACAGCAGAAAACTCATGTTTGATCCCAAGGCTATCACAGTACAAATCCACCTTTGCTTCCTTAAATTCAGTGTCGTTGTCACTACGTATTCTGTTAATAGTGACACCGTGTTGATTTTGTCGGACACGGCACTTGGTCGTTAAAAATTCTACAGCATCGGATTTCTCTCTCAGAAAACCTACAATGGAGTACCTGGAGAAATCATCTACCATCCCGAGGATGTACCTCTTACCACCTAGACTCTCGGTACGAGTGGGACCCATAAGATCCATGTGAATCAACTCCAGAACACGAGAGGTGGTAATGGAATGCAACTTCCTATGAGGACTACGAATTTGTTTTCCCAACTGACAGGGTCCACAAACGATCGAAGTTGACTTTCCAAGAGATGGTAAGCCACGTACTAGATCCTTTTTAGCTAAACGATTAAGATCTCTAACGTTCACGTGACCTATACGTTGGTGCCACAGATCCATAGGAGTGATCGTGGCGCTGTTGCAAACAAGTGAGGATGTGGGCTCAGTCCCATAGCAATTATCCTTGGTCCTCACCCCTTGCATCAAAAGTTTACCGGCTTGATTGTAGACTTTACACGCGTCCCGGTCAAACTTTACTGCAAAGTCAGTGTCGCACAGCTAGCTAATGCAGAGAAGGTTTGCTTTCAAACCTTTGACGTACAAAACATTTTCTAGCTTAGGAAATCTAGGTAACTCGACAGTGCCACGTCCTATAATGCTATACTTGATCCCATCTCCAAAGGTGACTCTGTTATCCTGATAGTCCTCAAGAGTCGTAAAAAAAGAGGCATCACCTGTCATGTGTCTGGAGGACCCACTATCAAAATACCATTGAGAGATCTTATGTGCTTTGAGAGCAACATGAACAACAAAGGCCTTTTTATCTTTCTTAGGTACCCAAGAAGAGCTGACCTTTTGTTTGCCTTTGTTGTTGTTGGTTTTAGCTGAAATGTGAGAAGTATTTACTAACGGTAAAGACATCCGTCAGAATTCTTCCATTAAACTCTGAGTCGTGGCAGCTAAGAACTCAACTTTCTCTCTCAGACTAGAAAACTCATCAGTATGACGTGGTGGAGCAGTAGTACGTCGTGTCTGACCCATGCTATAGCAAGATTACCTTAGTTGGCCTTTTCTTTTGCAATAAGTACAAAAGATGATAGTCAAAGGCGGACCTTGGTTTGCTTTTCTTCGTCGAACTCTCCTTCGAGGTTTTTTACGACGGCCGTAAGGAGTCATAGTAAACTCAGGAACTAGTCCAGGTGCAATTTGGGATGTGGAGGCACCATCATAACCAATTCCTTGCCGATCACCAAAACCTAAAGCGGGGCCGAGGAGTATCTTTACCATCTTCCCAGATTTGTCCTCGATTTGTACCTTAACTTCCCGTGCTTTCTCAAGATCATGAGTCAGCTAGGCAACAAGGGCTTCAAGTTTCTTTCGAGTCTCCACGGAGAAATGGAGCTGACTCATAAGACTAGCCACGTGTTTAGTCAAGTCCCCTCTCTCTTTCTCTAAAACACTCTCTCTCTCTCTCTAAACAAACTCTCATTCTCGACATAGGTAGATTCTCTCTCTCTCAGGGCGGTGCAGGTGGAGAACTCTCTTTATCTCTCTTTCCTTAAATCTTCCTCTAAGCAGGTGATCTTAAGAACTAACGCTTTGTTACACTTTTTAGTTTTAAAAGACTCAGAATATAACTCAGCGTAGGTGCGTTAAATATCACTCTCTCTCTCACTTGTGTCATCCTCCCCCTTACTCACATCAATCTCACTATCGAGGTGTCCCTGTGAAGCATCATCCTCATCTTCGTGAGGAGAACTAGGAGTGCTCACTTGACTGGCCATGAATGCGGTGAAGTTAGACTCATGCGGTGACTCATCACCTGAATCCACCGTCTCGACCTCACTGTCGTCGCTAAGGGTAGCATTAAGGACAGCTTTCCCTTTCTCTCTATTCAGACGATTGGCACACTCAAAGGCTCTATGACCCCTACCATCGCACTCAAAACATCTCTCACTTTCTTTCAGAGGAGGGTTTTTGGAGTCTTTTTCATTTTTCTTTTCAAACTTATTTTTCTCAAATTTCTTTGTATCTTTAAAATTGCCATTTTTCTTAAATTTGAGAATTCTTTTGAATTTTTTTGCAAAAAGAGCCAAATCATCTAGGTCAAAATCATACTCAGAATCTGACGTGTCAGTCTCTCTCTTTCTAGATGACTCTAACCTCTTTCTATCCAACCCCTCACTCCTTCTCTCTTGGGCTTTAAGTGCAATTCCCTTATCTTTAGATTTAGCAGTTTTAGGAAACATATCAATTTCATAAGTTTGCAAATCTCCTACAAGTTCTTCTAATTTTAGCGTATTTAAATTACCCATAGAATTTAGCACAGTGACTTTAGGGATAAAACGCTTAGGCAAAGAACGAAGAATCTTTTTAACATATATGTTCACCAAGATTAAAGAGCTAGTATTCACAATGTCAAAAAGTCTAGCATAAAATTCATCAAAGCATTCAGATTCATGCATGGTGATAGTTTCAAATTGAGTTGTCAAATTTTGCAACTTAGACTCTTTCACAGCATTAGTTCCTTCATGGGTAAGTTGTAAAACATCCCATTCCTCTTTTGATGTGGTGCACGTCATTATGCGTTTGAACTCATCAGGTGTGACAGACCCAGAAATAGCACTAAGACCCTTAAAATTAAAAGAAGACCATTTAAATTCTTCATCAGTCCAAGAAGTGTCAGGTTTCAAGTTGGTCACATTATCAACAGTCACGGTGGGAGGAGTCCACCCTCGTTCAACCAAAATCCAGACACGTTCATCAATGGATTTTAAAGCCGACCTCATACGGGCTTTCCAATAAGCATAATTTGTCCTGTCAAAAACAGGCATTTTATAATATGACTTCTCCATTTGAACACGTACTTTTTCAAAAATCAATTTTTTCAGAAAATTTATATCTTAGAAAAATTTTGCGGAAAAAGGAATACGCGATAGATTAGCGTAACCTGCTCTAATACCAATTTGAGAATGTGTGTGCTCGCGTTCAAATGATCAAATTATATTTTAAACACCTTTCAACCCAAACAAACCCTAAACATACAACTAGGTGTGATTGAAACAGTATGAAAACATGCACGACTTATTCAAACACACATAATTGAGGAAAAATACCCCACAAGGGCAAAACCATTTATTTTCACTATAATTTGTAAGAAAATGACTTACAATCGGATTACAATGAAAATACAAGTGACTAAGAATTACCCTCAGGTATCGGATTCTGTAGTCAGCGGCTGGAGATATCACTGTCCACTAGGGCTGCAATGGAGAAGAGAAACGTCTTCTCCACAAGGGTTGAACAAGAGCAAAGCTTCGGTCCTGGGTTTTAAAGAGATTCACAAAGGTATGGAATTGGTGTGAATCAAAGGTATGAATCAACGGACTCAAATACCATGAAGACTTTAGAGTTTTGGAACTCAGAAGATCGTGTAGAAGTCTTCGCAAAAACCACTTCCCATAGTGGGATTAAAATAGGAGAACTTGAGCCCTAAAATTCGGAACATGATCTGAACACGATCTGTTTGAAATTATCCTCGTCGGATCGGTCCGGTCTCTTTAGGCGGATCGGTCCGGTGACATCGGATCGGTTCCTTTTTGAAGGCAGATCGATCCGGTTGGCGTCGGATCGGTTCGGCTTTTTAGCTTCATCGGTTCGCTATGGATCCGGGGTACACTGGCCTCTCCTCAGCAGGCGGATCGGTCCGGTCTCTTTAGGCGGATCGGTCCGTATGAGCCGGATCGGTTCTTTTATCTGGGCCGGATCGGTCTGGTCTGTTCCCTGATTCCTTTTCTAGCCTTTGATATTCGGATTCCGTTGATGAGCGTATGATTCTTGAATTTTCTCAACGGTGTAACGGCGTACGATATATAAAATGCTAATGGACAAAAATCTCCTTACAATCTTTAATTAACTGCCATGAAATATAATCTTTGGTTGCATAAGTATTTGATTAAGACATCGAGCAAATGGAACATCGTTATTGCAGATATCAACTATTCCACGTATTTTACCATCCACATAGTAAGCAAAGGAGAAAATGAAGAGAATGATCCCGATCCATATTAACCTCATTGTTACTTTTCTTCAGGAGCTACCTAAATGCAGTTGGTATTGATCACACTTCGCACTGCACTTATCAAATTTGCAAAGATATAATATATGTGACACCCCGACTAATTAAATACCGGGTAGCTACTCCTTTATTAAAATTAATACAAAATGCCAAGTTGGTTCAGTTAATAGCATCACTGTCGAAAACATTTTAATGATTACTAACCACCTAGTATTTAAAAAGCGAGTTGCCAATTTTAAATTAAATCTGATTAACATGAAGTAAGTGAAGAATAAAAGAATAACATAACCATACACAATAAAGTCCCAATAGTGTAATCAACAAGTAATAAAGAGTCTGGAGGAAATACTCCTCACAACAATCCCACAACTGAAATAATAAAACAAGTCTGAATCCTGAATTAATTACAATCCACAATCTGAATAACTGAAATATAAAATGTCTCTAAAAGAAATGGGCGACATGCCCTACAAATGATGAAACTGAATATGGAGTCAAGACTAGAAAAGAGGCATCTATTGTCAAGGCCCTGTAACTTCCACAACAACTACAGCTCGTCACCTGAATAGAATTCCTATGCAGGGTGTCCTTGTGGCTGGCCACCTAAAAAGGTTTTTACAAAAATAGATTTGTAAACAAACGGGTCAGAGCCCGAAAGTGGAGAGTATTTTAAAAACAACAAGTGCTTTAATGACAAATAAACAGTGAATATCAAATACATGTTAGTGACGTGCACTCACATGAGCTCCTCACCTCTCAACTAATGTGGACTCCTAACACATCCATAGCTCGTACTAGTTATGCTACTAACTAACTAGTCTAATACAAAACCTAGCTTCACTTTATAGGTTTAAGGGTTTATTCATGTCATTAAAGTATACCATGTATGTGCCTTAATTCCCTATTAACAACCTTTTATTATGTGGAGTTCTCATTTTAATCTCTATGAAAATAGCACAAGTATACACATCATTACTTTACTAAGTATATCATTGAACATTATTTGTATATTATTCACATCATAAATATAAATTATAGGCACCCCTAGTCTAGGCTACGGTGCACATACTCTGCTATCTCATCCCGGTACATCACGTACATAAGGATTACAAATTACGAATCTCTCAGGAATTGTTAGAATAAGCACAACACACAAAAATGGAGGCGAACATAATTCAACATATCCATGGGTCACGTACATACCTACGCTCCATAGTCAACTGACTTATTAACTCACAAATATGTCATTCTAGTATTATGTTCTCAAGGTACCAATCTAAATCCCACCGTAGGCACACAAAGTTTAGTTGGCCCAACACGAACGACGACCTCCGTGATAGGAAGTATGGTAGGTATGTCATACACATAAGTCATATACTAAGCATTCACACGTCTTAGATATCTTAATATTAATAAAGGTATATTCTACATCCCTATACCATTATTCCAATTTTATGCATTTTAAGTCTTCCGATAATATATAATGTAGACTATCGACACATCTCACATACTACTTTCTTATACTTAAAACCTATCTTAAAGAGGTTACTAAGTCTACTATTATTTCCACATTTAATTTCATTATTCTTAAGGTCATTATTTCTTCCACAAACCTCATTTCATCAAATAATTCAAATTTACTCTTTTAACCCTAATATTATCTCACTCGTCGAGCTTTATTGGATTTTAGGCAACTATCCCAAATTAAATTCTAATTAAGGTCCGATTTCACAACCATACCTACTGGTCTTCCTTAAGTTTAAGAATACTCATAAAGCCTCCATCAATAATTTTCTGGGGTTAACATCCTTAAAATTTTAAATGGGAAGATTTTACTCATTCTGGGAAGGTCGATCGATCGACCTTGTATGTTCCATCGATCGATGGTGATCGATCGATCGACCTATGAATGTCAATCGATCGAGCGCACCAGTTCGCCTATGGACTGCTTCATTTTGCAGTCCAAGTTTTGCCCCAAAACTCCATTATAATGCATGAAACTCTAATCTAACGTTATAATATCATCATACAGCCATCCTACAACATTGTTAACATTCTAAAACCAATAAATCATCAACCAAGGGCTTTATTTCGATCAAAACTTCATCAAGAACCCTAGTTTTCTATTTCTTTCAAGAACAATAATAATTCTCTTCTTAAATCCGTTTTTAGATCATCAAGGGTTATATTTTGAATTCATAATTTGTCCAGAATATGTCTACATGCAATTCCTAACATGGTTTATAGTTGTAATCCTCAAATTCATGGGTTCATATCAATCTTTCAAGACAAAATTCTATATTTACACTACACATGGGGAACATATTCATTGAATAATTTGTAACTAAATCACTTGCCTTATGTTCTTCAGATTTTTTGTTGGTTGGAGATGGTTGAATTCATCTCTCTCTCTCTCTCTCTCTACAAGTTCTTCTCACAAGATGACAATGGAGGTGGGGGGGTTGGTTTTTGGCAAGTTATAATATTTTCTTAACTTCTCCCGTAGCCCACTACTTAGATTAGGGTTGAAAATGGGTTAGTGGGTTTAATGATAAGTTATAATTAAATTCTAATTTTCGTGGGTTTTAATTACCAAATTTCCGAAATTACCAAACTACCCTTTTAAGTTGCCGGTATGGCCTAAAAATGCCCCGGGACCCAAACTAAACCCCCGGCTAGTGTTTTCTGACTATTTCGACTATTCCGGACGCGTTGGCGCACTCAAAATGACCATACGGTTGATAAAAATAAAATTCACTTCTTAATTTAAATAATTACATTCCTGACGCGACTATCACGAGCATCCCAACAAAATTTCCCAAATTGTCGTATTTCTATCTCACGACAAATTCAATATTTCCAATATTCATATACTTCCATATATACACATTATAATCAAATACCAACTCACATCTCGTTTGTATTTTATCCGGATGAATTCTCAATTAATTTACATTTAATTTTATTTAAACCCCATAAATAAATATCCATAAAAGTACAGGGTATTACATACTTCCCCCCTAATAACAAAATTTCGTCCCGAAATTCGGATAAGTAAGGCACACCAGGAAAAATTAGGTATCCTCCAGTATTCAAAACAATTATAAAGAAAAGCCCAAATCACTAAAACCCTCGCTTCACAATAAGCTTGTTTAACATACTTGATACCTTATCAGAATAATCTTCGATAAATGCACCTCACGTTGTGCTCTCATTAAACAACATTCGAATAAAAATAGCCTATACATCATTAGTCGCATTATTTTTTTTTTAGTATTGTGAGTCCGCACCTCACTACTAACTCCCGCATTTATCAAAACACCAAAATCCCATCCTGGGATGAATTAATAACACATCTAACTACGCTTGTCCATTCCTTGAAATATTCCGATGTTATGACTTTTACACAAGGTAAAACCACTTCAGCCTGTTGGTGTCACACAAACCTTTGTAAGCACCTTGTCCACCATAAATAGATACGGGTGTTTTTCCCCCAACTCTACCATTAAGTAATATCTCCTCCTCATGACTACAATATACCTCACTAGTTATACCCGATTTGGAATTGAAAATATCGCAATGAATCCAAAATTTCTTTCATACAATCCATCAGTCGTTTGTCACCTTGCACCTGCACCTCGGGTTATAGGTGATACAACCCTCAGTTTGAATCGTTATATCCCACTATTTATACACCCCACCTGAATGTGGATTTTGGGGATTTCATCCCAGTTCTAAATAGTACTATGTCGAACCACGTACCGGCGTGTTCACTATCTAATAGTGTAAATCACCCCAAGTATATAACAATTTCTCTCCTTCTGGACAACATGTCCCACATAATCGAAGGAACTCATTACTTATCAATAAGTTGGCTACCTCTCAAGAAAATTCTCCAACTTGACCCTCCCATTCTTGGAATCATCGGTTGGATACAAAATTAATTGGTTAATCATATAACACCCAACCGTTCTACTACTTACTACACCCCTTTAAATGTTGACTTTCTTGTAAATGTTCCTTCCCGTTAAGTGATACTTAACGATCCTCTGCTTCTCTTGGCGTATGCCAAAGTTTCGACCCTTACACTTTCTCACCTCTTTGTGAAAATCCGGACTCCTTATACCTGATTGACATCCTCATTCTATTTACTCTTGAGTCACCCTCAACATTCGATTGATCGAAAGTCTACTACAAATTTCTCATAATAATTTATTCGCCTTCTGAAGAGATATCCCTTTATTAAATGGCTTTCTACTGGCCCCTTTTTTTTCCAAGTTTGAACGTGCTACACTTACTACACATGATATTCGCTTACTCCTTTTCTTATGACGTTTAATCTCATAAGTAATAATATCACCCGTCTATGTTCCCTCTTCCTTTGATTTATACTTTAGCAGATCAAGATGTCTACGCCCCTTATAACCCAACCATAGGTTTTTAAACATTATATTCGCTTCATACAAATCCCAAACTCTTTATTGTCACTGTAAATATAATGGTGCTATACCACTTGGGCGTTCTCAATCCCTTCGAAATTAGAAATCCTAAATCCTCCTTATCCTCAATGCATCCTTCAACGCGCCGTGACAAAACTAACATTATTAGTACTTATATCATAATTTACTAACAACTGGCTCTAATGGCATGACATCATAATTTACTCCTTGTAACTTCTCGTTATAACTACGTACTCCCACAACGATAGAGGTATCCAAATCATGAACGAAGGTCCACACATCTCCTTACTACCAACCTTACGCTAAGTTTCATGCTTGGGGTGTCTCGCAAAGCGAAATCCAAACAAGGAACCCCCCGATACACTACTACTTAACATTGTCGGTCATCGGAATCCGTTAAGCCCTGTCCATAATATGTACCCCTACACTCTCGTCTTTTAACAACAGAGTTTCATCTCAGTTTGCAATTATACATAAATAAAGAACTCCTTCTGAAAGACACTTTTCTCTTTACAGTGATGGAAATCACATTTCATATACAACATGCGAGACATTTTGAGAACCTCAAATCCCCGTCCCCAAACACACAACTATGAGTATAAACGTCCAAATCTCTAACGGGTGATAAAATAATGCACTCTTTTTGTTACGACCTCTCTATCGTTAATTATAAAAACCAACTAACTCCTTGTTGACTAGTAAATCAATTACATACGACTCATAACAATGAAATCCCTACGCATACTGGGATTAAATATCCGAGACCATTATACCCTTTGAAATCACAACATATATGCACGGAAGTACAATTGCGAGACCAACCCTCGAACAAATGGGGCCTCGCTAGAACAAAATATGCTACCCCGATGTAGTAATCCCAATAAACTTGCAATACCAGCACACTATCGGTATAATCATATATATATAACAATAATTAAGATCATATCATACTCGTATAACACAGCACTAAAACGAGTAATTTCGATAAAGCATAAACCGCTATTAATATACCCATTCATCATCCGCGGATGACAATAAAAGTAACCCCCACACTATCAGGGAAAATGTTCTTATATATAATAAACTTAGTGATATACTCACTAAACTCGACTCTCAAGTGAAAATACAATTGTAACAAATGTAGTAACTCATTCATGCCACAAATAACATGCATCCTCATCTGAGGATATAACTCATACTTTTATCCTAATAATCGTCCCGGCTGCTCAAATGGTTCCTGGACTTACCACACATGTCTGTCCCAAACCGGATATTTCAATAACTGTTGCCCTCGCCAGGCACAATACCTTGATCCCTACTCTTGTATCAGGAAAATTTTTATAACGCACGAGTTTCACTCCCCACAGAAATACCTCTACACATATTCCACTTATCTTTTGTCTTACAAATCATGTTAAGGTGGTCCATCTCTCGGACGTTGGTAGTCTCGACTTAGACAACTATCTCCGTTGTTCCCTTAGTTTTGACGGCCCTAAGGAACACACTACTAATTTCTACATCTCTCACTGAAATCACCTTTGCCCGGTAGTAATTCAGCTATCCGAATCATTTTAACTGGTTCTCCGTTGGGTCTTCCCATTGTGGTGCTTCACCAACACTGTTTTCCCTAGTCTTACTTTATATAAAGCCTTCGATTCTTGTATCTCCCCACTCGGGGATGTTTACCTCCAAATTAACACTATGCGACAATACCATTTGCTTTAACCGTCCAAGAAGAATTCTGCCAGAAGGACTAGTAATTCTTCTATGTAAATTCTCCCTTTAATATCCCCTTCTCCATTTCACATACTTCACCCGGTGTAGGGTTCACTAAATAATTATATTTCTTCTCACAAAGTGACCTCTGTCCAGACCTCTCGTGTGAGTTCAGAACAACATTCGGTTTTCATCCTAAACATCTCATCATGGAACTTATGGTCAAACCATTCGTGTACGCCTTCTCTCGACGTCACATTCCACTTATAAGTGTGGTGATTGTTTCTCCCCATTGAAACTCCGCTCTCATGAGACAAGAAATTTTTTTCTCAAATTTTCACTCTCGATTGGCCATACTCCGACACAAGTCCAAGCCTTTGGATACATTGCGTTCGTTTGTCTAGCACATGACGTCTTCGCCTTTCGAGTATTGCTCCTACTGGTTCTCTTCAATGTTACACCTAACTCTTTCTCTCCCATTACAACCTTGTTGGATGTGTCTAATTTGACCCCATTCCTACTATAGCTGTACCCGGAAGTCTCAAGTCGCGCCTTAGCCTTCTATATCATCCAAGACTTCTGTGCCATAATATCGGTGACTTCAACTACAGTCATCCTTCTTTAAATAAATCAAATAACCTCAATATATATTTGCCTCCTGCTGTTCGCCCAACTGTCTTCACCTAACGTACTACATTGTTCGGCACACGAATACACCCGATCACAATACGATTCGCTATCATATACATCATAGCAGGAGAACGAGATTTTACTAAAGGAATCAACAATCCTAAACATAGGGCTCTATATATAAGAAAGTTATGCTGGAAGCATAATAGGCCGTACAGATCCTAAAGGACACTAGAACCTGATGCTCTGATACCACCTATGACACCCCGACTAATTAAATACCGGGTAGCTACTCCTTTATTAAAATTAATACAAAATTCCAAGTTGGTTCAGTTAATAGCATCACTGTCGAAAACATTTTAATGATTACTAACCACCTAGTATTTAAAAAGCGAGTTGCCAATTTTAAATTAAATCTGATTAACATGAAGTAAGTGAAGAATAAAAGAATAACATAACCATACACAATAAAGTCCCAATAGTGTAATCAACAAGTAATAAATAGTCTAGAGGAAATACTCCTCACAATAATCCCACAACTGAAATAATAAAACAAGTCTGAATCCTGAATTAATTACAATCCACAATCTGAATAACTGAAATATAAAATGTCTCTAAAAGAAATGGGCGACATGCCCTACAAATGATGAAACTGAATATGGAGTCAAGACTAGAAAAGAGACGTCTATTATCAAGGCCCTGTAACTTCCACAACAGCTACATCTCGTCACATGAATAGAATTCCTATGCATGGTGTCCTTGTGGCTGGGCACCTAAAAAGGTTTTTACAAAAATAGATTTGAAAGCAAACGGGTCAGAGCCCGAAAGTGGAGAGTATTTTAAAAACAGCAAGTGCTTTAATGACAAATAAACATTGAATATCAAATACATGTTAGTGATGTGCACTCACATTAGCTCCTCACCTCTCAACTAATGTGCACTCCTAACGCATCCATAGCTCGTACTAGTTATGCTACTAACTAACTAGTCTAATACAAAACCTAGCTTCACTTTATAGGTTTAAGGGTTTATTCATGTCATTAAAGTATACCATGTATGCGCCTTAATTCCCTATTAACAACCTTTTATTATGTGGAGTTCTCATTTTAATCTCTATTAAAATAGCACAAGTATTCACATCATAAATATACATTATAGGCACCCCTAGTCTAGGATACGGTGCACATACTCTGCTATCTCATCCCGGTACATCACGTACATAAGGATTACAAATTCCGAATCTCTCAGGAATTGTTAGAATAAGCACAACACACAAAAATGGAGGCGAACATAATTCAACATATCCATGGGGTCACGTACATACCTACGCTCCATAGTCAGCTGACTTATTAACTCACAAATAAGTCATTCTAGTATTATGTTCTCAAGGTACCAATCTAAATCCCCCCGTAGGCACATACAGATTAGTTGGCCCAACACGAATGACGACCTTCGTGATAGCAAGTATGGTAGGTATGTCATACACATAAGTCATATACTAAGAATTCACACATCTTAGATATCTTAATATTAATGAAGGTATATTCTACATCCCTATACCATTATTCCAATTTTATGCATTTTAAGTCTTCCGATAATATATAATGTAGACTGTCGACACATCTCACATCCTAGTTTCTTATACTTAAAACCTATCTCAAAGAGGTTACTAAGTCTCCTATTATTTCCACATTTAATTTCATTATTCTTAAGGTCATTATTTCTGCCACAAACCTCATTTCATCAAATCATTCGAATTTACTCTTTTAACCCTAATATTATCTCACTCGTCGAGCTTTATTGGATTTTAGTCAACTATCCCAAATTAAATTCTAATTAAGGTCCGATTTCACAACCATACCAACTCGTTTTCCTTAAGTTTAAGAATACTCATAAAGCCTCCATCAATAATTTTCTAGGGTTAACATCCTTAAAATTTTAAATGGGAAGATTTTACTCATTCTGGGAAGGTCGATCGATCGACCTTGTATGTTAGATCGATCGATGGTGATCGATCGATCGACCTATGAATGTCGATCGATCGAGCGCACCAGTTAGGCTACGGACTGCTTCGTTTTGCAGTCCAAGTTTTGCCCCAAAACTCCATTATAATGCATGAAACTCTAATCTAACGTTATAATATCATCATACAACCATCCTACAACATTGTTAACGTTCTAAAACTAATAAATCATCAACCAAGGGCTTTATTTGGATCAAAACTTCATCAAGAACCCTAGTTTTCTATTTCTTTCAAGAACAATAATAATTCTCTTCTTAAATCCGTTTTTAGATCATCAAGGGTTATATTTTGAATTCATAATTCGTCCAGAATATGTCTACATGCAATTCCTAACATGGTTTATATTTTTAATCCTTAAATTCATGGGTTCATATCAATCTTTCAAGACAAAATTCTGTATTTACACTACACATGGGGAAAATATTCATTGAATAATTTGTAACTAAATCACTTACCTTATGTTCTTCAGATTTGTTATTGGTTGGAGATGGTTGAATTCCTCTCTCTCTCTCTGCAGAATTCTCCTCTCTCTCTCTCTCTCTACAAGTTCTTCTCACAAGATGACAATAGAGGTGGGGGGTTTGTTTTTGGCAAGTTATAATATTTTCTTAACTTCTCCCGTAGCCCACTACTTAGATTAGGGTTGAAAATGGGTTAGTGGGTTTAATGATAAGTTATAATTAAAGTCTAATTTTTGTGGGTTTTAATTACCAAATTTTCGAAATTACCAAACTACCCTTTTAAGTTGCCGGTATGGCCTAAAAATGCCCCGGGACCCAAACTAAACCCCCGGCTAGTGTTTTCTGACTATTTCGACTATTCCGAATGCGTTGGCGCTCTCAAAATGACCATACGGTTGATAAAAATAAAATTCACTTTTTAATTTAAATAATTACATTCCTGATGCGACTGTCACGCGCGTCCCAACAAAATTTCTCAAATTGCCGTATTTCTATCTCACGACAAATTCAATATTTTCAATATTCATATACTGCCATATATACACATTATAATCAAATACCAACTCACATCACGTTAGTATTTTATCCGGATTATTTCTTAATTAATTTACATTTAATTTAATTTAAACCCCATAAATAAATATCCATAAAAGTACGGGATATTACATATATTCATTGATTATAATTTTAAAACATCTCATTTTTCGGGTAATTGTATTCAGATGTTATATTCGATGCGTTTTATGAAATCACACTATTCAGAGTGGAGGCTTAAATAAAATGTAAATGTTGAATATAGTATCCTTATTTTTGTGGACTATTTTTTATATGCTCTTAGGATTTGAATAGTGCGATAAGAATAATTGAATTTGTTTAAATTCCGGACATGAGACCTATATATATATAGTACTACTCTTGTGCGGAATGATCCGTATTTTAAAAATGCGGACCGGACATGTATCACCTGGCGGTGAGCCCGGAAAAGAGAGAGAGTGTGCCTGTAATTTAGCCAATAATTTCTAGGCTCACCGACAGGTGACACATATTCGGTCCACACTCTTAAAATGCTGAATGGTCCGCACAATAGCAATACTGAATATATATATATATATATATATATATATATATTACGAACGGACCTTTGTCCTTACAAAATCAGATAGCTAAAATATACCTAGGGGGTGAATTTTTTGGAGTTTTGTTATGGAGAGAACGAAATATTTAAATTAATTTCTTTAAGCCACGTTCTAGAAATGCTGCATTTTAGGCAAAATTTCTCCCAATTTGGTTGAGACAAAAACGCGAGTACACTATGGGTCTTATAAAATATGCCTTCAGGATACAATGCATTGTATAGACAGTTGATTACTTCAAACTATGTACTATTTGATCAAACCGGGAACACTCTGAATTTGTAATCTGATAATACCAAAATGTAAAGGACGAAGAGAGGAGAAATTAGTAATTTTTGGTGTCTAAAACAGAGGCCTGGAACTCTTTTTATAGCCATTTATGTGATTATTCTTCAATAGTCATAGCTCTTCATGTAGCGACTCGACAACCGTTGGATCGTACCTTTTTGGAACAACTTTGATCTAACAGTTCAGATTAGGCATCCCATCGTAGGCGAATGGACATACCCTAGACGAAACACTACGAGTTCATCTAATGGCTCAGATCAAGTCGTTTCGGATTTTAAACCCTTTGATTAGATCGTTAAATCACAGCCTTTGATCTATTTTACTTCGTCAAAACTTTAGGCTCCCACGCTCAAAGCGACGGTGTGCACGTACGAAGCGCCAAGTACACGTCAAATCGTGAAATGCGCCCTAAGTCCCCTAATCGCCCATTCGCACGCCGCGTGTCGCTTTTACGTGTGTCGTATGTCACGATTGGTGGTGCATAAGCACCCCCATAGCCTCTTGTTTGACTTATTAACCAAGAATCTAGTTATCCTTTAGTTGATATACCACTACTTTTTGTAGTAATATTCCAATGTGGGACAATGTGGGACTTTAAGCACTCCCATATCTTACACACCCATTTTCTCATGTTTCTTCCATTTAAAAATAAAACCCAAACTAAAAAATTAGAACACCAATTAATATAATAAAAATAACAACTCAATATTATATAATATTATATTAATGTTGAAATTTATCCATCATTCCCCCACCAATTTCAATATACACAAGAGAGGATACAAAGGATCGATTACAAAACAATAATAGAAAACTTTTGGCACCATCGTTGAAATCTAGTACATAAATGAGAAGTGTCTTCGGGACTTGAACTTCCATATAGTGTAAATAATTCAAAGCTCCATCAAGGTGCTGTGGTGAACTTCTCTTGAACTAAGGACACTTTGAGACGAGCCTGAACTATCACACATATTAATTTCGGAGTTTTAGAAGTGTTCTTCTAACATGCACATTTATGGCCTTGTGCTAATCCTGATTTCACGAGCGCTTTAGGAACGATCTTGATTCCATAGAAAGCGACCACACTTTCGGCACTGATATAGGTAAATCAACTTTAGTGATTCTGCGAGTCAGACTTATATGATTTATTAAGAAGTAACCTTCATCCTCTAACATGCAGAAAACTAACACTTGGCATATAGGAATGGAACTTTTGTATAAAATTCCTAGTGTTCCATAACTACAATTTAACTTGTTTGTGCCACATTGAACTCTATATATATTTTCAAGATATGGGTTGGGTTCCCATTAAATATAGTTGTGTTATTTAATAGACATGAGTCCCATTCCTTTTGAGGTGATAAATATCATATCCCTAACAAGACCTTTAGTCAGAGGATCTGCTAAATTCTTGTTCCTTTTAACATAGTCGACTGTAATTACTCCTTCCTTGGGTAATTTTCTTATAATTCGATGCCTTAGACTAATGTGCCTAGATTTTTCATTCTATGTTTTTTCGAAACTTTATAAATTATGTCTTGGTTATCACAACTTATCATAATACAAAGAGATGCATTTTCTATAAAGGAATATCATACAAAACATTTCTAAGCCATTATACTTCTTTACATGCATCTGCTAGGGCTATAAATTCAGATTGTGTCGTTGAATCTGACACACATGTTTGCTTCTTGGATCCCCAAGAGATAGCTGCTCCTCCTAGCGTAAAAATCCAACGAGTACTTAACTTGGATTTTGTTTCAAGATTATTCCTACTTGAATCACTATATCCTTCTAAAACAAATGGATATCCTACATAATTAAAGACATAATCCAAAGTCTTCTTCAGGTATTTAAGCACCCTAGAAATTGCATTCCAGTGCTTTTGTCCTGGATTACTTGTAAATCTACACAAGACACTCACTTGATAAGTAATGTCTAGTCTACTACAATGCATGGCATATATTATACTTCTAATAATACTAGCATATTTAAGTTGGTCCATAGCACGCCCAGTATTTTTCATTAATTTGATACTAGGATCCACTGGTGTAGCAACTGGCTTAAGTTCAAAATGATTATATCTTTTAAGAACTTTTTCTATATAATGAGATTGAGATAATGCTAAAGAATTATTCTTCCTCAAAATTTTGATTCCTCAAATCACATCCGCTTCTCCAAGATCTTTCACATCAAATTTTGATGATAGAAACCTTTTAGTTTCTTCAACATATTTGAGACTAGACCCAAATATTAACATGTCATCCACATACAAGAAAATAATAACACCAATACCGTTTTTGAATTTACTATATATACATTTGTCGGCATCATTAACTTTATACTAATGGGATATTACAATATTATCAAACTTCTCATGCCATTGCATAGGAGCTTGTTTAAGGCCATAAAGAGATTTAACCAATTTACATACTTTCTTTTATTGTCTAGGTAAAACAAACCCTTCGGGTTTTTCCATATAAATCTCTTATTCTAAATCATCATTTAGAAAAGCAGTTTTGACATCCATTTGATGAATTACTAAATTATGAATAGAAATAAGATATATTAATATTCTAATGGAAATGATTCGAGCAACACGGGCATATGTATCAAAGTAATCAATTCCATGTTTTTCCTTATAGCCTTTAGCAACTAATCTTGCCTTAAATTTATTTATAGAACTGTCAGGATTTAATTTCCTTTTAAATATCCATTTGCACCCAATAGGTTTAACTCCGGGGGGAAGATCGAAAAGAACTTGAGTTTGATTTGAATATATTGAGTTCATTTCATCATTGATTGCTTCTTTCCCAAAAATAGCATCCCCAGATGTTACCGCTTCAAGAAATGTTGTCGGTTCATCTTCTATATTAAGAACACATTTTGTTTTATTCTTAGTTTCATTTAAATCCCCTTCAACCAAATAGATAACAAAGTCGAGCCCATATGTTTTTTTTGTTCTTTGTCTTTTACTCCTTTGTGGTTCAACGTCATTCGTTGTTTCTGAAGAAGATATTAGTTGTAAAATTTCTTCTGAATGTGAGGAGTCAACAGTCGAATTATTATTTTCTAAACCTTGATTCAAAGTACTAAACTTTGTTAGATGTTCAAAGAATTGCACATCTACTGACTCAGTGATTTCTTGAGTTTCAAGATTTAAAAATCTATAAGTCGTACTGTTACTAGAGTAGCCATTAAGAACAAATTTTTAAGTCATGTTTCCTAGTTTAGGTCTTTTGGGTTCGGGTTTTCTTACATAAGAAAGAAATCCCCAAACTTTAAGGCGTCCAAGATTAGGCTTACTATTAAACCATAGTTCGTATGGTGTAATATACTTTTTTTTTCAATAGAACTCTACTTAAAATATAACATGCTGATAAAATCGCTTCTCCCCACATCGACAAAGGTAAACTAGAACTGATTAACATTGCATTTATCATTTCAACTAAAGTCTTATTTTTTTTCTTTTCTCCGTTCCATTTTGTTGTGGCATATAGGGCGTCGTAACTTGATGGGTTATCCCATGAGTATTACAAAATTGTATAAACTCACTCGGGTAATATTCACCACATCTATTGGATCGTAGGACTTTAATTTTACGATTTTATTAAGTTTCAACTTCGACATTAAAAATCAGAAATTTCTCCAAAACTTCATATTTACTTTTAAGCAAATATGTATATGCATACTTAGAGTAATCATCAATAAAACTTAAGAAATATTTACTTCCACCACGAGTCATATTACTCTTCACATCACATACATCACAATGAATAAGATCAAGCATTTCGGATGTTCTCTCAACAGATTTAAACGACTTTCTAGTTATCTTCGATTGAGCACAAATTTGACGTTTAGAAAATTTATCAAATTTACAATTCGAGATGAATCCTAGATTAGTCATATTTTTAATACTTTTATAATTCACATGACCTAATCTACAATGCAATAAAGAAATAGACTCAACCATATAAGCAGAACTAATATCATTGATTACATTAATTTTGATCATGTCGTTACAAGAGTACCATTTGCCAATAAATTGGTCATTCTTAGATAAGGCAAACTTATCACACTCGTAAACAAGTTTGAAACCTCTCTTATTGAGAAGGTCCCTACACACAAGATTTTTACACATATCATGTACATGAAGTACATCAATAATATTTTTACGCATATCAAGTCTTTCCAGAACTTAATTTCAATTCTATTGTGCATTTCCCAACTACATTAGTGCGAAAGATTATTTGCCATCTTCACTTATTTTCCATTAATTTCTTGATATGTTTTGAATGAAGAGCGGTCTTTGAATATCTTAACCATTGCGTCGGATTACAACCACCATCCACTTTCATTTTCAATTGAATTTGCTTCGCATAGAGTAGCAATAAGATCTTCAACTTTGCTGGTTTTCTTCAACCCTTATTTTTCCTTAAATGCCTTCTTTTTAAGATGACATTCTCGAGAAGAATGTCCCGGGTTGTCACAGAAGAAACATTTTCCCTTCTTTTTCTTATTTGCACCTTGGTTCTTGAATTTTGAATCATTCTTCACTTTAACTTTTGAGTCTTTAGTAATCTTGCATTTTTTATCCTCACCCATATTGGCTTTTGAATGACCCTCACCTTGTTCATCCTTTTTTTCTTGAATACGAGTATTATCTTCAATACGAAGGTAATGAAGAAGGGATTCCACGGTATAAATCTTCTCATTATGATTGATTTTCTTCTTAAAGACATTCCCAGAGGATGGGTGTTTTGAAACAATCACCCCTAATTAAAATTCATCTTCAAGATTAATTCCAGTGACTTTAAGGTCACCAACAATCTGTTGGACATGTACTTGTGCAACGACAGATTTATCATTACTCATTCTAAAATTGATATAGTTTGAAATCGGAAACTTATGGTTGCTCGCTTCCTCGTTTTGATACTTTATCTCGAAAGCTTTCCGTAATTCCTTTGTCGTCGAAATCATTCGATGAGCACTATAAATAGTTTGAGACAGAGCATTGAGGATGTGTCCTCAACACATAAATTCGTTTTCTTTCCGTTTCACACGTTTTTTCTTTATTTCTTCAGTGTCTTTAAGTGTAGGCTCGGGAATTTGCTCAAAATTTTCATCTAGAATGTATGCTAGTTTTAGTGATGTGAGGAAGAACATAACTTTCCCTTGCCAACGGGTGAAATTTCTTCCATCAAAACGGTCGAGTTGGATTAAGTCTTGACTTATGACTTGGATAGATTGTGCCACTGTTTTTTCCATTTGAGTGGGGTAATTAGTAAGAATTTTTGCCTAAAACTTTTGGAGTTTTGTTATGGAAAGAACGAAATATTTAAATTAATTTATGTAAGGCACATTCTGGGAATGTTGTCTTTTAGTCAAAATTTCTCCCAATCCGGTTGAGATAGAACCGCGAGTACAATATGGGTTTTATAGAATCTTCCTTCAGGATACAATGCAATGTATGGACAGTTGTTTGATTCAGACTGTGTATTGTTTGATCAAATCGAGAACACTCCAAATTTGTCATCTGAGAATGGCAAAATGTAGAGGATGAATATAGGAGAAATAAGAAATTTTTTGTGTCCAAAATAGAGTCCTGGAAATATTTTTATAGCTATTTATGTGGCTGTAAGTGCCAAGTGCGCGTCAAAGTACGCAATGCGCCCTAAGTCGCACAATCGCCCTTTCGCGTGTCGCGTATCGCGTTTCACGATTGGTGGTGCTTAAGCACCACCGCAATGTGTAGGATCATAGACTCTTGTTTGACTTGTCAACTAAGAATCTTAGTTGTCCTTTAAGTGATATACCACTACTTTTTATATTAATCTTTCAATGTGGGACAATGTGGGACTTTAAGCACCCCCATATCTTTCATAACCATTTGCTCATGTTTCTTCCTTCAAAAAATAAAACCCACACTAAAAAACTAAAACACCAATTAATATAATAAAAATAACAACTAAATATTCTATAATATTATATTAATGTTGAAATTTATCCAACATTCCCCCACCATGTTCAATATACACAAGAGAGGATACAAAGGATTGATTACAAAATAATAATAAAAAACTTTTGGCACTATCAGTGAAATCTAGTACATAAATGAGATGTGTCTTCGTAACTTGAACTTCTATGTAGTGTAAACAGTTCAAAGCTCGATCAAGGTGCTGTGGCGAACTTCTCTTGAACCAAGGACACTTTGAGACGAGCTAGAACTATCACGCATACTGATTTCAGAGTTTTAGAAGTGTTCTTCTAACATGCACATTTATGGCCTTGTGCTAATCCTAATTTCATGAGCGCTTTAGGAACGGTCTTGATTCCATAGAAAGCGACCACACTTTCGGCACTGATATAGGTAAATCAACTTTAGTGATTCTGCGAGTCAGACTTATATGATTTATTAAGAAGTAACCTTCATCCTCTAACATGCAGAAAACCAACACTTGGCACATAGGAATGGAACTTTTGTATAAAATTCCTAGTGTTCCGTAACTACAATTTAACTTGTTTGTAACACATTGAACTCTATATATATTTTCCAGATATGGGTTGGGTTCCCATTAAATATAGTTGTGTTATTTAATAGACATTAGTCCCATTCCTTTTGAGGTGATAAATATCATCTCCCTAACAAGACCTTTAGTTAGAGGAGATCTGCTCAATTCTTGTTTGTTTTAACATGGTCGACTGTAATCACTCCTTCCTTGAGTAATTTTCTTATAATTTGATGCCTTAGACTAATGTGTGTAGATTTTTCGTTGTAAGTTTTGTTCGAAACTTTAAAAAGTTTGGCTTGGTTATCACAACTTAACATAATATAAGGAGATAGGTTTTTCCATAAAGGAATATCATACAACACATTTCTAAGCCATTCTGCTTCTTTACATACATCTTCTAGGGCTATAATTTCAGATTCCATCATTGAATCTACCACCTATGGTCAGCCCAGTACCTTTCCAAGACACCTAGATTCATCAGCAAAACTCCCAGCAAAACTATGCTTTGGGTACCACAAACAACTCACACAAAAAGTCTTGTATTTGTGAATTTTAAAAACAGATTTTTAAACCCTCAAAAAGATGGAGAATAAACCAAAAAACACTCAAAACGTATTCCGTTAAAACTAGTGTTTTCTCCACTCAATATACAGTAACCTCACACCCTTTATATAATGAAAATCAAGGTGGTGGCGTGTCAAGTCAAAATTCTTGTTCGAATGAGAAGCGACATCGCTCAAGCGATATCTGATCTCATTTGAATGAGAAATGATGTCGTTCGAACGACATCGTACACGTGTCACTTTTTGTACAGTCTTTTATGAAACTTGGAAACCTCAAAACTAATACTCTTTACGAGATCGTAAAAGTTTATTTAAACCTTTTATGAATAAAATCATTTAAAATCTTTTCAAAAATTATTTTTCATAAGTAGAAAAATATTTTACCTTTCACAAAAATATCCCAACACTTTTTATGCAAAACATAAATGGAACTAAATCACATTTAACAAATTTGTCCTTGTTGGGCATGATTGTTGAAGTTGTCTTTAAATTCAGATCGTCTTTGAAGATGACATCTTCATAATTCTTGATTACTTGTATCGGTATACGACATACTAAATTTTATAACGAACAATAATGTCCATACAAATCTCCCCCTATGTCTATGCTGGTACAAAATAAAAATATCGGAATTATCAAACAATGACCTATACAAATCTACCCTCCCAAAAACTCAAATATGGAAAGATAAACTGAACGCGTATTTAAACTTGGCTTCAACAATCAACTTTTCAAATCTCCAAGATTTTCTCATTAGGGTGTGCAATCCAAACATCTTCAATTGTACCTATATATATGAGACAGAGCAAAAACCACGTGACGTATCGAATTTGAAATGATATAAACATAAAGCATGTAAGCATAATCAAAATTCCTCCATGAAATCATAATTTGTTCTCCCCCTTTTTATTTGTTCGAAAAGGACAAGGAAAAGAATAAACCAAATAAATCAAATCTGGGTGTCACGGTAAGCAAGCAAACAAATTAGTTTTCAATTTTTTAATTTTTTATACAAAAAATCACACACCATGAATTTATACTTAGACAACCAAATCACGAAAACAGAATGAATGGGTGTGAACAAATTCGATAGGAAAATTAACTCAATCATATCATATGTGCAAGATGCATAAGTGTACTCCTAACGAATGAACATCAAAAATAGTCCTTAGGTGTAGAATTTGTTGAATTTAGATGACATCGCCTTAATCATATCAACAAATCAAAGAATAAATGATTTCCACCCCAATAACGTCCAAAACTATGTAATTTCTTTTTGAGGTGATCTAAATTATCAAGGATGTGCAAACCGTATTGAATTTTCCCACCAAACTCCCTCATATATAATTTCTTTTTGAGGTGATCTGAATTCTCAATCATTGGAGAATTGGTGAATAAACCTAATGGCCCATTTTTGGAATATATATCTTTTTATTGCCTTTTAATATTTTTGGGATCTTTTAAATCTCATTGGACCCCGAATAATTTTCAATTCCTCACTGTTTTAGGTCCATTTAAATGGTGGCTTAATCGCAAAGGATAAATGAGTACCATTCGTAGCCCTTAACCGTTTTTAAAAAAAAAAAACACAAATCTCACAAACGGTTTATAACATGCACTACTTTTTATCACGGTTTATCGCATTTGGTTTGTTGTATTGATAGAATTGAAGCGGAAACACTCAACCAACATGTGATAGACAAGCACCAACATCAAACAAATCCGTTCATGTGAGAAATAAAGGACAAACAGAGTCAATCATGTAGGTAGTAACACTATATCATCTAAAAGACTCCAAACTTTGTAAAGCACATGAATGACACAACATATTGTCTCAAAACACTATCAAACAGTCATATCGATATGGCATGAAGTTGTTACTTCGTCATCCTAAGTGTGCATTCATATAAGGTTAAAACAAACTACAAATCTCTTTAATTTTTTTCTAAAAAGAGAAAATCTATTTGTATTTTTCAAACACTGTTAAGAAACAACCCAGCAGAACCATTAACATATAGCAGGAAAAAATAGGGACTGCAAACATAATATTATTCCATGGGTCGTTCGAAGGAGATGCCATGTCGTTCGAACAACAAGATATCTCGTTAGAACGAGTAAGTCAAATTTTCCTAAATTACACAGAAAGACATGCAGTTTTGTCCAATGAGAAAAATCATAAAAACAGTTCTTAGAATGGGCAAACAGTTCCAAAACAGTGCTAAAATAGTACCAAAAATAACAAAAATCAAATGGTACATACTAGCAATAAGCAAAAGTGTCATCATGTAAATCACCCTATGCTAGCAAACATGTCTAGACCTCAATCGGGAAGTGCGGTGGAGTTCTCCAAAGATGGTGACATCTTTTGAAACAACTTCGTTAAATCATGTGAATTCTTGCCAAAAACTTTACTTGCTCGCGAATATGTGAAAACTCTCTATAATTGTGTTTAAGCAAAATGTCAAAAGTGGGTGCATGCGCGTGAACATGTGTACTGGCATAACTTGGCACGAAACTCAACTTAAAACAAAATTCCCTAAGGTGTCCTCGCTTTATGCAATGAGAGCACACATAAACCGGCTTAGTAATTAATTTTTCAAAATTTCTAGGATGTGTTCTCCTAACGAGAATAGGAATCCAAGGTGGGTTGGGATGACAAACACGTGAATCAATCACAAAAGTGGGAACCAGCTCGGGTGCAACAAAAGACGTGGACGCACTGTCATAACCTTATCATAAACTCTCATTACCACCCAAAACGGTATTAAGAACCATATTTTCAAACTTTTTAGATGCATTCTCTAAAGGGACTTTGACCTCTTGGGCACATTTGAGATCACTCTCGAGTTGGAATACACGTGTCGTCAGACTAGACACCGTGTTGGTCAAGTTATACATTTCCCTTTTCAACACTTCCTTATCTCTTTTTAAATCTAAAACTCGATGACTTAAATCACTATTTTACCTTTTTGTTTTCAAGGTCTTGGTGTACAAATACCTAAAGAAATTTTGGATCTCACTTTCATCTCCACTCTCAAACTTGTTCTCATTTCAACTATAAACACTTGACTCATCGTCGTCGCTCTCGTTGACACTATCATCATGGGACAAAGTTGGTGCGCTCACACGACTCGAAAAAGCTACACACCTCCCATGAGCTAAAACTTTTCGGAATCGTCTTTCTCATCATCTCCCTTACTATCACTAAGAGTGGTAGGCATGGATACTTTCTTCCCTTTTCTCTTAAGCCTAGTAGCACACTCAAAAGCCCTATTTCCTTTCCCTTGACATTCAAAACAAATCATCTCATCTAAATCTTCACCACTCTCTTCCTCTTTTTCTCTCTCATTCTCTTTTTCATTGCCCTCTGTGGCCTTTTCTTTCTTTTTTTTTCAAATTACTTTTTAGTGAAAGAATTATTTTTGTTCATTTTGAGAAACTTTTTAAAAAAATTCGCAAACAAGGCCATATCATCAATGATAAACTCTTCCTCAAAATAAGACTCATACACTCTCTATCTTTTTCTTCTTAACTTGAGTCTTTAAAGCAACGCCTCTATCCTTAGCCTTAATAGTTTCGGAAAACATGTAAATCTCATAAGTTTGTAGGTCTCCTACAAGCTCTTCTAACTTAAGTGAATTTAATGTTTCCAATGAATTCAAAACAGTGACTTTAGGAATGAAACATTTTGTAAGAGATCTCAAAATCTTTTTAAGGACACACGTGTTATCAATAGGCTCACCTAAATTTAAAATCGTGTTAACAATGTTCGACAAACGTGCATAAAACTCATCAAAACATTCAGACTCAGACATGTTAATGGTCTCAAATTGGGTGGCCAGATTTTGTAACTTTGATTCTTTAACCGCGTTCGTCCCCTCATGTGTCAATTAGATGACACCCCATGCCTCTTTAGACGTGGTTCATGTCATAATTCAGCGAAACCCATCAGGGGTGAAAGCTCCCGAAATTTCACTCAAACCACGGGAATTAAAATTAGACATTTTCAAATCATCTTTGGTCCAATCCAACACAGGTTTCAAAGAAGTGATGTTATTAGCAGTGATAATGGCAGGAGACCACCCTTTTTTATAAAGCAACCAGACTCGTTTGTCAATGGCTTTTAATTGGGATTTCATATGAGCTTTTCAATAGGCATAATTGGACCCATCAAAAATAGGCATTCGATTATATAAGTTCTCGTTTGGAAACATTGCGACAAACTTTCAAAAATCAGCTTTTTTTCAAACAAAAATCAATATCCCACAAGTTTGCGGAAAATATAAATTCGTGATAAATTAACATAACCTTCTCTGATACCAATTTGAAAATGTGTGCCGTGTGCGATACTGATTCAAATAGATTCGTAATTTCAAATACAGACTTATTTAATTGGATGTCTAAATTTACACAAACCAAATACCAATTAAATTAGCCCTTAAACATGCATCTACGTGTCAATTCAAATCTGAAATTTAATCAAGTGATGAACAAGATGAGAAAGACAGATTTCAGGAAAAAATCCCCGTTGGGTAAAAACCTTTTATTTCCACTATAGTTTGTCAAGGAACGGTTTACAATTGAATTACAGTGAAAATATAATTTGACTTATTAAATACCCGCAAGTGTTGGTTCATAGTCGTCAACCCAAGAACATTGTAGCACTCCCTATGACACGTAATCAATCAACCCAGTACCACCTGCAACTGGCACCTATGGTCAGACCAGTACCTCTCTAAGGCACCTAGATTCAGTAGCAAAACTCCCTACAAATCTATGGTTTGGGTTCCACAAACAACTCACATAAAAAGTCTGGGATTTGTGAATTATAAAAATATAGTTTTGAACCTTCAAAAAGATGGAGAATAAACCAAAAAACACTCAAAACGTATTCTGCTAAAACCAATGTTTTCTCCACTCAAAATGCAGTAGCATGACACCCTTTATATAATGAAAATCAAGAAAGTGATGTGTCAAGTCAAAACATCTCGTTTGAACGAGAAGCGTCGTTGTTCGAGCGAGATCTAATCTTGTTTGAATAAGAAACAATGTCGTTTGAACGACATCGTACACGTGTCACTTTTTGTATAGTATTTTATAAAACTTGGAAACCTCAAAACTAAGACTGTTTACGAAATCAGAAAAGTTTATCCAAACCTTTTATGAATAAAATCATATAAAATCTTTTCAAAAATTATTTTTCATAAATAGAAAAATATTTTACCTTTCAAAAAAATATCCCAACACTTTTTATGCAAAATGTAAATGGAAATAAAACACATTTACTAAATTCGTCCTTGTTAGGCATGATTGTTGAAGTTGTCTTGAAATTTGGATCATCTTTATAGATGAGATCTTATCAATTCTTCAACGACTTATATCGGTATATGATATACAAAATTGATAACAGATAATAGTTTCCTTACATAGGAAGTCCACCAAGAGTCTCTCACTAGGCTGAAGAAGCTGCTCGTTTCACCACATACCATGATTCCTCCAAAGGAAGGAATACTGCTGCAGTTATACCTCACATCCACCACGAGGTCCGTTGGAGCTCTGTTAGCACAGGAGATTGATGGGTAGGAACGATAAGTCTACTACCTTAGTAGAATCATACATGGGACAAAGGTTATAGTAGCTTGTAAAGGCATTCTTTAGACTTAGTCTTTGTAGCACAAAAACTCAGACACTATATGTTGTCTTTTACAATTCATATTGTAACGAGATGTGATCCTATTAAGTTTTTACGAGCAAGAACTATATTGATTGGTAGGGAAGCTAGGTGGTTCCTCATTGTCTCATAATATAACTTGAAATTCGTGGTCCTTTGTGTAATCAAAAGCCAATCACATGTAGACCTGTTGGCAATCTTTCCGTCAGGGATATATGATCCACCACGAGAGAGCATTCCAGGAAATGATTTATAGGGCAATCACTTTAACGCAAGCGAAGAGGAATAGATGATGCAGTTTGATGGATCTTCAGCAGAGAAGAGAGGAGGAGCAGGGGTTATTCTTTAAAGAGGTATGAAAGAAATTTGTCTTTCATATAAGTTAGATTTCCCTTGTTCCAATAATGAAGCAGAATATGAGGCATTGGTGCTGGGGTTGCTGGAGGCCCTTCGAAGGGGAATTTTGCATCAAGGGTGATTCAAACTTAGTGATTCAACAAGTATGTGGAGAATATACATTTAAACACCTCAGTCTAGCATCTTACAGAACAATCATTTAGAGGCTTCTCAACCAGTTCCAAATGACCAAGATTAAGATGTATCCCTCAACAATGAACCTCCATCCAGACGTCTATGCCACCATCACTCAGACCATGATCATGGGAAGTAATACGACCACAGTCATAATTCAACAAAGAACAACTCCATTGATGATAAAGTCAATTCTGCCAATGGAGGATGACTCTGACTGGAGGGGAGAGACTAGAAAGCAATTAGAGTCTGGGGAAGGAGTAATGGAGCTGAGAGGGTTAGCCCAATACCTTATAAATCAGGGAAACCTTTACTTCAAAAATATAGGATTATGTCTATCAAGATGCATTGGTCCAAAAGAAGAAGAGCGAAGATTAAAGAAAACACATGAAGAGTATAGTGAAATAACTGAGATCCCTCTTTATAGGAGAATTTAAAGGGACGAATACTTCTGGACTAAAATGAAGAAGGATGCACTAGAGTAACAACGGAAGTGTGACAAGTGTCAACTGTTCTTTGAAGTATCTGAATGCCATTTCGTTGAAGCTCAACAAAATTGGAGGCAGCCCTATATTAACTTCATTAATGATGGAGTTATCCCAATAGAGAAGATTAATGCGATGACACTCAAACGAAGGGCCCAAAGGTTCTACGTTCAAGAAAGTGAACTTTATCGAAGATGGTACTTCAAGAGGCCATTTCATTGCATCACAAAGGAGGAAGCAGCCGAAGTTCTAAAATAAGCTCATGACCCCGCTCACATAGGAGGAGAAAAGTTATATGACCAGCTGATGACATTGGGGTACTATTGGCCAATAATGGAAAGAGAATCTACTAAGTTTATTCGAAAATGTAAAGCTTTCCAACTGCAAGGAAATATCATCTATGCTCTATATATGGATATACACTCTCTGGCAACAACTTACCCTTTTCACATTTGGGCGTTCGACCTGGTAGGGGAAATACATCCTTCTTTGAGGGGAATATCTGGATACTAGTGGCAACAGAGTGCTTTATTAAGTGGACTAAAGCGATACCACTAAGAAGGGAAATAGCAGGGGTGGTGAGAAACTTCATCAGAGAATACATCGTTTATCAGTTTGGAATTCCAAAGGTTCTCCTCTATGATAAGGTCTTCTTAGATGTCTCATTGTGAGGACTTAGTAGGAGGAGAGGTCGATAACTTATGCTTCTTAAAAGCTAAAGCCTCATGATGTACATTACCCCACCCACGACTTGGAGTTAGCATCCGTGTGGAAATGAGAGAGTATTTCCACAGATTTCATCACTGGGTTACCTATGTCACAAAGGGCACAATTTAATTTGGGTGATTATTGACAGATTGACGAATGTGGCTCATTTTTTATCGATTCGGACAAACTACACATCAGAGTAGTATGCTAGACTTTTCCTTGTTGAGATTGTGAAATTTCATTGGGTACCTCTCAACATCGTCTTGGATAATGACAAGACATTTGTGTCCCACGTTTAGAGGAGCTTCCATCAGGTCTTAGGGCCAGAGTTGAGGTTAAGTACCTCGTACCACCCACATATCGATGGATACACAAAGAGGATGAACTTGATGCTAGACAACATGCTATGTATGTGCCTCCTAGATTGCAAGGGTAGTGGGAGCAGTATTTTCCCTTGGTGGAGTTTGCGTACAATAATAGCTATCAGTTCACTATTGAGATGTCACCATTTGAGTCGTTATATGGGAGACCTTTCCATTCATCCTCATGTTGGTTGGAGGTGGGGGAGAACAAATTACTTGAGCTAGAGTTCATTCAAGACACCTCCGAGAAGGTGGAGATGATTTAGGCTAGGATTCGAATTGTCGAGTATAGGTGAAAGAGTTATGTGGATGTGTGTTAGAGAATCCTGTATTTTAGTGTCGGGGACCAGGTGTTGATTAAAGTTTCTCCCATGAAGGGAGTGGTGAGATTTGGAAATAAAGGAAAGTTATCTCACTAGTATGTGGGGTCATTCCCTACCATTGAGAGGATTGGGCTCGTAGCATATCAGTTGGAACTATCGGACCCCATGTAGAAGATGCACACTGTCTTTAACATATTTGCATTGCGGAGGTTCCTTAGAGACGAGATAGCTTACTAGTATATCAATATTTATGAGATAGAGCTCTGGCCTGATGCTACCTATGAGGAAAGACTCATAACCATTCTGGACCACAAGGAGCACCAATTATGATATAAGGTTGTTCAGTTGGTATGTGTATAGTGGGGATATTATAAGCAGGATGAGTCGACTTGTGAGAGGGAGGACGATATGTGAGCAAAATATCTGAAACTCTTCCAGCCAGGTAAGTTTCAAATTCCAATCTTGGAATTTCATTATTAGGGGAAGAAGAATGTAATACCCTGTATTTTTAGAATAAACATAAAATTTGAAGGAAATAAACTGAATCGGTCAATTTAATTAATTACGTTGTGATGAAATTAATTAATTATTATTTCATGTTATCTGAAGTTGACTTTGAGTTTTATATTGTTTTGCTAGACAATAATTGCATATGTATTGAATAATAGGTATATGATTTGTGACATAATTGAAAAATGTACTTGTTGAATAAAAAATAATTGAGATATGTTCTGGAATGTTTTATGAACTCCTTTTAGGTGTTTTAGACCTCTAGAAGCGATCCCTGGGTATATGTATATGATCTAAGAGTTTATTACACTAGTTGAGTTATGTATTTGGGTCCATTTGGGGGTCCAAAATTAAGGCCCAAGGTCCAACTCGATAATTGAGTTTAGAATATATTAACTAGGGGATTAAGGAAACATCCCATCATTAACTAAGAACCCTAGCAGACACTTTGGGAAAATAGATGTGGTGAAAGGGTTAAGGCGAAGAGGATAAAGAACTTACCAATAAAACATGAAGAAATCAATCAAGAATTTTCTTGCTAACTTTATTTGTCCAAAATATTTCTTAGTTCATCGTGATTTATCCCCCATGTAGAATTTTGGAATATGTAGGGATTTGTGGTGATATAATGATAAATTAAATTATTTTTGTAGAGGATATGAATCTAAAAATATGATAGAACATCCAAAAATTAAGATGGGTATTAATTTTAGGTTGGATGATAGGAAATTCATGCTTTAGAACCTTTTGTAGTTAATATGATTATTCACATGTAGAGGACTATTGGATATTTTCCAGATTTGAAACTTATCTTGATTATAACCTTTGCATCATGTTATAATCATAAAGGATTTATAGGTATAAATTTGATTTGGTATGAACTCCCCAATATCATGAAATTATGAGAATTTATACTTGAATCCGACCATAAAATACGTAATAAATTATCCTAAGTGGGTGAACTAAGTCATGGGGACTTGTTTTAAGGTTTACATAAATGTTTGAGCCTTTGGGATTAAGTTTAAGAGGAAGATTTTTATTCCTATACTTAGAAACTTGTAATAGGTCTAGACTGTTTCCTATGGGGCGAACGGATTCGGCCACTAGGGAAAGATCAGTGGGGACAGGGGTTTAATCCGAGGTATTTTTAGGATTCCATGCGAATTGGTGGGATGATATTTTGACAAGCGAATAATTTGTTAAAAATATTTTAGTGACACAAAAATTAAATGGAGAGCTTGTTTAACTAGATGGTTAAGCTTTTATAAAAATGGAGGAAATTAGTGAATAACTAGATGGTTAATTATTATACGAAATTCTCTTATGGGAAATTACACGGGGCAGTTAGGGGGTAATTATAAAGTAATTACCTATACATATTGTGTGACAATAATATGTAATTATTTATGTGTGTAAGCATACCTATGCTTGTCGGCACATGTGGGCTAGGCGTTGTTTAGGTCATAATTTAGGTACTACATAGCAGTGCCACTTATGAGAGATAGGTGTAGATGTTGAGATCCATGATCACCGCTAGGTATGGTCCGTGTAATGGTGTACTGCGTAAGGACTGACCTAATTGTGTGTGTTTTATGACGTCTGACTCGTATAGGAGACTCCAGCAGACTTATTGATAGAGCACGAATGAAACACTATTGGTAGAGGCCTTTAGTATCGCATATGTATAAGGACATATATAATTTGATAAAATGAATATTTTAAATGTTTTAGTCTGATAATGTAGACTAAAAATCACGGACCCAATACTGTGTAGTATGTATGATGATTGATTACGTCACTTTATGGGTAGTATGACTAGGATGACTTGGGAAGTAGGAATTCGAATGTAGATAATTTTATTCAAGCACGTTAATTATGCTAGATTCATTCTCATACTTTCACTAGCACATTTATCCATCATTTGTAATGGGACTTGGGTAGTTATACGCATAACATTGCTCTTATATGAGGGGTAAGATATATTATGTATGTGAGTGACAATCGATGGGAGACATTCACATTTAATTACTTGTTATTTTCACTCTAAATTTAGTAAGTTAATTCTTGAACACTCCAGGGCGCTAACCCAAAATTATAAATATTTTCTCCCCCCAGATGCTACTAGACAGGGATAGCAGGATTGCAGACTCATTAGCTGTGCAGTCTCACATCGCGCATCAGACTTCATATCATTGATTCTGGACTAGATTGCTTCTCTATTCTAGTTGATTATCGACTTCAAATCATTGACTCTGTACTAGATTGCTTCTCCATTTTAGTCGATTACCTTTGCGATTATTGTATGGGCATAAGCCCGAAGTCTATTTTATTTCTTTATGGTTTGAGGCACTTTTGAGTATGTTGGGATTTATTCATACTACGTGGATGTTGAATTTTATTATTGTCTTGAATATTAATTTAAATTCCATTTTAAACTCAATTGTGTTTTACAAATATATGTTTCATATGGTTTGGTGTTGAGAATGATATAGATTGTATAGCAAACACCATTTTCAGCGTATTGCATCTGACCAACCTTTACATGAAAAAATGGGGGTTGTTATATTACAAATGTTACCTTTTGGTAAAAAATGTTTGGAAGGGAAAAATGATACTTTTATATCATCAAACCTTCTATTAAACATTTTGTACAACTGATTCCAATAGTTGTCATTAGAAATGTCACACAATCGTTAATATAAGAAATAATAGAACCCAACCAAGAATAAAGAAGAACAAATGCACCCGAAACTACAAATAACCCTTAAAAAAGAGTGGTTGTAGGAGTCAATGATGTTAAATGGCCCATTTTGACATTTCTTATGGTGAATTATATTTGAAGTAATTTTATAAATAGTGCCAATGAATTATAATCACCAAATAAAAATTGATAAAAATATAAAATTAACTTTGAATTTTTTGGTAAATTTTAATTCAACACCCAATCCTTTTAAAAGTTATAATATTAACCTTAAACTTTAAAAATTGTTTCAATTAAACAAACAATTATATTGTTGTTAGGAAATGTAAACCTGATTCAATTTTGTTATGTTTTTATTGTGAAGGTGACAAATTTTTAAGTTTATTTCTTAATAAATTATGTTTCAAGTTGATTGTAAAATTATTTAATTAAAAGTCTAAATGGTGTGCCTATATATATTAAAGAAACCTTAAATCTATAAACAAACGCATATACACAGTCTACAACAAATATAGCTTTTAGCGACGAAATATATTCATCTACACCAAATATAGCTTTTAGCCATGAAATATATTCATTGCTTCATTAGTCGCGATAGGGTGGCCGCAGTAGATTATTTGCAAAGAATATGATTTTGTCAGTAGAAGTTTAAATTTAATGACAAAAAAATTTGTCGCCAAAGGTCATTTCGATTGTCGCGGAAAAAATTCTTAAAATAGTAAAAATCGTCCCTACTGAATAAAAACTTCTCACTACTGAATAAAAAATCGTCGCTACAGAATAAAATTTTAGCACGGTAAAATGACACATGATTATAATGGATATTTTGCTATAGGAAGGACTGATTTGCCTTGGGTTATGTTGTGTTCCTTAGGTATGATCTCTATTTCAACCTTTCTTCAATTAATTCATTCTTCTTTTTGCTAGATTGGTTGAGAGTGCGGTTAGAACCATCGTAATCACTCGAGACTTGAATTAATTTTTTTCCTAACACATAATCCCATATGTTTATTTGTGACTCACTGTGTTGGGTTTGAAGTTAAACTCCATGCTTTATTCTATCTGTAGTCTTTGTTCAATCATGATAATATTGCTCCACCGCAGTAGCATAGCTGAATACATAGCTTTCGAGTTACTCCTTTAAATCTGTCCTTCTCATTCGTTTAAATCGTTCATGACTATCCCAAATTTAATGTTTTTTTTATTTTCATTTAAAGTTCTATGCGGTCTAAAGAATTTGTGTTTGCAGGTACCCGAGTAGGCTAAAAATGTTGTGAGGGAATGAACTCTGACAAACGCACTACATCTGTATGTGAAGATATTTTTCTTATTTTTTTCAGAATACAACTATTTTTGTAGATGTTTAGTAAAGGAAAACCGATTATTAAGTCTTATTGTTATTGTTTCTTTTCTATATTTTGGTGAGTTTAATTTTAGTTGCGTAATCGGAGTTGAGGATGCCGAGTCTGTTTAAGGACTATATCCATGACATTGCGTATTCGTAATGGGTTTTTTCTATTATTTATCTACTCATGTTTCCAAGTAACCATATTTGTAATAGGTTGTACATGCCTCAGTACAAGATCATATCCAAGATCATCTCCAGACATATTTTTTTTGGTCTATGCTCCACTAAGATGACTCTAAATTTTAATAAAAGTGTATTAAATTTTCTATATTATTTTAGTGTTGGAGCCTCTCCAATACTGTTCTTGAAATTCATTATTACGTATATTATGTGGAGTATTTATATTTATTGATTTACTTATGTTACTCATTTTTTACTTCAAGAAGGATCTATCTCAAGTGGATTCTATTTATGGTGATTTAATTTATGGTGTTTGCCCATAGAGACTGGTTGTGCAGATTGTGACACTCTTACTAATGAACATGAATCATAAGTGGAGTCTTCACAAATCAATAGTCCAATTGAAGTTACAGAAATCAACTATTATATAACATGTACTTATACAACAAGTTTTTAAACTCCTTCAGTTTTTTCTGTTTCTCCCTTTCATTAATCTAATAGTGGCTCTATTTTCTTATATCTAGGCATGTAATCTTCATATATCTATGTATATATATATAAAATATTAGTCCAGAATAGTTTGGAGCTGCCACGTGGGTAATGACTTAATTATCAGTATCGCATAATCATATTTGCAGCGGCAACAAATTGCTTTGAAAGTAGACTCAAAACATCTCTAAATTGCCTCGAGAAATGAATATTCAAAAGCCACCTCAATTATGAGAATTATTCGTCTCTCGATTTGTTAAAACCAAAGAGTTCTGGCTCTCATGTGGTAATTTATAGATGAATCCGTGGAGCAAGGTCAATTCCTTACTTTAAACTACACTCACATGAACCATCCATTTGTTTAAACATATTCCTTCAGATGTAAACATAAAATGGGGGAAATATCAAAAGTTAGCAAAGTAAGTCAAGTGCTCAAGTGGTGTACTTAAAAACTCACCTGATGGAATTGTGCAGTATAAGTGTCCATCCATGCACAATTGTCACAGTTTTGTAGGTTCCGATAATACTCTTAGAAATATGTGCCCTTTTTGAAAATTTGGCCCAATGTAAGTTTGTTATGTGTTTTGAATTTCTAGAACTATTGTAAATGGTAGATTTGCATAGAATAATATTTTTTTGCACCAACTAAATATGTTTTTATTTTTGTTTTTCTTACCGTGGTTAATCGATTGAATAATTTTTTGGGTGTTGGGTTTATTTTTTTAGTTTTTTATCAATTACTCCCGTTTACTAAGTATATCGTTTCGTAGGCCTATCATCTTTTTTACTACAATAGGTCCCATGAAAAAAGAGTTCTTGTCCAATAGGTCCTATTTGTAAACATATGGTGAATATTCACTATACGTATAAATAAGACCTATTGGGAAAAAAATGTTATGGTTGGACCTATTACGAAATATTTTATGTAAATAGAACTTATTTGTCAAGCTCCCTTATTTTTTCGTGTTTCATTATTATTGAATAAGTTTCCGTATGTTATGCACCCTGTGTTTTTCATAATATATCCATTTATTGAAAGATAATTTATTTCTTCTAATATATCAATTTGTTGTCCTACACCCTTTTAAATTTAAAAGATCGTAATTTTTATTTTTAGCTTTATGTGAAGTTGAATAGAAAAAATAAATTAACTTCCATATTTTTTGAATAAAATGTTTGGCATACATTAACATATAATTTCTTAAAATATTTAGGAAATAATTTAACTATTTTTACATGACTATATTTTTAATCATTTCATTCTTCAATTATATTGTGTGACAACATAGTAAAATAATAACGAACAATTTATAAATTATTGACCATGCATCGCGTGGCCTGCACGCTAATCTATATAGACTATATAAAAATTATAGACCCAAATCCTCTGAGGATGACACGTGGCATCGATATAAATGAAAAATTCTTTAAAGATGACACGTGGCATCAAAATAATTGTTTTGGAATTTGTAAAGTTGATAAACTTAAGAGACATCTACAGTTGATGAATTGAGAAGCATTTTGTATTAAATCAAAACATCAACAGATGCATCCCCTTTCGTCCCTGCCTTCAAATCTATAAAACATCCGAACCTCTTTAGTAATTCAAACGTTTCCCAAAAAAATGATTCTTTCCTCCTCCATTAATTTATTTGGTTTTCGTTATTTTTTATGGTATTATTTAATATATATACACACGTTAAGAGAAATAGGGGAGAGACGAGAGGGTGAGTTTAAGAACTGAGGGTATATTCATGGTTTTGTTTTTCCATGGATTCACATGGAGAGGTGAGGAATTTGTGGGTGTGGGGTTTAAAAGATAGAGCAAAGTTAATGGAAGCACATTTAATTGGTACTTATTTGTAGATATGGGTGAGTGAGGTACAAATGCATAGATGAAAAATGAGTACACATGGAGTCGATGTAAGAATGTTTTTATTTGTAACAAAAAAAAGGCATTGCTTTTATTTAAGTGGGACGAGAGAAGGGTTACCACTAAAAACCATTTATCATTGTATCATGGTTTGTTCTCCAAAAATTGATAACACGCATTTTTTTAAAGATTTAGTTTTCAAAATGTTTATTTGATTAGTGAAGCTATTCAAGGTGAAGAACGTCACAATCCTGTGTTTTTTTACTTTTTATGTTTCGAGACCGTCAAAATAAAGTAGCCATTGTACTCAACAACACCCGAAAGAGTCATCATGGTGAGTTTAAGTTAAGTTTTGATTTTAATTGTTACATTATGTTTTTTCATTTCAAATTCGGTGTTATGGATTGTTGAGTAGATATGATTTAATAGTTTAACCGCAAGAACCATTTGATTACACTTGTGGCGGATCTGATAATGGTTGGGGACATGAGTAAGTTTTACATCCAACAAATCAATCATTTGCCAGAATTTTCGAACAATGTCTAAATGAGAATTGGGACTTATCATCTTCTTCGGCTATGTAAAATCTCTTGTAACATCTTTTTTACTGCAATTTTCAATTAAATTCGGCCACGCATCGCGTGGCCTTTATGCTAGTAATATCATAAAATGCTTTACAGCAATTAAGTTTTCTTCTCATTTAGAACGCCATGTGGCACACTACTAAAATCTTTCAAAAAGATGAAACACAAATTTTCCTCTCCCATACCAAGCTCTCAATTATTTATCCTAGGTTCTTCCACTCCCATTCCACCCCACTCTTCCTTTGAATCATCTAATAGTAGCCTTTTGGTTATTCATGTTGAATCGTGTTACTCATATGGGATCGTGTTTCAAATGAGTTGTGATCATGTTGTACATGAGTTATGATCATGTTGTATCATGTTGTAGATACGTATTAGCATGTTGTGTCAATCCAACATGATTTGACACACCTACGTATAACGTATGTCTTTGGACCGAATAGTTTGGCAAAGAAAACTAAACGGATTGTTAAATTATTTGCATTCAGTTTTCACATTATATCTGTTTTCCAACATTCCTATGTTCTCCTTGCACTCTTTTGTTTACGATCAAATATATATATACACACACATATATAATGCTCTTGTGCGGACTAGTTCGCATTTTTAGAGTGCGGACCGGACATATGTCACCTAACGGTGCGCCTAGAAATTATCGCCTAAATTATAGGCACACTTTCTCCCTTTTTTGGGCTCACGGTCAGGTGACACATGTTTGGTCCGCACTCTTAAAATGCGGACTGATGATAAGCACTCAAAAGTTCACATTTTATACCCCGAATAGACCTATTTTAGTTGCTAATTCTTGGCAATTTGGGTCTTATGCGTGTAAATGTTTAATTTGCATGCTTGATTGCGTTTGCGGAGTTCAAAAGCTTAATTTAAGGCAAATGTGCATCAAAATGAGCTAATTTCCCTTGTCCCGTAGCCTAAACCGAGCGCAAACCTTCCCCGAAGCCCGTGTGTTTAGTTTCTGCCTTTTTAATTTTTTAGATTTTTATTTTGTGTTTTTTATTTTTAAGTTTTATTTTTAGAATTTATTTTGAATTTCTAGGTTTTATTTCCAATTTTTCTGTTTCTTTTTTATTAGTGTGATTTTAATTTTAATTTGATTTTTATTAGTTTTTAATTTTTAGTTATCTTTATTTTTATTAGGATTAGGTTTTTTAGGATTTCATTTATTTTTAGTTTTATTATATTTTACGTTCTAGGATTTTAGATTTAGTTTAAGAGATTTTTATTTTTATTTCTTTTTAGTCTTATTTTTTATTTGTGTCTTTATTTTATTTTTAGATTAGGATTTTATTTTTAGATTTTTAATTTTATTAATTTTATTTTTTAATTAGTTAGTGTTATTTTTATGTGTTCAAATTAAACACACACACACAAACATACCTACACACAATTTCACAACCAACTCATCCTAACCCACACACACACCATAACCCATACACCATCACTACAAGAAAAAGTATCATTTATGTCAGTTTGAAAATTAGTGTTATGGCAGACAAATGTAAAATGACATAAATGATATACATTTATGTCAGGTTGGCTTTGAAGGTAAATTTTTATTCCAATTTAAATATAACTAAGATAAAAACTAAATCATTTATCTCAAATTTATATAAAGATGACATAAATGTACCCATTTGTAATTTTAGTTCTGTTAAACTTTAACTAAAAACTGAGATAAATGAGAAAAAGAAGCGCGGTCATTTTTTTTTTTGCAATCCCGCCCCGTAGAATTGGCTCCATATCCAATTCTTTCTAAAAAAAGGGTCAACTCTCTCACACCTCTCTTGCACGATCCAACAGCGTCCAGCGGCACATCTCTCTCGGTCTCTTGCCTCATCTCTTCCACCTCTCTAGGCAGCGGCACCGGCGCCGGCAAGTCACCATCGCCACGATAGGTACACGATTCGTCCAACTCTTATGATTTTTCCAACTCTTACGATTTGTCCTTAATTCCTAGGTTTTTCAAAAGCTTCACGATTTGTTCAGTGAATCGATTTCTTCAGTGATTCGATTTGTTAAGAGTTTTCCGGCTTGAATCGATTTGTTCAATGAATCGATCTCCTAAAAAAAACTAGTATAAACATAATTGATACTTAAGACTTATCTCTCTCATTTTTCTCTTTCAACGTGTAAAATTGAGTTTATGGACATGTTTATTCTCTCTCATTTTTCTCTTTTAATGTCTAAAATTGAGTTTATGGACATGTTTGTGCTTGAAGAACTACTAGTCAAATTGATAAATTCTCTTTACATTTATGTTTTTTAACCTATTTTGGTTTTTCAGATATAAGGCAAAGCTCCTTATTACTATTGATTTTTTGCCATTTAATTATGAATAAACTTATGTGTACCCTTGTTTGGTACCCTCATTGGTACCCTCTAATAAGACAAGGCACCAAGAGCTTGTACTTATTGTTGTGGGTCCCGTCAAGGCAATAAGTACAAGCTTTTGTTGCCTTGTCTTATTATAGGGTACCAAATAAGGGTACATGTAGTGTTACTCTTTAATTATTAGTTAGTACCTAGTTAAATTTTCCTCATTTTATTCTCTTTTGGAAAGGGGGCAATGCATGTTTGTGATACTATATTATCAAATTATGTAGTATTCTTTATGAAAGTTCCTATTTTTTAGTGAAATTTTTATTCGTGAAGTGAAGAGGTTTGATTTCCTTAACTTTGGTATATCTTACATATGAAATAATATGCACCATATAGGAACAACAACTATTATATTTTTTCATTATCTCAGCTTATATAATAATATGCACGAATACATGTATGTGTATGAAGCATACATGTATGTGTATGTATGTGTATGTGTATGACCCATATATGTATGTGTATGAAGCAAAGTATGATCAAATAAGTGCCTGTTATCAAAATTATATGGATTCTTGAATGTTCATATACACTCAATGATTATTGTGTTTTGTGATCCAGTGTTTTGTAATTAGACATTTGGACCGTTGATTTCATCTTTTTGAGCTTGTCTTAAATTGCATTGTGTTTCTCCCGGCGGTTTGTGTTGTCCCGATGGCAGTGGAGGCTAGGGTTTATCCGCCATCCACCACTTAAGACCCATTTTGCTCACAGTCTCCATAGAAGCATACAGACATAAGAAATCAAAATACATATGGTTCATTATCCAACTTTTCTTCATTTTCGATATTTGTGCATTTGCGCTAATAAGGGTTGAAGTTTTATAGTTAGTAGGATTTTGTGCAAATCAGGCTGTATGATTTGTTTATACCCACTTGAGCTTGCATTAACACTAGTATTTTTCTTTGATTTTGTTGAAACTAGTAATGAATATAGCTCAATTTGTGTGATATTTTGTTTTTCTTCATCTACATTTACAATTTCATACAGAAAGAATATAAGTTGTGGAAATCATGTTCAAAATGCATATGGATGATTGCATTACGATTTATGATAATGAATTGATTGAAAGGAATGTGATATACATCTCTATAACTTTTTGAAATTTCAGAAATGCTGATGTGGTTTACGTGTTTCATAAAATTACCCAATATAACCATACACATTAATAATGTCGACTTGATGGGGTTGACAGTAATAGAAAAATCTAAGAAGGTTTAATATTTGAATGTTTTGTCTTGTGAGTAATTTAGATTTGAAATTTTGTGATTTATTATCTTCTTTCAAGTTTAATGTGTTTTCTATCTTTTTAAGAACGTTGATAATGTTATTGGGAGTGAGTTCATTCATTAGAAAATATATTGTTACACATGTACATAAATAATTAATCTTACTCGTGGGTTTTGTGAGGCGCGTCGTTATTTTGACAATGGGACTATTATTTGTAAACATATGTTATTAATGAGATAGTTCTTTTGGTTTATATCATTTATAAATTAATCACTAATGTTGTCTTTTGTATAGATGCGTGAGTTGTTTCCAAAGACCAATAGTAATTCTGATGACTCAATGTCATAGTGGACTTATTCATATAAATAACCCAATCTGAGATCATCCTATTGTTAACATATCCTCACCTCATCAAATATAATTCATAAATGACTCTCTATTGATATAAATGGTTGTTAGAGTTTGTAAGATCATGTTTTTTTCTCCATATTGAAGGTTATTTTGTGGAATAGATTTTTTCCTGCGGATACTAAATAACATGTTTGCTATGTTTAGATGATACGGTATATCATAGGCGATCAATGTGACTATGTTTGTCATATAAGAATATAGTTTTCTTCATTATCGGATCCCTAACCAACTCATAAGTTTATATAAGATATTGAAGGAAGCTTTACTTTTGTTGTCTATGATATTAGAGATGGAAATGTGTTTGCGTCACTGGTATGTTTGTGTTAAGGTTGAGTTGATTGTAGAATCACATAATATGTCTATTTGAGTTTATCAAATGCATAAATAATCAAGATACTAAATGGGAGAAGATTGTCGGCTATCACTATGAATTATTGATGACATTCTCGTTTCCCATCGACTAAGATGTGCATTACTGCTTTAATAATCATCTCCGTTGTGTTTATCATTCGTATCTAGATTTAGTTTTATTTATCGGTATATCTTTGTTGTGTTTGATGTGTGTGTGTGTGTGTGTGTGTGTGTGTGTGTGTGTGTGTGTGTGTGTGTTGTGTGACTATTTGCGATGTTAGAGTGGTGAGAGTCAACACATAACATATGATATCATACCATGTGTAATGTAATTGTAGATGTGAGGATTGTAGTCATTGACATAACCCATATCATACCATGAGTTGTACTTTATGGACACCAATGCCAAAGGGGAAGTTTTAGCTGAACTAAAAATGTTGCGTCGCTTGGCCATCTTAACAATATCCATTATTTACACAGAATATTCCAGTCTAATAAGGTCATGGATATTCTGTCTAACCTTGAACAGGTGAGGAGGCTAAATGTTTATGTTAGGGCAAAGGGTATCTTTGTCATTTATAAAACAATTGGAGTGTTTAATTAAATGTAGGAGTGCCGATAGTCGTTCCTAATTTACAAATACTAGCATCTTCTTCTAGAATAAACATTATACATTCTTCCTTTATATTCTACCGTGCATACCTTATCCCTGCAGAAAATCAAGGTTCAGTGCTTTGTCTTATTTGACATTCTAATCTTCATTTTTCACATAGTTGCAAAATTAACTCACACCTTTCAAATATTTGCTCCTCTTATTTCTCAGATTTAATGGTAGTTTTTATAATTGGAATGAAATTGCAAAGGACTGAGTCTTATTGCAGTGTTCTTAACCAGTATAAGAGGAACATATTATGTACTTACATAGCAACATCCTTGGACATAATCAAATCTCTATTTGTGTTGGATACTTGAAAATATGTCAGTCAGAATTGTTGTGTCAAATAAAACATGTTAAACTAAATTCCTCTCTAACAAATTAATAAGCAATATGTACACTACTCAACTACCTAGACTTGCATTGTGTGTTCAACCCTCTGAGAACTGTCTAACCCGAAGGCTTCAAAATGTCAGCACAATATGGCATATGCAAACATGCGGTTTTATGGACACTAAACTTATTCGAACAAAGATAGTCCATCATGAAGAAGAGTCTTGGCAGGTTATATGAAAATTTACACAGACAAGTTAATTTACCAATATCTGACCTCTTCTCATTATCTGTCTTCCTCCTGAGATCCTTAACATGGTTATGTAACGTCTTTAAGAGATCAGGCAAGTTATGCGCAACTTCACTACCTCTACGACACAAACATATCTTCTCTATAAGCTCGGAATCAATGAAATATCCCTCTTTATTTTTGAAAGAAAAGGAACATAATTGTGTGAAATATATCAATTGAGTTAAAAAAGAGAAACATACAACTTAAGGTAGTTTCTTTTACAAAACCTTAGTAACTCCCACATAATTTTTGTATAGATCCATGATTATCAATCAGTACTTCATTCAAATGAGGATAGCGGGCGAGGTTTCTAAGAGTTGAGAGTGCATGTTTCAGAACATCCTGATCAGGTATGCTTCATTTTCTTTAAAAAAATATGAATGGCTAGTTCCATTTTCTTTGGATTGATTTTAGGATTTGTTAACTGACATTGCATTATGGTCCTAGAGACAGGACTAGAATATCATATATTGAGATCAATGTTTGAATCAATTACCTGGTTAAGAATTTTATTAAAGTAAATTTCTAGTAATTCCATTTGCTATATGCCTTAGTGTCTTAAGAGATGATATGCATACTGTTTCTATCTCCATCTCCATTAGACTTTATAACTCAAGTTCTCCTTGTAATCAGTTGCCAATTTTTTTAGGTGTCTCAAATGTAATTACAATAATTGCAGTAAGAAGTATCTTTACTTAAGTGTCGCTGCAGAAGCAATAATATCCAATTTGTCATACATAAAAGGCTGCTGATCATTCGCATAAGTGTTGTGATCAGGAGCTTCTGAAACTGATCCAGTCAGTCAACTAAAGCATACATGATCGCATAAAGGCCTCTTCCAATTGGGACTTGTTATTTTTTATTTGCGAGTCAATTGAAAAATTACCTAATTTGTCAAAGCTTGAAAATTTAGAAATATTAAATGTTTCATGTTGTGTGAAATTAACAGAGATCCCAGGACTTGAGAAGCTGAAGTTATTAGAACAGTTGAACATTGAAGGGTGCAAGTCAATTGCAAATTTACCTGATTTGTCAAACCTTAGAAATTTAAGAACAATAGATGTTTCTGGTTGTGTGAAACTGATTGAGATCCCGGGACATAAGGAGTTGAATTCCTTAGAACAATTGGACTTTCAAGGATGAAACTCAATTGAAGAATTACCCGAATTTTTAGACTAAAGGATTGCTCCCTTGGTTTGCTCTATAGTTTTTATCTTATTGTCATCAATTTAGGTACATGATTATATAAAATATTTGTTAATATATATATGACTTTACTTTTTCCTAACTGCTGCAACATGTATAATTAGTTTCTTCTTATTTATGCCCTATTAAAAAGACTTTATCAAGAAGTCTCTGAATATCAGTAATCGTTTATGTTGGGAATCTTCCCCTGAATATATGAGAATATGAGAATGGTAAGTTTAGGATCTATTCTACAAGGTTTGATTCGAATGTTTCCTTCTCATTTATATTTCCCAAGAGTTAAGTGTGTATTTTCATAATATTTTTCAATATACAACATAAAACACAATATATTGTATGTATAATTATGTCACCATTTTAAAATGATTATGGTTATGTCACCAAAGGACATTTTAAAAATAAATGAATCGTTGATTATTCTGAAGCTTTACAAACCTGGCATATGGAACTCAATCTGATATCCACCTGCTTTAAATTTCATCTGCAGGAAGACAATTATTGAATAATTTCCATATATTTATGGAAATCTTTTTTGGAATCATAGCATCGCATAGAGAGCTGAGAACGATAGAAAAAGGAAAATGATTCTTTACACTTTCATAAGCATAGGATAAAGAAAAAATACCTGAAGTTTCACTCTTCCAGACGAATTGATCATCTATTAGATCCATCTGCTTAAGGCATTCATCTTTCAGTTCTAACAATTGCTTCCAAATATGAGATCCCCCCATAGATTTATTTCGCCACTTCCTATATCTTTTTGAAATGAATATTGCCCACAATGAATCCTCAGTTTTATATTTCCGTAACATTTTCATGTTGGCTGCCTTAGCAATCCTACCAAAATCTACAAATCCAAGGCCTCCTTCATTTTGATCTTTGCACAGGAATTTCCATTTCTTCCCTTGAAATTTACACCCTTCATCTTCATTACCACCTCAAAAGAATTTATTCATCAATGAATGAATCCTTTTGATGATCAATTTTGGAGGATTAATGGAGGCTAACACCCTGTAGACAAAACATGTCCAATAATGAATTGGTACTTAATGAATTATTCTCCACATATATTTCAACATCGCAACACCTGTATCTCTATATCGATATGCTCCTAGTAGTGGTCTCCATGAAGCATATATGCATCTACATATATGCATATTGCATACTGCACATATGCAGATATGCAGATGCATACTGCATATATGCAGATGCATATATGTAGTGCATACTGCATAAATGGAGATGCATATATGCAATATGCATATATGCATCTGATGATGTAAGCAAATGTGGAAAGAAACTCCTGACACAGCAAAATACCTTCTATAGTAGTAGGTCCAGTTGACCCTTTGGCAAGACCATTAGTGTTATGTTTGACCCAAGGTAGAGGAGGGGGGAGCCATTGAATTGGAGTTATGCTAGGAGCTTTGGAAGATATATTTGAGGATGATGATCTCAGTAAATTTATTGTGCTATGACAATTAGATCAAAGCCACCAAGCGTAATTAGCCAAACTAAGTTATTGAGCAAAATTCACTCTTACTTGGTGATGATGCTGAGATTTAGCACCACCAGATAAGTGATAGTGAGCTCAAGCAGTAGCAGCCGTGGCAGCCATAGAGATGTATAAGTATATAGAAGGGGATGAGTATAAGAGGAAATTAGACAATGATGTATAGTGGTTCAGCCAATTTGGCCTACATCCACTGTGAGTGTGTGATCCACTAAGTATGGGCACCAATGGCCTTGGATACAATGCACATAACCCTCTCTCTCTCTCTACTGTGTGTGTACAAGCAGAGTTTTAGCTAGGGCTACTGTTCATGGATCGATCCCCTGTAGGGTTGTAGGTGACAAGTATATATAGGTCTTGGGGGGTGTAGTGTACCCCTCCCCAAGTAAGCATGGTGCATGTGAATGATGATCTAACCAATCCCCTGTTGACACCTGTAGATGCCAAATGATGACATAATATTCCCTCACGTGAGGGGGTGATCCGGTTGTAACGGTCTTCCACGTGTCATATGAGCCTGACGTGCACTATTCCACGCGTGTCCCAAACCACGCGCTGTCATGATGTCACCCTCGGCCTATGAGCCGAGGCCGAGGGCAAAGTTTCTTCCGGTAGGGAGTCTGGCTTGATTCTATCCTCGTACTTGTAATACCCCGTACTTTTGGCTATATTTATTTTTGGGATTAATTAATTAAATGCGTATTAATTGGAAATTAATCCGGGTTATAAATACTAAGGAGATGCGTATTGGTATTTGATTATGTGCATATATGATTATATATGTACTTGGTATTATAAAATTTGTCGTGAGATTTATATACGGCAATTTGGAAATTTTGTTGAGACGCGTGGGACCGCCGCGTCACGGTATAAATATTTTGATATTAAAAGTGAATTTAAAATCTATAATCCGTATGGTCGTTTTGAGTGCGCCAACGCGTCCGGAAGGGTCGAGATAGTCAGAAAACACTAGCCGGGGGTATAGTTTGGGTCCCGGGGTAATTTTAGACCATACCGGTAACTTAAAGGGTATTTTAGTAATTTGGTATTTTTGGGTAATTAATAGTGACGAAAATTGAGAGTTGTAATCTGATAAGGATTGACCCCAACCAACCCTTATTAACCCAACAAGCTACGGAGGTTTATTGAAATTAGGTTTCATAAGTTTCCCCAAAGCAAACCCTAGCCACCATAGCCTTTTGGAGAAGAAAGCTTGGAGAAGGAGAGAGAGAGAGGAATTCTGCAGAAATTCTACACCGAATCCACACCAAATTCAGAAATCAAACCAAGGCAAGTGACTTTATTTCCATTTAATTACTGAGAATGTCTTTTCCATGTTAGAAATTGAAGAATCTTAATTGTTCTTGAAAGATTAAAAGAAAACCCATGAAATTTGAAGTTATTATTGAATATTGGGATAGGTTTGCATGTAGAAACATTGTTGGGAGATTTAATTTCGGATATTTCATATCTAGGTGATGTATAAACGAATTAAAATCTGGGAATTTATGATGAGAAGAAGTTAGGGTTTATGTTCTTGAAGAAAATTGGGAATTAATGTAGAAATTGTGATTTAATGATGTTTAGATGATATCAAACCCTTTAATGATGTTAGTATAGCCCCTTAACATGTTTGAGGATGATTAGAGAACTCAATATATTGTGGGAACGAATTTTAGAAGAGGTTTGAGGAGTAAAAATGGTGAAAAATGATTTTTGGGAAATTCTGGGCCGAAAATGGCATCTCGTTAGAAGCAGCCCCCAGGTCGTTCGAACGAGCTCGTTCGAACGAGCTTCTAACGAGTTGACCAGTCGTTATTAACGAGTAGGATTTTCGTTCGATATCTCGTTCGAACGAGATATCGTTAGAAGGGTCAGTTCGTTCGAACGAACTGGGACCTCGTTCGAACAGTCTCGTTCGAACGAGACTTCTAACGACCTGACAGTCCAAACTCATTCGAAGCCTCGTTCGAACGAGACTTCTAACGAGTTGGCAGTTTGACCCTTTTTGGACTGTTTTGACTTTTGGAGTTCCGGGAGATGGTTCAAGGGTAGAGTTAGCATCCCTTTGATGATATAGTAACTTAGTTGGGACTTTTGGGTTGTTGGGATTAGCAAATCATATACGAGAGTTATATTCAATGAATCTTTTGGGTTGAGACGTGAGTGACTACTACGATGTGAGGACGAATTATAGCGCGTATAATTATGAACCGGAATAAAATAAGTTGTGATAATTAGTTAGTACGAGAATGCGATATGTACTACGATTAAAATACGGTATTACTAAGATGTGTGTTTACTTAGTATTAGTATATGGATTGTATGTATGACATACCTACCATACTTGCTATCACGGGAGGTTTCGTTCGCTTAGGACCCTCTATTCCTTATGTGCCTACGGGGGGGGATATAGACTGGTACCTTGATGAACATAGGTCATAGAAAGACTTATTGTGATATTAATAAGTCCGCTGACCATGGGAGCGTAGGTATGTGCGTGACCCATGTGATGGTGACTATGTTCGCCTCCACTATTTGTGATTTGTGTTATCTGAACTATTCCTGAGAGATTCGGAATATGTGATCCTTATGTACGTGATGTACCGGGATGGATAGCAGAGTATGTGTGCACTACAGCTTAGATTGCGGGATGCTTGTATCGTATATTTATGATGTGAATAATATACATTAAATTAATGGAAATCCTCATGTTAATGTTGTAAAAATATTACGGTATTGTTTCGAGTTATATAATGAGTTAACTGATAGTTATATCATTGGCATATTTAGTAACTGTGTTCATAGTAAACCTCTACTTAATTACGAGAGTTGTTATGTTATATGGAACCGATTACATGGGTAGAACCCGTGGTAGTCTAGCTAGTTATGTTGTCAGTTAGCTAGTAGTATGGGTAGTTATAGATGGGTACTTGCGTTAGGAGTGCACAGTTAGACGAGAGGTGAGAATATAATGTGAGTGCACGTCCTAACATGTACTTTGCATTTAATGTTGTAAATGTTTTTAAAGCACTTGCAGGTTTTTAAAATGATTTCCACTTTCGGGCTCTGACCCATTTGCTTTCAAATATATTTTCTTGTAAAACCTTTTTAGGTGCCCAGCCACAAGGACACCAAGCATAGGTACTCATTCAGGTGACGTGTTGTAGCTGGTTGTGGAAGCTACAGGGATTTGCTCATAGACGCTTCTATCTTTTGGATTCCAGAGTCACTATCTATCAGTTGTAGGGCATGTTGCCCATTCCTATTTAGAGCATTTTTACATTTCAGTTTTCAGACTCTAGCATGTATTGCTCAGTATTCAGTTTTAGTTATTTATTTCAGTTTACTTATCAGTTGTGGGATTTGTATTGAGGAGTTTTTCCTCCAGGTTTTATTTACATATTGTGATGGTGATTCTTTTTACTTCAGTATGGTGAATGGTATTATTTAGTTATTCATTACTCTTGTTGCATGTTAATCAGATTTAATAAAATTTGGCACTTACTTTTTAAATACTAGGTGGTTAGTAATAATAAAACGTTTTCGACAGTGATGCTATTAACTGAGCCAACTTGGCATTTTGAATTAATTTTATAAAGGAGTAGCTACCCGGTGTTTAATTAGTCGGGGTGTCACAGGTGGTATCAGAGCATCAGGTTCTAGTGACCTTTAGGATCTGTACGGCTATTATGTTTCCGCTACGTTTTCTTTGATATAGAGCCCTATATTTTAGGACTGTTGTACTCTTATTGTGTACGTTTCGTTCTTCAGCTATATTAAGTTTATAAACCGTGAATTTATAAACTTTGTTCTTGTTTCAGATGCCTCCACGACGTGCACGACGAGTTCCCAGGAATGCTACGCCCGAACCCCAGCCCGCTCCAGTTCAGGGCATGTTGAACGCCGCTGAGGTTGCTGCTATAGTAGCCCAAGCGGTAAATGCTGCGATTACCGTGATTCAGCAGGCACCACCGCAGGCGCCGGTTGCCGCGCCAGTCCAGGTTAATGCATTCCCGTCTGCTTGGGAACGTGTACGTGACGCTTTTCAGAAAGCGCATCCACCAGAGTTTGCTGGAAGCTCAGATGTGGTTATCTCGAGCCAATGGAGGAAGGACATGCAGAGGCATTTGAGGATGCATGAGTGCACTGATGTTCAGAAACAGGTGCTAGCTACTTTCAAGCTAGTTGGATCTGCGCTACAGTGGTGGGAGTCTATTACCACCGCGGAGGAGAGGGATACCCTCACGATTCAGGAGTTCTGGGTGCGGTTCGACCGCAAATACTTTCCATCCGCAGTTCATACAGAGATGAGGAGGAAGCTGATGAGTTTGAAGCGAGAGGGCAAGACAGTGGCCGAGTATGAGGCCGAGTTCACTAACCTGTTGAATATCGTTCCAGACGAGATTCCAACAGAGAAGAAGAAGATAGAGAAGTTCACTGATGGGTTGAATTGGAGGATCCGTCAGCATCTGCTAGGGAACCTATCGTTGGCCACGTATTCTGATGTGGTTAACGCTGCATTACTACACTGCCAGGACCACCGTTTTCATATGGCCGAGGGCAAGCGGTCAGGGGAGTCTAGCCATCAGGGCAGGACTGGAGGGCATGGTGCCAGCGGGGCACAGACCGGTCAGGGGCAGAGACAGACTGAGCAGGGTACCCAGCAGGGGGATAACAAGAGGTTCCGATCAGGGAACTACAGGCAGGGACAGGGAGGTTTCCGCCAGGGCCATCAGGGTCCAAACGGCCAGCAGGGCCAGCAGGGGCAGAATGGGCAGCAATTCCATCAGGGCCAGCAGGGCCAAGGGAGGAATGGTAACGGCCACCAGGGCCGGGGACAGCAGGGGCAGAGGGGAGGGAACTTCCCAGGGAAGTGCTTTACTTGTGGCAAGACTGGCCATAAGAAGCAAGATTGTCCTGATAGGGGCAGGACCCCACAGCAGCAGCAGCAGGGTGCTCGCCAGGAGCCACAGAGACCTATGTTTCCCGCCGCTCTTCCTGCACCGCCACAGATGGCAGCATTGCCACCCATTCCAGCAGTCCCAGCTCAGCAGGGGCAGCTACAGTATGGACGTGTCTACAACGTTCACCAGGCTGCAGTTCCACAGGCACCGCCCGCGATCGAGGGTACGTTTCCTATCCATGGCACTATGGGTCGGGTGTTATTTGATACGGGTGCTACACACTGTTTTATTGCTACACACTTCGCGAAAGCTTTAGGATTGTTAGCTACGGCAGAGAGCACAGTGACGTGTGTCGACTCACCATTGGGGAGTGGGTCACTTATTTTCTTTATATGCCGGGGAGTCGGGGTAGAGGTTGGTGGTTTGGTATTGCCTGCGGACATGTTAGTGTTAGACATGCATGTTCACGATGTGATCATCGGTATGGACTGGCTCGTATCATATAGGGCCATGATTGATTGCTTCAGCGGGAGCATTGTTTTTGCCATTCCGGGGCAGGAGATGTTTATAGTGGCGATGCCTCGCCCAGAGGGAGGATCGACCGCTCATCTGTATTACATAGAGGAGGATACCTCTAAGGAGGTTGTGATTCCTTTAGATTCGATCCCGGTTGTCAGGGAGTATTCGGATGTGTTTCAGGAGATACCAGGCTTACCACCCAGTCGAGAGATAGACTTCGTTATTGATTTTCTACCGGGTACGAGACCTATAGCACGTGCACCGTACCGTATGGCTCCAGCTGAGATGCGAGAGCTACGGGATCAGATAGAGCAGCTGTTAGGACAGGGCTTTATTCGCAGGAGTACCTCACCTTGGGGCGCTCCAGTTTTGTTTGTGAAGAAGAGGGATGGTTCACTGAGATTGTGCGTGGACTACCGAGAGTTGAATAAGGTCACGATACGGAACAAGTATCCGTTGCCTCGAATCGATGACTTATTCGACCAGTTGAGAGGAGCTTCTTTCTTCTCTAAGATTGACTTGAGGTCAGGTTACCATCAGTTGCGTATCAGGGAGGAGGATGTCTCGAAGACTGCATTCTTGTCGAGATATGGTTCTTACGAGTTTCGGGTTATGCCTTTCGGTTTGACCAACGCTCCAGCAGTGTTTATGGACTTGATGAACAGAGTGTTCAGAGATTCCCTAGATCAGTTTGTCATTGTCTTCATTGATGACATTCTGGTTTACTCTCAGACAGAGGAGGAGCACGCCGAACATTTGAGGCTGGTTTTGCAGACACTTCGTCAGAACGAGCTGTATGCAAAATATGAGAAGTGCGGGTTTTGGTTGAAGGAAGTCCAGTTCTTGGGTCATATTATTTCCGATCAGGGAATATCTGTTGATCCGGGGAAGGTGTCAGCGGTAAGGGATTGGGGACAGCCCACGACACCAACGGAGATTCGTAGTTTCTTGGGCTTAGCAGGATACTACAGGAGGTTTATTCGGGGTTTCTCAGAGATAGCAGGTCCTTTGACACATCTTACTCGTAAGGGTGTGCCATATATCTGGAGTGATGCCTGTCAGTTGGCATTCGATGAGTTGAAGGACAAATTGACCTCAGCACCTGTGTTAGCATTGCCGAGATCGGGAGTTGAGTATTTGGTTTACACCGATGCGTCTTTGCAAGGGCTTGGAGGTGTGTTGCAGCAGGAGAGACAGGCCATAGCTTATGCTTCCCGTAAGCTTAAGCCTCATGAGAAGAATTACCCCACACATGATTTGGAGTTGGCGGCAGTGGTATTTGCCTTACGGATTTGGAGGCACTATCTTTTGGGGGAGAAGTTTCAGCTGTTCACGGACCACAAGTCACTACAGTATCTGTTCACGCAGAAGGAATTAAATATGCGGCAGCGTAGGTGGCTTGAATTTGTGAAAGACTACCAGTTCGACATACAGTACCACCCGGGTAAGGCTAACGTGGTAGCAGACGCGTTAAGCCGTAGGCCAGCAGACAAGGTGGCAGAGGTGTGGAAAGCGAAGTGGAAGGAATTGGGACACCAGGATGCAGTGGCCCGATCTTTCATGTCTGTGATGACCGTTACACCGCAGATTGTCACAAAGGTAGTACGGGCACAGGCTAATGATTCGTTCTGTCAGGAGAAGATAGTTCGGTTGCTAGCAGAGGGAGCCGAGTCCTATACCGTTAGCTCAGACGGGGGATTACGCTTCAATGGGAGATTGGTAGTTCCGGAAGGAGAGGAATTGCGACACGATGTTATGGCAGAGTCGCACGGCTCACGGTTCGCGGTACATCCCGGAGGGGACAAAATGTACCAAGACATGAGACGGCAGTATTGGTGGAGCGGTATGAAGAAAGATATCGCTGAGTTTGTCTCGAAATGCGCCACTTGTCAGCTTGTAAAAGTGGATCATCAGAGACCAGCAGGATTGCTACAACCGTTGGAGGTTCCGGTGTGGATGTGGGAGAGCATATCCATGGATTTTGTCACGGGGTTGCCTACGTCGCAGAGGGGTCACGACTCCGTTTGGGTAATTGTGGACAGGTTGTCCAAGGTCGCTCACTTTTTACCCGTTAGGATTGATTACACTGCGGGACAGTATGCCCAGCTCTTCATTTCAGAGATTGTGAGACTTCACGGTGTGCCCCTGAACATCGTGTCTGACAGAGACAAGATATTTGTTTCGCGGTTTTGGGAAAGTTTCCAGGAGGCCATGGGCACAGAATTGCGGTTGAGTACGGCTTATCATCCGCAGACCGATGGGCAGACAGAACGCACCAATCAGATGTTGGAGGACATGCTACGCATGTGCATTATTGACTTCGGGGGTGGATGGGAGCAGTACCTTCCACTGGTGGAGTTTGCTTACAACAACTCCTATCAGTTCACGATTGGCATGGCTCCGTTTGAGGCATTGTACGGTAGGCCTTGTCGTTCCCCAGCATGTTGGTTAGAAGTGGGGGACAACAAACTACTTGGGCCAGAAGTGATTCAGGATACTTCGGCAAGGATTGAGTTGATTCGAAGTCGCATTCGGGTAGCTCAAGACAGGCAGAAGAGTTATGCTGATGCAAAGAGGTTTTTCAGGGAGTTCCAAGTGGGGGACCAGGTTTTGCTCAGGGTTTCTCCGATGAAGGGGATTATGCGTTTCGGGAAGAAGGGGAAGTTGGCACCGAGGTATGTGGGGCCGTTTCCTATTATTGAGCGGATAGGACCGGTTGCGTATAGACTCGGGTTACCGGAGCATTTGCATCGGATTCACGACGTGTTCCATATTTCCTCGCTGAGGAAATACCTTAGGGATGATTTGGCTCATTCTCACATTTCTGTGGAGGACATCGATCTCCAGCCGGATAGCTCTTATGAGGAAGGGCCGATTGCTATTTTGGACCGAAGCGAGAGGAAACTACAGTCAAAGATAGTCCCGTTAGTACGTGTTCAGTGGCGACATCACAATGTCGAGGAGTCCACATGGGAGCGCGAGGATGAGATGCGTGAGCGTTATCCAGAGCTGTTTTTAGCAGGTACTTTCTAGTTTCGAATTTCGGGACGAAATTCAGTTATTAGGGGGGGAGTATGTAATACCCCGTACTTTTGGCTATATTTATTTTTGGGATTAATTAATTAAATGCGTATTAATTGGAAATTAATCCGGGTTATAAATACTAAGGAGATGCGTATTGGTATTTGATTATGTGCATATATGATTATATATGTACTTGGTATTATAAAATTTGTCGTGAGATTTATATACGGCAATTTGGAAATTTTGTTGAGACGCGTGGGACCGCCGCGTCACGGTATAAATATTTTGATATTAAAAGTGAATTTAAAATCTATAATCCGTATGGTCGTTTTGAGTGCGCCAACGCGTCCGGAAGGGTCGAGATAGTCAGAAAACACTAGCCGGGGGTATAGTTTGGGTCCCGGGGTAATTTTAGACCATACCGGTAACTTAAAGGGTATTTTAGTAATTTGGTATTTTTGGGTAATTAATAGTGACGAAAATTGAGAGTTGTAATCTGATAAGGATTGACCCCAACCAACCCTTATTAACCCAACAAGCTACGGAGGTTTATTGAAATTAGGTTTCATAAGTTTCCCCAAAGCAAACCCTAGCCACCATAGCCTTTTGGAGAAGAAAGCTTGGAGAAGGAGAGAGAGAGAGGAATTCTGCAGAAATTCTACACCGAATCCACACCAAATTCAGAAATCAAACCAAGGCAAGTGACTTTATTTCCATTTAATTACTGAGAATGTCTTTTCCATGTTAGAAATTGAAGAATCTTAATTGTTCTTGAAAGATTAAAAGAAAACCCATGAAATTTGAAGTTATTATTGAATATTGGGATAGGTTTGCATGTAGAAACATTGTTGGGAGATTTAATTTCGGATATTTCATATCTAGGTGATGTATAAACGAATTAAAATCTGGGAATTTATGATGAGAAGAAGTTAGGGTTTATGTTCTTGAAGAAAATTGGGAATTAATGTAGAAATTGTGATTTAATGATGTTTAGATGATATCAAACCCTTTAATGATGTTAGTATAGCCCCTTAACATGTTTGAGGATGATTAGAGAACTCAATATATTGTGGGAACGAATTTTAGAAGAGGTTTGAGGAGTAAAAATGGTGAAAAACGATTTTTGGGAAATTCTGGGCCGAAACTGGCATCTCGTTAGAAGCAGCCCCCAGGTCGTTCGAACGAGCTCGTTCGAACGAGCTTCTAACGAGTTGACCAGTCGTTATTAACGAGTAGGATTTTCGTTCGATATCTCGTTCGAACGAGATATCGTTAGAAGGGTCAGTTCGTTCGAACGAACTGGGACCTCGTTCGAACAGTCTCGTTCGAACGAGACTTCTAACGACCTGACAGTCCAAACTCATTCGAAGCCTCGTTCGAACGAGACTTCTAACGAGTTGGCAGTTTGACCCTTTTTGGACTGTTTTGACTTTTGGAGTTCCGGGAGATGGTTCAAGGGTAGAGTTAGCATCCCTTTGATGATATAGTAACTTAGTTGGGACTTTTGGGTTGTTGGGATTAGCAAATCATATACGAGAGTTATATTCAATGAATCTTTTGGGTTGAGACGTGAGTGACTACTACGATGTGAGGACGAATTATAGCGCGTATAATTATGAACCGGAATAAAATAAGTTGTGATAATTAGTTAGTACGAGAATGCGATATGTACTACGATTAAAATACGGTATTACTAGGATGTGTGTTTACTTAGTATTAGTATATGGATTGTATGTATGACATACCTACCATACTTGCTATCACGGGAGGTTTCGTTCGCTTAGGACCCTCTATTCCTTGTGTGCCTACGGGGGGGATATAGACTGGTACCTTGATGAACATAGGTCATAGAAAGACTTATTGTGATATTAATAAGTCCGCTGACCATGGGAGCGTAGGTATGTGCGTGACCCATGTGATGGTGACTATGTTCGCCTCCACTATTTGTGATTTGTGTTATCTGAACTATTCCTGAGAGATTCGGAATATGTGATCCTTATGTACGTGATGTACCGGGGTGGATAGCAGAGTATGTGTGCACTACAGCTTAGATTGCGGGGTGCTTGTATCGTATATTTATGATGTGAATAATATACATTAAATTAATGGAAATCCTCATGTTAATGTTGTAAAAATATTACGGTATTGTTTCGAGTTATATAATGAGTTAACTGATAGTTATATCATTGGCATATTTAGTAACTGTGTTCATAGTAAACCTCTACTTAATTACGAGAGTTGTTATGTTATATGGAACCGATTACATGGGTAGAACCCGTGGTAGTCTAGCTAGTTATGTTGTCAGTTAGCTAGTAGTATGGGTAGTTATAGATGGGTACTTGCGTTAGGAGTGCACAGTTAGACGAGAGGTGAGAATATAATGTGAGTGCACGTCCTAACATGTACTTTGCATTTAATGTTGTAAATGTTTTTAAAGCACTTGCAGGTTTTTAAAATGATTTCCACTTTCGGGCTCTGACCCATTTGCTTTCAAATATATTTTCTTGTAAAACCTTTTTAGGTGCCCAGCCACAAGGACACCAAGCATAGGTACTCATTCAGGTGACGTGCTGTAGCTGGTTGTGGAAGCTACAGGGATTTGCTCATAGACGCTTCTATCTTTTGGATTCCAGAGTCACTATCTATCAGTTGTAGGGCATGTTGCCCATTCCTATTTAGAGCATTTTTACATTTCAGTTTTCAGACTCTAGCATGTATTGCTCAGTATTCAGTTTTAGTTATTTATTTCAGTTTACTTATCAGTTGTGGGATTTGTATTGAGGAGTTTTTCCTCCAGGTTTTATTTACATATTGTGATGGTGATTCTTTTTACTTCAGTATGGTGAATGGTATTATTTAGTTATTCATTACTCTTGTTGCATGTTAATCAGATTTAATAAAATTTGGCACTTACTTTTTAAATACTAGGTGGTTAGTAATAATAAAACGTTTTCGACAGTGATGCTATTAACTGAGCCAACTTGGCATTTTGAATTAATTTTATAAAGGAGTAGCTACCCGGTGTTTAATTAGTCGGGGTGTCACAGTACTGTCGTACCATCGTAGGGTCGTCCAGAGCCTGGGGAAGGGTCGTACCCTCGTAGGGTCGTCCGGAGCCTGGGGAAGGGTCGGCCCCTCGTAGGGTCGTCTGGACCTGGTGGTGGCCAGCTGGGGCCTGGTGAGGGGTCGGCCCCCATAGGGTCGTCCGTATAGGAGGTAATCCTCGTCCAGGCTGAGGGTATAAACGGGTATATCACTTGGTTATGCAAAAACTAAGCTATTGAGAAAGAGAGCAATGCTAATTCAGATTATGTGAGTTTTTTCCCCATGATGAACACTACCGCAAAATTCACTCTTACTTGGTTTTGATATTCCCATGATGAACACTACTGCAAAATTCACTCTTACTTGGCATGGATGAATTTGATTCATAGTTCCCCTTGCAAGGGTTATTCTCTGGTGACCCACCGTTCTCCTCATAGGCTGCACGGAGCCGCCCGATGAGTGCGTCAAGGCTTCCCCAAGCTTGCCTTAGCGAGCAGGTGCGAGGTGCGGGTGGTTCAGACTGCCGATAAAAGATGCAAACTTGTTGGTGAACTTTAGTATTACGAAACTGGTCAAGGTATCTAAGAAACTTAAGCGCATGTTTGCTATTACACTGTGATAGTGGAAATGGTGACCTCTGGTTCCTCAAATACTGACCAAATGTGTTCCAATCTCTCCTCTTTTGGGACTCGTATCGGCTCGGCGTGGCGGGTTGGTCCCTGGGTGATCTAGATGACCCTTCAACGGATTCTTTCCCTCGGTCTATTGAAATATAACCACTGTGTACATTAGGTAGGGGAAAAAGAACCTGCCATTTCCACTCGACCCCTTGTTATTCTTGCTACACTACACGACATGAGTCTAGGGTAAAGTTGAAGCAAACACGGTCAAGTGAAGTCGACTTCACAAGTGATTCAACATACCATATATATATATATATATATATATATATATATATATATATAATAAAGTAAGAAACTTATGTATGTCATAAGATAGCACCATGATGTCATCATATTATTTTTTATTGCAATACCCATTTTGTCCCTTAACAATTTGACTTCCCACCCTTTTAACACACTCTAATTTATTTCCCCCCATTTTTCAAAATTCAAAAATAAGGGTAAAAACGTAAATTGCTTCTCCAAAAGCTTTTTCATTTCTCTCTACCTCACACACGCATATTCTTGCATTATAACAAAAAGCTTCCTCTCTCTAACCCATGTCTCTCTCCCAATTCCCTTGCTGCCGCCCCCTCCTATGAACCGCCTCTCATCCCTCCCACGCCATCACCCTTGATCTCAAACGATACCTGTTTGGCTTAGGATTTTATGCATTTTGTTCTTGATGTGTGGAAAGGAGATCCATTTAGGATTTTGTCTAGATCTAACAGCATTGTTCTTTCCTTTTCATGTTCTCAACTTCTCAAACCCGTCAACAAAGAGCATTTCTCTCACCATCGGTCACCAGATCAACCAATCTTCACTCTAGGTATAGCTATGTAATGATCACTTTTTCAATTTCGTATACTACTTTGGAGATTCTTATTATAACTTTTTATTAAGATTTGAAAATTCATTCAAAATTACCATTTTGATTCAGAGTTCTATACTACTTTGGAGATTCAATAAGCTATGACCTTCATTTGTGTTTGTGGTGTTATTGTCGGGGTGGGGGATGTTATCATTTTAATGTTTGAGCATTAGATAGGTTTTGTAAACATATCTAATATTTGAGAATCATATGTGTTATCAAATTATGTTATCATTTTAATTACCATTTTATGTGTAATCATATCTTGCTATTGTGCGTTCATCTATGTTGATGAGTGTTAGTTTTTGTAGTATGTCTTTTTTTATTTAATTTATGATCTGAAAAAAATGGGATGTTCTTTATTTGTTTTGTAGTTTATTTGATACAGATTAAGATGTATGCCAAATTAGATGTAGTCTATGTTTATTTAATCTATGTTGATGAGTTTGGTGTTTGTAGTCAATGTGTTTGACATAATGTTAAAAAGAATGTTTCACTGAACGAAGTGGATTTTTGTTACTATTTGGGTCCTATGATTAACCTTATTTTAGTATATGATATTCATGGATATAAGTTGTGCGCTAACTTGCGGTTTCAAAAATCGGATTCTTGAGGTGATGGCCAAGATAAAAAATCGGAGAGAGAGGTTTCAATTTCAAACGGTTTCCATATGCGGTTTCAATTTTCTGATTCAACCGATTTCAATTTTCTTATTAAACCGGGATTTGTTTTCAAATGATTGTATAATTGATTTGGTATTATGATTTAAAATACAATTTGCTAAAATTATATATCATTTTTAGCATCTTACCTGTTTGATTCTTTCTTACTTTGTGAAACATGCTAAAATTGTATGTGGTCAACGCCAGAATTTGCTAAGATTGAGAGCAATTGTATATACATGCAGAACTTGAGGAAGCTATACGTTATTATATTACGACAACAATTTCAATTATACTCTTGAGTGATTATCTATTATTGATTTATAGTTTTTGTAATGACTTAACTACTACTAATTTCTTTACAACTAATTGTTGAATGGATCGGTAGTGATATTATCTATGGCTTATGTCAACTTTTGGTATTTGTTAGTTGTAAGTTAGGGAAGAGTGTCACTTATGGGATTAAGTATATATCGAGAATCCCAACATCCCCTATTCCCATGTTTTAGTGTGAATGTATCCATAACCGTACTGTATGTGCTGTGTATATATGATGACACTGACCTTTTTTCTTGATTTTCTTCGTTTTGGCATTTACATGTTAAAATCATTGGAGAAGCAATTAGGAATTCTCAGATATGGATGTTCACCATAAGATCGTTACTTTTGTTGTCAATATAATAACATAAATCATGTAGAAGACATGTAATTACTGTAACATGTACAAGGGCGTGTTTGTTTTCTTATTATTGATGCATTGATGTTTTCTCCATCAGGTGTTCTGTTCTCCATCAGGGGTGATAATTATCACCTGACTAGAGTAGTAACCAGAATCGCCTTATTCTGATAACTTGAGGTATGCATACGGTGTGTATTTTGATATGCTTCGGTTATCTTTGGTAGTTGTCTAGCGCTAACCGACCTTGCACAATTAGTTGGCTTTCAAAAGGATCCTCAATAAATAATTCATAAGTTTTAGGCAACTTTCTATGCAGGTAATATTGCAACTACACAAGTCTGAAAATAGAAGATAATGAGCAAGCTTGGTTATTTATGTTGATGGTTTATGAAAATAAGTGGAGAATTGGTGATATTTGGATATTATGGCCAATGAATTTTATCTCCTAAAATTTTGTAGTGCTATGTAACACATTTCAACATAATTACTTGGTATCGATATTCAGAATGGCAGAACACTTCGAGTTCTAGGGTACTCTTGCTCCCACTAATCAGGCTAGCAGCAACCTGCAACATAATGAGAGAAAATGGTGTTATAATAGAATGGAGGAACACTTAGCGTCCATATTCGGAACAAAAAAGGATAGAGTGAACTGCCCATTTTACTTCAAGATCGACGCGTGTAGTGTGTAAGTATTACTAGCCCAACTTTATGCTTATGAATTATGATGATGAAGTGAATCCTAACTAAAGGTCAAATATTTCACCCATTGCACTAATTCTTGAAATATATCATTATTTGTTGCAAACCTTTTCCTCAAGCGTTGCATTTGATATGTTGCACTTTAGGTGTTTGACATAATGTGAATGTGAATTGTTTTTTATATTTATGTATCTCGATGATGATTGAAAACTCGTGTTGTGTGCATGATTTTTCGAGAACTTATTTGTCGAAAATCGTGGAATGATGAATTAAAATGATTTGCCGAATTAAAGATGATATGAAAATGAGCTCTCAAGCGTGTTATGTTGATCTTTGAATAAGAATCCAAACGTCCTGTACTATATTCTTAACAAGTTCTCTTTAGATGCTGGGTATTTATTTTTGGATTTTCGTTACAAGTTCTCTTTAGACACTGATTATTTATGTTTGTATTTCAGATATGGGTAGTTTAAAAGAGGTCGTTGCAGCCATACAGGGCCTAGATGGCAAGTATTTGATCTGAGAATGATTTTCGATGAGGCAAAAGTCATTGTATATCCCATAGTCATGAGTCTTGCAGCTGCCAACTCTGTTATCGGCATTGACAGGGTGTACTGGACGAATGCATCATTAGTACTTACTTGCCGATCCGATTATTGGCCCTGTATTTGCCGCCAAGCTACGCACTTTTTTCTGTGAGGATTATCTTGCCCATCTCTCTAAATGTACTACCTTGGCTAAGTTTCCTTGGTTTACTCTTGCTTATGAGTTTTAATTCACTTAATCCTTAAAACCAACTAAGTTGAGACGAACATCTACATTGAAGGGCCAAGATAATGATGAACCCGATTCATTTAGATGTCGTAGCATACATAATATTGCTCCAAAACACTTGATATGCCACTTGAAGATGGCACACACGTATTTTAAATATGAAAGTGTAAAAATTTATGGTGTGGTTACTGTGAGTGTGGTCGGTGTCATGGCTTACTCTGAATTCGTCTGACTAATATTATGTTCCTTGCAACTCAGTCTAGAGTATAATAAAAACATAATTTACTTCAAAGAATCAACGCTTTTGTATGTATGTTTTGATAGTGACACTAAATTACACCATGTTACTTTTTGTATATGTATATTTGTTTGGATACCTTAGATACCTTCCATTTATTTGTTGTTTGAAGTTAATATTGTTGGAAATTACTAAGAGATACCAAATAGACCGTGGATTGTGTGTGTGTGTGGGGGGGGGGGGGGGGGGATATTGGATTTTGGAAATAAATTATATATGAACACATGCCTTGCTATTACTCCAGTTGTTTTAAAGTTTGGAATGATAAGGATAATTGCATACTACTAAATGTCAGTATCAAAGATTTATAAAAATTAATTTTCTATATGATTTTAAGTGAGTGTGGATGACATTCTTCTGTTATTCTTTGATTTCATTTGTTTGTTAATGATTTTAGGTGCCATCTTATATCATCAGGAATGGACCAGCCAAAAATATCAAAGTTTTCTTTGATCCATGCTTCATGTGTGCTCTTGGGAAGCACACTTTGATCCGTGCTCTTGGGATAGCAATTTGTGCAGCAGTCTTCCCTAATTTTTCTGTTACTGTAAGTAGCACTGGATCTTGGGGACATCGCTCTTGAGCCATGTTGTACCGGGAGAACCCAAAGGTGAATACCCGGATAGGGGAACACCCTTAGATTTACAAAATTCCTACAGTATGGTCTGTGTCATGAAGGATGACACTCCACCTGGTTTACAGCAGGGGGATGCATGCCACATCTAATAAATCTCCCAATTTCTTTGTACAGAAATTGTTAACACCAATAGCTCGAGCCTTGCCAGCGTCATAAAGTGCTTCCATCGCTCTCTGTGTGCTAGGCACATCTGTTGGAGTAAGGTTTTCACTTTTCAGGGTTGAAGTTAACAGACCCCTTCTTCAGCCGAACAGTCCAATGAATAAGGTACAAATCAACTTAGTCAAGATGCATGTCTTTCAAAGTTCTCTCTAATTCCACGGGTACATCTTCGGGGGAATGGCCAGTAATGAAATATTCCTCCTGCTTCACCACTCCATCTTTAAACAACTTCTTTAAAACTGAACCATTCTCCTTATCATTGCCTTATACTTGAGTACAATCAATATAGAGGTATCCAAGCTTGATGGAAGCTTGAACATCTTGGACAACGAGACCATGGTTCAACTGCCAAGTGCCCAGACCAACGGAGATGATTTTGGCTGTGATGTTCAATTAAAAGAAACCAATGTCAATTGCCATTTTTACGTACCTTTTAGGTTATAGATCCATGGTATACTCATTTATAATAAACCTCTGTTTCATGACGTATACTAACACTCACTCTTCCCTTTGTTTTCTCTATTTCAAATTTAAATCTTTTGATCAGAGATATGAGAAGTTGATATGCTAAGTTGATCAGAGATATGAGAAGTTGATCAAATTTAAAGCTTTTGGCCCTGTATGTGCTTATACTTTTTTCAATAGTTTATTTCTCCCTTTTTTTATAGGAGTAATTTGTGTTCTTATATGTTTCATATTGATCTCAATCTTCTATATGGACATGGATCACTCTTTCTACCATTCTTTCTTGCAATTTATTTATTTTTTCCTTCCAAAATGTGCTTATACTTTTTTAGTCTTATGTACTCCATATGAGAGTTATATACTTTTTTTAATGTTTGTCCAGTTTATTTCCTTCTGTTTAGCGTCGCGGAGATGATGGCCCAATCTTATGTACTCCAAATGTAATAGATTATTTTTTGTTTATGTGATTCAGTGTATCTATTTGTGTACGGTGTTTTGTAATGGATGTCCGTGATTCAATTGTAATGGACCTGTTTTCTGAGAACTGTTGGAATCGAATTACTGTTACCCGATTTTTGGAAACATCTTACATGTTTCCTATGTGATTCAATTGGTGGAACTGTTGGAATGTCTATGTGATTCAACAGAAGTGTTTTAGTATTATTAGAACAACTGGAACAAACTACGCGGAGTATACTGTTGTTTAAATTCCAATGGATGTCGTTAGTATTATTATTGGATCTTTTTTCTAAATTCTTATGAACGCCTAATTTGAATTCCAATTGATTTTACTATCATTATTGAAACTGCTTTCTAAAATGTTGGACAATAATAATCCATGTGGACATTGAAACACACCAAACAAAATGAACAATTGACTCAGTACTTTGAAAATTTACTGACTTAAATTTATACGATTCGATACTTTGAAAATTTATGCTTATAATATACAAAATATTTATTATTTACGCTTAGCTGTGTTGTAATTTTTTTTACTTAAAATTATGATGCGTATAGGAGGTTCAAGATGGACTATTATTATTGTTGCGAATTAAATACGACGTATGGTCCTATAAACGACGTGGACTTTCGAAAATGTGCATCATGCCTTCTGGCACGGGCATACCCTAGTATATATATATATATATATATATGCTATATGCTATATGCTATATGCTGTTATAGCATATATATATATATATGCTATAACAGCATATAGCATATAGCATATAGCATATATATATATATATATATATGTATGCTATATATATATATATGCTATATGCTATATAGCATATATATATAGCATATAGCATATATATGCTATATGCTATATAGCATATAGCATATAGCATATATATGCTATATGCTATATAGCATATAGCATATAGCATATAGCATATAGCATATATATATATATATATATATATATATATATATATATATATATATATATATATATATATATATATATATATATACTGTAGTTGATCATCGCCCCTTTTTCTAAGTCAAAAAATTCATGTGTATGCTCTTTTTGAACTGTAGTTAATCCATTGGGGACTATATTCTTATTTTTCTTCTTGTTGTAAATTAAGTTGCTAGTTTTGAAGCATGGTTTCAAAGGAGTAGCTGCCTTACCATAGTCCTTATGTCCTCCAACTTTACAGTCTTCATTATGATGCCTTACTTTTAGACAATTAGAACAATAACTAGGAGTAAGATCATATAAAACTAATGTTGTGTACTATAAAATGTTTATTAACAATTTTGATGTGAATGTGTAGTCGTCATCCATTTAATATGTACAGGTAAAGGTCAATAGTATTGCAAGAGGTCGAGTTGTTTTACTAAATTGCGTGCTTAGCAGAAGAGTTTGTAACTAAGAGCTTTTAAGAATCCGTCTTTAAAGCTTCAGTGTAAGGCGTCGCAATCTCAGGTATTCCTTTATTTTTTGTAGTATTTTTTGTAGTATTCATCTTCTAATGCTTACTTATATGTTTGATTTTTTCTCAGGTAAGGATTCTGCAGTTTGTGTATTCCATTTTTTTATTTGTTCGATATTACCGACTCAAGATTAACCCGATAACAAATGGGGAAAAACGGGCCAGATAACAAATAGGGCAGAATGAACCAGCAACCCAATGACTGAAATCAGACCAACAGCAGCAAAACTAAGCACTACCAAGTGAAACCAAACGGACCAAGAACTGCGAAGTGAAAATTGACCTAGCACTGCCAAGTGAAAAGGGACCAATCACTGACAAGTGTTGATTCAAAGATGGTCGTAACTACCTTTTGTAGGAGAATTCTTAAAAGGTTGCCTTGTATTTCAATTTTATATTTTGTTGGATTGGTTGTTACCCTTTGGGTGGATAGTCCAATAAATAAAGGAGACTCTGTCCATTTTTTTTTAAATTGAGACTTTTATTTGAGGCACAATGTAATTTTCTTTAATGAATATTGTATATTTCAAGTTATATATGAATTTGTTTGATGAAATCTAGACTATTTGAATATTGTTCGACTATTTATTATCTATTTACAAGGGTTGATTTAACTATAAATAATAGTTGTTTATTGATGGAGTAATGATTTTTTTTTAATTTTATATCAACATTTATGTCAGTTTTGATAAAACTCTCATAAAAATTACTAAAATTGACATAAATGTGATGTTATTTATATCAGTTTTTCGTGAAAATGTGATTAAAAACATGGTGAATACCGTAGTTTTTATGTGTGTTCTTAAAAACTGAGATAAATGTGATCTTATTTATGTCAGTTTTACGAACATTTATGTCAGGGCTTTATATGTCAGTTTTGAAAAATTCTAAAACTGACATAAATGGTCATTTATGTCAGTTTTTGACTGACATAAATGATCATTTTTCTTGTAGATCTATTCCCACTTCATCTTCCCCACTCAACCATCACCAACAATCTCTCACTCTCTCTCCTCTATCCAAACTCCATTAACACACACCACACCTTATACCTCCCATTCAACAACCATTAAACCACCACATCCAACAAAACCCAAATCACACTCAGCCACCTTACCCACTCACCCAACACCTCCGGCCAGCACTTACTCTGGCGGTCTGACCAACCCACTGCCACACATCCCTATAGACACCCACAACCACCTAGCTCGATCCCAAAACTCTGAACCTGGCCCGGACCTTACTCCGATGAGCTGACCCAGCAACCCCGTCGCCGTCGGAATACCCCATACCCATACCTATCATCGACGACCCATCGTCGGCCAGCCTTAACCCAACTGAACTCGCCCACGAATCTACCTGGCAGCAAACCCCCATATCCATACCCTGTAACCCCATACCCAAATCCGATCATAGACCCATTTCCCATGTTAACCCACTTCTCCAAACCATTTTTACCTACGAATTCTTCACCTGACAAATACAAAGTAAAAAATCAATTCCCACATTTAACCCACATGTCTTTTATGCCTCTTAACACCTTTTTCCAAAACTACCCCAACACCTTTTACCCAACTTACCCCTCTAAACCAATCTGTTTTTTATCCCAATTCCCCCACTTCTCACATGTCCTCACACCTCTCAAACCACAGGGACACCTTTTCCATGCTCATGTGCTATCATCCTCACTCAATTTTACAAATACCCAATTTACGCCATTGCTCTATGTTGAGTATTTGCATTTTTAGCAAATATCTCAATACAGAGGTGTGTAGTGAAATTTATATCTAGGATGAATTCCACCCCAACCTTCAATAATGAATTTTTGCATTTTTAGCAATTATTTCAAAATAGATTGATGTAGTTGAATTCATCCCTTATGGGAGGTAAATTCTAATCCAATCCTTTATGTTGATATTTTGCATTTTTAGCAATTGTCTCAATATAATGTAAAGATCTAGAATTTATTTCTTTGGATGAGTTCTAATGTACAATTTTATAATGTTAGGATTTGCATTTTTAGCAAATCTCTTTTATTATTTAATTGTCCATTATGAATTCATCCATTATCCTTTTTTTGCAGTTTTATTTTAGATTCAATAAATACATGGGTGAGGGATTGTTATTGAGAGAATTTTGATTGTAATTGAGAGAGTGTTGATGTAATTAAAGATTCCATTCCACTTCAAGGCTTAAATGGGTTTGATCTATTCCTCTTTAATTTCTCTTGATTTAATCCTCACATACTTTCATTTGTTTATCTTATATTTTTGGATGATGATTATTGAGGGGTAATCTCCCATCTATGGGATGTATTTTGAAGCCCTCGTGAGTCCAATTTAGTTACTTTACTTTTTAGCACAATTTTGTTTATCTAACGTTTCTTAAATTAGCTTTTGCTTCTTAATTAGTAGTTATAAAAATTAGTATATAGTTAGTTAATTAATAATCCCTTGAAAAATCAATAAAAAATATAAAAAGAAAAATAGAAACATATAATAAAATGCAAATGATTTCACACTTTTGTTTTCTCAAATTTTTTGTTTCACCCCTAGATTTGGATTGACTCCCTTACTTACCATTTACACTAGTTTTGCTATATTTTTGTAGGTTTAAGGGAATTTTGATGGAAATGGAATTGCACAATAACGACAAAATACATTAGAAATGCAATTTTTTATCTATCAACTCGTCCGCACAAGAGCAGGACTATATATATATATATATATATATATATATATATATATATATATATATATAATTTTATTATAAAGTTTCATGAATTTCACTATTTTCTTAGGACATGTTTACATAGCTTTTTCCCTGAATTTGTACATAATATTAGTAGAATATAGCGAAGTAAATTTGATCGGTTGATTCTTATTCCGCATCCTGTATCTGTGAGGGCGTTTGTAACTCCTAGTGCATGTGTTCATATATTCAATCCAGTTGGGTTTATAACATGATTTATATCCAAGAATAATTGTGTCTGTCTTTTGAAATTCTATGGCTAAACCAAATCTTTGATTATGAATTTCAATTTATTTCATTTTAATCCTCAACTGTTATGTTTTATTTCACTATAACCAGTATATCAAGATAATTTTCCCAACTCCTTGGAGTGTATCTCTTATTTTTAGTTAAAGTGTATCTCTTTTTTATGTTGTCACAATATATTATAAATAGGGGTCATTTACACAAGTTACGCGATCACAAATCATGAAGTTGTTAAAATTTGTACCAAGTTTGTAGAACATGGTTAGAAAAGTGTGAAATAAAGTATGTGTATCAATTTTTATTATTTTAATTGGCTGATATCAAGCTTTCGGATTGAATAAAATGGTTATATTCTAGGTTTTTCGTGCGAAAACTAGACCTATCGGTGGCAAAAAACTAGGCACTTCTGAGGAAGAATGTAAATTTATAATTTACGTACAATTGATCGTTTCATTTCATTTCATTACACTTTGTTTGATCTGGTCTATTTTTTTCCATACATCAGTTAATTTTTTCTATTTGATCGATCAAATTAGTTTCACGCTGGAGCTTTGTGCATTTTGCCTATTGTTATTGATCGATCTGATTATTTGTATCATATTAATCATTGAAGAGGGGTCATTTACATTTTTGGTATTTATTGTATCCCATCATCAGTTTGGAATGTCCCTCTCAGTCTCTTAGGGTTTTCTTCACCTACAAATCCTTAAATCGATGATGCGTGGTGCTAATAGTACTTTTTATATTGAAACCCAAATAAGGTTTGTTGTCCATGGGATGTGTTGAGCTTCAATTTTCAAGGTTTATATACATTCTTTTTTTTAATTATTGAATGAATGTTAAATTAGTGTGAGATTTTGATTTCAATCTCGGGGTTATAGTTTGATTTTTTGAGTATTGCATATAACACTCCCTCACTATATTAAGACTATTGCAACTCTTTTATAAGTTAAAATAAAATTTTATTCGTGATGTGTTTTGTGATTGTAGTGACGAGTAAGACATTTTTACAAGGATTCTTTAGAAGCTAATTTTTTACCCTGCATTCTTAGTTGCTCAAGAGGTGTTTGTATTTTGGTGGAAAAGAATCTTATATAAATTGATTTCCTTTTTCTATTAATTTTACGGTTTCTTAATATCTAGTGTGATTAGGCATAAATTCTTCGAATTTATTCCCGTAATTTAGAGGCTTTTATTACCCCATGCAGTGTAATTTCAGTTGATTTATCTCATATCCTTACTACTTACATCTTCTATCTAGTGCATCGAGTTTTATGTATTTTTCTTACATTTTGTAGGAAATTTATGCAAGTGAAGAAAAGAGATAACTCATAATCAAGAAAGAAGGAAAAGAAGAAAAATCAAGGGCAAAAGCATAATTTTACATTCGGAATTTGGATGCGAAATTCAAAAGATGTTGAAGACCTTGAGTCCACAAGCGTATAGAAAGAAACGACATCCCAATCCATGTCCCGATTGCAAAGTTATGAAGCTTCAAAGTTGAGAAGAAATCAACTAAAGAGTGAAGGAAGGATCGAGAGAGAACTGAACCGATAACAGTCTAGCATAATTGGTTCCCCTCACTATAAAGGGCAAACCGAACCTATAGAAAAATAAGGGGATCGATTCGGTAAACTGTAAAGACCAGACCGAACTGATGATCAAGACTTATAAATGATTTGGCACACTGTAATAAGTGAACTAGTTCACCTCGTAAAGAAGGAAAAAATAAAACCAGTTCTCTGATCTTTTTGTCTTATGATTCATTATTTTTTAATTAGAATTGTCTTTTACATATTTGATTGCATTTTTTACGTAAAAATGATTTCATGCAACATAGATTTCATGTTTAGTCGTATTTACACCATGTTCGGCTATGTCTTTAGCGGGTTGGGGTACATGAACCCAACCTAGGTAACACATATGGACTTAAAAGTGGATACAAAGTAATCCATCATTCAACGGTTTAAACTCTATCAAGATAAAGAATTGTAGGACTTTTAATTTCGTTTGCCCCATGTAACCAAAATGTTTAATGGTGAAATTGGCTTCTTAATAATTTATCATCCTCGTCAAATACATTTTTTTATTTAATATTGTGTAGTATTTAGTCCTCATATCTCGAATGCTTAGAGAGTATTTAAATTATTTTTTTGAAGCTTTTATATTCTATATAAACACTGACGGCTCGGGGGAGTGTACCCAAACTCCATTTACTCGCATATAGTTAAAGTTTAATTTAGTTCTCTTTGAATGCGTAGTTAGTTATTAAACTAATTTATATTGCATTAGTTGAAGGTGCGATCACAAAATCATCATCTTTTCCCTTCTTTCTCTGAGTCATTCTAGGGTAAAACATTCTTCCTATTTGTCACCACGAGTTGTCGTCCTATTTCCTGAGTTTGGCACCCGATTTACCGTATTTATACTTGAGCAACCGACTTACACTTGAGTCGATAGAATCACTCACTAGAAACACTTTGAAAGTCACTAATTTGTATCGAATATTGCACATTTTCGCAATATATCTTTATGCATTCTAGCACTTTTATGGTCCTAAATGCTTATATTTATGCTCATTAACCAGACAACCTCTTGTTTGGATATATACATGCTTTGCAGGGGTTAATTGTGCTTTTTTTGGTATTTGAATGCTAAAAGTGAGGATCCGTTGTATTTCGGAGAAGTTCCATCATTGGACGCTACTTCAAGGGCATTTTAGTCAATTCACACAAATGACACGTCATTTGGAGTCCGAATGGTGGAGTTATGTCCATTTTTGTTTCCACATCTTTCCCCCCTCTTCGTGGACCAAGAAGTCCAAGAAACAGAGTGTTGATCGGCCAGCCTTGGGACCCCGATCGACCGCGGTTTGAGATTTTGCCTTGCGAAGGTGACAGAAGGTTTTGCCCTGCTCGATCGATCGATCGAAATTTTGGGTCGATCGATCGATCCTGCCATATATTTTGTAATTCGTTCCTTTTCATTTCTTGTTCCTTTATTTATTTTAGAACTTACTATATGAACCAATTTTGGTTTCTATTTTTATTATCTACATTTTTTTTTTAGATTCTAGGGTTTGTAGAGAGAGCTTTGCCCTACTCTCCATTTTGGGTTTTTTCCCATTGTTTGTATGTTAATATACTATTCATTCATCTTCTTTGTTGTAGTTTACTTGTTTTAGCTGAATTTCCATTATTTCCATTAATTTCCCTTCCCTAGATTAACTTGTATTTCATTTATCTATAGCTTTCACAATTAGGTTTACTTTCTTTCTTTCATTACTTGTCATTTACCATGTGTTATTGATAATTTCATCTAGGTTGTGTCGTATTGAACTCACTTTGGGTTGACGAGTTGCTTTACTTTGGTGATGGAGTTTACGCGTTTATTTCGAGTGTGTTGTCCTAGTTATTACGCCTAGGAGATTTGACGGGTTATATCATGTATACTCCGTGCTTACAACCTTGCGTGCGTAATTTTTGGGGTATTTGTTGATGCCAAAATCTTATTAAACTTTTATGCAAATTCAAGAGTGTGAAAACTCTTGATTTAACTAACTGTCGAAACAAGGCAGAATCTTAATAACTCGTGAACCCATGTAACCACTTTATACTAATTAATTCGGGTAAGGGATATTCGACGCAACCTATAGTTTTTATTCGCTTTGCTAATCTAGTTTAAATACACTCTCCTAGTTTAATCGTTTCTCCTTTTTATCTTTTCCTTTTTGTTAAAATTATATTTTACAGTTTTTTAGAAGTATTAAACCAATTAATATTCTAGCTACTCGTCTATGTGGATTTTCGATACCCGGACTTGGCCGCTATACTCCCTTTTTGAGTGTAGTCATAAGTTTAGGTTTTTGTATTAAGGCGGTGAATAGAAAACAGCGATCGGCGTTTTGACACGCGTCACTTTTCACCCTTGATCAGTCGCGTCATAGAACATTTGTGAAATTTCCTTAAATATATTTGTCATTATCTTTTATGATTACTGGAATGGGTATATACTTACGTTTTTGGTGTTACAAATGTTACCAAGTAAATTTCTAAGGTGAAAGATTTGTTTGTCCAAAATGTTTATGAACGTTATCAGTGCTTCTCAATCCTCCATCAAAAAATATTTTTATATAAATTGTTAGTCTCAACTATTTTTATGGATTTTCGTCAATCCCATTAAACATTGCTTTCATCCAAACCAAACCGCATTGGCGTCACTAATATTACTCTTTAGGGTGCGACATTACAATTGCACTCATGTATGTCACTTAAGAAATATTAAATTAAGAGATTATGAAGGTAGAGAAATATGTCCCAACATAACCACATACAAACAAATTAAGGATCAGTGGTCTTATTCTTTTCTTTATAGAGTTCAATGCATAGTTGTTGTTTAAGTAATAATATCAAACCTATAAACATTTTTTGGATACTTCCCTCTTGTGCGCATATTAGGAGAAGTGGGTTTTTTCTGTGCAAGGTTGCGGTCGGTGGGTGATTGAATTTTATTAGACGTATCCAGTACAGAGTGTCACGGTGTCGTCGGTATGTCACCGAACAAGTGTAAAACATAAATTGACACAAAATTTAAAGTATTTTGGTCCAATTTTTATGGAAAATTTTTCTTTGGGGGTGGGGTAGGTAAAATTTTCCAATAGCTTTTAAAATTTGGCCGCCCCATGCTATCAAACATGCCCTAAAGATTCAAGTCCTTGAGAAAGAGAAGATGTGTGCTACAAGTTATGGGCTTCTATATTTCATCAAAACAATTCAACCATTCGATGGGTGAATTGGAAATCAAAAGTTTCAATGGTAGAAACTAAACATACATATATTGATTTTACATATAGTTGAGTTTTTTCACCAAATTTGGAAGAGATTATCTCCACGGTGAGGAAATCATCTCCACCAAATTTGGTGAAAATTTTCAATCATTTACCTTGCGTAAGTTTTTCCCTTGAAGAGGGTTGCTGTTTTTGGATTTTTTTGGGTAATCACTCCTTTCTTTTGTAACATATTACTCAAACTTGAATTATTCTCAGTTTATTTCCAAATATCTGGCCATGTTCATACTTATTGCTAACTTCAAGAGGTCCTTATTGAGTACTTGTCATGATCTTTGTGTATATTTGGTGCAAGATGTTATTAACTTTGAGGAGTTTGCCAGTCGTATGACACATGATGAACAACAGAATTTGCCCAAGTATTTATCTCATGTCAACAATTCTAGACTTCTAGATAGGTTTGTATATTCATCCTCTTTCTAATAGTGGCTCATTGTATGCTACAAGTTATGGGTTTGATCTTTTGTTATGCTTTGTACATTTTCTGTAGATTTATCATATGTATGTGTAGGAAAATAGGCAAATTTTCATGTTACATGGAAGATGGGTCATTTACATTTTTCTAGTTTCCATATTGAAGGGCCTAAGTTAAGGTAATAACTTGTAATAACTTACCTTATTTGCAAACATGTGTTTTGGGTGACTAATTTGTTCTTAAATATATGAATGGATAGCTACAGCTGCTTTAGATATGAGTATTATTTAGTCTTAAACACATATTTTGATATCTACACCTAGATACTGTAGATTTAAAGTTATGCTCACTAATTAAAAGATAGTTGTGTAATAAACACTCTGTTATTATGCCTAACGCCATTTATTACATGTTGGGTTAGAGTTGGTGTACCTTTCACAGTTTAAGGACCGTATCCTTTTTAGCTAAAAAAAGTTGTAATTCATTATATGATTTGGTTTAATTTAAACTTAATGTATGAAATTGTGGGTTTTATGTTCTATGAAATAAAAAGGTGCCAATTACATTATGACAAATTTGAGTTTTATATTTGAGCAATTGTTGTATCATGTTGGACAACAAGGTTATTCTAACTTTTATCTTTTGCATTCTCAGAGTAATATGAAACTCTGAAATATGTTTTTTTTACAAATACAAATCTGAAATACGCTTCCCTTCGTATCTTCAATAATTAAAAAGTGTATCTGAAGTTCGGAGAGACTTCAATCTCAACATAAATTCCAAGTCAGCAAAATTTAGATTAGAATCCAACATTTTCTATTCTTGTCTTCTCAAATAAACCGGACTCGTAGCAATCACTCAAAACTATAAAATTTTCAAATGGTTTCAAAATAACAATTTCAAGCAGTAAAACTATCAGTTGCGTATAGCTAATTGAAAAGGTAAAACTTAAATGGGTTAAGTTGTTTTTTTCGAATTATGTAGTTTTTTTCTAGAAACTTGTTTGAACTATTATTAATTCAAAAAAACACTCCTAAACTATGCATTAGGTTACAATGACCCCCTAGGGAAAAAAATCTTCGCAACACAGTGCATAATATTAGGGAAATTTCCCATTGAAACTAGTTTGTTGTGTTTGTTGCATAATTTGCGTAGCAGTGGGGATTTTTTCACAAGTTAAAAATTCAATGAATATGGCAAAAATACAAAGAAAGCAATAAGATAGTGTATAATGATGGGCATAAAGTGTTTTGTTCCTTGGCTTACTTAAGACATGTAGGTCAATCTCAAGACCCATAAGTTCAAGCAGCTTAAGCCGATCCATATCTGGGATATGGACAACACCATCACTAATAACCAAATCAAATTTCTTTTAGCTAGCTCGCAACATCTCCAGTGCCTTGTCTTCTCAATTCATTTTCTCAACTTCTCCAACTATATGGGTATGAAATTTAAATAAAACATGGGAGATTTGTGTATGTGGTCTATCAAGAAAAAGCTTGTGTCATCATTCCTGAGTGAACATCTATCGAATAGAATGCATAATAAGTCTTTTGGTATTTTTTAGTTTCTTCGTTTTAATGAAATTTCAGTTTTTTGCTGAAGAATAAATATCTTTCTTTAGGCGTGCCATGATATAATTATGTTTAATTTCTCTAGATTCATTTGTAACAACACATCTACTTATATAGGATATGGACTATGGGCATGATAAGCTAGAAGTTACTGTTGTTTATGAACCCAAATTTTGTTGATCTAAACGAAGACTTCCTCTTAGTTGTTCCAGAAGAAAAGAAGGCGAAGGGGATCTTCTTGAAGAGGGATGTATTAAATGGTAAAAGCTATGAGAATTATACAATATGTATGCTTTTAATAGCAACCTGATAAAAGAATTATACCAACCCAATACGATCTTTATATATTTACATGGCTGACATCATATTTATTTTTGGTTCAATAATATAAAGCACAGTAGCAATGTGGGATATTATTTATGTTATCTTGATCCATGAAAACTATAGTTTTCTATATGATATAATAGAGCTTGGACTGTGTTTAAGGCCTCTCTCTCATAGAGTTATATTTGCGTTATTTTGATCCATGAAAACATTAGTCAATTACTTTAGAATTAATTTTCCTCATTGTTGTATATGTCTTATGCATTTGATTCGATTTAATTCAATTTCACTTGTATAAGTGATCAATAATCAAGAAAAGTAAATAAATACATTATAATATAACTATTTTATCTTCTTTAGTATTATGAAACTACTCATAAGCTAAACTTTTCATCTTTCTTTTTGCATGAGAAAAGGGAAGAAATCATTATCCATTACACACCTATTAAGTACATAACTCTGCTTGCAAATAAATTTTTGAACTGTTACATTACATGCCATCATACAGAGTCCTTAAGACATTCATTAATACCCTGCTAACTTTTTTATATCAGAAGCATAACTTTATTAGTTTATTTTTTCTTATTATGTTTATGGGTTAGTATCTCTAAAGATTCATGAAAATGGACTTTTGGGAAATTTAAGAGGTCATGTAACACGTGTAAAATCTCTCTTCGTGACCTTTCGAATTTCCCAAAATTCAAGTTTGAAAGGTTAATATTATCTTTCGTATTAGGTACTTTATGATCTTTAATTAACTACCATGAAATATAATATTGAGTTGCGTAAGTATTTGATTAAGACATCGAGCAAATGGAACATCATTATTACAGATATCAACTTCCCACGTATTTTACTGTCCACATAGAAAGCAAAGGGGGAAATGAAGAGAGTGAATCCGATCCATATTAACCTCGTATTGTTACTTTTCTTCAGGAGCTACCTGAAGGCAGTTGGTATTGTTCGCACTTCGCACTGCACTTATGAGATTCGCAAAGATATAATATATTCATTGATTATAATTTTAAAACATATTTTTTTGGGGGTAATTTTATTCAGATGTTATATTCGATGCATTTTGTAAAATCACTCTATTTAGAGTGGAAGCTTAAATCAAAATGTCAATGTTGAATATAGTGTCCTTATTTTTGTGGACTATTTTTTTATATGTTCTTAGCATTTGAATAGTGCGATAAGAATAATTGAATATGTTTAAATTCCGGACATGATACCTATATATATATATATATATATAGTACTGCTCTTGTGCGGACCGATCCGTATTTTAAGAATGCAGACCGAACATGTGTCATGTGGCGGTGAGCCCAGAAAAGAGAGCGAGTATGCCTATAATTTATCCGATAATTTCTAGGCTCACCGCCAGGTGACCCATATCCAGTCGGCACTCTTAAAATATTGACTGGTCCGCACAAGAGCAGTACTATATATATATATATATATATATATATATATATATATATATTACTAACGGACCTTTGTCGTTACAAAATCAGACAAATACAAAACATGTGCAATAAGGTAATCGAGGGATTATAACATGTTAGCCTGAAAATATACCTAAGGGATGAATATTTTGGAGTTTTCTATGAAGAGAAATGAATATTTAAATTAATTTCTGCAAGGCACGTTCTGGGAACGCTATCTTTTAGGCAAAATTTCTCCCAATTTGGTTCAGACAAAACTGGGAGTACACTATGGGTTTTATACAATATGCCTTCAGGATACAATGTAGTGTATGGACAGTTGTTTAATACAAACTATGTACTATTTGATCAAACCGAGAACACTCTGAATTTATAATCTGATAATACCAAAATTTAGAGGACGAAGAGAGGAGAATTTAGCAATTTTCGGTGTCCAAAACAGAGGCCTGGAACTCTTTTTATAGCCATTTATGTGAGTGTTCTTCAATAGTCACATCTCTTCATGTAATGACTCAGCAACAACCATTGGATTGTGCCTGTTTGGAATAGCTTCGATCTAATGGTTCAGATTAGGCGTCCCATCATAAGCGAATTGACATCCCCTATACGAAACACTACGAGTCCATCTAACGGCTTTGATCAAGTTGTTTCGGATATTAAACCCTTTTATCAGATCATTTAATCATAGCCTTTTGTCTGTTTTACTTCGTCAAAACTTTAGGCTCCCACTGAGAAGCGCCAACTACGTGTCAAAGCACGCAATGCACTATAAGTCGCCCAATCGGCCTTTCGCATATCGCGTGTCACGTTTACACGTGTCATGTGTTGCGTGTCGCGATTGGGGGTGCTTAAACACCATCGCAATGCGTAGGATCATAGCCTCTTGTTGACTTGTAAACTAAGAATCTTAGTTGTCCTTTAGTTGATATACCACTACTTTTGTAGTAATATTCCAATGTGTGACTTTAAGCACTCCCATATCGTTCACATGCATTTGCTTATGTTTCTACCTTCTAAAAATAAAACCCAAACTTAAAAATTAAAACACCAATTCCACTGTGCCTTTTGCAATATTTTTACACATATCAGGTACATGAAGTACATCAATAAGAGTAAAAGTCTTTCCAGAAGTTAATTTCAATTCCAGTGTGACTTTTCCAACTACATTAGTGCAAAATATTATTTGCCATCTTCACTTCTTTTCCATCAATTTCTTGATATATTTTTAATAAAGAGCGGTGTTTGCATATGTGGACCTTTGCGTCGATATCCATCCACAATCCACTTTCATTTTCAATTGAATTTGCTATGCATACAGTAGCAATAATATCTTCAACATTGTTGGTTTCCTTTGACCCTTATTTTTCCTTAAATGCCTTCTTTTTAAGACGACATTCTCCAAAATATTGGCACGGTTTCCCACAGAAGAAACATTTTCCCTTCTTTTTCTTATTTGCACCTTGATTCTTGATTCTTGAATTTTGAATCATTCTTTGCTTTAAAATTTTGAGTTTTTGGTAAACTTGGATTTTTTATCCTCAGCTATATTTGGCTTTTGAATGACCCTTACCTTGTTCATCCTTCTTTTCTCGAATACGAGTATCATCGTCAATATGAAGGTGATGAAGAAGGGATTCCATGGTATAAGTCTTCTCATCATGATTGATTTTCTTCTTAAATCCATTCCAAGCGGATGGAAGTTTTAAAACAATCACCCCTACTTGAAATTCATCTTGAAGATTAATTTCAGGTGCTTTGAGGTCACCAATAATCTGTTGGAGTTGATGTGCTTGTGCACCGACAGATTTATCATTACTCATTCTAAAATTCATATAGATTGAAATCAGAAACTTACAGTTGCTCGCTTCCTCATTTTGATACTTTATCTCCAAAGCCTTCCATAATTCCTTTTTCGTAAGAATCATTCGATGAGAGCTATAAATAGTTTGAGACAAAACATTGAGGATGTGTCCTCGACACATAAATTCATCTTCTTTCCTCTTCACACATTTTTTCTTTACTTCTTCGGTGTCTTCGAGTGTGGGCTCGGGAATTTTCTCAACATTTTCATCTAGAATGTATGCTACTGTTAGTGATGTGAGGAAGAACATAACTTTCTCTGGCCAATGGGTGAAATTTCTTCCATCGAAATGGTCGAGTCGGATTAATTCTTGACTCATGACCTGGATAGATTGTGCCACTATTGCTTCCATTTGAGTGGAGTAATTAGTACGAATTTTGGCCTAAAACTTTTGGAGTTTTGTTATCGAAAGAACGAAATATTTAAATTAATTTATATATGGCACGTTCTGGGAACGCTGTCTTTTAGGAAAAAATTCTCCCAATCCAGTTGAGACAGAACTGGGAGTACACTATGGGCTTTATAAAATTTGTCTTCTGGGTACAATGCAATGTATGGACAGTTGTTTCATTCAAACTATATACTGTTTGATCAAACCAAGAACACTCTAAATTTTTAATCTGATATTAGAAAAATGTAGAGGATGAAGAGAGGAGAAATTAGCAATTTTTGGTGTCCAAAACACAGTCCTGGAACTCTTTTTATAGACATTTATGTGTCTATAAGTGCCAAGTGCGCGTCAACACACGCAATGCGCCCTAAGTCACACAATCACCCTTTCGCGCGCCGCGTGTCGCGTTTCACAATTGGTGTTCCTTAAGCACCACCGCAATGCGTAGGATCATAGCCTTTTGTTTGACTTGCCAACTAAGAATCTTAGTTGTCCTTTAGGTGATATACCACTACTTTTTGTATTAATCTTCCAATGTGGGACAATGTGGGATATCACTCCCATATCTTTCACACCCATTTTCTCATGTTGCTTCCTTCTAAAAATAAAACCCAAACTAAAAAATTAAAACACCAATTAATATAATAAAAATTACAACTAAATATTCTATAATATTATATTAATGTTGAAATTTATCCAACATTCCCCCACCAATTTCAATATACACAAGAGAGGATACAAATGATCGATTACAAAATAATAATAAAAAACTTTTGGCACTATCACTGAAATCTAGTACATAAATGAGAAGTGTCTTCCGGACTTGAACTGCCATATAGTGTAAATAATTCAAAGCTCCATCAAGGTATTGTGGCGAACTTGTCTTGAACCAAGGACCCTTTGAGATGAGCCGAAACTATCACGCATACTGATTTCTGAGTTTTAGAGGTGTTCTTCTAACATGCACATTTTTGGCCTTGTGTTAATCCTGATTTCACGAGCGCTTTAGGAACGGTCTTGATTCCATAGAAAGCGGCCACACTTTCGACACTCATATAGGTAAATCAACTTTAGTGATTCTGCGAGTCAAACTTATATGATTTATTAAGAAGTAATCTCCATCCTCTAACATGTAGAAAACCAACACTTGGCACATAGGAATGAAACTTTTGTATAAAATTCCTAGTGTTCCATAACTACAATTTAACTTGTTTGTACCACATTGAACTCTATCTATATTTTCAAGATATGAGTTAGGTTCCCATTAAATATAGTTGTGTTATTTAATAGACCTTAGTCCCATTCCTTTTGAGGTGATATATATCATCTCCCTAATAAGACCTTTAGTCAGAGGATCTGCTAAATTCTTGTTCGTTTTAACATAGTCAACTGTAGTTAATCCTTCCTTGAGTAATTTTCTTATAATTTGAAGCCTCAGACTAATGTGTCTAGATTTTCCATTCTAAGTTTTGTTCGAAGCTTTATAAATATAAATTGTGGCTTGGTTATCACAATTTATCATAATACAAAGAGGTGGCTTTTACATAAAGGAATATCATACAACACATTTCTAAGCCATTCTACTTCTTCATATGTATCTGCTAGGGATATAAATTCAGACTGCATCATTAAATTTGGCACCGATGGTCAGCCCAGTAGCTTTCCAAGGAACCTAGATTCATAAACAAAACTTTGAGAAAAACAATGTTTTGGGTTCCAAAAATAACTCACACAAAAATTCTGGGATTTGTGAATTGTAAAAACAGAGTTTTAAACCCTCAAAATGATGGAAAATAAACCAAAAAACACTCAAAACCTTTTCCTAAACTCTCATCACCACCTAAAACGGGATTAAGAACCATCTTTTCAGCCTTCTTAAAGGAATTCTCTAAAGGGACTTTGACCTCCTAGGCACGTTCGAGATCACTCTCGAGTTCGGATACACATATCGTCGGACTAGACACCGTGTTGGTTAAGTCACACTTATCCCTTTACAACACTTCCTTCTCTCTTTACGAATCTAAAACCCGACGACCTAAAGCTCTATTGTACCTTTTTGTTTTCAACGTCTCGGTGTACAAATCCCTAAAGACTTTTTGGATCTCACTTTCATCTCCACTCTCAAACTCGTTCTCATTTCCACTAGAAACACTTGACTCATTGTCGTCGCTCTTGTGGACATTATCATCGGGGACATGACTCGAAAAATATACACACATCCCATGAGCTAAACCTTTTTCGAACTCGTCTTTCTCATCATCTCCCTTACTATCACTAAGAGTGGCAGGCATGGCTATTTTCTTCCCCTTTCTCTTAAGCCTAGTAGCACACTCAAAATCCCTATGCCCTTTCCCTTGACATTCAAAACAAATCATATCATATAAATATTCACCACTCACTTCCTCTTTTTCTCTCTCATTCTCTTTTCATTACACTCTGTGGCCTTTTCTTTCTTTTTATTTTTCTCAAATGACTTTTTAGTGAAAGAATTATTTTTGTTCATTTTGAGAAAGTTTTTAAAAAAATTCGTAAACAAGGCCACATCGTCAATGCCAAACTCTGCCTCAAAATTAGACTCATACGCTCTCTCTTTCTTTTTCTTCCTAAATTGAGTCTTTAAAGAAATGCCTCTATACTTAGCCTTAATAGTTTGGGAAAACATGTCAATCTCATAAGTTTGTAGGTCTCCTACAAGCTCTTCTAACTTAAGTGAATTTAACTTTCCCAACGAATTCAAAATAGTGACTTTAGGAATGAAATGTTTTGGAAAAGATCTCAAAATCTTTTTAACGACACAGGTGTTATCAATAGGCTCACCTAAATTAAAACTTGTTTTAATAATGTCAGAAAAACGTGCATAAAACTCGTCAAAACATTCAGGCTCAGACATGGTAATGGTCTCAAATTGGGTGGCCATATTTTGTAACTTTGATTCTTTAACCGCGTGCGTACCCTCATGTGAGAATTGGAGGACATCACATGCCTCTTTAGACGTGGTGCACGTCATAATTCGGCGGAAGTCGTGTGGGGTGACAGCTCTCGAAATAGCACTCAAACCATGGGAATTAAAATTAGACATTTTCAAATCATCTTCGCTCCAATCCAACACAGGTTTGAAAGAGGTGATGTTATTAGCAGTGATAGTGGGATGAGTCCACCCTCTTTCACAAAGAAACCAAACTCGTCCATCAATGGCTTTTAACTAGGATTTCATACTTGTTTTTCAATAGGCATAATTGGACCCATCAAAAATAGGCATTCGATTATATAAGTTCTCGTTTTGAAACATTGCGACAAACTTTCAAAAATCAGATTTTTTTCAAACAAAAATCAATATCACACAAGTTTGCGGAAAATAGGAATGCGCGATAAATTAGCGTAACTTGCTCTGATACCAATTTGAAAATGTGTGCCGTGTGCGATATTGAATCAAATAGATTCGAAATTTCTAATACAGACTTATTTAATTGGATGTCTAAATTTACACAAACCAAATACAATTAAATCAACCCCTAAACATGCATCTACGTGTCAATTCAAATCTCAAATTTAATCAAGTGATGAACAAGCTGACAAAGACAGATTTCAGGAATAAATCCTCGGAGGGAGAAAACCTTTTATTTCAACTATAATTTGTAAAGGAACGGTTTACAATCGAATTACAACGAAAATATAATTTGACTTATGAAATACCCGTAGGTTTCGGTTAGTAGTCGTCAACCCAGGAACACCGCAGCACTCCCTATGACACGCAGTCGATCAGCCTACTAACTCCCGTAAGTGGCACCTATGGTTAGACCAATACCTTTCCAAGGAACCTAGATTCAGTAGCAAAACTCCCTACAAAACTATGCTTTGGGTTCCATAAAAAACTCACACAAAAGTCTGGGATTTGTGAATTGTAAAAATATAGTTTTGAACCCTCAAAAAGATGGAGAATAAACAAAAAAACACTCAAAACGTATTCCGTTAAAACCAGTGTTTTCTCCACTCGAAATATAGTAGCCTGACACCCTTTATATAATGAAAATGAAGGAGGTGACATATCAAGGCAAAAACATCTCGTTCGAATGAAAAGAGACGTCATTCGAGCGAGATCTGATCTCGTTTGAATGAGAAACGACGTCGTTCGAACGACATCGTACACGTGTCACTTTCTGTATAGTATTTTATGAAACTTGGAAACCTCAAAACAAAGATTGTTTTTCATAAATAATTTATGAATAAAAAAAAATATGAATAAAATAATTTAAAATCTTTTCAAAAATTATTTTTCATAAATAGAAAAATATTTTACCTTTCACAAAAATATCCCCACTTTTTATGCAAAATGTAAGTGGAACTAAAACACATTTACCAAATTTATCCTTGTTGGGCATGATTGTTGAAGTTGTCTTGAAATTCGGATCATCTTTGTAGATGAGATCTTCTTAATTCTTTGACGACTTATATCGGTATACGACATACAAAATTGATAATGGAAAATAATTTCCTTATAGAGGAAGTCCACGAGGAGTCTCTCACCAGGCTAAAGAAGATGATCATTTCACCACATACTATGACTCCTCCAGGTGCAGGAATACTCGTGTAGTTCACCTCACATCCACTACGAGGTCCGTTGGAGCTCTGTTATCACAGGAGATTGATGGGCAGGAACGACCAGTCTACTACCTTAGTAGAATCATACATGGGACAGAGGTTATAGTAGCTTGGAAAGGAATTGTTTAGCCTTAGTCTTTGTAGCACAAAAACTTATACATTATATGTTGTCTTTTACAATTCATATTGTAACGAGATGTGATCCTATTAAGTTTTTGTTAGCAAGAACTACATTGATTGGTAGGGCAGCTAGGTGGTTCCTCATCCTCTCAGAATATGACTTGAAATGCATAGTCCCTTGTGTAATCCAAAGTCAATCATGTTCAGACCTCTTGGCAATCTTTCCATCTGGGATATTTGAGTCACCATGAAAGAGCATTCCAGGAGATGATTTACAAGCCAATAACTTAAACGCAAGCGAAGAGGAACGGACGATGCAGTTCGATGGATCATCAGCGAAGAAGAAAGGAGGAGCAGGGATTATTCTTTCAAGAGATACGGAAAAAAATTGTCTTTCCTACAAGTTAGATTTCCCGTGTTCCAACAATGAAGCAAAATATGAAGCATTGGTGTTGGGGTTGCTAGAGGCCCTTCGGAGGGGAATTCTGTATCAAGGGTGATTCGAACTTAGTGATTCAGCATGTAAGTGGAGAACATATGTTGAAACACCTCAGTCTGGCACCTTATAGAAAAATCATTCAGAAGCTTCTCAACCAGTTCCATCGAACCAAGATCAAGAGGCATCCCCGAATAATGAACCTCCATCCAGACGCCTATGCCACCATCACTCAAAATATGATCATGAGAAGTTATACGACCACATTCGTGATTCAACGAAGAATAACTCCCCCGGTGATACAATCAATTCTGCCAATGGAGGATGACTCTAACTGGAGGGGAGAGATCAGAAAGCAATTAGAGTCTGGGGAATGAGTAATAGTGCTTAGAGGGTTAGCCCAATACTTTACAAATCAGGGAAACCTTTACTTCAGAAATAAAGGAGGATGGTTGTCCAGATGCATCAGTCCATAAAAAGAAGAGCTTAGATTAAAGAAAACACATGAAGAGCACTGCGAAATAACTGAGATCCATCTTACAAGAGAATTTAAATGGAGGGATACTTCTGGACTAGAATGAAGAAGGATGTAGTAGAGCAACAATGGAAGTGTGATAAGTGCCAACTGTTCTTCGAAGTAGCTAAATGCCATTTCATTGAAGCTTAACCAGATTGGAGGCAGCCCTATATTGACTTCATTAAAGATGGAGTTGTCCCAATAGAGAAGATTGATGCGATGAGACTCAAACGAAGGGTCCCAAGGTTCTACATTCAAGAAAGGCATCTTTATCGAAGAGGGTACTTAAATAGGCCATTGTGTTGCATCAAAAAGGAGGAAGAAGTTAAAGTATTAAAACAAGCTCATGACCTAGCTCATATATGAGGAGCAAAGTTGTATGACCAGCAGATGATGTTGGGGTACTATTGGCCAACAATGGAAAGAGACTCTACTGAGTTTGTTCGATAATGTGAAGCTTTCTAACTTCATGGAAATATGATATATGCTCCATCGGTGGATCTACACTCTCTGGAAATAACTTACCCTTTTCACACTTTGGCGCTCGACCTGGTAGTTGAAATACATTTGACGCGACTCAGAAAGTGTCTCTAATGTGCGTTCACTGTTGGCTCAAGTGCAAGCCTATCGCATTAGTAATAAACCCGATAAGTCAGGATCGTATCCATAGGGAAGTAGGACAAGAGAGTTGTGATGACGTTGGATAGATAAAGAAATCCTAACTCTAACTCTAAAAAGTAAAAGGAAAAATCATTTGATTTGTGGAATGACTACTCTATATGAAATTATGAAATTATGAAAATATGAAATTATACTAAATTACCTAAAATACTGATGAAGAATGATTTAAAACAGTAAACTATATGATAAGAAAAATAGGACAGGAATACAATCCCCTAACCCTAGTGTATTATAGGTAAAATACTAATCGTAAATTTAACTGATTAATTAGACCCAGAATTTAGTACTCCCAAGCATTACGGTACGAGGTTCAAACCCACGTCATACTTAATCTGAGGATGAGTAAATCGGTATCGTGATAGTAATGCTCGAATTGCATTCTAAAGCATCCAGGTTACCCCGAGGCAAACGAGATCTAATTATCTACAATTGTCATGTTCCTACATGATACGGTCGTAATCAATCACTAAATTCAGAGGATTAATGTTATACACATGCAATTATCACATCAGGCTGGGTTCATGTATCTCGACCTTAGAAAATATATCCTAGCATGCTTAATCTAATGAAAACAATTTTGGAATTGCAGAAAATCGTGATTAAACTAATGAAAATTTGTAGAATGATGTAGAAAGGAATTGTACTGAAGAAAAGTAACTCCTAATCTTACCAAAGCAGTAATTAAGAACACTTCGAATCACAGCAATCTGATTAATCTTCAATCTTCAAATTAAATGAATAAAGTATAACAGCAATCTGATTAGTCTTCAATCTTCAAATTAAAAGAATAAAGTATCTCTGAACTAGGGTTTTTTGGAAAGAAGGGAAAATTATACTAATTCTTTGCGCTAAAAACGATAATAACTTGGGTTTATATACCCTATAGAATTTCAGGAGTTTTAGTTACACTAGGACTCTCCATTAGAGGAAGATTAGAAAATTAAAATTGCGACATCCGGACCGGTCCTCTCCTCCTCCGGACCGTTTTGCCTTTGATCCGGACCGATTCTTTTAATTTCTCGATGGATCGGTCCTGTGTGGACCGGTTCTTTTATTTTTCTTCAGTTTCGATCTGTCTTCGGTCCAGAGTTCTCTGGAATGTGGCGGTGCGGACCGGTTCTTTTAATTTATGGGTGGTCCGATCTTGTGCGGGCCAGTTATTTTAATTTATGGGAGGACCGGTCTTGTGCGGTCTGGTTATTTTAATTTCTGGGCGGACCAGTCCTCTCTTTATTTGACTTTTTCTTCTATGTTTGACTGCTCATAACATTCACACCGGGACTCTGATGAGGTGCCATTTTTTCCATTGTTCTTGTATTGAAAGCTCTTCAACTTTCCAGTTGGCCCCACCTCCGGAATAAGGCTACAAAATTATGAAAATGCCCTTTACTCCCCGTTTCTTTGTTTTCTTTCAATGTTTTGAGTTCTCTTTGGCACTAACTTACATGAAATACATGTAAAACACATAAGAGATACATCAAATACGAAATACTTGCCAAAAAGGGTTAGTAGAATAAATATAAGCCAAATCCAATCTATTTACACCGCACGAGATCATAAAAATACTGAAATAAAGGGGATAAATGTGAAGAATTTATGCCCAATCAAATCCCCCTAACTTAGAACTTTGCGAGTCCCGAGCAATGTAAAAGAATCCTAGCAAGTCTTAACTCTGGAAAATCACATTTTATTGGAATAGAATACCTTTTTCGCAGGCAAGCGATTGCATTTAGCGTATGCAACAAGCCTTTAAACCCCCAGGTCACCCTATTAGGATGAGTGGTGTCTCGTGAGGGTTTGCAGAGAATGTACCCACAAAATTAGACTCAAAGAAGATTCAAAATATGCAAAAATTGTGTAATTCAAACTTTCCCAGAAAATAGTCATCATCAAGTCATATTTACAAGTCTCAAACCGTAGTGTGTGTGTGTGTGTGTGTGTGCAAAACCAGAGATATAAACACCAATTTGCACCGATTGATCATCACGTTAGTTACCCGAAGTTGAGATTTCAACTTCTCACGGAATGCTCTCACAAACGAATCTCTCGGATTATGGCTATTCTCTCGATATGCGTGATATAAAGAGTAAATATAATGGACGCAAAGTCACGCATACAAGTAGAAAGACTAAAATTTTATAGTGATAGGATCTCATCGACGGATTACGGTTTTAAAAACGGGAACGTTGCCTCTTTTTTGCGCATTTAACCTCTTTTATTATCTTTTGGTGTATTAGCTCTCCACGAGATAACCAATTTCGCAATTTGGACTCGGTTAGGACTTTTTCAGGTTTTAAGGTATATTGGGTAAAATGAAAATAGTAGGGAAAGTTGGAATTGGAAAAGTCATTTATGATGTCCATTTGTACTTTTTTCGGGCTATTGCTCATTTTTTTCTTTTTTTTCACTATTTTTTCTGTTTTTCACTTCTTTTTTTGCTATTTTTGTTGAGCATATCTATTTTTTTCTTGCCCCTTTTTATGCACTTTTCGGACTTAATTTTGAATTTTTTTCTTTTTCACAATTTCGGGCTATTTGGGTTATTTGGGTTGTCAAATGAAAGGGAAAATCTATTTGGCTCAATTTGGGTTGCAAATTTTTTGCATCTTTTTCTGGCCAATATTTTTGGGTGACATACGATGGCCTACTTCATAGTCCAAAATACCAATTGCATTACCATATGCGTTTCGAGATGAATTTAAGTTTAGAGATCAATTTTGGCACGTTTTTCAAAGCAATATCACACATGTTTTTCATAACCGATCAAAATAAAAGGGTTGAGATCCTCGACGAATTTTTAAGTGCTGAAAAGAACTTTAAGTTAAGAATTAACTCGGATTGATTTAAAAACTCGCAAAAAGTGATAGGCTCGAATCTCACCGGGTTTTGTTAATCTCCACACTTCTTCATTAAGTCGTCAATTTTCGCTCAATTTCCATCTTTAGTCAATTTCGGCTTTGTGTATGTTGAATTTTACAACTTGAGACTTCAATTCGAATTTTAATGATATTTTTGAGAAATTTGAATTCCAATTTTTATTTATTTTGAACAAAAATATTTTTGGGTTTTTCAAAATTTTATGATTTTTTTGGAAATTTCTGGGCATTTTTGAAAATTAGTGAAGTTTTAGAAATACGCATTTGTGACCCCCCCTAACATAGACTTTGGCATTGTCCTCAAGCAAAAAGGACTAAAATCTAACTCAAAGCGAATGAAAAGTGCGGAAAAATAAAACAAACAAATATTAAAATGCAACAAGACACTATATGACACTCATGCATGACTCAAAAATACAATAAAAATCACCCCATATGCGTCGGTGGTGCGACGACCTCTCATCTCTCCACAAACTCACCCGACCCCACTCACGAGGTTTGATGCTCTTCTTGTCACTCTCGTCTTCCTGTCATATACCAATGACCGGAATAAGTTGGGCCCTTACCCATAAATAAAGGAAAGACCGAGAAACTCATCATGACTACTCAGAAAGGGATCCCTGGGATGCTTACTCAAAGCATAGCTTGCGTGCACTGACTCAGAGGGAACTCCTAATTTTCGTTCAATTTTTGGAATGCATGGGTCGGGCTCTAAGTCGGACGAGACACAATGTTTCTCCTCTATCGCCTTCGGGCCATCAAATGGTACGGGTGGATGGTCATTGCGAAGAAACTCATCAGATTTATCTTTCCACTTGCACTCTCCTAAATGACTACATGAGTCCAATAGAGGTTGGACTTTGTTGTGAAGGCTCTCATCCACCTACTCGAATTCTCTCTCAACTCCCATTAGGCTCAACTCCTCTATCTCTCCCTCTTGCTTTGTTTCCACATTCCTTCTTCCTCGCTCCATCTGACAATTATTAAGTGGTGTGGGTGGGTAGTACTCGAGGAGAAAAATATCTATCGTGTCTTACCATTTTCTCTCCTATAAGAACTCATACGAACTTCTCCCAATGCCCTCTAAATTGTCACTCTCACTTGATGTAACAAGGCATACCCTTATCGGCTCTCGCATGTGGGTCCTTCCATGCTCGTGTGCTGCTCCTAAAAGATCCATTTCTCGCGGTTCTCCTTTGTCACCCTCGTTTTTGATATTATTAAAAATATTTGTATCGAGGGTCATGTTCCCAAATTTTAATTGCATTTGCCCACTACGAGTATTGATGAGCGCATTAGCCATAACTAAGAATGGGGGACCGAGGATAATGGGAACATGATTGCTCGGGAGAATGGAGGGATCCTCATCCCAAATGAAAAAGTCCACCGGGAAGTAGAAAGTGTCTATTTGGATAATCAGATCCTCAATGATTCCCCGAGGCATCTTCACAGAGCGATCCGCGAGCTGGAGAGTCATATTTGTGGGCTTGAGTGCTCCCAAATCGAGTTTCTTATAGATTGAATAGGGTAGAATGTTAACACTCGCTCCTAAATCTATTAGCACCCTTTCGATTCGGTTCTTCCCCATGATGAACGAAATGGTAGGTTCACCCGGATCTTTATACTTTAACGGAAGGTAACTCGATAAAACTGAACTCACATTTTGGGCCAAAAAGACATTCTTATTTACCTTTAGCTTGCGTTTCACCGTGAGTAAGTCCTTAATGAACTTAGCGTACGCGAGAATTTGCTGTATGGTCTCGATAAAAGGTAAATTGATCTTTACTTGCTTAAGTACATCCAAAACATCGTCCTGGGAAGTGACTTTGGAGTGCAGGACCAACTATTGAGGGTATGGGGCAGCGATGGGGGGTTTCAATACTACCTCGAGCTCACTAGTTCCTTCTTTACCACTCTCATTCAAAGGGACATCTTCGACCTCTTTCGTTCAGAGCGAAATCTCCTTGTCTTTGGTTGCATCATGTGAGGGAGGTGACAAGTCAAGTACTCTCCCACTATGTAGAGTGGTAATTGCGCTACATTGCTCCGGATGGTCATGGGATGTGGATCTAACACTAGTTTGACCTTGGGGAGGTCTTTGTCCCTAGGCAGGAAACTTGCCTTTCTCTTGAACACTCAATGAGGATTGTATCTTTGACAGACTTGTATTTATGTCGCTAATTAAACGATCATATCTAGTATTAGTTGCAGTCTCTCTAGTGATAAATTAATTCATAGTATCCTCGAGATTTCTCCGCGGTGGCGGGATATATGATCCTTGAGGTGGTGGTGCTTGCACATGTCCTTGCATGTGTGGAGCTTGTTGAAAGTGTTGTGGTGGAGGAGGGTCAACATGGGAAGTAGGGTTCATCGCAGCATGTTGTTGCCCATAGCTAAAACCGAGATGGTTTTTCCATGAAGGGTTGTAAGAATTCCCGTGCAGTGCACCGAAATTACCCTTAAACCCCCCTATACCACTTACTTGTTATTGAAGCATCAAATTGTAGGCAGGTATAGTCAGGAATTCCTCAGTTGAATGACCCACCTCATAAATTGCACACATCTTCTCAACGGGGTTTGGTATGAATCCAGTTGGTCCTCTTCCACATATCCCATGTAGGTCTCGCACTTCTTTCTCAAGTATATCGATTCAACTGTCCGCTATAGAACTCTTTTCTGCATGAAATAGGTCGGACGCCGATGGAGTGGTGGTCACTTGACGATTTCGATTTGGAGCATTAGGGTCAGATATATCCCATGATTGGGTAGTCTCGGCGACATACCTCAGGTGAAGCTCAGCTTCGTGGGCGTCTAAGTCGACAAACGGACCACTACCCATGGTTTCAACGAGTTGCTTGGAGTTAAGATTCACCCCATTATAGAGAAAATAAATTATTTGCGCTGAATCAAATCCATGATGGGGGCATGAAGTAACTAACTCATTAAAACACTCGTAACATCGTTGAAATGGCTCATTTTCAGATTGTCTGAACGCTTGAATTTGAGCCTTTATGGAGATTGTTCGATGTGGTGGCAAGAATTTCTTGAGAAATCTAGATTGCAACTCGTTCCAAGATGGGATAGAGATTGGAGGTAAAGACCATAGCCAGGTCTTAGCTTTATCTTTTAGCGAGAAGGGGAAGAGTTTGAGGCGGATCACCTCTTGTGTACAAGTTTGATCATTGAGAGTATCACACACATCCTTAAATTCCCTGATATGGAGATATGGCTTTTCAGAATCCATACCATGGTAATGGGGTAACATATGGATCATCCCGTTTTTAAAGCGAAATTTCCCGGCATTATACGGGAGTATAATGCATCCCAGAGTGACAGTGCGCTCGGGATATAAGAATTCTCTCAGCGGGCGGTACGGGACCTCTTCCTCACCTATGGCTGCACTACCGTGTTGCGACATTCCTCTCTCTCTTGAAGACTCGGTATCCTCACTTGGTGTGCTCGAAGTGTGCTCAGAGGTGTGTCCTAAAAAAGGAAACGGAGTGTTGTTTGAGATTGAGTGTGACGGTGTGGGAGGTGGAATCCAGAACTGTGGGGCGTTAGAAGTGTGAGGGTTATCTTGGTTGTACTCAACTATTGGATTTTCGTTAATGCTGGTTGGAGTATTATGGGGTGTGGGAGTGAGATCAGAATTTTGCATTACCGGCTTATGAGAGATGATGGTGGATCTTTTTGTTCTTTTTGAAATTTTTATATGTTTTTGGATTTTTGAAAATTTTTGGTCAAAGTTTTAGATTGACTCGATCTAATCCTAAGTCTACCTAATTCCCCAGCAACGGCGCCAAAAACTTGACGCGACTCAGAAAGTGTCTCTAATGTGCGTTCACTCTAGGCTCAAGTGCAAGCCTGTCGCGTTAGTAATAAACCTGGTAAGTCTGGATCGTATCCACAGCGAAATAGGACAACAGAGTTGTGACGACGTTGGATAGATAAAGAAATCCTAATTCTGACTCTAAAAAGGAAAAGGAAAAATGATTTTATTTGTGGAATGATGACTCTAGGTGCAATTATGAAATTATGAAAAGATTCAATTATACTAAATTAACTAAAATACTGATGAAGAATTATTTAACACAGTAAACTATATGATAAGAAAAACAGGACGGGAATACAATCCCCCAACCCTAGTGTATTGCTGGTAAAATACTAATCGTAAATTTAATTGATTAATTAGACCCAGAATTTAGTACTCCCAAGCATTACGTATACGAGGTTGAAGCCTGCGTCATACTTAATCCGAGGACGAGTATATTGGTATCGTGATAGTAATACTCGAATTGCATTCTAAAACAAACCGGTTACCCCGAGGCAAACAAGATCTAAAGATCTACAATTGTCGTGTTCCTACGCAATACGATCGTAATCAATCACTAAATTCAGAGGATTAATGTTATACACATGCAATTATCACATCAAGCTGGGTTCATGTATCCCGACCTTAGAAAATCTAGCCTATCATTCTTAATCTAATGAAAAAAAATTTGGAATTGCAGAAAACCATGATTAAACTAATGAAAATTTGTAGAATGGTATAGAAAGGAATTGGACTGAAGAAAAGTAACTCCTAATATTACCAAAGCAGTAAAAGCAGTAATGAAGAAGACTTGGAATCACAGTAATCTGATTAATCTTCAATCTTCAAATTAAAAGAATAAACTATCTCTAAACTAGGGTTTTCTGGAATGAAGGGAAAATTATACTAATTCTCCAGGCTAAAAACGATAATAACTTGGGTTTATATACACTACAGAATTTTAGGAGTTTTAGTTACACTAGGACTCTCCATTAGAGGAAGATTAGAAAATTAAAATTGCGACAGCCGGACCGGTCCTCTCCTCCTCCGGACTGGTTTGCCTTTGATCCGGACCAGTTCTTTTAATTTCTGGGCGGACCGGTCCTGTGTGGACCGATTCTTTTATTTTTCTTCAGTTTCGATCCGTCTTCGGTCCGGGGTTCTCTGGAATGTGGAAGTGCCGATCGATTCTTTTAATTTCTAGGCGGACCGGTCCTGTGCGGACCAGCTCTTTTAATTTCTGGGCGGACCGGTCCTATGCGAAACGGTTCTTTTAATTTCTGGGTGGACCGGCCCTCTCTTTATTTGACTTTTTCATCTAGTTTTGACTGCTCGTAACTTTCACACCAGGACTTCGATTGAGGTTCCATTTTTTCCAGTGTTCTTTTAGTTGAAAGATCTTCAACTTTCTAGTTGGCCCCACCTCCGGAATAAGGTTGCAAAATTACGAAAATGCCCTTTACTCCCCGTTTCTTGGTTTTCTTTCACTGTTTTGAGTTCTCTTTGGCACTAACTTGCATGAAATACCTGTAAAACACATAAGAGATACACAAAATACGAAATACTTTCCAAAAAGGGTTAGTAGCATAAATATAAGCCAAATCTAATCTATTTACACCACACGAGATCATAAAAATAACTGAAATTAAGGGGATAAATGTGAAGAATTTATGCCTAATCAACATCCTTATTCGAGGGGAAGATCTGGATACTAGTGGCAACAGAGTTCTTTACAAAGTGGAATGAACCGATACCACTAAGAAGGGCAATAGTAGGGGTGGTGAGAAACTTCATCAGAGAATACATCATTTGTGATTTTGGAATTCCAAAGGTTCTCCTCTCTGATAAGGTCTTCATAGATGTGTCCTTGTGAGGACTTAGCAGGAGGAGAGGCCGAATGTTGTGGAGGATATACTTTGAGCTGCAAACCGATATTGGAGTTAGCGGAAGTGTGGAAGGCAAAGTGGAAATCACTTTATTAGTATGATGAGTTAAATCGTGCTTTTATGGCGGTTCTGACCGTCACACCTGAGATCATTATTCTGGTCATGAAGGCACAGGTACGAGACCAGCTTTACCAGGATAGGGTTAAGAAGTTATAATATGATCACCACTTGATAGGGTCAAATGAAGAATTGAGATTCCAGTGTAGACTAGTTGTCCCGGATGACAAGGAGATGAGGTGAGACATTATGTCTGAGGCTTAGAGTTCATGCTTTATAATTCATCCTAGTGGGGACAAGATGTACCAGGATATGCGACGCCAGTATTGGTGGATCGCCATGAATAAGGATATAATAGTCTTTATATCCAAGTGTGCCACATGCCAGTTAGTGAAGGTGGACCATCAGCGTCCCACAGGTGTACTATAGCCTATCGAGATCCCGATGTGGAAATGGGAGAGTATTTTCACAAATTTCATCACTGGGTTACCTACGTCACAAAGGGCAGGATTTAATTTGGGTGATTATTGACAGATTGACGAATGTGGCTCATTTTTTATCGATTCAGATAGATAACACATCAGAGTAGTATGCTAGACGTTTCCTTGTTGATATTGTGAAATTGCATGGGGTATCTCTCAACATCGTGTTGGATAATGACAAGACATTTGTGTCCCACTTTTAAAGGAGCTTCCAGCAGGTTTTAGGGTCAGAGCTGAGGTTAAGTACCTCGTACCACCCACAGATCGATGGGCAGACGGAGAGGATGAACTTGATGCCAGACGAAATGCTACGAATGTCCATATTAGATATTAAGGGTAGTTGGGAGCAGTATTTGCCCTTGGTGGAGTTTGTATACAATAATAGCTATAAGTTCACTATTGGGATGTCACCATTTGAGGTGTTATATGGGAGACCTTTCCATTCATCCTCATGTTTGTTGGAGGTGGGGGAGAACAAATTACTTGGGCTAGAGTTCATTCAAGATACCTCCGAGAAGGTGGAGATGATTTATGCTAGGATTCGGATTGCCCATGATAGGCAAAAGAGTTATGTGGACGTGAGTTGGAGAACCCTGTATTTTAGTGGCGGGGACCAGGTGTTGATTAAAGTGTCACCCCGTGAAGGGAGTGGTGAGATTTGGGAATAAAGTAAAGTTATCTCACTAGTATGTGGGGGTATTCACTATCATTGAGATGATTGGGCTCATAGTATATCAGTTGGAACTATCGGACCACTTGCAGAAGATGCACACCGTCTTTCACATATTTGCATTGCGGAGGTTCCTTAGAGACGAGATAGCTCACCCGCATATCAATATTGATGAGATATATCTCTAGGTTGATGCTACCTATGAGGAAAGACTCGAAACCATTCCGAACCACAGGGAGCACAAACTATGATATAAGGTTGTTCCGTTGGTACGTGTATAGTGGGGATATTATAAGGAGGATGAGTCGACTTGGGAGAGGGAGTACGATATGTGAGAAAAATATCAGATACTCTTCTAACCAGGTAAGTTTCAAATTCCAAGGATGGAATTCTGTCATTAGGGGAAGAAGAATGTAATACCCAGTATTTTTAGAATCAGTCAATTTAATTAATTTAATTGAAGGAAATAAATTGAATCAGTCAATTTAATTAATTATGCTGTGAAAAAATTAATTTATTATTATTTCCCTTTATGTGAAGTTGACTTTGCATTTTATATAATTTTGCTAGATAATAATTGCATATGTATTGAATAATTGGTATATGATGTGTGACACAATTGAAAAATGTGGGGTGAGGTATATTATGTATGTGAGTGACAATCGATGGAAGGCATTCACTATGAATTAGTTGTACTTTAGTAAGTTAATTCTTACACACTCTAGGGCGCTAACCAAAAATTATAAATGTTTTCATCCCACAGGTGCTTCTAGACATGGATAGCATGAATGTGGCTTGATTAACTGTCCAGTCTCAGATCGCGCAACAGACTTCAGATCAGTGACTCTGGACTAAATTGCTTCTCTATTCTAGTTGATTACCGACTTTCAATCATTGACTCTGGACTAGATTGCTTCTCCATTTTATTTCTTGCTGGTTTGAGACACTTATGAGTATGTTGAGATTTATTCATATTACGTGGATGTTGAATTTTATTATTGTCTTGAATCTTAATTTAAATTCCATTTTAAACTCAACTGTGTTTTACAAATATATGTTTTATATGGTTTGGTGTTGAGAATGATATAGATTATATAGCAAACACCATTTTTAGCGTATTTCATGTGACCAACCTTTACATGAAAAAATGGGGGTTATTATATTACAAATGTTACCTTTTGTAAAAAAAATGTTTAGAAGGGCAAAAGGGTCCTTTTATATTATCAAACCTGCTATCAAACATTTTGTACAACTTATTCTAATAGCTATCATTAGAAATGGCACCCAATTGTTAATACAAGAAATAACGGCACCCATCCAAGAATAAAGGAGAACAAACGCACCCGAAACTACAAGTAACCCTTAAAAAAGTGTGGTTGTAGGAGTCAATGATGTTAAATGGCCCCTTTTGACATTTCTTATGGTGAATTACATTTTAAGTAATTTTATAAATAGTGCGAGTGAATGATACTCACCCAATAATCGCTTCATTAATTGTTATAGGGTAGCCGCAGTAGATTATTTGCAACGAATATGAAGTTTAAATTTCATGACGAATTTTTTTTTTATAAATAAGATCTATTAGAACAATTTTTTTTTATATTTGAGACCTATTCATTAGATATATAGTAAAGGGGACTAATTTATATTAAAAAAAAAACTCATTTTATAATTGAGATAGTGGTCAAAGCATGCCAACAACAGATCCTCCAAAATGAAAGCACTCTCAACAAACAAAGTAATTAAAAGGAATAACGTAAAACTAGGACGATACGGAAATTTTATGGGTAGTACTAAGCTCAAACAGATGATTCAGTAACAAAGTCTTAAACCTTGAAATTGAAATTTCTTATTTATTGATATGCGAAGAAAGGGCATTCACCACCCTCTCTATTTTCAGCGCGTCCTTAATCTTCAAAGAGAAAAAAAAGAGCGTGAATAACCATTTTTCCATCTTTGCCCCTGCCGTTTCATTCCTCAATTACTGAAAACGAAACATTTTTCTCTCTTAGACCACCCAAATATTAAACGCCAGGAGTCCTCTCTCTCTCTCTCTCCATTTAAATATTAAACGTCAGGAGTCGATATTAATTGTACAATACAGCCCAAATTCTGCCCAGTTGTCCCAGCTTTCGGCCTGTCTATCTCTTCTTCTTCTCCCATTTCTAATCACTATATATCTATCTCTACATACTATAAAATGTTATATAAGACATTTATTTGTCCTTCAATTTTCCCACCCATTGAGTTTTCAGGAAGATTTACAAGAAGGTTTTAGTTTTCCAACTATTGAGTTTTCTATAATAGCATTTATTATTTGTCTTTCAGTTTTCTCTATATACTATAAAATGTTATACAAGGCATTTATTTCCTGAACAAAGAACCTATCAACGTGGCACACATCATATTTACTTTTCTTTTTCTCTCTTCCTTCTGACCAAAATTTCACATCCTTCTATTCTAAAATACTATACAGGGTCTTAATTAACTTTTACCACATCGTGCCATGTGTCATCCAATTCATCGATTCTTTCCCATTCTCACCGTAATAATATTTATTATTTGTCTTTTAATTTTTTCAACCATTGAGTTTTCAAGAAGGTTAGCATTTATTATTTGTCTTTCAATTTTCCTAACCATTGAGTTTTCAAGAAGGTTAGCATTTCTTTTTCTCTCTTCCTTCTGACCAACCTTTCACATCCTTCTATTCCAAAACACTATACAGGGTCTTAATTAACTTTTACCACATCGTGCCACGTGTCATCCAATTCATCGATTCTTTCCCATTCTCATCGTAATAATATTTATTATTTGTCTTTTAATTTTTTCAACCATTGAGTTTTCAAGAAGGTTAGCATTTATTATTTGTCTTTCAATTTTCCCAACCATTGAGTTTTCAAGAAGGTTTTAGTTTCCCAACCATTGAATTTTCTGTAATAACATTTATTATTTGTCTTTCAGTTTTCCCAACGATTGGGTTTCTAAATTTGACTCGCATCTCTTATACCTATAAAAATTGACATTTTACCAAAACAACCGTCTCCTCCGTTCTCAAGAAATCTCCGCCACCGACAAAAACTTCACCGAAATACATACACATTCATTTCTTAACTAGGAATACATTCATTCATTATTTTCCCTTGCCTAGATTAACTTGTATTTCATTTATCTATTGCTTTCATAATTAGGTTTGCTTGCTTTCTTTCATTTCATGTCATTTACCATACTTTCAATCTAATTTAATCTAGGTTGTGGCGGATTGTACTCAGTTTGGGCTGACGGGTTTCTTTGCTTTGGTGATGGAGTTTACAGGTTTATTTCAAGTGTGTTGTCCTAGTAATTATGCCTAGGAGATTTTACGGGGTATATCATGTATACTCCGTGATTACGACCTTGCATGCGTAATTTCTGGGGTATTTGTTGACGCCAAAATCTTATTAGACTTTTATGCGAATTCAGGGGTGTGACAACTCTTGATTTAATTAACTGTCGAAATGAGACACAATCATAATAACTCGTGAACCCATGTAACCATTTTATACTAATTAACTCGGGTGAGGGATATTCAACGCAACCTATAGTTTGTATTCGCTTTGCTAATCAAGTTGAAATACACTCGCCTAGGTTAATCTTTTCTCTTTTTTCTCTTTTCCTTTTTGTTAAAATTATCTTTTACACTTTTAATTTAGAAGTATTAAACCAATTAATATTCTAGCAACACGTCTCTGTGGATTTTCGATACCCGGACTTGTCCATTATACTCCCTTTTTGAGTGTAGTCATAAGTTTGGATTTTTGTATTAAGGCGGTGACCAGAAAAAACGATCGATGTTTTGACACGCGCCACTTTTCACCCTTGATCAGTCGCGTCATAGGACATTTGTGAAATTTCCTTAAATATATTTGTCATTATCTTTTATGATTACTGGAGTGGGTATCTCCTTATGTTTTTTGTGTTATAAATGTTACCAGGTAAAAATCTAAGGTGAAAGATTTGTTAGTCCGAACTGTTTATGAATGTTATCGGTGCTTCTCAATCCTCCATCAAATTTTTTTTTTATATAGATTGTTAGTCTCAACTATTGTTATGGATTATTGTCAATCCCATTAAACATTGCTTTCAACCAAATCAACCCGCATTGACGTCACTAATATTACTGTTTAGGGTGCCACGTTACAATTGCACTCAAGTATGTCACATAAGAAATATTAAATTAAGAGATTATTAAGGTAGAGAAATATGTCCCAACACAACCACATACAAACCAATTAAGGATCAGTGGTCTTATTCTTTACTTCATAGAGTTCAATGCATAGTTATTTAAGTAATAATATCATACCTATAAACATTTTTTGGATACTTCCCTCTTGTGCACATATTAGGGGAAGTGGGTTTTGTTCTGTGCAAGGTTGTGGTCGGTGGATGATGGAATTTTAATAGACGTATCCAGCACAGAGTGTCACAGTGTCATCGGTATGTCACCAAACAAGTGTAACACATAAATTGACACAAAATTTAAAGTATTTTGGTCCAATTTTTATGGAAAAATTTTCTTTGGGGGTGGGGTAGGTAAAATTTTCCAATAGATTTTAAAATTTTGCCTCCCCATGCTATCAAACATACCCTAAAGATTCAAGTCCTTGAGAAAGAGAAGATTTGTGCTACAAGTTATGGGCTTGTATATTTCATCAAAACAATTCAACAATTCGATGGGCGAATTGTAAATCAAAAGTTTAAATGGTTGAAACTAAACATACATATATTTATTTTTACATATAGCTGAGTTTTTGCACCAAATTTGGCAGAGATTGTCTCCAGGGTGAGGATTCATCTCCACTAAATTTGGTGAAAATTTTCAATGATTTACCTCGCGTAAGTCTTTCCCTTGAAAAAGGTTGCTGTTTTTGGATTTTTTGGGTAATCACTCCTTTCTTTTGTAACATATTACTCAAACTTGAATTATTCTCAGTTTATTTCCAAATAGCTGGTCATGTTCATACTTATTACTAACTTGGAGAGGTCCTTATTGATTACTTGCCATGATCTTTGGGTATATTTAGTGCTGGATGTTGTTAACTTTGAGGAGTTTGCCAGTCGTATAACACATGATGAACAACATAATTTTCTCATATATTTATCTCCTATCAACATTTATAGACTTCTAGACAGGTTTGTATATTCATCCTCTGTCTCATAATGTCTCATTATATGCTACAAGTTATGGGTTTGGTCTTTTGTTATGCTTTGTACATTTTCTGTAGATTTATTATATGTATGTGTAAAAAATAGGCACATTTTCATGTTACATGGAAGATGGGTCATTTACATTTTTCTAGTTTCTATATTGAAGGGCCTAAGTTAAGGTAATAACTTATAATAACACACCTTATTTGCAAACATAGGTTTTGTGTGACTAATTTGTTCTTAAATATATGCATGGATAGCTACACCTGCTTTAGATATGATTATGATTGAGTCTTAAACACATGTTTGGATATCTAAACCTAGCTACTGTAGCTTTAAAGTTATGCTCACAAATTAAAAGATAATTATGTAATAAACACTCTGTTATTATGCCTAATGCCATTTGTTACATGTTGTGTTAGAGTTGATGTACCTTTCACAGTTTAAGGACCGTATCCTTTTTAGTTTAAAAAAGTTGTAATTCATTATATGATTTGGTTTAATTTGAACATAATGTATGAAATTGTGGGTTTTATGTTCTATGAAATAAAAGGGTGCCGATTTCATTATGACAAATTTGAGTTTTATATTTGAGCACTTCTTGTATCATGTTGGACAATAGGGTTATTCTAACTTTTATCTTTTGCGTTCTCAGATTAATATGAAACTCTGAAATATGTTTTTTTTACAAATACAAATCTGAAATACGTTGCCCTTCGCATCTTCAACAATTAAAAAGTGTATTTGAAGTTCGGAGAGACATCAGTCTTATCATAAAGTCCAAGTCAGCAAAATTTATATTGGAATCCAACATTTTCAATTTTTGTCTTCTCAAATAACATAGGACTCCTAGCAATCACTCAAAACTATAAAATTTTCAAATGGTTTCAAAATAACAATTTCAAGCAGTAAAACTATCAATTGAGTATAGATAATTGAAAAGGTAACACTTAAAACGGGTTAAGTTATTTTTTTTCGAATTATGTAGTTTTTTCCAGAAACGTGTCTGAACTATTATTAATGCAAAAAAACACTCCTAAACTATGCATTAGGTTACGAAGACCCCCTAGGGAAAAAAAATCTTTGCAACGCAGTGCATAATACTGGGGGAATTTTCACATTGAAACTAGTTTGTTGTGTTTGTTCCATAATTTGCATAGCAGTGGGGATTTTTTCCATAGTAAAAAATTCAATGAATATGAAAAAAAAATACTAAGAAAGCAATAAGATAGTGTTTAATGATGGGCATAAAGTGTTTTGCTCCTTGGCTTTCTTAAGGCAGGTAGGTCAATCTCAAGCCCCATAAGTTCCAGCAGCTTAAACCCATCCATATCTAGCATATGGACATATCCATCACTAATAACCCATCTCCAGTGCCTTGTCTTCTCGATTCATTGTCTCAACTTCTCCAACTATACGCATATGAAATTTAAAGAAAACATGGGAAATTTGTGGATGTGCTCTATCAAGAAAAAGTTTGTGTTATCCTTCATGAGTGAACATCTATCAAATAGAATGCATAATAAGTCTTTTGGTATTTTTTTTAGTTTCCTTGTTTTAATGAAATTTTAGTTTGTTGTCGATGAATAAATTTCTTTCTTTTGGCGTAACATGATATAATTATGTTTAATTTCTCTAGATTCAGATGCACTAACACATCTATCTATACAGGTTATGGACTATGGGCATGATAAGCTAGAAGTTACTGTTGTTTATGAACCCAAATTTTGTTAATCTAAACAAAAACTTCCTCTTTGTTGGTCCAGACGAAAAGCAGACAAAGGGGATCTTCTTGAAGAGGTATGTATGCAATGGTGAAATCTATGAGAATTATACGTTCTTTATGCTTTTAATGGCAATCTGATACGAGAATTATACCATATTTATGCTTTTAATGGCAACCCAATACGATCTTTATATATTTACATAGATGACATCATATTTATTTTTGGTTCAGTAATATAAAGCTCGGTAGCAATGTAGGATATTATTTGTGTTATCTTGATCAATGAAAACTATAGTTTTGTATATGATATAATAGAGCATGGACCGTGTTTAAGGCCTCTCTCTAATAGAGTTATATTTATGTTATTTTGATCCATGAAAACATTAGTCAATTACTTTAGAATTAATTTTCCTCGTTACTGTATATGTCTTACGCCTTTGATTTGATTTAATTCAATTTCACTTGTACACGTGATCAATAATCAAGAAAAGTAAATAAATACATTATAACATAACTATTTTATCTTCTGCAGTATTATGAAACAACTCATAAGCTAAACTTCTCATCTTTCTTTTTGTAGGAGAAAAGGGAAGAAATCATTATCCATTACACACCTATTAAGTACATAACTCTCCTTGCAAATAAATTTTTTGAACTGTTGCATTACATGCCATCATATAGAGTCCTTAAGACATTGATTAATACCCTGCTAACTTTTTTATTTCATAAGCATAACTTTATTAGTTTATTTTTTCGTATTAGGTTTATGGGTTATTGTCTCTAAAGATTCATGAAAATGGACTTTGGGGAAATTTGAAAGGTTATGTAACACGTGTAAAATCTCTGTTCGTGACCTTTCAGATTTCCCAAAAGTCCAGTTTGAAAGGTCAATACTATATTTCATATTAGGTTCTTTACGATCTTTAAATATCTATTGTGAAAGATAATATTGAGTTGCGTAAGTGTTTGATTAAGACATCGAGCAAATGGAACATCGTTGTTGCAGATATCAACTGTTCCACGTATTTTACCGTCCACATAGTAAGCAAAGGGAAAAATGAAGATAATGATCTCGATCCTTATTAACCTCGTATTGTTAGTTTTCTTCAGGAGCTACCTGAAGGCAGTTGGTATTGTTCGCACGTCGCACTGCACTTATCAGATTTGTAAATATATAATATATTCATTGATTATAACTTTAAAACATCTCATTTTGGGGGTAATTGTATTCGGATGTTATATTCGATACGTTTTATGAAATCACTCTATTCAGAGTGGAGGCTTAAATAAAATTTAAATGTTGAATATAGTGTCCTTATTTTTGTGGACTATCTTTTTAAATGTTCTTAGGATTTGAATAGTGCGATAAGCATAATTGAATTTGTTTAAATTCGGGACATGATACCTATATATATATATATATATATATATATATAATAAAGTATAAAACTTATGTATGTCATAAGCTTCAAAAATGATGTCATCAATATGATTTTATCCTGTAATGCCTATTTGGCCCCTCAAGAATTTGAGTTCCCCCTCTTTTTTTACTCACCAAATTTATACTTCAATTCAAAATTGGGGGTAATATGGTAAAAATTAGTCCATGAATTTGTTCACCCCTAATATTCTCTACTCCTCTCCCGTTCTCTCATCATCGACTCCAAAGAAACCCTAAACATCAACCCATACTCTCCCTCTCTCCAATCCACCGCCGCCACTACTCTCACCCTACTCCTCCCCTCCCCACTCCCATCACCCCTTCTCCCCCGCTTCCTTAACTTCCCACCACCGTATCTCTCACGTCGCCGCCTTCTTTCCATGTTTCCTAACCACTATCCATGTCGCCGATCCTCTCATGTAAATTTCAAATGGATTAACTTTTTATCTGTATGGTTTAACCTTCTCTTTCAGTTTTGTCAATGAATGAATTTATGTAAAACAACATTTGAGCTCTATTTAGGTATTCTACATATTCAAACTTTTGTAATACAACCTTTGAGCTATGTTCTCAATGTTTCTATCTTTTGGATTTCATATTTTTGATTTACGATTTCACTCTCTAGACTTTTGGGTTAGATTGTTTGGGTGTTTTGAAACTAGGGCTTATTTAGGTATTGTACATATTTGAACTTTTTGTTATACAACTTTTGAGCTCTGTTTTCACTGTGTGTATCTTTTGGATTTCATATTGTTGATTTACGATTTCACACTCTAGACTTTTGGGTTAGATATTGTTTGGACTGATAAATTACTAATTGACTTTTGGGAAATCTGTTTTTGCAGATTTGATGTTTCTACTTTCAGATGGTGGTTGGGATTAAATCACGATCCGAGCATATGCCCCATTTGATCAGGTAATTTTTCTTAGCTTAACATATCTATACGTTATTTAGTTTTTTTTTTAATGTAAACAAAAGTCATATATTCACGTTGAACTCATCTGATTGGGCCTTGCCATGCATTAGGATGGGAATTGTACTAATCAGAAATATTTAGAGTTGCACTTTGACGCCAAACCCGATTTGTAAATTCATATATGTCGAATGCATTATCGTGGTTGAATGCATCAGTACTGAATGGGTTGTTGTCGCTTATTTTGTAGTGTCTTGCCGTGGATTATGCGTCCAAGTAAAGACTTGATGAATATTGGTGCGCTGTGAAAAACTAATTTCCAATCTGGCCCAGTGCTTGCTTGAAACCACCCCTCCCATATTGTGATCTTTGTGCTGGTCAAGAGATGGAGTTGTGCATATATATGTCAAAGTGGATGGATATTAATGATATTTCCTTTGTTAACCTTATGCAAAATATATTTTAACATACTATTAAGTTTTGTCATTGAATCAATTTATTAACTTTCTTATCCAAGCTTCTACTATTTTGATGTAATATATTTTGAGTGATTTTAGTTTGGTATTCGGGTGTTTATGTAGAGTGTTCCGCTAACTAGATTTTTATGACTTAATATGGTGTTATATATAAGGACTGATGTCGAGATTCACTGTATTTGTCCCTATAATTATAAAACTCAACGAGGTTGACCTTTTTGTAAAGGTGATTCAAATTCCACTCTCAAAGTTTCTAGAATGGTACATAACTAGGCATGTTTTCCTTTTCAAGAATCCTAGAACCAACACCTCGAGTAAATTCATTGCTTAAATAGTATTGCTGTTATAAATTAGGTCTTTTTGAGATTTTGAATTGGAGATCTGCATAGTTATGCATCTGCATGAGAATCATTAATTATGCATTTTGTTTTAATACTCAGATCAATTCTCAGGTTAATGATGTTGATGTATTCTTAGAATTTTAGGTCATTACTGCGTTTTATTTTTAATTATTAATTATGTGATTGTACCATTCACCAGCCTCAAGTCCACCTCAGCCTTCCCCGTGGCCCGCAAGCTTAACAAGGACTTTACTTCTATTGCTACCAACGATGGAAGAGTTCAGGGAATGAAGCTAATATATGCATCTATATAAACTAAGATAAATTGTTTTATGCATCTATATAGGTTTATGCTTCAGTGTTAAGTTTATTATGATATTGGGTAACTGCAGATGGCCTCCAATTGGAATGAAGAAGTTTGAGTGCTATATGTCACATTTGTGACACCGACAACAACGATGATGATGTCACGAATGACTCTATTTCACAACGAGGACACTAACTGAGTGTTATATGTCACATTTGTCTCTGCTTTAGGTCACATTATATTTGGGATCATGTTATGCCTGACCACCATAAGATGGGGAATCTTTGCTCTTTCAAGGTAATTATGCAATCTTCTTCGATCAAATAGTATGTTTTGCTAACCGAATCTCATAATAAAGCGTTTCGTATTTGTTTTTACGTTCCATCAACAAATTTGGAGACCCAAATCTAATGATAGAGCCTTCAATATTTGTAATGTCTTGGTGCATATATGCAATTATCATCAATGGCATATGTATAACTGCAGTGCATATGTATAACTGCATTTGCCACAATGAAGAGTATACGTGTATTTAGGTGCCTAATGGTATTTTTGTTTACAATACTTATTGATTTTGTAAGCTATGTGATTATCTCAGTATCACTGTAATTGGCAACATTATCAGTCCAATATATTTGTCCATTTTTTCGTTCTTATGCTATAAAAAAAAGTTTATTGTTGTATTTTTAGTCCTTACATTGATATTTGATGATCCACTTTATTGGGGTTTGAGGTTATTTTGTGGTGATTAGTCATACTATGTTGGAGATGTTAGAAATATACTTAGCATTGATTTGGAATTTCTTTTTAATTTTTTGTTATGTGAAAATGTTGTTTTGGCTACAAATTTTAAGCTTTTACACTTCCTATACATATATACTCTATGGATGTGACGAAGCTATGAATGAGGGGCTATTACTCGCTTCCTGTAGAGGAAGACGGACCCCCTTTTGGGTTATATTGGGTAGCAACTTATGAACGACTAATTGTGGAAACATGAGGCCAAGAATCAAGTTTATGTTGAAGTAAGTGTAATTTAATTTTTTTGGTTTTCATTGGAGTTCAACTAAAAAGATAACTTTATTTTTACATAAATAATGAAGTTGAAATTGTTAAAACATGAATTGAAATGATAACTTCATTGGAGTTTATGATTTTTTTGCATTTCATTTGGCTTAACTAAATTATGGAATGCATTATCTACTATAAACTGTTATTCACTTTTTGTAAGTCTTGTTGGGAACATGCATTCCTACTCGGTTAATATCTACATTTCTCATTTGTTAATGTCGAGTATGTTCCAAAGTGATTATAACCAGAATAAAGAAATATATTAATATACATCTATGCATCTTTGATTGATTTTAATTCCATGCATATACAGTGATGTGTTTTAATTTCTTTTCAGCTCATAATTTTTGTATTTTGTATATAGTTTTCAATTTCGGTTCCTTTTTCAGTTGAACTTGAGAATTGATTTGAAATTTGCACAATACAAGTTATTTCTTAGTTTTAGAAATTTGCTCAGTACATTTGAAATTTGCACATTACACAGTCATAGATTTTACTTCAGAGGTCCTAAATCTATCATATCGTAACAATTTGGTTATATTGATTGAAATTTTCACATTAGACCGTTATCGAATTTACACAGTTATATTGTATTTGTACAGATTTCATATACAATATGTATATCATATTGGAGAGCCTCAATGTTTATTTCAACAAATCCAGTTGCGGTAGGTTTGTCCCACGTGCTATTATCATGGACCTCCTTCCCCGTACCATGGAACACATCCGATCAGGCCCTTACAGCCCGATATTCAGGCCAGATATTAAAAGATCAAAAACTTAATCTCGATAGCATCTGAAAGTGAACAGTGGGGACTAAAATATTTTGCAAGGATTTCGTTCAAAATGATGTTGTTTTGGGCCAAAGTGTGTACTTCTTTTAAAGAAGATGAAAAGAAAGGGAAATCCAGATAATGCCAAGTCCGTAAAATGATCATGTTGAGCCTCCGTGAGTAACATCTAATAAATCCATCTTCTTTAATAGATTTTATAGAACCCCATATGATCATTCAGAATCCTTTATGGGGGTGCGTACGCTTTCTTCACAGGTTGGCATGAAGAACTGCAGAGAAGAAAATGGTGATTTGGAGAATATGTTTTCTGAGATGGAAACACCATCTGGTGTTGATGTGGCTCAAGATGGCAATGTGAAGGACGAAGATGGCAATGTATCAACAAGACTTCAGATTGTGAAATAAAGTAAGACATACTCTTCTTTCTTTATTTTTTTAGCAGACTCATCATGGCTCTCAAGTAGTGTTTATTTTTTAATTTTGCAGAAATTACAACATCGCTTATATTACATTCAAAACAACGATTTAGCCATAATCTAACAACTCATTTTGTAGAAATTACAACATCGCGTATGAATAAATATTTTAATTCTTAATTGAGGAGGTTCTCCTCGTTATTATTTTCAAGTTATAATCTAACAACTCATTTTTTTTAGTTTTGATTTCTACACAGGGTTTCTAATATTGTTGTAGAGACTTGAAGATCATGATCACATAGGATTATTTATTCGTTTGGCAGCCGATCAAACCTGTGATAAAATGAGGTCTTTCAAAGATGGGTTTATCGGAAGTGAGCAGGGATATTACTCCAGCAGTGGCACCAAATGCAGAAAGACATTCCTGCTAGAAGTTTTGGGTGCAAGTATTTAGCCTGGGCCTTCTCCTCCACGGGTATTTAGATTTCCAGCAGTTCAAACAAATCATAAACAACTACGAAAGTAAACGACTATGAAAGTGACTTAACAACTATGTTCGTCAATTATTTGTCAGATGCTAGAGCAACAACTATGTTCTTATTTGTTTATTTCACATTGGGCAACACAAATTGTAAGCGCTCAGAAGCAACCTTTATGCCCCCTTGACAAACAATCATCAGTTATGTTCCTTGGGCAGTGTTCTCTTAATTTTTGAACAACAGTCAGTATATCAAGGTTTTGAGATCTCTTCATTTTATTTGTATTTAAAAACTTCCTTGGGCAGTGCTCTTTTGACGTTTGAATCTAAAAACCGTGATTTCATTCTCTCTTTTCTCTTCATCGAGAAAAGCTTTGTCAGCATATTTTATGTTTCGAGCCACATTAAAGGCTAATCAACCGTCAATCTGATAATGAATTTTATAGTGCTATATGTAAGTCTTCTAATGCCATTTTTTTATAGATTAAACAGAGCTCTACAAATTTTCGAAGAAACTTTTGCACAAAAATTCATAGTAGTAACGCATGTAATTTATGTAGTGAAATAGGCATGTTGGTGACTGAATTAGAGTTGAAGAATCGAGAGAAGCTTTTGCCATTTTCTCTCTTAATTATATATGGATTCTTTAACAATTGGTTGGCGTTTTTTTTCGTGTAGTTCTACTTTTCATTATTAAATTGGAACCCACCTCAGTATAGAACCTACCTCTGTACTTGAATAAATAACTATTATATATGTCATTAGATCTCTGTTGAATAATAAGCTTGCATCTTTTAGCATTTTTAGCAGGGACTCTATATAGTTCTGCTTTTAGTCGTTCAATTGGAAACGCAGTGTTCACATACTAACTTCCTTCACATGTTTGGGCATGAAAAAGCTATGATGGAGATGTACAAAGTGATTTACTCGCTCGAGAATTTGGTTCTTTGGGCCTCATGGCATCTGTTTTGTTATCTTCTGACAGGAAGACACTAAAACCTGAGGTTGCTCATGGGACTATAACCCATCATTTTCGGCTGTATCACAAGGGATAAGAAACCAGTATAAACATTATTACTTCCATATTTGCATGGACACGAGGCCTAAACATCGGGCCAAACTTGATAACAATGAAAAGTATTTGAATTTTGTTCAAAAGCTAAAGGACGAGTGCGCTGAGACGGTGGAGATAAGGAAGATGACCAAGGATCTTGCCATTTTGATACAATGACCCAAGGTTTCAAGCGAGTTCTACTTTAACAGTAAAGAGTTCATTTTCTATTCGGTTACCAAATCGTCGGATACTTTTTATGTTCATTAAAGTTTTTCTGTTCGGCTACTATTATGTCGTTCCAAGCAACTTTCAGTCATTTTATACGTAGTTTATTATTGTCTAATCAGGTACATATAAATCAAAATTATCCCATTATTTTCTATTTAGGTATTGTTTTGAAGATATTTTCTTCAGAGTGATTATTTTCTACATGTATGTAAAGACACTACTTGGATCGTTTTTATTTTGATGAAATGAAGCTAATTTTCTCAAGTGAATTGTGATAAAGAAGTGGAGAACAAGTGTGTTTGCATTTAATCTATTTTCATTTAATTCAGTTATGGTTCTGTTTATTTTGAATATTTTTCTTTATATTCTTTATTCTAGGTTCAGTTATTATCATGTGGTTGTTCCTATTCATCTCAATTTTTCTTGGTGTGTATTGAGTGGACCATTAAATCTGTAAAACTCAATGCCTATATATTGATTTCTATAACGGGTAGAGGCTTTTCAGAGCTTTTGAGATGGTGACAGAGTTTATCAGCAGTAACATCCTTCAGTGAACCCTTTTTAAAGAGTACCACTACACATACACACTTTCGTACACGTTTTCCATACACGCCTAATAAGACAAGGCTGTAAAGGGTTGTACTCTGTGCCTTGGCGGGACTTACAACAAGGTATAGCTTTTTAATACACCATGTATGGAAATCGTGTACAAAAGTGTCTATGTGTATGTTTATCCGTTTTAAAAATACGATGTCTTGGGTTTACATAGTCGAATAAAACTCATTATGCTGTATGATTTGGTGTCTTAGTTGGCATATTTTTCTTTTCTCTAGAATGCTTTCCTCTATCTTTTTGCTACCCGCATTTTTATGCGATGAAGTCATAATTTAAGAAAATTACATGAGTTTTTTTTCCTTACACAAAAAGGTGGTGGTTACTACATTATTGAATACACTAAAACGAGTACACTAAAGCGAGTACACTGAAGTGAGTACAATATACAAGTTTTATTTAATACTTGCATGTAGTACAGTAGACACATAAAATTTATTTCTTACCATATTAAGTTTATAATTTTAGATCCTTTAGGCACTGGAATAACTAATACTATTTTAGTCATACTATTTGAAATTGTTAATTGTTTGGTTTTGTGTTGATATGATCTGAAATTATTAATTGTTTGCCCCCTACTTTTGTATATTCAATCGGATGACCTTACCCTTATATATGGAGAGGCAACTCTCATGTTTTGAACTTGAAGCTAACCGTAGCTTGGGGAAGGGGGGCACTTACCATCGCACCAAGACACGACTTTATACTTCTTAAAATTATCCACGTTCCTTCAGGCACGGGCATACCCTAGTATGTATATATATATATAGTACTGCTCTTGTGCGAACTGATCCGTATTTTAAGAATGCGGACCAAACATGTGTCACCTGACGATGAGCCCAGAAAAGAGAGAGAGTGTGACTATAATTTAGTCGATAATTTCTTGGATCACTTCAGGTGACACATATCTGGTCCGCAGTCTTAAAATGCTGACTGGTCCGCACAAGAGTAGTACTATATATATATATATATATATACACACACTACTAATAGACCTTTGTCGTTACAAAATCAGACAAATACAAAACATGTGCAATAAGGTAATCGAGGTATTATAACTTGTTGTCCTGAAAATATACCTAGGAGATGAATTTTTTGACGTTTTGTTATGGAAAGAACGAAATATTTAAATTGATTTCTGCAATGCATGTTCTGGGAACACTGTCGTTTAGGCAAAATTTCACCTAATCCGGTTGAGACAAACCCACGAGTACACTATGGGTTTTACACAATCCACCTTCAGGATACAATGCAGTGTATGGACAGTTGTTTGATTCAAACTATGTATTGTTTGATCAAATCGGGAACACTCTGAATTTGTAATCTAATAATACCAAAATGTAGACGATGAAGAGAGGAGAAATTAGCAAATTTCGGTGTCCAAAACAGAGGCTTGGAACTCTTTTTAAAGCCATTTATGTGACTGTTCTTCAATAGTCACAACACTTCATGTAGCGACTCACCAGTCGTTAGATCATGCTTGTTTGGAACAACTTCGATCTAACGGTTCAGATTAGGCATCCCATCATAAGCGAATGGACATCCCCTATGCGAAACACTACGAGTTCATCTAACGGCTCAGATCACGTCGGTTCGGATTTTAAACCCTTTGATTAGATCGTTTAATCACAATCGTTGTTTTGTTTTACTTTGTCAAAACTTTAGGCTCCCACACTCCAAGCGACGATGCGCACGTGCGAAGCACCAAGTGCGCATCAAAGCGCGCAATGGGCCCTAAGTTTCCTAATCACCCTTTTGTGTGTCGCGTGTCGCATTTACGCGTGTCGTGTGTGGCGATTGGTGGTCCTTAAGCAGCTTTGTAATGCGTACGATCATAGCCTCTTGTTTGACTTGTCAAGTAAGAATCTTAGTTGTCCTTTAGTTGATATACCAATAATTTCTGTAGTAGTCTTCTAATGTGGGACAATCTAGGACTTTAAGCACTCCCATATCTTTCACACCCATTTGCTGATATTTCTTCCTTCTAAAAATAAAACCCAAACTAAAAAATTAAAACACCAATTGATATAATAACAATAACAACTAAGTATTATATAATATTATATTAATGTTTAAATTTATCCAATATTCCCCCACCAATTTCAATATACATAAGAGAGGATACAAAAGATCGATTACAAAACAATAATAGAAAACTTTTGGCATTATCGCTGAAATCTAGTACATAAATGAGAAGTGTCTTCTGGACTTGAACTTCCATATAGTGTAAACAATTCAAAGCTCCATCAAGGTGTTGTGGTGAACTTATCTTAAACCAAGGACCCTTTGAGATGAACCGGAACTATCACACATACTGATTTATGAGTTTTAGAAGTGTTCTTCTAACATGCACATTTATGGCCTTATGCTAATCCTGATTTCATGAGAGCTTTAGGAACGGTCTTGATTCCATAGAAAGTGGCCACACTTTCGACACTCATATAGGTAAATCAACTTTTGTGATTCTACGAGTCACACTTATATGATTTATTAAGAAGTAACCTTCATCCTCTAACACGCAGAAAATCGACACTAGGCACATAGGAATGGAACTTTTGTACAAAATTCCTAGTGTTCCATAACTATAATTTAACTTATTTGTACCACATTGAACTCTATCTATATTTTCGAGATATGAGTTGAGTTCCCATTAAATATAGTTGTGTTATTTAATAGACCTTAGTCCCATTACTTTTTAGGTGATATATATCATCTCCGTAACAAGACCTTTAGTCAGAGGATCTGCTAAATTCTTGTTCGTTTTAACATAGTCGACTATAATTACTCCTTCCTTAAGTAATTTTCTTATAATTTGATGCCTTGAACTAATGTGTCTAGATTTTTCATTGTAAGTTTTGTTCGAAACTTTATAAATTGTGGCTTGGTTATCACAACTTATCATAATAGACGGAGATAGATTTTTCCATAAAGGAATATCATACAACACATTTCTATGCTATTCTGCTTCTTTACATTCATCTTCTAGGGCTATAAATTCATATTGCATCATTGAATCCGACACACATGTTTGTTTCTTGGATCCCCAAGAGATAGCTGCTCCTCCTAGCGTAAAAATCCAACCAATAGTTGACTTGGATTTTGATTCAAGATTATGCCAACATGAATCGCTATATCCTTCTAAAATAGATGGATATCCTACATAATGTAAGCTATAATCCAAAGTCTTCTTCAGGTATCTAAGCACCCTAGAAATTGCATTCCAGTGCTCTTGTCCTGGATTACTTGTAAATCTACACAAGACAGTCACTGCATAAGCAATGTCTAGTCTAGTACAACGCATGGCATACATTATACTTCCAATAATACTAGAATATTTAAGTTGGTCTGTAGCACGCCTAGTCTTTTTCATTAATTTGATACTAGGATCCTATGGTGTTGCAACTGGCTTAAGTTAAAAATGATTATATCTTTTAAGAACTTTTTTCTATATAATGAGATTGAGATAATGCTCAAGAATTATTCTTTTTCACAATTTTGATTCCTAAAATCACATCACCTTCTCTAAGATCTTTCATATCAATTTTTTATGATGGAAACCTTTTTGTTTCTTCAACATATTTGAGACTAAACCCAAATATTAACATGTTATCCACATACAAGAAAATAATAACACCAACACCATTTTTGAATTTACTATATATACATTTATCGGCATCATTAACTTTATATCCATGGGATATTACAATATTATCAAACTTCTCATGTCATTGCATAGGAGTTGGTTTAAGGCCATAAAGTGATTTAACCAATTTACATTCTTTCTTTTCTTAGTCAGGTAAAACAAACCCTTGGGATTGTTCCATATAAATCTCTTATTCTAAATCACAATTTAGAAAAATAGTTTGGACATCCATTTGACGAATTACTAAATTATGAATAGACAACATGAGCATATGTATAAAAGTAATCAATTCCATGTTTTTTCTTATAGCCTTTAGCAACTAATCTTGCCTTAAAGTTATTTATAGAATCATCCAGATTTAATTTCCTTTTAAATATCCAGTTGCACCCAATAGGTTTAGCTCCGCGGGGAAGATCGGAAAGAACCCAAGTTTGAATTGATAAAATTGAGTTCATTTCATCATTGATTGCTTCTTTCCAAAAAACAGCATCCTTTGATGTTACTGCTTCATGAAATATTATCGGTTCATCTTTTATATTAAGAACAAATTTTGTTTTATTCTTAGTTTCATTTAAATCCCCTTCAACCAAATAGATAACAAAGTTGGGACCATATGTTTATTCAGTTCGTTGTCTTTTACTACTTTGCGATTCAACGTCATTCGTTGTTTTTGAAGAAGATATTAGTTGTAAAATTTCTTCTGAATGTGAGGAGTCAACACTCAGATTATTATTTTCTAAACCTAGATTCAAAGTACTAAACTTTGTTAGATTTTCAAAGAATTGCACATCTACCGACTAAATGATTTCTTGAGTTTTAAGATTTAAAAATCTATAAATCGTACTGTAACTAGAGTATCCAATAAAAACACACTTGTAAGTCCTATTTCCTAGTTTAGGTCTTTTGGGTTCGGGTTTTCTTACATAAGAAAGATGTGACACCCCGCCTAATTTCATACCGGGTGGAAAATGGTCCCACGTACCTCGAAGCCAACTTCCCCTTCTTTCCAAATCTCATTACTCCTCTGATAGGAGACACACGCAATAATACTTTGTCCCCGACACTAAACTCTCGAAAAAACCACTTTGCATCAGCGTAGCTCTTCTGTTTGTCCTTTGCTACCTGGATGCGACTCCTGATGAGCTCAATCCTAGATTAAGTTTCCTCAATCATCTCAGGTTCGAGCAATTTGCTATACCCCACCTCTAGCCAGTAAGTGGGAGAATGAAAAGGCCTTCCATACAATGCCTCAAATAGGTCCATGTCGATCGTGAACTCATAGGAGTTATTGTAAGAAAAATCCACCAGTGGAAGATACGACTCCCATCCTCCTCCAAAATCGAGGCCACACATGCGTAGCATATCCTATAACATATGATTGGTACGTTATGTTTGTCCATCCGTCCATGGGTGATAAGATGAACTCAATCTCAACTCTGTACCCATGGCCTCCTGAAAGCTCTCCTAGAAGCGTGACACAAAAATCTTGTCTCTATAATACACGATATCTAGGGGCACCCCATATAGCCTAACAACCTCAGCAACGAACAACTGTACATACTGGCTTGTGGTATAGTCTATCCGTACTGGAAAAAAATAAGCCACCTTGGTCAATCGATTCACTATAACCCATATGTATTTGTGACGTCGTTGTGATGTAGGTAGTCTAGTAATGAAGTCCATGGAAATACTCTCCCACTTCCATGTAGGTATCTCCAATGGCTGAAGTAACCCCAACGGTTTCTGGTGGTCTACCTTTACCATTTGGCAAGTAGAACACTTGAACACGTACTCGATAATGTCCTTCTTTATCCCACTCCACCAATATTGCCGCCTCTTATCCTGGTCCATTTTATCCCCTCCGAGATGCATCGCAAATCTGGACCCTTGAGGCTGTGTCATCACTGCATGACGTAAGTCTTCTTCTCCTTCTGGGACCACCAATCTCTCATATTACCTTAAACCTCCATCAAAACTTACTGAGTAGGACTCAACACCCTTAGCTAAAAGCCGTACAATTTGTTCCTGACAAAATGAATTCGCTGACTATGTATCTATCATACTCATAACAATCGCTGGTGTGATTGTCATGGCAGATACAAAGGAATGGGCTACCGCGTCTTGGTAACATAACTCCTTCCACTTCTCTTTCCAAACGTCCGCTACATCGCCCACCGGTCTATGGATTAACGCATCAACAACCACATTAGCCTTTCCCGGATGGTACTGTATTTCGAACTGGTAGTCTTTTACGAACTCCAACCATCTGCGTTGATGTATATTCAGCTCTCGTTGAGTGAACAAGTACTGCAGTGACTTGTGGTCTATGAATAAGCGAAACTTCTCCCCCAATAAGTAATGTCTCCAAATCCTTAATGCAAAAACGACTGCTGCTAGCTCTAGGTCGTGGGTGGGGTAATTCCTTTCGTGAGGCTTTTTCTTGCGGGAGGCAAAAGCAATGGCCTTCTCCTCCTGTTGATGTACTCCCCCGAGTCCCCATAAAGAAGCGTCAGTGTACACCAGATACTCTACTCCTGCCTTGGGCAAAGCAAGAACTGGCGCCAAAGTCAACTTATGTTTCATCTCATTAAAAGCCAATTGACAAACATTATCCCAAACATAGGGAATTACCTTATGAGTCAGATTCGTCAATGGACCCGCTATCTTTGAAAAGCCTAGGATGAATCTCCTGTAGTACCCGGATAACCCCAAGAAACTACGCACTTTCGTTGGTGTTGTGGGTTGTTCCCACTCCCTCACTGCGAACACTTTGCTCAGGTTAATCGATATTCCCAATTTTGACACAACATGCCCCCAAAAATTTACCTCACGTAGAAAGAATCCTCACTTCTCATACTTAGCATACAAGTGATGCTCTCGTAGAGTCTGAAGAACCTTCCTCAAGTGCTCGGCATGCTCCTCCTCAGTGTGTGAGTATATCAGGATGTCATCTATGAAAATGATGTCAAACTAATCCAAGAATTCTCTGAACACTCGGTTCATCAAGTCCATGAATACGGTTGGACCATTTTTTAGCCCAAACGGCATGACTCTAAACTCATAGGACCCATATCTAATTAAGAAATCAGTCTTTGAAAAATCCTTCTCTCTAATCTGTAGCTGATGGTATCTCGGTCTCAAATCTATCTTCGAAAAGAAGGTTTCTCCTCTCAGCTGGTCAAATAGGACATCGATTCGAGGCAATGGATATTGATTTCGTATCGTAACCTTATTCAACTCTCGGTAATCCATGTATAACCTCAGTGTACCATCTCTCTTCTTCACAAACAACAATAGAGTGCCCTAAGGTGAGGTGCTCCTACAAATAAAGCCCTTACCTAACAGCTACTCTATCTGATCCTATAACTCCCTTATTTCTGTTGGAGCCATATGGTATGGTGAACGTGATATCGATCGAGTACCTGGCATCAAGTTTATGATGAAATCTATCTCTCGATTGGGGGGTAGGCCCAGTATCTCCTAAAATATATTGAAATGCTCACGAACGACTGGGATCGAATCTAAGGGAATCACGACCTCCTTAGAGATATCCTCATCTATGTAGTACAAATGAGCAAAAGGGACTCCCTCTGGGCGAGGCATCACCACCAAAAACATCTCCTTCCCTGAAATGGCAAAGATGATACTCCCACCGAAACAATCTATCATGGCTCTATACTCAGTGAGCCAATCTAAGCCAATAATAACATCATGATCATGCATCTCTAAGACTAGCATATCTGCTGGTACAACCAAGCTACCAATCTCTACTCCCACACCCCGAAGTATAAAGAAAATCAAATACCCATTCCCCAGTTGTGAGTCTACGCATGTCACAGTGCTCTCTGCTATGTCTAATAATCCTACGGCCTTTATAAAATGAGTAGCTATAAAACAGTGCGATGCCCCAGTATCAAATAAAACTCGACCCATAGTGCCATGGATAGGAAACGTACCCTCAATCGCGAGTGGTTCCTGAGGTGCTGCTGCCTGCTGGACGTTGTAAATACGTCCATACTGCATTTGCCCTGGTGAACTGGAGTTGCTGAGATGGCGAGTAAGGATGGAACCTGAGCTGGCACTGGGAGGGTGGATGGAAAGAGTGGCCACTGCGGCTCATTATGGGCACCCTGCTACTATGGGGTCCTATCTCCCTCTGGGCAATCCTGGCGCCTATGGCCATTATTACCACATTCGAAACATCTGCCCCTAAAGTTACCTCCCATTTGCCCCTGCTGACCACAGCCCTATTGGACATTACCACTCCGCCACTGGCCCTGCTGGAATAAATGTTGACCCTAATGGCCCTTCTGCTGATGGTGTTGGCCCTGTTGGCCATGCTGATTAGACTGACCCTTCTGGCCCAGCCTAAATCCCCCAAATCCCTGTCTAGAGTCACCTGATCGGAACCACTTGGAAGGGTCCCCTGATGGGAACTCTACTCACTGTGATGGGTCTGCCTTTAGGATACTGGTGCCCCACCAGTACTACTGCCCCTCTCCTTCCCTGCTGGCTAGACTCCCCTGCTCGTTTGCTCCCCTGTAGATGAAAGTGGTGATCCTGACAGTGTAACAAAGCAGCGTTGAGTACATTAGTGTGTGACACCCCGTAATTAGAAACCGGGTAGCTACTCCTTTATTAAATTAATACAAAATGCCAAGTTGGTTTAGTTCATAGCATCACTGTCGAAAAACGTTTTAACAATTACTAGCCACCTAATATTTAAAAGGTGAGTTGTTAATTTTTAATTAAATCTGATTAACATGCAATGGGAAGATTATGAACTGCTAACATAACAATCACAACATAATGACAATAGAATAACCATGAAATAGTAATGAGTCTGGAGGGATACTCCTCCCAACAATCCAAATACAGGAATAAACAAATACTAAGTCTGCATCACTAAATTAATTACAACCCAAAATCTGATATAACTGGATAAATAAAGTGTCTAAGAGAAATGGGGAGACATGCCCAACAGATGAGAAAAATATGATAACATAGAGTCAAGATTGAAAGTGGAGGCGTCTACTGTCAATGTCATGTAACTTCCATAGCATCTACAGTACGTCACCTGAATGGAACTCCTATGCATGGTGTCCTTGTTGCCGGGCACTTAAAAGGTTTTATAAAAAAGTAGATTTGGAAGCAAACGGGTCAGAGCCCGATGGTGAAAACAGTTTAAAATATAGCAAGTGTTTTAATGACATAAAACAATGAATGAAAAATACATGTTAGGACGTCCTCTCACATGAGATACTCACCTCTCGACTATTTGTGCACTCCTAACGTATCCAAAATCGAATCTAGTTATGCCCGTATCTAACTGGTCCAATATAAAGTCTAACATTACTATACGATTCACGATTTAATTCCCGACATCTTATTTTAACCAGAGTGTTTTACTCTTTTACACAGTTTCCCATTTTAGTACTACTAATCACTAGAGATCTTTCATTTTACCTTTTACAAAATATTGATATTATAGATACTCACATTTATACATCACAGTTCATTTCAATTAACAGTATATTATTCTCATCATAAATATACAATACTAGCACCCCGAGACTAAGCTGCGGTGCACACATACTCTTTTATCCAATCCCGGTACCTCATGTACATAAGGACCACGCATTCCGAATCTCTCAGGAATCGTTCTCAAATAACAACAATCACATAAAAAGGAGTCGAACATAGTTCATATCATATGGGTCATGCACATACCTACGCTCCCATGATCAGCAGACTTATTAACTTCTCAATAACTCCTTCTCTGACCTATGTCCTCGAGGTACCAATCTAAATCCCCCCCGTAGGACACAAAGATTAGATGGCCCTAATCGAACGCAGACCTCCCGTGATAGCAAGTATGGTAGGTATGTTTTACACATAAAACCACATATACTAAGCATTCACACATCTTAGATATCTCGAATTATTAATATAGGTATGATTCTCATTCTTATACCGTCATTGAATGTTATATGATTACAAGTCCCCAATTTGTATATTAACGTTATCAACCCTTCTCACATCATAATTAGGTATTCGTTTCCTATTCCACAAATGTCATCCGGATTACTATAAGGTTCTAAGCTCTACTCCTCAACGTACCCCAATTCTCACAATTATACTTACTAGTCAATAAGGGAAGGTTAATTCTCAATTATTTAAGTCTACGGGACATTTGGAATAAAATCAGGCCAAAAAGGCCATTCTGTCAACTCGTTAGAAGTCTCGTTCGAACGAGGTCGTCCGAATGAGTGTCGTTCGAAAGAAAGGCTTCGAACGAAATACCAACTCGTTAGAAGGGATACTGTCATCTCATTAGATGCTCATTCGAACGAGGTCGTTCGAACGAACTTGGTAGGTCTTCTAACGAGATGGCAGACTACGCCCAGAAATTCCCCCAATTCGTTTTTCTTCAGATTTCACTCCTCTAAATCCCCACTAAGATTCCCAATTAAGTTTTAACATTTTTAAACTACTCTTAGTCCACCTAAGTCACCCTCTAACATATATTTGGGGTCAATGCTTCCGAAATTAACATGTAATCATCATAATTCCCAAACATTATCCCAAACCCTATAAACATGAAGCCAGAATTTTAACGTCTACAATCACTCCTTATAAATCCATTTTTAAATCATCAAAAGATACATTTTGAATATGGAATTCATTCATTACCATTCTACATGCAATCCTTATACAATATTAGGAGTTCTATTTCCAATTTCATAGATTTTTCATCAAACTTTTAATATAAGACCTATATTCAATCCTAAGCATGGAGGAAACATTCGCTCGAAATTATGTAATTAAACCACTTGCCTTAGATGTTCTGATTTGATGTTGAAGGGTGAAAGTTGATTCTCCTCTTTCTCTCTTTAGATTCTCCTAAAGATGGTGATGGTGGCTAAGGTTTCTTTTGGAACCTCTTAAGACTCTCCCTATAACTCCCGTAGCCCACTTCTTGTTAAATGCTGAATTATGGACTTAGTGGGTTTATTTCTAATATAAAATTAACCTCTAAAATTCGTGGGGTTTAATTCCCCTATTTTCAAAATTACCAAAATACCCTTCTAGGTTGCCGGTATGGCCCAAAAATGCCCTGGGACCCAAACTAAACCCCCGGATAGTGTTTTTTGACTATTTCGACCCTTCCGGACATGTTGGCGCACTCAAAATGACAATTCGGTTGATAAAAATATAATTCACTTTTTAATTCAAATAATTTCATTCCTGACGTGACTGATACGCGTGTCCCAACTAAATTTCCAAATTGTCATATTTGTGCCTCGCGACAATTTTAACATTTTCAATAGTCATGAAATTTTCAATTTTGACATCATAATCAAATACCAACTCACATCTCGTTAGTATTTATACTCGGATTAATTTCCAAATAATTCTTATTTAATTTAATTAATCCCTTAAATAAAAATCAATAAAATTACTGGGTATTACATACTTCCCCCTAATAACAGAATTTCGTCCCGAAATTCGAAACTAAAGAGTACCTAGTAAAAATAACTCCGGATAGCGTTCGCCTCGCGCTCGCATGTGGACTCCTCGGTATTATGATGCCGCCACTGAACACGTACTAACGGTACTATCTTCGACCTTAGTTTTCGCTCGTTTCGGTCCAAAATAGTAATCGGCCCCTCCTCGTAGGAACTATCGGGCTGAAGATCGATGTCCTCTAAAGAAATGTGAGTATGGGCCAAATTGTCCCTAACATATTTCCTTAGCGAGGAAATATGGAACACATCATGAATCCTATGCAAGTGCTCCGGTAACCCCAGTCTATACGCAACTGGCCCAACACGCTCGATGATAGGAAATGGCCCCACATACCTTGGTGCCAGTTTCCCCTTCTTCCCAAAACGCATGATCCCCTTCCTTGGAGATACTCTGAGTAACACCTCGTCCCCCACCTTGAATTCTCTGAAGAACCTCTTGGCATCATCATAGCTCTTCTGCCGATCCTGAGCTACCCAAATGCGTCTCCGTATCATCTATATCCTTGCTGAAGTGTCCTGAATCACTTTCGGCCCAAGGAGTTTGTTATCCCCCACCTCTAACCAACATGCTGGGGAACGACAAGGTCTACCATACAATGCCTCAAATGGATCCATGCCAATGGTGAACTAGTAGGAGTTGTTATAAGCAAACTCAACAAGTGGAAGGTACTGCTCCCAACCACCTCCAAAGTTTAGGATGCACATACGCAACATGTCCTCTAACATCTGATTCATTCGCTCTGTTTGGCCATCAGTCTGCAGGTGATATGCCTTTCTCAGCCGCAACTCCGTACCCATGGCCTCCTGGAAACTCTCCCAAAATCGTGAAATAAGTATTTTGTCTCGATCATACACGATATTTAGAGGCATACCGTGAAGTCTCACTATCTCTGCAATGAAAATTTGGGCATACTGTCCCGTAGTGTAATCTGTCCTTACGGGTAGAAAATGAGCAACTTTGGTCAACCGGTCCACAATTATTCATATGGAGTCGTGACTCCTCTATGACGTAGGTAACCCCGTGATAAAATCCATGGATATGCTCTCCCATATCCACATCGAAACCTCTAATAGTTGTAGAAGTCCTGCCGATTTCGGATGGTCCACATTTACTAGCTGACAAGTGCCACATTTATAAACAAACACAGCAAGATCTCTTTTCATCCCGCTCCACCAGTACCGTCATCTCATGTATTGGTACATTTTATCCCCACCGGGGTGTACCGCGAACCATGAGCTGTGCGACTCTGCCATTACCTCGTGTCGCAAGTCTTCCCCTTTCGGAACGACCAGTCTCCCATTGAAGCGTAATCCCCCGTCTGAGCCAACGGTATAGGACTCGGCTCCCTCTGCTAGTAATCAAACTATTTGCTCTTGACAGAACGAGTCATTTTCCTGGGCCTTTACCACTCTTGTAACAATCTGAGGTGTAATAGTCATCCCAGACATGAACGATCGGGCCACTACATCCTGGTGTCCCAACTCCTTCCACTTAGCTTTCCATAACTCGGCCACCTCATCTACCGGCCTATGGCTCAATGCGTCTGCTACCACGTTAGCCTTACCTGGGTGATACTGGATATCGAACTGATAATCCTTCACAAACTCAAGCCACCGATGTTGACACATATTCATCTCCTTCTGGGTGAAGAGGTATTGTAGAGACTTGTGGTCTGTGAATAACCGAAATTTCTCCCCCCAAAGATAGTGTCTCTAAATCCGAAGAGCGAATACGACTGTCGCTAACTCCAAGTCGTGGGTGGGGTAATTCCTCTCGTGAGGCTTAAACTTACGAGAAACATAAGCTATGGCCTGACTCTCCTGTTGTAGCACACCTCCAAGTCCTTGTAAGGAAGCATCGGTGTAAAACAAATACTCAACTCCTGGCCTGGGCAATGCTAACACAGGCGTTGAGGTCAAATTGTCCTTTAACTCATCAAATGCCAACTGACAGACATCGCTCCAGATGAATGGCATACCCTTTGCGAGTCAGATGTGTCAAAGGATCCGTTATCTTTGAGAATCCCCGAATAAACCTCCTGTAGTATCCTGCTAAGCCCAAGAAACTACGGATCTCAGTCGGTGTCATGGGTTGTCCCCACTCCCTCACCGCGGATACCTTCCCCGAATCAACGGATATCCTCCGGTCTGAAATGATATGCCCAAAAAACTGAACCTCCTTCAGCCAAAATCCACATTTCTCATACTTTTCATAAATCTCGTTTTGACGAAGCATCTGCAAAACCTGCCTCAAATGTTCGGTGTGCTCCTCTTCTGTCTGGGAGTAAACCAGGATGTCATCAATAAAGACGATGACGAACTGGTCTAGGAACTCTCTGAACACCCTATTCATCAAGTCCATAAACATAGATGGAGCATTGGTCAAGCCAAAAGGCATAACCCGAAATTCGTAGGAACCATACCTCGTCAAGAAAGCAGTCTTTGAGATGTCCTGTTCCCTGATACGCAGCTGATGGTATCCCGATCGCAAATCAATCTTTGAGAAGAAGCAGGCTCCTCTCAACTGGTCAAATAAGTCATCGATTTGGGTCAACGGATACTTATTCTGTATCGTGACTTTATTCAACTCCCGATAATCTACACACAACCTCAACGATCCATCCCTCTTCTTTACGAACAACACAGGGGCACCCCACGGTGAAGTACTCTTCCGGATAAACCCCTGACCCAACAACTGCTCTATCTGATCCCTAGCTCTCTCATCTCCGTTGGAGCCATACGGTACGGTGCGCTGGCAATGGGCCGAGTGCCCGACGTCAAATTAATAACAAAATCTATCTCTTTACTAGGAGGTAATCCAGGTATATCCTGGAATACATCAGCGAACTCTCTCACGACTGGAATCGAATCAAGTGGTATCACCACTTCCTTAGAGGTCTCCTCCTCTATATAGTACAAATGAGTGGACGATCCTCCCTCAAGGCGAGGCATCGCCACTAGAAACATCTCCTGCCCGGGAATGGAAAAAATAATTCTCCTATTGATACAGTCAATCATGGATCGGTACGCAACTATCCAATCCATACCAACTATCGCATCGTACTTAGTCATCTCTAATACTAGTATATCAGCGGGTAAAGTAAATCTCCCTATTTCTATACCCACACCTCTACAAATAAGGGAAATAATGGAACCCCTACTCAACGGTGAATCTACACACGTAACCGTGCTCTCTGCAGTGTCTAATAACCCCAAAGTGCGTGCAAATATCGTGGCAATGAAATAATGTGTGGCCCCCGTATCAAATAAAATACGCCCCATAGTCCCCTAAATAGAGAACGTACCCTCAATGATAGGTGGATCCTGTGGGACTACGGCCTGTTGGAGCTGATACACTCTCAAATATTGAAGTTGTCCCTGCTGGACTGGGACCGCTGGGATGGGTGGTAATGCTGCCATCTGTGGTGGTGCTGGAAGGGAGGCGGGAAACATAGGCCTTTGTGGCTCATGTCAAGCACCCTACTGTTGCTGCTGTGGGGCCCTGCCCCTATCAGGATAATCCTGGCGTTTGTTACCAATCTTGCCATAAATGAAACACTTCCCAGGAAGTTTCCCCCTCGCTGTCCCTGTTGTCCTCAGCCCTGATTGCCGTTACCATTCCTACCTTGACCATGCTGGCCCTGATGGCCGTTCTTACCCTGATGGCCATGTTTGAAACCTCCCTGACCATTTCGGAAACCCCCAGATCTAAATCTCTTAGGATCCCCCTGTTGGGAACCCTGATCACCCTGCCTGTCCTGACCCGGAGAAGATTGTGCCCCGCTGGCACCATTTCCCCTGTCCTGCCCTGATGGATGGACTCTCCTGATCTCTTAGTCTAAGACATGTGAAAGCGGTGATCGTGGCAGTGAAGAAGTGCTGTGTTAACCACATCAGAGTAAGTGGCCAACGAGAGATTTCCCAACAAGTGCTGTCGGATCCTCCAAGTCAATCTGTCCATAAACTTCTGAATCTTCTTCTCCTCAGTCGGAATCTCATCGGGAACAATGTTCAAGAGATTAGTGAATTCGGCCTCATACTCGGCCACAGTCTTTCCCTCCTGCTTGAGGTTCATTAACTTCCTCCTCATTTTGGTGTGAACAACTGATGGAAAATATTTGCGGTCGAATCGCACCCAGAACTCCTGAATTGAAAGGGCATCTCTCTCCTCCGGGGTGGTAATGGACTCCCACCACTGCAATGCTGACCCTACTATCTTAAAAGAAGCTACTATCTGCTTCTTAACATTCTTGCACTCGTACATCCTTAAGTGCCTTTGAATGTCCTTCCTCCACTGACTGGACACAACAACGTCAGAGCTACCTACAAATTCCGGAGGGTGTGCTTTCTGAAAAGCATCATAAACGTGTTCCCAAGCAGACGGAAATGCATGAGCCTAAACTGGCACAGATAGCGGTGCCTGAGGTGGTGCCTGCTACACAACTGCGAGGGTGACATTTACCGCTTGGGCTACAATAGCTGCAACCTCTGTGGCATTCATGGTGCCCTGAACTGGTGCAGGCCGTGGTTCGGGCTGAGCATCCCTATGAGCTCGCTGTGCACGTCATGGAGGCATCTGAAATGAGAGTAAAGTCTTATGAGTTCGAAGTTATTATCTCAAAATAGCTAAAGAGAGAAACGTACATAAAAGAATACAACAGTCGTAAAATATAGGGCTCTACATCAAAGAAAGCTCAGGGGAAACATAACAAGCCGTACAGATCCTAAGGACACTAGAACTTGATGCTCTGATACCACCTGTGACACCCCGACTAATTAAATACTGGGTAGCTACTCCATTATTAAATTAATACAAAATTCCAAGTCGGTTCAGTTCATAGCATCACTGTCGAAAAACGTTTTAACAATTACTAGCCACCTAATATTTAAAAGGTGAGTTGTCAATTTTTAATTAAATCTGATTAACATGCAATGAGAAGATTATGAGCTGCTAACATAACCACCACAATATAATGACAATAGAATAACCATAAAATAGTAATGAGTCTGGAGGGATACTTCTCCTAACAATCCAAATACAGGAATAAACAAATACTAAGTCTGCATCACTAAAATAATTACAACCCAAAATCTGATATAACTGGATAAATAAAGTGTCTAAGAGAAATTGGGCAACATGCCCAACAGATGAGAAAAATCTGATAACATAGAGTCAAGATCGAAAGTGGAGGCGTCTACTATGAAGGTCCTGTAACTTCCACAACAGCTACATTACATCACCTGAATGGAACTCCTATGCATGGTCTCCTTGTGGCTGGGCACCTAAAAGGTTTTACAAACAAGTAGATTTGGAAGCAAACGGGTCAGAGCCTGATGGTGAAAACAGTTTAAAATATAGCAAGTGTTTTAATGACATAAAACAATGAATGCAAAATACATGTTAGGACGTGCTCTCACATGAGATACTCACCTCTCGACTATCTCTGCACTCCTAACGTATTCGAAAGCGAATCTAGTTATGCCCGTATCTAACTGGTCTAATATAAAATATAACATTTCTATACGATTCACGATTTAATTCCCGACATCTTATTTTAACCAGAGTGTTTTACTCTTCTACACAATTTCCCATTTTAGTACCACTAATCACTAGAGATCTTCCATTTTATCTTTTGCAAAACGTTGATATTATAGATACTCACATTTATACATCACAGTTCATTTCAATTAACAGTATATTATTCTCATCATAAATATACAATACTAGCACCCCAAGACTAAGCTGCGCTACACACATACTCTGCTATCCAATCCCAGTACATCACGGACATAAGGACCATGCATTTCGAATCTTTCAGGAATCGTTCTCAAATAACAACAATCACACAAAATGGAGGCAAACATAGTTCACATCACATGGGTCACGCACATACCTACACTCCCATGATTAGCAGCCTTATTAACTTCTCAATAAGTCCTTCTCTGACCTATGTCCTCGAGGTACCAATCTAAATCCCCCCGTAGGCACACAAAGATTAGATAGCCCTAATCGAACACAGACCTCCCGTGATAGCAAGTATGGTAGGTATGTTTTACACATAAAACCACATATACTAAGCATTCGCACATCTTAGATATCTCGAATTATTAATATAGGTATGCTTCTCGTTCTTATACCGTCATTTAATGTTATATGTTTACAAGTCCCCGATTTGTATATTAACGTTGTCAACCCTTCTCATGTCGTAATTAGGTATTCATTTCCTATTCCACAAATGTCATCCGAATTACTATAAGGTTCTAAGTTTTATTCGTCAACGTACCCCAATTCTCACAGTTATACTCACTAGTCAATAAGGGAAGGTTATTTCTCAATTATTTAAGTCTACGGGACATTTGAAAAAAAATCAGGCCAAAAAAGCCATTCTGTCAACTTGTTAGAAGTCTCGTTGGAACGAGTGTCGTTCGAAAGAAAGGATTCGAACGAACTACCAACTCGTTAGAAGGGATATTGTCATCTCGTTAGAAGCTTGTTCGAACGAGGTCATTCGAACGACCTGGGTAGGTCTTCTAACGAGATGGCAGACTGCGCCCAGAAATTCCCCCAATTCGTTTTTCTTCAGACTTGTCTCTTCTAAATCCCCACTAAGATTCCCAATTAAGTTTTAACTTTTTTAAACTACTCTTAGTCCTCCTAAGTCACCCTCTAACATATATTTGGGGTCAATGCTTCCTAAATTAACATGTAATCATCATAATTCCCAAACATTATCCCAAACCCTATAAACATGAAGCCAAAATTTTAATGTCTACAATTTCTCCTTATAAATCCGTTTTTAAATCATCAAAAGATACATTTTGAATATGGAATTCATTCATTACCATTCTACATGCAATCCCTATACAAGATTATGAGTTCTATCTCCAATTTCATGGGTTTTTCATCAAACTTTTAATATAAGACCTATATTCAATCCTAAGCATGGAGGAAACATTCACTTGAAATTATGTAATTAAACCACTTGCCTTAGATGTTCTGATTTGATGTTGAAGGGTGAAAATTGATTCTCCTCTTTCTCTCTTCAGATTCTCCCCAAGATGGTGATGGTGGCTAGGGTTTCTTTTGGAACCTCTTAAGACTCTCCCTATAACTCTCGTAGCCCACTTCTTGTTAAATGCTGAATTATGGACTTAGTGGGTTTATTTCTAATATAAAATTAACCTCTAAAATTCGTGGGTTTTAATTCCCCTATTTTTAAAATGACCAAAATACCCTTCTAGGTTGCCAGTATGGCCCAAAAATGCCCCGGGACCCAAACTAAACCCCCGGCTAGTGTTTTCTGACTATTTCGACCCTTCCGTACATGTTGGCGTACTCAAAATGACCATTCGGTTGATAAAAATATAATTCACTTTTTAATTGAAATAATTTCATTCCTGACGCGACTGACACGTGCGTCCCATCTAAATTTCCAAATTGTCGTATTTGTGCCTCGCGACAATTTTAACATTTTCAATACTCATGAAATTTTCAGTTTTGACATAATAATCAAATACCAACTCACATCTCATTAGTATTTATACCCGGATTAATTTCAATTAATTCTCATTTAATTTAATTAATCCCTTAAATAAAAATCAATAAAATTACGGGGAATTACACAGTGTAGGTACTCAATGATAGATTGCCTATGAGGTGCTAACGGATCCTCTAGGACAATCCATCTACAAATATTAGTATCTTTTTCCCCTCTGTGGGTGCCTCATCTGGCACTATAGTAAGAAGTCTGGTAAAGTCCTTCTCGTACTCAATAACAGTTATATTCTCCTGCTTCAGATTGAGTAACTTTCACCTCATTTCAGTCTGCACGGAGGATGGGACGTACTTGCAGTCAACCCGTGCCCAGAATGACTGAATCGTGATGTTATCCCTCTCCTCCAAGGTGGTGGTGGACACCCATAACTACAAAGCGGTCCCCAACAGCTTAAAGGAAGCCAAAAGCTATCTCTGCACGTCAATGCACTCATACATGCATAGATGCCTCTGGATATCTTTCTTCCATTGGCTGGTGACTACTATGTCTGAACTACCTAAGAACTTTGGGAGATGCGCCTTCTGAAAGGCATCCCTCACCCACTCCTATACAGATGGAAGTTGTGTTGGTACTAGTGCCACTGCCTGAATCTGGGGTGGAGTTTACTGTACTGTCGCTAATGCGGCATTCACTACCTTACAAACAATAACAGCTACCTCAGTCGCCTTCATCATCCCCTGAGCCTGGGCATTCATGTTTCGGGGTGCGCATCTCATAGGCATCTAAAATGAGAAGGAAAACTATTAGTCTACAGTTATTATCAATTCTTAAATAGCTTTAGATGTAAGCATAAATACATGAATACAATAGTTCTAAAAATAGGGCTCTATATCAAGGACACTAAGATGGAAGCAAAATAATCCATACAGATCCTAAAGGACACTAGAACATGATGCTCTGATATCACCTCTGATATCACCTGTGACAACCCGCCTAATTAAATACCGGGTGATCAATCCTTTATTAAATTAAAAATCAAGATGAATGGTTGGTTCATTCTCTGCATCATTGTCACAAAATAAAATTTTTAAATTAAACACCCTAAATAATTAAACTAAGTGTCAAAACAATTTAAGACATTATTTCTAATTTATTAAATCCAAACATGAAAACCTTTTTAATAACCCACAGTTTAAGAATCTCGAAATACTAAGGATGAATAATAGCACACAAGAATTTGAATCATCAAGATAAACCAAACCAGTGTAAGACTATAAATAAAACAATCCCGACAGTAATTAAATCCCAAAGAGTACCAAATACTGGAAATATAAAGGAACATAAATCTATGACAAAAATACAAACGGAATGGATAAATGGGCGACACATTCCCTAACTAATAAGAACTAAAAATAAGAGTGGAGTCAACAATGAGGTCGTTTAAGCAATGGCCTGCAACTCCCACATAAGCTGCAGTGCATCCAATCCAAGAAATCTAAGCATGACGCCCTTATGCCTGGGCACTTGTAATATGTACATATATATACAAGAGAAAGGAAATAACAAGAAACGGGTCAGATCCTGAGTGTAAAATAGTTTAAAATTTTAGTTTAGCAAGTATTTAAAATGCATACCAGCTAATGTAACAACCATGTTAGTATGCGTCACTCTCTTGAGAAATTCTCACCTCTCACCTAGTGTGCACGCCTACCGTACTATCAACCTCAAACGTTTATTTTAACTGAACTTTCCCATAAAGTTTCATATTGCTAACTACGATGGATAAGATAATTAATTTCTGAATTTAAGCTCTCACATATCTTATTTTCCATTAAAAATAGCCGAGTGTCGTCACAAAATTCTCAAACACTTATAATGAAGTTGGAGTATTTATTCATTACTTAACTATTTTTATGCACAGTAGAAAGTTCCCATACTTTAATACAAATACATATATTAGCCATCATATAATATATATACTATCGTCACCTCGCAAAAAATCAAAGGTGCTGGCATACTCTGCTGTAAGTCCCCGTATCACATATATTAAAGGAGATACTAGTTCAGAATCACTCTCGAACTGTATTAACCTAAAACAAATACAAATGGAGGCAAAGCATAGTTCTAACTCACTAAGAGGTCAGCACATACCCTCATATCTCTTAGTACCGTCTGACTATTAATCAGATGGCTTGACCAAGGAATCCTATGTTCTAGGGTACGAGTCAGTATCCCCCATAAAAGGCCCAATCGAGATATGACCGTCTCGGCGCGAAAAACCTCTGTAGATAGCCCATTCTGTTACCCCCAAAAATCTCTTTATGTCCCTATAGACACCCCATTCTATTACCCCCCTGCACAATTCCGACTTAGCATGCGGACGAAAGGCCCGTTCTCCCCTAAAACTCAACTTGGAGGCCACTGGGCGCTCTCGGGATCTGTTTGACCTAAGCTAACTCTTCTACTCGACCGATACTGAATGAATATTCGAAGGGCACTAAAACCTCTTTGCAACAGTTTGCCCCGTTTGTGATTCTGACTTACAGTACGGACGAACGATCCGTTTTACTCCGAAAGGTCACCAAAAGCTTCTAGGTCCTGGTTGACCAAAGTCAACTTGCCGAACCAGACCAAACTCTTTGGAATGTCGAATTAAATCTCCTAACCTTTCCAACAGTCCACCCCGTGCATGCTTCAGACTTACCATGCGAACGAAGGATCCGTTTGCGTCTAACGATTCCCCATCCAATGGATTGACGAATGCTTGCGAGCCATATTTGACCCAAAGTCAACTCTCGAACTTGGGAGAAGTCTAAGAACTTTAGAAGGTATCTAAATTACCTTTCCAACGGTCCACCCCATGAACAATTTTGATTAACTATTTGCGTTCTGCGACCGATTTTCCAAAAAGGACTGAAAGGCAGTGGCAAATGGCAGGTCCTAGACCCTGCCTATCGATAGTGCACCTAAATGCACCTGACGATTGGCAGAAATAGGGCTATTCCGATCGGAAATTCCCCGGGCCTATAAAAAGGAGGCCTGACCTCACTTGCAAGAGGAGACCAGATCAGAAACATATCACTCTTGCAAATCCAGAAAACCTCTCTCGAAGTCAGCGCAATTTCCACATCCAAAACCCTTTCCAACCTTCACTTTTCATCATCCTTTTCACCAAACTGGTGAATTAACTACCCTCCATCCTCATCCAAGTGCAAGGGTTGCTCTCCAACACTCAAGATCAAGCTCAAGATATTCAAGAAGGTCCAATTTTCTCAACTCTCTCCATAAATTTGATTAACTTGTTTTATTAATTAGCACTTTTATTCTCTCATCTCACATATCCTAATATACTTTTTATTTAGTATTATTTCACATCTCTTAATTTCATACAACTAAAAAACCCAAAAAAAAGTAAAAAAGGGTTTGCTCATAAATTCCAAACGTTAATTCCAACATTTTTCTTACACTTTTCTCATAACTAAAACACTTTTTCTACACAAATAAGAGAATCCCCCGATTGTATTTATGGGATAAACCCCACCCCTCATTTTTCATGTGAACTACATGGACTTTGATGCCTCTATAGGCTACGTAGGCGTCACGGGGTAAAATCCGAGATTCGAGTCCTATTTTTGGTTTTTCTCTCATATCCTATTCTCTATAAATTCAATCCTCCTAAATTACATATATATACATACATTTGTCCTTTGTGGTGTATTATTCCACATGCGTTATCGTTCCATCATAACGGTTAAAGTAAGGGTAATCGCGTAAATCCTATTTTCTAATATTTTTATACCTTCCTATGGATGGATTGCTTTACCTGTTCCAAGGTACAAGTCGATGATTCCTATCTCCACTATATATACACATGCACACATATCACGGGGAAAAAAAAGGAAAATAACAAAAAACTATGAGAGACCGTAAGGGTGGAATGGGTGCCTAACACCTTCCCATTTCATAACTTAGCCTCCGGACCATTTTCAAATCATTTTGGTTTCGTATGCATCAGTATGTCCTTGGATGCTATCCTTCGGAGGGGCTCCCTTTCTTTTGTTTGTTTTGAGTAAAATAGACTGGAAACTCTATCTCTCTATATTTTTCACCTCACCCAAATGACGCCGACTAAAGCACTTCCGAGAGAGATGTGCGGGACCTAGGATCCTCCCTCACGCGCTCTCCCCCCACAAGGATCGGGCATGGCCACAGTGGTGACGCTGCTGGGGTTATTCTTTTGAGGGCTAGACTGTATTTACATGGGTGTTATGTTTATTTATATCTTCCTCCATTTTTCGTGTTCTCCTCTTTCATGTATATCCCATACTTATTCTTCTATACAGACAATTGTAGAAAATTATCCATGTACACTTTGCACCATGTGAACCTAGGGTCACATATATCCACATGTTGCATGCATAACCCATCCATACTTGGTGTTCCATTGGTACTTGTACTTTGCTCCCTGTTTGGCATAATCGAAAAAAGACATTCTCATAAGATACTAATAAGAGAATCATGAATGATTCACACGACATCACCAAAGAGCATTGTTATTTGCCAAATTTTACCCAGTAACTGGAGGGTCAGTTCGTGATGGGCGCTGGTTCATCAGGGCGTAGTTAGCCTAAGCGATATGACTTTTACCTTCCATTGACCAAGTACCTTCGACGTATATAGAACGGTTACCCCACATAGTACTACTTGACCAAAGTTATGACGGGAAGTATATCGCAATGAACTCGTTCACGTACGCCGAGTATATCTAATTTTCTCTCACACATCCCGTCCCCATGAGGTATATGGTGAGGCAATTCACGTACACTCAGGTATATCAAATGGCTTGGCAACACGTACCGATTGCCCACAAGAGCGAGATGTATATCATGGAAGTCACGCCAAATGGGGGAACCCTTTCGAATTCACCCAACCAACTACATACCCGCATATAGGTGTAAAGCCTAGGACATATATGTTAGATTGTCGGTTTCTACCCGAAAGTCTGCCGAAATTCTGGGTCGGCCTGCAGCCCGAATTTTTGTGCATTTTTAAAATGGGACCCTTCCCGTGAGCCAGGTCACAAGTCCAGCCATAGCTTTGCATATATTACAAACCTAATTTTTCCAGACTCGGGTCCCGTTCAGCATTTCATTTTGCATTTAGGAGAATTAATACAAGTGAAAACATAATTATAATAATAATGCTGAGACCGTCTCAAAAAAATAAAATTCTCCTTTCTTTATCAAAAATCCAAAAACATTTTTCCTCTCTTTATCAAAAATCAAAAAATATATTGTCTTTTAATAAAAAAAGGTATATTTATTCCCTTTTTTTCAAAAATAAATCCCATTTTATGCCTTTTCAGGTCGATCACAAACCCTTGGCCTGGCTCCTTATTGGCTTTGGTCTTCAGTCAAGTCACCTCGGAGTTCCATCTGTTCCCCTAGTACTTCTTTCGAGTTCAGAATCAATATGCTTTACATGGAGAACACAGATCAAGTACCCATTGTGAAGCTGGATTTGACAATAGTCCTAGATCAGCTTGTGTACAAAATTGACAACCTTCAAACTGTAGCCTTTTTACTACTCTGGACATACAACCGATGTTCTTGGCAATGAAGCAAAGACGCATTCATCACATCCCTAAAAGTCTGCAAGGCTGGATTACCCAGAAAATGTTGCCTTGTTCTCAAGTGCAAACCTCCCATGAACTTTGATATTTTCCTCTCTTTTGGAGTCACCTCGTCCGGTACAAAACTTGCTAACCGGGTGAACTCCTCTTCATATTCTCAATCGACCGCTCCCCTTTTACCACATCTTGAAGTTTTCTTCTCATCTCCCTTTGAACTACGGGAGGGAAATACTTCTGATCAAATAGAACCCATAAATCATTGATGGTCATGGTATCTCTCTTCTCTGGTGTAGTCATCGACTCCCACCAATGTAGCGCAGCTTCAACGAGTTTGAAAGTAGAAAGGATTTGCTTCCTCTCCTCACTACACTCCACCATTCGTAGATGGCGCTGTATATCCTTCTTCCACTGATTTTCCCAAATAACATTAGAGCCTCCTTCAAATTCCAGGGGATGGCCCTTTAAAAAGGAATCTCCAACTCTCTCCCGCGGAGAAGGTCCCGTAGGAGGTTGTACATCTTGAGCCCTTAGTTGTTGAGGTTGTGGTAGTTGTTGGACAACGACGGTCATTGCAGCATTGACCGCTTGGGCCATAATATTTGCTACATCTGCAACATTTATAGTCCCCTGTTGTGGCGGCGGTGGAGGACCAACGTCCTCTTCTACAGCTCTATTTCATTAATGTAATACCCCGTATTTTATGACTTTTAATTTTGGGGATTTTTAAATTTAATAAGAGATATTAATTCAACATTAATCCAGAAAATCATTTAAATACTTACTAGCGTGATGAGAGTTAGTAATTATTGGAATTGTGTTGTAAAGTAAGAGGTGTAATTGTATTTAGTAAAATTATCACAAGAATCTAATTTGATAATTTTAGAAATTTATTGGGACACACTTGTGTCGTATCGGGATTAAATTCGAACTATTAAAAGTGAATAAATTATAAGTCAGCCGTATGGTCATTTTGAGTGCGTCAATGTATCCGGAAGGGTTGAGATAGTCAAAATAATGTACCCGGGGGTTTAGTTTGAGTCTCGGGGCATTTCTTGGCCTAAATAACACCCTGGGATGGTGTTTTAGACATTTTACATTTTCGAGCATGAAAACCCACGAAATTTCTAAGAGTATATCAGATAATAGGAGTTGTCTTATAGGGTTAGAACAACCAAAAACCTAAGATGGCCATTGGAAGGGAAGAGGAGAAGCTTTCCAAGGAGTTCAAGTCCAAGAACTCCACCGTTTGCATCGCCGTCACCACCAAACTTTAGATCGCACAACGAGGATCACAAACACACCAATATTATCCACCAATCTGGACCAAGAATTCCCAGGAAAGTATCTATCTTTCTCTAATTCAGTTAATGCTTCAATGATGTTAGTCTATGGTTAATTAGGACCAGTTTTCATGAAAGAAAACATGTATTGGAGACTCTAATTTGCATGTTGTAATGGTTAAGGACATATTCTGGAAATCAAATACACATGTAGAGTTTGAACCACAAAATTGATGTAAATTAGGAGTATGAAATTTGGGAAAAGGATGGGAAGAAACTAAACAAAGAAAATATTAGGGTTCTTGATATTTTTATGGATTGTGCCCCTTTTAATTCGTTTTACATGATGAAAATTCGCATGTCTTACATAGAACACCACTTATTTGAGAATATAACACTTGTAGTATAAACTATTGAGAGTTTGGAGGCCAAAAATATTGTTTTGGATGGTTTTTGAAGAAGAAACTCGTAACTGGAAATTCTGCAGTTTCGCCATACCTGCTTGATCGATCGATCGACCCCTCCTGGAAGACACATACTTACCTTTCTAAATGGTTGAATTCAATTTAAATGAGTATAAAGCTGTGTACATTCTTATTAAAACATTTTGGGAGATAAAGAGTACTAGTAGGACTTGATAAAAATGGAGCATCTCATGAAAGTCTAAATTCGGGTTAGCGGGGAGTAAATTACACTTAAGAAATAGTGGGAACATGTGTTTAAAGGGTGAGACTTGTAAGGAAGTTACGTCGTTGAAATGAAATTGTACCTACTAAAATTTACACTTATGAAGATAGGATTTCACGAGTGTTACGAAATAAGTTGGAATAATCCCATAAATAAGAATAAGAGATGAACCGTTATACGGGATAATCTAGTAATGTGCAATAAGAATAACTATCATAAGTATGGGTCATGGGTGTACCTAAATTTGAAATGGGAATAGTAGTATACATATATGACTATGATTGTGTATATACTATATGTGTGTGGAAATCATGCCCGCGCTACTTGCTATCACTGAGGTTACTGCGCTGGGATAGTCTTATCTCGATGGGACCTTTATGGGGGATATTGACTTGTACCCTATAATATAGGAATCCTTGGTACAGGCTATCAGATCGATAGTCAGACGGTTCAAAGAGACGTGAGGTTATGTGATGACCTCTTAGTGACTTGGAACTATGCTTCGCCTCAATTTGTATGTGTTTTGTGTTAATACAGTTCGAGAGTGATTCCGAACTAGTATTCCCTTAGTACGAGTAATACGGGGACTTGATAGCAGAGTATGCCAGCACCATAAATTTATGTGGGGGTGTCGTTAGTATATATATATATATATTATATGAGTGATTAATATATATACACGTAAACTTGAAATTTGGGAACTATTTACTGTGACTAAACGTAGGTAAGTAATGTATAATTATTTCAACTTGGGTATAAGTGTTTGAAAAAGTTTGAGACAATACTGAGAAACTTTATAATTAAATAAGGTTATGTGAGAACTTTGAATTTCAAATTAATGTTCTTAACAACTAGAAATTGGTGACATGAAACCTTGTGAGTAACTTAAGATAAGCTAAACTATTGGGATAAATAGTGCGGTAGGCATGCACATTATAAGAGAGGTGAGAATTATTCAAGAGAGTGTCACATACTAATATGATTGTTGCATTAGCAAGTAGGCAATTTAAATACTTGCTAAATAAATTTTAAACTGTTTTACAATTGGTGTCTGGCCCGTTTCCTATTTTCTCCTCTCTTATATATATATGTATATACTACATGTGCCCAGCCACATGGGCGTCTTGCATAGGATCCTTTGGAAGGAACGTGCTACAACGTAGGTGGGAGTTGCAGGCCTCTTGATTAAACGACCTCATTATTGATTGCACTTCTAGTTTATTTTATCCAGTTGGGCATGTGTCGCCCTATTTCCATTATTCAGTTTGTTTTACCAGAGATTGTGACTCATTTATTTCCAGTATTTATACATTGGGATTGTTACTATCAGGATGTTTTTCATTTCAAGTTTTAAATGTTGGAATTACTTAGTTGAATGCCTAAATTGCTTGAATTGTATATTCTAGTCTAATTATTGTGTGAAATTTTTTAAACATGGATTATGAAAGGTTTTAAATATTGGTTTTAAATTAAATTGAGAAATTGATGTCTAAAAATGGTTTTGTCACTTAGCTTAAGTAATTAGGGTGTTTAATTTTAAAAAGTTATTTTGTGACAGTGATGCTAAAAATGAACCAACCGTTCACCTTGGTTATAATTTAATAAAGGACTGATCCCCCGGTATTTAATTAGGCAGTGTGTCATAATCTAGCGGGGCGATCTCTCTTAGGCGACATCTGAGATGAAGAAACAATAGAATTAGAATACTATATAAAGCAATCTATTTTGCAGAAGATCGCAAACATAGGCAACAAAGCAGTCCTATCATTAAGCTCTATATCAAAGAATGCTACGGTAGAATGTGACAAGTCCGCATAGATCCTAAAGACTCTAGAACCTGACGCTTTGATACCATCTGTGACAACCCACTCACCGAAATAAGGGGTGGCCAGCCCGATACTCGAATAAAAACCGGAATCATAGATGGATCATCCTCCGCATCATGATAACGTACTAAGTAACGGAATAACCACACTTAAATTTTGGAAAACAAATTGTCAAATTATGATTTATAATTTAAAAAGGAAACATTTGAACTAAATGATTTACAACAAGGTGGATACCCAAAACAACTTATATAATATCCGCATCAAATATACAATAAGGGGACCGAATATGCTACCGGTCAAACAGTCTCATACAACGTAATACAACAGTTTAATTATGTTACATAATACATTACAATCAACAAATACAAAATCTTGGGCCACACGCCCGAGTAAATGGCCCGATCATAACTAGAGTATAAAAATGAAGGCTTCTACAAAAAATATCCCGTAATATCCACAAAGTATCACGGCTCCCTAAAAACAGCGGAATAGGAAAGTCAGAACGGGCGTCCTTGCGGTGGATCACCTAAGAGGATATTAGATTCATACACAACAAGAAATATGAACGGGTCAGAGCCCGACTTTATATGATCACCAGATGACTAAAGAGTATGACAGTTATGATCATATAATCATGATTTATAAAGATGAGAATCTACCTACACAATTTAAAGCATAAACTAAGGCAATCTACATGATCGCAAACTTTATTCAATTATGCAAGACGATAGGAGTGATTAACATTCATTAAAATCTCCATCAATTAATTTATCTCATTTCATCGTTCCGTTACTTATCAGGAAACACAATCACAATTATATGCTCTTTATGGCATTTATCATAAATCAAGTCCCACTTGTACAAGAATAGTTATATTCATATACATATAACGATTCTAAGATCGGCCGTCCGGGTTTCCCCACTGTGCGCGCCCCTAAGTGACTATCATCTTCCAGGGCCTATCAATTAAGACAACCTGAGCACCTAACGCAACGTCGTGAAGTGGTCATATGCTTGCGAGTGAGTCATAACCACACCCGGAATTACCTCAGTAGCGCAGAATAAACATATAACAAACGATCATATGGCCGAGGACTATATTCACCCTGCATTCACTAGCTAGGGGACTTTATCTCACGCGCGAACTTCCCTTATGATAGCATTTAGAGAGGTGTATTTACGTAAATTATCATTGACCATATTCGTTTTTATTTCCATTTTTCATATGTATGTTTCATTTTGTCCGAAACCATAATCATTTACGTTTTTGTAAATGCATCATATTTTATCCGGAGCCATTCGCAATTCATATCATCATTACGACCTCAAAGAATGAGTAAACTCTCAATTTAGTCTCCAAACATTTTAGGGTTTTATAACAAACCACCAAGACTATCGTACCTCAATTGAGCCTCTAAAGTCTCCAAATATGACCTTACAACTCCTAGACTCCTAATAATTAACTAAAGGAAATAAATGCCCTAACATCCATTTGTACACCCCCCGTAATAAGCCACATACAATACATTTCTAATGTAGGGTAGTAAACAAACTCATCTAGGACTCTAAGACTCTAAGTTTACTTCATACAAGAAGGTTCCTAATTCCTAAGCGTAAAGAAAAATGGGTGAAATTGAGTTAAAAAAAATAACTCAAAACAACAGGATTTCTAAATCGATTCGCCCTGGAGGAATCGATTCGGTAGGAAAGAGAATCGATTCGGACCAGCCGAATCGATTCGGACCAGCCGAATCGATTCGGACATGAGAAGCTGACTTTCTTCATAACTTCCGAATCGATTCGGATAGGCAGAATTGATTCGGTCCACCCAGACCTGTAAGCTACCCTTATAGTGAATCGATTTGCTAGGGGCGAATCGATTCTCCCAGCCCAGAATTGCCTAATTCGTTTATGGAGTATTGGACTCCAAATTACCACCAACTCATTTCTACCCAAACCAAGGCCATTTATAACCACCAACCAATCTTAAATGCATTTAACTACTACAATTTACCCCAATAAACATCTCAATCATTTTCCAAGGATTCAAAACCCATAAATCCATACAACCCTAACATTGTTAAACCATAACCAATACACAACTATCAATCCAAATTATTCATCCTAAACCATATATTAGCAAGTAGAAAACTTGCCTTGAGGTAGAAATCTCAGATTTCTCTTGTGGTAGCAACAATCCAAGCTTCAATCTCCAATTTCTTCTTTTTCTCCTCTTTTCTCCACAATTTCTCTTCCTCTCTCTTTCTCTCTAGGTTAGTAATTGCACACTTAAGAAATGAAATGAGGTGCAAGACTTAAATCGTGGCTTTAGTCTAAATCCCTAGCTTAGATGGTTAACACCACATTAAAATGGCTCATAACTACACATTTAAGCTAAAACAAGTCAAAAGTGCCCGAAACATAAAATTACAATATGACACTTATTTTAACTATCTCGTACATTTTGGGACTAACTACGCCCTCTAAATTGTCATCTGGCAATTTTATAGATCATTTCAGGTTACGGTTTCATTTAAACCATAAATGTCATTTAAAGCATGCGACACTATGAAACGCACATGATGATATTTACATACACATACAGTAAATATGCAACAGTTTTGTTAATATGCTTAATTAACTCATTTAGTTCATATTTACTCCATCATCCATATTTTATATAATTACTTCATGCAGTAAATTAATATAAAATAAATGACTCAAAAGTGAGGGTTGTTACTAAATGTTTCCCCAAAAAAATTATTCTTTCCTCCTCCATTAATTTCTTTGGTTTTCGTTATTTTTTGTGGTATTATTTAATATATATACACACGTTAAGAGAAATAGGGGAGTGGCGAGAGGGTGAGTTTAAGAAATGAGGGTATATTCATGGTTTTCTTTTGCCATGGATTCACAGGGAGAGGTGAGGAGTGCGTGGGTGTGGGGTTTAAAAGAGAGAGACGGTGAATGGAAGCACGTTTAATTGGTAATTAATTGTAGATATGAGTGAGTGAGGTACAAATGCATACATGAAAAATGAGTACACATGCAATCGATATAAGCCTGTTTTTATTTGTAACAAAAAAAATGCACTTCTTTTGTTTTAATGGGATGAGAGAAGGGTTGACATTAAAAGCCACTTATCATTGTATCATGGGTTGTTCTCCAAAAATTTAACCTCTGAGGTGGGATCCGTCGATAACACACATTTTTTTAAAGATTTAATTTTCAAAATGTTTATTTGATTAGTAAAATGCTTTAAGGTAAAGAAGGTCACAATCCCGTGTTTTTTATTTTTAAATTTTGAGACCGTCAAAGAAAAGTAGCCATTGTACTCAACAACACCCGAAAGAGTCATCATGTTGAGTTTAAGTTAAGTTTTGATTTTAATCGTATCATTATGTTTTTTCGTTTTAGATTTGGTGTTATGGATTGTTGACTAGATATGATTTAATAGTTTAACCGCAAGACCCTTTTTATTACACTTGTGGCGAATCTGATAATGGTTGGGGAGATGAGTAAGTTTTACATCCAACAAATCAATCATTTTCCAGAATTTCCGAACAAGGTCTAAATGAGAATTGGGACTTATCATCTGCTTCGGCTATGTAAAATCTCTGGTAACAACTTTTTTACTGCAATTTTCTGTTAAATTCGGCCACACATCGCGTGGCCTTTATGCTAGTAATATTATAAAACGCTTTACAACAATTAAGTTTTCTTCTCATTTAGAGTGCCACGTGACACACCACTAAAATCTTTAAAGCTGATGAAACACATAATTTCCTCTCCCATACCAAGCACTCAATTAATTATCCTAGGTTCTTCCACTCCCATTCCACCCCGCTCTCCCTTTGAATCATCTAATAATAGACTTTTGTTTATTCATGTACTCTATTTTTATGTTAATTCGAGTGGGGTATTTATGAATTGTGTTACTCATATGGGATCGTGTTTCAGATGAGTTGTGATCATGTTATAGATAAGTGGTGATCCTGTTGTATCATGTCGTAGATACGTATTAGCGTGTTGTGTCAAGTCAACATGATATGACACACCTACGTATAGCGTATAATATGTCTTTGGACTGAATAGTTCGGCAAAGAAAACTAAACAGATTTTTAAATGATTTGCACGCAGTTTTCACGTTATATCTGTTTTCGAACATTCTTGTGTTTGCACTCTTTCAAGTAAACATGTTCGGTCTACACTCTTAAAATGCGGACTAGTCCACACAAGAAAAGGACTATATATATATATATATATATATATATATATACACACACATAATTTTATTGTGAAGTTTCATGAATTTCACTATTTTCTTAGGACATGTTTACATAACTTTTGCCCTGAATTTGTACATAATATTAGTAGAATATAGAAAACTAAATTTGATCGGTTGATTCTTATTCCGCATCCTGTATGTGTGAGGGAGTTTGTAACTCCTAGTGCATGTGTGCATATATTTAATCTAGTTGGGTTTATAACATGCTTTATATCGAAGAATAATTGTGTCCGTCTTTTGAAATTATATGGCTAAACCAAATCTTTGATTATGAATTTTATTTTATTTCATTTTAATCCTCAACTGTTCTATTTTATTTAATTATAACCAGTATATCAAGATAATTTTACCAACTCCTTGAAATGGATCTCTTATTTATAGTTAAAGTGTATCATTTTTTATGTTGTCACAATATATTATATATAGGGGTCATTTGCACAAGGTACACGATCACAAACCATGAAGTTGTTAAAATTTGTACCAAGTTTGTAGAACAGGGTTAGAAAAGTGGGAAATAAAGTATGTGTATCAATTTCTAATATGTTAATTGGCTGATATCAAGCTTTCAGATTGAAGAAAATGGTTATGTTCTAGGTTTTTCGTGCGGAGACTAGACCTATCGGTGGAAAAAAACTAGGCACTTCTTTGGAAGAATGTGAATTTATAATTTTCGTACAATTGACCGTTTCATTTCATTACACTTTGTTTGATTTGGTCTATTTTTTTCATACATCAGTTAATTTTTTTTATTTGATCGATCAAATTTGTTTCACGCTGGAGCTTTGTGCATTTTGCTTATTGTTATTGATCGATCTGATTCTTTGTATCATATTGTTGGTTGAAGAGGGGTCATTTACATTTTTCGTATTTATTGTATCCCATCATCATTTTGGAACGTCCCTCTTAGTCTCTTAGGGTTTTCTTCATATACAAATCCTTAAATCGATGAGGCGTGGTGCGAAGAGTACTTTATATATTGAAACCCAAATAAGAATTGTTGTCCATTGAATGTGTTGAGCTTCAATTTTTAAGGTTTATATACATTTTTTTGATTATTGAATGAATGTTAAATTTGTGTGAGATTTTGATTCCAATCTGGGGGTTATAAATTGATTTTTTGAGTATTGCGTACAATGCTCCCTCACTATATTAAGCATATTTCAACTCTTTTATAAGTTAAAATATAATTTATGCGTGATGTGTTTTGTGATTGTAGTGACGAGTAAGACATTTTTACAAGGATTCTTTAGAAGCTAATTTTTTACCCTGCATTCTTAGTGGCTCAAGAGGTGTTTGTATTTTTTGGTGGAAAAGAATCTTATATAAATTGATTTCCTTTTTCTATTAATTTTACGGTTTCCTAATATCTAGTGTGATTAGGCATAAATTCTTGGAATTTAGTCCCATAATTTAGAGGCTTTTATTACCCCATGCAGTGTAATTTAAATTGATTTATCTCATATCCTTACTGCTGACATCTTCTATCTAGTGCATCGAGTTTCATGTATTTCTCTTACATTTTGTAGGAAATTTATGCAAGTGAAGAAAAGAGATAACTCAAAATCAAGAAATAAGGAAAAGAAGAAAACTCAAGGGCAAAAGCATAATTTTACATTCGGAATTTGGATGTGAAATCTAAAATAAGTTGAAGACCTTGAGTACACAAGCGCATAGAAAGAAAAGACATCCCAATTCGAGTCCTGATTACAAAGTTATGAAGCTTCAAAGTTGAGAAGAAATCAAATGAAGAATGAAGGAAAGATGCAGAGACAACCAAACTGATAAGAATCTAGAAGAATTGGTTCCCTTCACTAGAAAGGACAAAATCGAACCGATGGAAAAATAAGGGGATAAATTTGGTAAACTGTAAATACCAGACCGAACTAATGATAAAAAATTATAAATGATTTGGCGCACTGTAATAAGAGTATTAGTTTGCCCAGTAAAGAAGGAAAAAATAGAACCGCTCCGGCGGGACGAAATTTGCATATTTTATTCTTTAAAATTAGAGTTGTGCATGGTGCAAACACTTAATATAATGTGAGAGTTATATTCTACAGTAGTCCCAGACATTAGGGAGTTAGTTTTTACGTGGTTTTGAGAAATTATTGAAGGCAAGAACCCTAGGATTCATCTTCATCATCAATTGTTCATCATTACATTAAATCTAAGGTTTTTTCTTTAATACAAGTACAATTTCCTTATTTCTTTCATGTTCTCTGATCTTTTTATCTTATGATTCATTATTTTTTTACTTAGAATTGTCTTTTACATGTTTGATTGCATTTTTACGTAAAAATGATTTCATTCAATGTAGATTTCGAGTTTAGTCATATTTACACCATGTTCGGCGATGTTTTTAGCGGGTTGGGGTACATGAACCCAACCTAGGTAACACATATGGACTTAAAAGTGGATAAAAAGTAATCCCTCATTCAACGGTTTGAACTTTATCAAGATAAAGAATTGTAGGCCTTTTAATTCCGTTTGCCCCATGTAACCAGAATATTTAAGGGTGAAATTGGCTTCTTGATAATTTATCATCCTCGTCAAATAAAATTTTTGATTTAATATTGTGTGGTATTTAGTCCTCACATCTCGAATGCTTAGAGAGTATTTAAATTATCTTTTTGAAGGTTTTATGTTCTATATAAACACGGACAACTCGGGGGAGTTTACCCTAACTCCATTTTCTCGCATATAGTTAAAGTTTAATTTAGTTCTCTTTGAATGCGTAGTTAGTTATTAATCTAATTTATGTTGCATTAGTTGATAGGTGCGATCACAAAATCATCATCGTTTCCCCTCTTTCTCTAAGTCATTCTAGAGTAAAACGTTCTTCCTATTTGTCGTCATGAGTTCTCGTCCTATTTCCTGAGTTCGGCACCTGGTTTAGCGGATTTATAGATGAGAGATCGACTTACACTTGAGTCAGTAGAAGCACGCACTAGAAACACTTTTAAAGTCGCTGATTCGTATCGAATATTGCATATTTTTGCCCTATATCTTTATGCATTCTAGCACTTTTAAGGTCCTAAATGCCTATATTAATGTTCATTAACCATACAACCTCGTATTTGGATATATACATGCTTTGCAGGGGTTAATTGTGATTTTTTAGGTATTGGAATGTTAAAAGTGAGGATTTGTTGCATTTCGGAGAAGTTCCATCATTGAATGCTACATCAAGGTCATTTTAGTCAATTCACATTTCATCTCCAGATCATGTTAATTCAACGGAGGCGTAGTTTGTTGAGTTATCTTCGTGTGGCTGCAAACGGCGCGTCATTTAGAGTCCGGATGGTGGAGTTATTTCCATTTTCATTTTCACACCTTTCCCCCCTTTTCATGGACCAAGAAGGCCAAGAAACAGAGTTCCGATCGATCGCGATTTGAGATTTTACCTTGCGAAGGAGATAGAAGGTTTTGCCCTTCTCGATCAATCAATCGACGATTTGGGTCGATCGATCGATCCTGCCAGATATTTGGCAATTCGTTCCTTTTCATTTATTTTTCCTTTATTTCTTTTATAACTTACTATATAAACCAATTTTGGTTTCTATTTTCATTATCTACATTTATGTCTTAAATTCTAGGGTTTGTAGAGAGATCTTTGCCCTACTCTACATTTTGGGTGTTTAGCCCATTATTCGTAAGTCAATATACTATTCATTCATCTTCTTTGTTGTAGTTTACTTATTTTAGCTTAATTTCCATTATTGCCATTAATTTCCCTTGCCTAGATTAACTTGTATTTCATTTATCTATTGCTTTCATAATTAGGTTCACTTTCTTTCTTTCATTACATGTCATTTACCATGCTTTCAAGCTAATTTAATCTAGGTTGTGGCGGATTGAACTCAGTTTGGGTTGACGGGTTTCTTTGCTTTGGTGATGGAGTTTACGGGTTTATTTAGAGTGTGTTGTCCTAGTAATTACGCCTAGGAGATTTTACGGGGTATATCATGTATACACCGTGATTACGACCTTGCATGCCTAATTTCTGGGGTATTTGTTGACGCCAAAATCTTATTAGACTTTTATGAGAATTCAGGGGTGTGACAACTCTTGATTTAATTAACTGTTGAAATGAGACACAATCTTAATAACTCCTGAACCCATGTAACCATTTTATACTAATTAACTTGGGTGAGGGATATTCGACGCAACTTATAGTTTTCATTCGCTTTGCTAATCTAGTTTAAATACACTCACCTAGTTTAATCTTTTCTCTTTTTTCTCTTTTCCTTTTTGTTAAAATTATCTTTTACACTTTTAATTTAGAAGTATTAAACCAATTAATATTCTAGAAATACGTCTCTATGGATTTTCGATACCCGGACTTGGCCATTATACTCCCTTTTTGAGTGTAGTCATAAGTTTAGGTTTTTGTATTAAGGCGGTGAACAGAAAAAAATGATCGGCGTTTTGACATGCGCCACTTTTCACCCTTGATCAGTTGCGTCATAGGACATTTGTGAAATTTCCTCAAATATATTTGTCATTATCTTTTATGATTACTGGAGTGGGTATCTCATTATGTTTTTTTGTGTTATAAATGTTACCAGGTAAAAATCTAAGGTGAAAGATTTGTTAGTCCGAACTCTTTATGAATGTTATCAGTGCTTCTCAATCCTCCATCAAAAAATATGTTTATATAGATTGTTAGTCTCAACTATTGTTATGGATTATTGTCAATCCCATTAAACATTGCTTTCATGCAAACCAACCCGCATTGACGTCACTAATATTATTGTTTAGGGTGCCACGTTACAATTGCACTCATGTATGTCACATAAGAAATATTAAATTAAGAGATTATGAAGGTAGAGAAATATGTCCCAACACAACAACATACAAACAAATTAAGCATCAGTGGTCTTATTCTTTGCTTCATAGAGTTCAATGCATAGTTATTTAAGTAATAATATCATACCTATAAACATTTTTTGGATACTTCCCTCTTGTGCGCATATTAGGGGAAGTGGGTTTTGTTTTGTGCAAGGTTGTGGTCGGTGGATGATTGAATTTTATTAGGCGTATCCAGTACAAAGTGTCACAGTGTCATCGGTATGTCACCGAACAAGTGTAACACATAAATTGACACAAAATGTAAAGTATTTTGGTCCAATTTTTATGGAAAAATTTTCTTTGGGGGTGGGGTAGGTAAAATTTTCCAATAGCTTTTAAAATTTCTCCGCCCCATGCTATCATACATTCCTTAAAGATTGAAGTCCTTGAGAAAGAGAAGATATGTGCTACAAGTTATGGGCTTGTATATTTCATCAAAACAATTCAACCATTCGATCGGTGAATTGTAAATCAAAAGTTTCAATGGTTGAAACTACACATACATTTATTTATTTTACATATAGCTGAGTTTTTGCACCAAATTTGGCAAAGATTGTCTCCACGGTGAGGAAATTATCTCCACTAAATTTGGTGAAAATTTTCAATGATTTACCTCACGTAAGTTTTTACCTTGAAGAGGGTTGTTGTTTTTGGATTTTTTGGGTAATCATTCCTTTCTTTTGTAACATATTACTCAAACTTGAATTATTCTCAGTTTATTTTCAAATAGCTAGTCATGTTCATACTTATTACTAACTTGGAGAGGTCCTTATTGATTACTTATCATGATCTTTGGGTATATTTAAAGAAGGATGTTGTTAACTTTGAGGAGTTTGCTAGTCATATGACACGGGATGAACAACAGAATTTTCTCAAGTATTTATCTCCTATCAACATTTCTAGACTTCTAGACAGGTTTGTATATTCATCCTCTGTCTCATAATGTCTCATTATATGCTACAAGTTATGGGTTTGATCTTTTGTTATGCTTTGTGCATTTTTTGTATATTTATTATATGTATGTGTAGAAAATAGGCACATTTTCATGTTACATGGAAGATGGGTCATTTACATTTTTCTAGTTTCTATATTGAAGGGCCTAAGTTAAGGTAATAACTTATAATAACTTACCTTATTTGCAAACATAGGTTTTGTGTGACTAATTTTTTCTTAAATATATACATGGATAGCTACAGCGGCTTTAGATATGAGTATGATTGAGTGTTAAACACATGTTTCGATATCTAAACCTAGCTACTGTAGCTTTAAAGTTATGCTCACAAATTAAAAGATAATTATGTAATAAACACTCTGTTATTATGTCTAACGCCATTTGTAACATGTTGTGTTAGAGTTGATGTACCTTTCACAGTTTAAGGACCGTGTCCTTTTTAGTTTAAAAAAGTTGTAATTCATTATATGATTTGGTTTAATTTGAACATAATGTAAGAAATTATGGGTTTTATGTTCTGTGAAATAAAAAGGTGCCAATTTCATTATGACAAATTTCAGTATTATATTTGAGCACTTCTTGTATCATGTTGGACAATAGGGTTATTCTAACTTTTATCTTTTGCGTTCTCAGATTAATATGAAACTCTGAAATACATTTTTTGTACAAATACAAATCTGAAATACGTTGCCCTTCGCATCTTCAACAACTAAAAAGTGTATTTGAAGTTCGGAGAGACATCAATCTTAACATAAAGTCCATGTCAGCAAAATTTATATTGGAATCCAAATTTTCAATTTTTGTCTTCTCAAATAACATAGGACTCCTAGCAATTAATCAAAACTATAAATTTTCAAATGGTTTCAAAATAACAATTTCAAGCAGTAAAACTATCAGTTGAGTATATATAATTGAAAAGGTAACACTTAAAACGGGTTAAGTTATTTTTTTTTGAATTATGTAGTTTTTTCCAGAAACGTGTCTGAACTATTATTAATGCAAAAAAACACTCCTAAACTATGCAGTAGGTTACGAAGACCCCCTAGGGAAAAAAATCTTTGCAACACAGTGCATCATACTGGAGAAATTTTCACATGGAAACTAGTTTGTTGCATAATTTGCATAGCAGTGGGGATTTTTTCCAAAGTAAAAAATTCAATGAATATGGAAAAAAAAATACTAAGAAAGTAGTAAGATAGTGTATAATGATGGGCATAAAGTGTTTTGCTCCTTGGCTTACTTAAGACAGGTAGGTTAATCTCAAGCCCCATAAGTTCAAGCAGCTTGAACCCATCCATATCTAGCATACGGACATCACCATCACTAATAACCAAATCATATTTCTTTTAGCTGGTGCGTAATATCTCCAGTGCCTTGTCTTCTCGATTCATTGTCTCAATTTCTCAAACTATATGCATATGAAATTTAAAGAAAACATGGGAAATTTGTGGATGTGCTCTATCAAGAAAAAGTTTATGTTATACTTCATGAGTGAACATCTATCGAATAGAATGCATAATAAGTCTTTTGATATTTTTTTTAGTTTCTTCATTTTAATGAAATTTCAGTTTGTTGTCGATGAATAAATTTCTTTCTTTTGGCGTACCATGATATAATTATGTTTAATTTCTGTAGATTCAGCTGCACCAACACATATATCTATATAGGTTATGGACTATGGGCATGATAAGTTAGAAGTTACTGTTGTTTATGAACCCAAATTTTGTTGATCTAAACGAAGAGTTCCTCTTAGTTGTTCCAGACGAAAAGAAGACAAATGGGATCTTCTTGAAGAGGTATGTATGCAATGGTGAAAGCAATGAGAATTATACGATCTTTATGCTTTTAATGTCAATCTGATACGAGAATTATACCATATTTATGCTTTTAATCGCAACCCAATACGATCTTTATATATTTACATAGATGACATCATATTTATTTTTGGTTCAATAATATAAAGCACGGTAGCAATGTAGGATATTATTTGTGTTATCTTGATCCATGAAAACTATAGTTTTCTATATGATATAATAGAGCATGGACTGTGTTTAAGGCCTCTCTTTAATAGAGTTGTATTTACGTTATTTTGATCCATGAAAACATTAGTCAATTACTTTAGAATTAATTTTCCTCGTTACTATATATGTCTTACGCCTTTGATTTGATTTAATTCAATTTCACTTGTACACGTGATCAATAATCAAGAAAAGTAAATGAATACATTATAACATAACTATTTTATCTTCTGCAGTATTATGAAATAACTCATAAGCTAAACATTTCATCTTTCTTTTTGTAGGAGAAAAGGGAAGAAATCATTATCCATTACACACCTATTAAGTACATAACTCTGCTTGCAAATAAATTTTTTGAACTGTTACATTACATGCCATCATATAGAGTCCTTAAGTCATTGATTAATACCCTGATAACTTTTTTATATCATAAGCATAACTTTATTAGTTTATTTTTCCGTATTATGTTTATGGGTTATTGTGTCTAAAGATTCATGAAAATGGACTTTGGGGAAATTTGAAAGGTCATGTAACACGTGTAAAATCTCTATTCATGACCTTTCAAATTTCCCAAAAGTCAAGTTTGAAAGGTCAATATTATATTTCGTATTCGGTTCTTTACGATATTTAATTATCTATTGTGAAAGATTATATTGAGTTGCGTAAGTATTTGATTAAGACAACGATCAAATGGAACATCGTTATTGCAGATATCAACTGTTCCACGTATTTTACCATCCACATAGTAAGCAAAGGGGAAAATGAAGAGAATGATCCTGATCCATATTAACCTCGTATTGTTACTTTTCTTCAGGAGCTACCTGAAGGCAGTTGGTATTGTTCGCATTTCGCACTACACTTATCATATTTGCAAATATATAATATATTCATTGATTATAATTTTAAAACATATCATTTTAAGGGTAATTGTATTCGGATGTTATATTCGATGCGTTTTATGAAATCACTCTATTCAGAGTGGAGGCTTAAATAAAATTTAAATGTTGAATATAGTGTCCTTATTTTTGTGGACTATTTTTTTAAATGTTCTTAGGATTTGAATAGTGTGACAAGCATAACTGAATTTGTTTAAATTCGGGACATGATACCTATATATATAGCACTGCTCTTGTGCGGACCGATCCGTATTTTAAGAATGCGGACCAGACATGTGTCACCTGAAGATGAGCCCAGAAAAGAGAGAGAATGTGACTATAATTTAGCCTATAATTTCTTGGATCACTGCGAGGTGACACATATCCGGTCCGCACTCTTAAAATGCTAACTGGTCCGCAAAAGAGTAGTATTATATATATATATATATATATATATATATATATATTACTAACATACCTTTGTCGTTAAAAATTCAGACAAATATAAAACATGTGCAATAAGGTACTCGTGGTATTATAACTTGTTGGCCTGAAAATATACCTAGGGGATGAATTTTTTGATGTTTTGTTATGGAAAGAACAAAATATTTAAATTAATTTCTGCAATGCACGTTCTGGGAGAGGCAGAGACAAACCCACGAGTACACTATGGGTTTTACACAATCCGCCTTCAGGATTTAATGCAGTGTATGAACAGTTATTTGATTCAAACTCTGTATTGTTTGATCAAATCGGGAACACTCTGAATTTGTAATCTAATAATAACAAAATGTAGACGATGAAGAGAGGAGAAATTAGCAATTTTCGGTGTCCAAAACAGAGGCTTGGAACTCTTTTTATAGCCATTTATGTGACTGTTCTTCAATAGTCACAACTCTTCATACTGTATATATATCTATATTATATGAGAGGGGGTGTTTTACTGTTCCAAAAAATCTACGATTGGGATCAATTTTTTTTGGGCGATCTAAGGGTTCCAGATTGTGCCATGTAGGATTGTACACATTATGACGTGGCAAATGAGATAACTTACTCTTTCAACCCCGTAAGCTACCCGACATCTCATTCTCTCCCCCATCACTCATCTCACTCATCCATCCAAACCCTACCCCTCTCTCCCTCTCATGAACAAGCCGCCGTCCCCTCCTTATCTCATCTTCACGCTGCCCTTCCCCCACACCCACGAGGTAATCGCTCTCCCTTTTACACACACACACACACACACACACAATCGCACCTTATCTCCCTATCTCTTACACAAAAAAAATCTTACACACAGTCTGATTTCAACATACACCCACACATTCGCAGCCACATCCACAATCGCATGGGTGTGATTTCAACATACACACACACAATCTGATTTTAACATACACACACAATCACACACACAATCGAACACACAATCTGATGGGTACGATTTTTAGGGTTTGCTTTGCATTTTGGGGTTTTGCATAACACCTTACACACACAATCGTGCACACACAATCTGATGGGTGTGATTTTTAGGGTTTTCAACAAATTGATTTCTTGGGGTTTTCCATAACACCCGATTTCAACATAAGATTCAAATTTTGGGGTTGTTTATTTTTTCTTTTTCAGATCAAGACATGGTGGATGCTCTTTATCTCCTTCAAATTATGCAGCTCTCGAGGGTGAGTTGTATCCAGAATAACGTATACATTATTCAATTAATTGCCTGCATTATCCCAAATTGTGGATGCTTTATAAGTATTGTGTTCCTCTTATTTGGTTCTAAAACATAAATCATTTATTTTTTATTCAAATGCATATGATATTTTCGGACTAAAAAAAATAATTGTTTATACTTTACACTAAAGTTATTGGTAATTATTTTATATAATTTTATATAATTGGTGTTGCAAGGGGAAATAAGTTTAATTACGGGGTTCAACTTCGAGATGGCGGAATGCTATTGATTTTTATCTTAAAAATTAGCATAACGCTCTGAAGTTATTGGTATTTGGTAATGATATATTTTTTTGTTGAAGGAAAAGGAATCATGGATGCGGGTTTTGGGATCGAATGATTGATAGCGCACGGTTCAGATGCAATAGAGTGACATGGCCTAATGGTAAGATACTATTCAAACCATTTGGGTTTGATTTGCTTTAAATGGAGATTTTCGACTAAACAAAATTAATTGTTTATGATTTACACTAAAGTTATTAGTAATTATTTTATATAATGGAGATTTCCGGCTTGCATTATTCAATATTGGTGTTGAGAGAGAAAATAAGTTTAATATGGTTTAAATATGTATACGATGTCTGTTCAATTTTGGGTGCATTTGAGTTTTTGTGTGTTTTCTTCAGATGTTGGGGAACGCATAGTTAGTTAGACATACACTATTACGGGGTGAAACTTTCGAGATGGCGAAATGCTATTGATTTTTATCTTAAAAATTATCATAGCGCTCTGAAGTTATTGGTATTTGGTATCGATATATTTTTTTGTTGAAGGAATAGGAATCAAGGATGCGAGTTTGGGATCGAATGATTGATAGCGCACGGTTCCGATGTAATAGAGTGACATGGCATAATGGTAAGATACTATTGAACAAAATATTTTGGCGACTCATTGTGACACTCCGACTAATTAAATACCGGGTAGCTACTCCTTTATTAAATTAATACAAAATGCCAAGTTGGTTCAGTTAATATCATCACTGTCGAAAACATTTTAATGATTACTAACCACCTAGTATTTAAAAACTAAGTTTTCAAATTTTAAATTAAATCTGATTAACATGCAATAAAAAATTATGAAAGAATAACATAACCATTCACCATAAAGAAGCAATAGAATAACCAACAAATAAGAATAAGTCTGGAGGAAATACTCCTCACAACAATCCCACAGCTGAAATAAATAGAACAGTGTACCCTCAATTAATTACATGCCAAAATCTGAATAACTGAAATATGAAATGTCTCTAAATGGAAATGGGCGACATGCCCTACAAATGATGAAACTGAATACGGAGTCAGAACTAGAAAAGGAGGCGTCTACTATCAAGGCCCTATAACTTCCACAACAGCTACAGCTCGTCACCTGACTGGAAATCCTATGCATGGTGTCCTTGTGGCTGGGCACCTAAAAGGTTTTTACAAAAATAGATTTGAAAGCAAACGGGTAATAGCCCGAAAGTGGAGAGTATTTTAAAAACAACAAGTGCTTTAATAACATTAAAACAATGAATGAAAAATACATGTTAGGACGTGCACTCACATGCGCTCCTCACCTCTCAACTAATGTGCACTCCTAACGCATCCATCGCCCGTACTAGTTATGCTACTAACTAACTAGTCTAATACAAAACCTGGCTTCACTTGGTATGTTTAAGGGTTTATTCATGACATTAAAGTATACCTTGTATGTGCCGTAATTCCCTATTAACAACCTTTTATTATGTGGAGTTCTCATTTTAATCTCTATTAAAATAGTACAAGTATACACATCGTTACTTTACTAAGTATTTCATTGAACATTATTTGTATATTATTCACATCATAAATATACATTATAGGCACCCCTAGCCTAGGCTACGGTGCACATACTCTTCTATCTCATCCCGGTACATCACGTACATAAGGATTACAAATTCCGAATTTCCCAGGAATTGTTAGAATAAGCAAAACACACAAAAATGGAGGCGAACATAATTCAACATATCCATGGGTCACGTACATACCTACGCTCCATAGTCAGCTGACTTATTAACTCACAAATAATTCATTCTCTTAACTATATCCTCTAGGTACCAATCTATATCCACCCGTAGGCACACAAAGATTAGATGGTCCTAAACGAACGCAAACCTCCCGTGATAGCAAGTATGGTAGGTATGTCATACACATAAAATCATACATACTAAGCATGCACACATCTTAGTAATTACCATATTTTATTAGTTGTATACTTATCATTCTTATACCAACTTATAATGTTATGCAATTCACATATCCCCGGTTAATACTAATATTTAAATCGTCAATTATTCTCACATCGTAATTAGTTACTCACGTCCTAATCCACAATTTTCATTTGATTCAAATCACACTTCTATGTTTTACTCCTCAATATATCCCAAATATCCCAACTATATCAATTAGTCATCAAGGGAATGTTATCTCTACAATTCAACAAGGTTACGGGACACTAGAAATCAACCAGGCCAAAAAGGCCAATCTGTCAACTTGTTAGAAGTCTCGTTCGAACGAGAGTTCGTTCGAACGAAGTGGGCATCTAACGAGATCTCATTCGAATGAAAGGCATCGAACGAACATCCAACTCGTTAGAAGTCAAACTATCAACTCGTTAGAAGATCGTTCGAACGAGCTCGTTCGAACGACCTGGGCAGGCCTTCTAACGAGGTGACAGTTTCGAGCCCAGAATTCTCCTATCTCGTTTTTCACAATTTTCTTCACCTCTAATCTCATCTAAACATCATTTCAACAGTAGTTCAAGGTTTCTAATCATTCCTAAACATACTTCGGTCGTATTTTAACATATATATGGGATCAAATCATCCTAAACCACATCTAATCATCAAATCTCCCCAATTTTCCCCAAATCTCATGAACATGAACCCTAGAAATTTAGAGTTATCAACAACCATAATTAAATCCGTTTTTGTGTTATAAAAGATGTATTTCTATCAGAATAATCACCCAAACATGATTCTACATGCAATCTCCTTATCAAAATGTGAATTTCTAATTCCAATTCAATGGGTTTTTATCAATCTCCCACAACAATGCAATTTTTATAAATTTCTAAGCATGAAAGAAACATTCGCTTGAAATTAACGTAATTAAACCACTTGCCTTGGATTTTTCTCTGAATTTGTCATTGAATTGATGAAGGTTGCTCTCTCTCCTTTTCTCCCAAGGTTGAAGGTTGAAGATGGGGTTAGGGTTCTCTCTTTGGGAACTTCTCCTAACTTCTCATGAAACCCCCGTAGCCCTCTAATCAGTTAAGTGTTGGTAATGGGTTAGTGGGTAAAGACTAAATAAGATTTTAACTTCTAATTTTCGTGGGTTTTAATTCCCAAAATTCCGAAATTACCAAACTACCCTTTTGGGTTGCCGGTATGGCCTAAAAATGCCCCGGGACCCAAACTAAACCCCCGACTAGTGTTTTCTGACTATTTCGACCCTTCCGGACTCGTTGGCGCACTCAAAATGACCATACGGTTGATAAAAATAAAATTTACTTTTTAATTCAAATAATTACATTCCTGACGCGACTGTCACGTGCGTCCCAACTAAATTTTCCAAATTGCCGTATTTCAGCCTCGCGATAATTTTGATATTTTCAATATTCATATATTGTCATATATACATATTATAATCAAATACCAAGTCACATCTCGTTAGTATTTTATCTGGATTAATTCTCAATTAATTCACATTTAATTTAATTAATCCCACAAATAAATATCAATAAAAGTACGGGGTATTACACTCATATGTACTCATTTTAGAACTTCTTTACAATTTAAAGTAGTATGTAAGTTCTTCATTTTCAATGGCCTAACGGATGGTCTTTGTTCTCAGTTGCAATTTTTTGTTGGTGGGTGACTTAAATTCACAGGAACGAGGTAACCATCAAGCTCAATGTTAAGTTGAATTTTTTTTCTTTATGATGTTGGTTATAGAGTAGATTTTAGTTGCAACGAATCAATTTATGTTCTTTTATGTAGATAATGAAATCAAAACTCCCATGTGAGGATATGTTCTGTTTGGTTCAGGTAATTTATTCTTGCGCCTCTCCAGAAATTGTGCCACTGTTGAATAATCCTAATTGTCTTTGATCTTCTTTCATTTCAGGCTTGACCATTGATATCTCTAATATCACTCTAATATGTTGATACACCAAGTTGCCTGCTCAGCTTCTTCTGCAGATAGATTATGCACAAATCTGATTTGGAATCCTATATATGACACGGTATATTATAAAAATATCTACTATATTTCATAAATATTAAATATATACCTTTTCTGTATAGTCTATATTATATGAGAGGGGGTGTTTTACTTTTCCTAAAAATCTACGGTTCGGATCGATTTTTTTTGGGCGCTCTAAGGTTTCCAAATTGTGCCATGTAGGATTGTACACATTATGAAGTGGCAAATGAGATAACTTACTATTTCAACCCCGTAAGCTACCCGACATCTCATTCTCTTCGCCATCACTCATCTAACTCATCCCTCCAAACCCTACCCCTCTCTCCCTCTCATGAACCAGCCGTCGTCCCCTCCTTCTCTCATCTTCACGCTGCCCTTCCCCTACGCCCATGAGGTAATCTCTCTCCCTTTTACACACACACACACACACACACACACACACAATCGCACCTTATCTTCCTCTCTCTTACACACAAAAAATCCCACACACAGTCTGATTTCAATATCCACCCACACATTCGCACCCACACCCACAATCGCATGTGTGTGATTTCAACATACACACACACAATCTGATTTTAACATACACACACAATCACGCACATAATCTGATGGGTTCGATTTTTAGGGTTTGCTTTGCATTTTGGGGTTTTGCATAACACCTTACACACACAATCGTGCACACACAATCTGATGGGTGTGATTTTTAGGGTTTTCAACAAATTTATTTCTTGGGGTTTTGCATAACACCCGATTTCAACATAAGATTCAAATTTTGGGGTTGTTTACTTTTTCTTTTTCAGATCAAGACATAGTGGATGCTCTTTATAATTTTCAAATTATGCAGCTCTCGAGGGTGAGTTGTGTCTAGAATAACGTATACATTATTCAATTAATTGCCTGCATTATCCCAAATTGTGGATGCTTTATAAGTATTGCGCTCCTCCTATTTGGTTCTAAAACATAAATCATTTATTTTTATTCATATGCATATGATATTTTCGGACTAAAAAAAATAACTGTTTATTCTTTACACTAAAGTTATTGGTAATTATTTTATATAATTTTATATAATTGGTGTTGCAAGTGGAAATAAGTTTAATTTCGGGGTTCAACTTTTGAGATGGCGGAATGCTATTGATTTTTATCTTAAAAATTAGCATAGCGCTCTGAAGTTATTGGTATTTGGTAATGATATATTTTTTTGTTGAAGGAATAGGAATCATGGATGCGGTTTTTGGGATCGAATGATTGATAGCGCAGGGTTCAGATGCAATAAAGTGACATGGCCTAATGGTAAGATACTATTCAAACCATTTGGGTTTTATTTGCTTTAAATGGAGATTTTCGACTAAACAAAATTAATTGTTTATGCTTTACACTAAAGTTATTAGTAATTATTTTATATAATGGAGATTTCCGGCTTGCATTATTTAATATTGGTGTTGCAAGAGGAAATAAGTTTAATATGGTTTAAATATGTATACGATGTCTGTTCAATTTTGGGTGCATTTGAGTTTTTGTGTGTTTTCTTCAGATGTTGGGGAATGCATAGTTAGTTAGACATACACTATTACGGGGTTCAACTTTCGAAATGGCGGAATGCTATTGATTTTTATCTTAAAAATTAGCATAGCGCTCTGAAGTTATTGGTATTTGGTATCGATATATTTTTTTGTTGAAGGAATAGGAATCATGGATGCGGGTTTGGGATCGAATGATTGATAGCGCACGGTTCCGATGTAATAGAGTGACATGGCCTAATGGTAAGATACTATTGAAAAAAATATTTTGGCGACTCATATGTACTCATTTTAGAACTTCTTTACAATTTAAAGTAGTATGTAAGTTCTTCATTTTCAATGGCCTAACGGATGATCTTTGTTCTCAGTTACAATTTTTTGTTAGTGGGAGACTTAAATTCATAGGAACGAGGTAACCATCAAGCTCAATGTTCAGTTGAATTTTTTTTCTTTATGATGTTGGTTATAGAGTAGATTTTAGTTGCAATGAATCAGTTTATGTTCTTTTATGTAGATAATGACATTAAAACTCCCGTGTGAGGATATGTTCTGTTCGGTTCAGTTAATTTATTCTTGCGCCTCTCCAGAAATCGGGCCACTGTTGAATAATACTGATTGTCTTTGTTCTTCTTTCATTTCAGGCTTGACCATTGATATCTCTAATATCTCTCTAATATGTTGTGTGACACCCCGTCTAATTAAATACCGGGTAGCTACTCCTTTATTAAATTAATTCAAAATGCCAAGTTGGTTCAGTTAATAGCATCACTGTCGAAAACATTTTAATAATTACTAACCACCTAGTATTTAAAAAGTAAGTGCCAAATTTTATGTTAAGTCTGATTAACATGCAGTAAAAGAATAATGAAAGAATAACAACCATTCACCATAATGAAGTAATGAATAACCAACAAAGTAAATATAAATCCGGAGGAAAACTCCTCACAACAATCCCACAACTGAAAAATAATTCGACAAGTCTGAATCCTGAATAATTACATACCAAACGTCTGAATAACTGAAATAAATGAAATGTCTCTAAAAGAAATGGGCGACATGCCCTACAACTGATAACTGAAGAATATCGAGTCAAGATAGATGAAGCATCTACAAGAAAAGTCCTGTAACTTCCACAAACAGCTACAGCTCGTCACCTGAATGAGGATCCTAAGCATGGTGTCCTTGTGGCTGGGCACCTAAAATGGTTTTTACAAAAATAGATTTGAAAGCAAATGGGTCAGAGCCCGAAAGTGGAAATCTTTTTAAAAACAGCAAGTATTTTAATAGCATTAAAACATTAAATGCAAAATACATGTTAGGACGTGAACTCACATGAAATTCTCACCTCTCGACTACATGTGCACTCCTAACGTACCGTACCCATCTACATGACATACACATCTAACCAAACCGTAATAAGTTCTACCCCTTACTACTCGATCCCCATATTACATTCTAGTGTTAACAAATAAATAAAGGGCTTCACTTAAACTCAGATTCTCAATTAGTAATATAATTCACTATCGGTTAACCCGCTATGTTCTCCCATTACATTACCTTAATTATGTTCACAATAACACATGAAAGTTACCATTAATTAAGTGTATATTATTCACGTCATAAGTATACAATACAAGCACCCCGAGACTAGCTGCAGTGCACACATACTCTGCTATCCATCCCGGTACATCACTTACATAAGGATCACATATTCCGAATCTCTTAGGAATAGTTCTTAGATAACAACATCACAAATAATGGAGGCGAACACAGTCACATCACATGGGTCACGCACATACCTGCGCTCCCACGATCAGCGGACTTATTAACATCCCAATAACTCCTTCTCTGACCTATGTTCATCGAGGTAACCAATCTAAATCCGGGCAACACAAAGATTAGAAGGCCCTAAGCGAACGTAAACCTCCCGTGATAGCAAGTATGGTAGGTATGTCATACACATAAAATCAATACGTATACTAAGTATTCACACGTCTTAGTAATCACCATAATATATTGGTGGTACACTTCTCATTCTCGTACCGACATATAATACTACACAATTTATATGTTCTCGGTTAATATAATACATTAGGCCGTCAATAGTTCTCGCAACGTAATAGATACTCACGTCCTAATTCATATTTTTCCCTTAGGTTCCAACTACACTTCTAGGTTTGACTCCTCATTATATCCCAAACATCCCAAATGTAACAATTAATCATCAAGGGAAGGTTATCTCTACATATACACAAGGTTATGGGACACTCGGGATCAAAACGGGCTAAAAATCCTAGACTGTCAACTCGTTCGAAGTTTCGTTCGAACGAGGCTGTTCGAACGAGAGTTCGTTCAAACTAACTGGGCCTTCTAACGAGATCTCGTTCGAACGAAAGTCTTCGAATGAAAATCCCTCTCGTTAGAACCTAAACTGTCAACTCGTTAGAAGCTCGTTTGAACGAGCTCGTTCGAACGACGTGGGTAGGTCTTCTAACGAGTGGCCAGATTCAAGCCCAGAAATTTCTTTACTCGTTTTTCAAATTTCTCTACACCACCAATCTCCTCTAAACATCGTTCCAACATCAATTTAAGTTTCCTAATTCGTACTAAACATACATAGGTCACCTACTAACGTTTTTGTGGGGATTAAATCACTATAAACATCATCCAAATATCAAATCCATACATTTATCCCCAATTTCAAGAACATGAACCCTAAAATTTATAAATCATCAAAGAGTCTAAATAAATCCGTTTTTATTTCATCCAAAACGTATTAACATCATATTATTCACCTACATATAGTTCTACATGCAAATCGTCATCACAATACAAGTTTCTAATTCCAAATTAATGGGTTTTTATCAAACTCCCAAGAACAATAAGATTTTTATAAATTCCTACACATGGAAGAAGCATTCTCTGAAATTAATTGGAATTAAACCACTTGCCTTATTGGAATCTCTGATTTGATGACGAATTTCTGAAGGTTGAATTGCCTTCTCTCTCTCTCTACAGAATCCTTCTCTCTCTCTCAACAAGCTTTTCTTCTCAAGGTGTTAATGGAGGTGGGGTTGGTTTTGCCAAGTTATAACTTCTCCCGTAGCCCACTTCCTAAATTGGGGTTGGAAATGGCTTAGTGGGTTAATACTAAGTCAGATTTGTAACTCTAATTTTCGTGGGTTTTAATTACCCAATTTCCAAAATTACCAAAATGCCCTTATAAGTTACCGGTATGGCCCAATAATGCCCCGGGACCCAAACTTAACCCCCGGCTAGTGTTTTCTGACTATTTCGACACTTCCGGACAAGTTGGCGCACCAAAACGACCATACAGTTAATAGAACTAAAATTCACTTTTAATTAAAATAAATATTTCCATGACGCGACTGTCACACGCGTCTCAATAAAATTTTCCAACTTGCCGTATTTCAATCTCACGACAAATTTCATACTTCAATATTCATGTATAATCATATATGCACATTATATTCAAATACCAACTCGCATCTCGCTAGTATTTTAATCCGGATTAATTTCCAATTAATACGCATGTAATTTAATTAATCCCATAAATAAATATCACAAAAATACGGGGTATTACATACTTCCCCCCTAATAACTGAATTTCGTCCCGAAATTCGAAACTAGAAAGTACCTGGTAAGAACAACTCTGGATAACGTTCGCAACATTATGATGTCGCCACTGAACACGCACTAACGGGACTATCTTTGACCGTTGTTTCCGCTCACTTCGGTCCAAAATAGCAATCAGCCCCTCCTCGTAGGAGCTATCAGGCTGGAGATCGATGTCCTCCAAAGCAATGTGAGAATGAGCCAAATCGTCTCTAAGATATTTCCTTAGCGAGGAAATATGAAACACATCGTGAATCCGATGCAAACGCTCCGGTAACCCAAGCCTATACGCAACCGGTCCAATCCGCTCAATAATAGGAAATGGTACCACATATCTCGATGCCAACTTCCCTTTCTTTCCGAAACGCATAATCCCCTTCATAGGAGATACTCTGAGCAAAACCTGGTCCCCCACTTGGAACTCCCTGAAGAATCTCTTCGCATCAGCATAGCTCTTCTACCGATCCTGAGCTACTCGAATGCGACTCCGTATCAATTCTATCCTCGCCGAAGTATCCTGAATCACTTCCGGCCCAAGTAGTTTGTTGTCCCCCACCTCCAACCAACATGCTGGGGAACGACAAGGTCTATCGTACAACGCCTCAAATGGAGCCATGCAAATAGTGAACTGGTAGGAGTTGTTGTAAGAAAACTCCACCAGTGGACGATACTGCTCCCATCCTCCTCCAAAATCAATGATACTCATCCATACCATGTCCTCTAACATCTGGTTTGTACGCTCGGATTGCCCATCGGTCTGCGGGTGGTACGCCATGCTCAACCGCAATTCTGTGCCCATGGCCTCCTGAAAACTCTCCCAAAATCGTGAAACAAATATCTTGTCTCAGTCAGACACGATATTTAGGGGCACACCGTGAAGTCTCACTATCTCTGCAATAAAGAGCTGGGCATACTGTCTCGCAGTGTAGTCTGTCCTTACGGGTAGAAAATGAGCGACTTTGGTCAACCTGTCCATAATTACCCAAATGGATTCGTGACCTCTCTGTGACGTAGGCAATCCCGTGATAAAGTCCATGGATATGCTCTGCCACATCCACATCGGGACCTGCAACGGCTGTAGCAGTCCTGCCGGTCTCTGATGATCCACTTTTACTAACTGACAAGTGGTGCATTTAGAAACAAACTCGATAATATCTCTCTTCATTCCGCTCCACCAATACTGTTGTCTCATGTCTTGGTACATTTTGTCCCCACCGGGATGTACCGCGAACCGTGAGCCGTGCGACTCTGCCATCACCTCATGCCGTAATTCCTCCCCTTCCGGAACTACTAATCTCCCATTGAAGCATAATCCCCCTTCTGAGCTAACGGTATAGGATTCATCTCCCTCTGCTAATAATCGAACTATTAGCTCCTGACAGAACGAGTCATCTGCTTGTGCCTTTACCACTCTCGTGACAATCTACGGTGTAACAGTCATTACCGACATGAATGATCGGGCCACTGCATCCTGGTGTCCCAATTCCTTCCATTTGTTTTTCCACACCACTTCCACTTCATCTGCTGGCCTACGGCTCAACGCGTCTGCTACCACATTAGCCTTCCCCAGGTGATACTGGATATCGAATTGATAATCCTTCACGAACTCAAGCCACCTCCGTTGCTGCATATTCAACTCCTTCTGCGTGAATAGGTACTGTAGGGACTTGTGGTCTGTGAACAATCGAAACTTTTCCCCCAAAAGGTAATGTCTCCAAATACGAAGGGCAAATACAACTGCCGCCAACTCCAAGTCATGAGTGGGGTAGTTCTTCTCATGAGGCTTTAGCTTACGGGATGCATAAGCAATGGCCTGACTCTCCTGCTGTAATACACCTCCAAGTCCTTGCAAGGAAGCATCGGTGTAAACTAAATACTCAACTCCCGGTCTCGTTAATGCTAACACAGGTGCTGAGGTCAACTTATCCTTCAATTCATCAAATGCCAACTGACAGGCATCACTCCAGATGAATGGCACACCCTTACGAGTCAGATGTGTCAAAGCACCTGCTATCTTCGAGAATCCCCGAATAAACCTCCTGTAGTATCCTGCTAGGCCCAAGAAACTACGAATCTCTGTCGGTGTCGTGGGTTGTCCCCACTTTCTCACCGCGGATACCTTCCCCGGATCAACAGATATTCCCCGGTCGGAAATAATATGTCCCAAAAACTGGACCTCCTTCAGCCAAAACTCGCATTTCTCATATTTTGCATACAACTCGTTTTGACGTAGTGTCTGCAAAAATTGCCTCAAATGCTCGGCGTGCTCCTCCTCTGTCTGGGAGTAAACCAGAATATCATCGATGAAGACTATGACAAACTGATCTAGGAAATCCCTGAACACTCTATTCATCAAGTCCATAAACACTGCTGGAGCGTTGGTCAAACCAAAAGGCATAACCCAAAACTCGTAAGATCCATATCTCGATAAGAACGCATTATTCGAGACATCCTCTTCCCTGATACGCAACTGATGGTATCCCGATCTCAAACCAATCTTTGAGAAGAAAGAAGCTCCTCTCAACTGGTCGAATAAGTCATCGATTCGAGGCAACGGATATTTATTCCGTATCGTGACCTTATTCAACTCTCGGTAGTCCACACACAATCTCAGTGAACCATCTCTCTTCTTCACGAACAACACAGGGGCACCCCACCGTGAAGTACTCCTCCGTATAAACCCCTGACCCAACAACTGCTCAATCTGATCCCGTAACTCCCTCATCTCAGCTGGAGCCATACGGTACGGTGCGCGTGCTATAGGTCTCGTATCTGGTAGTAAGTCTATGCCAAAGTCTATCTCTTGATTGGGGGGTAATCCAGGTATATCCTGAAATACATCGGCAAACTCTCTAACAACCGGAATAAAATCAAGTGGTATCACCACCTCCTTAGAGGTCTCATCCTCTATATAGTACAAATGAGTGGACGATCCTCCCTCGGAATGAGGCATCGCCACCAAAAACATCTCCTGCCCGGGAATGGCAAAGATAATACTCCTACTGAAATAGTCAATCATGGCTCGGTACGCAACAAGCCAATCCATACCAATAATGGCATCATACTCGGTCATCTCTAATACTAAAATATCTGCAGGTAATACCAAACTACCAATCTCTACCCCTACTCCCCGGTATATAAAGAAAATAAGTGACCCACTCCCTAATGGTGAGCCTACACACATCACTGTGCTCTCTGCTGTGGCTAACAACCCTAAGGCTTTCGCAAAATGTGTAGCTATAAAGTAATGTGTTGCCCACATATCAAACAAAACCCGACCCATAGTACCATGGATAGGGAACATACCCTCAATCGCGGGTGGTGCCTACGGAGCTGCTGCTTGGTGGACGTTATAGACACGTCCATACTGTAACTGTCCCTGCTGCACAGGAACTGCTGGAATGGCTGGAAGAGCTAGCACCTGGGCTGGAGCTGGGAGGGCTGGTGGAAAAAGTGGCCTCTATGGCTCATGTCGAGCACCCTGCTGCTGCTGCGGGCCCCTGCCCCTATCAGGATAGTCCTGACATTTATGGCCAGTCTTGCCACAAACGAAACACTTCCCTGGGAAGTTCCCCCCTCTCTGTCCCTGCTGCCCCCGGCCCTGGTGGCCGTTACCGTTCCTCCACTTGCCCTGCTGGCCTTGCTGAAACTGATGTTGACCATTCTGACCCTGATGGTTCTGATGGCCGTTCGGACCCTGATGGCCCTGCCAGAAACCTCCCTGTTCGTGCCTGAAATTTCCCGACCTGAACCTCTTGTGATCCCCCTGCTGAGAACCCTGATCACCCTGCCTCTGCCCCTGAACAGAATGTGCCCCACTGGCACCATTTCCCCCAGTCCTGGACTGATGGCTGGACTCTCCTGACCTCTTGCCTTCAGCCATGTGAAAGCGATGGTCCGGGCAATGTAACAGTGCAGCGTTAACCACATCAGAATAAGTGTCTAACGAGAGGTTCCCTAACAAGTGCTGATGAATCCTCTATGTCAACCCGTCCGTAAATTTCTGTATCTTCTTCTCTTCTGTTGGTATTTCATCCGGAAAAATATTCAGAGGATCAGTGAATTCGGCCTCATACTCGGCCACAGTCTTACCCTCCTACTTGAGGCTCATCAACTTTCTCCTCATCTCCGTGTGAACAGCTGACGGAAAGTATTTGCGGTCGAACCGCACCCAAAACTCCTGAATAGTGAGAGTATCTCTCTCCTCCACGGTGGTAATAGACTCCCACCACTGCAGTGCAGACCCTACTAGCTTAAAGGTAGCTAGTACCTGCTTTTTGACATCTGTGCACTCATACATCCTCAAGTGCTGCTGTATATCCTTCCTCCACTGACTCGAATCTACCACATCGGAGCTACCTGCGAACTCCGGAGGGTGTGCTTTCTGGAAAGCATCACGTACACGTTCCCAAGCATACGGGAATGCATGAGCCTGAACTGGCATGGCTATCGGTGCCTGAGGTGGTTCCTGCTGAACTACAGCTAGTGCGGCAATTACTACCTGGGCCACAATGGCTGCAACCTCGGCGGCATTCATCGTGCCCTGAAAGGGTTCGGGCGGTTGTTCTGGCATTGCATCCCTGGGAATCCTTTGTGCACGTCGTGGAGGCATCTGAAATAAGAATGAAGTTTATAACTTTGCAGTTATAAACTTAAAATAGCTGAAGAACGTAGCATATACAAGAGAGTACAACAGTCCTAAAATATAGGGCTCTATATCAAAGAAAGCTCAGCGGAAACATAATAAGCCGTACAGATCCTAATGGACACTAGAACCTGATGCTCTGATATCACCTGTGACACCCCGTCTAATTAAATACCGGGTAGCTACTCCTTTATTAAATTAATTCAAAATTCCAAGTTGGTTCAGTTAATAACATCACTGTCGAAAACATTTTAATAATTACTAACCACCTAGTATTTAAAAAGTAAGTGCCAAATTTTAAGTTAAGTCTGATTAACATGAAGTAAAAGAATAATGAAAGAATAACAACCATTCACCATAATGAAGTAATGAATAACCAACAAAGTAAATATAAATCCGGAGGAAAACTCCTCACAACAATCCCATAACAGAAAAATAATACGACAAGTCTGAATCCTGAATAATTACATGCCAAACGTCTGAATAACTGAAATAAATGAAATGTCTCTAAAAGAAATGGGTGGGATGTCCTACAACTGATAACTGAAGAATATCGAGTCAAGATAGATGAATCGTCTACAAGAAAAGTCCTGTAAATTCCACAAACAGCTATAGCTCGTCACCTGAATGAGGATCCTAAGCATGGTGTCCTTGTGGCTGGGCACCTAAAATGGTTTTTACAAAAATAGATTTGAAAGAAAATGGGTCAGAGCCCGAGAGTGGAAATCATTTTAAAAACAACAAGTGTTTTAATAGCATTAAAACATTAAATGCAAAATACATGTTAGGACGTGCACTCACATGAAATTCTCACCTCTCGACTAGATGTGAACTCCTAACGTACCGTACCCATCTACATGACATACACATCTAACCAAATCGTAATAAGTTCTACCCCTTACTACTCGATCCCCATATTACATTCTAGTGTTTACAAATAAATAGAGGGCTTCACTTAAACTCAGATTCTCAATTAGTAATATAATTCACTATCGGTTAACCCGCTATGTTCTCCCATTACATTTCCTTAATTATGTTCACAATAACACATGAAAGTTCCCATTAATTAAGTGTATATTATTCACGTCATAAGTATACAATACAAGCACCCCGAGACTAGCAGCGGTGCAGACATACTCTGCTATCCATCCCGGTACATCACATAGATAAGGATCACATATTCCGAATCTCTCAGGAATAGTTCTCAGATAACAACATCACAAATAATGGAGGCGAACACAGTCACATCACATGGGTCATGCACATACCTGCGCTCCCACAATCAGCGGACTTATTAACATCCCAATAATTCCTTCTCTAACCTATGTTCATCGAGGTAACCAATCTAAATCCGGGCAACACAAGGATTAGAAGGCCCTAAGAGAACGTAAACCTCCCGTGATAGCAAGTATGGTAGGTATGTCATACACATAAAATCAATACGTATACTAAGTATTCACACGTCTTAGTAATCACCATAATATATTGGTGGTACACTTCTCATTCTCGTACCGACATATAATACTACACAATTTATATGTTCCCGGTTAATATAATACATTAGGCCGTCAATAGTTCTCGCAACGTAATAGACACTCACGTCCTACTTCATATTTTTCCCTTAGGTTCGAACTACACTTCTAGGTTTGACTCCTCATTATATCCCAAACATCCCAAATGTAACAATTAATCATCAAGGGAAGGTTATCTCTACATATACACAAGGTTATGGGACACTCGGGATCAAAAAAGGTAAAAAGCCTAGACTGTCAACTCGTTCGATTTCTCGTTCGAACGAGGCTGTTTGAACGAGAGTTCATTCGAACGAACTGGGACTTCTAACGAGATCTCGTTCAAACGAAAGTCCTCGAACGAACATCCCTCTCGTTAGAACCCAAACTATCAACTCATTAGAAGCTCGTTCGAATGAGCTCGTTCGAATGACCTGGGTATGTCTTCTAACGAGTGGCCAGATTCAAGCCCAGAAATTTCTTTACTCGTTTTTCAAATTTATCTACACCTCCAATCTTCTCTAAACATCGTTCCAACATCAATTTAAGGTTCCTAATTCGTACTAAACATACATAGGTTACCTACTAACGTTTTTGTGGGAATTAAATCACTATAAACATCATCCAAATATCAAATCCATACATTTTCCCCCAATTTCAAGAACATAGACCCTCAAATTTATAAATCATCAAAGAGTCTAAATAAATCCGTTTTTGTTTCATCCAAAATGTATTAACATCATATTATTCACCTACATATAGTTCTACATGCAAATCCTCATCACAATACAAGTTTCTAATTCCAAATTAATGGGTTTTTATCAAACTCCCAAGAACAATAAGATTTTTATAAATTCCTACACCTGGAAGAAGCATTCTCTGAAATTAATTGGAATTAAACCACTTGCCTTATTGGAATCTCTGATTTGATGACGAATTTCTGAAGGTTGAATTGCACTCTCTCTCTCTCTGCAGAATCCTTCTCTCTCTCTCAACAAGCTTTTCTTCTCAATGTGTTAATGGAGGTGGGGTTGGTTTTGCCAAGTTATAACTTCTCCCGTAGCCCACTTCCTAAATTGGGGTTGGAAATGTCTTAGTGGGTTAATACTATGTCAGATTTTTAACTCTAATTTTCGTGGGTTTTAATTACCCAATTTCCAAAGTTACCAAAATGCCCTTATAAGTTACCGGTATGGCCCAATAATACCCCGGGACCCAAACTTAACCCCTGGCTAGTGTTTTCTGACTATTTCGACCCTTCCGGACGTGTTGGCGCACTCAAAACAACCATACGGTTAATAGAACTAAAATTCACTTTTTAATTAAAATAAATATTTCCCTGACGCAACTGTCACATGCGTCTCAATAAAATTTTCCAACTTGCCGTATTTCAATCTCACGACAAATTTCTTACTTCAATATTCATGTATAATCATATATGCACATTATATTCAAGTACCAACTCGCATCTCGCTAGTATTTTAATCCGGATTAATTCCCATAAATAAATATCACAAAATACGGGGTATTACATGTTGATACACCAAGTTGCTTGCTCGGCTTCTTCTGCAGATAGATTATGCACAAATCTGATTTGGAATCCTCTATATGACACGGTAAATTATATAAATATCTACTATATTTCATAAATATTAAATATATACCTTTTCTGTCTAGTCTATATTATATGAGAGGGGGGTGTTTTACTGTTCCAAAAAATCTACGGTTGGGATATTTTTTTTTTGGGCGATCTAAGGTTTCCAGATTGTGCCATGTAGGATTGTACACATTATGACGTGGTAAATGAGATAACTTACTATTTCAACCCCGTAAGCTACCATAAATCTCATTCTCTCCCCCATCACTCATCTCACTCATCCCTCCAAACCCTACCCCTCCCTCTCATGAACCAGCCGTCGTCCCCTCCTTCTCTCATCTTCATGCTGCCCTTCCCCCACGCCCATGAGGTAATCTGTCTCCCTATTCCACTCACATACACACACACACACACACAATCGCACCTTATTTCCCTCTCTCCTACACATAAAAAATCCCACACACAGTCTGATTTCAACATACACCCACACATTCACACCCACACCCACAATCGCATGGGTGTGATTTCAACATACACACAAACAATCTAATTTTAACATACACACACAATCACACACACAATCGAACACACAATCTCATGGGTGCGATATTTCGGGCTTTCTTTGCATTTTGGGGTTTTGCATAACACCTTACACACACAATCGTGCAAACACAATCTGATGAGTGTGATTTTTAGGGTTTTGAACAAATTGATTTCTTGGGGTTTTGCATAACACCCGATTTCAACATAAGATTCAAATTTTGGGGTTGTTTATTTTTTCTTTTTCAGATCAAGACATGGTGGATGCTCTTTATCTCCTTCAAATTATGCAGCTCTCGAGGGTGAGTTGTGTCCAGAATAACATATACATTATTCAATTAATTGCCTGCATTATCCCAAATTGTGGATGCTTTATAAGTATTGTGATCCTCCTATTTGGTTCTAAAACATAAATCATTTATTTTTTATTCATATGCATATGATATTTTGCGACTAAAAAAATAATTGTTTATTCTTTACACTAAAGTTATCGGTAATTATTTTATATAATTTTATATAATTGGTGTTGCAAGTGGAAATAAGTTTAATTACGGGGTTCAACTTTTGAGATGGCGGAATGCTATTGATTTTTATCTTAAAAATTATCATAGCGCTCTGAAGTTATTAATATTTGGTAATGATATATTTTTTTGTTGAAGGAATAGGAATCATGGATGCGGGTTTTGGGATCGAATGATTCATAGCGCACGGTTCAGATGCAATAGGGTGACATAGCCTAATGGTAAGATACTATTCAAACCATTTGGGTTTGATTTGCTTTAAATGGAGATTTCCTACTAAACAAAATTAATTGTTTATGCTTTCCACTAAAGTTATTAGTAATTATTTTATATAATGGAGATTTACGGCTTGTATTATTCAATATTGGTGTTGCAAGCGGAAATAAGTTTAATATGGTTTAAATATGTATACGATGTCTGTTCAATTTTGGGTGCATTTGAGTTTTTGTGTGTTTTCTTCAGATGTTGGGGAATGCATAGTTAGTTAGACATACACTATTACGGGGTTCAACATTCGAGATGGCGGAATGCAATTGATTTTTATCTTAAAAATTAGCATAGCGCTCTGAAGTTATTGGTATTTGGTAACGATATATTTTTTTGTTGAAGGAATAGGAATTATGGATGCGGGTTTGGGATCGAATGATTGATAGCGCATGGTTTCGATGCAATAGAGTGACATGGCCTAATGGTAAGATACTATTCAACTAAATATTTTGGCGACTCATATTTACTCATTTTAGAACTTCTTTACAATTTAAAGTAGTATGTAAGTTCTTCATTTTCAGTGGCCTAACGGATGATCTTTGTTCTCAGTTGCAATTTTTTGTTGGTGGGTGACTTAATTCATAGGAACGAGGTAACCATCAAGCTCAATGTTAAGTTGATTTTTTTTTCTTTATGCTGTTGGTTATAGAGTAGATTTTAGTTGCAACGAATCAGTTTATGTTCTTTTATGTAGATAATGAAATCAAAACTCCCGTGTGAGGATATGTTATGTTCGATTCAGTTAATTTATTCTTGCGCCTCTCCAGAAATCGGGCCACTGTTGAATAATCCTGATTGCCTTTGTTCTTCTTTCATTTCAGGCTTGACCATGTATATCTCTAATATCTCTCTAATATGTTGATACACCAAGTTGCCTGATCAGCTTGTTCTGCAGATAAATTATGCAGAAATCTGATTTGGAATCCTCTATATGACACGGTATATTATATAAATATCTATTATATTTCATAAATATTAAATATATACCTTTTCTGTCTAGTCTATATTATATGAGAGGGGGTGTTTTACTGTTCCAAAAAATCTACGGTTGGGATAATTTGTTTTGGGCGATCTAAGGTTTCCAGATTGTGCCATGTAGGATTGTACACATTATGACGTGGTAAATGAGATAACTTATTATTTCAACCCCGTAAGCTACCCGACATCTCATTCTCTCCCCCATCACTCATCTCACTCATCCCTCCAAACCCTACCCCTCCCTCTCATGAACCAGCCGTCGTCCCCTCCTTCTTTCATCTTCACACTGCCCTTCCCCCACGCCCATGAGGTAATCTCTCTCCCTTTTACACACACACACACACACACACAATCTCACCTTATCTCCCTCTCTCCTACACATAAAAAATCCCACACACTATCTGATTTCAACATACACCCACACATTCGCACCCACACCCACAATCGCATGGGTGTGATTTCAACATACACACACACAATCTAATTTTAACATACAAACACAATCACACACACAATCGAACACACAATCTCATGGGTGCGATATTTCGGGCTTGCTTTGCATTTTGGGGTTTTGCATAACACCTTACACACACAATCGTGCAAACACAATCTGATGAGTGTGATTTTTAGGGTTTTCAACAAATTGATTTCTTGGGGTTTTGCATAACACCCGATTTCAACATAAGATTCAAATTTTCGGGTTGTTTATTTTTTCTTTTTCAGTTCAAGACACGGTGGATGCTCTTTATCTCCTTCAAATTATTCAGCTCTCGAGGGTGAGTTGTGTCCAGAATAACGTATACATTATTCAATTAATTTCCTGCATTATCCCAAATTGTGGATGCTTTATAAGTATTGTGTTCCTCCTATTTGGTTCAAAAACATAAATCATTTATTTTTTATTCATATGCATATGATATTTTCGGACTAAAAAAAAATTGTTTATTCTTTACACTAAAGTTATTGGTAATTATTTTATATAATTGGTGTTGCAAGTGGAAACAAGTTTAATTACGGGGTTCAACTTTCGAGATGGCGGAATGCTATTAATTTTTATCTTAAAAATTAGCATAGCGCTCTGAAGTTATTGGTATTTGGTAATGATATATTTTTTTGTTGAAGGAATAGGAATCATGGATGCGGGTTTTGGGATCGAATGATTGATAGCGCACGGTTCAGATGCAATAGAGTGACATGGCCTAATGGTAAGATACTATTCAAACCATTTGGGTTTGATTTGCTTTAAATGGAGATTTTCGACTAAACAAAATTAATTGTTTATGCTTTACACTAAAGTTATTAGTAATTATTTTATATAATGGAGATTTCTGGCTTGCATTATTCAATATTGGTGTTGCAAGCGGAAATAAGTTTAATATGGTTTAAATATGTATACGATGTCTGTTCAATTTTGGGTGCATTTGAGTTTTTGTGTGTTTTCTTCAGATGTTGGGGAATGCATAGTTAGTTAGACATACACTATTACGGGGTTCAACTTTCGAGATGGCGGAATGCAATTGATTTTTATCTTAAAAATTAGCATAGCGCTCTGAAGTTATTGGTATTTGGTAACGATATATTTTTTTGTTGAAGGAATACGAATCATGGATGCGGGTTTGGGATCGAATGATTGATAGCGCACAGTTCCGATGCAATAGAGTGACATGGCCTAATGGTAAGATACTATTCAATAAAAAAATTTGGCGACTCATATATTCTCATTTTAGAACTTCTTTACAATTTAAAGTAGTATGTAAGTTCTTCATTTTCAATGGCCTAACGTATGATCTTTGTTCTCAGTTGCAATTTTTTGTTGGTGGGTGACTTAAATTCACAGGAACGAGGTATATTAACGTGATGAGAGTTAATTATTTAATATAAATAATTAACCTGGGAATTTATTAAATTTATGCTATATTAATTTGGGGATTTATTAAATTTAATGTGAGTTGATTATTTAATATAAATCCGAAAATTAATTATGTTATAATTATCAATGTGATGAGAGTTAGTAATTATGGGAAAATTTGTTGAATATTACTAATGAGCAAGGTAATATGTAATAGTGGGTATATCAAATGTCAAGAGTGAATAAAATGACAATTTTGGAAATTGAATCGGGACGCGCCCGTGTCGCGTCAGGACTAAATATTGATAAATAAAAGTGAATATTTTATAAGTTGTTCGTATGGTCATTTTGAGTGTGCCAACGCGTCCGGAAGGGTCGAGATAGTCTAAAAAGTATACCCGGGGGTTTAGTTTGGGTCTCGGGGGGGTTTTTAGGCCTAATTAGTACCCCGGGAGGGCATTTTGGACATTTCACATTTTTGGGTAATTAAACCCACGGAATTTTAAGGGTTATATAAGATTTATAAGGTTGCCTTCTAGGGTTAGAACAACTAAAGACAAGTGACGTCCATAGGAGAGGAAAGGAGAGAGCTCCCAAGGCAAATTCAAGGCTCAAAACCCATCCGTTTGCACCGCCACCACCACCAACGCGTAGATCGCGTGACGGGGAATGCAACCACACCAAAATCATCCGCAAACCAGAACATCAAAAATCCTAGGCAAGTGTTAATCTTGCTTATTTCGTTGATGCATCACTCATATTAGTTTAGGAATGATTAGGATGAGTTGTATGGAAGAAAAACCCAATTTGAGATAGGAAATTTGCATGTAGTGATGATTCAAATGATATTCTAGAAACCCTTTGTCATGTAGAGGATTAAACCACAAAATTATGATGTTGTATAAGAAGGAAATTGTGTAAAAGATTGATTAGAACCATGTTTAAGAAATTCTAGGGTTCTTGAGATTTTTATGAAGTTTTTTCCTATTAATCCATGTTTAGTGACAGAAATTCACATGCTTTATGTAGGAAATACATAATATGATGATATAATGTTAGTAATACAAATTCTTGGACGATTGGGAATGAAAAATATGGAATTGATTGAGGTTGGAGGATTAAACCCGTAACTGGAAAACTGCAGAAATCATATACCTGCTTGATTGATCGATCGAGCCAAGAGCTTTGATCGATCGAAGGTTCGATCGATCGAGCCCCAGACCTCGATCGATCGACCCCCAGACCTCGAACGATCGACCCCTCCTGGCAGACTTATGTTCCCCTTTTAAAATTGTTCAATTGATTCGAAATGAAGAAAACTCCTTAGACATCCTTGTTAAAATAATTTGGGAGACAATGATGACCAGTAGGATTCATTAATGAATAAGAGACCTTTAATGTAAGGCGAGATCCATATTTTTGGGACAGCGTAAGTATATATTAAAGGGGAGATACACATGAGAGAGTTACGTTGGAACATAAATGAATACCTACTGAATTGTACATTTGGAAGGATAGAGTCCATGAGGGTCGCGTAGTAAGTTGGAAAATCCTTCGAATTAAAGTTAGGGAAGAACCGTTATACGGGGTAATAAATAATGGAAATATAAGGATAAATGTTGTGATTATGGGTTATGGGATGAACCTAAATTGATATGATAAAAGTGGTATATTTATATGATTGTGTATGCATATATTATATACATGTGAAAATCATGCCCGCGCTACTTGCTATCCCTGAGGTTACCGCGCTGGGACGATCTTATCTAGATGTGCCTTATGGGGGATATTGACTCGTACCCTAGAAGATAGATATCCTTGGTATAGGCTATTGAATCGATAATTCAGACGGTCCTAAGAGACGTGAGGGTATATACTGGCCTCTTAGAGACTTGGAATCTATGTTTCACCTCAATATTGTTTGTGTATGTGTTAATACAGTTCGAGCGTGATTCCGAACTTGTATTTCCCTTAGTGTGAGTGATACTGGGATTGGATAGCAGAGTATGCCTGCACCATAGTTTTTTATGCGGGGTGCTATTAGAATATATATATTACTCGAGTATTTAATATATATATAAGAAATTCTGGATTTTGAAACTACCTACTGTGTTATGGCAAGTAAGACTGGTATAATATCTCAAATTGGAAATACTTCTTTTGAAAAATATAATATGTCACTGAAGAACTTTATTAATAAATAATGTTATAATGAGAGCTCCCCTATTAAATGAAATTCTCCTTTTATATTGTTCAGTTTTAAAATCTTACGAGTAACCTAAGATACGTTAAACCATTGGGACGTTTAGAGCAGTATAAGATAAGGTAATCCATTGGGAAGGTTAGTACGATAGGCGTGCATATTAGAAGAGAGGTGAGATTTTCTCAAGAGAGTGTCGCACTAATATGTTGTTACATTGGCCTGTAAACAATTTAAATACTTGCTAAACGAATTTTAAATCATATACACTATTGGGCTCTGACCCGTTTCTATTTTCTTTCTCTCTTGTGTATATATGTATATATTACAGGTGCCCAGCCACAGGGGCATTTTGCTTAGGATCCCTTGGAAGGAACGTGCTGCAGCTTAGGTGGGAGTTGCAGGCCACTTGCTTAGACGACTTCATTTACTTGATTCCAGTTCTAGCATTCTAAGTTATTGGGGCATGTGTCGCCCTTTCCATTATTTAGTTGTTTTATTTGGACATTATGATTCAGTTATTGTAGTATTGATACTTTGGGATTATTATTGTCTGGATGTTTCACTTTAAATTTTAATGTTGGGATTCAATTGTCGGATGTTTAAATTGTTCGGATTATATGTTCCTGGATTATTGTGATGTGATTCGTTATATATTAAATTGTTGTAAATAGTTAAATCTTGTTTTCAAAAATAAAATTTTTGAAAGTAATGTTAAAAAACTGGTTTTGACACTTTGCTTAATTAATTAGAGTGTTAAATTGGAAAAGTTATTTTTACGACAGTGATGCTAAGAATGAACCAATTGTTCACCTTGATTTTAATTTAATAAAGGAGTGATCGCCCGGTATTTAATTAGGCGGGGTGTCACACTTGGGTAACATTATTTAGGTATTTTCTAATTTCTATACCTTGCCAAAGTATTGGGGAATAAAAGTATAGATTACTATTGACATAAAAGTATTGGGCAATATGCGCAATCATTAGTTGAAAATGTCTGTCAATAGTTAGCAATATGCCTAATTATTAGTTGAAAATGTCTGGCAATATGCCTCATAGTTAGGCATATCTATATAACTATATAAAAATTGTAGTTTCAACTAATAATTAGGCATATTAGTTGTTTATGAAATGTGTTTAGTTATTCATAATCATCTGTTGATTTAAATATTGTTCTTCATGACATTTTATTGGCTTTGAATTTCAGCAGGTGGGCAGCAGCAGGTTAGTGGGTTGGGGTGGGGTGGGGGGAGGCAACAGCTGGTGGGTGGGGTGGGGTGGAGAGGGGAGGCTGAGTGGTGGCAAGTTGGGGCGGCAAGGGGTGATGGGTGGGGGCTGAGTGGTGATCGCACCAGTAGGTAGGGGGTGATGTCAGGGGCTGAGTGGTGGCGGGCTGGGGTGCCAGGTGGGTCAAAAATTGGAGGGGGGGCAGCAGTAGGTTGGCGGGGTGGGGTGGAGGGGAGGCAAGAGCAGGCGGGGTGGGGGGGTTGGAGGGGGGCTGAGATGACTGCATAGCAGCAGTCCGTCCTCACTCTCCCTCTCCCCTGCCAAAAGTTCTCTCCCTCTCCTCTCCCCTTCCCCTCTCTCGCATCTCCCTCCCTCTCCTATCCCCCCCCCCACCTTCCCTCCCTACTTCGGGCAGGACAACCACTGCTCCGGTCTCCTCTCACTGGTAATTCCTTTTTTAGTTTGTTATCTTATTTTATTAAACTTTGATTTGTTGATGAAATTTTATGGATATTATCATATTGATTTTGTAATTATATGAATTCATAATTTTTCCCCATTTTCATCCTAATTGTTAATTTGTATTCTATTTATATTCTATATGCCATAAGATTTTAATGTATGGTAATCTGTTTCGTTCATACGATGTATCGGGCAATCATGAATGATGGAAAAAATCAATGGAATTTGTTCCCATATTTTGATTAGAATACCTATGGTATTTTGATGAGAATACCTGTGCTATTTCATGTTTAGTTATTCTTTACTCCCATTTTGTTTCATTTTCATCCAAGACTGAAAACGAGTGCACTATTGTGTTTAGTTGAAGCCATGTAGAGTTTTTATTACTTTAGCAGTTTTGAGTGTGTGTGGGTTTTATATAGCACTTTAATGGAATATGACATTCTATCCTTTATTCAGGCATCTGAATTTAATGTCCAAGTGCTACCATGGATTTCTATTAAGGTAAATTTGCCCACAATCCACAAAAAATGACCCATTTCATATTCTTTTGTTTAATTTAGGGGATTACTCAGACTTTGTACAAGTAAATGCCATTGTACTAACTCTATTTTAGGGGACTTCTTTATTTTTTGTAATTAATGTTTATTAGTTTGTTACCATTCTTGGGTAATATTTATTGTTGTAATTGGTGGTTCATCTACAAGTTTAAATTTGAATTGGGGTCTTAGTAATCATGAAAATCTTTTACATGTGATATATATGTGTTGTAAAGAAACCTAAAGAGGCAAAGCCTATGGAGAAGTTGACAGGTGATATAGAAGTTTTTTTAAATCGTTGACACGTGTTGTAAATGAAACCTTTTGACTTGAATTGTTCATGATACAATATTTTAGAAATTTGTATATGTGCCTTCAGTGTACTTGATTCGAACTCATCTTCATGATGACATTTTATTGAGATAAATTTCATATATATTGAGATTAATTTTTCATTAATGGAATTTGGGCCATTAATTTTTATTGGGCTCATTGTCCGGATGTGTATTAGTGTTGTTGCGGACTTTGTATTGTTCTACTATTTTTTTTTCGTAAACAGGGTGGTGGATAGTCCTATAAACAAAAGATATTCTGCCCAAATTTTTTAAAATGTTTACACTCTATTTACTGTAAACAGGGTGGTGTATTGTTCTACTAATGGTTATGTCATCCCTCTATTTACTATTATATTTGAGGGTTAATATTTTTATTTTTTTTATACAGTTTCAGCTATTGGAACAACAACAAATGATGAAACAACAACATAGGTTACTACACAAGTTATTTGAGATTTTCCTATGGAGTGGATTTCAGATTTCATGTCCAAGGTATGGTTTCATTTTTTTTTTTTTTTTTTTTGTTTGATGACATCTCGAGGAGCTCTATTTGGTGCCTGAATTCGATTTTTTATTTCAGGGAATGGCACCACGCGATTCTTCAATTAATTCACAACAAACATGTTATTACGGAGATCACACTCTTATCAGGACTATAATGACATGCAATTCAGGGCAGGTGTTTTTGTCGTGTCCAATTTTTTCATTACAGATCAAAGAATTGGAGTTGAAATAGTCTTGCGTTTGTTCATTTGATATTTTTGTTCATAATTGTATAATTGTGATAGTATATTTTTGTTGGACAGGGTGGATAGTCCGATATACAAAGGAGACTTTGTCCAATTTTTTTAAAAACATTTGCACTTTCGCGCTGTAAATAATATTTTTCGTATTATAAGTGATGTTAGAGGGTGGATACTCCGATATATAAAATTTTCACATTTTTGTTGTAATAAAACTTGACTTGAATTGTTTACACATTTCGATAGTCCTTTAAGCAAAGCAAATTATGACCATTTCTTTTAAATTACACTTTGTTTCGTCGGATAACGAAGTTTTTGCCATTTTTCAATTATGTAATTTGAAAATTTTACCCATTTGTACTTTGGAATATATCATCGTGCCTTTAGGCACGGGCATTCCGCTAGTATATATATATATACACATTAATATTACTAACAGATCATTGTCGTTACAAAATCAGACAAATATAAAACATGTGCAATAAGGTAATCGAGGTATTTAACTTGTTGGTCTGAAAATATACCTAGGGGATGGATTTTTTGACGTTTTGTTATGGAAAGAACGAAATATTTAAATTAATTTCTGCAATGCACTTTCTGGGAGAGGCAGAGACAAACCCACGAGTACACTATGGGTTTTACACAATCCGCCTTTAGGATACAATGCATTGTATGGATAGTTGTTTGATTCAAACTCTGTATTGTTTGATCAAATAGGGAACACTTTGAATTTGTAATCTGATAATAACAAAATGTAGACGATGAAGAGAGGAGAAATTAGCAATTTTCGGTGTCCAAAACAGAGGCTTGGAACTCTTTTTATAACCTTTTATGTGAATGTTCTTCAATAGTCACAACTCTTCATGTAGCGACTCGCCAGTCGTTGGATCATGCTTGTTTGGAACAACTTGAATCTAACGGTTCATATTAGGCATTACATCATAAGCGAATGGACATCCCCTATGAGAAACACTAAGAGTTCATCTAACGGCTCAGATCACGTCGTTTCGGATTTTAAACCCTTTGATTAGATTGTTTAATCACAGTCGTTGTTCTGTTTTACTTTGTCAAAACTTTAGACTCCCACAATCCAAGCAACGATGCGCACGTGCAAAGCGCCAAGTGCGCATCAAAGCGCGCAATGGGCCCTAAGTTGCCTAATCGCCCTTTTGTGCGCCGCGTGTCGCATTTACGCATGTCGTGTGTGGCGATTGGTGGTCCTTAAGCAGCATCGCAATGCATACGATCATAGCGTCTTGTTTGACTTGTCAACTAAGAATCTTAGTTGTCCTTTAGTTGATATACCAATAATTTTTGTAGTAATCTTCCAATGTGGGACAATGTGGGACTTTAAGCACTCCCATATCTTTCACACCCATTTGCTCATGTTTCTTCCTTCTAAAAATAAAACCCAAACTAAAAAATTAAAACACTAATTAATATAATAACAATAACAACTAAATATTATATAATATTATATTAATGTTTAAATTTATCCAATATTCCCCCACCAATTTCAATATACACAAGAGAGGATACAAAAGATCGATTACAAAACAATAATAGAAACTTTTGGCATTATCGTTGAAATCTAGTACATAAATGAGAACTGTCTTCTGGACTTGAACTTCCATATAGTATAAACAATTCAAAGCTCCATCAAGGTGCTGTAGTGAACTTATATTGAACCAAGGACCCTTTGAGACGAGCCGAAACTATCACACTTACTGATTTATGAGTTTTAGAAGTGTTCATCTAACATGCACATTTATGGCCTTATGCTAATCCTGATTTCACGAGCGCTTTAGAAATGGTCTTGATTCCATAAAAATTGGCCACGCTTTTGACACTCATATAGGTAAATCAACTTTAGTGATTCTATGAGTCACACTTATATGATTTATTAAGAAGTAACCTTCCTCCTCTAACACGCAAAAAACCAACACTAGGCACATAGGAATGGAACTTTTGTATAAAATTCCTAGTGTTCCATAACTATAATTTAACTTATTTGTACCACATTAAACTCTATCTATATTTTTAAGATATGAGTTGAGTTCCCATTAAATATAGTTGTGTTATTTAATAGACCTTAGTCCCATTCCTGTTTAGGTGATATATATCATCTCCGTAACAAGACCTTTAGTCAGAGGATTTGCTAAATTCTTGTTCGTTTTAACACAGTCGACTGTAATTACTCCTTCCTTAAGTAATTTTCTTATAATTTGATGCCTTAAACTAATGTGTCTAGATTTTTCGTTGTAAGTTTTGTTCGAAACTTTATAAATTGTGGCTTGGTTATCACAACTTATCATAATAGACGGAGATAGATTTTTCCATAAAGGAATATCATACAACACATTTCTAAGATATTTTGCTTCTTTACATTCATCTGTTAGCGCTATAAATTTAGATTGCATCATTGAATCTGACACACATGTTTGTTTCTTGGATCCCCAAGAGATAGCTCCTCCTCCTACCGTAAAAATCCAACCAGTAGTTGACTTGGATTTTGATTCAAGATTATGCCAACTTGAATCGCTATACCCTTCTAAAATAGATGGATATTCTACATAATGTAAGCTATAATCCAAAGTCTTCTTCAGGTATCTAAGCACCCTAGAAATTGCATTTCTGTGCTCTTGTCCTAGATTACATGTAAATCTACACAACACACTCACTGCATAAGCAATGTCTAGTCTAGTGCAATGCATGGCATATATTAGACTTCCAATAATACTAGCATATTTAAGTTGGTCCATAGCACGCCTAGTCTTTTTCATTAATTCGATACTAGGATCCACTGGTGTTGCAACTGGCTTAAGTTCAAAATGGTTATATCTTTTAAGAACTTTTTCTATATAATGAGATTGAGATAATGCTCAAGAATTATTCTTTCTCACAATTTTGATTCCTAAAATCACATCACCTTCTCCAAGATCTTTCATATCAAATTTTTATGATGGAAACCTTTTTGTTTCTTCAACATATTTGAAACTAAACCCAAATATTAACATGTCATCCACATACAAGAAAATAATAACACCAACACCATTTTCAAATTTACAATATATACATTTATTGTCATCATTAACTTTATATCGATGAAATATTACAATATTATGAAACTTCTCATGTCATTGCATAGGAGTTGGTTTAAGGCCATAAAAAGATTTAACCAATTTACATGCTTTCTTTTCTTGGTCAGGTAAAACCAACCCTTGGGGTTGTTCCATATAAATCTCTTATTCTTAATCAAAATTTAGAAAAGAGTTTTGACATCCATTTGACGAATTACTAAATTATGAAAAGAGCCACATGAGCATATGTATCAAAGTAATCAATTCCATGTTTTTTCTTATAGCCTTTAGCAACTAATCTTTCCTTAAATTTATTTATAGAATCATCCGGATTTAATTTCCTTTTAAATATCCATTTGCACCCAATAGGTTTAGCTCCGCGGGGAAGATCTAAAAGAACCCAAGTTTGAATTGACAAAATTGAGTTCATTTCATCATTTATTGCTTCTTTCCAAAAAACAGCATCCTTAGATGTTACCGCTTCATGAAATATTATTGGTACATCTTCTATATTAAGAAAAAAATTTCTTTTATTCTTAGTTTCATTTAAATCCCCTTCAACCAAATAGATAACAAAGTTGGGCCCATATGTTTATTCAGTTCTTTGTCTTTTACTCCTTCGTGATTCAATGTCATTCGCTGTTTTTGAAGAAGATATTAGTTGTAAAATTTCTTCTGAATGTGAGGAGTCAACACTCAGATTATTATTTTCTAAACCTAGATTCAAAGTACTAAACTTCGTTAGATGTTCAAAGAATTGCACATCTACCGACTCAATGATTTCTTGAGTTTCAAGATTTAAAAATCTATAAGTCATACTGTAACTAGAGTATCTAATAAAAAAACATTTGTAAGTCCTATTTCCTAGTTTAGGTCTTTTGGGTTTGGGTTTTCTTACATAAGAAAGATGTGACACCCCGCCTAATTACATACCGGGTAATCAGTCCTTTATTAAATTAAAAATCAAGATGAACGGTTGGTTCATTCTCAGCATCACTGTCACAAAATAAAATTTTCAATTTAAACACCCTAAATAATTAAACTAAGTGTTAAAACAATTTAAAACATCATTTCCAATTTATTAAATCCAAACATGAAAACCTTTTTAATAACCCACAGTTTAAGAATCTCGAAATACTAAGGATGAATAATAGCACACAAGAATTTGAATCATCCAGATAAACCAAACCAGTGTAAGACAATAAATAAAACCATCCTGACAGTAATTAAATCCCAAAGAGTACCAAATACTGGAAATATAAAGGAACATAAATCTATGAAAAAAATAAAAATTGAATGGATAAATGGGAGACACATGCCCTAACTAATAAGAACTAAAAATAAGAGTGGAGTCAACAATGAGGTCGTCTAAGCAATGGCCTGCAACTCCCACATAAGCTGCAGTGCATCCAATCCAAGAAATCTAAGCATGATGCCCCTATGCCTGGGCACCTGTAATATATACATATATATACAAGAGAAAGGAAATAACAGGAAACGGGTCAGAGCCTTAGTGTAAAACAGTTTAAAAATTTAGTTTAGAAAGTATTAAAAATGCTTACCGGCTAATGTAACAACCATGTTAGTATGCATCAATCTCTTAAGAAATTCTCACCTCTTACATAGTGTGCACGCCTACCATACTATTAACCTCAAAAGTTTATTTTAACTGATCTTTCCCATAAAGTTTCATACTGCTAACTACGATGGCTAAGATAATTAATTTCTGAAATTTAAGCTCTCACATATATCTTATTTTACATTAAAAATAACCCAATGTTGTCACAAAATTCTCAAACACTTATAATGATGTCGGAGTATTTATTCATTACATAACTATCTTTATGCACAGTAGAAAGTTCCCATACTTGAATACAAATACATATATTAGCCGTCATATAATATATATACTATCGGCACCCCGCATAAAATCAAAGGTGCTGGAATACTCTCCTATCAAGTCCCTGTATCACATATATTAAGGGAAATACTATTTCGGAATCACTCTCGAACTGTATTAACATAAAACAAATACAAATGGAGGCGAAGCATAGTTCCAACTAACTAAGAGGTCAGCACATACCCTCACGTCTCTTAGTACCGTCTGACTATTAATCAGATGGCTTGTACCAAGGAATACTATGTTCTACGGTACGAGTCAATATCCCCCCATAAAGTCCCAATCGAGATATAACCGTACCGCCGCGAAAACCCCCTATAGATAGCCCATTCTGTTACCCCCTAAACTCTCCTTAGGTCCTTGTAGACACCCCATTCTATTACCCCCGTACGCAATTTCGACTTACCATGCGGACGAAAGGCCCGTTTTCCCCTAAAAATCCATCAGGAGGCCACAGTGTGCTCCCGAGATCCGTTTGACCTAAGTCAACTCTTCTAATCGACCGATACTGAATGATTATTTGAAGGGCACTGAAACCACTTTGCAATGGTCTGGCCCGTGTGTGATTCTGACTTACGGTTTGGGCGAACGATCCGTTTTACTCCGAAAGGTCACCAAATGCTTCTAGGGCCTGGTTGACCAAAGTCAACTTGCCAAACTAGACCAAACTCTTTCGAATGTCGAATTACATCTCCTAACCTTTCCAACAGTCCACCCCGTGCACGCTTCGGACTTACCATGCGAACGAAGGATCCGTTTGTGTCTGACAATTACCCATCCAATGGACTAACGAATGCCCGAGCCATATTTGACCCAAAGTCAACTCCTGAACTTGGGAGAAGTCCAAGAACTTTTGAAGGTATCTAAATTAAATTTCCCACGGTCCACCCCATTTATGATTCTAATCAACTGTTTGCATTTTGAGGGCGATTTTCCAAAAAGGACTTAAAGAAACTGGAAAATGGCAGGTCCTAGACCCTGCCTATTGGTAGTGCACCTAAACGCACCTGCCGATTGTCAAAAATAGGGCTATGCCGATCGGCAATTCATTGGGCCTATAAAAAGGAGGCCTAACCTCACTTGCAAGAGGAGACCAGATCAAAAACATATCACTCTCTGCAAATTCGGGAAACCTCTCTCGAAGTCAGCGCAACTTCCGCATCCAAAACCCTTTCCAACCTTCACTTTTCATCATCCTTTTCACCAAACTTGGTGAATTAACTACCCTCCATCCTCATCCAAGTGCAAGAGCTGCTCTCCAACACTCAAGATCAAGCTCAAGATCTTCAAGAAGGTCCAATTTTCTCAACTCTCTCCATAAATTCGCATTAACTTGTTTTATTAATTAGCACTTTTATTCTCTCATCTCACATATCCTACTATACTTTTTATTTAGTAGTATTTCACATCTCTTATTTTCATACAACTAAAAAACCCAAAAAAACAAGAAAAAGAGGGGTTCCTCATAAATTCCAAACGGGAATTCTAACACTTTTCTTACACTTTTCTCATAACTAAAACACTTTTCCTACACAAATAAGAGAATTCCCCGATTGAATTTATGGGATAAACCCCACCCCTCATTTTGCATGCGAACTACATGGACTTTGATGCCTCTATAAACTACGTAGGCGTCTCGGGGTAAAATCCGAGATTCGAGTCCTATTTTTGCTTTTTCTCTCATATCCTATTCTCTAAAAATTCAATCCTCCTAAATTACATATATATACATATATTTGTCCTTGGTGGCATATTATTCCACATGCGTTATCGTGCCATCATAACGGTTATAGTAAGGGTAATCGCGTAAATCCTATTTTCTAATATTTTTATACCTTCCTATGTTAGATTGTCGATTTTTAACCCGAAACTCTGTCGGAATTCTGGGTCGTCCTGTAGCCCAAATTTTACTGCATTTTTAAAATGGGATCCTTCCCGTGAGCCAGGTCACAGGTCCATCCATAGCTTTGCATATATTAGAAACCTAATTTTTCCAGACTCGGGTCTCGTTCGGCATTTCATTTTGCATTTAGGAGAATTAATACAAGTGAAAACATAATTATAATAATCCTGATGAGACCGTCGCCCAAAAGAAAATTCTCCTTTCTTTATCAAAAATCCAAAAACATTTCTTCTCTCTTTATAAAAAATCCAAAAATATTTAGTCTTTCAATAAAAAAAAGTATATTTATTCTCTTTTTCTCAAAAGTAAATCCCATTTTATGACTTTTCTGGTCGATTGCAAACCCTTGGCCTAGCTCCTTATTGGCTTCGGTCTTCAGTCAAGTCACCCCAGAGATCCATCTATTCCCTTAATACTTCTTTTGAGTTCAGAATATATATACTTTCCATGGAGAAAACAGATCAAGTACCCATTGTGAAGCTGGATCTGACGACAGTCCTAGCTCAACTTGTGTACAAAATTGACAATCTTCAGACTGAGGTCCGAGAGATGCAATGAAACCAGGTTCCCATTCCTTAAGATCACGAGGCCATATTCCCTCGTGCTATGGATCCACCTAAGCCTATCTGGGTTCCTGAAGAGTATCAGCACGCTCCACGTGCCCCTTTCGCTAATGTCCATCGCCTTCCTAGCTTCCAATACCGAACCTTGCCATGCATGGGGCTAACTTGCCTATGGTCATTGATCCGAAGGAATAAGAGCAGAGCAAAGTCAAAGAGGACCTCAAGATGCTAACCAAGAAGTTTGACCAAGTCAGAATCTCAGGAAATTACATGGATTACACCCACATGTCTCTTTATCCTAAGGCGAGGTTAGCCGAGAAGTTAAAGATGCCAAATATTGAGAAATTCAGAGGAAGTGGACCCGAATTTTTCATCTCCGAAGCTATCACCATTACATGACTCTGCTAGGGGCTTTTGAAGAAGTGATGGCCCAATTGTTTCAGCAAACTCTGAAGGATAACGCCCTTCGATGGTTTTTGTCTCTCGAAGAGTCCATAATTCGTAGTTGGGAGGATGTAGCCCAGGAATTCGTGTCACAGTATGAATACAGTGAGAAGCTTGAGGTCACCCTCCGTGATTTAAAACTACTCAAATAGAACCCTAGAGAATCAGTCAGTAACTTCATCTCTCCATGGAGGGAAAAAGTAGCAACCATGACCAATCGGGCTTTCGAGGAAGAACAAGTCAGCATAGTAAAGAAGAACTTCTTACCCCATGTTCAAGTAATGATGGGAGGATAATACTATCCCCACTTTGAAGATCTTAGACAAACAGGAGTAGAAATCAAGGAAGGTCTTGCCAAAACAGATGTTAAAACAAAGAAGGTGTCCAGACAGTTCACCCCAGAAAATATGACAAACCTTCCAGTTTATCAAGCTCCATGCTCCATGCTCCCCTATCCAAAAAGAATACACCAAGCTCCATGCTCCCCTCTCTAAAGTTTATCAAGCCTCGTTAAGCCAAAAACTTAACAAACCTTTAGATCCCCATCCATTACCAAATCCACTCCCAAGAAACTTCAAGGAAGAGGCCCATTACGCCTTTCACTAAACTGCTGGCCACACCACTAACCAATACTCTCACCTTCAAAACGTAATCCAAGGTCTAATTGATCGGGGTACCATCACCGCACCAGCCAATCCTAAGCCAAACACTACTCACAAACCACTTCCAAATCATACCAATGCCATCTTTCTAGAACAAAACCCATATTTTGATCCTTCAACTCAAATCACACCCATATACTCTCCTAAAACTCTCCAAATTTGCCCATATTTCCTCCTACACCCTGCTAGCCTTATTGATCAAGCATTGTCACTCCTTACTAGAGCATGCATCGCCGTCTGTACCCGTTCTGAAAATAGAAGCATGTAATTGTCAGAAGTCTTAAATCAACTCCTAGAGTTTGGGCTAAAATTGCCCTCACAAATTATCATTGATTGTCAGAGATTCAGTACACTGTTCTTGGATGCACAAAAATAGGCTCGAGAGTCAGACCGTTGGGTAGTACCGAACACTAAGGTCAGCCTAGATGATGTCATCCAGATCATGGCAGAATTATTCAAGCAAACCAATAATATTTGCAGTATGACCAAGTTACTTGATGCTTTGAAGTTACAGGGATGCCTGGTCCCTTCACCCTCACATATACCCACAAAATGGGATGGCATGTATGAATAAGCCGTTAAAGTTATGGAATGTATCGACTTTACATGAAAGGATAGAATTATTGCCACCGGATGTGGGGAAGAATTTGGAGATTCAAATGAAGAATAGGTTTCAGGAAAAACTGGTCCGGTAGCCGACATGTGTGGGATGATTTCATTCGAAGAACTATCCAAGATTGATGAGGAAATGGGATTCATGTTTTTTCCTTCTTGAGTAAATCACATGACCAAATCAGGGAGGCATTACCAGATTCGAAGCTCACTACCAAAAAATGACAAAGGGAGGAGTTTTAAAAACCTTTCTATGATAGAGATGACCCTCGAGGGAAGAAGATCCTCGATCAACTAAGGAAAACTCAAGCTAACATCACTTTATGGGCTTTTCATGTCTTCCCAACTGCATAAAAATGATTTGATCAAGTTGATCACTAAACCCACGGTTCCTCCCTCTACCACACCAGAAGAAGTAAAGTTGGTCAGATCCTTGACCTCTACCCAAAGGCTATCCTTTTCTGAAGAAAAAATCACCAAGATTGGGCCAAAGCACAATCATGCACTCAATATCTCCTTCGAAGCTATGGGAAAGATCGTACCACTCTCTCTTGTCGATAATGGATCCGCCTCGAATTTCTGCCCACTGAGAACCTTCAAATGTTTAGGCATGAAAGAAAGTGACCTCACTCTAACCTAATCTGCTGTGTGTGCCTATGATAATACCCATCGGGAGGTGATGGGGTCCATAAAGCTTATAATAGGGGCTGGACCTATAAACCCTGTCATCGAATTCCAAGTTATTGACATCCCAGCTTGTTTCAATTTGTTGTTAGGGGGACCTTGGCTTCACAGTATCAAGGGTGTGTCTTCCTCACTCCATCAACACCGATGGACGCATCATCACCATCTTGGGCGATGATGACAATGCTGATGGTACAAGTACCAGCAGTCCAATTCCTAAGATACAACACGGGTTAAATGATATGCTCCTATAAGGATTCCGAGTTGAGCCACTTCTACTCCCTGCAGGGGATAACTTCAAAGAAAGGGTTTGTCCAGAATATGACCCTCATGGCAATGTCAATGTGATTCAAATGTTTAGAAACATGCACTTCATGCCCGGACTCGTCCTAGGATAAAGACAACAAGGAATACATGAGCCGATTGAACTGGGATTTCACTCCTTGTGGTTTGGGGTATCAACTGTCAAAAAATAAGAGCTCAGAATGATCCACCAGTCTCGACCAAAGAGAGGACTAGACCGCATCCAGACTATCCCTGTTGACTCCTTGAATGAACGATTCATAAAAGTGGGTGAGAACTTCCCTTTTTGCGTCTTTTTGGAACCATGGTATGACCATACTGATAAGAATATAAAGAGTGGAATGGAGATCTTCTTCCAAGATAGCTACCCATGGGAGAGAGTTCCCAACATCATGTACAACCACTCATAAAAGATATTGAAGAGACTGAGGAAAGTGGCTCCGAAGATTCCTTCAAATTATAGACATTGGGGCTAACACTCTTCATGGTTCACTCAGGTACTACATCACCGAATCCGTCCCAACTGATTAAAGATGCTGATACACCTCTCCTCAACTAGCATGCTGCACTAGTTCTACCTATTGAAATCTCCCCTAATCCTAATGTTTACCCCATTTCTTCTTCTTTTGTCTATCCTTGTTCAAATGTAATCGAGTCCTCCTTTTATGATGTTCTCAATGTTGTTTTTCCTATCAATGAATTAAACTATGATTTTGAGTATCTTATTGTGCCTTATATTAACTATTTAGATTCTAATCAAATTTTTGATGATGATGATTTTGCAAATGAACTATTCTTAACTGATCTAAATAAGGTTAATAATAAACAACATAACCTTGTTCAAGTTAATGAAGAAGAGACTATTATTGTTAACATCGATTCTAGTAGCCAACCGCACGAGATTAGGATAGGGGATAACATCGACAAGAATGAGCATGCACAACTCGAAGAATTACTAAAAGAATTCGTGGATGTCTTCGCATGCCGTACGACGATATGCCCCACATTGATCCTAAAATGGCTCAGTAGGAGATCCCCACTCTCCCAGACTACAAGATGATCAAACAAAAGTTGAGAAAGCTCAACACCGAATGGTCGCTCAAAGTCATAGAAGAGGTGGTCAAACAGTTGAACGTAGGTTTCATTCGTGTGATCGAATATCCAATGTGCCGAGGCAACATAGTGCCAATTCTGAAATCAGGAGGAATGGTTTGGATGTGTGTAGACTATCAGGAGTTGAACAAATCCATTCCAAAGGATGATTATCCGCTACCCAATATCGACATGATCATAGACAACACAACCAATCATGCTCTTAAGTCATTCGTTGACAGTTTTGTCAGATATAACCAAATAAAAATGCAGCCAAACGACCAAGAAAAAATCGCGTTCATCACCCCATGGGGAACCTTTTGCTACACTGTCATGCCATTTGGTCTCAAGAATGATGGGGCTACCTACCAGAGGGCTACTACAACCATCCTATATGATCTGATTCACAAAGAAGTGGAGGTTTATGTAGATGATATGATTATCAAGTCCAAAACTAGAGAATGTCATGTTCTTTCTCTCTGAAAGTTCTTCGAACGACTGCGACAGTATCATATGAGGCTCAATCCATAGAAATGCGTCTTCGGCATTACAAAGGGAAAAATCTTGGGATTCATGGTCAGTGAGAAAGGGATAGAAGTAGATACTGCCAAGATGAAATCCATACTTGAGATGCCACCTCCCCAAATAGAGAAAGAAGGCTGAGGTTTCCTCGGGAAATTATAATACATCAGCCGGTTCATCAGCCAGTTAACCTCCATCTGTTAACCTATCATCAAACTCCTCCTAAAGGATTCAACTAAAGTTTGGAACAAGTGATTCCAAGAAGCTTTTGACCAAATCAAATAATATCTGACCCAACACCCCGTACTCATGCCATCATAGCCGGGTCTCCCCTTGCTCTTATACCAAACCATAACTGACACTGCAGCTGGGGCTTTGCTAGCCCAATACCTTGAAGATTCTTGCAAAGAAAGAGCCATCTATTATGCCAGTTGCAAATTGGCTGGGTACGAGGTCAACTACACTTCTTTGAAAAAGGCATGCGTCACGCTTGTCTGGGTCACCCAAAAGTTACAGCACTACATGCTCGCCTTTCCCACCAAACTTGTATCCCGAACGGACCCCATCAAATACATGCTTGAGAAACTCACCTTGTCTAGCCGAATAGCCCGATGTTTGATGCTCCTAGCTGAGTTTGATATTATGTACACCACGCAGAAAGCCATGAAAGGAAGATCCATCTCTGACTACCTCGTTGATTAGCCCATAAATGATGCCGATGTCTGGGTCTCCGAATTCCTAGATGAAAACATTCTTTCTGCTGCTCAAGACTTCCTTTGATGGTAAATGTTCTTTAACTGTACTAACAATGAGAAAGGATATGGCATTGTGATACTTCTAATTGGCCCAGATGAGTCCCACACTCCCATCGCCATCAAATTGGATTTCCCCTGCACCAATAACATGAATGAGTACGAGGCATGCATGGTAGGTCTCAAAGTTGCTCTCAAGAACGGTATTCAATGCCTAGACGTCTACCGGGATTCTTCCCTCATCATCGGTCAAGTGCTCATAAAATGGAAAGCCAAGGACGAGAAACTCCAACTCTTCCAGACCCACTTAGAAGAACTAGCTTCCTAATTCCAAGATATCACCTTCCACTACCTACCTCGAGCAAAGAATAACCTATATGATGCCCTTGCTACCTTGGCCTCCATGGTCGACATGCCTAAAGGAATAATAATTACCCCCTTCCAGATTCAAAATCAAGACAAACCAACCCACTACTACCACATTGAGCTCGTCACCACAGAAGATCTCGAGATAGCCAATTGTTGGTACTAAGATATCTGGCGCCTCCTCAAGCATGGTAGGTATCCAGAGGGTTCCAACAAGAAATATCAATCAACCTTGTGAAGGTTGTCCACCCAATACATCATCTGTCGCATAGCACTACTCAAAAGGAACTTCGATGGAACTCATATGCACTGTATTGTAGGGGCAGACATTGAAAAGATAATGCAAAAGATCCATAGCGAGGAATGCGTACCCCACATGAATGGTCACATGCTTGCCAAAAATATCATCCGACAAGGCTATTACTGGACCACCATGACCCAGGATTGCACTGCCCATATCCGAAGATGCCTCAAATGGCAACAATTCTCCAAACCTTCAGTTGCCTCCACGTGAATTATACAACATGACCTCTCCCTGACCGTTCTCCACCCGGGGCATCAACATCATAAGGAAGGTTACACCAAAGGCTTCCAATGGGCATGAATTCATCTTAGTGTCCATTGATTACTTCACCAAATGGGTCGAATCCGAGTCATACGTAGTGCTGAATGCTAAGAAAATGGCCAAATTCCTTAAGAAAAACATCATCTGCCGGTATGGGGTCCCATACGAGCTAGTATCAAATAATGAGTTACATTTTGAGGCAGAAGTCATAGAGGTGGTCAACTAATATGGGATTTAAAGACATAAATCTTCTCCCTATTGACCTCAGACACGGTTCAGTCGAAGTCGCCAATAAGAACCTCAAAGCCATCATCAGTAAGATGATCAAAAGCTATCGGGATTGGGCTGACCGGATACCGTACGCCCTCTGGGGATACTGAACCTCAATTCGAACCTCTACTGGGGCTACCCCTTACTCTCTAGTCTACGATATGGAAGCAGTCCTACCCGTGGAGCTGGAAATACCCTCGTTGTGCGTCGTGCTTGAGACCAAGGTCAGTGAAGAAGATTGGTGCCAAAGCCGTCTTGACGAGCTGACCCTCCTATATGAAAGGATATTAAAAGCACTATACCATATATAAGGGTACCATCATCGGATAACACATTCATTAAACAAGACAGTCAAGGACCACGATGTCTGAGAAGGGGACCTAGCCCTCAAAGAAATCTTATAACCCATCTGGGACCCCAGAGGGAAATTCAAGCCCAATCGGAGCGGCCCCTATATTGTCAAGAAGATCTTGTATGGTGGTGCCGCCATGCTTATTGACTTAGATGGGGAAGATATGGCTCATCCAGTCAACCTGGACCGTCTCGAGAAGTTCTACCCCTAGTCCGAAATCTCGGCACGCTACGACTCTTCTCATTTCTATTCTATTCTTAAAAAAATCTCTTCATTTCCTTCTACCCAGAACTACGTGGGCTTGATCCTTTGCAAAAACCATTTTCAAAGAAATTAAAACTTTTCAAAAACCCCAGAGGTACGTAGGCAGCTCATACATCTTACATGAGCACGACCCTTTCTTTTTCACAAAATATGATTATTTTCTTATCTGCGAGAATGACAGTCCATTCTAACATATAATTGAACAAAAGGATTATGTATGCCTTTGAGATCGGTATAGATAATAAAATCAACACAAAACTCATCAAAAGGCACAGTTGGATGATCAAAAACTTGTTTATTTCATTAATGAAAAATTTCGATACAAATTACATATTTAAAGGAACGGATAACTCCCTTCTCCCCTACCTTCCTAAAAAGCCAAATAAAATACCCACATTTATTCCCCATTACAAAATAAACCATCCTACAGATAGCTACCTGAGGTAGTTAGTAAACTCAATGCTACTAGGGAGAGCCATCTTTCAAGACTAAGAGATAATAGGCAAGTAAGTAAGAGTGTGAAGGTGTGTTGAAAGCACTCCACCCTTACCCCTTTTTATACTTGAAAATCCTCATAAAAGACATAACCCCTATAGAAATCAGAGGGAATCCTACCCCATAAGGTACAAGAGGCTGAAGAGGGCACTAATCAAAAGCTTTGAATTAATGGGATTGGACTTGACTACCAATAGGCAGGACAAGGTGCTTGCCGATCGGGAACCCCCTATTTTTGTAAATTTTTCTTTTTCCTCTTTTGTCAAAATCAGAAGCTCGATAACAAATAAATTGATGATCTCAACAGAATTTCAAAAAATCCTTTTCCACCCTTATATAATTTCTCATTTGAAAAAAATCTTTCCTCCAAAAATCCCAAAAATATCTCTTTTTACGTTCTCAGCAGCAAAGTAAAAGCGCATGTGCATGCATTCACTCACCATTAACAAAAAATAATAAAAAAACTCCATTGCATTACATATATATTTGTTCTTTGTGTTAATCAATGTTACAGGAAATAAAAGAAAAGCAAAAAATAATGGGACTCATTCGAAACCCATATTTTCTCTCTCTCTTACTTACCCTTCACCCCTCTCTCTAAGAACTTCCACCCCTGTGATGCGCTCTCTTTCCCCTATGGCGAGATGACGCACCACAGCTACCCGAGCCAGAGTCCTCCCCGAACAAAGCTGACGGCACCAAACAAGAAGGAATCGGGATTGCATCCCAAATATGGGCAGTCGCCGAAGATATCTTATCTCTGATGTCCCTCAGCCAAGTGGTTGACACCCGAACTTGCTACAAGTAAAAGGAAAAATTAGTATCAAGTAGAAAGGGTTAAAACAGAAAAGGAACCAAAAAGAGGAAGAAGGTATACCACCGGATAAAGGACCTCCTCTGTCAAACCCAACTCCTTTGGATCCATCGCATGAGGACGGTGCAACATAGGCACCATCCCTCCATCAGCCTACTGAATGTTGTATGAAGGAGTATGCAATCGCAGGAACGGATCCTCTAAAGTTGCCGCTCCCTCCTGCAGATGCCGACAAACCACCGCTATTGTGGGAGGACTCCACCACCCGACTTGAACCCACTAGAGGGAAAGGCAAGGCATCGTATATGCTGGGCACCATCAGCCATCTCTTCATAAAGTCCATATAGTCATACAGTACAACCATATCAGTATACAATAGGTAGGACTCACCGATCATCGCCGCGATCCTTGCATCCTCCGACAGAAGCCACTCCTACCTCATAGATGTAGGAGGCTGCGTAGGTGGCACCAATACCTCCTCCTCAGTAATCTAGCGAACCACCCGCTCCCCTAGATACCAAGAATGGTCGAACTCATGCACCAGCAAACGCCTCATATGTGCATTCACCTCGGTCACCCCCGTATCCTGAATGGATGTCCCCCAAGGGTAAAAAGTCACCTAAAAATCCCCAGCAGACATAAGTCAATACATAATTAGAACATGCAAAAGCTAAGACTGAAGACTAAAGAGTCTTACCCTGCCATTGGTCAGGCCATTCAAGACCTGACGCACCGCCTCTAGAGAAAGAGATCCCTTTGCCTGTCGATTGGCCTTCCGCCATTGATACAATCGGCATATGTCCCCAACAATATTGTCCTTCAGAGCGACCAACTGGGTATTTCACCCAATAACCTCATAGAAGTAGGTCTGCTAAAGACAGGAATTCACAATAAAAAAAAGAGACGCATAAGGAAAATGTGAATGCATGAAAGGAAAATGCGCAAAATTAAAGGATACCTCGAGGAGATACGTGGATCTAGTAAAAGTTTGTCGACAGCACCGGCTGAATGCATCCAAAGAAAAATAGAGGGTCGCCAAAGTCAGTCTTCCCCAATTATAGAGAGGGATGTTCAGAAACATCCTCAAATACGACAAAAACCACAAATGGAGGACGTCGCCACTCGATGCCACCATAAAGCCTCCCAGCACCAGCAATATGAATGACTGGTCCATCTGCCTCACCTATAGCCCATCTCCACATCAACCACCCTATATGGAAGAACATACTTTATCAAGGACATCCGAATAGAATCCCTAGAAACTATCCTCCTTATGTCACCGAGCGCCGCCCTCACCGCCTTCGGCGTCACCCTCAAAGAGCGATCCACCTCTATCTGCTGCCCATCCCAATCCAGCCCTAGCAACTACTGCACGTCTCTGGGAGTCACGGTCATCTCCCAAAAATCAAAATGAAAGGTGTTGGTCGTATCCCACCATATCTCCCCCAGAGCGCACAAGACCGCTGTCGACCGAGGCGTCTCATCCAGTGCAGATGCCAACCTCCCAAAACCCACTGATGATACCACTTAATGCACCACGGGTGGAAAATAATCCCAAACATCCTTAAGCCCCATCATCCCATGGGCACACATGTTCTTCAATGATATATCAGACTGTTAAAGGAAGAAACCTTGTCAAAATTCAATAAGGAAGAAAAAATCACAAAAAAGAGAAGAATGCCAAAAGTCAACTTACTTACATAACCGCCAGGGTTCACCACCCTTAAAGATCGATGATGCGATGGATCCCATAGTAAGGTCTGATCATCCGCAACTGACTCGAATGCATCAAAGTATTTCTCACTCCCCAAAGCAAGAGGTGCCCTGGCCCTCCACTCCACGTTCACCCAGTCATCAACAGTCAACCATTCCCTATGCGCTGCAGTGCTCACAAAGGCGGCCATTTCTTAGAGATTGAAATGTTAGAACGATTTGCAGAGGAAAATAAAAGAAATAAAGAAAGCAAGAAGCTATGAAAAATGAGGGGAATTCACCCCCTTTATACAGGATGCCAAGGGTCATGCCGATCGACATTGACCCCCCACCCACCGATCGGCACTAACCCCTTACCTCCCTGAGGCAGTCCAAAAGTCCATTCCACTGGCGAATGTCATCCCTCATACCATGCCGACTGGCACCCCCTTAAAATTTCGTACAAAAATTCGTAGGACATACCAGACAACCATGAAAAATTCTTAGAAAATTCCTAAAAATCCCAGGAAGGATTTAGAACATTTTCACCAAGAAAATTTTGCACTCCCTCAAGCGGAACTATCGAAAACCAAGTAAAACTCCTCCCGACAACATCCCTGGAGGATCTCTAAAGATCACCCCCTATGCCCCAAAGGCCTCAATTTTCCCCAAGCAATACATCCAAACCCTGGGCCCCCTAATCACCTCCCCAGTGGAATTTTGTCTACTCCTCCAGAGGATGCACAACATTTCCCCAGTAATCGTCTACCCAGCCAAAAACAAAACCTCAAGATAATCTCCCCAGCAGAGTTCCCGAAGAATATCTCTACTTAAGCGGTCAGAATTATCTTCGACCTGCAAAATTGGTCATCTCATACTTAAGCCCTTAGAATTGGCTTCTACCCGCATAATTGGTCATCTCTACTTAAGCCCTTAGAATTGGCTTCGACCCACAGAATTGGTCATCTCTACTTAAGCCGACAGAATTGGCTTCAACACGCAGAATTGGTCATCTGATTCGAGTCCTATTTTTTCTTTTTCTCTAATCTCCTATTCTCTCTAAATTCAATCCTCCTAGATTACATATTTATACATATATTTGTCCTTAGTGGTATATTACTCCACATGCGTTATCATTCCATCATAACGGTCAACGTAAGGGTAATCGCATAAATCCTATTTTCTAATATTTTTATACATTCCTACGAATGACTCGCTTTACCTCTTGCATTGTATAAGTCGATGATTCCTATCTCCACTATATATACACATGCACACATATCACGGGGAAAATAAAGGAAAATAGCAAAAACCCATGAGAGACCGTAAGGACGAAATGGGTGCCTAACACCTTCCCATTTTGTACTTAGCCTCCGGACCTTTTTCGAATCATTTTGGTTTCGTATGCATCAGTATGTCCTTGGATGCTATCCTTAGGGGTGGGTCCCTTTATTTTGTCTATTTTGAGTAAAATAGATTAGAGACTCTATCTCTCTACATTTTTCACCTCACCCAAATGATGCCGACCGAAGCGCTCCCAAGAGGGATGCGTGGGACCTAGGATCCTCCCTCACGTGCCCGTCCCCCACGAGGATCGGGGATGGCCACACCCCTGTTATAGCAAGTAGCCCGATTATGATATTTATACAAATATATAATATATGGACAATCACACAGTCATAAATATATAAATATCCACATTTCTAAATTATGTGCGCTCACGACCCATAATTATAATTATCGGTTATTAACACATTTTACTCGATTATTTTGCATCACAGACTCGTCATTTATATTCTCATTTATAATTCACTTCATACTCACTTCTCCTCTATCGAAGTATTCTAAGTACAATTTCAGTAGGCATACACTCACTTACCTTCTGGCCTAACTCCCTTACGAGTCTCGATCTTTTTATTAAATGTTCGCATGATTTCTTATACACATGAATAATTTCTCGTTAACCCAAAATATCATCCTACACTAAATTTCACTCAACGGGGTCTACCTAGGCCCTACTGGTCTTCTCTATATCTCATTATACTCAAACAATAACAATCAAAGGTTCCCATACATTTTAACAAAATTAAATCAACGAATGAGAAATATGCAGTGCTCCAGGAGGGGTCGACCGATCAAGGAAAGAGGGTCAATCGATCGATCAATCGATGTTCTTGGTCGATCGATCGATCAAGCAGTTCTTGCCCATAAACTGCCATTAAAACCTACGGGTTTCATCTTCCAATTTCTCCAAAAACATCATTAACAACTCCCAAATTCACAAATAACATTACCACAAGTTCTATATACATATATGCAAGATTTCCTACGTGAAACATGTATAAATTCAACAACGAAATTGAAGTAATGGGCTAATTTATTTTAATTACCAAGAACCCTAACTTTGCTCTAAACTTCCATTATTTTGTGTCTTTTTCCAGATTTATCACTTCTAAATTAATCAAATTTTGTGGGTAATCCTCTACATATGATTGGGATGTCAAGAGTTTATTTATTTTCCCTACAACATGTGATTGGGTCCTCTAAATCCTTGAGTTCATCCATGAAACATAGGTTCAATCATCCTAATCTAACATGGTATGAAAATTAACTAAAAGAGAAGCTAGATAGATACTTTCCTGGAATTTGGGTTTCTGATTTGTGGACGAAAGAGGTATGGTCGCGTTTTTCGTCGCGCGATCTACGCTTTGGTGATGGTGGCAGTGTAAACGGTTGAGTCCTTGGACTTGAGTTTCTTGGAAAGCTCTCTAGATCCTTCTCTAATAGCCGTTCTTTATTTTTTTGATTGCTAACCCTAGAAGGCAACTCCTAGAGGATGATTTATCCTTACGAAATTCGTGGGTTTAATTACCCAAAAATATAAAATGTCTATAATACGCTCCCGGGATGCCAATTGGGCTTAAAAACACCCCGAGACACAAACTAAACACCCGAGTACATTATTTTGACTATCTGGAGCCTTCTGGATAAATTGTTGAAAAAATGCGTGTAATATCGATTTAAATTAAATTCGCAAGTTTCCAAGAACCCTTATTTAATTAGCGTCTACTTTTAAGCCAAATAAAATCAACCCTTAAACATGCATCTAAATCAACCCATCAAATATAAAGCATGCGACACAAAGTTAAGGAAAAATCCCCGAAGGGCAAAACCTTTTATTTCTAGAACTTTAAAGAATTTACAAGACCATTTACTTACATACAACCTGATAATCGCCCACAAGTGTAATACACGGTGTCTTCGGTAAACCTTCAAAGCAACGGCTAGAAACAGTGTGACACAGAAATACCCGCAGGTGTCGGTTCCTATGTCGGCGGCTGGAATTTTCCCTTTCCAAGAGGGCAGCAATGAAGAAGATAAAGGCTTCTCAACAAGGGTTGAACAAACCAAAGTTGTGTTCTTGGGTTACCAAAAAGATTCACAAAGGTTTGGCAATTGTGTGAATCAAAACATGAGTCTTGGGACTCAAAAAATATGAAGACTAGAGTAATTTGGACTCTCAAAAACGTCTTCTAAAGTCTTGCAAAAGAACTCCCCCGAAGTTGGTATTTATAGGAATAAAGATGAAGAGTCCCATGTTCTTAAAACTCTAAAATTCTATCCAACGTACAAAAAAAATAGCATTCTTTAAGGAATTTTCTCTATCTTCAAAAGGTCATAACTCCTTCACCGTAGCTCAGATTGAGGTACCGTTTTTTCCAGTATCTTCGTTGCGGCGAGCTCTTCAACTTCTCAGTTTACCAGACCTCCTAACTATGGATGTGAAATTACGAAAATGCCCTTGAACTCTCCTATCGTGCCTTTTTTCACTATTTTGACTTCCCTTGCGTACCACTTGCATTAAGTCCCTAAAATCTTGGACCGTGAAGTCGTTGAGGCAGATGTGGGACATATTAATGGAGATGTTGAATGCTTGATTCTCGGAATTCGGATTGAGGACGCCATGTGAGATCGTGATGTGACGTGCCAAATGTAGCGGCGTACGACATACATAAATGTAACATGTTGGACATGAGAAAAATGTCCTTACAAATCTCCCCCTATGTCTATGCCGGTACATACATAAAAAATCTGAATTATCAAATAGGAAACTGCCTATACAAATCTACCCTCCCATGAACCCAAAACTGGAAAAGGTACAAATGAATAGTCTTCATCGTTTGTTCTTCAAATCTTCAGGAATCTCAAATCTTTTCTCATCAGGGTGTGCAATTCAGAGATCATCAATGTAGTACCTACACACGTGAGATAAAGAAAAATACCAAGTGACGCATCGAGTTTGAAATGAGATAAACATAGATACCAATATATGATAAGCATAAGTCAAATCTCAAAAACTCCCCCAAAATTCAAACTCCCCCAAAATAAGATAATTCTTTCTCCCCCTTTTTATGATGTCCCCAAATAGACAAATAAGAAGAATGAATCAAACAAGCAACCAAAATCGGGGCGTCACGGTATACAAATAAAGGCATCAATCAAATGACAAACGTGCTCTTGCAAGGAGATGCTAAAAAAAATCTTCGCAAACTATTTTTGATTTTTTTCAATTTTTTATACAAAAAATAGATACCCTTTTGAAAAATAATGTAAAACATGATACCAAAAATCACACCATGGATTTAGACTCAAACAACCAAGTCATGGAAATGGAATGAATGGGTGTGAACACATTCGATAGGTAAATCAACTCAATCAATCATATGTGCACGATGCATATGTGTACTCCTAACGAATGATCATCAAAAGTATCCTTAGGTGTAAATTTTTTTTGTTGAATTTAGATGACATCGTCTTATGCAAATCAACAAATCAAAGTCAAAGTGATTTCCATACCAATAACGTCCAAAACTATGTATCGCATTTTCAAGCATTTCAAGGACGTGCAAACCCGTTTTAAATTCTCCAACCAAACTCCCTCATATATATATTCTTTTAGAGGTAATCTAAATTCTCAAACTTTGGAGAATTGGTGCAAAAACCCAAATGGCCCATAATTGGCATGAATTTCTTTTTATTGCCTTTCAATTTTTTCGAGCTCTTTTAACCTCTTTGGACCCCGGATAATAAAATTCCTCCATTTTTTAGGTCCTTTGGAATGGTGGCTTTTGCGCAAAGAAGAGATAATTACCTTTCGCTGCCCCTCCCCATTCTTAAACAAAGCACACAATCTCACAAAACGGTTTTTATATGCACAGTTTCCTTATTAAAAATTTATCGCGCTTGGTTCGTTTTAAGGACAGGATTGAAGTGAAAACACCCAACCAACATGTGATAAGACAAGCACAATAATCAAAAAAATTCGTGCATGTGTGCAATAAAGAAAATTATGAGTCAAACATGTAGGAAGTAACACTTAATTACATCTTAATGACTTCAAACATTATAAAGCACATGGATGAATTGACCTATTGTCTCAAAACACTATCAAATAGTCACATTAAAATAATGGAATGAAGTTGTGACTCGGTCATCGAAAGTGTTCATCCCTAAAGGGTGCAAACAAAATAGAAAAATCTTTTTGGATTTCTCAAAATATTTCCAAAAATAAAAAGTCTATACAAAAAGTACATGTCACAACGCTAGCAAACATATATCAAAAAGCATAACTAGCGTATGACACACATGTGAACACAATCATCTATATGATATGGCAAGAGAAGAATCATGTGCAAGCAAACGAGAATCAACTTGTCTAAAATCTAGTGTATCCAAAAGTGATTTCCTAACCCAAATAGATGTGAAACAACGTGTGGGGGATTTAGGAACCAAGGTAACACTAGACTTCGACATCCTAGGACTTCTTCCAAGATCAAAACAAAATCTCCAAAGGTGACCTTTCCTACCACAATGTGAACATGTGTAAACGGAAGGAATGTTACCTAAAGTGTGATCTTTTCTAATGTCCTTGGGATTGATTGACCCTCCCAAACAAATAATGGTTTTGGCTTTAGCACTAAAAGCATGAGAACAAGATGAGCCATTACCATCACAATCAAACCTACTTGAATCGTTTAAATCATTTTTCATCTTCAAAGTATTTGATTCAAGCAACAAATTAGACTCTTCCCAAGACAGGGATTGCTTTTTCAAATTTTCAACAATTTCTAAAAGGGTATCCCTCTCCCCCTCAATTAAAGCAAACTTTTCCCTAAGAGTCTCTTCAAGTGCCACAAACTCATTGATTAAAATATTTCTTTCATCTTTGTCACAAACATAAACCATCGAATTTTTAAGGTCCTCCAATTCCTTTTCTAAAAATAGGACCCTATCATCACTCTCCTTTTTGGCAATTTTCAAAGAATCAAAATCAATACACAAATTACCAAAGTGCTCACGACAAATATTACTTTGAGTTTGGAACTCTTGCAAATATTCAATCTTAATTTTAAAGAGAGAATTTTCTTTTTCCCAAACTTTAATTCTTTTGCAAAGTTTCAAATTCAAACTTTTTAAATTTTCAGCATGGCCGTGAATTTTTTCAAAAATAGGCTCCTCATTAAATGGGTGTTCCATTGGAAAAATTGTGATTTTTCACAAAACTGATTTTAAAAAATCAATATCACACAAATTTTTGCGAAAAATAGGAACACGCGATAAATTAGCGTAACCTGCTCTGATACCAATTTGACGATGTGAGAAGTCAAATTATATCAGGAAAAAAAAACTTTAAAAATCAAGATCACTCGATAATTTAGAGTAACTCGCTCTGATACCAATTTGAAAAAATGCGTGTAATATCGATTTAAATTAAATTCGCAAGTTTCCAAGAACCCTTATTTAATAAGCGTCTACTTTAAAGCCAAATAAAATCAACCCTTAAACATGCATCTAAATCAACCGATCTAATATAAAGCATGCGGCACAAAGTTAAGGAAAAATCCCCGAAGGGCAAAACCTTTTATTTCTAGAACTTTAAAGAATTTACAAGACCATTGACTTACATACAACCTGATAATCGCCCACAAGTGTAATGCACGGTGTCTTCGGTAAACCTTCAAAGCAATGGCTAGAAACAGTGTGACACGGAAATACCCGCAGGTGTCGGTTCCTATGTCGGCGGTTGGAATTTTCCCTTTTCAAGAAGGAAGCAATGAAGAAGAGAACGACTTCTCCACAAGGGTTGAACAAACCAAAGTTGTGTTCTTGGGTTACCAAAAAGATTCACAAAGGTTTGGCAATTGTGTGAATCAAAACATGAGTCTTGGGACTCAAAAAATATGAAGACTAGAGTAATTTGGACTCTCAAAAACGTCTTCTAAAGTCTTGCAAAAGAACTCCCCCGAAGTTGGTATTTATAGGAAAAAAGATGAAGAGTCCCATATTCTTAAAACTCTAAAATTCTATCGAGCGTACAAAAAAAACAGCATTCTTTAAGGAATTTTCTCTATCTTCAAAAGGTCATAACTCCTTCACCGTAGCTCAGATTGAGGTACCGTTTTTTCCAGTATCTTCGTTGCGGCGAGATCTTCAACTTCGCAGTTGACCAGACCTCCTAACTATGGATGTGAAATTACGAAAATGCCCTTGAACTCTCCTATCGTGCCTTTTTTCATTGTTTTGACTTCCTTTGCGTACAACTTGCATTAAGTCCCTAAAATCTTGGACCGTGAAGTCGTTGAGGCAGATGTGGGACATATTAATGGAGATGTTGAATGCTTGATTCTCGAAATTCGGATTGAGGCCGCCATGTGAGATCGTGAGGTGACGTGCCAAATGTAGCGGCGTACGACATACATAAATGTAACATGTTGGACATGAGAAAAATGTCCTTACAATTGTCGCACTTGAATTGACCATACGTGTGACTTATAATTTATTCACATTTAATAATAATAATTTAGTCCTAATACGGCACAAGCACGTCCCGACTTAAATTTCCACAATTTATCAAATTACACACTCATGATAATTTTAATAAATTCGATTTCACATATTAATTTATCCATTAAGCAATAATAAAAAAATTCCCAATAATTACTAACTCTCATCACGCGAGTAAATATTTAAAATAATTTCCAGATTAATATTAAATTAATATCTCAATTTAAATTTGATAAATTCGCAAATTAAATAGTCATAAAAATACGAGGTATTACATAAGACATCCCCAAACTTTAAGACGTCGAAGATCAGGCTTACTATTAAACCATAGTTCGTATGGTGTAATATCCTTGTTTTTCAATGGAACTCTATTTAAAATATAACATGCTGATAAAACCACTTCTCCCCACATCAATAAAGGTAAACCATAACTGATTAACATTGCATTTATGATTTCAACTAAAGTCCTATTTTTTCTTTTCACCGTTCCATTTTGTTGTGACGTATAATGCGCCGTCACTTTATGGATTATCCCATGAGTATTACAAAATTTTATAAACTCACTCGGGTAATATTGACCACCCTATCAGATCGTAGGACTTTAATTTTATGATTTTGTTGAGTTTCAACTTCTGCTTTAAAAATCAGAAATTGCTCGAAAACTTCATCTTTACTTTTAAGCCAATATGTATATGCATACTTAGAGTAATCATCAATAAAAGTTAAGAAATATTTATTTCCACCATGAGTCATATTACTCTTCATATCACATACATCACAATGAATAAGATCAAGCATTTCGGATGTCCTCTCAACAGATTTAAACGACTTTCTAATTATCTTCGAATGTGCATAAATTTCACATTTAGAAAAGTTATCAGATTTACAATTCGAGATTATGACAGGATTAGTCATACTTTTAATACTTTTATATTTCACATGACCTAATCTACTATGCCACAAAGAAATAGACTCAACCATATAAGCAGAACTAATATAATTGATTACATTAATTTTGATCTGTGACACCCCGACTAATTAAATACCGGGTAGCTACTCCTTTATTAAATCAATACAAAATGCCAAGTTGGTTCAGTTAATAGCATCACTATTGAAAACATTTTTTTATAATTACTAACCACCTAGTATTTAAAAAGTAAGTTGCCAAATTTTAAGTTAAGTCTGATTAACATGCAATAAAAGAATAATGGAATAATAACATAATCCATTCACCATAACGAAGTACTGAAATAACCAACAAATAAATATAAGAGTTCGGAGGAAAACTCCTCACAACAATCCAACAACTGAAAATAATAAGATAAGTCTAAATCCTGAATTAATTACATGCCCGAAGTCTGAATAACTGAAATAAATGAAAAGTCTCTAAAGAAATGGGCGACATGCCCTACAACTGATAAAATGCTGAATAGAGAGTCAATATAGAAGAAGCGTCTACAAGCAATGTCCTGTAACTTCCACAAACAGCTACAGATCGTCACCTGAATGAGGATCCTAAGCATGGTGTCCTTGTGGCTGGGCACCTAAAATGGTTTTTACAAAAATAGATTTGAAAGCAAATGGGTCAGAGCCCGAAAGTGGAAATCATTTTAAAAACAGCAAGTGTTTTAATAACATTAAAACATTAAATGCAAAGTACATGTTAGGACGTGCACTCACATGAAATTATCACCTCTCGACGACATGTGCACTCCTAACGTACCATACCCATCTAAGTATCATACCTATCTAACCAAACCGTAATAAGTTCTACCCCTTACTACTCGATTTCCATTTTACATTCTAGCATTATCAAAACAATAGAGAGCTTTACTCAAACTCAGATTCTCAATTAGTAATACAATTCATTATCGGTTAACCCGTTATGTTTTCTCAAAATGTTTCCATATTTATATACAATATCACATGAAAGTTCCCATTAATTAAAAGTATATTATTCACGTCATAAATATACAATATACGCACCCCGAGACTAAGCTGCGGTGCACACATACTCTGCTATCCATCCCGGTACATCACGTACATAAGGATCACGCATTCCGAATCTCTCAGGAATCGTTCTCGGATAACAACATCACAAGTAATGGAGGCGAACACAGTCACATCACATGGGTCACGCACATACCTGCGCTCCCACGATCAGCAGACTTATTAACATCCCAATAAGTCCTTCTCTGACCTATGTTCATCGAGGTAACCAATCTAAATCCGGGCAACACAAGGATTGGAAGGCCCTATAAGAACATAAACCTCCCGTGATAGCAAGTATGGTAGGTATGTCATACACATAAAATCAATACATATACTAAGTATGCACACATCTTAGTAATCACCATAATATGTTGGTGGTAACCTTCTCATTCTCCTACCGACATATAATACTACACAATTTATATGTTCCCGGTTAATATAATAAATTAGGCCGTCAATAGTTGTCGTACCGTAATAGACACTCACGTCCTACTCCATAATTTCCCTTAGGTTCAACTACACTTCTAGGTTTTACTCCCCATTATACCTTAAATGTCCCTACTATATCAATCAATCAACAAGGGAGTGTGATCTCTACCATTAAGTAAGGTTACGGGACACGCGAAATCAAAACAGGATAAAAAGCCTAAACTGTCAACTCGTTAGAAGTCTCGTTCGAACGAGGCTGTTTGAACGAGAGTTCGTTCGAACGAACAGGGCCTTCTAACGAGATCTCGTTCGAATGAAAGTCTTCGAACGAACATCCCTCTCGTTAGAACCCAAATTGTCAACTCGTTAGAAGCTCGTTCGAACGAGCTCGTTCGAACGACCTGGGCAGGTCTTCTAACGAGTGGCCAGATTCGAGCCCAGAAATTCCATATTTCGTTTTTCCATCTTTCTTCACTCTTAATCCCTCATAAAAATCGTTCCAACATCAATTTAAGGTTCCTAATTCGTACTAAACATTCATAGATCATAACTAAACGTTTATATAGGGCCAATACATCTTAAACATCATCAAATCATCAAATCCCTTCATTTATCCCCCAAATTACATGAACATGAACCCTAAAATTTATAAATCATCAATGAGCCTAATTATATCCGTTTTTGTTTCATCCAAGATATTATTATCATCAGAATAATCACCTACATACAATTCTACATGTAATTCCTCATCAATATGCAAGATTCTAATTCCAAGTTTAATGGGTTTTCATTCATCTCCCAACCAAATACAATTATAACAAATTCGTACGCATGGAAGAAGCATTCTCTGCAATTAATTGAAATTAAACCACTTGCCTTATTTGAATCTCTGATTTTTGATGTCGATTCTGATGAATGGTTCTCTCTCTCTCTGCAGAATTCCTCCTCTCTCTCTCTCTCCAAGCTTTTCTCTAATGGTGGCAATGGAGGCTAGGGTTTGTCTTAGGAACTTCTTGGGATTAATTATAATAACCCCCGTAGCCTATTTGGTTATTAGTGGGTTTAGTGGGCAATTACCAAGTTAGCTTTTTAATTCCCAATTTTCGTAGGTTTTAATTCCCAAAAATTCAAAATTACCAAACTACTTTTATACGTTGCCGGCACGGCCTAAAAATGCCCCGGGACCCAAACTAAACCCCCGGCTAGTGTTTTCTGACTATTTTGATCCTTCCGAACGCGTTGGCGCACTCAAAATGACCATACGGTTTATAGAAATAAAATTCACTTTTTAATTATCATAATTAAATTCCATGACGCGACTGTCACACGCGTCTCAACAAAATTCCCAAATTGTCGTATTTCAATCTCACGACAAATTTCATAATTCAAAATTCATATATAATCATATAATCACATTATAATCAAATACCAACTCGCATCTCACTAGTATTTTAATCCGGATTAATTTCCAATTTAATACGCATTTAATTCAATTAATCCCATAAATAAATATCACAAAAATACGGGGTATTACATAGTTCCCCCCTAATAACTGAATTTTGTCACGAAATTTGGAACTAGAAAGTACCTGGTAAGATCAACTCTGGATAACTTTCGCGCATCTCATCCTCGTGCTCCCATGTGGACTCCTCGACATTATGATGTCGCCACTGAACACGTACTAACGGAACTATCTTTGACCGCAATTTCTGCTCACTTCGGTCCAAAATAGCAATCGGCCCCTCCTCGTAGGAGATATCAGGCTGGAGATCCATATCCTCCAAGGCAATATGAGAATGAGCCAAATCGTCTCTAAGATATTTCCTTAGCGAGGAAATATGAAACACATCGCGAATCCGATGTAAATGCTCCGGTAACCCAAGCCTATACGCAACAGGTCCAATCCGCTCAATAATAGGAAATGGTCCCACATATCTCGGTGCCAACTTCCCTTTCTTCCCGAAATGCATAATCCCATTCATAGGAGATACTCTGAGAAAAACTTGGTCCCCCACTTGGAACTCTCTGAAGAACCTCTTCGCATCAGCATAGCTCTTCTTCCGATCCTGAGCTACCCGAATGCCACTCCGAATCAATTCTATTCTTGCCGAAGTATCCTGAATCACCTCCGGTCGAAGTAGTTTGTTGTCCCCCACCTCCAACCAACATGCTGGGGAACGACAAGGTCTACCGTACAACGCCTCAAATGGAGCTATGCCAATGGTGAACTGGTAAGAGTTATTGTAAGCAAACTCCACCAGTGGAAGATACTGCTCCCATCCACCCCCAAAGTCAATGATACTCATACGTAGCATGTCCTCCAACATCTGGTTTGTACGCTCGGTCTTCCCATCGGTCTGCGGGTGATACGCCGTACTCAACCATAATTCTGTGCCCATGGCATCCTTAAAACTCTCCCAAAATCGTGAAACGAATATCTTGTCTCTGTCAGACACGATATTTAGGGGCACACCGTGAAGTCTCACTATCTCTGCAATAAAGAGCTGGGCATATTGTCCCGTAGTGTAGTCTGTCCTTACAGGTAGAAAATGAGCGACTTTGGTCAACCTGTCCACAATTACCCAAATGGAGTCATGACCTCTTTGTGACGTAGGCAACCCCGTGATAAAGTCCATGGAGATGCTCTCCCATATCCACATCGGGACCTCCAATGGCTGTAGCAGTCCTGCCGGTTTGTGATGATCCACTTTTACTAGCTGACAAGTGGTGCATTTTGAAACAAACACGGCAATATCTCTCTTCATCCCGCTCCACCAATACTATCGTCTCATGTCTTGGTACATTTTGTCCACACCGGGATGTACCGCGAACCGTGAGCCGTGCGACTCTGCCATCACCTCGTGCCGTAATTCCTCCCCTTTCAGAACTACAAATCTCCCATTGAAGTGTAATCCCCCGTCTGAGCTAACGGTATAGGACTCGGCTCCCTCTCCTAGTAATCGAACTATCTGCTCCTGACAGAACGAGTCCTTTGCCTGTGCCCTTACTACCTTCGTGACAATCTGAGGTGTAATGGTCATCACAGACATGAACGATCGGGCCACTGCATCCTGGTGTCCTAACTCCTTCCACTTCGCCTTCCACACCCCTGCCACTTCATCTACTGGCCTTTGGCTCAACGCGTCTGCTACCATGTTAGCCTTTCCCGGGTGGTATTGGATATCGAACTGATAGTCCTTCACAAACTCAAGCCACCTTCGCTGCCGCATATTCAACTCCTTCTGCGTGAATAGGTACTGTAGGGACTTGTGGTCCGTGAACAATCGAAACTTCTCCCCCAACAGATAATGTCTCCAAATCCGTAGGGCAAATACCACTGCCGCCAACTCCAAGTCAAGAGTGGGGTAATTCTTCTCGTGAGGCTTTAGCTTACGGGATACATAAGCAATGTCCTGACTCTCCTGCTGTAATACACCTCCAAGTCCTTGTAAGGACGCATCGGTGTAGACTAGATACTCAACTCCCGGTCTCGGCAATGCTAACATAGGTGCTGAGGTCAACTTATCCTTCAACTCATCGAATGCCAGCTGACATGCATCACTCCAGATAAATGGCACACCCTTATGAGTCAGATGTGTCAAAGGACCTGCTATCTTCGAAAATACCCGAATGAACCTCAGGTAGTATCCTGCTAATCCCAAGAAACTACGAATCTCCGTTGGTGTCGTGGGCTGTCCCCACTCCCTCACCGCGGATACTTTCCCCGGATCAACAGATATTCCTCGGTGAGAAATAATATGTCCTAAAAACTGGACCTCCTTCAGCCAAAACCCGCACTTCTCATATTTTGCATATTGCTCGTTCTGACGTAGTGTCTGCAAAACTTGCCTCAAATGCTCGGCGTGCTCCTCCTCTGTCTGGGAGTAAACCAGTATATCATCAATGAAGACAATGACAAACTGATCTAGGAAATCTTTGAACACCCTATTCATCAAGTCCATAACCACGGCTGGAGCATTAGTCAAACCAAAAGGCATAACCTGAAACTCATAAGAACCATATCTTGTTAAGAACGCAGTCTTCGAGACATCCTCCTCCCTGATACGCAACTGATGGTATCCTGATCTCAAATCAATCTTCGAGAATAAAGAAGCTATTCTCAACTGGTCGAATAAGTCATCGATTCGAGGCAACGGATACTTATTCCGTATCGTGACTTTATTCAACTCTCGGTAGTCCACACACAATCTCAGTGAACCATCTCTCTTCTTCACGAACAACACAGGGGCACCCCACAGCGAAGTACTCCTCTGTATAAACCCCTGACCCAACAATTGCTCAATCTGATCTCGTAGATCTCGCATCTCTACCGGAGCCATACGGTACGGTGCGCGTGCTATAGGTCTCGTATCCGGTAATAAATCTATGACAAAGTCTATCTCTCGACTGGGGGATAGGCCTGGTATCTCTTGAAACACATCGGAATACTCCCTGACAACCGGGATCAAATCTAAAGGAATCACAACCTCCTTAGAGGTATCCTCCTCTATGTAGTACAAATGAGCGGTCGAACCTCCCTCCGGGCGAGGCATCGCCACTACAAACATCTCTTGCCCCGAAATGGCAAAAACAATGCTCCCACCGAAGCAATCAATCATGGATCTATAATCAGCGACCCAATCCATACCGATAATCACATCGTGCACATGCATATCTAATACTAACATGTCTGCGGGTAATACCAGACTACCAATCTCTACCCCCACTCCCCGGAATATAAAGAAAATAAGTGACCCACTCCCCAATGGTGAGTCTACACACGTCACTGTGCTCTCTGCCGTGGCTAACAACCCTAAGGCTTTCGCAAAATGTGTAGCTATAAAACAATGCGTTGCCCCCGTATCAAACAAAACCCGACCCATAGTACCATGGATAGGAAACATACCCTCAATCGCGGGTGGTGCCTGTGGAGCTGCTGCTTGGTGGACGTTATAGACACGTCCATACTGTAACTGCCCCTACTGCACAGGAACTGCTGGAATGGCTGGAAGAGCTGGCATCTGGGCTAGAGCTGGGAGAGCAGGTGGAAAAAGTGGCCTCTGTGGCTCATGTCGAGCACCCTGCTGCTACTGCGGGGCCCTGCCCCTATCAGGATAGTCCTGGCGTTTACAGCCAGTCTTGTCACAAACGAAACACTACCCCGGGAAGTTCCCCCCTCTCTGCCCTTGCTGCCCCCGGCCCTGGTGGCCGTTATCGTTCCTCCACTGGCCCTGCTGGCCCTGCTGAAACTGTTGTTGACCATTCTGACCCTACTGGTTCTGATGGCCGTTCGGACCCTGATGGCCCTGCAGGAAACCTCCTTCTCTGTGCCTGAAATTTCCCGACCTGAACCTCTTGTGATCCCCCTACTGGGAACCCTGATCACCATGCCTCTGTCCCAGAACAAAATGTACCCCACTGGAACCATTTCCCCCAGGCCTGCCCTGATGGCTGGACTCTCCCGATCGCTTACCCTCAGCCACGTGAAAGGGATGATCCTGGCAGTGTAACAGTGCAGCATTAACCACATCAGAATAAGTGGCTAACGAGAGGTTCCCTAACAAGTGCTGACGAATCCTCCATGTCAACCCGTCCGTAAATTTTCTGTATCCTCTTCTCTTCTGTCGGTATCTCATCCAGAATAATGTTCAGAAGATCAGTGAATTCGGCCTCATACTCGGCCACAGTCTTACCCTCTTGTCGAAGGCTCGTCAACTTCCTCCTCATTTCCGTGTGAAAAGCTGACGGAAAGTACTTGCTGTCGAACCGCACCCAGAACTCCTGAATAGTGAGAGTGTCTCTCTCCTCCACGGTGGTAATAGACTCCCACCACTGCAGTGCAGACCCCACTAGCTTAAAGGTAGCTAGTATCTGCTTCTGGACATCTGTGCACTCATACATCCTCAAGTGTCGCTGAATATCCTTCCTCCACTGACTCGAAACTACCACATTGGAGCTACCTGCAAACTCCGGAGGGTGTGCTTTCTGGAAAGCATCACGAACACGTTCCCAAGAAGACGGGAATGCATGTGCCTGAACTGGCGCGGCTATCGGCACCTGAGGCAGTGCCTACTGAACTATGACAAGGGCGGCATTTACCGCCTGGGCCACAATGGCTGCAACCTTGGCGGCATTCATCGTGCCCTGAACTGTGCGGGTTGTGGTTCGTGCGTTGCATCCTTGGGAACCCGTTGTGCACGTCGTGGAGGCATCTGAAATAAGAATGAAGTTTATAAGTTCACAGTTATAAACTCAAAATAGCTGAAGAACGTAACATAAACAAGAAGGAATACAACAGTCCTAAAATATAGGGCTCTATATCAAAGAAAGCTCAGCGGAAAAACATAATAAGCCGTTCAGATCCTAAAGGACACTAGAACCTGATGCTCTGATACCACCTGTGACACCCCGACTAATTAAATACCGGGTATCTACTCCTTTATTAAATCAATACAAAATGCCAAGTTGGTTCAGTTAATAGGATCACTGTCGAAAACATTTTTTTATAATTACTAACCACCTAGTATTTAAAAAGTAAGTTGCAAAATTTTAAGTTAAGTTTGATTAACATGCAATAAAAGAATAATGGAATAATAACATAATCCATTCACCATAACGAAGTACTGAAATAACCAACAAATAAATATAAGAGTCCGGAGGAAAACTCCTCACAACAATCCAACAACTGAAAATAATAAGATAAGTCTTAATCCTAAATTAATTACATGCCCGGAGTCTGAATAACTGAAATAAATGAAAAGTCTCTAAAGAAATGGGCGACATGCCCTACAACTGATAAATGTTGAATAGAGAGTCAATATAGAAGAAGCGTCTACAAGCAAAGTCCTGTAACTTCCACAAACAGCTACAGCTCGTCACCTGAATGAGGATCCTAAGCATGGTGTCCTTGTGGCTGGGCATCTAAAATGGTTTTTACAAAAATAGATTTGAAAGCAAATGGGTCAGAGCCCAAAAATGGAAATCATTTTAAAAACAGCAAGTGTTTTAATAACATTAAAACATTAAATGCAAAGTACATGTTAGGACGTGCACTCACATGAAATTCTCACCTCTCGACTACATGTGCACTCCTAACGTACCATACCCATCTAAGTATCATACCTATCTAACCAAACCGTAATAAGTTCTACCCCTTACTACTCGATTTCCATTTTACATTCTAGCGTTATCAAAACAATAGAGGTCTTTACTCAAACTCAGATTCTCAATTAGTAATACAATTCATTATCGGTTAAGCCGTTATGTTTTCTCAAAACATTTCCATATTTATACACAATATCACATGAAAATTCCCATTAATTAAAAGTATATTATTCACATCATAAATATACAATATACGCACCCCGAGACTAAGCTGCAGTGCACACATACTCTGCTATCCATCCCGATACATCACGTACATAAGGATCACTCATTCCGAATCTCTCAGGATTCGTTCTCAGATAACAACATCACAAGTAATGCAGGTGAACACAGTCACATCACATGGGTCACGCACATACCTGCGCTCCCACGATCAGCAGACTTATTAACATTCAAATAAGTCCTTCTCTGACCTATGTTCATCGAGGTAACCAATCTAAATCCGGGCAACACAAGGATTAGAAGGCCCTAAGCGAACGTAAACCTCTCGTGATAGCAAGTATGGTAGGTATGTCATACACATAAAATCAATACATATACTAAGTATGCACACATCTTAGTAATCACCATAATATGTTGGTGGTACCCTTCTCATTCTCGTACCGACATATAATACTACATAATTTATATGTTCCCGGTTAATATAATAAATTAGGCCGTCAATAGTTCTCGCACCGTAATAGACACTCACGTCCTACTCCATAATTTCCCTTAGGTTCAACTACACTTCTAGGTTTTACTCCCCATTATACCTCAAATGTCCCTACTATATCAATCAGTCAACAAGGGAGTGTGATCCCTACCATTAAGTAAGGTTACGGGACACGTAAAATCAAAACAGGCTAAAAAGCCTAAACTGTCAACTCGTTAGAAGTCTCGTTCGAACGAACTGGGCCTTCTAACGAGATCTCGTTTGAATGAAAGTCTTCGAACGAACATCCCTCTCGTTAGAACCCAAACTGTCAACTCGTTAGAAGCTCGTTCGAACGAGCTCGTTCGAACGGCCTGGGCAGGTCTTCTAACAAGTGGCCAGATTCGAGCCCAGAAATTCCTTATTTCGTTTTTCCATCTTTCTTCACTCCTAATCCCTCATAAAAATCATTCCAACATCAATCTAAGGTTCCTAATTTGTACTAAACATTCATATATCATAACTAAACGTTTATATAGGGCCAATACATCTTAAACATGATCAAATCATCAAATCCCTTCATTTATCCCCAAATTACATGAACATGAACCCTAAAATTTATAAATCATTAATGAGCCTAATTACATCCGTTTTTGTTTCATCAAAGATATTATTATCATCAGAATAATCACCTACATACAATTCTACATGTAATTCCTCATCAATATGCAAGATTTTAATTCCAAGTTTAATGGGTTTTCATTCATCTCCCAACCAAATACAATTATAACAAATTCCTATGCATGGAAGAAGCATTCTCTGCAATTAATTGAAATTAAACCACTTGTCTTATTTGAATCTCTGATTTTTGATGTCGATTTTGATGAATGGTTCTCTCTCTCTCTGCAGAATTCCTCCTCTCTCTCTCTCTCTCCAAGCTTTTCTCTAATGGTGGCAATGGAGGCTAGGGTTTGTCTTAGGAACTTTTTGGGATTAATTCTAATAACCCCCGTAGCCTATTTGGTTATTAGTGGGTTTAGTGGGAAATTACCAAGTCAGCTTTTAATTCCCAATTTTCGTAGGTTTTAATTCCCAAAAATTCAAAATTACCAAACTACCCTTATACGTTGCCGACATGGCCTAAAAATGCCCCGGGACCCAAACTAAACCCACGGCTAGTGTTTTCTAACTATTTTGACCCTTTTGGACGCGTTGGCGCACTCAAAATGACCATACGGTTTATAGAAATAAAATTCACTTTTTAATTATCATAATTTAATTCCATGACGCGACTGTCACACGCGTCTCAACAAAATTCTCAAATTGTCGTATTCAATCTCGCGACAAATTTCATAATTCAAAATTCATATATAATCATATATGCACATTATAATCAAATACCAACTCGCATCTCGCTAGTATTTTAGTCCGGATTAATTTCCAATTTAATACGCATTTAATTCAATTAATCCCATAAATAAATATCACAAAAATACGGGGTATTACATGATCATGCTGTTACAAGAGTACCCTTTGCCAATAGACTGAACATTCTTAGATAAGACAAACTTATCACACTCATACACAAGTTTGAAACCTCTCTTATTGAGAAGGTCCCTTGTCATAAGATTTTTATACATATCAGGTACATGAAGTAGATCAATAAGAGTAAGAGTGTTTCCAGAAGTTAATTTCAATTCCACTATGACTTTCCTAACTACATTAGTGCGAAAGATTATTTTCCATCTTCACTTCTTTTTCGTCAATTTCTTGATATGTTTTAAATGAAGAGCGGTCTTTGCATATGTGGACCATTGCGCCGGTATCTAGCCACCATCCACTTTAATTTTCAATTGAATTTTCATCGCATATAGTAGCAATAAGATCTTCAATATTGTTGGTTTCCTTCAACCCTTTTTTTCCTTAAATGCCTTCTTTTTAAGACAACATTCTCGAGAATAATGGCCTGATTTTCTACAGAAGAAATATTTTCCTTTCTTTTTCTTATTTGAACCTTGGTTCTTGAATTTTGAATCATTCTTTGCTTTAAATTTGAAGTCTTTGGTAATCTTGGATTTTTGATCCTCAACCATATTGGCTTTTGAATGACCCTCACCTTGTTCATCCTTCTTTTCTCCAATACAAGTATCATCTTTAATACGAAGGTGATGAAGAAGGAATTCCACGGTATAAGTCTTCTCATCCTGATTGATTTTCTTCTTAAAGCCATTCTAAGAGGATACAAGTTTTGAAACAATCATCCCTACTTGAAATTCATCTTAAAGATGAATTCCAGTGGCTTTAAGGTCACCAATAATTTGTTGGAGTTCATGTGCTTATGCAATGACAGATTTATCATTACTCATTCTAAAATTCATATAGTTTGAAATCAGAAAATTACGGTTGCTCGCTTACTCGTTTTGATACTTTATCTCCAAAGCCTTCCATAATTACTTTTCCATAATTACTTTTCCATAATTACTTTTCCATCGGAATCATTCGATGAACACATAAATTCATATTCTTTCCTCTTCACACATTTTTTCTTTATTTCTTCAGTGTCTTCGGGTGTGGGCTGGGGAATTTTCTCAAGATTGTCATCTAGAATGTATGATAGTTTTAGAGATGTGAGGAAGAACATAACTTTCTCTTTCCAACGAGTGAAATTTTTGCCATCAAAATGGTCGAGTCGAATTAAGTCTTGACTCATGACTTGGATAGATTGTGCCACTGTTCCTTCCATTTGAGTGGAGTAATTAGTAAGAATTTTTGCCTAAAACTATTGAAGTTTTGTTATGGAGAGAACGAAATATTTAAATTAATTTTTGCAAGGCACGTTCGTGGAACGTTGTCTTTTAGGCAAAATTTATCCCAATCCGGTCGAGACAGAACCACGAGTACACTATGGGTTTTATGGAATCTGGCTTCAGGATACAATCTAATGTATGGACAGTTGTTTGATTCAAACTATGTACTATTTGATCAAACCAAGAACACTCTAAATTTTTAATATGATAATGCCAAAATGTAGAGGACGAAGAGAGGAGAAATTAGCAATTTTTTATGTCCAAAACAAAGTCCTGGAACTCTTTTTATAGCCATTTATGTGACTGTTCTTCAACAGTCACAACTCTTCATATAGCAACTCAGCAGTTGTTGGATCATGCCTGTTTGGAATAGCTTCGCTCTAACGGTTCAGATTAAGCATCTCATCATAAGCGAATGGACATCCCCTACACGAAACACTACGAGTTCATCTAACGGCTCAAATCAAGTCATTTTTTATTTTAAACCCTTTGATCAGATCGTTTAATCACATTCGTTGATATGTTTTACTTCATTAAAACATTAGGCTCCCACGCTCCAAGTGACTATGCGCACGTGCGAAGTGCAAAGTACGCATCAAAGCGCGTAATGCACCCTAAGTCGCCCAATCACCATTTCGCGCACCGCATGTCACGATTGGTGGTGCTTAAGCACCACCGTAATGCGTACGATCATAGCCTCTTGTTTGACTTGTCAACTAAGAATCTTAGTTGTCCTTTAGTTGATATACCACTACTTTTTGTAGTAATCTTCCAATGTGGAAATCTAAGCACTCTGATATCTTTCACACCCATTTGCTCATGTTTCTTTCTTCTAAAAATAAAACCCAAACTAAAAAATTAAAACACCAATTAATATAATAAAAATAACAAATAAATATTATCTAATATTATATTAATGTTGAAATTTATCCAACATTCCCCCAAAAATTTCAATATACACAAGAGAGGATAAAAAGGATCGATTACAAAATAATAAGAGAAAACTTTTGGAAATGTCGCTGAAATCTAGTACATAAATGAGAAGTGTCTACCGGACCTGTACTTCCATATAGTGTAAACAATTCAAAGCTCCATCAAGGTGCTGTGGTGAACTTATCTTGAACCAAGGACCCTTTGATACGAGATGGAACTATCACACATACTGATTTCTGAGTTTTAGAAGTGTCCTTCTAACATGCACATTTATGGACTTGCGCTAATCATAATTTCACGAGCGCTTTAGGAACTGTCTTGATTCCATAGAAAGCGGCCACACTTTCGACACTCATATAGGTAAATCAGCTTTAGTGATTCTGCAAGTCACTCTTATATGATTTATTAAGAAGTAAACTTTATCCTCTAACATGCAGAAAACCAACACTAGGCACATAGGAATGGAACTTTTATATAAATTTCCTAGTGTTCCATAACTATAATTTAACTTGTTTTTAACACATTGAACTCTATCTATATTTTCAAGATATGAGTTGGGTTCCCATTAAATATAGTTGTGTTATTTAATAGGCCTTAGTCCCATTCCTTTTTAAGTGATATATATAATCTCCCTAACAAGACCTTTAGTCAGAGGATCAGCTAAATTCTTGTTCGTTTTAACATAGTCGAATGTAATTACTCCTTCCTTAAGTAATTTTCTTATAATTTGATGCCTTATACTAGTGTGTCTAGATTTTTCGTTGTAAACTTTTGTTCGAAACTTTATAAATTGTGGCTTGCTTATCACAACTTATCATAATAGACGGAGATAGATTTTTCCATAAAGGAATATCACACAACACATTTCTAAGCCATTCTGCTTCTTTACATGCATTTGCTAGGGCTATAAATTCAGATTGCATCACTGAATCTGCACCTATGGTCAGCCCAGTACCTTTCCAAGGCACTTAGATTCATCAGCAAAACTCCCAGAAAAACTATGCTTTGGGTTCCACAAACAACTCACACAAAAAGTCTAGGATTTGTGAATTCTAAAAACAGATTTTTAAACCTTGAAAAAGATGGAGAATAAACCAAAAAAACTCAAAACGCATTCTATTAAAACTAGTGTTTTCTCCACTCGAAATACAGTAGCATCACACCTTTTATATATTGAAAATCAAGGCAGTGACGTGTCAAGGCTAAACATCTCGTTTGAATGAGAAGCGACATCGTTCAAGCAAGAGTTGATCTCGTTTGAACGAGAAACGATGTCGTTCGAATGACATCGTAAACGTGTCACTTTTTGTACAGTCTTTTATGAAACATGGAAACCACAAAACTAAGATTGTTTACGAGATCAGAAAAGTTTATCCAAACCTTTTATGAATAAAATCATTTAAAATCTTTTTAAAAATTATTTTTCATAAATAAAAAAATATTTTACCTTTCACAAAAATATCCCAACACTTTTTATGCAAAATGTAAATGGAACTAAAACACATTTACCAAATTTGTTCTTGTTGGGCATGATTCTTGAAGTTGCCTTAAAATTCGGATCGTCTTTGTTGATGGGATCTTCTCAATTCTTTGACGACTTGTATCAGTATACGACGTACTAAATTGATAACGGACAACAATGACCTTACAAATCTCCCCCTTTGTCTATGCCTTTACAAAATAAAAATATTCGAATTATCAAACAATGACCTATACAAATCTACCCTCCCAAAAACTCAAATATGGAAAGATAAACTGAACATGTCTTCAAACTTGTCTTTAACAATCAACTTTCAAATCTCGAAGATTTTCTCATGAGGGTGTGCAATCCAAACATCTTCAATTGTACCTACACACATGAGATAGACCAAAAACCACATGACGTATCGAGTTTGAAATGATATAAACACAAAGCATGCAAGCATAATCAAAACTCCCCTATGAAATCATGATTCGTTCTCCCCCTTTTTATTTGTCCAAAATAGACAAGGAATAGAATGAACCAAATAAATCAAATCAGGGTGTCATGGTAAACAAGCAAACAAACTATTTTTCAATTTTTTAATACAAAAAGAAAAAATAAGATGTTACGAAAAATCACACACCATGAATTTATACTCAGACAACCAAATCATGGAAACGGACTGAATGGGTGTGAACAAATTCGATAGGAAAATTAACTCAATCATATCATATGTGCAAGATGCATACGTTTACTCCTAACGAATGAACATCAAAAATAGTTCTTAGGTGTAGAATTAATGAATCTAGATGACATCGCCTGAATCACATCAACAAATCAAAGTATAAATGATTTCCACCCCAATAATATCCAAAACTATGTAATGCCTTTTTTATGACTTTCAAGGATGTGCAAACCGTATTGAATTCTCGAACCGAACTCCCTCATATATACTTTCTTTTTAAGGTGATCTAAATTCTCAATCATTGGAGAATTGGTGAATGAACCTAATGGCCCATTTTTGGCATATGTATCTTTTTATTTGTAATACCCCATATTTTTATTGATATTTATTAAAGGGATTAATTAAATTAAATGTAAATTAATTGAGAAGTAATCTGGATATAAATACTAACGAGATGTGAGTTGGTATTTGATTATGTTGTTTATATATGGCAATATATGAATATTGAAAAGATTAAAATTGTCGCGAGACTGAAATACGACAATTTAGGAAATTTAGTTGGGACGCACGTGCCAGTCGCGTCAAGAATGTAATTATTTGAATCAAAAAGTGAATTTTATTTTTATCAACCGAATGGTCATTTTGAGTGCACCAACGAGTCTGGAAGGGTCAAAATATTCAGAAAACACTAGCCGGGGGTTTAGTTTGGGTCCCGGGGCATTTTTGGGCCATACCGGCAACTTAAAAGGGTATTTTGGTAATTTTGAAATTTTGGGAATTAAGGCCTACGAATTTTAAGATTTATTTATACATTAATTAATAATCCACTAAACCCATTACCAAAATTTAGCAAGTTATAGGGCTACGGGAGTTATAGGAAGAGTTGCAAGAGGTTCCCAAGAGAAAACCCATAACCACTATCTTCAACCTTCAACCTTGGGAGAAATCTGTAGAGAGGGAAGATGACAACTTTCAACCTTCAACATCAAATTCTGAAGAACAATCTAAGGCAACTGATTTAGTATTTTTAATTCATTGAATATGTCTTCCATGCTTAGTGTAGGAATTATCTTTTATTGAAAATTGTTGGAAGAAAACCCATGAAATTTGTTGGAGAAACATTGATTTTGGGTTAGGATTTGCATGTAGTATGTTATTGGACTGAGTTAATACTTGAATAGTTGTATATGATAAATTAAAAACGTAATTTTTGATGAGTAATTAGGTATAAGAAAATTTGGAGTTCATGTTCGTAGGGTTTTGGAAAAATAATTGAAGCTTCATGTTAATCCCATGAAAATTTGTAAGATTTGACCCCTTAAATGTGTTGAGGAATGATCTAGGGTGATTAGAAAAGGTTTATATACGTTATAATACAATTTGGATGGTTTTAGGGTGGATTTAGAGGAGAGAAGATTTGAGAAAAATGGAATTAGGATTTTCTGGGCTGAAACTGCCATCTCGTTAGAAGAATTTTCCAGGTCGTTCAAACGACCTTGTTCGAACAAGCTTCTAATGAGATGACAGTATGACTTCTAACGAGTTGGTATTTCGTTCAAAGCCCTTCTTTTGAATGAACTCCTTCGAACGACCTCATTCGAACGGGACTTCTAACGAGTTGACATAATGGCTTTTTTGGCCTGATTTGATTTCTAGTATCCCGTAGACTTATCTAAATGGTGAGATAACTTTCCCTTATTAACTAGTGGGTGTAGATGGGAGATTTGGGTTATATTTAGGAGTAAAATTTAGAATAGTGCCTTGAACCGGATAACGTTTGTGGATTAGGACGCGAGTGACTAATCATGAAGTGAGGATATTGGATGACTTAAATGCATATAAACCGGGGACATGTGATTTTGTATAATACTAAGAGTTGGTATAAGAACGAGAAGTATACCACTAATAAAAATATTGTAATATCTAAGAAGTGAGAATGCTTAGTATATGTAATTATCTGTGTATGACATACCTTCCGTACTTGCTATCATGGGAGGTTGGCGTTCTTTTGGCGCCATCAAATCTTTGTGTGCCTATGGGGGGATTTAGATTGGTACCTAGAGGACATAGGTCAGAAAAGGGCTTATTGAGAAGTTAATAAGTCTGCTGATCATGGGAGCGTAGGTATGTGCGTGACCCATGTGATGTGAACTATGTTTGCCTCCATTGTTTGTGATTGTTGTTAATGAGACGTTTTCGGAGAGATTCGGAATACGTGGTCCTCATGTACGTGATGTACCGGGATTTGATAGCAGAGTATGTGTGCACCGCAGCTTAGTCTCGGGGTTCTAGTATTGTATATTTTTGGTGAGAATAATATACTATTGATTGAAATGAATTATCGCGAATAATTGTGAGTATGAATAATAGCAACGGTTGTAAAGTGAAAATATAAGATTTCTAATAAATTGTATTGCTAATGTGGGGAAATTGTGTAATAAGGTACAATACTCTATTAAATAGAAGATGTCGGAGTTTGAATTGGTTATCATATAAAAATGTTAGATTTAGCATTGAACTAGATAGATATGGGAGCAACTAGAATGGGTATGGGTACGATAGGAGTGCACAATTAGTTGAGAGGTGAGGAACTCATGTGAGTGCACACACTATCATGTACTTTATATTCACTATTTAATGATATTAAACACTTGCATTTTTTTAATTATTTTCACATTCGGGCTCTGACCCGTTTGCTTTCAAATCTATTTTTGTAAAAACCCTTTTAGGTGCCCAGCCACAAGGACACCATGCATAGGAGTTCTATTCAGGTGCTGTTCTGTATCTGCTATGGAAGTTATAGGACCTTGACAGTAGACACCTCCATATCTAATCTTGACTCCATTATTAGTTTTATCATTTGTTGGGCATGTCGCCCGTTCCTGTTAGAGACACTTTACATTTCAGTTGTTTACGATTTTGGGATGTAATTAATTTAGTGATGCGGACTTTGTATTTATTTATTTCAGTATTGGGATTGTTGTGAGGAGTATTCCTCCAGACTCATTATTACTTGATGGTTAATCTACTGAGACTATGTTGTGGTGGATGTTTTAGCATTTCATAATTCACTTGTTGTATAATAATCAGATTTAATTAAAATTGACAACTCACTTTTTAAATACTAGGTGGTTAGTAATTATTAAAATGTTTTCGACAGTGATGCTATTAATTAAACCAACTTGGAATTTTGTATTAATTTAATAAAGGAGTAGATACCCGGTATTTAATTAGTCGGGGTGTCACAGGTGGTATCAGAACATCAGGTTCTAGTGTCCTTAGGATCTGTACGGCTTAATATGTTTCCGCTGAGCTTTCTTTGATATAGAGCCCTATGTTTTCGAACTGTTGTACTCTTTTGTGTATGCTTCGCTCTTAAACTATTTTGAGATATTAACTGCGAACTGATAAGACTTTACTCTCATTTTAGATGCCTCCACGACGTACGCAGTGAGTTCCTAGGGATGCACAGCCAGAACCACAGCCCGCACCAGTTCCGAGCACTATGAATGCCACCGAGGTTGCAGCTATTGTAGCCCAAGTGGTAAATGCCGCCCTAGCCATTGTACGGCAGGCACCACCCTAGGCGCCGATAGCCGCGCCAGTTCAGGCTCATGCATTCCCATCTGCTTGGGAACGTGTCCATGATGCTTTTCAGAAAGCACACCCTCCGGAGTTTGCAGGTAGCTCCGATGTTGTGGTATCCAGTAAGTGGAGGAAGGATATTCAGAATCACTTTAGGATGTACGAGTGCACAGAAGTTCAGAAGTAGATACTGGCTACTTTCAAGCTAGTAGGATCTGCATTGCAGTGGTGGGAGTCCATTACCACCGCAGAGGAGAGGTACACCCTCATATACAGGAGTTCTGGGTGCGGTTCGACCGCAAATATTTTTCATCAGCTGTTCACACGGAGATGAGGAGGAAATTGATGAACCTCAAGCAGGAGGGAAGGATCGTAGCCGAGTATGAGGCTGAGTTTACCAATCTATTGAACATTGTTCTGGATGAGATACCGACTGAGGAGAAGAAGATTCAAAAATTCACGGATGGATTGACTTGGAGGATCCGTCAACACTTGTTGGGGAATATCTCGTTGGCCACTTATTCTGACGTGGTTAATGCTGCATTACTTCACTGCCAGGATCAACACTTCCACATGTCTGAGAGCAAGAGATCAGGGGAGTCTAGCCAACAGGGCAGGATCAGGGGAAATGGTGCCAGCGGGGCACAATCTGCTCAGGGACAACACAGGCAGAGTGACCAGGGTTCCTAACAGGGGGCTTCTAAGAGATTCAGATCTGGGGATTTCAAAAGTGGACAGGGAGGTTTCAGACAGGGCCAGCAGGGTCAGAATGGTCAGCAACAGCAGTTTCATCTTGGCCAGCAAGGCCAAGGTAGGAATGGTAACGGCCATCAGGGCCGAGGACAGCAGGGACATCGAGGGGGAAACTTCTCGGGGAAGTGTTTTGTTTGTTGCAAGACTGGCCACAAATGCCAGGATTGTCTTGACAGGGGCAGGGCCCCACAACAGCAACATCAGGGTGCTCGACAAGAGCCACGGAGGCCTATATTTCCCGTCGCCCTCCAAGCACCTCCACAAATGGTAGCACTACCACCCATTGGTCTCAGTCCAGCAGGGACAGCTCCAGTATGGGAGAGTGTATCAGCTTCAGGATGTCGCAGCCCCACAGGATCCACCGACCATTGAGGGTATGTTCTCTATTCAGGGGACTATGGGGCGTATTTTATTTGACATGGGGGCCACACATTATTTCATTTCCATGAGATTTGCACACACTATTGGGCTATTAGACACCGTCGAGAGCATGGTTACTTGCGTAGATTCACCGTTGAGTAGGGGTTTCGTGATTTCCTTTATTTGTAGAGGTGTGGGTATAGATATCGGGAGGTTCACTTTATTTGCTGATATGTTAGTGTTAGAGATGACTGAGTACGATGCAATTATTGGTATGGATTGGCTAGTTGCGTACCGAGCCATGATTGACTGTTTTAGTAGGAGTATTATTTTTGCTATTCTGGGACAGGAGATGTTTTTAGTGGCGATGCCTCTCCCTGAGGGAGAATCATCCACTCACTTATACTATATAGAGGAGGAGACCTCTAAGGAAGTGGTGATACCACTCGATGCGATTCCAGTTATGAGGGAGTTTGGTGATGTATTCCAGGATATACCTGGACTACCTCCGAGTAGAGAGATAGATTTTATAATTGATTTGATGCCGAGCACTCGGCCTATTGCCCGCGCACCTTACCGTATGGCTCCAGCAGAGATGAGAGAGTTACGGGATCAGATTGAGCAGTTATTAGGTCAGGGGTTCATCCGGAGGAGTACTTCGTCGTGGGGTACCCCTGTGTTTTTCATAAAGAAGAGGGATGGATCGTTGAGGTTATGTGTAGACTACCGAGAGTTGAATCAGGCCACGATATGGAATAAGTATCTGTTGCCCCGAATCGATGACTTATTTGACCAACTGAGAGGAGCTTCATTCTTCTCAAATATTGATTTGAGATCGGGATATCATCAGTTGCGTATCAGGGAGCAAGATGTCTCAAAGACTACTTTCTTAACGAGATATGGTTCCTACGATTTTCGGGTTATGCCTTTTGGCTTGACCAACGCTCCAGCCCTATTTATGGACTTAATGAATAGGGTGTTCAGAGAGTTCCTAGACCAGTTCATCATTGTCTTTATTGATGACATTCTGGTTTACTCCTAGACAGAAGAGGAGCATGCCGAGCATTTGAGACAGGTTTTGCAGACACTACATCAGAACGAGCTGTATGCAAAGTATGAGAAGTGTGGGTTTTGGCTGAAGGAGGTTCAGTTTTTGGGGCATATCATTTCAGACTGGGAGATATCGGTAGATACGGGGAAGGTGTCCACGGTGAGGGAGTGGGGATAGCCCACAACACCGACTAAGATTCGTAGTTTCTTGGGCCTAGCAGGATACTACAGGAGGTTTATTCGGGATTTCTCAAAGATAACGGGTCCTTTGACACATCTGACTCGCAAAGGTGTGCCATTTATCTTGAGCGATGACTGTCAGTTGGCATTTGATGAGTTTAAGGACAAGTTAACCTCCGCACCTGTGCTAGCATTGTCGAGACCGGGAGTTGAGTATCTAGTCTACACCGATGCGTCCTGACAAGGACTCGGAGGTGTGCTGCAGTAGGAGAGTCAGGCCATAGCTTATGCTTCCCGTAAGCTTAAGCCTCACGAGAAGAATTACCCCACCCATGACTTGGAGTTAGCGACAGTTGTATTTTCCCTTCGAATTTGGAGACATTATCTTCTGGGGGAGAATTTTCGGTTGTTCATGAACCACAAGTCCCTACAGTAACTCTTCATGCAGAAGGAGTTGAATGTGCGACAAAGATGGTGGCTTGACTTTGTGAAAGATTATCAGTTTGATATCCAATACAACCCAGGGAAGGCTAACATGGTAGCAGACGCGTTGATCCGTAGGCCAGTAAATGAGGTGGCCGAGGTGTGGAAGGCAATGTGGAAGGAGTTAGGACACCACGATGCAGTGGCCCGATCGTTCATGTTTGTGATGACTGTTACACCGCAGATTGTTACGAGAGTGGTAAAGGCCCAGGCAAATGACTTGTTCTGTTAGGAGCAGATAGTTCTATTACTAGAAAAGGGAGCAGAGTCCTATACCGTTAGCTCAGACGGGGGATTATGCTTTAATGGGAGACTGGTCGTTCCAGAAGGGGAAGACTTGTGACACGAGGTTATGGCTGAGTCACACGGCTCACGGTTCGCGGTACACCCTGGTGGGGACAAAATGTACCAAGACATGAGACGTCAGTATTGGTGGGGCGGAATGAAGAGAGATATTGTCGTGTTTGTTTCTAAATGTACCACTTGTCAATTGGCAAAAGTGGATCATTAGAGACCGGTAGGACTTTTCCATCCATTAGAGGTTCCGATGTGGATATGGGAAAGCATATCCATGGACTTTATCACGGGGTTACCTACGTCACAGAGGGGTCACGACTCCATTTGGGTAATTATGGACTGGTTGACCAGAGTTGCTCATTTTCTACCCGTGAGGACATACTACACTACGGGATAGTATGCCCAGATATTTCTTACGGAAATAGTGAGACTTCACCGTGTGCCCTTAAATATCGTGTCTGACCGAGACAAGATATTTGTTTCACGATTTTGGGAGAGTTTCCAGGAGGCATTGGACACTGAATTGTGATTGAGTACGGCTTATCACCCGCAGACCGATGGTCAGACTGAGCGTACAAATTAGATGTTGGAGGACATGTTGCGTATGTCCATCATAGATTTTGGGGGTGGATAGGAGCAGTACCTTCCACTGGTGGAGTTTGCTTACAATAACTCCTTCCAGTTCACCATTGCCATGGCTCCATTTGAGGCATTATATGGAAGACCTTGTCGTTCGCCAACATGTTGTTTAGAAGTTGGGGACAACAAATTACTTGGGCTGGAGGTGATACAGGATACGTTGGTAAGGATAGTATTGATACGGAGTCGCATTCGGGTAGCTCAGGATCAGCAGAAGAGCTATGCTGATGCCAAGAGGTTCTTCAGAGAATTCAAAGTGGGGGATCAGGTTTTACTCAGAGTATCTCCTATGAAAGGGATTATGCATTTTGGGAAGAAGAGGAAACTGGCACCGAGATATGTGGGGCCATTTCCTATCATCGAGCGAATTGGGCCAGTTGCGTATAGACTTGGATTACCGGAGCACTTGCATAGGATTCATGACGTGTTCCATATTTCCTCGCTAAGGAAATATCTTAGGGACGATTTGGACCATACTCACATTGCTTTGAAGGATATCGATCTCCAGGCCGATAGTTCCTACGAGGAGGGGCCAATTGTTATTTTGGACCGAAGCGAGCGAAAACTGAGGTCAAAGATAGTACCGTTGGTACGTGTTCAGTGGCGGCATCATAATGCTGAGGAGTCCACATGGGAGTGTGAGGATGAGATGCGCGAACGTTACCCAGACTTGTTTTCATCAGGTTCGTTTTAGTTCCAAATTTCGGGATGAAATTCTGTTATAAGAGGGGAAGTATGTAATACCCTGTATTTTTATTGATATTTATTAAAGGGATTAATTAAATTAAATGTGAATTAATTGAGAATTAATTCGGATATAAATACTAACGAGATGTGAGTTGGTATTTGATTATGTTGTGTATATATGCCAATATATGAATATTGAAAAGATTAAAATTGTCGCGAGACTGCAATACGACAATTTGGGAAATTTAGTTGGGACGCGCGTGTTAGTCGCGTCAGGAATGTAATTATTTGAATTAAAAAGTGAATTTTATTTTTATCAATCGAATGGTCATTTTGAGTGCACCAACGAGTCCGTAAGGGTCGAAATAGTCAGAAAACACTAGCCGGGGGTTTAGTTTGGGTCCCGGGGCATTTTTGGGCCATACCGGCAACTTAAAAGGGTATTTGTGTAATTTTGAAATTTTGGGAATTAAGGCCTACGAATTTTAAGAGTTATTTATACATTAATTAATAACCCACTAAACCCATTACCAACATTTGGCAAGTTAGAGGGCTACGGGAGTTATAAGAAGAGTTGGAAGAGGTTCCCAAGAGAAAACCCATAACCACCATCTTCAACCTTCAACCTTGGGAGAAATCTGTAGAGAGGGAAGAGGACAACTTTCAACCTTCAACATCAAATTCTGAAGAACAATCTAAGGCAACTGATTTAGTATTTTTAATGCATTGAATATGTCTTCCATGCTTAGTGTAGGAATTATCTTTTATTGAAAACTATTGGAAGAAAACCCATGAAATTTGTTGGAGAAACCTTGATTTTGGGTTAGGATTTGCATGTAGTATGCTATTGGACTGAGTTAATACTCGAATAATTGTATATGATGAATTAAAAACGGATTTTTGATGAATAATTAGGTATAAGAAAATTTGGAGTTCACGTTCATAGGGTTTTGGAAAAATAATTGAAGATTCATGTTAATCCCATTAAAATTTGTAAGATTTGACCCCTTAAATGTGTTGAGGAATGATCTAGGGTGACTAGAAAAGTTTTATATACGTTATAATAAAATTTGGATGGTCTTAGGGTGGATTTAGAGGAGAGAAGCTTTGAGAAAAATGGAATTGGGATTTTCTGGGCTGAAACTGCCATCTCGTTAGAAGACCTGCCCAGGTCGTTCGAACGACCTCGTTCGAACTAGCTTCTAACGAGATGACAGTATGACTTCTAATGAGTTGGTATTTCTTTTGAAGCCCTTCATTCGAATGACCTCGTTCAAACCAGACTTCTAACGAGTTGACAGAATGGCCTTTTTGGCCTGATTTGATTTCTACTATCCCGTAAACTTATCTAAATGGTGAGATAACTTTCCGTTATTAACTAGTGGGTGTAGTTGGGAGATTTGGGGTATATTGAGGAGTAAAATTTAGAATAGTGCCTTAAACCGGATAACATTTGTGGATTAGGATGCGAGTGACTAATCATGAAGTGAGGATAATGGATGACTGAAATGCATATAAACCGGGGACATGTGATTTTGTATAATACTAAGAGTTAGTATAAGAACGAGAAGTATAACACTAATAAAAATTTTGTAATATCTAAGAAGTGAGAATGCTTAGTATATGTAATTATCTGTGTATGACATACCTACCTTACTTGCTATCATGGGAGGTTCGCATTCGTTTAGGTCCATCTAATCTTTGTTTGCCTAAGGGGGGGATTTAGATTGGTACCTCGAGGACATAGGTCAGAGAAGGGCTTATTGAGAAGTTAATAAGTCTGCTGATCATGGGAGCGTAGGTATGTGCGTGACCCATGTGATGTGAACTATGTTCGCCTCCATTGTTTGTGATTGTTGTTAATGAGACATTTCCTGAGAGATTCGGAATACGTGGTCCTCATGTATGTGATGTACCGGGATTTGATAGCAGAGTATGTGTGCACCACAGCTTAGTCTTGGGGTGCTAGTATTGTATATTTTTGGTGAGAATAATATACTATTGATTGAAATGAATTATCGCGAATAATTGTGAGTATCAATAATAGCAACGGTTGTAAAGTGAAAATATAAGATTTCTAATAAATTGTATTGCTAAAGTGGGGAAATTGTGTAATAAGGTACAATACTCTATTAAATAAAAGATGTCGGAGTTTGAATTGGTTATTATATAAAAATGTTTGATTTAGCATTGAACTAGATAGATATGGGAACAACTTGAATGGGTATGGGTACGATAGGAGTGCACAATTAGTTGAGAGGTGAGGAACTCATGTGAGTGAACACACTATCATGTACTTTATATTCACTGTTTAATGATATTAAACACTTGCATTTTTTTTTTAATTATTTTCACATTCGGGCTCTTACCCGTTTGCTTTCAAATCTATTTTTGCAAAAACCTTTTTATGTGCCCAGCCACAAGGACACCATGCATAGGAGTTCTATTCAGGTGACGTGCTGTAGTTGCTGTGGAAGTTACAGGACCTTGACAGTAGACGCCTCCATATCTAATCTTGACTCCATTATCAGTTTTATCATTTGTTGGGCATGTCGCTCGTTCCTCTTAGAGACATTTTACATTTCAGTTATTTACGATTTTGGGATGTAATTAATTTAGTGAAGCAGACTTTGTATTTATTTATTTCAGTATTGGGATTGTTGTGAGGAGTATTTCTCCACACTCATTATTACGTGATGGTTAATCTATTGAGACTATGTTGTGGTGGATGTTTTAGCATTTCATAATTCACTTGTTATATAATAATCGGATTTAATTAAAATTGACAACTCACTTTTTAAATACTAGGTGGTTAGTAATTATTAAAGTGTTTTCGATAGTGATGCTATTAACTGAACCAACTTGGCATTTTGTATTAATTTAATAAAGGAGTAGGTACCCGGTATTTAATTAGTCGGGGTGTCACATTATTGCCTTTTAATTTTTTTGGGATCTTTTAAATCTCATTGGACCCTGAATAATTTTCAATTCCTCACTTTTTTAGGTCTATTTAAATGGTGGCTTAATCGCAAAGGATAAATGAGTAACTTTCGTAGCCCTTTACAAACGGTTTATAACATGCACTAATTTTTGTCATGTTTTATCGCATTTGGTTTGTTGTATAGACAGAATTGCAACGAAAACACTCATCCAACATGTAATAGACAAGAAAAAACATAAAACAAATCCTTGCATATGTGAAATAAAGGAAACATATAGTCAATCATGTAGGTGGTAACACTATATAATCTCAAAGACTCCAAACTTTGTAAAGCACATGAATGACACAATATATTATCTCAAAACACTATCAAATAGTCATATGGATATCGCATGAAGTTGTGACTTGGTCATCCTAAGTGCGCATTCATATAAGGTGAAAAAAAAGTACAAAACTCTTTTTGAATTTTTCAAAATTTTTCTAAAAAGAGAAAATCTATTTGTATTTTTCAAACAATGTTCAGAAATAACCTAGCAGAACCATTAACATATAGCAGGAATAAACAGGGACTGCGAACAAAATATTATTCTAGGGGTCATTCGAACAAGATGCCATGTCATTCGAACGACATGTTATCTCGTTAGAACGAGAAAGTAAAATTTTCCCATATTACACAGAAAGACATGCAGTTTTGTCTAGTGAGAAAATTCATAAAAGCAGTTCCTGGAATGGGCAAACAATTCCAAAACAGTGCTAAAATAGTACCAAAAATAAGAAAAGAGAGTAAAATACAAATGGTACATACTAGCAGTAGGGAAAAGTGTCATCGTGTAAATCACCCTATGCTAGCAAACATGTCTAGAGCTCAACCGAGAAGTGCGGTGGAATTCTCCAAAGATGGTGACATCTTTTGAAACAACTCCGTTAAATCATGTGAAGTCTTGACCAAAAATTTACTTGCTTGCGAATATGTGAAAACTCTCTTTAATTGCGTGCAAGCTAAGTGTCATAAGAGGGTTCATGTGCGTGAACATGTGTAGTGGCATAACTTGGAACGAATGACAACTTAAAATAAAATTCCCTAAGGTGTCCTCACTTTTTTCAATGGGAGCAGACATAAACCGGCCTAGTAATTAATTTTTCAAAAATTCTAGGATGCGTTCTCCTAATGGGAATAGGACGCCTAGGTGGGTTGGGATGAGAAACACGTGAATCAATCACCAAAGTGGGAACTGACTCGGGTGCAACAAAAGATGTGGATGCACTATCATAACCTTTTCCTAAACTCTAATCACCACCCAAAATGAGATTAAGAACCATATTTTCAACCTTATTAGATGCGTTCTCTAAAAGGTCTTGGACCTCCTGGGCACGTTCGAGATCACTCTCGAGTTGGGATACATGTGTCGTCAGACTAGACATCGTGTTAGTCAAGTCACACTTTTCCCTTTTCAAAACTTCCTTATCTCTCTCCAAATCTAAAACCCAATGACCTAAATATTTATTGTACCTTTTTGTTTTCAAGGTATCGGTGTACAAATAATTAAAGGCTTTTTGGATCTCACTTTCATCTCCACTCTCAAACTCATTCTCATTTCCACTAGAAACACTTGACTCATCGTCGTCGCTCTCATGGACACTATCATCGGGGGACAAAGTGGGTGTGCTCATAAGACTCAAAAAAGCTACACACATCCCATGAGCTAAATATTTTTCATACTCGTCTTTCTCATCATCTCCCTTACTATCACTAGGACTGGAAGGCATGGATACTTTCTTCCCTTTTCTCTTAAGCCTAGTAGCACACTCAAAAGCCCTATGCCATTTCCCTTGACATTCAAAACAAATCATCACATCTAAATCTTCCCCACTCTCTTCCTCCTTTTCTTTTTCTTTATCTTTATCATTGCCCTATGCGGCCTTTTCTTTCTTTTTATTTTTCTCAAATGACTTTTTAGTGAAAGAAATATTTTTGTTCATTTTGAGAAACTTTTTTAAAAAATTCGCAAACAAGGTCACATCGTCAATGCTAAAATCATCCTCAAAATCAGACTCGTACACTCTCTCTTTCTTTTTCTTCCTAACTTGAGTCTTTAAAGCAATGCCTCTACCCTTAGCCTTAATAGTTTCGGAAAACATGTCAATTTCATAATTTTGTAGGCCTCCTACAAGCTCTTCTAACTTAAGTGAATTTAACTTTCCCAACGAATTAAAGACAGGGACTTTAGGAATGCCACGTTTTGGAAGAGATCTCAAAATCTTTTTAACGGCACACGTGTTATCAGTAGGCTCACCTAAATTAAAACTCGTGTTAACAATGTCTAACAAACGTGCATAAAACTCATCAAAACATTTAGACTTAGGCATGGAAATGGTCTCAAATTGGGTGGCCAGATTTTCTAACTTTGATTATTTAACCGCGTTCGTACCCTCATGTGTCAATTGGAGGACATACCATGCCTCTTTCGACATGGTGCACATCATAATTCGACGAAACTCGTCAGGGGTGACTGCTCCCGAAATATCACTCAAACCATGGGAATTAAAATTAGACATTTTCAAATCATCTTCGGTCCAATTCGACACAGGTTTCAAAGAGGTGATGTTATTAGTGGTGATAGTGGGAGGAGTCTACTCTCTTTTGGAAAGCAACTAGACTCATTCATCAATGGCTTTCAACCGGGATTTCAAATGAGCTTTTCAGTAGGCATAATTGGACCCATCAAAAATAGGCATTCAATAATATAAGTTCTCATTTTGAAACATTGCGAAAAACTTTCAAAAAACATATTTTTTCAAAAAAAACTCAATATCACACAAGTTTGCAAAAAATAGGAATATGTGATAAATTAGCGTAACCAGCTCTGATACCAATTTCAAAATGTGTGTTATGTGCAATACTGATTCAAATAGATTCGCAATTTCAAATACAGACTTATTTAATTGAATGTCTAAATTTTCACAAACCAAATACCAATTAAATCATCCCCTAAACATGCATCTACGTGTCAATTCAAATCTCAAATTTAATTAAGTGATGAAGAAGATGAAAAAGACAAATTTGAGGAAAAAAAACCCCGCAGAGTAAAAACCTTTTATTTCCACTATAATTTGTAAAGGAACTGTTTACAATCAGATTACAACGAAAATACAAGTTGACTTATGAAATACCTGCAGGTTTCGGTTCGTAGTTGTCAACCCAGGAACACTATATCACTCCCTATGACACGCATTTGATCCACCCAATACCTCCGGCAAGTGGCACCTATGGTCAGTCATGTACCTTTCCATAGAACCTAGATTCAGTAGCAAAACTCTCAGCAAAACTATGCTTTGGGTTCCAAAAACAACTCACACAAAAAGTCTGGGATTTGTGAATTGTAAAAACAGAGTTTTGAACCCTAAAAAAGATGGAGAATAAACCAAACAACACTCAAAATGCATTCCATTAAAACTAATGTTTTCTCCTCTCGAAATACAGTAACATGACACCCTTTATATAATGAAAATCAAGGCGGTGATGTGCTAGGAAAATGATACCACTAAGAAGGGCAACAACAAGGGTGGTGAGCAACTTGATCAGAGAATACATCATTTGCCATTTTGCAATTCCAAATGTTCTCCTCTCTGATAAGGTCTTCATAGATGCATCCTTGTGAGGACTTATCAGGATGTTAATACAGGAGGAGAGGCCGATAGCTTATTCTTCACGAAAGATAAAGCGTCACTATGGAAATTACCCCACCCAAGACTTGGAGTTAGCATCCGTGGTTATTTCTTTGTGAGTGTGGAGGAAATATCTCCTTAGGGAAAAGTTCCATCTATCCACATACCATAAGAGCCTATTGTATTAATTCACCCAACAGGAGTTGAACATGAGGTGGATGAGATGGTTAAGGTTTCTGAAACATCACCAGTTAGATATTCAGTATCATCCTAGGAAGGCGAACGTTGTGGAGGATTCTTTGAGCCTTAAATCGATATTGGAGGTAGCGAAAGTGTGTAAGGAGAAGTGGAAATCACTTTTGTGAGTATGAAGAGTTAAATCGTGCTTTTATGGCGGTTCTCACCATCACACTTGAGATCATTATTCAGGTCATGGGGGCACAAACACGAGACCAACTTTACCAGGATAGGGTTAAGCAGTTATTGTATGACCACTACTCCTTAGGGTCAAACGAAGAATTGAGATTCCAGTGTAGGCTAGTTATCCCGGATAACAAGGAGATGAGGCAAGCCATTATATCCGAGGTTCACAGTTCATGCTTTACAGTACATCCTAGTGGGGATAAGATGTACCAGGATATGCGATGTCAGTAATGGTGGATCTCCATGAAGAAGGACATAACAGTCTTTATATCCAAGTGTGCCACATGCCAGTTAGTGAAGGTGGACCATCAACGTCCCATAGGTGTACTATAGCCTCTCCAGATGCTGATGTGGAAATGGGAGAGTATTTTCACAGATTTCATCACTGGGTCACATACGTCATAAAGGGCACGATTTAATTTGGGTGATTATTGACAGATTGACGAACGCGACTCATTTTTTATCGATTCGGACAGACAACACATCAGAGCAGTATGCTAGACTTTTCCTTACTAAGATTGTGAAATTTCAAGGGGTACCACTCAACATTGTATTGGACAATGACAAGACATTTGTGTCCCACTTTTAGAGGAGCTTCCACTTTTACGACCAGAGCTGAGGTTAAGTACCTCGAACCACCCACAGATCGATGGACAGACATAGAGGATGAACTTAATAATGAAAGACATGCTACGGATGTGTATCTTAGATTTTAAGGGTAGTTGGGATCAGTATTTGCCCTTGGTGGAGTTTGCGTACAATAATAGTTATCCGTTCACTATTAGGATGTCACCATTTGAGGCGTTTTATGGTAGACCGTTCCATTCATCCTCATGTTGGTTGAAGGTGGGGGAGAAGAAATTACTTGGGCTAGAGTTCATTAAAGACACCTCCAAGAAGGTGGAGATGATTTAAGCTAGGATTTGGATTGCCCGGGATAGGCAAAAGAGTCATGTGGACGTGGGTTGGAGAACCCTGTATTTCAGTGTCAGGGACTAGGTGTTGATTAAAGTGTCTTCCATGAAGGGAGTGGTGAGATTTGGGAATAAAGGAAAGTTATCTCACTAGTATGTGGGGTCATTCCCTATCATTGAGAGGATTGGGCCCGTAGCATATCAGTTGGAACTATCGGACCACTTGCAATAGATGCACACCGTCTTTCACATAATTTCATTACGGAGGTTCCTTAGAGACGAGATAGCTTACCATCATATCAATATTGATGAGATAGATCTCTAACCTGATGCTACCTATGAGGAAAGACTCATTACCATTATAGACCACAGGGAGCACCAACTATGATATAAGGTTGTTCCATTGGTATGTGTATAGTGGGGGAATTGTAAGGAGGATGAGTCGACTTGGGAGAGGGAGGACGACATGTGAGAAAAATATATGAAACTCTTCTAGCTAGGTATGACTCAAATTCCAAGGATGGAATTACGTTATTAGGGGAAGAAGAATGTAATACCTTGTAATTTTAGAATAAACATTAAATTTGAAGGAAGCAAATTGAATCGATCAATTTAATTAATTATGCTGTGAAGAAATTAATTAATTACTCTTTCCCATTATGTGAAGTTGACTTTGCATTTTATATAATTTTGGTAGATAATAATTGCATATGTATTGAATAATTGGTATATGATGTGTGACACAATTGAACAATGTAATTATTGAATAAAAATAATTCAGACATGTTTTAAAAGGTTTTATGAACTCGTTTTAGGTGTTTTAGACCTTTAGAAATGGTCCCAGGGTATATGTATATGAGCTAAAAGGTTATTAGACTAGTTGAGTTATGTATTTGGGTCCATGTGGGGGTCAAAAATTAACGCCCAGGGTCCAACTCGATAATTGAATTTAGAATATATTAATTGGGGGATTAAGGAATCATCCCATCATTAACTAAGAACCCTAGCAGACACTTTGGGAAAAGAGATGTGGCAAAAGGGCTAAGCAAGGGGAGAATTCAAGAAAGAGGATAAAGAACATACCAATAAAACATCAAGAAATCAAGCAAGAATTTTCTTGCTAACTTTATTTGTCCAAAATATTTCTTAGTTCATCGTGATTTATCCCCCATGTAGAATTTTGGATTATGTAGGGATTTATGGTGATATAATGATGAATTAAATTATGTTTGTAGAGGATATGAATCTAAAAATAGGATAGAAAATCTAGAAATTAGGATGGGCATTAATTGTGGGTTGGATGATAGGAAATTCATGATTTAGAACCTTATTGTAGTTGATATGATTATTCGTAGAGGACTATTGGATATGTTACATATCTGAAACTTATGTTGATTATAACCCTTGCATCAAGTTATAATCATAAAGGATTTGTAGGGCATTAATTTGATTTGGTATGAACTCCCCCGTAGCATGAAATTGTGAGAATTTATACTTGAATTCGACCATAAAATACGTAATAAATTATCCAAAGTGGGTGAACTTAGTCGTGTGGACTTGTTTTAAGGTTTACACAAATGTTTGAGCCTTTGAGATTTAGTTTAAGAGGAAGATTTGAATTCCCATACTTAGAAACTTGTAACAGGTCTAGATTGCTGCCAATGGGGCTAACCGGTTCGGCCACTAGGGAAAGATCAGTGGGGACCGGGGTTTAATCCAAGGTATTTTTAGGATTCCATATGAATTGGTGGGACGATGTTTGGACAAGCGAATAATTTGTTAAAAATATTTTAGTGACACAAAAATTAAATGGAGAGCTTGTTTAACAAGATGGTTAAGCTTTTATAAAGATGGGGGAAATTAGTGAATATCTAGATGGTTCATTATTATACGGAATTCTCTAATGGGAAATCACAATGGGCAGTTAGGGGATAATTATAAAGTAATTACCTATACATATTATGTGATAATAATATGTAATTATTTATGTGTGTAAGCATACCTATGCTTGTCGACACATGTGGGCTAGGCGTTGTGTAGGTCATAATTTAGGTACTACGTAGCAGCACCATTTATGAGATATATGTGTAGATGTTGAGATCCATGATCACCGCTAGGTATGGGCCGTGAAATGGTGTGTTGCGTAAGGACCAACCCAATTGTGTGTGTTTTGTGACGTCTGACTTTGATAGGAGACTCTAGCAGACTTATCGATAGAACACGAATGAAACACGCTATTGGTAGAGGCCTTTAGTATCGCATATATATAAGGACATATATAATTTAATATCATGAATATTTTTAATTTTCTTGTCTACTATTGTAGACTAAAAATCACAGACCCAATATTGCGTAGTATGTATGATGATTGATTACGTCACTTTATGGGTAGTATGATTAGGACGACTTGGAAAGTAGGAATTTGAATGTAGATAATTTTATTCAAGCACATTAATTATGCTATATGCATTCTTATACTTTCATTGGCACATTTATCCATCATCTGTAATGGGACTTGGGTAGTTATACGTATAACTTTGCTCTTAGATGAGGGGTAAAATATATTATGAATGTGAGTGACAATCGATGGGAGGCATTCACTTTTAATTACTTGTACTTTTTCACTTTAAATTTATTAAGTTAGTTCTTGCACACTTTAGGGCGCTAACCCAAAATTACAAATATTTTCTTCCCCCAGGTGCTACTGGACAGGGATAGCAGGACTGTGGACTGATTAGATGTGAGTCTCATATCGCGCATCAAACTTCATATCATTCATTCTGGACTAGATTGTTTCTCTATTGTAGTTGATTATCGACTTCAGATGACTGAGTGTGGACTAGATTTCTTCTCTATTCTAGTTGATTACCTTTGCGATTATTGTATGGGCATAAGCCCAAAGTCTATTTTATTTCTTGCTGGTTTGAGGCACTTATGAGTATGTTGGGATTTATTCATACTACGTGGATGTTGAATTTTATTATTGTCTTGAATATTAATTTAAATTACATTTTAAACTCAATTGTGTTTTACAAATATATGTTTTGTATGGTTTGGTGTTGAGAATGATATAGATTGTATAGCAAACACCATTTTCAGCGTATTGCGTCTGACCAACCTTTACGTAAAAAAATGGGGGTTGTAATATTACAAATGTTACCTTTTGTAAAAAAATGTTTACAAGGGCAAAAGGGTCCTTTTATATCATCAAACCTGCTATTAAATGTTTTTGTACAACTGATTCTAATAGCTGTCATTAGAAATGGCACTCAATCATTAATAAAAGAAATAATGGCACCCAACCAAGAATAAAGAAGAACAAACGCACCCGAAACTACAAATAACCCTTAAAAAAGAATGGTTGTAGGAGTCAATGGTGTTAAATGGCTCCTTTGACATTTCTTATGGTGATTTATATTTTAAGTAATTTTATAAATAGTGCCAACGAATTATAATCACCGAATAAAAATTGATGAAACTATAAAATTAAATTTGAAGTTTTTGGTAAATTTTAATTTAACACCCAATCCTTTTAAAAGTTATAATATTAACCTTAAACTTTAAAAACTCTTGCAATTAAACTAACAATTATATTGTTGTTAGGAAATGTAAACCTTACTCAATTTTGTTATGTTTTTATTGTAAAGGTGACAAAATTTTAAGCTTATTTCTTAATAAATTATGTTTTAAGTTGATTGTCAAATATTTAATTAAAAGTCAAAATGGTGTGCCTATATATATTCGAGCAACCTTAAATCTATAAATAAACGCATATACACACATTACAACAAATATAGCTTTTAGCGATGAAATATATTCATCTACACCAAATATAGCTTTTTGCGACGAAATATATTCATCGCTTCATTAGTCGCGATAAGGTGGCCGCAGTAGATTATTTGCGAAGAATATGATTTTGTCACTAGAAGTTTAAATTTAATGACGAAAATATTCGCCGCCAAAGGTCATTTTGATTGTCACGAAAAACATTTTTAAAATAGTTAAAATCGTCCCTACTGAATAAAAACATGTCACTACTGAATAAAAAATCGTCGCTACAAAATAAAATTTTAGCGCGGTAAAATGACACGTGATTATAATGGATATTTTTCCGGTACATTTCGTCGCAAAAAGAACAATGAAAATTTAATATTGTCAGAAATAATCAATTTTTAATATAATCTTGTTATAGTTTTTCATTCATTTAACACCAATATTTTAATGAAAGTTTGACAAATTAGTCCGGTTTATATGAGACATTTCCTAAAATATCCTATCACAATATTTTTTCCTCAATAGATCCTACTTGTAGATATAGTGAATATTCATTACATATTTATAGATAAGATCTATTGGAACAACAAAAAATTATGAGACCTCTTGAAGCAAAAATAAATAAATATTAAGACCTATTTAATTAGATATAGTGTAAAGGGGACTAATTTATAAAAAAAAACTCATTTTATAATTGAGATACTTTTCAAAGCATGCCAATAATTCCTCCAAAATGAAAGCACTGTCAACAGACAAAGTAATTAAGAGGCGTGATGTAAATCTAGGACGATACGAAAATTTTATGATTCACTAACAAAATCTTAAACGATACGAAAATTGACATTTCTTCTTCATTGATCTGCGAAGAAAGGGAATTCACCACCCTCTCTATTTTCAACGCGTCCTTAAGCTTCAGATCGATTAGGTACATTATATAGCCTGACAATTGAGCATACGCGAACCATAGCGCGTCCTTAAGCTTCAAAGTAACAAGCCTCTGTGACGATAAGGTTGGTTCTGGTGGTTGAGGATACGATGATGGTGGTGGGGGAGATGGGGATGGTATATGTGTGCATTGGATTTGGTTCTTTGAGAACACTAGTGAGAGGTTGGTTGATAATACTATCATCAGAAATATGAGAGAATAGAGTTTCATTTTCTAGGTCATCTCTGTTTTTTTTTCTCTCCCAAGAAAAAAGAAGGGTGACTTGATAATATCACATACTAATAGTCATATATAAAGAGGCCATGAGGTTCTCATAGTTGTGTGCCAGGTGTCTGTATGGCTTCTCTCTACACACTTGTTAGTTCCACCCCAAATTCTGCCCAGTTTTCCTAGCTTTCAGCATCTTTGCCTCTTCTTCTTCTCCAATTTCTAATACTTAATACAATGATACGAGATAAAGAGGTGTCTCCTCTTCTAACTACGACCTTTCATGTCTCCAAAATGTAACGCATTTCTTCCCATTCTTTTACAGTATTTGTATTTTTAGGCCAATTACTATCATCAATAGTAGAGTGTGATCCATTACTACTTACATCCCCTTTAGTCTATCATTTTGCGCTGCCCTTTCACTCCTCAATTGCTGAAAACCAAACATTGTTCTCTCTTAGACCACCCAAACGGCGGGTCCTCTCTCCCTCTCTCTCCATTTAAATATTCAACTCATACCCTGCAGTCATTCATATATGCTAAAATGCTACAGGAAGAATTGATTTGTCTTGGGCTATGTTGTGTTCCTCAGGGATGATCTCTATTTCAACCATTCTTCAATAAATTCATTCTTATTTTTGCTAGATTGGTTTAGAGTGCGGTTAGAACCATCGTAATCACTCGAGACTTGAATTCGTTTTTTTCCTAACACATAATCCTATATGTTTATTTGTGACTCCCTGTGTTGGGTTTCAAGTTAAACTCCATGCTTTGTTCATTTTGTAGTCTTTGTTCAACCATGATAATATTGCTCCACCGCACTGGCATTGCTGAATACGTAGCTTTCGAGTTACTCTTTTAAAACTCTCCTTCTCATTCATTATAATCTTTCATGACTATCACCAATTTATAGTTTTTTTTTTTTTATTTTCCTTCAAAGTTCTATGCAGTCTAAAGAATTTGTGTTTGCAAGTACTTGAGTAGGCTGAAAATGTCGTGAGGGAATGAATTGTGAAAAAAGCACTACATTTCTATGTAAAGATATTTTTTTATTTTTTTTTTCAGAATACAACTATTTTTCTAGATGTTTAGTAAAGGAAAATTGATTATTAAATTTTATTGTTACTGTTTCGTTTCTATTTTTTGGTGAATTTAACTTTAGTTGCGTAATCGGAGTTGAGGATACCGAGTCATTTTAAGGACTATATCCCTGACTTTCCGTATTCGTAATGGGTTTTTTCTATTATTTATCTACTCATGTTTCCATGTAACCATATTTGTAGTAGGTTGTACATGCCTCAGTAAAGGATGATATCCAAAATCATCACCAGACATATTTTTTTTGGTCTACGCTCCACTAAGATTACTTTAGATTTTAATAAAAGTGTATTAAATTTTCTATATTATTTTCGTGTTGGAGCCTCTCCAATACTGTTCTTGATATTCATTATTACGTACATTATGTGGAGTATTTATATTTATTGATTTACTTATGTTACTCATTTTGTAGTTCAAGAAGAATCTATCTCAAGTGGATTCTATTTATGGTGATTTAATTTATGGTGTTTGCCCAGTGAGACTGATTGTGCAGATTGTGACACTCTTACTAATGAACATGAATCATATATGAAGTCTTCACAAATCAATAGTCCAATTGAAGTTACAGAAATCAACTACTATATAACATGTACTTATACAACAAGTTTTTGAACTCCTTGAGTTATTGTGTTTCTCCCTTTGAATAATATAATAGCGACTGTATTCTCTTACATCTAGGCATGTAATCTTTATATATATATGTATATACATAAAATATTAGTCCAGAATAGTTTGGAGTTGCCACCTGGCTAATGCCTTAATTATCAGTATCGCATAATCATGTTTGCAACAGCTAAAAATTCTTTGAAAGTAGACTCAAAACGTCGCTAAATCGCCTCGAGAAATGAATAGTCAAAAGCCACCTCAATTATGAGAACTATTCATTTCTCATTTTGTTAAAACGAAAGAGTCCTTTCTCTCATGTGGTAATTTAGAGACGAATCCGTGGAGCCAGGTCAATTCCTTACTTTAAACTACACTCACATGAACCATTCATTTGTTTAAACATATTCCTTATATGTAAACATAAAATGGGGGAAATATAAAAAGTTAGTAAAGTAAGACAAGTGCTCAAGTGGTGTACTTAGCAACTCACGTGTTGGAATTGTGTAGTATAAGGGTCCATTCATCCACAATTGTCACTCATGTTTTGTAGGTTCCGATTAAACTCTTCGAAATATGTATCCTTTTAAAAAATTTGGCCCAATGAAAGTTTGTTATGTGTTTTGAATTTCTAGAACTATTGTAAATGGTAGATTTGCATTCAATAATATTTTTTTGCACCCACTATATATGTTTTTATTTTTGTTTTTCTTACCGTGGTTAATCTATTGAATAATGTTTTCGGTGTTAGGTTTATTTTTTTAGTTTTTTATCAATTACTCCCGTTTACTAAGTATATCGTTTAGTAGGCCTATCTGAAGCACCTTATACCTTTGACTTGCTTAAGTCTATACTGTATAAGTGTTCATCTAATTTGGAAATAGTGACAAAATTGGTTGTCTAACCTAGAATCCAAAGAACCTCAGAATTATTTTCTATAATCCTCTTCAATGATCCAAGAAGGTATAAATTGAATCACACTACACACATTAGAAGTGCATACATGTGTATTTATTGCTTAAAATTGATTATGTGTTAAATTCCCTTAAAATGTTGTTTTAATAATTTTTTGGGAATTTTTAAATTTTTTAAACATTTTTAAAATAATGTTTTCATTTATAAAAGTGTGATTATAAAACGTGTGGGGTTAATATGGTATTTTGAAAAATTCATTTTTCATTGGAATGTTTGATTGGGTAGAATGTAAATGCGCTAGAGACTTCAGGGTGCTGCCTGTAATTATTTTTGACGCGCGTTTGCAAGCCAATTACGGGCCAACACTTGTCACGTTCCTGATGTATCAATTTGTGTTTGTTATGTGAGAGGATTGCCTGGTGGTTTGCTGATCGTTAGATCAAACCTTATCGATGGCCTGCATGTGTTTTAAACCTATCCTTGTGCTATCTCGTTGGACCAATCACATTTGACTTAACCACCTCTATTTTATAACCCTTGGATCAAGTCAATATTGGGAAGACTTAATCTCAGCCCTTGATTGCCTTCGACTATCCAGAACCTTCCTCCACTCCTATAAAAGCCCTCTAATTCTCAACCTTTCAAGACTTTTGGCAGTCGTCATTTCTGAGAGAAAACAAAATGGAGAGAAGAGAGAAGTGAGAGAGAAGAGAGAAAAGAAAAGAGAGAAGAGAGAGAAAGGGAAAACTGTGTTATCCAAACCCTAACCCTAACCCTAAACACTTCAAATCTGATTCAAACCTTCGTATATACAAAAACCCAAACACAACCTTGAGTGTTTGAGAGGGAGTGGTGTTACTGGTGTGTTCATATTGAAGCTGTAACCTCTTGATCTGTGATCTTATTACCAACTTAAACATTCGTGTGAAGATCTGTATTTCTTCTTCATAGAAATTGTAGATCTACACTTTGCATGTTATATTTCACTAGATCTGCATGTTTCTTTCTCGATTTAAGAAAATCCTTACTGATTTAGTTTTGAAAATGTTTTATGGTTTCTATTCTTATGAAACTTAACCTTGACCTAGTTGGATTCACACTTGGAGATTTTCAATCTCAAAAGTATTTTTAAAACATAGATTGATTAAGGTCTTGACCGATTTTGAAGCAAGATTTCCGTGGAATCTGGGATATATTTAAAGGTAAAAAAGGTTTCAAGTTCTGTAAGAAAGAAAGAAAAGAAAATCACAGCATATAGTCTTTATATGTAATTTTCTAGGACTGTCTGTAAAACTAAGTGTGTGTGAGTTCATGCATGTTGATAGGAATCACATCACAAACACTTAACACACTACCACACTGGAAGTGTTGTGAATAAGATCAAAGATTATTGAGTCGACGCAAGGAAGATAAAGCAAAAGGAAGTTATCAAACTGGAAGAACATCATCAACAATCAGATCTATGAGAAGTTAGAAAGACACGAAGTGGGGTATATTCCTAAACATAGAATAGGTTGATTTGTGTGCATGTATATTGTATTGTTTGTAACTGCTATTTGTTGTTAGGGGATTTTAACTTTTGTGACTTAGAAGTCACCGTGGATGTTTCCTCTATTGGGAGAGGTTTTACCAGGTTAAAAACTGTGTGTTCTGATTATCTTCATCTACTCATCTCATTCTATAGTGTGCTGAATTTTTGAAACTGTCTTAGTTTTAAAACTGATTACAAAGTCTTGATTACTCTAGTACATAAGTATTTGTAAACACATCTTGTTGTTTATAAGTTTTATTTTCAAAAGAAAAGGGTTTCTTCAACAAACATCTCGGAGTTGCTTATACAGTTTTATCGTGTATTAAACGGCATTAGCAACGTTTTTCACTATCATCTTTTTTACTACAATAGGTGCCATGAAAAAAGTGTTTTTGTCCAATAGGCCCTATTTGTAAACATATAGTGAATATTCACTATATGTATAAACAAGTCCTATTGGGAAAAATGTTATGATTGGACCTATTAGGAAATATTTTATGTATATATAACTTATTTGTCAAGCTCCCTTATTTTTTCGTGTTTCATTATGATTGAATAATTTTCCTTATGTTATGCACCCTCTATTTTACATAATATATTTCTTCTGATACATAAATTTGTTGTCCTACACCTTTTTAAATTTTAAAGATCGTAATTTTTATTTTTAGCTTTATGTGAAGTTGAATTGAAAACATAAATTAACTTCCATACTTTTGGAATAAAATGTTTGGCATACATTAACATATAATTTCTTCAAATATTTAAGAAATAATTTTACTCTTTTTATATGACTCTGTTTTTTCTCATTTCATTCTTCAAATATATTGCGAGACAACATAGTAAAATAATAACGAATAATTTATAAATTGTTGACCACGCATCGTGTGTCTTGCACTCTAATCTATATAGACTATATAAAAATTGCAGACCCAAATCATATGAGGATGACACGTGACATCTACATAAATGCAAAATTCTTTGAAGAGGACACATGGCATCAACATAATTATTTTGGAATTTTTTAAGTTGATAAACTGAAGAGACATCTACGGTTGATGAATTGAGAAGCGTTTTGTATTAAGTCAAAACTTCAACAGATGCATCCTCTTTCATCCCTTCCTTTAAATCTATAAAACATTCGAACCTCTTTAGTAATTCAAACGTTTCAAAAAAAAAAAACGATTCTTTCCTCCTCCATTAATTTATTTGGTTTTCATTATTTTTTTATGGTATTATTTAATATATATACACAGATTAAGAAAAATATGGGAGAGACGAGGGGGTGAGTTTAAGAACTGAGGGTATATTCATGGTTTTGTTTTGCCATGGATTCGCAGGGAGAGGTGAGGAATGTGTGGGTGTGGGGTTTAAAAGAGAGTAGATATGGGTGAGTGAGGTACAAATGCATACATGAAAAATGAGTACACATGGAGTTGATGTAAGAATGTTTTTATTTGTAACATAAAAAATACACTGCTTATTTTTTAATGGGACGAGAGAAGGGTTACCATTAAAAGCAATTTATCATTGTATCATGGTTTGTTCTCCAAAACTTTCACCCCTAAGGTGGGATCCGTTGATAACACACATTTTTTTTAGATTTAGTTTTCAAAATGTTTATTTGGTTAGTGAAACACTTCAAGGTTAAGAAGGTCACATTCCCATGTTTTTAATTTTTTATGTTTCGAGACCGTCAAAGCAAAGTATCCATTGTACTCAACAACACCCGAAAGAGTCATCATGAAGAGTTTAAGTTAAGTTTTAATTTTAATTGTATCATTATGTTTTTTCATTTCAGATTCGGTCTTACTGATTGTTGACTAGATATGATTTAATAGTACCGCAAGACCCATTTGATTACACTTGTGGCGGATCTGATAATGGTTGGGGACATGAGTAAGTTTTACATCCAACAAATCAATCATTTGCCAAAATTTTCGAACAAGTTCTAAATGAGAATTGGGACTTATCATCTTCTTTGGCAATGTAAAATCTCTCGTTACAACTTTTTGAATGCAATTTTCAGTTATATATTCGACCACGCATCGCGTGGCCTTTACGCTAGTAATATCATAAAATGCCTTACAACAATTAAATTTTCTTCTCCTTTAGTGTGCCACGTGGCACACCACGAAAATCTTTAAAGTGGATGAAACACAAATTTCCTCTCCCATACCAAGCACTCAATTAATTATCCTAGGTTCTTCCACTCCCATTCCACCCCGCTCTCCCTTTGAATCATCTAATAGTAGCCTTTTGTTTATTTTCCTCTCCCATACATTAACATATAATTTCTCAATTATTTATGAATCGTGTTACTCGTATGGGATCGTATTTGAGATGAGTTGTGATCATGTTGTAGATGAGTTGTGATTGTGTTGTATTATGTCGTAAATACGTATTGGCATGTTGTGTCAAGTCAACATGATTTGATACACCTACGTATAATGCATGTCTATGGATCGAATAGTTCGACAAAGAAAAGTAAACGGATTGTTAAATTATTTGCACGCAGTTTTCACATTATATCTGTTTTCGAACATTCTTGTGTTCTCCTTGAGCTGTTTTGTTTACGATCAAATATAAATAAATAAATATATATATATATATATATATATATATATATATATATATATATATATATATATATATATATATATATATATATATATATATATATATATAATAATGCTCTTGTGCGGACTATTTCGCATTTTTAAAGTGCGGACCGGACATATGTCACCTAACGGTGCGCTTATAAATTATCACCGAAATTATAGGCACACTCTCTCTCTTTTCTGGGCTCACCGTCCGGTGACACATGTTCGGTCCGCACTCTTAAAATGCGGACTAGTGATAAGCACCCAAAAGTGCTCATTTTATACCCCGAATAGACCTATTTTAGTTGCTAATTCTCGACAATTTGGGTCTTATGCGTGTAAATGTTTAATTTGCAAGCTTGATTGTGTTTGTGGAATTCAAAAGTTTAATTTAAGATAAATGCGCATCAAAAGGAGCTAATTTCCCCTGTCCCATAGCCTAAATCGAGCCCAAACCTTCCCCAAAGCCCGTGTGTGTTTAGTTTCTGGATTTTTAATTTTTTAGATTTTTATTTTTTGTCGTTTTATTTTTAATTTTTATTTTTAGAATTTATTTATAATTTCTAGGTTTTATTTTCAATTTTTTTGTTTCTTTTTTATTAGTTTGATTTTTTTTATTAGTTTTTAGTTATCTTAATTTTTTATTAGGATTAGTTTTTTTGGGATTTCATTTATTTTTATTTTTATTATATTTTACGTTCTAGGATTTTAGTTTTAGTTTAATAGAATTTTATTTTTATTTCTGTCTAGTCCTATTTTTTTATTTGTGTCTTTATTTTATTTTTAGATTAGGATTTCAATTTTAGATTTTTAATTTTATAAATTTTATTTTTTTAGTTAGTTAATATTATTTTTAGGTGTCCAAATTAAACACACACACACAAACTTACCTACACACTATTCAACAACCAACACATCCAAACCCACACACACACCATACCCCATACACTCTCACAATCTCTATATATCCCCATTTCATCTTCCCCACTCAACCAACACCCACCATCTCTCACTCTCTCTCCTCTATCCAAACTTTATTAACACACACCACACCTTATACCTCCCATTCAACAATCATTAAACCACCACATCCAATAAAACCAAATCACACTCAACCACCTTACCAACTCACCCAACACCTCCAGCCAGCCCTTGCTCCGTCCGCCTAGCTCTAGACACCCACGACCACCTAGCTTGATCCCAAAACTCCAAACCTGGCCCGGACCATACTCTGGCGAGCTGACCCAGCAACCCCGTCACCGTTGGAATGCCCCATACCCATACCTGTCACCCACGACCCATCATCGACCAGTCTTAACCCAACAGAACTCGCCCACGAACCTACCTGGCAACAAACCCCCATATCCATTCCCGACAACCCCATGCTCAAATCCGACCATAGACCCATTTGCCGTGTTAACCCATTTGACCCACTTCTCCAAACCATTTTTACCTACGAATTCTTCATCTTCCAAATACAAAGTCAAAAATCAATTCCCACATTTAACCCGCATGTTTTTTATGCCTCTTAACACCTTTTTCCAAAACTACCCCTAACACATTTTACCTAACTTACCCCTCTAAACCAATCTGATTTTAATCCTAATTCCCCCACTTCTCACATGCCCTCTAACCTCTCAAACCACATGCACACCTTTGCCATGCTCATGAGCTCTCATCCTCACTCAATTTTACCAATAACCAATTTACCTCTAGCCTCCATGTGCACCATATAAATTAAATACTTGGGCCATTTTCAAGAAGGATCTCAAATTTAGTTTTTAAGCTTTTGTGTGATAAAATTCTCTCCACCCCTCTATATTGAGTATTTGAATTTTTTGCAAATATCTCAATATAGAGGTGTGTAGTGAAATTAATCTCTAGGATGCATTCCACCCCACCCTTCTATAATGATTTTTTGCATTTTTAGTAAATATTTCAAAATAGATTGATGTAGTTGAATTCATTCCTCATGGGAGGTAAATTCTAATCCATTCCTTTATGTTGATATTTTTCATTTTTAGTAATTAGCTCAATATAAAGTAATGATCTAGAATTTATTTCTTTGGATGAGTTCTAATGTACAATTTTATAATGTTAGGATTTGCATTTTTAGCAAATCTCTTTTATTATTTAATTTTCCATTATGAATTCATCCATTATGTTTTTTTTTGTAGTTTTTATTTTAGATTCAATAAATACATTGGTGAGGGATTGTTATTGTGAGAATTTTGATTGTAATTGAGAGAGTGTTGATGTAATTTAAGATTCCATTCCAATTCAAGGCTTCAATGGGTTTGATTGCTTTCATTTGTTTATCTTATATTTTGGATGATGATTATTGAGGGCTAATCTCCCATTAATGGGATGTATTTTGAAGCCCTTACAAGTCCAATTTAGTTAGTTTACTTTTTAGCACAATTTTACTTATCTCACTTTTCTTAAATTAGCTTTTACTTCTTAATTAGTAGTTATAAAAATTAGTATATAGTTAGTTAATTAATCATCTCTTGAAAAATCCATAGAGAATATAAAAAGCAAAAATAGAAAAATATAATAAAATGCAATGATTTCACACTTTTGTCTTCTCATATTTTGTGTTTCACCCTTAGATTTGGATTGACTCCCTTACTAACCCTCTACACTAGTTTTGTTATATTTTTGTAGGTTCGAGGGAATTTTGATGGAAAAGGAATTGCACAACAATGACAAAATACATTAGAAATATAATTTTTTTATCTATCAAATGGCGTCGTTGCCGGGGAGCATGAAGCACTTGACATTGTCTATCAAATGGCGTCGTTTCCACTCTTTGGAGCGTGAAGCACTTGCCATTTTCTATCAAATGGCATCGTTATCAATATTTGGAGCTTGACGCACTCGCGACAATTTCTATTGTGATTCATTGGTATTCTGTTTATTTTTATTTTTTTTCGTACCATTTTTTTCTTTTTTCAGAAGGCTTGTATTAGGATTTTATTCTTGGCTTGTATTGCGTTGCATAGAGACACCTTATTATTTCGCATTTATAATTGTAATAATCGAAGAAAGCTTGATAGGAAAATCGGAGAAGGTAGAGAGAGGGCGTTCAGAGCAGAGGAAAAGAAGCCTCTCTACCTTTGGTCGGTAGGATTCTAAGGTGATTGAGATAGGCGTGATCTCCCCCGGTTGACTCAAATTTTTTGAAACCCCACGACTTAAAAATCGTGGGTGGTACATTTCTAAACCCTCGCGCTTCTCCTATTAGCGAGTCAATTATTGTGTGTAGTTGTGTGATTTTCTTCTCGCATTTATTTTTTTAATGGTGTGATGAATTAATTTACTAATACCTACACCCCGTCACTCACGAGAAGGAATTTCATCACCCTACCCACTCGCTTACCATTTTTGGGCTACCTTAGGTTTCATTAAATTTAATATCAATCAATTAGGTAGCCCAATGGGAGAATATTTTTGCAAAGGCGACCACCAAGATAATTTCGTGATTTTTTATCGCCCATGGACTTAATTAAAATTTGACTACCCTTTCACTAATTTCAAGATAAAAATTGGCTATGTGTTAGTTAGGTTTTATCCTTGACTTACGTGTCTCCCATTCATTTTTCGGCAGTCGGGTTTTAGTCAATTTGTTCAAAATTTAAGAGTCCAAATATTTTTCCCACTCTTTTCTTCTAAGAGAAAATCCAAAAATATTTTCTTCCTTTATTTTTATAAAAAATCCAAAAATATTTTTCCCACTATATTCTTCCAAAAAATCCAAAAACATTTTCTTCCATTATTTTTTTTAGAAAAATCCAAAAATATTTTTTTCCCACTATTTTCTTCCAAAAACATTTTCTTCCTTTATTTTTTTCAAAAAATCCAAAAATATATATATATATATATATGTGTGTGTGTGTGTGTGTGTGTGTGTGTGTGTGTATTTTCCTTCTTTTTCTCCTTCAAAATCCAAAAATATCTTCTTCCTTTATTTTTATAAAAATTGAAAAACATTTTCCTCCTTTCATTCTCTAAAAATCCCAAAAATATTTCCTTTGTTTTTCAAATTATTCAAAAACCACAAAAAAGAGAAAATCTTGAAAATAAAAAATAAGATCGTGATCGGTGTTTCTTCACCCTCACCTTTGTCAATTTATCCAACAAGACTGACGCTTCAGTTTTGTTTGGGGGTGATTCTCATTAACCAAATTTCCTGCCGCCCCGCGCTTTCATAGATCTTATCTTTAGGGTGTGAATGATTCGGTCTGGCTGAAGACATTAAACTTAGCGCTACCGGGAGGCAACCCGTCATGTTTTGTATGAGTCTCATCCTGTTTGGGGTTAGTATTTCACACCACCCAATGCTTTACATGTTTTTAGACTTATACACATTTTTTTATCTTATCACTCATTCAAGTTTATTCTTGGATTCATCTGTCCACTTCATTACCGATTGATTCTAGTAATCTCTTTCCTCCCTCCTTCTCTCAATTTTGAAAATCATTTTACTTAACATCGAGGACGATGTTCCTTTTGTTTGGGGGTGGGGGATTTTATCAAAATCGAGCCTCTTTTGAAAAAAATTGATTTTTAAAATTTCGTTCAGTTTCTTTCATCTCAATTATTGATGTGAATTTTCAATCATCCATCTTTCAAAGTCTAGGAATCAAGCTAGATGATTTATTTTTTCTAAATAGCTTATGTAATACGTATCAAGGAATTTTGCGCTATGAATTTCTAAACTCAACAAAATTTGTGCACTTATCACGTTACAACGGTTTAGAGTTGAAGAGTACTATAATTCTGAAGAGAACCTTTAGGATCACTAGTAGATACTTTATCTTGTGAGATTTGTGCCTTTCACCTTTCAGAGAGTTTTACACAATCTCCGAGTCACAAGATGATTCAACTTCGTTTGTGTCCGCACTTAAATCGTTGTATAATCTGATTATTTTTCATTAAAATTTTTGGTTTGATCACTGAGAACGACATCACTTTTGAGTTGTAACAAACACGTGTCATGAATTTGTCCCGATCACCAGACTTTCAACCATACACCAACCAAATTCCATTTATCATTCATCCATACACCTTCCATTTTCCATATCATCACCATATACCACACCACCCATTTCCATATCCACTTCCATTTTCCACCCACCATGTTGAAAAAAGGAAGAGTGTCGAAAGCAAAAGGAGAAGATCCGTCAAAGATAGTGTTTGCATTTTTAGCAAATATCTCTCCCAAAGCCGATTCAGATGGAGAAAAATTAAATACAAGTCTATGTTGGGGTTATTTGTATTTTTAGAAGATTTATCTCAAACATTGATGCATGTTTGGAAAATGAAAAAAAAAGAAAAAAAAAAGTAAAAGGAGAAGATCCGTCAAAGAGAGTGTTTGCATTTTTACTGAATATCTCTCCTAAAGTCTATTCAGATGGAGAAAAATTATATACAAATCTATGTTGGTGTTATTTGTATTTTTAGCAGATTTATCTCATACATTGTTGCATATTTTGAAAAGAAGAAGAAGAGAAAGTTGTAGTCAACAAATAAAGGCATTTGTCATCTATGTGTGATACACTCTTCTCAAATATCCACCATCCATCCATCATATCATCATCCCATCCTATCCTACGTCACCTCATCCCACATATCCCATTTCATTTCCTCCTCACCCATAAACATCATTATTTCCCCTAGGTGTTCGGGCAAATGATATTCAATGTGGTGAATAACTCAACGTTCTCACTATAGTGATTTGCATTCTTTCATGAGATTACTTTTCTTTCTAAATGTACGTTCTTTCTCATATGTGTGTGAGACGTTTGAACTTGCTTACATTTACTCACCTCCTCACACACAAGAGCGATACACTAACCCATATCTCGAGAGTTCGTTTGAGAGAGATATATCGCGTGAGATTTTGAAGTTGAAGCGTTGATTCCAAAAAGGCAATCTAGGAATTAATCTTATGATGCTCGACCCGTTTTGACTGATTCACACACACGCGTTGAGTTCTAGGGAGTTAGTTTTTACGTAGTCTTGAGAGATTATTGAAGGCAAGAACCTTAGGATTCATTTTCTTCATCAATTGTTCATCATTTACATTAAATCTAAGGCTTTTTCTACAATACAAGTATAGTTTCCTTCTTTCTTTCAAGTCCTATGATCTTTTTGTCTTTTGATTCATTAGTTTTTAGTTAGAATTGTCTTTTACATGTTTGATTGCATTTTTTATGTAAAAATGATTTCATGCAACGTAGATTTCATGTTTAGTTGTATTTACACCATGTTCGGCTATGTTTTTAGCGGGTTGGGTACATGAACCCAACCTAGGTAACACATATGGACTTTAAAGTGGATAAAAAGTAATCCCTCATTCAACGGTTTAAACTTTATCAAGATAAAGATTTGTAGGCCTTTTAATTTGTTTGCCCCATGTAACAAGAATGTTTAAGGGTGAAATTGGCTTCTTGATAATTTATCATCCTTGTCAAATATAACTTTTGATTTAATATTATGAGGTATTTAGTCCTCATATCTCAAATGCTTGGAGAGTATTTAAATTATTTTTTTGAACCTTTTATGTTCTATATAAACACTGGCGGCTCGGGGGAGTGTACCCTAACTCTATTTACTCGCATATAGTTAAAGTTTAATTTAGTTCTCTTTGAATGTGTCGTTAGTTATTAATCTAATTTATGTTGCATTAGTTGATAGGTGCGATCACAAAATCATCATCTTTTCCCTTCTTTCTCTGAGTCATTCTAGGGTGAGACGTTCTTCCTATTTGTCATTATGAGTTTTCGTCCTATTTCCTGAGTTCGGCACTCGGTTTACCTGATTTATACTTGACCAACCGACTTACACTTGAGTCGATAGAAGCGCGCACTTGAAATACTTTTAAATTTGCTAATTCGTATCGAATATTGCATATTTCCGCAATATATCTTTATGCATTCTAGCACTTTTACGGTCCTAAATGCCTATATTTATGCTCATTAACCATACAATCTCGTATTTGGATATATACATGATGTGCAGGGGTTAATTGTGTTTTTGTAGGTATTGGAATGCTAAAAGTGAGGATACGTTGCATTTTAGAGAAGTTCCATCATTGGATGCTACTTTAAGGGAATTTTAGTCAATTCACATTTCATCTCCAACTCATTGGAATTCCATGGATGCGTAGTTCGTTGAATTAGTTTTGCATGGCCGTAAACGGCGCATCAATTGGAGTCCGAATGGGGGAGTTATGGTCATTTCTGTTTGCACACCTTTACCCCCTCTTCGTGGACCAAGAAGGCCGAGAAATAGAGTATCGTTCGACCATCCTTGGGAGCCCAGTCGACCTCTTGAGACTTTACCTTGCTAAGGAGATAAAAGGTTTTGCCCTGCTCGATCGACATTTTGGGTCGATCAATTGATCCTGCAAGATATTTGGCAATTCGTTCCTTTTCATTTCTTTTTCCTTTATTTATTTTATAACTTGCTATGTGAACCAATTTTGGTTTCTATTTTCATTATCTAAATTTTTTTCTTATATTCTAGGGTTTGTAGAGAGGGCTTTTCCCTACTCTCCATTTTAGGTGTTTTGCCCATTGTTTGTAAGTTATTATTCTATTCAATTATCTTCTTTGTTGTAGTTTACTTGTTTTAGCTTAATTTCCATTAATTCCATTAATTTCCCTTGCTTAGATTAACTTGTATTTCATTTATCTATTGCTTTCATAATTATGTTTACTTTCTTTCTTTCATTACATGTCATTTACCATGCTTTCTACCTAATTTAATCTAGGTTGTGTCGGATTGAACTCACTTTGGGTTAACGGGTTGCTTTACTTTGGTGATAGAGTTTATGGGTTTATTTCGAGTGTGTTTTCCTAGTTATTTGTAACAACCCGCCTAAAATAATAACGGGTGGCCAGCCCTATACTATATTAAATCAGGAATTCCAGATGGTCCAGTCTCAACATCAACTATCGGTACTATATAATATAGGACTAACTACTCGAAATCATATAAGCGAGATGTTATAATAAATTAAAACTTACAACATACAACAACCCAACACTATAAAACTTCGAATAAAGAAAAGAAAGATGCAGGAAGGAACTATAATAAGTGAAATGCTAGAATTAAAATGAACCATAAAAATACAACCGAATGTACTACAAAAAGTAGACCCGAATAAGCTGTCGGGTCACAGCCAATACAATAACTGAAATGGAATAAATATAAACATATATATAAATATCCCTTGGGTAAAACCCGATATACAACATGAATCCTACCAAGAATTTTAAAGAAGTAGGAAGCGGCTACAAGAAACATCCCGTAACAGTCCGCACCTGTCACGGCTCCCAGGACTCTGGATAGAAAGTCATCCGGCATCCATGCGGTAGGATACCTGTGGAAATACATATATATATACAAGCAGGAGAGAAAAGAAAACGGGTCAGAGCCCCGAATGTGAAAATATTTAGCAAGTGCGTTAACCGTGCATAATAAATACCGGTGTACTTAATTTCATAAATAAAGTGAGACCGCACTCTCGTGGAACCCCAACTCACCTCTCATCTAAAGGCGCGCACCTATTCGCGTCCTCAAATCTTAGTTAAATTACCCCCATTGATTTTAGGACAACCTAACTTATCATAGGCCTAGTCTATACCCACGAGAGCTACCTTCCCGTCATAATCTAAGGATCCACCCATTTCTAATCCTATTAGATTATGATTACAACAATTATGCCATAAAAGGCTTAATGAATTCCGATTAATAATCTTATGAATTATAATCATCATAATTCCTAAAACATTTCCCCTATACATATACATATATATATATATATATATGTATATATATATACCTATATAGGTTAAAAACGTAAGAATTTATATACTTAATAACATGGACATGGAATATTGGCAAGACTTCTCTCTAATCCCAAAATTGTACTACGTTTCGTGCGTGGGGAGTCTCGCAAAGCCAAATCCAAACAAGGAACCGCCCCGTTACACTACTCCTGACAAGGTCAAGACCAGAGATCCGAGATGCCACCTATGGAATTACTTCTCTCAAATCTCGACATGGCACTGCGTTTCGTGCGTGAGGTGTCTCGCAAAGCGAAATCCAAACAAGGAACCACCTCGTTACACTACTCCTGGGCAATTTCGATCCTAGAGATCCATAATCCTCAACATACAAGTTAATACTACCATTACTACTAACTATAACTACCAAAGAAATAAAGAAGAAAAGAAAAAGAAAACAAATAAAATGAAATAAAACAACCTCCAATAATATCCTTGGGATGATGTAACTGAATAATACCTTATGTGCGATATATCAACCCCCATCAATCTAGTACACCATAATCATCTAAGATGTACTTCATAAAAGTCCATATCCTTTCATCTATAGGATATATATATATAAATATATATATGTATAGAGGTATTTATTTCTAACCGTATATATATCATCATCAATCCAATAGCCAAGTGTACATACTACATATGATGTACAAGGCCATGCACATAATATACCCGGCTATATATATCGCCGATAAACTGCATCAATGCTATCATCTTCCTAGTGCCCGGCTCACGTAGCAAAACTGGGGCCACCATGGTGGGACTAAACGACACCCATCACGTGGTAAACTCACGCACACGACGTCCCGGGAAGCGGTCATAGCTCCAAACCGACAATGAGACGAAACATACCCATCACGTCTGATCCCAAAATATATATATATATATCATATGGTAACACACGGGACGACTATGACCTGGGGAATATCCACACCCTGCTTTTCTAGCCAGGATGCTCACCCTCTACGCGCGCAACTTCCCAATGATAGCATGAGCGGGGTATTCTTAACCAAATAAGTATATATATCATTTACATGCATAATATATATTATCCATATGATCCAATCATATGATCAAATAATAAGCCATCATATACGGTTTAAATATCTATACCATGTATGTCCACAACATAACGATATCCATATATATATATATATATATATATATATATATATCAACACATTTTTACATATCCTTATCTATATATATAAACTAATTCTCGTTCATATGTATAAGATATATATATACCTGGCTATAAGTATACCTAGTCCTCAATATACAAGCCGTCACCACCATTTCCATTAAATTTACCTTGATATGTGAATATAATTCCATACTCAAAACATATTCGATCATTTTCCTATGATGAATAGTCTCCCAAAAACCATGTGTATATATCTATACCTATATATATTCAACATTAGTGCTATCACCCAAGAGTTTGCGTAGGAATCCATCACTATACATTTCATCTATATCTGAGAGTGCAGTAAAGAATCTAGTAATCACTTTGACTATCGGTATACATATAACTAATAGTCTATAAGCCTCAAGCTTATTCTTTCAATCATCAAATAATCTCATTTCCCCCGATTTCGACTATGGTTCAATCACTTTTGTGAATACCCTAGTCTGAGATCTCTCTAAGAGTTCTTAGCCTCACATCACATCTACACCTACTTTTAATCTACAATTAGGATTCTCAATCCCAAAGGGTTTCCCCAAAATCTCTATACATAACTCCAAATACATACACGGATACATTTCTCCCAAATTATCCTAAGGAGTACCCAAAATTCTAATGTGTGAGAAACTCCTTATGTGTCTCCAAGAACATATCTCTTTCATCATAAGAGAAGGCCCCAAATCAATAAACCCAACCAAAAAGGGTTTGAAATCACTATGGAGAAAATACCTCAAAATGCCCTCTTTCCGAATCGATTCGGCCCTATTCCGAATCGATTCGGCCCAGCGAATCGATTCGGCCCCCAAGGCGAATAGATTCGGGTCCAAACACTTGGGCTTCCGCAATAGGCCAAATCGATTCGGCTTTGGTCCGAATCGATTCAGTCAATGCAGACCTGCCAATTTCACTAAACCGAATCGATTCGCTTAAGGGGGCGAATTGATTCAGACCTGCAAATTTTTGAAGGGTTCTTCTTCTTCATCAAAACCCACGAATTCTAAACCCTAAATTTTCATTTCTAACAATTAAACCTTCATCAATTTATGATTTTAAGGCCATAAGTCAACCCAAAGTTGATCCCAAACATTTCTATTCCATTAAATCCATATTTAAACATTGATTTCAAGATTAAACCTAAAAATCTAGGTTTTGGTATTTATACCCAAAAATCCATTTCTTTACCCCACAATTTATGAAATGAAATACACAAATAGCTATTTAGCAAGATTAAACACTTGCCTCAGATTTGTAGAGGTTGGATTGTCCTTGTTGTCGCAGTTGGGCCGGAAATCCCCAAGCTTTTCTTCCTCTCTCTCTCTTCCTTTCTTCTGCTTTCTCTTCTTCTTCTCTCTCTAGGGCTTTTCTCTCTTTCTCTCAAATGAGAAATGGCTTAATCCGTAAGACTCACAACCTTTAAAACAAAATTCCAAGTTTAAATGTTAATACACACTTTAAATGGCTCGTTTACTCCAATTCAAGTCAAAATAACTTAAAATTATTCCGGAGCTGAAATAAGACCCAATGGCAGTCATTTTGACTATCTCGACCCTTCCGGGATCGATGGTACCCTAAAAAATATCATCCGGAATACTTTGAAATATTCTCTATTTTAGGGCCTCAATTCCCAAATATTAAAATTCTCCAATTTAATTAAATTTTATTTTCCCAAAATTTAAATTTCTCAGTCTCAAAAGTCTTGGGGTGTTACATTCTTCTCCCCTTACAAAAATTTCGTCCGCGAAATTTAAGATAAGCCTAGGACCTCAATATCATCTAGTCCTTACATTAATCCTCAATATCACTATGCCGATCCTTTCTAGTTCTCACGTCGAACCGTATAGTTTTAAAGCAACTACTACCCAGGGCGCCCATACACCCCGTATCCGAGTTTCCACTCGTAGAATTTTAATCAGGCTCCATTATCATCAAAATTTGTAAGATAACCCTCGGTAACATAATCTATAACAATATACTAAATATATAAAAGTTTGAAAATTTCCACTGGTTGAACTCTCCTCAATTCCTGACGCTAGCCACCTTCGTGCGGGGGAGGTCTCGCAAGCGAAATCCAAACAAGGAACCCTCCCAATACACTACTGTGTAGCTAGGTCGGGGATTGAGATTAGTTGAACCAGGGTTAAGGTTTTATAAAAAAAAGATTATCATATTTTAGATGTTGCCCGAGGGCCTATACAACAACACAATATAAATCAATCCCGCGGCTTTCGACACGCCAAACAAACACCTTATGTTTAGGACACAAGGCCTCAACAAAGTACCATATTGCTAACCAATATCTAGTTCTTAACACTAGCAGAACTATGAGCTAAACTATCCGCTCCTCACAAATCTACCAAACTCTGAACCTCTCAGTTATGAAAAGGTGTATCATCTCCAAAGATGCCATATAAAGGCCACACTTGCTCACGTCCTCCTCTAGGAAAGTTCCATACACCCTAGCGGTATAGCGGCTAGCTACTTATCACACCTCACACGCGACGTTCCTAATATCGCGCAGAGCATAACTTAAACCCAAAGAAAGGTATTCTACCTTATAGTTCCAAAACCCAATGGTTCCCCTCGTCCTAAAATCTCAACTCAGGGTCCCCAACTTCTTCCGGGACAATCATTATCCCTAAGCCTATTACTTCACGAGAGCAACATCTTCCTCAAAGCCCTTCCTAACCATATTGAAGGGCAAGGCGCAATTGTAACTGCCGAAAACTCCCTCCGTTCTACACAACGAAACTGAGTCTCCAAAGGCATTCCCCCTTACCCTAGAAGGCGATACTCCTAATATTGGGACAACTACACCAACCTCACCTCGGCAAGAGTCACCAACATTAGGTTTCCTAACTAAGGTTAACAGATTCTCAATCTAGACCTCCCAAGGACTACACTACATGTCTCTCCTCGGGTTTACCTTACTAGGACCAAGATTCGCAATTCGAGTAAATTTCCTTCCTTACTCAACTGCCGATAATTCACCTCGAACCACTGCTAGAAATCTCCTCAATAACTCCTCTGAAATCGGGGAAAACAAATACCCCCGATTACAGCGTACCCAAAATATACTATGGGTATTGTACTTCTAATCCTATCCTTTCCTAGACAACAAAAATCTAGGCGACATCTGAAACGAAACAAGAGCAACTGTTACCAGAACGCCAATCAAGTGAATACACTTCACAGAAGAAACAACGCAGTGAACACAACAGTCCTATTTATAGGGATTTATGTCAAGAACGTTAACGGAAGAATTCAGAAACTCGCACAGATCCTAAGGACTCTAGAACCTGATGCTCTGATACCATCTGTAACAACCCACCTAAAATAATAACGGGTGGCCAGCCCTATACTATATTAAATCAGGAATTTCTGATGGTCCAGTCTCAACATCAACTATCGGTACTATATAATATAGGACTAACTACCCAAAATCATATAAGCGAGATGTTATAATAAATTAAAACTTACAACATACAACAACCCAACACTATAAAACTTCGAATAAAGAAAATAAAGATGCAGGAAGGAACTATAATAAGTGAAATGCTAGAATTAAAATGAACCATATAAATACAACCGAATGTACTACAAAAAGTAGACCCGAATAAGCTGTCGGGTCACAGCCAATACAATAACTGAAATGGAATAAATATAAACATATATATAAATATCCCTTGGGTAAAACCCGATATACAACATGAATCCTACCAAGAATTTTAAAGAAGTAGGAAGCGGCTACAAGAAACATCCCGTAACAGTCCGCACCTGTCACGGCTCCCAGGACTCTAGATAGAAAGTCATCCGGCATCCATGCGGTAGGATACCTGTGGAAATACATATATATATACAAGCAGGAGAGAAAAGAAAACGGGTCAGAGCCCCGAATGTGAAAATATTTAGCAAGTGCGTTAACCGTGCATAATAAATACCGGTGTACTTAATTTCATAAATAAAGTGAGACCGCACTCTCGTGGAACCCCAACTCACCTCTCATCTAAAGGCGCGCACCTATTCGCGTCCTCAAATCTTAGTTAAATTACCCCCATTGATTTTAGGACAACCTAACTTATCATAGGCCTAGTCTATACCCACGAGAGCTACCTTCCCGTCATAATCTAAGGATCCACCCATTTCTAATCCTATTAGATTATGATTACAACAATTATGCCATAAAAGGCTTAATGAATTCCGATTAATAATCTTATGAATTATAATCATCATAATTCCTAAAACATTTCCCATATACATATATATATATATATATAGGTTAAAGACGTAAGAATTTATATACTTAATAACATGCACATGGAATATTGGCAAGACTTCTCTCTAATCCCAAAATTGTACTACGTTTCGTGCGTGGGGAGTCTCGCAAAGAGAAATCCAAACAAGGAACCGCCCCGTTACACTACTCCTGACAAGGTCAAGACCAGAGATCCGAGATGCCACCTATGGAATTACTTCTCTCAAATCTCGACATGGCACTGCGTTTCGTGCGTGAGGTGTCTCGCAAAGCGAAATCCAAACAAGGAACCACCTCGTTACACTACTCCTGGGCAATGTCGATCCTAGAGATCCATAATCCTCAACATACAAGTTAATACTACCATTACTACTAACTATAACTACCAAAGAAAGAAAGAAGAAAAGAAAAAGAAAACAAATAAAAGAACCTCCAATAATATCCTTGGGATGATGTAACCGAATAATACCTTATGTGCGATACATCAACCCCCATCAATCTAGTACACCATAATCATCTAAGATGTACTTCATAAAAGTCCATATCCTTTCATCTATAGGATATATATATAAATATATATATGTATATAGGTATTTATTTCTAACCGTATATATATCATCATCAATCCAATAGCCAAGTGTACATACTACATATGATGTACAAGGCCATGCACATAATATACCCGGCTATATATATCACCGATAAACTGCATCAATGCTATCATCTTCCCAGTGCCCGACTCACGTAGCAAAACTGGGGCCACCATGGTGGGACTAAACGACACCCATCTCGTGGTAAACTCACGCACACGACGTCCCGGGAAGCGGTCATAGCTCCAAACCGGCAATGAGATGAAACATACCCATCACGTCTCATCCCAAAATAAATATATATATCATATGGTAACACACGGGACGACTATGACCTGGGGAATATCAACACCCTGCTTTTCTAGCCAGGATGCTCACCCTCTACGCGCGCAACTTCCCAATGATAGCATGAGCGGGGTATGCTTAACCAAATAAGTATATATATCATTTACATGCATAATATATATTATCCATATGATCAAATAATAAGCCATCATATACGGTTTAAATATCTATACCATATATGTCCACAACATAAAGATATCCATATATATATATATATATATATATATATATATATATATATATATATATATATATATATATATCAATGCATTTTTACGTATCCTTATCTATATATATAAACTAATTCTCGTTCATATGTATAAGATATATATATATACCTGGCTATAAGTATACCTAGTCCTCAATATACAAGCCGTCACCACCATTTCCATTAAATTTACCTTGATATGTGAATATAATTCCATACTTGAAACATATTCGATCATTTTCCTATGATGAATAGTCTCCCAAAAACCATGTGTATATATCTATACCTATATATATTCAACATTAGTACTATCACCCAAGAGTTTGCGTAGGAATCCATCACTATACATTTCATCTATATCTGAGAGTGCAGTAAAGAATCTAGTAATCACTTTGACTATCGGTATACATATAACTAATAGTCTATAAGCCTCAAGCTTATTCTTGCAATCATCAAATAATCTCATTTCCCTCGATTTCGACTATGGTTCAATCACTTTTGTGAATACCCTAGTCTGAGATCTCTCTAAGAGTTCTTAGCCTCACATCACATCTACACCTACTTTTAATCTACAATTAGGATTCTCAATCCCAAAGGGTTTCCCCAAAATCTCTATACATAACTCCAAATACATACACGGATACATTTCTCCCAAATTACCCTAAGGAGTCCCCAAAATTCTAATGTGTGAGAAACTCCTTATGTGTCTCCAAGAACATATCACTTTCATCATAAGAGAAGGCCCCAAATCAATAAACCCAACCAAAAAGGGTTTGAAATCACTATGGAGAAAATACCTCAAAATGCCCTGTTTCCGAATCGATTCGGCCCTATTCCGAATCGATTCGGCCCAGCGAATCGATTCGGCTCCCAAGGCGAATCGATTCGGGTCCAAAGACCTGGGCTTCTGCAATAGGCCGAATCGATTCGTCTTGGGTCCAAATCGATTCGGTCAATGCAGACCTGCCAAATTCACTAAACCGAATCGATTCGCTAAAGGGGGCGAATCGATTCGGACCTGCAAATTTTTGAAGGGTTCTTCTTCTTCATCAAAACCCACAAATTCTAGACCCTAAATTTTCATTTCTAACAATTAAACCTTCATCAATTTATGATTTTAAGGCCATAAGTCAACCCAAAGTTGATCCCAAACATTTCTATTCCATTAAATCCATATTTAAACATTGATTTCAAGATTTAACCTAAAAATCTAGGTTTTGGTATTTATACCCAAAAATCCATTTCTTTACCCCACAATTTATGAAATGAAATACACAAATAGATATTTAGCAAGATTAAACACTTGCCTCAGATTTGTAGAGGTTGGATTGTCCTTGTTGTCGCGGTTGGGCCGGAAATCCCCAAGCTTTTCTTCCTCTCTCTCTCTTCCTTTCTTCTTCTTTATCTTCTTCTTCTCTCTCTAGGGATTTTCTCTCTTTCTCTCAAATGAGAAATGGCTTAATCCGTAAGCCTCATAACCTTTAAAACAAAATTCCAAGTTTAAATGTTAATACACACTTTAAATGGCTCGTTTACTCCAATTCAAGTCAAAATAACTTAAAATTATTCCGGAGCCGAAATAAGACCCAATGACAGTCATTTTGACTATCTCGACCCTTCCGGGATCGATGGTACCCTCAAAAATATCATCCGGAATACTTTGAAATATTCTCTATTTTAGGGCCTCAATTCCCAAATATTAAAATTCTCCAATTTAATTAAATTTTATTTTCCCAAAATTTAAATTTCTCAGTCTCAAAAGTCTTGGGGTGTTACATTATTACGCCTTGGAGAAATGACAAGGTATATCATGTATACTCCGTGCTTACGACCTTGCGTGCATAATTTATGGGGTACTTGTTAACGCCAAAATCTTTTTAGACTTTTATGCAAATTCGGGGGTGTGACAACTCTTGATTTAACTAACTGTCAGAACGAGACACAATCTTAATAAATCGTGAACCCATGTAACCATTTTATACTAATTAATTCGGGTGAGGGATATTCGACACAACCTATAGTTTTTATTCTCTTTGATAATCTAGTTTAAATACACTCGCCTAGTTTAATCTTTGCTCGTTTTTCTCTTTTCCTATTTGTTAAAATTATCTTTTACACTTTTATTTTAGAAGTATTAAACCAATTAATATTCTAGCAACTCGTCTATGTGGATTTTTGATACCCGTACTTGGCCACTATACTCCCATTTTTAGTGTAGTCATAAGTATAGATTTTTGTATTAAGGTGGTGAACAGAAAACAACGATCGACGTTTTGACACGCATCACTTTTCACCCTTGATCAGTCGCATCATAGGATATTTGTGAAATTTCCTTAAATATATTTATCATTATCTTTTCTGATTACTGGAGTGGGTATCTCCTTATGTTTTTTGTGTTATAAATGTTACCAGGTAAAAATCTAAGGTGAAAGAATTGTTAGTCCAAAATGTTTATGAACGTTATCAGTGCTTCTCAATCCTCCATCAAAAAATATTTTTATATAGATTGTTAGTCTCAACTATTTTTAAGGATTTTCGTCAATCCCATTAAACATTGCTTTCATCCAAACCAAACCGCATCGGCATCACTAATATTACTGTTTAGGGTGCCACGTTACAATTGCACTCAAGTATGTCACTTAAGAAAAATTAAATTAAGAGATTATGAAGGTAGATAAATATGTCCCAACATAACCACATGCAAACAAATTAAGGATCAGTGGTATTATTCTTTTCTTTATAGAGTTCAATGCATAGTTGTTGTTTAAGTAATAATATCAAACCTATAAACATTTTTTGGATACTTCCCTCTTGTGCGCATATTAGGGGAAGTGGGTTTTTTTCTGTGCAAGGTTGCGGTCGGTGGGTGATTGAATTATATTAGACGTATCCAGTACAGAGTGTCACAGTGTCGTCGGTATGTCACCGAACAAGTGCAAAACATAAATTGACACAAAATGTAAAGTATTTTGGTCCAATTTTTATGGAAAATTTTTCTTTGGGGGTGCGGTAGGTAAAATTTTCCATAGCTTTTAAAATTTTGCCGCCCCATGCTATCAAACATGCCCTAAAGATTCAAGTCCTTGAGAAAGAGAAGATGTGTGCTTCAAGTTATGGGCTTGTATATTTCATCAAAATAATTAAGCCATTCGATGGGTGAATTGGAAATCAAAAGTTTCAATGGTTGAAACTAAACATACATTTATTGATTTTACATATAGCTGAGTTTTTTCACCAAATTTGGAAGAGATTATCTCCACGGTGAGGAAATCATCTCCACCAAATTTGGTGAAAATTTTCAATCATTTACCTCGCGTAAGTTTTTCCCTTGAAGAGGGTTGCTGTTTTTGGATTTTTTTGGGTAATCACTCCTTTCTTTTGTAACATATTACTCAAACTTGAATTATTCTCAGTTTATTTCCAAATATCTGGCCATGTTCATACTTATTGCTAACTTCGAGAGGTCCTTATTGAGTACTTGTCATGATCTTTGGGTATATTTGGTGAAGAATGTTGTTAACTTTAAGGAGTTTGTCAGTCATATGGCATATGATGAACAACAAAATTTGCTAAATTATTTATCTCCTATCAATAATTCTAGACTTCTAGATAGGTTTGTATATTCATCCTCTTTCTCATAATGGCTCATTGTATGCTACAATTTATGGGTTTGATCTTTTTTTATGCTTTGTACATTTTCTGTAGATTTATCATATGTATGTGTAGGAAAATAGGTACATTTTCACGTTACATGGAAGATGGGTCATTTACATTTTTTTTTATTTCCATATTGAAGGGCCTAAGTTAAGGTAATAACTTGTAATAACTTACATTATTTGCAAACATATGTTTTGGGTGACTAATTTGTTCTTAAATATATGAATGGATAGCTATAGCTGCTTTAGATATTAGTATTATTTAGTCTTAAACACATATTTGGATATCTACACCTAGCTACTGTAGCTTTAAAGTTATGCTCACTAATTAAAAGATAGTTGTGTAATAAGCACTCTGTTATTATGCCTAACGCCATTTGTTACATGTTGTGTTAGAGTTGGTGTACCTTTTACAGTTTAAGGACCGTATCCTTTTTAGTTTAAAAAAGTTTTAATTCATTATATGATTTGGTTTAATCTGAACTTCATATATGAAATTGTGTGTTTTATGTTCTATGAAATAAAAAGGTGACAATTTCATTATGACATATTTGAGTTTTATATTTGAGCAATTGTGTTATTATAACTTTTATCTTTTGCATTCTCAGATTAATATGAAACTCTGAAATATGTTTTTTTTTTAACAAATACAAATCTGAAATACGTTGCCCTTCTCATTTTCAACAATTAAAAAGTGTATCTGAAGTTCGGAGAGACTTCAATCTCAACATAAATTCCAAGTCAGCAAAATTTAGATTAGAATCCAAAATTTTCTATTCTTGTCTTCTCAAATAAAATCGGGCTCCTAGCAATTACTCAAAACTATAAAATTTTCAAATGGTTTCAAAATAACAATTTCAAGAAGTAAAACTATCAGTTGAGTATAGCTAAATGAAAAGGTTAAACTTAAAACGGGTTAAGTTGTTCTTTTCGAATTATGTAGTTTTTTTCCAGAAACTTGTCTGAACTATTATTAATGCAAAAAAACACTCCTAAACTATGCATTAGGTTACAAAGACCCCCTAGGGAAAAAAATCTTTGCAACAAAGTTCATAATATTAGGCAAATTCTCACATTGAAACTAGTTTGTTGTGTTTGTTGCATAATTTGTGTAGTGGTGGGGATTTTTTTCCCGGTCAAAAATTCTGAATATGGAAAAAATACTAAGAAAGCAATAAGATAGTGTATAATGATGGGCATAAAGTGTTATGTTCCTTGGCTTACATAAGACAGGTAGGTCAATTTCAAGCCCCACAAGTTCAAGCAGCTTAAGCCAATCCATATCTGGTATATTGACATCACCATCACTAATAACCAAATCAAATTTCTTTTAGCTATCTCGTAACATCTCCAGTGCTTTGTATTCTAGATTCATTGTCTCAACTTCTCCAACTATATGCATATGAAATTTAACTAAAACATGGGAGATTTGTGGATGTGGACTACCAAGAAAAATCTTGTGTTATCCTTCCTGAGTGAACATCTATCAAATAGAATACATAATAAGTCTTTTGGTATTTTTTTGTTTCGTCGTTTTAATGAAATTTCAATCGTTTGGTGAAGAATAAATATCTTTCTTTAGGCATGCCATGATATAATTATGTTTAACTTCTCTAGATTCATCTGTACCAACACGTTTATCTATAAAGGTTATGGACTATCGGCATGATAAGCTAGAACTTACTATTGTTTATGAACCCAAATTTTGTTGATCTAAACGAAGACTTCCTCCTAGTTATTCCAGAAGAAGCGGATCTTCTTGAAGAGGTATGTATTCAATGGTGAAAGCTATGAGAATTATACGATCATTAATATTTTAATAGCAATCCGATACGAGAATTATACCAACTTTATGCCTTTAATGGCAACCCAATACGATCTTTATATATTTACATAGTTGACATCATATTTATTTTTGGTTCAATAATACAAAGAACGGTAGCAATGTGGGATATTATTTGTGTTATCTCGATCCATGAAATCTATAGTTTTGTATATGATATAATAGAGCCTGGATTGTGTTTAAGGCCTCTCTCTCATAGAGTTATATTTGCGTTATTTTGATCCATGAAAACATTAGTCAATTACTTTATAATTAATTTTCCTCATTGTTGTATATGTCTTTTGACTTTGATTAATACAAGTGATCAATAATCAACAAAAGTAAATAAATACATTATAACATAAATATTTTATCTTCTGTAAGATTATGAAACTACTCATAAGTCAAACGTTCCATCTTTCTTTTTTCATGAGAAAAAGGAAGAAATCATTATCCATTACACGCCTACTAAGTACATAACTATGATTGCAAATAAAGTTTTTGAATTTTTACATTACATGCCATCATACAGCGTCCTGAAGACATTGATTAATACCCTAATAACTTTTTTTATATCAGAAGCATAACTTTATTAGTTTTTTCCATATTATGTTTATGGGTTAGTGTCTCTAAAGATTGATGAAAATGGACTTTTGGAAAATTTCAAAGGCCATGTAACACATGTAAAATCTCTCTTCGTGGCCTTTCAAATTTCCCAAATGTCAAGTTTGAGAGGTCAATATTATCTTTCGTATTAGGTACTTTATGATCTTTAATTAACTGCCATGAAATATAATCTTTGGTTGCATAAGTATTTGATTAAGACATCGAGCAAATGGAACATCGTTATTGCAGACATCAACTATTCCACGTATTTTACCATCCACATAGTAAGCAAAGGGGAAAATGAAGAGAATGATCCCGATCCATATTAAACTCATTGTTACTTTTCTTCAGGAGCTACCTAAAGGCAGTTGGTATTGTTCACACTTCGCACTGCACTTATCAGATTTGCAAAGATATAATATATTCATTGATTATAATTTAAAAACATCTCATTTTTCGGGTAATTGTATTCAGATGTTATATTCGATGCGTTTTATCAAATCACACTATTCAGAGTGGAAGCTTAAATAAAATGTAAATGTTGAATATAGTATACTTATTTTTGTGGACTATTTTTTATATGCTCTTAGGATTTGAATAGTGCGATAAGAATAATTGAATTTGTTTAAATTCCGGACATGATACCTATATATATATATAGTACTACTCTTGTGTGGAATGATCCGTATTTTAAAAATGCGAACCAGACATGTATCACCTGGCGGTGAGCCCGGAAAAGAGAGAGAGTCTGCCTATAATTTAGCCAATAATTTCTAGGCTCACCGAGAGGTGACACATATTCGGTCCGCACTCTTAAAATGTTGAATGGTCAGCACAATAACAGTACTGAATATATATATATATATATATATATATATATATATAAATTAATATTACGAATGGACCTTTGTCCTTACAAAATCAGATAGCTAAAATATACCTAGGGGATGAATTTTTTGGAGTTTTGTTATGGAGAGAACGAAATATTTAAATTAATTTCTGCAAGGCACGTTCTGGAAATGCTGCATTTTAGGCAAAATTTCTCCCAATTTGGTTGAGACAAGAACGCGAGTACACTATGGGTTTTATAAAATATGCCTTAAGGATACAATGCATTGTATAGGCAGTTGATTGCTTCAAACTATGTACTATTTGATCCAATCGGGAACACTCTGAATTTGTAATCTGATAATACCAAAATGTTGAGGACAAAGAGAGGAGAAATTAGTAATTTTTGGTGTCTAAAATAGAGTCCTGGAACTCTTTTTATAGCCATTTATGTGATTATTCTTCAATAGTCATAGGTCTTCATGTAGCGACTCAGCAGCCGTTGGATCGTACCTGTTTGGAACAGCTTTGATCTAACAGTTCAGATTAGGCATCCCATCGTAAGCGAATGGACATACCCTATACGAAACACTACGAGTTCATCTAATGGCTCAGATCAAGTCATTTCGGATTTTAAACCCTTTGATTAGATCGTTAAATCACAACCTTTGATCTATTTTACTTTGTCAAAACTTTAGGCTACCATGCTCGAAGTGACGGTGTGCACGTACGAAGCGCCAAGTACACGTCAAAGTGCGCAATGCGCCCTAAGTCCCCCAATCGCCCATTCGCACACCGCGTGTCGCTTTTACGTGTGTCGTATGTCGCGATTGGTGGTGTTTAAGCACCACTGCAATGCGTAGGATCATAGCCTCTTGTTTGACTTGTTCACCAAGAATCTAGTTATCCTTTAGTTGATATACCACTACTTTTTGTAATAATATTCCAATGTGGGACAATGTGGGACTTTAAGCACTCCCATATCTTACACACCCATTTTCTCATGTTTCTTCCATCCAAAAATAAAACCCTAACTAAAAAATTAGAACACCAATTAATATAATAAAAATAACAACTAAATATTATATAATATTATATTAATGTTGAAATTTATCCATCATGCCCCCACCAATTTCAATATACACAAGAGAGGATACAAAGGATCGATTACAAAACAATAATAGAAAACTTTTGGCACTATCGTTGAAATCTAGTACATAAACGAGAAGTGTCTTCCGAACTTGAAATTCCATATAGTGTAAATAATTGAAAGCTCCATCAAGGTGATGTGGTGAACTTATCTTGAACCAAGGACACTTTGAGGCGAGCCTGAACTATCATGCATACTGATTTCAGAGTTTTAGAAGTGTTCTTCTAACATGCACATTTATGGCCTTGTGCTAATCCTGATTTCACGAGCGCTTTAGGAATGGTCTTGATTCCATAGAAAGCGGCCACACTTTTGGCACTGATATAGGTAAATCAACTTTAGTGATTCTGCGAGTCAGACTTATATGATTCATTAAGAAGTAACCTTCATCCTCTAACATGCAGAAAACCAACACTTGGCACATAGGAATGGAACTTTTGTATAAAATTATTAGTGTTCCATAACTACAATTTAACTTGTTTGTACCACATTGAAATCTATATATATTTTCAAGATATGGGTTGGGTTCCCATTAAATATAGTTGTGTTATTTAATAGACCTTAGTCCCATTCCTTTTGAGGTGATAAATATCATCTCCCTAACAAGACCTTTAGTCAGAGGATCTGCTAAATTCTTGTTCCTTTTAACACAGTCGACTGTAATTACTCCTTCCTTGGGTAATTTTCTTATAATTCGATGCCTTAGACTAATGTGCCTAGATTTTCCGTTCTATGTTTTTTCGAAACTTTATAAATTATGGCTTGGTTATCACAACTTATCATAATACAAAGAGATGGATTTTCTATAAAGGAATATCATACAACACATTTCTAAGCCATTCTAGTTCTTTACATGCATCTGTTAGGGCTATAAATTCAGATTGTGTCGTTGAATCTGACACACATGTTTGCCTCTTGGATCCCCAAGAGATAGTTGTTCCTCCTAGCGTAAAAATCCAACAAGTACTTAACTTGGATTTTGATTCAAGATTATTCCTACTTGAATCATTATATCCTTCTAAAACAGATTGATATCTTACATAATTAAAGCCATAATCCAAAGTCCTCTTCAGGTATTTAAGCACCCTAGAAATTGCATTCCAATGCTTTTGTCCTGGATTACTTCTAAATCTACACAAGACACTCACTTTATAAGTAATGGTTGTCTATTACAATGCATGGCATATATTAGACTTCTAATAATACTAGCATATTTAAGTTGGTCCATAGCACGCCTAGTATTTTTCATTAATTTGATACTAGGATCCACTGGTGTAGCAACTGGCTTAAGTTCAAAATGATTATATCTTTTAAGAACTTTTTCTATATAATGAGATTGAGATAATGCTAAAGAATTATTCTTCCTCACAATTTTGATTCTTAAAATCACATCCGATTCTCCAAGATCTTTCATATCAAATTTTGATGATAGAAACCTTTTAGTTTCTTCAACATATTTGAGACTAGACCCAAATATTAACATGTCATCCACATACAAGAAAATAATAACACCAATACCGTTTTTTAATTTACTATATATACATTTGTCGACATCATTAACTTTATATTAATGGGATATTACAATATTATCAAACTTCTCATGCCATTCCATAGGAGCTTGTTTAAGGCCATAAAGAGATTTAACCAATTTACATGCTTTCTTTTATTGTCTAGGTAAAACAAACCCTTCGGGTTTTTCCATATAAATCTCTTATTCTAAATCACCATTTAGAAAAGCAGTTTTGACATCCATTTGATGAATTACTAAATTATGAATAGAAATAAGATATATTAATATTCTAATGGAAATGATTCGAGCCACACGGGCATATGTATCAAAGTAATCAATTTCATGTTTTTCCTTATAGACTTTAGCAACTAATCTTGCCTTAAATTTATTTATAGAACCGTCAGGATTTAATTTCCTTTTAAACATCCATTTGCACCCAATAGGTTTAACTCTGGGGGGGGGGGGGGGGGGGGATCAGAAAGAACTCGAGTTTGATTTAAATAAATTGAGTTCATTTCATCATTGATTGCTTCTTTGCAAAAAATAGCATCCCTAGATGTTACCGCTTCATGAAATGCTATTGGTTCATCTTCTATTTTAAGAACACATTTTGTTTTATTCTTAGTTTCATTTAAATCCCCTTCAACAAAAATAGATAACAAAGTCAAGCCCATATATTTTTTCTGTTCTTTGTCTTTTACTCCTTCGCGGTTCATCATCATTCGTTGTTTCTAAAGAAGATATTGGTTCTAAAATTTCTTCTGAATGTGAGGAGTCAACAGTCGAATTAATATTTTCTAAATATTGATTCAAAGTACTGAACTTTATTAGACATTCAAAGAATTACATATCTACCGGCTCAATGATTTCTTGAGTTTCAAGATTTAAAAATCTATAAGTCGTACTGTTACTAGAGTACCCAATAAAAACACATTTATAAGTCCTATTTCCTAGTTTAGATCTTTTGTGTTCGGGTTTTCTCACATAAGAGAGACATCCCCAAACTTTAAGACGTCTAAGATTAGGCTTACTATTAAACCGTAGTTCGTATAGTGTAATATCCTTGTTTTTCAATGGAACTCTATTTAGAATATAACATGTTTATAAAACCACTTCTCCCCACATCGACAAAGGTAAACTAGAACTGATTAATATTTCATTTATCATTTCAACTAAAGTTCTATTTTTTCTTTCCACCGTTCCATTTTGTTGTGGTGTATAAGGCGTCGTAACTTGATGGATTATCCCATTAGTATTACAAAATTATATAAACTCACTCGGGTAATATTCACCACCCCTATCGGATTGTAGAACTTTAATTTTATGATTTTGTTAAGTTTTAACTTCTTCTTTAAAAATTAAAAATTTCTTGAAAACTTCATCTTTACTTTTAAGCAAACATGTGTATGCATACTTAGAGTAATCGTCATTAAAAGTTAAGAAATATTTATTTCCACCACAAGTCATATTACTCTTCATATCACATACATAGCTATGAATAAGATCAAGCATTTCAGATATCCTCTCAACAAATTTAAATGACTTTCTAGTTATCTTAGATTGAGCACAAATTTCACATTTAGAAAAGTTAACAAATTTACAATCCGAGATTAAGCCGAGATTAGTCATATTTTTAATACAATTTTGTAATTCACATGACCTAATCTAATATGCCATAAAGAAATAGAGTCAACCATATAAGCAGAACTAATATCATTGATTACATTAATTTTGATCATGTCGTTACAAGAGTACCCTTTGCCAATAAATTTTCCATTCTTAGATAAGAAAAACTTATCAGACTCATACACAAGTTTGAAACCTCTCTTATTGATAAGGTCCCTAGACATAATATTTTTACACATATCAGGTACATGTAGTACATCAATAAGAGTAAAAGTCTTTACAGAAGTTAATTTCAATTCCACTATGCCTTTCCCAACTACATTAGTGGGAAAGATTATTTTCCATCTTCACTTCTTTTCCATGAATTTCTTGATATGTTTTTAATGAAGAGCGGTCTTTGCATATGTGGACCTTTGTGTCGGTATCTAACCACCATTCACTTTCATTTTCAATTGAATTTGCTTCGCATACAGTAGGAATAATATCTTCAACATTATTGGTTTCCTTCGACCCTTGTTTTTCCTAATGCCTTCTTTTTAAGACGACATTCTCGAGAATAATGGAACGGTTTCTCACAGAAGAAACATTTTCCCTTCTTTTTCTTATTTTCACCTTGGTTATTGAATTTTGAATCATTATTTTCTCTAAATTTTGAGTATTTGGTAAACTTGGATTTTTTATCCTCACCCATATTGGCTTTTGAATGCCCTCACCTTGTTCATCCTTCTTTTCTTGAATACGAGTATCATCTTCAATATGAAGGTGACGAAGAAGGGATTCCACGGTATAATTCTTCTCATCATGATTGATTTTCTTCTTAAAGCCATTCAAAGAGGATGGAAGTTTTAACACAATCACCCCTACTTGAAATTCATCTTGAAGATTAATTCCAGTGGCTTTAAGGTCACTAACAATTTGTTGGAGTTCATGTGCTTGTGCAATGACAGATTTATCATTACTCAATCTAAAATTCATATAGTTTGAAATCAGAAAACTTATGGTTGCTCGCTTCCTCATTTTGATACTTTATATCCAAAGCCTTCCATAATTCCTTTGTCGTCGGAATCATTCAATGAGCGCTACAAACAGTTTGAGACAAAGCATTGAGGATGTGTCCTTAACAAATAAATTCGTCTTCTTTCCTCTTCACACGTTTTTGCTTTATTTCTTCTGTGTCTTTGGGTGGGGGCTCAAGAATTTGCTCAAGATTGTCATCTAGAATGTATTATAGTTTTAGTGATGTGATTAAGAACATAACTTTCTTTTACAAATGGGTGAAATTTTCACCATCAAAACGGTCGAGTCGGATTATGTCTTGACTCATGACTTGGATAGATTGTGCCACTGTTCCTCCATTTGAGTGGAGTAATTAGTAAGAATTTTTCCTAAAACTTTTGGAGTTTTTTTATGGAAAGAACGAAATATTTAAATTAATTTATGCAAGGCATGTTCTGGGAACGCTGTCTTTTAGGGAAAATTTCTCCTAATCCGGTTGAGACAGAACTGCGAGTACACTATGGGATTTATAGAATGTCCCTTCAGGATACAATGCAATGTATGGACAGTTGTTTAATTCAAACTATGTACTATTTCATCAAACTAAGAACTCTTTAAATTTTTAATCTGATAATTCCAAAATGTAGAGGATGAAGAGAGGATAAATTAGCAATTTTCGATGTCCAAAACATAGTGCTCGAACTCTTTTTATATCAATTTACGTGACAATTCTTCAACAGTGATAACTGTTCATGTAGCAACTCAGCAGCCATTGGATCGTGCCTGTTTGGAATAACTTCGATCTAACAGTTTAGATTAGGCATACCATCATAACCAAATGGACATCCCCTACACAAAACGCTACGAGTTCATCTAACAACTCAGATCAAGTCGTTTCGGATTTTAAACCCTTTGATCACATCGTTTAATCACAATTGTTGATTGTTTTACTTCATCAGAACTTTAGGCTCCCACGCTCCAAGCGACGATGCGCACGTACGAAGTGCCAAGTGCTCGTTAAAGCGTGCAATGCGCCCTAAGTCGCCCAATAACACTTTCGCGCGCCGCGTGTCGCGATTGGTGGTGCTTAAGCATGACCGCAATGCGTAGGATCATAGCCACTTGTTTGACTTGTCAACTAAAAATCTTAGTTGTCCTTTAGGTGATATACCACTACTTTTTGTAGTAATATTCCAGTGTAGGACTTTAAGCACTCCCATATCGTTCACATGCATTTGCTCATGTTTCTTCCTTCTAAATAGAAAACTCAAACTAAAAAATTAAAACACCAATTAACAACACCAATTAATATAATAAAAATATCAAATATTATATAACATTATATCAATGTTAAAATTTATCCAACATTCCCCCACCACTTTCAATATACATAAGAGAGGATACAAAGGATCGATTACAAAATAATAATAGAAAACTTTTGGCACTATCGCTGAAATCTAGTACATAAATGAGAAGTGTCTTCCGGACTTGAACTTCCATATAGTGTACACAATTCAAAGCTGCATCAAGGTGCTATGGTGAACTTATATTGAACCAAGGACACTTTGAGACGATCCGGAACTATCACGCATACTGATTTCTAAGTTTTAGAACTGTTCTTCTAACATGGACATTTATGGCCTTGTGTTAATCTTGATTTCACGAGCGCTTTAGGAACGGTCTTGATTCCATAGAAAGCGGCCACACTTTCGACAAGCATATAGGTAAATCAACTTTAATGATTCTGCGAGTCACACTTATATGATTTATTAAGAAGTAACCTTCATCCTCTAACATGCAGAAAATCAACACTTGGCACATAGGAATGGAACTTTTGTATAATGTTCCTAGGGTTCCATAACTACAATTTAACTTGTTTGTAACACATTGAACTCTATATATATTTTCAAGATATGAGTTGGGTTCCCATTAAATATAGTTGTGTTATTTAATAAACCTTAGTCATATTCCTTTTGAGGTGATATATATCATCTCCCTAACAAGACCTTTAGTCAGAGGATCTGCTAAATTCTTGTTCCTTTTAACATAGTCGATTGTAATTACTCCTTCCTTGGGTAATTTTCTTATAATTTGATGCCCTATACTAATGTGTCCAGATTTTCCGTTCTAAGTTTTTTTCAAAACATTATAAATTGTGGCTTGGTTATCACAACTTATCATAATACAAAGAGATGGATTTTCCATAAAGTAATATCATACAACACATTTCTAAGCCATTATACTTCTTTACATGCATCTACTAGGGCTATAAATTCAGATTGTGTCATTGAATCTGACACACATGTTTGTTTCTTGGATCCCCAAGAGATAGCTGCTCCTCCTAGCGTAAGAATCCACTACTTAACTTGGATTTTGATTCAAGATTATTCCTACTCGAACCACTATATCCTTCTAAAACAGAGGGATATCCAACATAATTTAAGCCATAATCCAAAGTCCTCTTCAGGTATTTAAGCACCCTAGAAATTGCATTCTAGTGCTCTTGTCCTGGATTCCTTGTAAATCTACACAAGACACTCACTTCATAAGCAATGTCTGGTCTAGTACAATGCATGGCATACATTAGACTTCTAATAATACTAGCATAATTAAGTTGGTCCATAGCACGGCCAGTATTTTTCATTAATTTGATACTAGGATCCACTGGTGTAGCAACTAGCTTAAGTTCAAAATGATTATATCTTTTAAGAACATTTTCTATATAATGAGATTGAGATAATGCTATAGAATTAGTCTTTCTCAAAATTTTGATTCCTAAAATCAAATCCACTTCACCAAGATCTTTCATATCAAATTTTGATGATATAAACCTTTTAGTTTCTTCAACATATTTGAGACTAGACCCAAATATTAACATGTCATCCACATACAAGAAAATAATAACATCAACACCGTTTTTGAATTTACTATATATACATTTGTCGAAATCATTAACTTTATATTAGTGGGATATTACAATATTATCAAACTTCTCATGCCATTGCGTAGGATCTTGTTTAAGTCCATAAAGAGATTTAACCAATTTACATATTTTCTTTTCTTGTCTAGGTAAATCAAACTCTTCTGGTTGTTCCATATAAATCTCTTCTTCTAAATCACCATTTCGAAAAGAAGTTTTGACATCCATTTGATGAATTACAAAATTATGAATTGAAACAAGGGATATTAATATCCTAATGGAAGTGATTCGAGCAACACAAGCATATGTATCAAAGTAATCAATTCCATGTTTTTCCTTATAGCCCTTAGCAACTAATATTTCCTAAAATTTATTTATAGAACCGTCCGAATTAAATTTCCATTTAAATATCCATTTGCACCCAATAGGTTGAACTTCGGGGGGAAGATCGAAAAGAACCTGAGTTTGATTTGAATATATTGAGTTCATTTCATCATTGATTGCTTTTTTCCAAAAAAATAGCATCCCTAGATGTTACCGCTTCAAGAAATGTTGTCGGTTAATCTTCTATATTAAGAACACATTTTGTTTTATTCTTAGTTTCATTTAAATCCCCTTCAACCAAATAGATAACACAGTCGAGCCCATATGTTTTTTCTGTTCTTTGTCTTTTACTCCTTTGCGGTTCAACGTCATTCGTTATTTCTGAAGAAGATATTAGTTGTAAAATTTCTTCTAAATGTGAGGAGTCAATAGTCGGATTATTATTTTCTAAACCTTGATTCAAAGTACTAAACTTTGTTAGATGTTCAAAGAATTGTACATCTACCGACTCAATGATTTCTTGAGTTTCAAGATTTAAGAATCTATAAGTCGTACTGTTACTAGAGTAGCCATTAAGAAAAAAAATTTAAGTCATATTTCCTACTTTAGGTCTTTTGGGTTCGGGTTTTCTTACATAAGCAAGAAATCCCCAAACTTTAAGGCGTCCAAGATTAGGCTTACTATTAAACCATAGTTCGTATGGTGTAATATACTTTTTTTTTTCAATGGAACTCTACTTAAAATATAACATGCTGATAAAACTGCTTCTCCCCACATCTACAAAGGTAAACTAGAACTGATTAACATTGCATTTATCATTTCAACTAAAGTCTTATTTTTTCTTTTCACCGTTCCATTTTGTTGTGGCATATAAGGCGTCGTAACTTGATTGGTTATCCCATGAGTATTACAAAATTGTATAAACTCACTAGGGTAATATTCACCACATCTATTGGATCGTAGGACTTTAATTTTATGATTTTATTAAGTTTCAACTTCGGCATTAAAAATCAGAAATTTCTCCAAAACTTCATCTTTACTTTTAAGAAAATATGTATATGCATACTTAGAGTAATCATCAATAAAACTTAAGAAATATTTACTGCCACCATGAGTTATATTACTCTTCACATCACATACATCACAATGAATAAGATCAAGCATTTCGATTGTTCTCTCAACAGATTTAAATGACTTTCTAGTTATCTTCGATTGAGCACAAATTTGACGTTTAGAAAATTTATCAAATTTACAATTCCAGATGAATCCTAGATTAGTCATATTTTTAATACTTTTATAATTCACATGACCTAATCTACTATGCCATAAAGAAATAGACTCAACCATATAAGCAGAACTAATATCATTGATTACATTAATTTTGATCATGTCGTTACAAGAGTACCATTTGACAATAAATTGGCCATTCTTAGATAAGACAAACTTATCACACTCATAAATAAGTTTGAAACCTCTCTTATTGAGAAGGTACCTAGACACAAGATTTTTACACATATCACGTACATGAAGTACATCAATAATATTTTTACACATATCAAGTCTTTCCAGAACTTAATTTCAATTCTATTGTGCCTTTCCCAACTACATTAGTGCGAAAGATTATTTGCCATCTTCACTTATTTTCCATTAATTTCTTGATATGTTTTGAATGAAAAGCGGTCTTTGCATATGTTAACCATTGCGTCGGATTCCAGCCACCATCCACTTTCATTTCAACTGAATTTGCTTCACATAGAGTAGCAATAAGATCTTCAACATTTTTGGTTTCCTTCAACCCTTATTTTTCCTTAAATGCCTTCTTTTTAAGATGACATTCTCGAGAAGAATGTCCCGGGTTGTCACAGAAGAAACATTTTCCATTCTTTTTCTTATTTGCACCTTGGTTCTTGAATTTTGAATCATTCTTCGCTTTAAATTTTGAGTCTTTAGTAATCTTGCATTTTTTATCCTCACTCATATTGGCTTTTGAATGACCCACACCTTGTTCATCCTTTTTTTCTTGAATACGAGTATTATTTTCAATACGAAGGTAATGAAGAAGGGATTACACGGTATAAATCTTCTCATCATGACTGATTTTCTTCTTAAAGACATTCCCAGAGGATGGGTGTTTTGAAACAATCACCTCTAATTAAAATTCATCTTGAAGATTAATTCCAGCGACTTTAAGGTCACCAACAATCTGTTGGAGTTCATGTACTTGTGCAACGACAGATTTATCATTACTCATTCTAAAATTGATATAGTTTGAAATCAAAAACTTATGGTTGCTCACTTCCTCGTTTTGATACTTTATCTCCAAAGCTTTCCATAATTCCTTTGTCGTCAGAATCATTTGATGAGCGCTATAAATAGTTTGAGACAGAGCATTGAGGATGTGTCCTCAACACATAAATTCGTCTTCTTTCCGCTTCACATGTTTTTTCTTTATTTCTTCAGTGTCTTCGAGTGTAGGCTCAGGAATTTGCTCAAAATTTTCATCTAGAATGTATGCTAGTTTTAGTGATGTGAGGAAGAACATAACTTTCTCTTGCCAACAGGTGAAATTTCTTCCATCAAAATGGTCGAGTTGGATTAAGTCTTGACTTATGACTTGGATAGATTGTGCCACTGTTGCTTCCATTTGAGTGGGGTAATTAGTAAGAATTTTTGCCTAAAGCTTTTGGAGTTTTGTTATGGAAAGAACGAAATATTTAAATTAATTTATGTAAGGCACGTTATGGGAATGTTGTCTTTTAGTCAAAATTTCTCCCAATCCGGTTGAGATAGAACCGCGAGTACAATATGGGTTTTATAGAATCTTCCTTCAGGATACAATGCAATGTATGGACAGTTTTTTGATTCAGACTGTGTATTGTTTGATCAAATCGAGAACACTCCAAATTTGTAATCTGATAATGGAAAAATTTAGAGGATGAATAGAGGAGAAATTAGAAATTTTTTGTGTCCAAAATAGAGTCCTGGAAATCTTTTTATAGCTATTTATGTGGCTGTAAGTGCCAAGTGCGCGTCAAAGCACGCAATGCGCCCTAAGTCGCATAATCTCCCTTTCGCGTGTCTCGTTTCACGATTGGTGGTGCTTAAGCACCACCGCAATGTGTAGGGTCGTAGCCTCTTGTTTGACTTGTCAACTAAGAATCTTAGTTGTCCTTTAAGTGATATACCTCTACTTTTTATATTAATCTTCTAATGTGGGACAATGTGGGACTTTAAGCACCCCCATATCTTTCATACTCATTTGCTCATGTTTTTTCCTTCTAAAAATAAAACCCAAACTAAAAAACTAAAACACCAATTAATATAATAAAAATAACAACTAAATATTCTATAATATTATATTAATGTTGAAATTTATCCAACATTCCCCCACCATGTTCAATATACACAAGAGAGGATACAAAACATTGATAACAAAATAATAATAAAAAACTTTTGGCACTATCACTGAAATCTAGTACATAAATGAGATGTGTCTTCCAGACTTGAACTTCTATGTAGTGTAAACAATTCAAAGATCGATCAAGGTGCTGTGGTGAACTTCTCTTGAACCAAGGACACTTTGAGACGAGCCGGAACTATCACGCATACTGATTTCAGAGTTTTAGAAGTGTTCTTCTAACATGCACATGTATGGCCTTCTGCTAATTTAGTTTTCACGAGCGCTTTAGGAACGGTCTTGATTCCATAGAAAGCGACCACACTTTTGACACTGATATAGGTAAATCAACTTTAGTGATTCTGGGAGTCAGACTTATATGATTTATTAAGAAGTAACCTTCATCCTCAAACATGCAGAAAACCAACACTTGGCATATAGGAATGGAACTTTTGTATAAAATTCCTAGTGTTCCATAACTATAATTTAACTTGTTTGTACCACATTATACTCTATATATATTTTCAAGATATGAGTTGGGTTACCATTAAATATAGTTGTGTTACTTAATAGACCTTAGTCCCATTCCTTTCGAGGTGATAAATATCATCTCCCTAACAAGACCTTTAGTCAGAGGATCTGCTCAATTCTTGTTTGTTTTAACATGGTCGACTGTAATTACTCCTTCCTTGGGTAATTTTCTTATAATTTGATGCCTTAGACTAATGTGTGTAGATTTTTCGTTGTAAGTTTTGTTCTAAACTTTAAAATTTTTGGCTTGGTTATCACAACTTAACATAATATAAGGAGATAGGTCTTTCCATAAAGGAATATCATACAACACATTTCTAAGCCATTTTGCTTCTTTACATGCATCTTCCAGGGCTATAAATTCAGATTCCATCATTGAATCTACCACCTATGGTCAGCCCAGTACCTTTCCAAGGCACCTAGATTCATCAGCAAAACTCCCAGCAAAACTGTGCTTTGGGTACCACAAACAACTCACACAAAAAGTCTTGTATTTGTGAATTGTAAAAACAGATTTTTAAACCCTCAAAAAGATGGAGAATAAACCAAAAAGCACTCAAAACGTATTCCGTTAAAACCAGTGTTTTCTCCACTCAAAATACAGTAGCCTCACACCCTTTATATAATGAAAATCAAGGCGGTGGCGTATCAAGTCAAAATTCTTGTTCGAATGAGAAGCGACGTTGTTCAAGCGAGATTTGATCTCATTTGAATGAGAAATGATGTCGTTCGAACGACATCGTACACGTGTCACTTTTTGTACAGTCTTTTATGAAACTTGGAAACCTCAAAACTAATAATCTTTACGAGATCATAAAAGTTTATCCAAACCTTTTATGAATAAAATCATTTAAAATCTTTTCAAAAATTATTTTTCATAAGTAGAAAAATATTTTACCTTTCACAAAAATATCCCAACACTTTTTATGCAAAACGTAAATGGAACTAAATCACATTTACGAAATTTGTCCTTGTTGGGCATGATTGTTGAAGTTGTCTTCAAATTCAGATCGTCTTTGAAGATGACATCTTCTCAATTCTTTGATGACTTGTATCGGTATACGACATACTAAATTCATAACGGACAATAATGTCCTTACAAATCTCCCCCTATGTCTATGCTGGTACAAAATAAAAATATCAGAATTATCAAACAATGACCTATACAAATCTACCCTCCCAAAAACTCAAATATGGAAAGATAAACTGAACGCGTCTTCAAACTTGGCTTCAACAATCAACTTTTCAAATCTCCAAGATTTTCTCATTAGGGTGTGCAATCCAAACATCTTCAATTGTAGCTACATGTATGAGACAGAGCAAAAACCACATGACATGTCGAGTTTGAAATGATATAAACATAAAGCATGTAAGCATAATCAAAATTCCCCCATGAAATCATAATTTGTTCTCCCCCTTTTTATTTGTTCGAAAAAGACAAGGAAAAGAATAAATCAAATCTGGATGTCACGGTAAACAAGCAAAAAAACTATTTTTCAATTTTTTAATTTTTTATACAAAAAGAAAAAATATGATGTTACAAAAAATCACACACCATGAATTTATACTCAGACAACCAAAACACGAAAACGTAATGAATGGGTGTAAACAAATTCGATAGGAAAATTAACTCAATCATATCATATGTGCAAGATGCATAAGTGTACTCCTAACGAATGAACATCAAAAATAGTCCTTAGGTGTAGAACTTGTTGAATTTAGATGACATCGCCTTAATCATATCAACAAATCAAAGAATAAATGATTTCCACCCCCAATAACGTCCAAAACTATGTAATTTCTTTTTGAGGTGATCTAAATTATCAAGGATGTGCAAACCGTATTGAATTTTCCCACCAAACTCCCTCATATATAATTTCTTTTTGAGGTGATCTAAATTCTCAATCATTGGAGAATTGGTAAATAAACCTAATGGCCCATTTTTGGCATATATATCTTTTTATTGCCTTTAAATATTTTCGGGATCATTTAAGTCTCATTGGACCCCCGAATAATTTTCAATTCCTCACTTTTTTAGGTCCATTTAAATGGTGGATTAATCGCAAAGGATAAATGAGTACCTTTCGTAGACCTTCACCGTTTTTCAAAATAAAACACATAAATCTCACAAACGGTTTATAACATGCAATACTTTTTATCACGATTTATCGCACTTGGCAAGTTTTATAGATAGAATTTAACCGGAAACACTCAACCAACATGTTATAGACAAGTACAAACATCAAACAAATCCGTGCATATGAGAAATAAAGGACAAATAGAGTCAATCATGTAGGTAGTAACACTATATCATCTCAAAGACTCCAAACTTTGTAAAGCACATGAATGACACAATATATTGTCTCAAAACACTATAAAACAGTCATATGGATATGGCATGAAGTTGTTACTTCGTCATCCTAAGTGTGCATTCATATAAGGTTAAAAAAAACTACAAATCTCTTTTTGAATTTTTTGAATTTTTTTCTAAAAAGAGAAAATCTATTTGTATTTTTCAAACACAGTTAAGAAATGACCCAGCAGAACCATTAACATATAGCAGGAAGAAACAGGGACTGCAAACAGAATATTATTCCATGGGTCGTTCGAAGGAGATGCCATGTCGTTCGAACAATAGCTTATCTCGTTAGAACGAGTAAGTCAAATTTTCCTAGATGACACAGAAAGACATGCAGTTTTGTCCAATGAGAAAATTCATAAAAGTAGTTCTTAGAATGGGCAAACAGTTCCAAAACAGTGCTAAAATAGTACCAAAAATAACAAAAATCAAATGGTACATACTAGCAATAAGCAAAAGTCTCATCATGTAAATCACCCTATGCTAGCAAACATGTCTAGACCTCAATCGGGAAGTGCGGTGGAGTTCTCCAAAGATGGTGACATCTTTTGAAACAACTTCATTAAATCATGTGAATTCTTGCCAAAAACTTTACTTGCTCGCGAATATGTGAAAACTCTCTATAATTGTGTTTGAGCAAAATGTCAAAAGTGGGTGCATGCGCGTGAACATGTGTAGTGGCATAACTTGGCACGAAACCCAACTTAAAACAAAATTCCTTAAGGCGTCCTCGCTTTATGCAATGGGAGCAGACATAAACCGGCTTAGTAATTAATTTTTCAAAATTTCTAGGATGTGTTCTCCTAACGGGAATAGGACTCCAAGGTGGGTTGGGATGAGAAACACGTGAATCAATCACAAAAGTGGCAACCATCTCGGGTGAAACAAAAGACATGGATGCACTGTCATAACCTTATCCTAAACTCTCATTACCACCCAAAACGGGATTAAGAACCATATTTCCAAACTTCTTAGATGCATTCTCTAAAGGGACTTTGACCTCTTGGGCACGTTCGAGATCACTCTCGAGTTGGAATACACGTGTGGTCAGACTAGACACCGTGTTGGTCAAGTTATACATTTCCCTTTTCAACACTTCCTTATCTCTCTCCAAATCTAAAACTCGACGACCTAAATCACTATTGTACCTTTTTGTTTTCAAGGTCTCGGTGTACAAATCCCTAAAGAAATTTTGGATCTCACTTTCATCTCCACTCTCAAACACGTTCTCATTTCAACTATAAACACTTGACTGATCATCATCGCTCTCGTTGACACTATCATCATGGGACAAAGTTGGTGCGCTCACACGACTCGAAAAAGCTACACACCTCCCATGAGCTAAACCTTTTTCGGACTCGTCTTTCTTATCATCTCCCTTACTATCACTAAGAGTGGTAGGCATGGATACTTTCTTCCCTTTTCTCTTAAGCCTAGTAGCACATTCAAAAGCCCTATGCCCTTTCCCTTGACATTCAAACAAAATCATCTCATCTAAATCTTCACCACTCTCTTCCTCTTTTTCTCTCTCGTTCTCTTTTTCATTGCCCTCTGTGGCCTTTTCTTTCTTTTTTTTTTTTTCAAATTACTTTTTAGTGAAAGAATTATTTTTGTTCATTTTGAGAAACTTTTTTCAAAAATTCGCAAACAAGGCCACGTCGTCAATGCTAAACTCTTCCTCAAAATAAGACTCATACACTCTTTTTTCTTTTTTCTTCTTAACTTGAGTCTTTAAAGCAGCGCCTCTATCCTTAGCATTAATAGTTTGGGAAAACATGTAAATCTCATAAGTTTGTAGGTCTCCTACAAGCTCTTCTAACTTAAGTGAATTTAACGTTTCCAATGAATTCAAAACAGTGACTTTATGAATGAAACATTTTGTAAGAGATCTCAAAATCTTTTTAACGACACACGTGTTATCAATAGGCTCACCTAAATTTAAAATCCTGTTAACAATGTTTGACAAACGTGCATAAAACTCATCAAAACATTCAGACTCAAACATGTTAATGGTCTCAAATTGGGTGGCCAGATTTTGTAACTTTGATTCTTTAACCGCGTTCGTCCCCTCATGTGTCAATTGGATGACATCCCATGCCTCTTTAAACGTGGTTCACGTCATAATTCAGTGGAACCCATCAGGGGTGAAAGCTCCCAAATTTTCACTCAAACCACGGGAATTAAAATTAGACATTTTCAAATCATCTTTGGTCCAATCCAACACAGGTTTCAAAGAAGTGATGTTATTAGCAGTGATAATGGGAGGAGTCCACCCTCTTTCATAAAGGAACCAGACTCGTTTGTCAATGGCTTTTAATTGGGATTTCATATGAGCTTTTCAATAGGCATAATTGGACCCATCAAAAATAGGCATTCGATTATATAAGTTCTCATTTGGAAACATCGCGACAAACTTTCAAAAATCAGCTTTTTTTCAAACAAAAATCAATATCCCACAAGTTTGCGGAAAATATGAATGCGCGATAAATTAGCGTAACTTGCTCTGATACCAATTTGAAAATGTCTGCCGTGTGCGATACTGATTCAAATAGATTCTCAATATCAAATACAGACTTATTTAATTGGATGTCTAAATTTACACAAACCAAATACCAATTAAATCATCCATTAAACATGCATCTACGTGTCAATTCAAATCTCAAATTTAATCAAGTGATGAACAAGATGAGAAAGACAGATTTCAGGAAAAAATCCCCGTTGGGTAACAACCTTTTATTTCCACTATAGTTTATCAAGTAACGATTTACAATCGAATTACAGGGAAAATATAATTTGACTTATTAAATACCCGCAAGTGTTGGTTCATAGTCATCAACCCAAGAACACCGCAACACTCCCTATGACACGCAATCAATCAACCCAGTACCTCTCGCAACTGGCACCTATGGTCAGACCAGTACCTTTCCAAGGTACCTAGATTCAGTAGAAAAACTCCTAGCAAAACTATGCTTTGGGTTCCGCAAACAACTCACATAAAAAGTCTGGGATTTGTGAATTGTAAAAATATAGTTTTGAACCTTCAAAAAGATAGAGAATAAACCAAAAAACACTCAAAACGTATTCTGCTAAAACCAATGTTTTCTCCACTCAAAATGCAGTAGCATGACATCCTTTATATAATGAAAATAAAGAAAGTGATGTGTCAAGTCAAAACATCTCGTTTGAACGAGAAGCGTCGTTGTTCGAGCAAGATCTAATCTTGTTTGAATAAGAAACGATGTCGTTTGAACGACATCGTACACGTGTCACTTTTTGTATAGTATTTTATAAAACTTGGAAACCTCAAAACCAAGACTGTTTACGAAATCAGAAAAGTTTATCTAGACCTTTTATGAATAAAATCATTTAAAATATTTTCAAAAATTATTTTTCATAAATAGAAAAATATTTTACCTTTCAAAAAAATATCCCAACACTTTTTATGCAAAATATAAATGGAAATAAAACACATTTACTAAATTCGTCCTTGTTAGGCATGATTGATGAAGTTGTCTTGAAATTTGGATCATCTTTATAGATGAGATCTTATTAATTCTTCAACTAATTATATCGGTATATGATATACAAAATTGATAACAGATAATAGTTTCCTTCCATAGGAAGTCCACCAGGAGTCTCTCACTAGGCTGAAGAAGCTGCTCGTTGCACCACATACCATGATTCCTCCAAGGGAAGGAATACTGCTGCAGTTATACCTCACATCCACCACGAGGTCCATTGGAGCTCTGTTAGCACAGGAAATTGATGGGAAGGAATGATAAGTCTACTACCTTAGTAGAATCATACACGGGACAAAGGTTATAGTAGCTTGTAAAGGCATTATTTAGCCTTAGTCTTTGAAGCACAAAAACTCAGACACTATATGTTATCTTTTACAATTCATATTGTAACGAGATGTGATCCTATTAAATTTTTACTAGGAAGAACTATATTGATTGGTAGGGCAGCTAGGTGGTTCCTCATCGTCTCATAATATGACTTGAAATTTGTGGTCCCTTGTGTAATCAAAAGCCAATCACACGTAGACATGTTGGCAATCTTTCCGTCAGGGATATATGAGCCACCAAGAGAGAGCATTCCAGGAAATGATTTATAGGCCAATAACTTTAACGCAAGCGAAGAGGAACGGACGATGCAGTTTGATGGATCTTCAGTAGAGAAGAAAGGAGGAGCAGGGGTTATTTTTTCAAGAGGTATGAAAGAAATTTGTCTTTCCTATAAGTTAGATTTCCCTTGTTCCAATAATGAAGAAGAATATGAGGCATTGGTGTTGGGGTTGCAGGAGGCCCTTCGAGGGGGAATTTTGCATCAAGGGTGATTCAAACTTTGTGATTCAGCAAGTAAGTGGAGAATATACATTTAAACACCTCAGTCTGGCATCTTACAGAACAATCATTTAGAGGCTTCTCAACCAGTTCCAAATAACCAAGATTAAGAGGTATCCCTCAACAATGAACCTCCATCCAGACGTCTATGCCACCATCTCTCAGACCATGATCATGGGAAGTAATATGACCACAGTCATGATTCAACAAAGAATAACGCCCTTGATGATAAAGTAAATTCTGCTAATGGAGGATGACTCTGACTGGAGGGGAGAGATCAGAAAGCAATTAGAGTCTGGGTAAGGAGCAATGGAGGTGAGAGGGTTAGCCCAATACCTTATAAATAAGGGAAACCTTTACTTCAGAAATATAGGATGATGGCTATCAAGATGCATTGGTCCAGAAGAAGAAGATCGAAGATTAAAGAAAACACATGAAGAGCATAGTGAAATAACTGAGATCCCTTTTTATAGGAGCATTTAAAGGGCGGGATACTTCTGGACTAGAATGAAGAAGGATGCACTAGAGTAACAATGAAAGTGTGACAAGTGCAAACTGTTCTTTGAAGTATCTGAATGCCATTTCGTTGAAGCTCAACCAAATTGGAGGCAGCCCTATATTGACTTCATTAATGATGGAGTTGTCCTAATAAAGAAGATTAATGCGATGACACTCAAATGAAGGGCCCCAACATTCTACGTTCAAGAAAGGCAACTTTATCGAAGAGGGTACTTCAAGAGGCCATTGCATTGCATCATAAAGGAGGAAGCAACCGAAGTTCAAAAATAAGCTCATGACCCCGCTCAAATAGCAGGAGAAAAGTTATAGGACCAGCTGATGACGTTAGGGTACTATTGGCCAATAATAGAGAGAGACTCTACTAAGTTTATTCGAAAATGTAAAGCTTTCCAACTGCAAGGAAATATGATCTATGCTCTATAGATGGATCTACACTCTCTGGAAACAACTTACCCTTTTCACAGTTGGGCGTTCGACCTGGTAGGGGAAATACATCCTTCTTCGAGGGGAAGATCTGGATACTAGTGGCAACAGAGTGCTTTATTAAGTGGACTGAAGCGATACCACTAAGAAGGGAAATAGCAGGGGTGGTGAGAAACTTCATTAGAGAATACATCGTTTGCCAGTTTGGAATTCCAAAGGTTCTCCTCTATGATAAGGTCTTCTTAGATGTCTCATTTTGAGGACTTAGTAGGAGGAGAGGTCGATAACTTATGCTTCTTAAAATCTAAAGCCTCATAATGTACATTACCCCACCCCACGACTTGGAGTTAGCATCCGTGTGGAAATGAGAGAGTATTTCCACAGATTTCATCACTAGGTTACCTATGTCACAAAGGGCACAATTTAATTTGGGTGATTATTGACAGATTGACGAATGTGGCTCATTTTTTATCTATTCGGACAAACTACACATCAGAGTAGTATGCTAGACTTTTCCTTGTTGAGATTGTGAAATTTCATGGGGTACCTCTCAACATCATGATGGATAATGACAAGACATTTGTGTCCCACTTTTAGAGGAGCTTCCATCAGGTCTTAGGGCCAGAGTTGAGGTTAAGTACCTCGTACCACCCACATATCGATGGATACACAAAGAGGATGAAATTGATGCTAGACAACATGATATGGATGTGCCTCCTAGATTTCAAGGGTAGTGGGAGCAGTATTTTCCCTTGGTGGAGTTTGCGTACAATAATAACTATCAGTTCACTATTGGGATGTCACCATTTGAGTCGTTATATGGGAGACCTTTCCATTCATCCTCATGTTGGTTGGAGGTGGGGGAGAACAAATTACTTGAGCTAGAGTTCATTCAAGACACCTCCGAGAAGGTGGAGATGATATAGGCTAGGATTCGGATTGTCGAGGATAGGTGAAAGAGTTATGTGGATGTGGGTTAGAGAATCCTGTATTTTAGTGTCGGGGACCAGGTGTTGATTAAAGTTTCTCCCATGAAGGGAGTGGTGAGATTTGGGAATAAAGGAATGTTATCTCACTAGTATGTGGGGTCATTCCCTATCATTGAGAGGATTGGGCTCGTAGCATATCAGTTGGAACTATCGGACCCCTTGTAGAAGATGCACACTGTCTTTCACATATTTTCATTGCGGAGGTTCCTTAGGGACGAGATAGCTTACTAGTATATCAATATTTATGAATAACTAGATGGTTCATTATTATACGAAATTCTCTTATGGGAAATCACACGGGGCAGTTAGGGGGTAATTATAAAGTAATTACCTATACATATTGTGTGACAATAATATGTAATTATTTATGTGTGTAATCATACCTATGCTTGTCGGCACATGTGGGCTAGCCGTTGTTTAGGTCATAATTTAGGTACTACGTAGCAGTGCCACTTATGAGAGATAGGTGTAGATGTTGAGATCCATGATCACCGCTAGGTATGGGCCATGCAATGGTGTACTGCGTAAGGACTGACCTAATTGTGTGTGTTTTATGACGTCTGACTCGGATAGGAGACTCCAGCAGACTTACCGATAGAGCACGAATGAAACACTATTGGTAGAGGCCTTTAGTATCGCATATATATAAGGACATGTATAATTTAATAAAATGAATATTTTAAATGTTTTAGTCTGATAATGTAGACTAAAAATCACGGACCCAATACTGTGTAGTATGTATGATGATTGATTACGTCACTTTTTGGGTAGTATGACTAGGATGACTTGGGAAGTAGGAATTCGAATGTAGATAATTTTATTCAAGCACGGTAATTATGCTAGATTCATTCTCATACTTTCACTAGCACATTTATCCATCATCTGTAATGGGACTTGGGTAGTTATACGCATAACATTGCTCTTAGATGAGGGGTAAGATATATTATGTATGTGAGTGACAATCGATGGGAGACATTCACTTTTAATTACTTGTTATTTTTCACTCTAAATTTAGTAAGTTAATTCTCGAACACTCTAGGGCGCTAACCCAAAATTATAAATATTTTCTCCCCCCGGGTGCTACTAGATAGGGATAGCAGGATTGTGGATTCATTAGCTGTGCAGTCTCACATCGCGCATCAGACTTCATATCATTGATTCTGGACTAGATTGCTTCTCTATTCTAGTTGATTATCGACTTCAGATCTGTAATACCCCGTATTTTTGTGATATTTATTTATGGGATTAATTCAATTAAATGCGTATTAATTGGAAATTAATACGGGTTAAAAATACTAGCGAGATGCGAGTTGATATTTGATTATATGTGCATATATGATTATATATGAATAGTGAATTATGAAATTTGTCGTGAGATTGAAATACGATAATTTGGAAATTTTGTTGAGACGCGTGTGACAGTCGCGTCAGGGAAATATTTATTTTAATTAAAAAGTGAATTTTAGTTCCGTTATCCGTACAGTCGTTTTGAGTGCGCCAATGCGTCCAGAAGGGTCGAAATAGTCAGAAAACACTAGCCGGGGGTTTGGTTTGGGTCCCGGGGTATTTTTAGGCCATACCGGCAACCCAAAAGGGCAGTTTGGTAATTTTAGAATTATGGGATTTTTTATTAACGAATTTTAGGAATTTTAAATGGAAAATTAAAGCACCCACTAACCCATTACCAGCCATTATCTGATTAGAGGGCTACGAGGGTTATTAGAAGAAAACCCAAAAGTTCCTAAGACAAACACTAGCCTCCATAGCCACCATTAGAGAAGAGCTTGTAGAGGGAGAGATAAAAGGATTCTGCAGAGAGAGAGAGAGAATACTCCAGCAAATCGACATCAAAATCAGAGATTCCAATAAGGCAAGTGGTTTAATTCCAATAAATTTCAGAGAATGCTTCTTCCATGTGTAGGAATTGATAAAAATCTAATTGTTCTTGGGAGTTAATGAAAGACCCATTAAATTGGAAATAGAATCTTACATATTGATGAGGATTTGCAGGTAGAATTATATGTAGGTGATTATTCTGATGTTAATAATATCTTGGATGAAACAAAAACGGATTTTAGTAGGTTCAATGATGATTTATAAATGTTAGGGTTCATGTTCATATAATTTGGGAATAAATGAAGAGATTTGAAGATTTGATGATGTTTAAGATGAATTAGCCCTATACAAACGTTTGATTATGACCTATGAGTGTTTAGTACGAGTTATGATCCTTAAAATGATGTTGGGTCGATTATTATGTGGGATTAGGAGTGAAGAAAATTGGGAAAAACGAAATCAGGAATTTCTGGGCTCGAAACTGGCCACTCGTTAGAAGACCTGCCCAGGTCGTTCGAACGAGCTCGTTCGAACGAGCCTCTAACGAGTTGACAGTTTGGGTTCTAACGAGAGGGATGTTCGTTCGAAGACTTTCGTTCGAACGAGATCTCGTTAGAAGGCCCAGTTCGTTCGAACGAAATCTCGTTCGAACAGCCTCGTTCGAACGAGACTTCGAACGAGTTGATAGTTTAGGCTTTTTAGCCTGTTTTGATCCCGAGTGTCATGTAACCTTGTGTATATGTAGAGATAACCTTTCCTTGCTGATTAATTGTTATAGTGGGGATGTTTGGGATATTATCAGGAGTCAAACCTAGAAGAGTAGTTCGAACCTAAGGGTAAATGTGAAGTAGGACGTGAGTGACTATTACGTTGCGAGAACTATTGACGGCCTAATTTATTATATTAATCGGGAACATATAAATTGTGTAGTATTATACGTCGGTACGAGAATGAGAAGTGTACCTCCAATATATTATGGTGATTACTAAGATGTGTGAATACTTAATATATGTATTGATTTTATGTGTATGACATACCTACCATACTTGCTATCACGGGAGGTTTGCGTTCGCTTAGGTCCCTCTAATCCTTGTGTTGCCCGGATTTAGACTGGTTACCTCGATGAACATAGGTCAGAGAAGGAATTATTGGGATGATAATAAGTCTGCTGATCGTGGGACCGCAGGTATATGCGTGACCCATGTGATGTGACTGTGTTCGCCTCCATTATTTGTGATGTTGTTATCGGAAAACTATTCCTGAGAGATTCGGAATATGTGATTCTTATGTACGTGATGTACCGGGATGGATAGCAGAGTATGTGTGCACCGCAGCTAGTCTCAGGGTGCTTGTATTGTATATTTATGGCGTGAATAATATACACTTAATTAATGGGAACTTTCATGTGATATTGTGAGTATAAATATGGAAACGTTTTGAGAAAACATAACGAGTTAACCGATAGTGAATTGTTTTAGTAATTGGAAATCTGAGTTTAAGTAAAGACCTCTATTTAACTTGACAACGCTAGAATGTGATATGGGGATCTAGTAGTAAGGGGTAGAACTTATTACGATTTGGTTAGAGATGTATGTCATTTAGATGGGTACGGTACGTTAGGAGTGCACATATAGTCGAGAGGTGAGAATTTCATGTGAGTGCACGTCCTAACATGTATTTTGCATTTAATGTTTTAATGTTATTAAAACACTTGTTGTTTTTAAAATGATTTCCACTTTCGGGCTCTGACCCATTTGCTTTCAAACCTATTTTTGTAAAAACCATTTTTAGGTGCCCAGCCACAAGGACACCATGCTTAGGATCCTCATTCAGATGACGAGCTGTAGCTGTTTGTGGAAGTTATAGGACTTTGCTTGTAGACGCTTCATCTATCTTGACTCGATATTCTTCAGTTATCAGTTGTAGGGCATGTCGCACATTTCTTTTAGAGACATTTCTTTTATTTCAGTTATTCAGACTTCGGGCATGTAATTATTCAGGATTCAGACTTGTCGTATATTTTTCAGTTCTGGGATTGTGGTGAGGATTTTTCCTCCGGATTTATATTTACTTTGTTGGTTGTTCATTTCTTCATTATGGTGAATGGTTGTTATTCTTTCATTACTCTTTTATTGCATGTTAATCACACTTAACTTAAAATTTGGCAACTTACTTTTTAAATACTAGGTGGTTAGTAATTATTAAAATGTTTTCGACAGTAATGCTATTGACTGAACCAACTTGGCATTTTGTACTGATTTAATAAAGGAGTAGCTACCCGGTATTTAATTAGTCGGGGTGTCACGGGTGGTATCAGAGCCAGGTTCTAGTGTCCTTTAGGATGTGAACGGCTTATTATGTTTCCGCTGAGCTTTCTTTGATGTAGAGCCCTATATTTTAGGACTTTTGTATTCTTTTGTTTATGCTACGTTCTTCATCTATTTTAAGTTTATAACTGAGAACTTATAAACTTCATTCTTATTTCAAATGCCTCCACGACGTGCACAAAGGGTTCCCAGGGATGCTACGCCAGAACCACAGCCCGCACCAGTTCAGGGCACGATGAATGCCGCCGACGTTGCAGCAATTGTGGCCCAGGCGGTAAATGTTGCACTAACTATAGTTAAACAGGCACCACCTCAGGCGCCGATAGCCGCGCCAGTTCAGGCTAATGCATTCCCGTCTACTTGGGAACGTGTACGTGATGCTTTTCAGAAAGCACACCCTCTGGAGTTCGCAGGTAGCTCCGATGTGGTAGTTTCGAGTCAGTGGAGGAAGGATATACAACGGCACTTGAGGATGTATGAGTGCACAGATATCCAGAAGCAGATACTAGCTACCTTTAAGCTAGTGGGGTATGCACTGCAGTGGTGGGAGTCTATTACCACCGTGGAGGAGAGAGATGCTCTCACTATCCAGGAGTTTTGGGTGCGGTTCGACTGCAAATACTTTCCGTCAGCTGTTCACACGGAGATGAGAAGAAAGTTGATGAGCCTCAAGCAAGAGGGTAAGACTGTGGACGAGTATGAGGCCGAATTCACTGATCTGTTGAATATTGTTCTAGATGAAATACCAACAGAGGAGAAGAAGATACAGAAATTCACGGACGGGTTGACATGGAGGATTCGTCAGCACTTGTTAGGGAACCTCTGGTTAGCCACTTATTTTGATGTGGTTAACGATGCATTGCTCCATTGCCAGGATCATCGCTTTCACATGACTGAAGGCAAGAGGTCAGGAGAGTCCAGCCATCAGGGCAGGACTGGGGGAAATGGTGCCAGTGGGGCACAATCTGTTCAGGGGCAGAGACAGGGTGATCAGGGTTCCCAGCAAGGGGATCACAACAGGTTCAGGTCAGGGAATTTTAGGCACGGACAGGGAGGTTTTCGGTAGGGCCATCAGGGTCCGAACGGCCATCAGAACCAGCAGGGTCAGAATGGTCAACATCAATTTCAGCAAGGCCAGTGGAGGAACGGTAACGGCCACCAGGGCCGGGGGCAGTAGGGACAGAGAGGGGGGAACTTCCCGGGGAAGTGTTTCGTTTGTGGCAAGACTGGCCATAAATGCCAGGACTGTCCTGATAGGGGCAGGGCCCCGCAGCAGCATCAGGGTGCTCGACATGAGCCACAGAGGCCACTTTTTCCACCAGCCCTTCCAGCTCCAGCCCAGGTGCGATCTCTTCCAGCTATTCCTGTAGTTCCTGTGCAGCAGGGGCAGTTACAGTATGGACGTGTCTATAACGTCCACCAGGCAGCAGCCCCACAGGTACCACCCGCGATTGAGGGTACGTTTCCTATTCATGATACTATGGGTCGGGTTTTGTTTGATACGGGGGCAACGCATTATTTTATAGCTACGCATTTTGCGAAAGCCTTAGGTTTGTTAGCTACGGCAGAGAGCACAGTGATGTGTGTAGACTCACCATTGGGGAGTGGGTCACTTATTTTCTTTATATGCCGGGAAGTGGGGGTAGAGATTGGTAGTCTGTTATTACCTGCAGACATGTTTGTATTAGATATGCAGGTTCACGATGTGATTATCGGTATGGATTGGCTCGCAGATTATAGAGCCATGATTGATTGCTTCGGTGGGAGCATTGTTTTTTCCATTCCGGGGCAAGAGATGTTTGTAGTGGCGATGCCTCGCCCAGAGGGAGGTTCGACCGCTCATTTGTATTACATAGAGGAGGATACCTCTAAGGAGGTTGTGATTCCTTTATATTCGATCCCAGTTGTCAGGGAGTATTCTAATGTGTTTCAGGAGATACCAGGCCTACCCCCCAGTCGAGAGATAGACTTTGTTATAGACTTATTGCCAGATACGAGACCTATAGCACGCGTACCGTACCGTATGGCTCCAGCTGAGATGAGGGAGTTACGGGATCAGATTGAGCAGTTATTGGATCATGGGTTTATTCGGAGGAGTACTTCACCGTGGGGTGCCCCTGTGTTGTTTGTAAAGAAGAGAGATGGTTCACTGAGATTATGTGTGGACTACTGGGAGTTGAATAAAGTCACGATACGGAATAAGTATCCTTTGCCTCGAATCGATGACTTATTCGACCAGTTCAGAGGAGCTTCATTCTTCTCAAATATTGATTTGAGATCAGGATACCATCAGTTGTGTATCAGGGAAGGGAATGTCTCGAAGACTGCGTTCTTAACGAGATATGGTTCTTACGAGTTTTGGGTTATGCCTTTTGGTTTGACCAACGCTCCAGCAGTATTTATGGACTTGATGAATAGGGTGTTCAGAGAGTTCCTTGATCAGTTCGTAATTGTCTTCCTTGATGATATTCTGATTTACTCCCAGACAGAGGAGGAGCACGCCAAACATTTTAGGCAAGTTTTGTAGACGCTACGTCAGAACAATCTGTATGCAAAGTATGAGAAGTTCGGGTTTTGGCTGAAGGAGGTCCAATTTTTGGGACATATTATTTCCGACCGGGGAATATCTGTTGATCCGGGGAAAGTATCCGCGGTAAGGGAGTGGGGATAGCCCACGACACCGACGGAGATCCGTAGTTTCTTGGGATTGGCAGGATACTACAGGAGGTTCATTCGGGGATTTTCGAAGATAGCAGGTCCTTTGACACATCTGACTCGTAAGGGTGTGCCATTCATCTGGAGTGATGCCTGTCAGTTAGCATTCGATGAGTTGAAGGATAAGTTGACCTCAGCACCTGTGTTAGCATTGCCGAGACCGGGAGTTGAGTATCTAGTCTACACCGACGCGTCCTTACAAGGACTTGGAGGTGTATTGCAGCAGGAAAGTCAGGCCATAGCTTATGCTTCCCGTAAGCTTAAGCCTCACGAGAAGAACTACCCTACTCATGACTTGGAGTTGGCGGCAGTGGTATTTGCCCTACGAATTTGGAGACATTATCTGTTGGGGGAGAAGTTTCGATTGTTCACGGACCACAAGTCCCTACAGTACCTATTCACGCAAAAGGAGTTGAATATGCGGCAGCGGAGGTGGCTTGAGTTTACAAAGGACTATCAGTTTGATATCCAGTACCACCCGGGGATGGCTAACGTGGTAGCAGACGCGTTGAGCCGTAGGCCAATAGATGAGGTGGCAGAAGTGTGGAAGGCCAAGTGGAAGGAGTTGTGACACCAGGATGTAGTGGCCCGATCGTTCATGTCTGTGATGACCGTTACACCTCAGATTGTCACGAAGGTAGTAAGGGCATAGGCAAATGACTCGTTCTGTCAGGAGCTGATAGTTCGATTACTAGCAGAGGGAGCCGAGTCCTATACCGTTAGCTCAGACGGGGGATTGCGCTTCAATGGGAGATTAGTAGTCCCGAAAGGTGAGGAATTGCGACACGAGGTGATGGCAGAGTCGCACGGCTCACAGTTCGCGGTACATCCCGGTGGGGAAAAGATGTACCAAGACATGAGACGACAGTATTGGTGGAGCGGGATGAAGAGAGATATTTCCATGTTTGTTTCAAAATACGCCACTTGTCAGCTAGTAAAAGTGGATCATCAGAGACCGGCAGGACTTCTATAGCCGTTGGAGGTCCCGATGTGGATGTGGGAGAGCATCTCCATGGACTTTATCACGGGGTTACCCACGTCACAGAGAGGTCACGACTCCATTTGGGTGATTGTGGACAGATTGACCAAAGTCGCTCATTTTCTACCCGTAAGGACATACTACAATGCGGGACAGTATGCCCACCTCTTTATTACAGAGATAGTGAGACTTTACGATGTGCCCCTAAATATCGTGTCTGACCGAGACAAGATATTTGTTTCACAGTTTTGGGAGAGTTTTCAGGAGGCCATGGGCACGGAATTGCGATTGAGTACGGCGTATCACCCGCAGACGGATGGACAAACCGAGCGTACAAACCAGATGTTAGAGGACATGGTATGGATGAGTATCATTGATTTTGGAGGAGGATGGGAGAAGTATCTTCCACTGGTGGAGTTTTCTTACAACAACTCCTACCAGTTCACTATTGGCATGGCTCCATTTGAGGTGTTGTACGGTAGACCTTTTCGTTCCCCAGCATGTTGGTTGGAGGTGGGGGACAACAAACTACTTGGGCCGGAAGTGATTCAGGATACTTCGGCGAGGATAGAATTGATACGGAGTCGCATTCGAGTAGCTCGGGATCGGTAGAAGAGCTATGCTGATGCGAAGAGATTCTTCAGGGAGTTCCAAGTGGGGGACCAGGTTTTGCTTAGAGTATCTCCTATGAAGGGGATCATGCGTTTCGGGAAGAAAGGGAAGTTGCCACCGCGATATGTGGGACCATTTCCTATTATTGAGCAGATTGCACCGGTTGCGTATAGGCTTGGATTACCGGAGCATTTACATCGGATTCATGATGTATTTCATATTTCCTCGCTAAGGAAATATCTTAGAGACGATTTGGCTCATTCTCACATTGCTTTGGAGGACATCGATCTCCAGCTGGGTAGCTCCTACGAGGAGGGGCCGATTGCTATTTTGGACCGAAGTGAGCGGAAACTGCGGTCAAAGATAGTTCCGTTAGTGCGTGTTCAGTGGCGACATCATAATGTCGAGGAGTCCACATGGGAGCGCGAGGATGAGATGCGCGAACGTTATCCAGAGTTGTTCTTACTAGGTACTTTCTAGTTCCGAATTTCAGGACGAAATTCAGTTATTAGGGGGGAAGTATGTAATACCCCGTATTTTTGTGATATTTATTTATGGGATTAATTAAATTAAATGCGTATTAATTGGAAATTAATCCGGGTTAAAAATACTAGCGAGATGCGAGTTGGTATTTGATTATATGTGCATATATGATTATATATGAATAGTGAATTATGAAATTTGTCGTGAGATTGAAAAACGGCAATTTGGAAATTTTGTTGAGACGCGTGTGACAGTCGCGTCAGGGAAATATTTATTTTAATTAAAAAGTGAATTTTAGTTCCGTTATCCGTACAGTCGTTTTGAGTGCGCCAACGCGTCCGGAAGGGTCGAAATAGTCAGAAAACACTAGCCGGGGGTTTGGTTTGGGTCCTGGGGTATTTTTAGGCCATACCGGCAACCCAAAAGGGCAATTTGGTAATTTTAGAATTATGGGATTTTTGATAAACGAATTTTAGGAATTTTAAATGGAAAACTAAAGCACCCACTAACCCATTACCAGCCATTATCTGATTAGAGGGCTACGAGGGTTATTAGAAGAAAACCCAAAAGTTCCTAAGACAAACCCTAGCCTCCATAGCCACCATTAGAGAAGAGCTTGTAGTGTGAGAGATAGAAGGATTCTGCAGAGAGAGAGAGAGAATACTCTAGCAAATCGACATCAAAATCAGAGATTCCAATAAGGCAAGTGGTTTAATTCCAATAAATTTCAGAGAATGCTTCTTCCATGTGTAGGAATTGATAAAAATCTAATTGTTCTTGGGAGTTAATGAAAGACCCATTAAATTGGAAATAGAATCTTACATATTGATGAGGATTTGCAGGTAGAATTATATGTAGGCGATTATTCTGATGTTAATAATATCTTGGATGAAGCAAAAACGGATTTTAGTAGGTTCAATGATGATTTATAAATGTTAGGGTTCATGTTCATATAATTTGGGAATAAATGAAGAGATTTGAAGATTTGATGATGTTTAAGATGAATTAGCCCTATGCAAACGTTTGATTATGACCTATGAGTGTTTAGTACAAGTTATGAACCTTAAAATGATGTTGGGTCGATTATTATGTGGGATTAGGAGTAAAGAAAATTGGGAAAAACGAAATCAGGAATTTTTGGGCTCGAAACTGGCCACTCGTTAGAAGACCTGCCCAGGTCGTTCGAACGAGCTTCTAACGAGTTGACAGTTTGGGTTCTAACGAGAGGGATGTTCGTTCTAAAACTTTCGTTCGAACGAGATCTCGTTAGAAGGCCCAGTTCATTCGAACGAACTCTCGTTCGAACAGCCTCGTTCGAACGAGACTTCGAACGAGTTGACAATTTAGGCTTTTTAGCCTGTTTTGATCCCGAGTGTCATGTAACCTTGTGTATATGTAGAGATAACCTTCCCTTGATGATTAATTGTTATAGTGGGGATGTTTGGGATATTAAGAGGAGTCAAACCTAGAAGTGTAGTTTGAACCTAAGGGTAAATGTGAAGTAGGACGTGAGTGACTATTACGTTGCGAGAACTATTGACGGCCTAATTTATTATATTAACCAGGAACATATAAATTGTGTAGTATTATACGTCGGTACGAGAATGAGAAGTGTACCACCAATATATTATGGTGATTACTAAGATGTGTGAATACTTAGTATATGTATTGATTTTATATGTATGACATACCTACCATACTTGCTATCACGGGAGGTTTGCGTTCTCTTAGGGCCCTCTAATCCTTGTCTTGACCGGATTTAGACCGGTTACCTCGATGAACATAGGTCAGAGAAGGACTTATTGGGATGTTAATAAGTCTGCTGATCGTGGGAGCGCAGGTATGTGCGTGACCCATGTGATGTGACTGTGTTCGCCTCCATTATTTGTGATGTTGTTATCTAAAAACTATTCCTGAGAGATTCGGAATATGTGATTCTTATGTACGTGATGTACCGGGATGGATAGCAGAGTATGTGTGCACTGTAGCTAGTCTCGGGGTGCTTGTATTGTATATTTATGGCGTGAATAATATACACTTAATTAATGGGAACTTTCATGTGATATTGTGAGTATAAATATGGAAACGTTTTGAGAAAACATAACGAGTTAACCGATAGTGAATTGTTTTACTAATTGAAAATCTGAGTTTAAGTAAAGCCCTCTATTTAAATTGATAACGCTAGAATGTGATATGGGGATCTAGTAGTAAGGGGTAGAACTTATTACGATTTGGTTAGAGATGTATGTCATTTAGATGGGTACGGTACGTTAGGAGTGCACATGTAGTCGAGAGGTGAGAATTTCATGTGAGTGCACGTCCTAACATGTATTTTGCATTTAATGTTTTAATGTTATTAAAACACTTGCTGTTTTTAAAATGATTTCCACTTTCGGGCTCTGACCCATTTACTTTCAAACCTATTTTTGTAAAAACCATTTTTAGGTGCCTAGCCACAAGGACACCATGCTTAGGATCCTCATTCAGATGACGAGCTGTAGCTGTTTGTGGAAGTTACGGGACTTTGCTTGTAGACGCTTCATCTATCTTGACTCGATATTCTTCACTTATCAGTTGTAGGGCATGTCGCCCATTTCTTTTAGAGACATTTCTTTTATTTCAGTTATTCAGACTTCGGGCATGTAATTATCTAGGATTCAGACTTGTCGTATATTTTTCAGTTGTGGGATTGTGGTGAGGAGTTTTCCTCCGGATTTATATATACTTTGTTGGTTGTTCATTTCTTCATTATGGTGAATGGTTGTTATTCTTTCATTACTCTTTTATTGCATGTTAATCAGACTTAACTTAAAATTTGGCAACTTACTTTTTAAATACTAGGTGGTTAGTAATTATTAAAATGTTTTCGACAGTAATGCTATTGACTGAACCAACTTGGAATTTTGTACTGATTTAATAAAGGAGTAGCTACCCGGTATTTAATTAGTCGGGGTGTCACAAGATCATTGACTCTGGACTAGATTTCTTCTCCATTTTAGTTGATTACCTTTGCGATTATTGTATGGGCATAAGCCCGAAGTCTATTTTATTTCTTAATGGTTTGAGGCACTTTTGAGTATGTTGGGATTTATTCATACTACGTGGATGTTGAATTTTATTATTGTCTTGAATATTAATTTAAATTCCATTTTAAACTCAATTGTGTTTTACAAATATATGCTTCATATTGTTTGGTGTTGAAAATGATATAGATTGTATAGCAAACACCATTTTCAGTGTATTGCGTCTAACCAACCTTTACATGAAAAAATGGGGGTTGTTATATTACAAATGTTACCTTTTGTTAAAAAATGTTTAGAAGGGAAAATGATACTTTTATATCATCAAACCTTCTATTAAACATTTTGTACAACTGATTCCAATAGTTGTCATTAAAAATGGCACACAATCGTTAATATAAGAAATAATAGAACCCAACCAAGAATAAAGAAGAACAAATGCACCCGAAACTACAAATAACCCTTAAAAAAGAGTGGTTGTAGGAGTCAATGATGTTAAATGGCCCATTTTGACATTTCTTATGGTGAATTATATTTGAAGTAATTTTATAAATAGTGCCAATGAATTATAATCACCAAATAAAAATTGATGAAAATATAAAATTAACTTTGAATTTTTTGGTAAATTTTAATGCAACACCCAATCCTTTTAAAAGTTATAATATTAACCTTAAACTTTAAAATTTGCTTCAATTAAACAAACAATTATATTGTTGTTAGGAAATGTAAACCTGATTCAATTTTGTTATGTTTTTATTGTGAAGGTGACAAATTTTTTAGTTTATTTCTTAATAAATTATGTTTCAAGTTGATTGTAAAATTATTTAATTAAAAGTCTAAATGGTGTGCCTATATATATTAAAGAAACCTTAAATCTATAAACAAACGCATATACACACTCTACAACAAATATAGCTTTCAGCGATGAAATATATTCATCTACACCAAATATAGCTTTTAGTGACGAAATATATTCATCGCTTCATTAGTCGCGATATGGTGGCCGCGGTAGATTATTTGTGAAGAATATGATTTTGTCAGTAGAATTTTAAATTTAATGACAAAAATATTCGTCGCCAAAGTCATTTCGATTGTCGAGGAAAAAATTCTTAAAATAGTTAAAATCGTCCCTACTAAATAAAAACTTGTCACTACTGAATAAAAAATAGTCGCTACAGAATAAAATTTTAGCGCGGTAAAATGACACATGATTATAATGGATATTTTGCTACAGGAAGGAATGATTTTTCTTGGGTTATGTTGTGTTCCTTAGGTATGATCTCTATTTCAACCTTTCTTCAATTAATTCATTCTTCTTTTTGCTAGATTGGTTGTGAGTGCGGTTAGAACCATCGTAATCACTCGAGACTTGAATTAATTTTTTTCCTAACACATAATCCCATATGTTTATTTGTGACTCCCTGTGTTGGGTTTGAAGTTAAACTCCATGCTTTTTTCTGTTTGTAGTCTTTGTTCAATCATGATATTATTGCTCCACCGCAGTAGCATAGCTGAATACATAGCTTTCGAGTTACTCCTTTAAAACTCTCCTTCTCATTCGTTTTAATCGTTCATGACTATCCCGAATTTAATGGTTTTTTTATTTTCATTTAAAGTTCTATGCAGTCTAAAGAATTTGTGTTTGCAGGTACCTGAGTAGGCTAAAAATGTCGTGAGGGAATGAACTATGACAAACGCACTACATCTGTATGTGAAGATATTTTTCTTATTTTTTTGTAAGAATACAACTATTTTTGTAGATGTTTAGTAAAGGAAAACCGATTATTAAGTCTTATTGTTATTGTTTCTTTTCTATATTTTGGTGAGTTTAATTTTAGTTGCGTAATCGGAGTTGAGGATGTCGAGACTGTTTAAGGACTATATCCGTGACATTGCGTATTTGTAATGGATTTTTTCGATTATTTATCTACTCATGTTTCCCAGTAGCCATATTTGTAATAGGTTGTACATGCCTCAGTATAAGATCATATCCAAGATCATCTCCAGACATATATTTTTTTGTCTATGCTCCACTAAGATGACTCTAAATTTTAAAAAAAAAGTGTATTAAATTTTCTATATTATTTTAGTGTTGGAGCCTCTCCAATACTGTTCTTGAAATTCATTATTACGTATATTATGTGGAGTATTTATATTTATTGATTTACTTATATTACTCATTTTTTAGTTCAAGATGGATCTATCTCAAGTGGATTCTATTTATGGTGATTTAATTTATGGTGTTTGCCCATAGAGACTGATTGTGCAGATTGTGACACTCTTACTAATGAACATGAATCATATGTGGAGTCTTAAAAAATCAATAGTCCAATTGAAGTTACAAAAATCAACCATTATATAACATGTACTTATACAACAAGTTTTTAAACTCCTTCAGTTTTTGTTGTTTCTCCCTTTCAATAATCTAATAGTGGCTCTATTTTCTTACATTTAGGCATATAATCTTCATATATCTATGTATATATATAAAATATTAGTCCAGAATAGTTTGGAGCTGCCACGTGGGTAATGACTTAATTATCACTATCGCATACTCATGTTTGCAGCAGCAACAAATTGCTTTGAAAGTAGACTCAAAACATCTCTAAATCGCCTCGAGAAATGAATATTCAAAATCCACCTCAATTATGAGAACTATTCATCTCTCGATTTGTTAAAACCAAAGAGTTCTGGCTCTCATGTGGTAATTTAGAGACGAATCCGTGGAGCAAGGTCAATTCCTTACTTTAAAGTACACTCACATGAACCATCCATTTGTTTAAACATATTCCTTCAGATGTAAACATAAAATGGGGGAAATATCAAAAGTTAGTAAAGTAAGTCAAGTGCTCAAGTGGTGTACTTAGAAACTCACCTGATTGAATTGTGCAGTATAAGTGTCCATCCATGAACAATTATCACTCATGTTTTGTAGGTTCCGATAATACTCTTAGAAATATGTACCCTTTTTGAAAATTTGGCACAATGTAAGTTTGTTACGTGTTTTGAATTTCTAGAACTATTGTAAATGGTAGATTTGCATTGAATAATATTTTTTTGCACCAACTATATATGTTTTTATTTTTGTTTTTCTTACCGTGGTTAATCCATTGAATAATTTTTTGGGTGTTTGGTTTATTTTTTTAGTTTTTTATCAATTACTCCCGTTTACTAAGTATATCGTTTAGTAGGCCTATCATCTTTTTTACTACAATAGGTCCCATGAAAAAAGAGTTATTGTCCAATAGGTCCTATTTGTAAACATATAGTGAATATTCACTATACGTATAAATAAGACCTATTGGGAAAAAAATGTTATGATTGGACCTATTAGGAAATATTTTGTGTAAATAGAACTTATTTGTCAAGCTCCCTTATTTTTTCGTGTTTCATTATTATTGAATAAGTTTCCTTATGTTATGCACCCTCTGTTTTTCATAATATATCCATTTATTGAAAGATAATTTATTTCTTCTAATATATCAATTTGTTGTCCTACACCCTTTTAAATTTAAAAGATCGTAATTTTTATTTTTATCTTTATGTGAAGTTGAATAGAAAAAATAAATTAACTACCATATTTTTTGAATAAAATGTTTGGCATACATTAACAAATAATTTCTTAAAATATTTAGGAAATAATTTAACTATTTTTACATGACTATATTTTTTATCATTTCATTCTTCAAATATATTGTGTGACAACATAGTAAAATAACAATGAACAATTAATAAATTATTGACCATGCATCGCGTGGCCTGCACGCTAATCTATATAGACTATATAAAAATTGTAGACCCAAATCCTCTAAGGATGACACGTGGCATTGACATAAATGAAAAATTCTTTAAAGATGACACGTGGCATCAAAATAATTGTTTTGGAATTTGTAAAGTTGATAAACTGAAGAGACATCTACAGTTGATGAATTGAGAAGCGTTTTGTATTAAATCAAAACATCAACAGATGCATCCCCTTTCATCCCTTCCTTCAAATCTATAAAACATTTGAACCTCTTTAGTAATTCAAACGTTTCCCAAAAAAATGATTCTTTCCTCCTCCATTAATTTATTTGGTTTTCGTTATTTTTTATGGTATTATTTAATATATATACACACGTTAAGAGAAATAGGGGAGAGACGAGAGGGTGAGTTTAAGAACTGAGGGTATATTCATGGTTTTGTTTTGACATGGATTCACATGGAGAGGTGAGGAATGCGTGGGTGTGGGGTTTAAAAGATAGAGCAGGTTAATGGAAGCACGTTTAATTGGTACTTAATTGTAGATATGGGTGAGTGAGGTACAAATGCATAAATGAAAAATGAGTACACATGGAGTCGATGTAAGAATATTTTTATTTGTAACAAAAAAAATGCATTGCTTTTGTTTTAATGGGACGAGAGAAGGGTTACCATTAAAAGCCATTTATCATTGTATCATGGTTTGTTCTCCAAAAATTTAACCCCTAAGGTGGGATCCGTCGATAACACGCATTTTTTTAAAGATTTAGTTTTCAAAATGTTTATTTGATTAGTGAAGCTATTCAAGGTAAAGAACGTCACAATCCCGTGTTTTTTATTTTTTATGTTTCGAGACCGTCAAAATAAAGTAGCCATTGTACTCAACAACACCCGAAAGAGTCATCATGGTGAGTTTAAGTTAAGTTTTGATTTTAATTGTAACATTATGTTTTTTCATTTCAAATTCGGTGTTATGGATTATTGACTAGATATGATTTAATAGTTTCACCGCAAGACCCATTTGATTACACTTATGGCGGATCTGATAATGGTTGGGGACATGAGTAAGTTTTACATCCAACAAATCAATCATTTGCCAGAATTTCCGAACAAGGTCTAAATGAGAATTGGGACTTATTATCTTCTTCGGCTATGTAAAATCTCTTGTAACATCCTTTTTACTGAAATTTTCAATTAATGCTTTACAGCAATTAAGTTTTCTTCTCATTTAGAACTCCACGTGGCACACCACTAAAATCTTTCAAATAGATGAAACACAAATTTTCCTCTCCCATACCAAGCTCTCAATTATTTATCCTAGGTTCTTCCACTCCCATTCCACCCCACTCTCCCTTTGAATCATCTAATAGTAGCCTTTTGTTTATTCATGTACTCTATTTTTATGTTAATTCGAGTGGGGTATTTAGGAATTGTGTTACTCGTATGGGATCGTGTTTCAGATGAGTTGTGATCATGTTATAGATGAGTGGTGATCCTGTTGTATCATGTCGTAGATACGTATTAGCATGTTGTGTCAAGTCAACATGATTTGACACACCTACGTATAGCGTAAAATATGTCTTTGGACTGAATAGTTCGGCAAAGAAAACTAAACAGATTGTTAAATGATTTGCACGCAGTTTTCACATTATATCTGTTTTCGAACATTCTTGTGTTCTCCTTGCACTCTTTTGTTTACGATCAAATATATATATATATATATATATATATATATATATATATATATATATATATATATATATATATATATATATATATATATATATATATAATGCTCTTATGCGGACTAGTCCGCATTTTTAGAGTGCGGACCGAACATATGTCACCTAACGGTGCGCCTAGAAATTATCGCCTAAATTATAGGCACACTTTCTCTCTTTTTTGGGCTCACGGTCAGGTGGCACATGTTTGGTCCGCACTCTTAAAATGCGGACTGGTGATAAGCACCCAAAAGTGAACATTTTATACTCCGAATAGACCTATTTTAGTTGCTAATTCTTGGCAATTTGGGTCTTATGCACGTAAATATTTAATTTGCATGCTTGATTGCGTTTGCGGAGTTCAAAAGCTTAATTTAACGCAAATGTGCATCAAAATGAGCTAATTTCCCTTGTCCCGTAGCCTAAACCGAGCGCAAACCTTCCCCGAAGCACGTGTGTGTTTAGTTTCTGCCTTTTTAATTTTATAGATTTTTATTTTGTGTTTTTTTATTTTTAAGTTTTATTTTTAGAATTTATTTTGAATTTCTAGGTTTTATTTTCAATTTTTCTGTTTCTTTTTTATTAGTGTGATTTTAATTTGTATTTGATTTTTATTAGTTTTTAATTTTTAGTTATCTTTATTTTTATTAGGATTAGGTTTTTTAGGATTTCATTTATTTTTAGTTTTATTATATTTTACGTTCTAGGATTTTAGATTTAGTTTAAGAGATTTTTATTTTTATTTCTTTTTAGTGTTATTTTTTATTTGTATCTTTATTTTATTTTTAGATTTTTAATTTTATTAATTTTATTTTTTAATTAGTTAGTGTTATTTTTAGGTGTTCAAATTAAACACACACACACAAACATACCTACACACAATTTCACAACCAACTCATCCTAACCCACACACACACCATAACCCATACACCCTCACACACTCTATCTATCCCCACTTCATCTTCCCCACTCAACCAGCACCAACAATCTCTCACTCTCTCTCCTCTATCCAAACTCCATTAACACACACCACACCTTATACCTCCCATTCAATAACCATTAAACCACCACATCCAACAAAACCCAAATCACACTCAGCCACCTTACCCACTCACCCAACACCTCCGGCCAGCCCTTGCTCCGGCGGTCTTACCAACCCACTGCCACACCTCCCTCTAGACACCCACAACCACCTAGACCGGTCCCAAAACTGTGAACCTGGCCCGGACCTTACTCCGATGAGCTGACCCAGCAACCCCGTCGCCGTCGGAACCCCCCATACCCATACCTATCATCGACGACCCATCGTCGGCCAGCCTTAACCCAACCGAAATCGCCCACGAATCTATCTGGCAGCAAACCCCCATATCCATACCCTGCAACCCCATACCCAAATCCGACCATAGACCCACTTCCCATGTTAACCCATTTAACCCACTTCTCCAAGCCATTTTTACCTACGAATTCTTCACCTGCCAAATACAAAGTAAAAAATCAATTCCCACATTTAACCCACATGTCTTTTATGCCTCTTAACACCTTTTTCCAAAACTACCCCAACACCTTTTACCCAACTTACCCCTCTAAACCAATCTGTTTTTTATCCCAATTCCCCCACTTCTCACATGTCCTCACACCTCTCAAACCACAGGCACACCTTTTCCATGCTCATGTGCTATCATCCTCACTCAATTTTACAAATACCCAATTTATGCCACTGCTCTATGTTGAGTATTTGCTTTTTTAGCAAATATCTCAATACAGAGGTGTGTAGTGAAATTTATCTCTAGGATGAATTCCACCCCACCCTTCAATAATGAATATTTGCATTTTTAGCAATTATTTCAAAATAGATTGATGTAGTTGAATTCATCCCTTATGGGAGGTAAATTCTAATCCAATCCTTTATGTTGATATTTTCCATTTTTAGCAATTATCTCAATATAAAGTAAAGATCTAGAATTTATTTCTTTGGATGAGTTCTAATGTACAATTTTATAATGTTAGGATTTGCATTTTTAGCAACTCTCTTTTATTATTTAATTGTCCATTATGAATTCATCCATTATCCCTTTTTTTTGCAGTTTTTATTTTAGATTCAATAAATACATGGGTGAGGGATTGTTATTGAGAGAATTTTGATTGTAATTGAGAGAGTGTTGATGTAATTGAAGATTCCATTCCACTTCAAGGCTTAAATGGGTTTTATCTATTCCTCTTTAATTTCTCTTTATTTAATCCTCACATGCTTTCATTTGTTTATCTTATATATTTGGATGATGATTATTGAGGGATAATCTCCCATCTATGGGATGTATTTTGAAGCCCTCGTGAGTCCAATTTAGTTACTTTACTTTTTAGCACAATTTTGTTTATCTCACTTTTCTTAAATTAGCTTTTACTTCTTAATTAGTAGTTATAAAAACTAGTATATAGTTAGTTAATTAATAATCCCTTGAAAAATCAATAAAAAATATAAAAGGAAAAATAGAAAAATATAATAAAATGCAAATGATTTCACACTTTTGTTTTCTCAAATTTTTGTGTTTCACCCCTAGATTTGGATTGACTCCCTTACTTACCATTTACACTAGTTTTGTTATATTTTTTGTAGGTTCAAGGGAATTTTGATGGAAAGGGAATTGCACAATAACGACAAAATACATTAGAAATGCAATTTTTTATCTATCAACTTGTCCGCACAAGAGCAGGACTGTATATATATATATATATATATATATATATATATATATATATATATATATATATATATATATATATATATATATATATATATATATATAATTTTATTATAAAGTTTCATGAATTTCACTATTTTCTTAGGACATGTTTACATAATTTTTTTCCCTGAAATTGTACATAATATTAGTAGAATATAGCGAAGTAAATTTGATCGGTTGATTCTTATTCCGCATCCAGTATCTGTGAGGGCGTTTGTAACTCGTAGTGCATGTGTGCATATATTCAATCCAGTTGGGTTTATAACATGATTTATATCCAAGAATAATTGTGTCCGTCTTTTGAAATTCTATGGCTAAACCAAATCTTTGCTTTTGAATTTCAATTTATTTCATTTTAAACCTCAATTGTTCTATTTTATTTCACCATAACCAGTATATCAAGATAATTTTACCAACTCCTTGGAGTGTATCTCTTATTTTTAGTTAAAGTGTATCACTTTTTTATGTTGTCACAATATATTATAAATAGGGGTCATTTGCACAAGTTACGCGATCACAAATCATGAAGTTGTTAAATTTTGTATCAAGTTTGTAGAACATGGTTAGAAAAGTGTGAAATAAAGTATGTGTATGAATTTTTATTATGTTAATTGGCTGATATCAAGCTTTCAGATTGAATAAAATGGTTATGTTATAGGTTTTTCGTGCGAAAACTAGACCTATCGGTGGCAAAAAACTAGGCACTTCTGAGGAAGAATGTAAATTTGTAATTTATGTACAATTGACCGTTTCATTTCATTTCATTACACTTTGTTTGATCTGGTCTATTTGTTTCCATACATCAATTAATTTTTTCTATTTGATCGATCAAATTAGTTTCACGCTGGAGCTTTGTGCATTTTTCTTATTGTTATTGATCGATCTGATTATTTGTATCATATTAATCATTGAAGAGGGGTCATTTACATTTTTCGTATTTATTGTATCCCATCATCATTTTGGAATGTCCCTCTTAGTCTCTTAGGGTTTTCTTCATCTACAAATCCTTAAATTGATGAGGCGTGGTGCGAATAGTACTTTTTATATTGAAACCCAAATAAGGTTTGTTGTCCATGGGATGTGTTGAGCTTCAATTTCCAAGGTTTATATACATTCTTTTTTTTAATTATTGAATGAATGTTAAATTAGTGTGAGATTTTGATTTCAATCTCGGGGTTATAGTTTGATTTTTTGAGTATTGCATACAACACTCCCTCGCTATATTAAGACTATTGCAACTCTTTTATAAGTTAAAATAGAATTTTATGCGTGATGTGTTTTGTGATTGTAGTGATGAGTAAGACATTTTTACAAGGATTCTTTAGAAGCTAATTTTTTACCCCCTGCATTCTTAGTTGCTCAAGAGGTGTTTGTATGTTGGTGGAAAAGAATCTTATATAAATTGATTTCCTTTTTCTATTAATTTTACGGTTTCTTAATATCTAGTGTGATTAGGCATAAATTCTTCGAATATATGCTCGTAATTTAGAGGCTTTTATTACCCCATGCAGTGTAATTTCAGTTGATTTATCTCATATCCTTACTACTTACATCTTCTATCTAGTGCATCGAGTTTTACGTATTTTTCTTATATTTTGTAGGAAATTTATGCAAGTGAAGAAAAGAGATAACTCAAAATCAAGAAAGAAGGAAAAGAAGAAAAGTCAAGGGCAAAAGCATAATTTTACATTCGAAATTTGGATGCGAAATTCAAAAGAAGTTGAAGACCTTGAGTCCACAAGGGTATAGAAAGAAACGACATCCCAATCCATGTCTCGATTGCAAAGTTATGAAGATTCAAAGAGGAAGGATCGAGAGAGAACTGAACCGATAACAGTCTAGCATAATTGGTTCCCCTCACTATAAAGGGAAAATCGAACCTATAGAAAAATAAGGGGATCGATTTGGTAAACTGTAAAGACCAAACCGAACTGATGATCAAGACTTATAAATGATTTGGCACACTGTAATAAGTGAACTAGTTCACCCCGTAAAGAAGGAAAAAATAAAACCAGTTCTCTGATCTTTTTGTCTTATGATTCGTTATTTTTTAATTAGTATTGTCTTTTACATATTTGATTGCAATTTTAACGTAAAAATGATTTCATGCAATGTAGATTTCATGTTTGGTCGTATTTACACCATGTTCGGCTATGTCTTTAGCGGGTTGGGGTACATGAACCCAACCTAGGTAACACATATGGACTTAAAAGTGGATACAAAGTAATCCATCATTAAACGGTTTAAACTCTATCAAGATAAAGAATTGTAGGCCTTTTAATTTCGTTTGCCCCATGTAACCAGAATGTTTAAGGGTGAAATTGGCTTCTTGATAATTTATCATCCTCGTCAAATACATTTTTTTATTTAATATTGTGTAGTATTTTTTCCTCATATCTCGAATGCTTAGAGAGTATTTAAATTATTTTTTTAAAGCTTTTATGTTCTATATAAACACTGACGGCTCGGGGGAGTGTACCCAAACTCCATTTACTCGCATATAGTTAAAGTTTAATTTAGTTCTCTTTGAATGCGTAGTTGGTTATTAATCTAATTTATATTGCATTAGTTGATAGGTGCGATCACAAAATCATCATCTTTTCCCTTCTTTCTCTGAGTCATTCTAGGGTAAAAAATTCTTCCTATTTTTCGCCACGAGTTGTCATCCTAATTCCTGAGTTTGGCACCCTATTTACCGTATTTATACTTGAGCAACCGACTTACACTTGAGTCGATAGAATCACTCGCTAGAAACACTTTGAAAGTCACTAATTTGTATCTAATATTGCACATTTTCGCAATATATCTTTATGCATTCTAGCACTTTTATGCTCCTAAATGCTTATATTTATGCTCATTAACCAGACAACCTCGTGTTTGGATATATACATGCTTTGCAGTGGTTAATTGTGCTTTTTTAGGTATTTGAATGCTAAAAGTGAGGATCCGTTGTATTTCGGAGAAGATCCATCACCGGACGCTACTTCAAGGGCATTTTAGTCAATTCACACAAACGACACGTCGTTTGGAGTCCGAATGGTGGAGTTATGTCCATTTTCGTTTCCACATCTTTCCCCCCTCTTCCTGGACCAAGAAGTCCAAGAAATAGAGTGTCGATCGACCAGCCTTGGGAGCCCGATCGACCGCGGTTTGAGATTTTGCCTTGCGAAGGTGACAGAAGGTTTTACCCTTCTCGATCGATCGATCGACATTTTGGGTCGATCGATCGATCCTGCTAGATATTTGGTAATTCGTTCCTTTTCATTTCTTGTTCCTTTATTTATTTTATAACTTACTATATGAACCAATTTTGGTTTCTATTTTTATTATCTACATTTTTGTCTTAGATTCTAGCGTTTGTAGAGAGAGCTTTGCCCTACTCTCCATTTTGGGTGTTTTGCCCATTGTTTATATGTTAATATACTATTCATTCATCTTCTTTGTTGTAGTTTACTTGTTTTAGCTTAATTTCCATTATTTCCATTAATTTCCCTAACCTACATTAACTTGTATTTCATTTATATATAGCTTTCATAATTAGGTTTACTTTCTTTCTTTCATTACTTGTCATTTACCATGCTTTATTGATAATTTCATCTAGGTTGTGTCATATTGAACTCACTTTGGGTTGACGGATTGCTTTACTTTGGTGATGGAGTTTACGTGTTTATTTCGAATGTGTTGTCCTAGTTATTACACATAGGAGATTTGACGGGTTATATCATGTATACTCCGTGCTTACAACCTTGCGTGCGTAATTTTTGGGGTATTTGTTAATGCCAAAAGCTTATTAAACTTTTATGCAAATTCAAGAGTGTGACAACTCTTGATTTAACTAACTGTCGAAACAAGACGGAATCTTAATAACTCGTGAACCCATGTCACCATTTTATACTAATTAATTCGGGTGAGGGATATTCGACGCAACCTATAGTTTTTATTCGCTTTGCTAATCTAGTTTAAATACACTCTCCTAGTTTAATCGTTTCTCCTTTTTATCTTTTCCTTTTTGTTAAAACTATCTTTTATAATTTTTTTTAGAAGTATTAAACCAATTAATATTCTAGCTACTCGACTGTGTGAATTTTCGATACCCGGACTTGGCCGCTATACTCCCTTTTTGAGTGTAGTCATAAGTTTAGGTTTTTGTATTAAGGCGGTTAATAGAAAACAACGATCGGCGTTTTGACACGCGTCACTTTTCACCCATGATCAGTCGCGTCATAGAACATTTGTGAAATTTCCTTAAATATATTTGTCATTATCTTTTATGATTACTGGAGTGGGTATATCCTTATGTTTTTGGTGTTACAAATGTTACCAGGTAAATTTATAAGGTGAAAGATTTTTTTGTCCACAATGTTTATGAACGTTATCAGTGCTTCTCAATCCTCCATCAAAAAATATTTTTATATAAATTTTTAGTCTCAACTATTTTTATGGATTTTCGCCAATCCCATTAAACATTGCTTTCATCCAAACCAAACCGCATTGGCGTCACTAATATTACTGTTTAGGGTGCGACATTACAATTGCACTCATGTATGTCACTTAAGAAATATTAAATTAAGAGATTATGAAGGTAGAGAAATATGTCCCAACACAACCACATACAAACAAATTAAGGATCAGTGGTCTTATTCTTTGCTTTATAGAGTTCAATGCATAGTTGTTGTTTAAGTAATAATATCAAACCTATAAACATTTTTTGGATACTTCCCTCTTGTGCGCATATTAGGGGAAGTGGGTTTTTTTCTGTGCAAGGTTGCGGTCAGTGGGTGATTGAATTTTATTAGACGTATCCAGTACAGAGTGTCACAGTGTCGTCGGTATGTCACCGAATAAGTGTAACACGTAAATTGGCACAAAATTTAAAGTATTTTTGTCCAATTTTTATGGAAAATTTTTCTCTGGGGGTGGGGTAGGTAAAATTTTCCAATAGCTTTTAAAATTTTGCTGCCCCATGCTATAAAAAATGCCCTAAATATTCAAGTCCTTGAGAAAGAGAAGATGTGTGCTACAAGTTATGGTTTTGTATATTTCATCAAAATAATTCAACCATTCGATGGGAGAATTGTAAATCAAAAGTTTCAATGGTTGAAACTAAACATACATATATTGATATTACATATAGCTGAGTTTTTTCACCAAATTTGGCAGAGATTGTCTCCACGGTGAGGAAATCATCTCCACCAAATTTGGTGAAAATTTTCAATCATTTATGTCACGTAAGTTTTTCCCTTGAAGAGGGATGTTGTTTTTGGATTTTTTTGGGTAATCACTCCTTTATTTTGTAACATATTACTAAAACTTGAATTATTCTCAATTTATTTCCAAATATCTGGTCATGTTCATACTTATTTCTAACTTAGAGAGGTCCTTATTGATTACTTGTCATGATCTTTGGGTATATTTGGTGCAAGATGTTATTAACTTTGAGGAGTTTGCCAGTCATATGACACATGATGAACAACAGAATTTGCCCAAGTATTTATCTCCTGTCAACAATTCTAGACTTCTAGATAGGTTTGTATATTCATCCTCTTTCTAATAGTGGCTCATTGTATGCTACAAGTTATGGGTTTGATCTTTTGTTATGCTTTGTACATTTTTAGTAGATTTATCATATGTATGTGTAGGAAAATAGGCACATTTTCATGTTACATGGAAGATGGGTCATTTACATTTTTCTGGTTTCCATATTAAAGGGCCTAAGTTAAGGTAATAACTTGTAATAACTTACCTTATTTGCAAACATGTGTTTTGGGTGACTAATTTGTTCTTAAATATATGAATGGATAGCTACAGCTGCTTTAGATATGAGTATTATTTAGTCTTAACCACATATTTTGATATCTACACCTAGGTACTGTAGATTTAAAGTTATGCTCACTAATTAAAAGATAGTTGTGTAATAAACACTCTGTTACTATGCCTAACGCCATTTATTACATGTTGGGTTAGAGTTGGTGTACCTTTCACAGTTTAAGGACCGTATCCTTTTTAGTTTAAAAAATTTGTAATTCGTTATATGATTTGGTTTAATTTAAACTTAATGTATAAAATTGTGGGTTTTATGTTCTATGAAATAAAAAGGTGCCAATTACATTATGATAAATTTGAGTTTTATATTTGAGCAATTGTTGTATCATGTTGGACAACATGGTTATTCTAACTTTTATCTTTTGCATTCTCAGATTAATATGAAACTCTTAAATATGTTTTTTTACAAATACAAATCTGAAATATGTTGCCCTTCGCATCTTCAATAATTAAAAAGTGTATCTGAAGTTCAGAGAGACTTCAATCTCATCATACATTCCAAGTCAGCAAAATTTAGATTAGAATCCAACATTTTCTATTCTTGTCTTCTCAAATAAAATCGGGCTCGTAGCGATCACTCAAAACTATAAAATTTTCAAATGGTTTCAAAATAACAATTTCAAGCAGTAAAACTATCAGTTGAGTATAGCTAATTGAAAAGGTAAAATTTAAAATGGGTTAAGATGTTTTTTTCGAATTATGTAGTTTTTTTCTGGAAACTTGTTTGAACTATTATTAATTAAAAAAAACACTCCTAAACTATGCATTAGGTTACAATGACGCCCTAGGGAAAAAAATCTTCGCAACACAGTGCATAATATTAGGGAAATTTCACATTGAAACTAGTTTTTTGTGTTTGTTGCATAATTTGCGTAGCAGTGGGGATTTTTTCCCCAGTTAAAAATTCAATGAATATGGCAAAAATACTAAGAAAGCAATAAGATAGTGTATAATGATGGGCATAAAGTGTTTTGTTCCTTGTCTTACTTAAGACATGTAGGTCAATCTCAAGACCAACAAGTTCAATCAGCTTAAGCCGATCCATATCTGGGATATGGAAAACACCATCACTAATAACCAAATCAAATTTCTTTTAGCTGGCTCGCAACATCTCCAGTGCCTTGTCATCTCGATTCATTGTCTCAACTTCTCCAACTATATGCATATGAAATTTAAATAAAACATGGGAGATTTGTGGATGTGGTCTATCAAGAAAAAGCTTGTGTCATCCTTCCTGAGTGAAAATCTATCCAATAGAATGCATAATAAGTCTTTTGGTATTTTTTAGTTTCATCGTTTTAATGAAATTTTAGTTTTTTGCTGAAGAATAAATATCTTTCTTTAGGCGTGCCATGATATCATTATGCTTAATTTCTCTAGATTCATTTGTAACAACACATCTACTTATATAGGATATGGACTATGGGCATGATAAGCTAGAAGTTACTGTTGTTTATGAACCCAAATTTTGTTGATCTAAACGAAGACTTCCTCTTAGTTGTTCCAGAAGAAAAGAAGGCGAAGGGGATCTTCTTGAAGAGGTATGTATTAAATGGTAAAATCTATGAGAATTATACAATATTTATGCTTTTAATAGCAACCTAAAACGAGAATTATACCAACCCAATACGATCTTTATATATTTACATAGCTGACATCATATTTATTTTTGGTTCAATAATATAAAGCACAGTAGCAATGTGGGATATTATTTATGTTATCTTGATCCATGAAAACTATAGTTTTGTATATTATATAATAGAGCCTGGACTGTGTTTAAGGCCTCTCTCTCATAGAGTTATATTTGCGTTATTTTGATCCATGAAAACATTAGTCAATTACTTTAGAATTAATTTCCCTCGTTGTTGTATATGTCTTATGCATTTGATTTGATTTAATTCAATTTCACTTGTATAAGTGATCAATAATCAAGAAAAGTAAATAAATACATTATAATATAACTATTTTATCTTCTGTAGTATAATGAAACTACTCAGAAGCTAAACATTTCATCTTTCTTTTTGCATGAGAAAAGGGAAGAAATCATTATCCATTACACACCTATTAAGTACATAACTCTGCTTGCAAATAAATTTTTTGAACTGTTACATTACATGCCATCATACAGAGTCCTTAAGACATTGATTAATACCCTGCTAACTTTTTTATATCAGAAGCATAACTTTATTAGTTTATTTTTTCGTATTATGTTTATGGGTTAGTGTCTCTAAAGATTCATGAAAATGGACTTTTGGGAAATTTAAGAGGTCATGTAACACATGTAAAATCTCTCTTCGTGACCTTTCAAATTTCCCAAAAGTCAAGTTTGAAAGGTTAATATTATCTTTCGTATTAGGTACTTTATGATCTTTAATTAACTACCATGAAATATAATATTGAGTTGCGTAAGTATTTGATTAAGACATCAAGCAAATGGAACATCGTTATTACAGATATCAACTGTCCCACATATTTTGCCGTCCACATAGTAAGCAAAGGGGAAAATGAAGAGAGTGAATCCGATCCATATTAACCTCGTATTGTTACTTTTCTTCAGGAGCTACCTAAAGGCAGTTGGTATTGTTCGCACTTCGCACTGCACTTATCAGATTTGCAAAGATATAATATATTCATTGATTATAATTTTAAAACATCTTTTTTGGGGGGTAATTGTATTCAGATGTTATATTCGATGCATTTTATAAAATCACTCTATTTAGAGTGGAAGCTTAAATCAAAATGTCAATGTTGAATATAGTGTCCTTATTTTTGTGGACTATTTTTTTATATGTTCTTAGGATTTGAATAGTGCGACAAGAATAATTGAATATGTTTAAATTCCGAACATGACACCTATATATATAGTACTGCTCTTGTGCGGACCGATCCGTATTTTAAGAATGCAGACCGGACATGTGTCACCTGGCGGTGAGCCCAGAAAAGAGAGAGAGTATGCCTATAATTTAGCCGATAATTTCTAGCCTCACCGCCAGGTGACCCATATCCGGTCCGCACTCTTAAAATATTGACTGGTCCGCACAAGAGCAGTACTATATATATATATATATATATATATATATATATATATATATATATATATATATATATATATATATATATATATTACTAACGTACCTTTGTCGTTACAAAATCAGACAAATACAAAACATGTGCAATAAGGTAATCGAGGGATTATAACATGTTAGCCTGAAAATATACCTAGGGGATGAATATTTTGGAGTTTTGCTATGAAGAGAAACAAATATTTAAATTAATTTCTGCAAGGCACGTTCTGGGAACGCTGTCTTTTAGGCAAAATTTCTCCCAATTTGGTTCAGACAAAACCGGGAGTACACTATGGGTTTTATACAATATGCCTTCAGGATACAATGTAGTGTATGGACAATTGTTTAATATAAACTATATACTATTTGATCAAACCGAGAACACTCTGAATTTATAATCTGATAATACCAAAATTTAGAGGACGAAGAGAGGAGAAGTTAGCAATTTTCGGTGTCCAAAAAAGAGGCCTGGAACTCTTTTTATAGCCATTTATGTGACTGTTCTTCAATAGTCACAGCTCTTCATGTAACGACTCAGCAGCAACTATTGGATCGTGCCTATTTGGAACCGCTTCGATCTAATGGTACATATTTGGCATCCCATCATAAGCGAATGGACATCCCCTATACGAAACACTATGAGTTCATCTAATGGCTTTGATCAAGTTGTTTCGAATATTAAACCCTTTTATCAGATCATTTAATCACAGCCTTTGGTCTGTTTTACTTCGTCAAAACTTTAGGCTCCCACTACGAAGCGCCAACTACGTGTCAAAGCACGCAATGCACTATAAGTCACCCAATCGGCCTTTCACATGTCGCGTGTTGCGTTTACACGTGTCATGTGTCGCGTGTCGCTATTGGTGGTGCTTAAGCACCATCGCAATGTGTAGGATGATAGCCTCTTGTTGACTTGTAAACTAAGAATATTAGTTGTCCTTTAGTTGATATACCACTACTTTTTGTAGTAATATTACAATGTGTGACTTTAAGCACTCCCTTATCGTTCACATGCATTTGCTTATGTTTCTTCCTTTTAAAAATAAAACCCAAACTAAAATATTAAAACACCAATTCCACTGTGCCTTTTCCAATATTTTTATACATATCAGGTACATGAAGTACATCAATAAGAGTAAAAGTCTTTCCAGAAGTTAATTTCAATTCCAGTGTGCCTTTTCCAACTACATTAGTGCAAAATATTATTTGCCATCTTCACTTCTTTTCCATCAATTTCTTGATATATTTTTAATGAAGAGCGGTCTTTGCATATGTGGACCTTTGCGTCAATATCCATCCACCATCCACTTTCATTTTCAATTGAATTTTTTATGCATACAGTAGCAATAATATCTTCAACATTGTTGGTTTCCTTTGACCCTTGTTTTTCCTTAAATGCCATCTTTTTAAGACGACATTCTCCAAAATATTGGCACGGTTTCTCACAGAAGAAACATTTTCCCTTATTTTTCTTATTTGCACCTTGATTCTTGAATTTTGAATCATTCTTTGCTTTAAATTTTGAGTTTTTGGTAAACTTGGATTTTTTATCCTCAGCTATATTGGCTTTTGAATGACCCTTACCTTGTTCATCCTTCTTTTCTCGAATACGAGTATCATCTTCAATACGAAGGTGACGAAGAAGGGATTCCACGGTATAAGTCTTCTCCTCGTGACTGATTTTCTTCTTAAATCCATTTCAAGAGGATGGAAATTTTAAAACAATCACCCCTACTTGAAATTGGTCTTGAATATTAATTCCAGTGGCTTTGAGGTCACCAATAATCTGTTGGAGTTGATGTGCTTGTGCATCGACAAATTTATCATTACTCATTCTAAAATTCATATAGATTGAAATCAGAAACTTACAGTTGCTCGCTTCCTCATTTTGATACTTTATCTCCAAAGCCTTCCATAATTCCTTTTTCGTAAGAATGATTCGATGAGCGCTATAAATAGTTTGAGACAAAGCATTGAGGATGTGTCCTCGATGTGACACCCCGCCTAATTAAATACCGGGTGATTCCTCTTCTTTTTATATACACATTGGCCCTTGAGATTTGTGAGTTCCAACCTTAGATTAGAGGTGTTCTTGGGGTTATTTTGTTGGAGGTTCTTGGAGGAGCTTTTGTAGATCTTTTGTGTTGATATTGAGGATGTGATCGTTGGTTTCTCATCATGGTTTGAGGTATGGGGTTTTATACAATATGCTCCTTAAATCTCGGGAGTGTCATTCTCTTTGAATTCTTGTTTAATTGAACTCATATTTGAATTGATAAATTCATTCAAATCTGGAAAATAATTGTTGAAATTATTTTGATTCATGTGGTATCATTATATTGTTGATGAGCACGTTGTCATGAGATTTTAATATGGCACGGATGTTGGGCACCCGCCAAAATTCCTGTTTCCCGGGCTATGGCTTGATAAAGCATATACGGATGTGGTGAGGCCTGGTGACCCAGTTAAAGTGTTGTTGAGAAATTATATTGATAAATGCTTTGAGATTTGCATTTCAATTTGAATATTCGTACTCGTGTTGTTACGTTTTATTCATCGCAAGCATATATTTGTTGAGCATATTTCCTGTCGTATTGTGTACTTCCCCATATTTTCTTTTAGTGACAGGTTAGCGCGGATTTTGGGGCGCTATGGAGATTGATTTTAGCGAGGATTGTTTGGGAAAGATTTGTATTATTTTGATGTATAAAGCTTTAGAGATTTATTTTATTTTCAAGTTAGAGGTTGTAATTTTAATTCCATCACTGTCGATAATAATAAATTTTCCAATTTAACACCCTAATTAATTAAACTAAGTGTCAAAACCATTTTCATACATACTTTCCAAATTTTATTTAAAGAAAAATCATTTATTTTATTAACAACATTCAATAAGTAAGAATCACACCACATTAAATTCTGCAACATAATCCAATTAATGTAAAACATTCGTCAATCGAATGTCAACATACGAAATCTAAAGTCACACATCCAAACTGAATAAATCCCATAGTAACAATACTGGAAATAACTGAAATGCAAATGTCCAATATCAACGGAATAATGGAAAGAGCTACACATGCCCAACTAAATGAAAGTACTAAGAGTGGATCCGAATGAACGAAGTCGTCTAATCAAGAGACCTGTAACTCCCACCTAAGCTGCAGCGCGTTCCTTCCAAGAGATCCTAAGAAAGACGCCCCTGTGGCTGGGCACTTGTAATACATACATATATATACAAGAGAGAGAGAGAGAGAGAGAGAAAGAAATGGGTCAGAGCCCGATAGTGTGTATGATTTAAAATTCGTTTAGCAAGTATTTAAATTGATACAGGCCAATGCAACAACATATTAGTGCGACACACTCTTGAGAAATTCTCACCTCTCGTCTAATGTGCACACCTATCGCACTAACCGTCCCAACGGTCTATCTTATCATTTTATCACACTAAACTATCCAATAATTTATCTTATCTTAAATTACTCGTAAGATTTCAAAACTGAACAATAACATTGTTTAAAAAGGATACTTCCAATTAGTAGCACAATTCTCGTTTTAGCTTCATTAATTTATAAAGTTTCCTAGTGTCATATTATACTTTTCAAACAAGTATTTCCAATTTATAGTCCATAATTATTTCGCACTTACCATATCACAGCAACAGTTTAAATTTCCCAAATTTCAGATACATATATTAAGCACTAGTATAATATATACATTCTAACAGCACCAACATACAAACTATGGTGCAGGCATACTCTGCTATCCAATCCCCATATCGCTCACACTAAGGGATATACAAGTTCGGAATCACTCTCGAACTGTATCAACATATGTACACAAACAAGATTGAGGCGAAGCATAGATTCCAAGTCTCTAAGAGGTCAGTACATACCCTCACGTCTCTTAGGACTATCTGAACTATCATTTTGATAGCTTGTACCAAGGATATATATCTCCTAGGGAACGACTCAATATCCCCCATAAGGAAACATAGGATAAGATCGTCCCAGCGCGGTAACCTCAGGGATAGCAAGTAGCGCGGGCATGGTTTTCACACGTATGTAATATATGCATACACAATCATATAAATATACCCCTTGTTATCGTATCAGTATGGGTTTCTCTTATCACCCATAATTACAATATTTATCCTTAATTTTTCACATTAAGTATTTCTTATAAGGGTTTGTCTTTAACCTTAACTCGAAGGGTCTTCCCATTTATTTCGTGACACTCGTGGGCTCTAACCTCCCAAGTATAAAATTTAGTAAGTATTCTCTTAAGGTTCCAACGTAACTCTCTTACGCACCTCTCCTTTTAATACATAAATTCATCGACCCTTAAGTAATTATCCTAAAATGCAAATCCTCGTCTCACATTAAAAGTCCCCAATATTTATTCATATAACATACTGGTTTTCCCTATCTCCCAAAACATTCTATTAAGGATGCCCAAAAATTATTTCATGATAAATTAAATTTAACTCATTTAATAAGGGAAATAGAAGTCTGCCAGGAGGGGTCGATCGATCGAGGTTCGGGGCTCGATCGATCGAGCCTTCGATCGATCGATGCTCTGGGCTCGATCGATCGATCAAGCAGGTCTGCGAAAACTGAAATTCTGCAGTTACGGGTTTCATCTTCAAACATCAACAATTTCCATCTTTTCTAATCCCAATCGCCCCAGAATTTATACTACTAACCTTAAATCATCATATTAGGTATTTTCAACGTAAAGCATGTGGATTTCTATCATTTAATTAAGGATTTACAGCCCCAAAAGTTAATTAATTATCAAGAACCCTAAAATTCTCTTAATCATGGTTCTAACAAGTATTTACAGAATTTTCTTCGAATACATCATTAAAATTTTGTGGATTATTCTTCTACATCACCAAAAATTCCCAGAATAAGATTTAAGTCTTTACTACATGCAAATCCCTATCACAAATTGGGTTTTCTTCCATATATTTCATCCCTAATCATTCCTAAACAAATATGGAAATTGCACCAACGAAATAAGCAAGATAAACACTTGCCTGGGATTTTCAGAAGTCTGGTTTGCGGTTGATTTTGGTGTTGTTGCGTTCCCCGTCTCGCGATCTATGCGTTGGTGGTTGCGGCGGTGCAAACCGTTGAGTTTTGAGCCTTGGAATTGCTTGAGACCTCTCTCCTCTCTTCTCCAATGGATGTTCTAGGTTTTGGGTATTCTAACCCTAGGTGACAACCTAAATATCAGATATGGACCCTCTAATTTTCGTGGGTTTAATTACCCAAAAATGTGAAATGACCAAAATGCCCTCCCGGGTTACTAATTTGGCCTATAAATGCCTCGAGACCCAAACTACACCCCCGGGTACACTTTTCTGACTATCTCGACCCTTCCGGACGCGTTGGCGCACTCAAAATGACCATACGGGAAACTTATAAAATATTCACTTTTTATTTATCAAAATTTAGTCCCGACGCGACACGAGCACGTCCCGACTTAAATTTTCGAATTTGTCATTTAACTCACTCATGACATTCAATATAACCAATATAATATATTACTTCACTCATTAGTAATATTCAATAAATTTCCTATAATAACTAACTCTCGTCACGTTAATAATTATAACATAATTAATTTCCGAATTTTTATTAAATAATTCACTCACATTAAATTTAATAAATCCCCAAATTAATATAGCATAAAAATACGGGGTATTACATACTCCCCCCTAATAAAGGAATTTCATCCCGAAATTCAGAAAATAAGCCATACCTGGTAAAAAAAACTCTGGATATCTCTCGCGCATATCTGCCTCGCGCTCCCAAGTGGATTCCTCCACATTATGATGCTCCCACTGGACCCGCACAAGTGGAACTATCTTCGACCTCAATCTCCTCTCACTATAGTCTAGGATAGCCACCGGTCTCTCCTCGTACGAGCTATCAGGCTGTAAGTCGATCTCATCTATCACAATGTGAGTATGGGCCATATCATCCCGAAGATACCGTCTCAACAACGAGATGTGGAATACATCATGAATGCGATGTAAATGCTCTAGCAGTCCCAACCTGTATGCAACCGATCCAAACCTCTCGATGATGGGAAATGGTCCCACGTACCTCGGAGCCAACTTCCCCTTCTTCCCGAACCTCATCACTCCCTTCATAGGATATTCACGCAATAACACTTGGTCCCCCAGACTAAACTCCCGGAAGAACCGTTTCGCATCGGCGTAGCTCTTCTGCCTGTCCTGGGCTACCCGAATGCGACTCCTAATCATCTCGATCCTCGCGGAGGTCTCTTGAATCACCTCTGGTCCTAGAAACTTGTTATCCCCCACTTCGAGCCAACAATCTGGGGAACGACAAGGCCTGCCATACAAATCCTCAAATGGAGCCATGCCAATCGTGAACTGATACGAGTTATTATAAGCAAACTCTACCAGTGGAAGGTATGGCTCCCAATCTCCTCCAAAATCAAGAACACACATGCGTAGCATATCCTCTAACATCTGATTAGTAAGCTCTGTCTTTCCATCTGTCTGTGGGTGATAAGATGAACTCTTCCTCAAATCAGTACCCATAGCCTCCTGAAAGCTCTCCCAAAAACGTGACACAAAAATCTTGTCTCTATCTGACACAATATTCAGGGGCACCCCGTGTAATCTGACGATCTTAGCAATAAACAACTGAGCATACTGACCCGTGGTATAATCTATCCGCACCGGTAGAAAATGAGCCACCTTGGTCAGACGGTCTATAATCACCCAGATAGAGTCGTGGCCCCGCTGTGATGTAGGCAACCTCGTAATAAAATACATGGAAATACTCTCCCACTTCCACGCGGGTACTTCCAATGGCTAAAGCAACCCTGAAGGTTTCTGATGGTCCACCTTCACCAGCTGATAGGTCGAACACTTGGACACAAACTCAGCAATGTCCTTCTTCATCCCACTCCACCAGTATTGTCTCCTCATATCCTGGTACATCTTATCCCCAGGATGTAACACAAATCGGGACTCGTGAGATTGGGTCATCACCGCATAACGTAATTCAGCCCCTTCTGGAACTACCAACCTCCCATTAAACCTCAAACACCCATCAGAACTAACAGAATAGGACTCAGCACCCTCGGCTAAAAGTCGTACAATCTGCTCCTGGAAAAACGGGTCTATGGTCTGTGCCTGTATCACCCTCGTAACAATCTCAGGTGTGACTGACATCACGGATATGAAAGAACGGGCTACTGCATCCTGGTGACCCAACTCCTTCCACTTTGCTTTCCAGACGTCTGCTACCTCGTCTACCGGTCTATGACTCAATGCATCAGCAACTACGTTGGCCTTCCCCGGATGATACTGTATATCGAACTGGTAGTCCTTCACAAACTCTGGCCATCTGCGCTGACGCATATTCAGCTCTGGCTGAGTGAATAGGTACTGCAAAGACTTGTGATCTGTGAACAAACGGAATTTCTCCCCCAATAAATAGTGCCTCCATATCCTCAATGCAAAGACGACCGATGCTAACTCCAGGTCGTGGCTGGGGTAATTCTTCTCATGTGGCTTAAGCTCGCGGGAGGCAAAATCTATAGCCTTCTCCTCCTGCTGAAGTTCTCCCCCAAGTCCCCGTAAGGACGCATCGGTGTAAACCAGGTACTCCACACCCGGCTTTAGTAACGTAAGGACTAGTGCTGAAGTAAGCTTGTCTTTCAGCTCGTCGAAAGCCAACTGACAAGCATCATCCCAAACATATGGTACCCCCTTGCGAGTCATTTTTGTTAGTGGACCTGCTATTTTGGGGAATTCTCGAATAAATCTCCTGTAGTAACCAGCTAACCCCAAGAAACTACGCACTTCCGTCAGTGTCGTGGGTTGTCCCCACTCCCTCACCGCTGACACATTACTCGGGTCATCTGTTATCCCCTGCTCGGAAACAACATGCCCCAAGAACTGTACCTCTCGCAACCAGAATCCGCACTTCTCGTACTTAGCATACAACTGATGCTCTCATAGAGTCTGAAGAACCTGCCTCAAGTGCTCGGCATGATCCTCCTCGGAGTGTGAATATATCAAGATGTCATCTATGAAGACGATGACAAACTGATCCAAGAACTCTCTGAATACTCGGTTCATCAAGTCCATGAAAATGGCTGGAGCATTTGTGAGTCCGAACGGCATCACCCTAAACTCATAGGACCCATATCTCGTCAAGAAGGCAGTCTTTGAAACATCCTTCTCTCTAATACTCAACTGATGGTACCCCGACCTGAGATCTATCTTCGAAAAGAAAGTTGATCCCCTCAACTGGTCGAACAAATCATTGATTCGAGGCAACGGATACTTATTCCGTATCGTGACCTTGTTCAACTCCCGGTAGTCCACACACAATCTCAGTGAACCATCTTTCTTCTTCACAAACAGGACTGGAGCACCCCAAGGTGAGGTACTCCTACGAATGACGCCCTGACCTAACAGCTGCTCTATCTGATCTCGTAGCTCTCGCATCTCTGCCGGAGCCATACGGTACGGTGCGCGTGCTATAGGTCTTGTATCTGGAAATAAATCTATGACAAAGTCTATCTCACGACTGGGGGGTAGGCCTGGTATCTCTTGAATCACATCGGAATACTCCCTGACAATTGGGATCGACTCTAAGGGAATCACGACCTCCTTAGAGGTATACTCCTCTATGTAATACAAATGAGCGGTCGAACCCCCCTCTGGGCGAGGCCTCGCCACTACAAACATCTCTTGCCCTGGATGGCAAAAGCAATGCTCCCACCGAAGCAATCAATCATGGCTCTATAATCTGCGAGCCAATCCATACCGATAATCACTTCGTGCTCATGCATGTATAAGACTAACATGTTTGTAGGTAATACCAAACTACCGATCTCTACCCCCACTCCCCGGCATATAAAGAAAATAAGGGACCCACTCCCCAGTGGTGAGTCTACACACATCACAGTGCTCTCTGCTGTGGCTAACAACCCTAAGGCCTTCGCAAAATGCGTAGCTATAAAACAATGTGTTGCCCCCGTATCAAACAAAACTCGACCCATAGTACCATGGATAGGAAACATACCCTCAATCGCGGGTGGTGCCTGTGGAGCTGCTGCCTGGTGGACGTTATATACACGTCTATACAATAGCTGCCCCTGTTGCACAGGAGGTGCTAGAACGGCTGGTAGGGCTGGCACCTGGGCAGGAGCTGGGAGGGCAGGTGGAAAAAGTGGCCTCTGTGGCTCATTACGGGCTCCCTGCTGCTGTGGGGCCCTATCACCCTTCGGACAATCCTAACGTCTGTGGCCATGTTTACCGCACCCAAAACATCGGCCTCTGAAGTTTCCTCCCCTCTGTCCCTGCTGACCACGGCCCTGTTGGTCGTTACCTCCCCGCCACTGGCCCCATTGGCCCTGATTAGCACGCTGTTGGCCCTGCTGACCCTGTTGTCAGTGTTGGCCTTGCTGGCCCTACTAATTAGGCTGGCCCTGCCTATAACCCCCAAATCCCTGCCTGGAATTGCCTAAACGGAATCGCTTAGAAGGATCCCCCTGATGGGAACTCTGCTCGTGCTGACGAGTCTGTCCATGAGATGGTGCCCCACTGGCACTATTACCCCCGGTCCTGCCCTGCTGGATGGACTCTCCTGCTCTCTTGCTTCCCTGAAGATGGAAGCGATGATCCAGGTAATGTAGCAACGCGGCATTGAATACATCAGTGAAAGTACTCAGGGATAAATTCCCAATAAGGTGCTAACGGATCCTCCAAGCTAACCCGTCGACAAACATCATAATCTTATTGCTCTCAGTAGGTGCCTCATCTGGCACAATGGTAAGAAGTCTCGTGAACTCCTCTACATACTCCGCTATGGTAAGACTCTCCTGCTTCAAATTCAGTAATTTTCGCCTCATCTCTGTCTGCACTGCAGGTGGAAAGTACTTGCGATCAAACCGCTCCCAGAACGACTGAATAGGGATCGTGTCCCTCTCCTCCAAAGTGGTAGTGGACTCCCACCACTGCAATGCGACTCCCACCAGCTTAAAGGAAGCCAATAACTGCTTTTGCATGTCAGTGCACTCATACATACGGAGATGCTGCTGGATGTATTTCTTCCATTGGCTAACTGTGACAATATCGGAGCTACCATAGAACTCAGGGGGATGCGCTTTCTGAAAAGCATCCCTAAACCTCGCATATGCAGATGGGAGCTGTGCTGGTAATGGCGTCACTGCCTGAACCTGGGGTGCAGCCTGCTGAACAACCGCTAGTGCGGCATTCACCGCCTGAGCAACAATGGAGGCTACTTCATTTGTATTCATTGTGCCTGTTGCCAGAGCTGCTGGCTGCTCGGCCTGGGCACGCCTATCCCTCGGAGCACGTCTCGGAGGCATCTGAAACGTGAAAAAGTTTATTAGTCTACAGTTATTATCAAATCTGAAATAGCTGAAGACTTAAACGTAAAAGTAAGAGTACAACAATCCTAAAAATAGGGCTCTATAGCAAAAACGTTAAGCTGAAACCGAAATAAGCCGTACAGATCCTATGGACACTAGAACTTGATGCTCTGATACCACCTGTGACACCCCGCCTAATTAAATACCGGGCGATCACTCCTTTATTAAATTAATTCAACGTGAACAGTTGGTTCATTCTCAGCATCACTATCGATAATAATAAATTTTCCAATTTAACACCCTAATTAATTAAACTAAGTGTCAAAACCATTTTCATACATACATTCCAAATTTTATTTAAAGAAAAATCATTTGTTTTATTAACAACATTCAATAAGTAAGAATCACACCACATTAAATTCTACAACATAATCCAATTAATGTAAAACATTCGTCAATCGAATGTCAACATACGAAATCTAAAGTCACACATCCAAACTGAATAAATCCCATAGTAACAATATTGGAAATAACTGAAATGCAAATTTCCAATATCAACGGAATAATGGAAAGAGCTACACATGCCCAACTAAATGAAAGTACTAAGAGTGGATCCGAATGAACGAAGATGTCTAATCAAGAGACCTGCAACTCCCACCTAAGCTGCAGCGCGTTCCTTCCAAGAGATCCTAAGCAAGACGCCCATGTGGCTGGGCACCTGTAATACATACATATATATACAAGAGAGAGAGAGAAAAAGAAACGGGTCAGAGCCCAATAGTGTGTATGATTTAAAATTCGTTTAGCAAGTATTTAAATTGATACAGGTCAATGCAACAACATATTAGTGCGACACTCTCTTGAGAAATTCTCACCTCTCGTCTAATGTGCACACCTATCGCACTAACCTTCCCAACGGTCTATCTTATCATTTTATCACACTAACCTTCCCAATAATTTAGCTTATCTTAAATTACTCGTAAGATTTCAAAACCGAACAATAACATTGTTTAAAAAGGATACTTCCAATTAGTAGCACAATTCTCATTTTAGCTTCATTAATTTATAAAGTTTCCCAGTGTCATATTATACTTTTCAAACAAGTATTTCCGATTTATAGTCCAGAATTATTTCGCACTTACCATATCACAGCAACAGTTTAAATTTCCCAAATTTTAGATATATATATTAAGCACTCGTATAATATATACATTCTAATAGCACCAACATACAAACTATGGTGCAGGCATACTCTTCTATCCAATCCCCATATCGCTCACACTAAGGGATATACAAGTTCGGAATCACTCTCGAACTGTATCAACATATGTACACAAATAAGATTGAGGTGAAGCATAGATTCCAAGTCTCTAAGAGGTCAGTACATACCCTCACGTCTCTTAGGACCGTCTGAACTATCATTCCGATAGCCTGTACCAAGGATATCTATCTCCTAGGGTACGACTCAATATCCCCCATAAGGCAACATAGGATAAGATCATCCCAGCGTGGTAACCTCAGGGATAGCAAGTAGCGCGGGCATGGTTTTCACACGTATGTAATATATGAATACACAATCATATAAATATACCCCTTGTTATCGTATCAGTATGGGTTTCTCTTATCACCCATAATTACAATATTTATCCTTAATTTTTCACATTAAGTATTTCGTATAAGGGTTCGTCTTTAACCTTAACTCGAAGGGTCTTCCCATTTATTTCGTGACACTCGTGGGCTCTAACCTCCCAAGTATAAAATTTAGTAAGTATTCTATTAAGGTTCCAACGTAACTCTCTTACGCACCTCTCCTTTTAATACATAAATTAATCGACCCATAAGTAATTATCCCAAAATGCAAATCCTCGTCTCACATTAAAAGTCCCCAATATTTATTCATATAACATACTGGTCTTCCCTATCTCCCAAAACATTCTATTAAGGATGCCCAAAAATTATTTCGTGATAAATTAAATATGACTCATTTAATAAGGGAAATAGAATTCTGCCAGGAGGGGTCGATCGATCGAGGTTTGGGTCTCGATCAATCGAGCCTTCGATCGATCGATGCTCTGGGCTCGATCGATCGATCAAGCAGGTCTGCGAAAACTGAAATTCTGCCGTTACGGGTTTCATCTCCAAACATCAACAATTTCAATATTTTCTAATCCCAATCGCCCCAGAATTTATACCACTAACCTTAAGTCATCATATTAGGTATTTTCAACGTAAAGCATGTGGATTTCTATCATTTAATCAAGGATTGACAGCCCCAAAAGTTAATTAATTATCAAGAACCCTAAAATTCTCTTAATCATGGTTCTAACAAGTATTTCCAGAATTTTCTTCTAATACATCATTAAAATTTCATGCATTATTCTTCTACATCACCAAAAATTCCCAGAATAAGATTTAAGTCTTTACTACATGCAAATCCCTATCACAATTTGGGTTTTCTTCCATATATTTCGTCCCTAATCATTCCTAAACTAATATGGAAATTGCACCAACAAAATAAGCAAGATAAACACTTGCCTGGGATTTTCAGAAGTCTGGAATGCGGCTGATTTTGGTGTGGTGGCGTTCCCCATCTCGCGATCTATGCGTTGGTGGTGGCGGCGGTGCAAACCGTTGAGTTTTGAGCCTTGGAATTGCTTGAGAGCTCTCTCATCTCTTCTCCAATGGCCATTCTAGGTTTTGGGTATTCTAACCCTAGGTGACAACCTCAATATCAGATATTGCCCCTCTAATTTTCGTGGGTTTAATTACCCAAAAATGTGAAATGACCAAAATCACCTCCCGGGTTACTAATTAGGCCTAAAAACGCCCCGAGACCCAAACTACACCCCTGGGTACACTTTTCTGACTATCTCGACCCTTCCGGACGCGTTGGCGTACTCAAAACGACCATATGGGAAACTTATAAAATATTCACTTTTTATTTATCAAAATTTAGTCCCGACGCAACACGAGCACGTCCCGACTTAAATATCTGAAATTGTCCTTTAACTCACTCATGACATTCAATATAACCAATATAATGTATTACTTCGCTCATTAGTAATATTCAACAAATTTCCTATAATTACTAACTCTCGTCACCTTAATAATTATAACATAATTAATTTTCGAATTTTTATTAAATAATTCACTCACATTAAATTTAATAAATCCACAAATTAATATAGCATAAAAATACGGGGTATTACATACTCCCCCCCCTAATAATGGAATTTCGTCCCAAAATTCGGAAAATAAGCAATACCGGGTAAAAACAACTCTGGATATCTCTCGTGCATATCTGCCTCACGCTCCCAAGTGGATTCCTCCACATTATGATGCTCCCACTAGACCCGCACAAGTGGAACTATCTTCGACCTCAATGTCCTCTCACTATAGTCTAGGATAGCCACCGATCTCTCCTCGTAAGAGCTATCAGGCTGTAAGTCGATCTCATCTATCGCAATGTGAGTATGGGCCATATCATCCCGAAGATACCGTCTCAACGACGAGATGTGGAATACATCCTGATTGCGATGTAAATGCTCTGGCAGTCCCAACCTGTATGCAACCGGACCAATCCTCTCAATGATGGGAAATGGTCCCACGTACCTCGGATCCAACTTCCCCTTCTTCCCGAACCTCATCACTCCCTTCATAGGAGATACACGCAATAACACTTGGTCCCCCACACTAAACTCCCGAAAGAACCGTTTCGCATTGGCGTGGCTCTTCTGCCTGTCCTGGGCTACCCGAATGCGACTCCTGATCATCTCGATCCTCGCGGAGGTCTCCTGAATCACCTCTGGTCCTAGAAACTTGTTATCCCCCACTTCGAGCCAACAAGTTGGGGAACGACAAGGCCTGCCATACAAATCCTCAAATGGAGCCATGCCAATCGTGAACTGATACGAGTTATTATAAGCAAACTCTACCAGTGAAAGGTGTGGCTCCCAACCTCCTCCAAAATCAAGAACACACATGTGTAGCATATCCTCCAACATCTGATTAGTACGCTCTGTCTGTCCATCTGTCTGTGGGTGATAAGCTGAACTCAACCTCAAATCAGTACCCATAGCCTCCTGAAAGCTCTCCCAAAAACGTGACACAAAAATCTTGTCTCTATCTGACACAATATTCAGGGGCACCCCGTGTAATCTGACGATCTTAGCAATAAACAACTGAGCATACTGACCCGTGGTATAATCTGTCCGCACCGGTAGAAAATGAGCCACCTTGGTCAGACGGTCTATAATCACCCAGATAGAGTCGTGGCCCCGCTGTGATGTAGGCAACCCCGTAATAAAATCCATGGAAATACTCTCCCACTTCCACGCGGGTACTTCCAATGGCTAAAGCAACCCTGAAGGTTTCTGATGGTCCACCTTCACCAGTTGACAGGTCGAACACTTGGACACAAACTCAGCAATGTCCTTCTTCATCCCACTCTACCAGTATTATCTCCTCATATCCTGGTACATCTTATCCCCTCCAGGATGTACCGCAAATCGAGACTCGTGAGATTGGGTCATCATCGCATGACGTAATTCATCCCCTTATGGAACTACCAACCTCCCATTAAACCTCAAACCCCCATCAGAACTAACAGAATAGGACTCAGCACCCTCGGTTAAAAGTCGTACAATCTGCTCCTGGCAAAACGGGTCTGTGGTCTGTGCCTGTATCACCCTCATAATAATCTCAGGTGTGACTGACATCACGGATATGAAAGAGCGGGCTACTGCATCCTGGTGACCCAACTCCTTCCACTTTGCTTTCCAGACGTCTTCTACCTCGTCTACCGGTCTACGACTCAACGCATCAGCAACTACGTTGGCCTTCCCCGGATGATACTGTATATCGAACTGGTAGTCCTTCACAAACTCTAGCCATATGTGCTGACGCATATTCAGCGCTCGCTGAGTGAATAGGTACTGCAATGACTTGTGGTCTGTGAACAAACGGAATTTCTCCCCCAATAAATAGTGCCTCTATATCCTCAATGCAAAGACGACCGCTACTAACTCCAGGTCGTGGGTGTGGTAATTCTTCTCATGCGGCTTAAGCTTGCGGGAGGCAAAAGCTATAGCCTTCTCCTCCTGCTGAAGTACTCCCCCAAGTCCCCGTAAGGACGCATCGGTGTAAACCAGGTACTCCACATCCGGCTTTGGTAACGTAAGGACCGGTGTTAAAGTAAGCTTTTCTTTCAGCTCGTCGAAAGCCAACTGACAAGCATCATCCCAAACATATGGTACCCCCTTGCGAGTCAGATTTGTCAGTGGACCCGTTATTTTGGAGAATCCTCGAATAAATCTACTGTAGTAACCAGCTAACCCCAAGAAACTACGCACTTTCGTCGGTGTCATGGGCTATCCCCACTCCCTCACCGCTGACACTTTACTCGGGTCAACTGCTATCCCCTGCTCAGAAACAACATGCCCCAAGAACTGTACCTCTCGCAACCAGAATCCGCACTTCTCGTACTTAGCATACAACTGATGCTCCCGTAGAGTCTGAAGAACCTGCCTCAAGTGCTCGGGATGCTCCTCCTCGGAGTGTGAATATATCAAGATGTCATCTATGAAGACGATGACAAACTGATCCAAAAACTCTCTGAATACTCGGTTCATTAAGTCCATGAAAATGGCTGGAGCATTTGTGAGTCCGAACGGCATCACCCTAAACTCATAGGACCCATATCTCGTTAAGAAGGCAGTCTTTGAAACATCCTGCTCTCTAATACGCAACTGATGGTACCCCGACCTCAGATCTATCTTCGAAAAGAAAGTTAATCCCCTCAACTGGTCGAACAGATCATCGATTCGAGGAAACGGATACTTATTTCGTATCGTGACCTTGTTCAACTCCCGGTAGTCCACACACAATCTCAGTGAACCATCTCTCTTCTTCACAAACAGGACTGGAGCGCCCCAAGGTGAGGTACTCCTATGAATGACGCCCTAACCTAACAGCTGCTCTATCTGATCTCGTAGCTCTCGCATCTCTGCCGGAGTCATACGGTACGGTGCACGTGTTATAGGTCTCGTATATGGCAATAAATCTATGACAAAGTCTATCTCACGACTGGGGGTTAGGCCTGGTATCTCCTGAAACACATCGGAATACTCCCTGACAACTGGGATCGACTCTAAGGGAATCACGACCTCCTTAGAGGTATCCTCCTCTATGTAAATACAAATGAGCGGTCAAACCCCCCTCTAGGTGAGGCATCGCCACTAAAAACAGCTCTTGCCCCGGATTGGCAAAACCATTGCTCCCACCGAAGAAATCAATCATGGCTCTATAAGCTGCGATCCAATCCATACCGATAATCACATCGTGCTCGTGCATGTCTGCAGGTAATACCAAACTACCGGTCTCGACCCCCACTCCCTGGCATATAAAGAAAATAAGGGACCCACTCCCCAGTGGTGAGTCTACACACGTCACGGTGCTCTCTGCTGGGGATAATAACCCTAAGGCCTTCACAAAATGCGTAGCTATAAAACAATGTGTTGCCCCCGTATCAAACAAAACTCGACCCATAGTACCATGGATAGGAAACATACCCTCAATCGGGGGTGGTGCTTGTGGATCTTCTGCCTGGTGGACGTTATATACACGTCCATACTGTAACTTCCCCTATTGCACAGGAGCTGCTTGAACGGCTAGTAGGGCTGGCACCTGGGCTAGAGATGGGAGGGCAGGTGGAAAAAGTGGCCTCTGTTGCTCATTACGGGCTCCCTGCTGTTGTGGGGCCCTATCACCCTCCAGACAATCCTAACATCTGTGTCCATATTTACCGCACCCAAAACATCGGCCTCTGAAGTTTCCTCCCCTCTGTCCCTACTGACCACGGCCCTGTTGGCCGTTACCTCCCCGCCACTGGCCCCATTGGCCCTGATTAGCACGCTATTGGCCCTGCTGGCCCTGCTGCTGACCCTGTTGTCGGTGTTGGCCTTACTGGCCCTGCTGATTAGGCTGGCCCTACCTATAACCCCCAAATCCCTGCCTGGAATCGCCTGAACGGAATCTCTTAGCCGGATCCCCCTAATGGGAACTCTGCTCATGCTGACGAGTCTGTACATGAGATGGTGCCCCACTGGCACTATTACCCCCGGTCCTGCCCTGCTGGCTGGACTCTCCTGCTCTCTTGCTTCCCTGAAGATGGAAGCGATGATCCAGGCAATGTAGCAACGCGGCATTGAGTACATCAGTGAAAGTACTCAGGGATAAATTCCCAATAAGGTGCTGACGGATCCTCCAAGCTAACCCGTCGACAAACATCATAATCTTCTTGCTCTCAGTAGGTGCCTCATCTGGCACAATGGTGAGAAGTCTCGTGAACTCCTCTACATACTCCGCTACGGAAAGACTCTCCTTCTTCAGATTCAATAATTTCTTCCTCATCTCTGTCTGCAATGCAGGTAGAAAGAACTTGCGGTCAAACCGCTCCCAGAACGACTGAATAGGGATCGTGTCCCTCTCCTCCAAAGTGGTAGTGGACTCCCACCACTGTAATGCGACTCCCACCAGCTTAAAGGAAGCCAATAACTTCTTTTTCACGTCAGTGCACTCATACATACGGAGATGCCGCTGGATGTCTTTCCTCCATTGGCTAACTGTGATAATATCAGAGCTACCAGAGAACTCAGGGGGGATGCGCTTTCTAGAAGGCATCCCTAACCCTCTCCCATGCAGATGGGAGCTGTGTTGGTAATGGCGCCACTGCCTGAACCTAGGGTGGAGCCTGCTGAACTACCGCTAGTGTGGCATTCACCGCCTGAGCAACAATGGCAGCTACATCGTTTGCATTCATGGTGCCTGGTGCCGGAGCTGCTGGCTGATCGGCCTGGGCACGCCTATCCCTCGGAGGCATCTAAAATGTGAAAAAATTTATTAGTCTACAGTTTTTATCAAATCTCAATTAGCTGAAGACTTAAACGTAAAAGCAAGAGTACAACAATCCTAAAAATAGGGCTCTATAGCAAAAACGTTAAGCTGAAAGCGAAATAAGCCGTACAGATCCTATGGACACTAGAACCTGATTCTCTGATACCACCTGTGACACCCCGCCTAATTAAATACCGGGCGATCACTCCTTTATTAAATTAATTCAAGGTGAACAGTGGGTTCAATCTCAGCATCACTGTCGATAAAAATAAATTTTCCAATTTAACACCCTAATTAATTAAACTAAGTGTCAAAACCATTTTCATACGTACTTTCCAAATTTTATTTAAAGAAAAATCATTTATTTTATTAACAACATTCAATAAGTAAGAATCACACCACATTAAATTCTGCAACATAATCCAATTAATGTAAAACATTCGTCAATCGAATGTCAACATACGAAATCTAAAGTCACACATCCAAACTGAATAAATCCCATAGTAACAATATTGGAAATAACTGAAATACAAATGTCCACTATCAACGAAATAATGGAAAGAGATACACATGCCCAACTAAATGAAAGTACTAAGAGTGGATCCGAATGAACGAAGTCGTATAATCAAGAGACCTGTAACTCCCACCTAAGCTGCAGCGCGTTCCTTCCAAGAGATCCTAAGCAAGACGCCCCTGTGACTGGGCACCTGTAATACATACATATAAAATTCGTTTAGCAAGTATTTAAATTGATACAGGCCAATGCAACAACATATTAGTGCGACACTCTCTTGAGAAATTCTCACCTCTCGTCTAATGTGCACACCTATCGCACTAACCTTCCCAACGGTCTATCTTATCATTTTATCACACTAACCTTCCCAATAATTTAACTTATCTTAAATTACTCGTAAGATTTCAAAACCGAACAATAACATTGTTTAAAAAGGATACTTCCAATTAGTAGCACAATTCTCGTTTTAGCTTCATTAATTTATAAAGTTTCCCAGTGTCATATTATAGTTTCCAAACAAGTATTTCCGATTTATAGTCCAGAATTTTTTCGCACTTACCATATCACAGCAACAGTTTAAATTTCCCAAATTTCAGATATATATATTAAGCACTCGTATAATATATACATTCTAACAGCACCAACATACAAACTATGGTGCAGGCATACTCTTCTATCTAATCCCCGTATCGCTCACACTAAGGTATATACAAGTTCGGAATCACTCTCGAACTGTATCAACATATGTACACAAACAAGATTGAGGCGAAGCATAGATTCAAAGTCTCTAAGAGGTCAGTACATACCCTCATGGCTCTTAGGACCGTCTGAACTATCATTCCGATAGCCTATACCAAGGATATCTATCTCCTAGGGTACGACTCAATATCCTCCATAAGGCAACACAGGATAAGATCGTCCCAGCGCGGTAACCTCAGGGATAGCAAGTAGCGCGGGCATGGTTTTCCCACGTATGTAATATATGCATACACAATATTATAAATATACCCCTTGTTATCGTATCAGTATGGGTTTCTCTCATCACCCATAATTACCATATTTATCCTTAATTTTTCACATTAAGTATTTCGTATAAGGGTTCGTCTTTAACCTTAACCCGAAGGGTCTTCCCATTTATTTCGTGACACTCGTGGGCTCTAACCTCCCAAGTATAAAATTTAGTAAGTATTCTCTTAAGGTTCCAACGTAACTCTCTTACGCACCTCTCCTTTTAATACATAAATTCATCGACCCTTAAGTAATTATCCCAAAATGCAAATCCTCGTCTCACATTAAAAGTCCCCAATATTTATTCATATAACATACTGGTCTTCCCTATCTCCCAAAACATTCTATTAAGGATGCCCAAAAAGTATTTCATGATAAATTAAATTTAACTCATTTAATAAGGGAAATAGAAGTCTGCCAGGAGGGGACGATCGATCGAGGTTTGGGGCTCGATCGATCGAGCCTTCGATCAATCGATGGTCAGGGCTCGATCGATCGAACAAGCAGGTCTGCGAAAACTGAAATTCTGCAGTTACGGGTTTCATCTCCAAACATCAACAATTTCCATCTTTTCTAATCCCAATCGCCCCAGAATTTATACTACTAACCTTAAATCATCATATTAGGTATTTTCAACGTAAAGCATGTGGATTTCTATCATTTAATCAAGGATTGACAGCCCCAAAAGTTAATTAATTATCAGAACCCTAAAATTCTCTTAATCGTGGTTCTAACAAGTATTTCCAGAATTTTCTTCTAATACATCATTAAAATTTCGTGGATTATTCTTCTACATCACCAAAAATTCCCAGAATAAGATTTAAGTCTTTACTACATGCAAATCCCTATCACAATTTGGGTTTTCTTCCATATAGTTCATCCCTAATCATTCCTAAACTAATATGGAAATTGCACCAACAAAATAAGCAAGATAAACACTTGCCTGGGATTTTCAGAAGTCTGGATTGCGGCTGATTTTGGCGTGGTTGCGTTCCCCGGCTCGCGATCTACGCGTTGGTGGTGGCGGCGGTGTAAATCGTTGAGTTTTGAGCCTTGGAATTGCTTGAGAGCTCTCTCCTCTCTTCTCCAATGGCCGTTCTAGGTTTTGGGTATTCTAACCCTAGACGACAACCTCAATATCAGATATAGCCCCTCTAATTTTCGTGGGTTTAATTACCGAAAAATGTGAAATGACCAAAATGCCCTCCCGAGTTACTAATTAGGCCTAAAAACGCCCCGAGACCCAAACTACACCCCCGGGTACACTTTTCTGACTATCTCGACCCTTACGGATGCGTTGGAGCACTCAAAACGACCATATGGGCAACTTATAAAATATTCACTTTTTATTTATCAAAATTTAGTCCCGACGCGACACGAGCATGTCCCGACTTAAATTTTCGAAATTGCCATTTAACTCACTCATGACATTCAATATAACCAATATAATATATTACTTCGCTCATTAGTAATATTCAAAAAAATTCCTATAATTACTAACTCTCGTCACGTTAATAATTATAACACAATTAATTTCTGGATTTTTATTAAATAATTCACTCACATTAAATTTAATAAATCCCCAAATTAATATAGCATAAAAATACGGGGTATTACACTCGACACATAAATCCATCTTCTTTCCTCTTCACACGTTTTTTCTTTACTTCTTCGGTGTCTTCGAGTGTGGGCTTGGGAATTTGCTCAAGATTTTCATTTAGAATGCATACTACTTTTAGTGATGTGAGGAAGAACATAACTTTCTCTGGCCAATGGGTGAAATTTCTTCCATCGAAATGGTCGAGTCGGATTAATTCTTAACTCATGACTTGGATAGATTGTGCCACTGTTGCTTCCATTTGAGTGGAGTAATTAGTAAGAATTTTTGCCTAAAACTTTGGGAGTTTTGTTATCGAAAGAACGAAATATTTAAATTAATTTATGTAAGGCACGTTCTAGGAATGTTGTCTTTTAGGAAAAAATTCTCCCAATCCAGTTGAGACAGAACTGCGAGTACACTATGAGCTTTATAAAATTTGTCTTCTGGGTACAATGCAATGTATGGACAGTTGTTTCATTCAAACTATATACTGTTTGATCAAACCAAGAACCCTCTAAATTTTTAATCTGATAATAGAAAAATTTATAGGATGAAGAGAGGAGAAATTAGCAATTTTTGGTGTCCAAAACACAGTCCTGGAACTCTTTTTATAGCCATTTATGTGTCTGTAAGTGCCAAGTGCGCGTCAAAGCACGCAATGCGCCCTAAGTCACACAATCACCCTTTCGCGCGCCGCGTGTCGCGTTTCGCAATTGCTGTTTCTTAAGCACCACCGCAATGCGTAGGATCATAGACTTTTGTTTGACTTGTCAACTAAGAATCTTAGTTGTCCTTTAGGTGATATACCACTACTTTTTGTAGTAATCTTCCAATGTGGGACAAGGTGGGAAATCACTCTCATATCTTTCACACCCATTTCTCATGTTGCTTCCTTCTAAAAATAAAACCCAAACTAAAAAATTAAAACACCAATTAATATAATAAAAATTACAACTAAATATTCTATAATATTATATTAATGATGAAATTTATCCAACATTCCCCCACCAATTTCAATATACACAAGAGAGGATACAAAGGATCGATTACAAAATAATAATAAAAAACTTTTGGCACTATCACTGAAATCTAGTACATAAATGAGAAGTGTCTTTCGGACTTGAACTTCCATATAGTGTAAACAATTCAAAGCTCCATCAAGGTGCTGTGGTGAACTTGTCTTGAACCAAGAACCCTTTGAGACGAGCCGAAACTATCACGCATACTGATTTCTGAGTTTTAGAGGTGTTCTTCTAACATGCACATTTTTGGCCTTGTGTTAATCCTGATTTCACGAGCGCTTTAGGAAGGGTCTTGATTCCATAGAAAGCGGCCACACTTTCGACACTCATATAGGTAAATCAACTTTAGTGATTCTGCGAGTCAAACTTATATGATTTATTAAGAAGTAATCTCCATCCTCTAACATGTAGAAAACCAACACTTGGCACATAGGAATGGAACTTTGGTATAAAATTCCTAGTGTTCCATAACTACAATTTAACTTGTTTGTACCACATTGAACTCTATCTATATTTTCAAGATATGAGTTGGGTTCCCATTAAATATAGTTATGTTATTTAATAGACCTTAGTCCCATTACTTTTGAGGTGATATATATCATTTCCCTAACAAGACCTTTAGTCAGAGGATCTGCTAAATTCTTGTTCGTTTTAACATAGTCAACTGTAATTACTCCTTCCTTGAGTAATTTTCTTATAATTTGAAGCCTCAGACTAATGTGTCTAGATTTTTCATTCTATGTTTTGTTTGAAGCTTTATAAATTGTGGCTTGGTTATCAAAATTTATCATAATACAAAGAGATGGCATTTACATAAAGGAATATCATATAACACATTTCTAAGCCATTCTGCTTCTTCACATGTATCTTCTAGGGCTATAAATTCAGATTGCATCATTGAATTTGGCACCTATGGTCAGCCCAGTACCTTTCCAAGGAACCTAGATTCATCAACAAAACTTCGAGAAAAACTATGTTTTGGGTTCCAAAAATAACTCACACAAAAAGTCTGGGATTTTTGAATTGTAAAAATAGAGTTTTAAACCCTCAAAAAGATGGAAAATAAACCAAAAAACACTCAAAACGTATTCCGTTAAAACAAGTGTTTTCTCCACTCGAAATATAGTAGCCTCACACCCTTTATATAATGAAAATCAAGGCGGTGACATGTCAAGGCAAAACTTCTCATTCTAACAAGAAGCGAAGCCGTTCAAGAGAGATTTGATCTCGTTTGAATGAGAAACGATGTCGTTCGAACGACATTGTGGACGTGTCACTTTTTGTACAGTCTTTTATGAAACTTGGAAACCTAAAAACTAATACTATTTACGAGATCATAAAAGTTTATCCAAACCTTTTATGAATAAAATCATTTAAAATCCATTCAAAAATTATTTTTCATAAATAAAAAAATATTTTGCTTTTCATAAAAATAACCCAACACTTTTTATGCAAAATGTAAATGGAACTAAAACACATTTACCAAATTTGTCCTTGTTGGGCATGATTGTTGAAGTTGTCTTCAAATTCGGATCGTCTTTGAAGATGAGATCTTCTCATTTCTTTGATGACTTGTATAGGTAAACGATATAGTAAATTGATAACGAAAAATAATGTCCTTACAAATCCCCCCCTATGTCTATGTCGGTACAAAATAAAAATATTCGAATTATCAAACAATGACCTATACAAATCTACCCTCCCAAAAACTCAAATATGGAAAGATAAACTGAACACATCTTCAAACTTGTCTTCAACAATCAACTTTTCAAATCTCCAAGATTTTCTCATCGGGGTGTGAAATCTAAACATCTTCAATTGTACCTACACACATGAGACATAGCAAAAACCACGTGACGTATCGAGTTTGAAATGATATAAACATAAAGCAGGTAAGCATAATCAAAACTCCCCCATGAAATCATAATTCGTTCTCCCCCTTTTTATTTGTTCTAAATAGACAAGGAAAAGAATAAACCAAATAAATAAAATTGGGGTGTCATGGTAAACAAGCAAACAAACTATTTTTTAATTTTTCAAATTTTTATACAAAAATCAAAAATATGATGTTACAAAAAAATGACACACCATGAATTTATACTCGGACAACCAAATCATGGAAATGGAATGAATGGGTGTGAACAAATTCGATTAGAAAATTAACTCAATCATATCATATGTGCAAGATGCATAAGTTTACTCCTAATGAATGAACATCAAAAGTAGTCCTTAGGTGTAGAATTTCTTGAATTTAGGTGGCATTGCCTTAATCATGTCAACAAATCGAAGTATAAATGATTTCCACCCCAATAACATCCAAAACTATGTAATGCTTTTTTTATGACGTTCAAGGATGTGCAAACCGTATTGAATTTTCCAACCAAACTCCCTCATATATAATTTCTTTTTGCGGTGATCTAAATTCTCAATCATTGGAGAATTGGTGAATAAACCTAATGGCCCATTTTTGGCGTATATATCTTTTTATTGCCTTTTAATTTTTTCGGGATCTTTTAAATCTCATTGGACCCCGAATAATTTTCAATTCCTCACTTTTTTAGGTCCATTTAAATGGTGGCTTAATCGCAAAGGATAAATGAGTACCATTCGTAGCCCTTAGCCGTTTTTCAAAATAAAACACACAAATCTCACAAACGGTTTATAACATGCACTACTTTTTATCACGGTTTATCGCATTTGGTTTATTGTATTGATAGAATTGAAGCGGAAACACTCAACCAGCATGTGATAGACAAGCACAAACATCAAACAAATCCGTGCATGTGAGAAATAAAGGACAAATAGAGTCAATCATGTAGGTAGTAACACTATATCATCTCAAAGACTCTAAACTTTGTAAAGCACATGAATGACAAAATATATTGTCTCAAAACACTATCAAACAGTCATATTGATATGGCATGAAGTTGTTACTTCGTCATCCTAAGTGTGCATTCATATAAGGTTAAAACAAACTACAAATCTCTTTTTGAATTTTTTTAATTTTTTTCTAAAAAGAGAAAATATATTTGTATTTTTCAAACACTGTTAAGAAACAACCCAGCAGAACGATTAACATATAGCAGGAAGAAACAGGGACTGCAAACAGAATATTATTCCATGGGTCGTTTGAAGGAGATGCCATGTCGTTCTAATGACAGGCTATCTCGTTAGAACGAGAAAGTTAAATTTTCCTAGATTACACAGAAAGACATGTAGTTTTGTCCAATGAAAAAATTCATAAAAAGAGTTCCTAGAATGGACAAACAGTTCCAAAATGGTGATAAAATAGTACCAAAAATAAGAAAATAAAATAAAATACAAATGGTACATACTAGTAATAGGCAAACGTGTCATCATGTAAATCACCCAATGCTAGCAAACATGTTTAGACCTCAACCGGGAAGTGCGGTGGAGTTCTCCAAAGATGGTGACATCTTTTGAAACAACTCCGTTAAATCATGTGAATTCTTGACCAAAAACTTTACTTGGTCGCGAATATGTGAAAAGTCTCTATAATTGTGTGCAAGCAAAGTGTTATAAGTGGGTGCATGCACGTGAGCATGTGTAGTGGCATAACTTGGCACGAAACCCAACTTAAAACAAAATTCCCTAAGGTGTCCTCGCTTTTTTCAATGGGAGTAGACATAAACCGGCCTAGTAATTAATTTTTCAAAAATTTTAGGATGTGTTCTCCTAACGGGAATAGGACGCCTAGGTGCGTTGGGGTGAGAAACACGTGAATCAATCACCAAAGTGGGAATCGGCTCTAGTGAAACAAAAGACGTGGACGCACTATCATAACCTTTTCCTAAACTCTCATCACCACATAAAACGAGATTAAGAACCATCTTTTCAACCTTCTTAGAGGCATTCTCTAAAGGGACTTTGACCTCCTAGGCACGTTCGAGATCACTCTCGAGTTGGGATACACATATCGTCAGACTAGACACCGTGTTGGTTAAGTCACACTTATCCCTTTCCAACACTTCCTTCTCTCTTTCCAAATCTAAAACCCGATGACCTAAATCTCTATTTTACCTTTTTGTTTTCAACGTCTCGGTGTACAAATCCGTAAAGACTTTTTGGATCTCACTTTCATCTCCACTCTCAAACTTGTTCTCATTTCCACTAGAAACACTTGACTCATCGTCGTCACTCTCGTGGACATTATCATCGGGGGACAAAGTGGGTGAATTCACATGACTCGAAAAATCTACACACATCCCATGATCTAAACCTTTTTTGAACTCATCTTTCTCATCATCTCCCTTACTATCACTAAGAGTGGCAGGCATGGCTATTTTCTTCCCCTTTGTCTTAAGCCTAGGAATGAAACGTTTTGGAAGAGATCTCAAAATCTTTTTAACGACACACGTGTTATCAGTAGGCTCACCTAAATTAAAACTCGTGTTAACAATGTCTAACAAACATGCATAAAACTCATCAAAACGTTTAGACTTAGGCATGGAAATGGTCTCAAATTGGGTGGCCAGATTTTGTAACTTTGATTATTTAACCGCGTTCGTACCCTCATGTGACAATTGGAGGACATAACATGCCTCTTTAGACGTGGTGCACATCATAATTCGGCGGAAGTCGTGTGGGGTGACAGCTCTCGAAATAGCACTCAAACCACGTGAATTAAAATTAGACATTTTCAAATCATCTTGGCTCCAATCAAACACAGGTTTGAAAGAGGTGATGTTATTAGCAGTGATAGTGGGAGGAGTCCACCCTCTTTCATAAAGAAACCAGACTCGTCCGTCAATGGCTTTTAACTGGGATTTCATACGAGATTTTCAATAGGCATAATTAGACCCATCAAAAATAGGCATTCGATTATATAAGTTCTCGTTTTGAAACATTACGACAAACTTTCAAAAATCAGTTTTTTTCAAAAAAAAATCAATATCACACAAGTTTGCGGAAAATAGGAATGCGCGATAAATTAGCGTAACTTGCTCTGATACCAATTTGAAAATGTGTGCCGTGTGCGATACTGAATCAAATAGATTCAAAATTTCTGATACAGACTTATTCAATTGGATGTCTAAATTTACACAAACCAAATAACAATTAAATCATCCCCTAAACATGCATCTACGTGTCAATTCAAATCTCAAATTTAATCAAGTGATGAACAAGCTGACAAAGATAGATTTCAGGAAAAAATCCCCGGAGGACAAAAACCTTTTATTTCCACTATAATTTGTAAAGGAGCGGTTTACAATCAAATTACAATGAAAATATAATTTGACTTATGAAATACCCGCAGGTGTCGGTTAGTAGTCATCAAATCAAGAACACCGCAACACTCCCTATGACACGCAGTCGATCAGCCCAGTACCTCCCGTAAGTGGCACCTATGGTTAGACTAATACCTTTCCAAGGCACCTAGATTCAGTAGCAAAACTCCTAGCAAAACTATGCTTTGGGTTCCATAAAAAACTCACACAAAAGTCTGGTATTTGTGAATTGTAAAAATAGAGTTTTGAACCCTAAAAAAGATGGAGAATAAACCAAAAAACACTCAAAACGTATTCCGTTAAAACCAGTGTTTTCTCCACTCGAAATATAGTAGCCTGACACCCTTTATATAATGAAAATTAAGGCGGTGACATATCAAGGCAAAAACATCTCGTTCGAATGAAAAGAGACGTCATTCGAGCGAGATCTGATCTCGTTTGAACGAGAAACGACGTCGTTCGAACGACATCGTACACGTGTCACTTTCTGTACAGTATTTTATGAAACTTGGAAACCTCAAAACAAAGATTGTTTTCATAAATAATTTGTGAATAAAATAAATTTATGAATAAAATAATTTAAAATCTTTTCAAAAATCATTTTTCATAAATAGAAAAATATTTTACCTTTCACAAAAATATCCCCACTTTTTATGCAAAATGTAAGTGGAACTAAAACACATTTACCCAATTTATCCTTGTTGGGCATGATTGTTGAAGTTGTCTTGAAATTCGGATCGTCTTTGTAGATGCGATCTTCTCAATTCTTTGACGACTTATATCGGTATACGACATACAAAATTGATAACGAACAATAATTTACTTACAGAGGAAATCCACGAGGAGTCTCTCATCAGGCTAAAGCATATGATCATTTCACCACATACTATGACCCCTCCAGGTGCAGGAATACTCGTGTAGTTATACCTCACATCCACCACGAGGTCCGTTGGAGCTCTGTTATCACAGGAGATTGACGGGAAGGAATGACCAGTCTACTACCTTAGTGGAATCATACACGGGACAGAGGTTATAGTAGCTTGGAAAGGAATTGTTTAGCCTTAGTCTTTGTATCACAAAAACTTATACAATATGTGCTATCTTTTACAATTCATATTGTAACGAGATGTGATCCTATTATGTTTTTTTTAGCAACAACTATATTTATTGGTAGGGCAGCTAGGTGGTTCCTCATCCTCTCAAAATATGACTTGAAATGCGTAGTCCCTTGTGTAATCAAAATCCAATCATGTTCAGACCTCTTGGCAATCTTTCCATCTGGGATATTTGAGTCACCACGAAAGAGCATTCTAGGAGATGATTTACAAGCCAATAACTTAAACGCAAGCGAAGAGGAATGGACGATGCAGTTCGATGGATCTTCAGCGAAGAAGAAAGGAGGAGTAGGGATTATTCTTTCAAGAGATACGGAAAAAATTTGTCTTTCCTACAAGTTAGATTTCCCTTGTTCCAACAATGAAGCAGAATATGAGGCATTGGTGTTGGGGTTGCTAGAGGCCCTTCGAAGGGGAATTCTGTATCAAGGGTGATTTGAACTTAGTGATTCAGCATGTAAGTGGAGAATATATGTTGAAACACCTCAGTCTGGAACCTTATAGAACAATCATTCAGAAGCTTCTCAACTAGTTCTATCGGACCAAGATCAAGAGGCATCCCTGAATAATGAACCTCCATCCAAACGGCTATGCCACCATCGCTCAAAATATGATCATGAGAAGTGATACGACCACATTCATGATTCAACGAAGAATAATTCCCTCGGTGATACAGTCAATTCTACCAATGGAGGATGACTCTAACTGGAGGGGAGAGATCAGAAAGCAATTAGAGTCTGGGGAAGGAGCAATAGAGCTTAGAGGGTTCCAAATCAGGGAAACCTTTACTTCAGAAATAGAGGAGGATGGTTGTCCAGATTCATCGGTCCATAAAACCAAGAGCGTAGATTAAAGAAAACACATGAAGAGCACTACAAAATAACTGAGATCCATCTTACAGGAGAATTTAAAGGGAGGGATACTTCTTGACTAGAATGAAAAAGGATGCAGTAGAGCAACAATGGAAGTGTGATAAGTGCCAACTGTTCTTCGAAGTAACTAGATGCAATTTCATTAAAGCTTAACCATATTGGAGGCAGCCCTATATTGACTTCATTAAAGATGGAGTTGTCCCAATAGAGAAGATTGATGCGATGAAACTCAAACGAAGGGTCCCAAGGTTTTACGTTCAAGAAAGGCATCTTTATCGAAGAGGTTACTTCAATAGGACATTGTGTTGCATCAAAAAGGAGGAAGCAGTCGAAGTATTAAAACAAGCTCATAACCCAGCTCACATAGGAGGAGCAAAGTTGTATGACCAACTGATGATGTTGGGGTACTATTGGCCAATGATGGAAAGAGACTCTATTGAGTTTTTTCGATAATGTAAAGCTTTCCAACTTCATGGAAATATGATATATGCTCCATCGGTGGATCTACACTCTCTGTCAATAACTTACCCTTTTCACACTTGGGCGTTCGACCTGGTAGGGGAAATACATTTGACGCGACTCAGAAACTGTCTCTAATGTGCGTTCACTCTTGGCTCAAGTGCAAGCCTATAGCGTTACTAATAAACTCGATAAGTCAAGATCGTATCCACAGGGAAGTAGGATAACAGAGTTGTGACGACGTTGGATAGATAAAGAAATCCTAACTCTAACTTTAAAAAGGAAAAGGAAAAATGATTTGATTTGTGGAATGACTACTCTATATGCAATTATGAAATTATGAAAAGATGCAATTATACTAAATTACCTAAAATACTGATGAAGAATGATTTAAAACAGTAAACTATATGATAATAAAAACAGGATGGGAATACAATCCCCTAACCCTAGTGTATTGCAGGTAAAATACTAATTGTAAATTTAACTGATTAATTAGACCCAGAATTTAGTACTCCCAAGCATTACGGTACGAGGTTCAAACCCTCGTCATACTTAATCTGAGGATGAGTATATAGGTATCGTGATAGTAATGCTCGAATTGCATTCTAAAGTATCCCGGTTACCCCGAGGCAAACGAGATCTAATTATCTACAATTGTCGTGTTCCTACGCGATACGGTCGTAATCAATCACTAAATTCAGAGGATTAATGTTATAGACATGCAATTATCACATCAGGCTGGGTTCATGTATCCCGACCTTAGAAAATCTAGCCTAGCATGCTTAATCTAATGAAAACAATTTTGGAATTGCAGAAAACTATGATTAAACTAATGAAAATTTGTAGAATGATGTAGAAAGGAATTGGACTGAAGAAAAGTAACTCCTAATCTTACCAAAGCAGTAAAAGCAGTAATTAAGAACACTTGGAATCATAGCAATCTGATTAATCTTCAATCTTCAAATTAAAAGAATAAAGTATCACAGCAATCTGATTAATCTTCAATCTTCAAATTAAAAGAATAAATTATCTTTGAACTAGGGTTTTCTGGAAAGAAGGGAAAATTATACTAATTCTTTGTGCTAAAAATGATAATAACTTGAGTTTATATACCCAACAGAATTTCAGGAGTTTTAGTTACACTAATACTCTCCATTAGATGAAGATTAGAAAATTAAAATTGCGATAGCCGGACAGGTCCTCTCCTCCTCCGGACCGGTTTGCCTTTGATCCGGACCGATTCTTTTAATTTCTCGGTGGATCGGTCCTGTGTGGATCGGTTCTTTTATTTTTCTTCAGTTTCGATCCGTCTTCGGTCTGGAGTTCTCTGGAATGTGGCAGTGCGGACCGGTTCTTTTAATTTATGGGTGGACTGGTCTTGTGCGGTCCGATTATTTTAATTTCTGGGCGGACCGGTCCTCTCTTTATTTGACTTTTTCTTCTATGTTTGACTGCTCATAACATTCACACTGGGACTCCGATTGAGGTGCCGTTTTTCCAGTGTTCTTGTATTAAAAGCTCTTTAACTTTCCAATTGGCCCCACCTCCGGAATAAGGCTACAAAATTATGAAAATGCCCTTTACTCCTCGTTTCTTGGTTTCCTTTCACTGTTTTGAGTTCTCTTTGGCACTAACTTACATGAAATGCCTGTAAAACACATAAGAGATATAGAAAATACAAAATACTTGCCAAAAAGGGTTAGTAGAATAAATATAAGCCAAATCCAATCTATTTACACCGCACGAGATCATAAAAATACTGAAATTAAGGGGATAAATGTGAATAATTTATGCCTAATCAAATCCCCTAACTTAAAACTTTGCGAGTCCCAAGCAATGTAAAAGAATCCTAGCAAGTCTTAACTCTTGAAAATCACATTTTATTAGGATAGAATACCTTTTTCGCAGGCAAACGATTGCATTTAGTGTATGCAACAAGCCTTTAAACCCCTAGGTCACCCTAGTAGGATGAGTGGTGTCTCGTGAGGGTTTGTAGAGAATGTACCCACAAAATTCAACTCAAAGAAGATTCAAAATATGAAAAAATTATGTAATTCAAACTTTCCCAAAAAATAGTCATCATCAAGTCATATTTACAAGTCTCAAACCGTAGTGTGTGTGTGTGTGTGTGTGTGCGAAGCCAGAGATATAACCGCCAATTTGCACCGATTGATCATCACGTTAGTTACCCGAAAATTTGTTTCGATTTTAACTTCTCACGGAATGCTCTCACAAACGAATCTCTTGGATTATGGCTATTCTCTGGATATGCGTGATATAAAGAGTAAATATAATAGACGCAAAGTCACGCATACAAGTAGAAAGACGAAAATTTTATAGTGATAGGATCTCATCGACGGATTACGGTTTTAAAAAATGGGAACATTGCCTCTTTTTTGCGCATTCAACTTCTTTTATTATCTTTTGGTGTATTAGCTTTCCACGAGGTAACCAATTTCGCAATTTGGACTCGGTTAGGACTTTTTCAGGTTTTAAGGTATATTGGGTAAAATGAAAATAGTAGGGAAAGTTGGAATTGGAAAAGTCATTTATGATGTCCATTTGTGCTTTTTTCGGGCTATTGCTCATTTTTTCTTTTTTTTTCACTATTTTTTCTGTTTTTCACTTCTTTTTTTGCTATTTTTGTTGAGCATATCTATTTTTTTCTTGCCCCTTTTTATGCACTTTTCGAACTTAATTTTGAATTTTTTCTTTTTCATAATTTCGAGCTATTTGGGTTTTTTGGGTTGTCAAATGAAAGGGAAAATCTATTTGGCGCAATTTGGGTTGCAAATTTTTCGCATCTTTTTCTGGCCAATATTTTTGGGTGACAAACGATGGCCTACTTCGTAGTCCAAAATACCAATTGCATTACCATATGCGTTTCGAGATGAATTTAAGTTTAGAGATCAATTTTGGCACGTTTTTCAAAGCAATATCACACATGCTTTTCATAACCGATCAAAATAAAAGGGTTGAGATCCTGGACAACTTTTTAGGTGCTGAAAAGAACTTTATGTTAACAATTAACTCGGATTGATTTAAAAACTCGCAAAAAGTGATAGGCTCGAATCTCACCGGGTTTTGTTAATCTCCACACTTATTCATTAAGTCGTCAATTTTCGCTCAATTTCCATCTTTAGTCAATTTTGGCTTTGTGTATTTTGAATTTTACAACTTGAGACTTCAATCCGAATTTTAATGATATTTTTGAGAAATTTGAATTCCAATTTTTATTTATTTTGAACAAAAATATTTTTGGGTTTTCAAAATTTTATGATTTTTTTGGAAATTTCTGGGCATTTTTGAAAATTTGTGAAGTTTTAGAAATACGCACTTGTGAACCCCTAACTTAGACTTTGGCATTGTCCTCAAGCAAAAAGGACTAAAATCTAACTCAAAGCGAATGAAAAGTGCGAAAAAATAAAACAAACAAATATTAAAATGTAACAAGACACTATATGACACTCATGCATGACTCAAAAATACACTAAAAATCACCCCATATGCATCGGTGGTGCAACGACCACTCATCTCTCCACAAACTCACCCGACCCCACTCACGAGGTTCGATGCTCTCCTTGTCACTCCCGTCTTCCTTTCATATACCAACGACCGGAATAAGTTGGGCCCTTGCCCATAAATAAAAGAAAGATCGAGAGACTCATCAAGAGTACTCAGAAAGGGATCCCTGGGATGCTTACTCAAAGCATAGCTTGCGTGCACCGACTTGGAGGGAACTCCTAATTTTCGTTCAATTTTTGGAATGCATGGGTCGGACTCTATCGCCTTCGAGCCATCAAATGGTATGGGTGGATGGTCATTGAGAAGAAACTCATCAGATTTATCTTTCCACTTGCCCTATCCTAAATGACTACATGAGTCCAATAGAGGTTGGACTTTGTTGTGAAGGCTCTCATCCACCTGCTCAAATTCTCTCTCAACTCCCATTAGGCTCAACTCCTCTATGTCTCCCTCTTGCTTTGTTTCCATATTCCTTCTTCCTCTCTCCATCTCACAATTATTAAGTGGTGTGGGTGGGTAGTACTCGAGGAGAAAAATATCTATCGTGTCTTACCATTTGCTCTCCTATAAGAACTCATACGAACTTCTCCCAATGCCCTCTAAATTGTCACTCTCACTTGATGTAACAAGGCATACCCCTATCGGCTCTCGCATGTGGGTCCTTCCATGCTCGTGTGCTGCTACTAAAAGATCCATCTTTCGCGGTTCTCCTTCGTCACCCTCGTTCTTGATATTATTAAAAATATTTGTATTGAGGGTGATGTTCCAAAATGTTAATTGCATTCGCCCACTCCGAGTATTGATGAGTGCATTAGCCATAACTAAGAATGGGCGACCGAGGATAATGGGAACATGATTGCTAGGGAGAATGGAGGGATCCTCATCCCAAATGACAAAGTCCATCGGGAAGTAGAAAGTGTCTATTGGACAATCTCGTCCTCAATGATTCCCCGAGGCATCTTCACAGAGCGATTTGGGAGCTGGAGAGTCATATTTGTGGGCTTGAGTGCTCCCAAATCGAGTTTCTTATAGATTGAATAGGGTAGAATGTTAACACTCACTCTTAAATCTATTAGCACCCTTTCTATTCGGTTCTTCCCCATGATGAACAAAATGGTAGGTGCACCCGGATCTTTATACTTTAACGGAAGGTCACTCGATAAAACTGAACTGACATTTTGGGCTAAAAAGACATTCTTATTTACCTTTAGCTTGCGTTTCACCGTGAGTAAGTCCTTAATGAACTTAGCGTACGCGAGAATTTTCTGTATGGTCTCGAGAAAAGGTAAATTGATCTTTACTTGCTTAAGTACATCCAAAACATCGTCCCGAGAAGTGACTTTGGAGTGCAGGACCAACTGTTGAGGGTATGGGGCAGCGATGGGGGGTTTCACTACTACCTCGAGCTCATTAGTTCCTTCTTTATCACTCTCATTCAAAGGGACATCTTCGACCTCTTTCGTTTAGAGTGAAATCTCCTTATCTTTGGTTGCATCATGTGAGGGAGGTGACAAGTCAAGAACTCTCCCACTATGTAGAGTGGTAATTGCGCTACATTGCTCCGGATGGTCATGGGATGTGGATCTAACACTAGTTTGACCTTGGGGAGGTCTTTGGCCCTGGGCAGGAAACTTGCCCTTCTCTTGAACACTCAACGAGGACTGTATCTTTGACAGACTTGTATTTATGTCGCTAATTAAACGATCATATCTAGCATTAGTTGTAGTCTCGCTAGTGATAAATTGATTCATAGTATCCTCGAGATTTCTTCGCGGTGGCGGGATAAATGATCCTTGAGGTGGTGGTGCTTGCACATGTCCTTGCATGTGTGGAGCTTGTTGAAAGTGTTGTGGTGGAGGAGGGGTAACATGGGAAGTAGGGTTCATCGCATCATGTTGTTGCCCATAGCTAAAACCGGGATGGTTTTTCCATGAAGGGTTGTAAGAATTCCCATGCGGTGCACCGAAATTACCCTTAAATCCCCCTATACCAGTTACTTGTTATTGAAGCATCACATTGTAGGCAGGTATAGTCGGGAACTCCTCAGTTGAATGACCCGCCTCACAAATTGCACACACCTTCTCAACGGGGTTTGGTATGGATCCAGTTGGTCCTCTTCCACATATCCCATGTAGGTCTCGCACTTCTTTCTCAAGTATATCAATTTGACTATCCGCTATAGAACTTTTTTCTACATGAAATAGGTCGGACGCCGATGGAGTGGTGGTCACTTGACGATTTCGATTTTGAGCATTAGGGTCAGATATATCCAAGGATTGGGTAGTCTCGACGACATACCTCAGGTGAAGCTCAGCGCCGTGGGCGTCTAAGTCAACAAATGGACCACTACCCATGGTTTCAACGAGTTGCTTGGAGTTAAGATTCAGCCCATTATAGAGAAAAGAAATTATTTGCGCTGAATCAAATCCATGATGGGGGCATGAAGTAACTAACTCATTGAAACACTCATAACATCGATGAAATGGCTCATTTTATGATTGTCTGGACGCTTGAATTTGAACCTTTATGGAGATTGTTCGATGTGGTGGGAAGAATTTCTTGAGAAATCTATATTGCAACTCGTTCCAAGATGGGATCGAGCTTGGAGGTAAAGACCATAGCCAGGTCTTAGCTTTATCTTTTAGAGAGAAGGGGAAGAGTTTGAGGCGGATCACCTCTTGTGTGCAAGTTTGATCATTGAGAGTATCACACATATCCTCAAATTCCTGATATGGAGATATGGATTTTCAGAATCCATACCATGGTAATGGGGTAACATATGGATCATCCCGTTTTTAAAGCAAAATTGCCCAGCATTATACGGGAGTATAATGCATCCCAGAGTGATAGTGCACTCGGGATATAGGAATTCTCTCAGCGGGCGGTACGGGGCCTCTTCCTCACCTACGGCTGCACTACCTTGTTGTGACATTCCTCTCTCTCTTGAAGACTCGGTATCCTCACTTGGTTTGCTCGAAGTGTGCTCAGAGGTGTGTCCTAAAAAGCAAAACGGAGTGTTGTTTGAGATTGAGTGTGACGGTGTGGGAGGTGGAATCCAGAACTGTGGGGCGTTAGGAGTGTGAGGGCTATCTTGGTTGTACTCAACTATTGGATTTTTGTGAATGCTGGTTGGAGTATTATGGGGTGTGGGAGTGAGATCAGAATTTTACATTACCGGCTTATGAGAGATGATGGTGGATCTTTTTGTGCTTTTTGAAATTTTTATATGTTTTTGGATTTTTGAAAATTTTTGGTCAAAGTTTTAGATTAACTCGATCTAATCCTAAGTCTACCTAATTCCCCAGCAACGGCGCCAAAAACTTGACGCGACTCAGAAAGTATCTCTAATGTGTGTTCACTCTAGGCTCAAGTGCAAGCCTGTCGCATTAGTAATAAACCCGGTAAGTCGGGATCGTATCCACAGGGAAATAAGACAACAGGGTTGTGACGATGTTGGATAGATAAAGAAATCCTAACTCTGACTCTAAAAAGGAAAAGGAAAAATTATTTGATTTGTGGAATGATGACTCTAGATGCAATTATGAAATTATGAAAAGATTCAATTATACTAAATTACCTAAAATACTTATGAAGAATGATTTAACACAGTAAACTATATGATAAGAAAAACAGGAAGGGAATACAATCCCCCAACCCTAGTGTATTACAGGTAAAATACTAATCGCAAATTTAACTAATTAATTAGACCCAGAATTTAGTACTCCCAAGCATTACGTATATGAGGTTGAAGCCTGCATCATACTTAATCCGAGGACGAGTATATCGGTATCGTGATAGTAATACTCGAATTGCATTCTAAAGCAAACCGGTTACCCCGAGGCAAACGAGATCTAAAGATCTACAATTGTCGTGTTCCTACGCAATACGATCGTAATCAATCACTAAATTCAGAGGATTAATGTTATACACATGCAATTATCACATCAAGATGGGTCCATTTATCCCGACCTTAGAAAATCTAGCCTATCATTCTTAATCTAATGAAAAAAAAATTTGGAATTGCAGAAAACCATGATTAAACTAATGAAAATTTGTATAATGATATAGAAAGGAATTGGACTGAAGAAAAGTAACTCATAATCTTACCAAAGCAGTAAAAGCAGTAATGAAGAAAACTTGGAATCACAATAATCTGATTAATCTTCAATCTTCAAATTAAAAGAATAAACTATCTCTAAACTAGGGTTTTCTGGAATGAAGGGAAAATTTTACTAATTCTCCGGGCTAAAAACGATAATAACTTGGGTTTATATACCCTACAGAATTTTAGGAGTTTTAGTTACACTAGGACTCTCCATTAGAGGAAGAGTAGAAAATTAAAATTGCGACAGCCAGAGCGGTCCTCTCCTCCTTCGAACCGATTTTCCTTTGATCCGGACCGGTTCTTTTAATTTCTGGGCGGACAGGTCCTGTGTGGACCGATTCTTTTATTTTTCTTCAGTTTCGATCCGTCTTTGGTCCGGCGTTCTCTGGAATCTGGCAGTGCGGACCGATTCTTTTAATTTCTGGGTTGAGCGGTCCTGTACGGACCAGTTCTTTTAATTTCTGGGCGGACCGGTTCTATGTGGAACGGTTCTTTTAATTTCTGGGCGGACCGGTCCTCTATTTATTTCACTTTTTCTTCTATTTTTTACTGCTCGTAACATTCACACCGGGACTCCGATTGAGGTGTCGTTTTTTCTAGTGTTCTTGTAGTTGAAAGATCTTCAACTTTCTAGTTGGCCCTACCTCCCGAATAAGGTTGCAAAATTACGAAAATGCCCTTTACTCCTCGTTTCTTGGTTTTCTTTCACTGTTTTGAGTTCTCTTTGGCACTAACTTGCATGAAATACCTGTAAAACACATAAGAGATACACAAAATACGAAATACTTGCCAAAAAGGGTTAGTAGCATAAATATAAGCCAAATCCAATCTGTTTACACCACACGAGATCATAAAAATACTGAAATTAAGGGGATAAAAGTGAAGAATTTATGCCTAATCAACATCCTTATTCGAGGGGGAAGATCTGGATACTAGTGGCAACAGAGTTATTTACAAAGTGGGCTGAAGAGATACCACTAAGAAGGGCAATAGTAGGGGTGGTGAGAAACTTCAACAGAGAATACATCATTTGTGATTTTGGAATTCCGAAGGTTCTCCTCTCTGATAAGGTCTTCATAGATAAGTCCTTGTGAGGACTTAGCAGGAGGAGAGGTCGAATGTTGTGGAGGATATACTTTGAGCTGCAAATCGATATTGGAGTTAGCGGAAGTGTGGAAGGCAAAGTGGAAATCACTTTATGAGTATGATGAGTTAAATCGTGCTTTTATGGCGGTTCTGACCATCACACCTGAGATCATTATTCTGGTCATGAAGGCACAGGTACGAAACCACCTTTACCAGGATAGGGTTAAGAAGTTATTATATGATCACCACTCGATAGGGTCAAATGAAGAATTGAGATTCCAGTGTAGACTAGTTGTCCCGGATGAAAAGGAGATGAGGTGAGACATTATGTCTGAGGCTCACAGTTCATGCTTTATAATTTATCCTAGCGGGGACAAGATGTACCAGGACATGCGACGTCAGTATTGGTGGATCGCCATGAACAAGCATATAATAGTATTTATATCCAAGTGTGCCACATGCCAGTTAGTGAAGGTGGACCATCAGCGTCCCATAGGTGTACTATTGCCTATTGAGATCCCGATGTGGAAATGGGAGAGTATTTTCACAAATTTCATCATTGGGTTACCTACGTCACAAAGGGCACGATTTAATTTGGGTGATTATTGACAGATTGACGAATGTGGCTCATTTTTTATCGATTCGGACAGATAACACATCAGAGTAGTATGCTAGACGTTTCCTTGTTGATATTGTGAAATTGCATGGGGTATCTCTCAACATCGTGTTGGATAATGACAAGACATTTGTGTCCCAGTTTTAGAGGAGCTTCCAGCAGGTTTTAGGGCCAGAGCTGAGGTTAAGTACCTCGTACCACCCACAGATCGATAGACAGACGGAGAGGATGAACTTGATGCTAGACGAAATGCTACGGATGTCCATCTTAGATTTTAAGGGTAGTTGGGAGCAGTATTTGCCCTTGGTGGAGTTTGCATACAATAATAACTATAAGTTCACTATTGGGATGTCACCATTTGAGGCGTTATATGGGAGACCTTTCCATTCATCCTCATGTTGGTTGGAGGTGGGGGAGAACAAATTACTTGGGCTAGAGTTCATTCAAGATACCTCCGAGAAGGTGGAGATGATTTAGGCTAGGATTCGGATTGCCCATGATAGGCAAAAGAGTTATATGGACGTGAGTTGGAGAACCCTGTATTTTAGTGTCGGGGACCAGGTGTTGATTAAAGTGTCACCCCGTGAAGGGAGTGGTGAGATTTGGGAATAAAGTAAAGTTATCTCACTAGTATGTGGGGTTATTCACTATCATTGAGAGGATTGGGCTCATAGTATATCAGTTGGAACTATCGGACCACTTGCAGAAGATGCACACCGTCTTTCACATATTTGCATTGCGGAGGTTCCTTAGAGACGAGATAGCTTACCCGCATATCAATATTAATGAGATAGATCTCTAGCATGACGCTACCTATGAGGAAAGACTCGAAACTATTCCGGACCACAGGGAACACCAACTATGATATAAGGTTGTTACGTTGGTACGTGTATAGTGGGGATATTATAAGGAGGATGAGCCGACTTGGGAGAGGGAGGACGATATGTGAGAAAAATATCAGAAACTCTTCTACCCAGGTAAGTTTCAAATTCCAAGGATGGAATTCCATCATTAGGGAAAGAAGAATGTAATACCCAGTATTTTTAGAATCAGTCAATTTAATTAATTTAATTGAAGGAAATAAATTGAATGAGTCAATTTAATTAATTATGCTGTGAAAAAATGAATTTATTATTATTTCCCATTATGTGAAGTTGACTTTGCATTTTATATAATTTTGCTAGATAATAATTGCATATGTACTGAATAATTGGTATATGATGTGTGGCACAATTGAAAAATGTGGGGTGAGGTATATTATGTATGTGAGTAACAATCGATGGAAGGCATTCACTATGAATTAGTTCTACTTTAGTAAGTTAATTCTTACACACTTTAGGGCGCTAACCCAAAATTATAAATGTTTTCTTCCCACAGGTTCTTCTAGACATGGATAGCATGAATGTGGCCTGATTAACTGTCCAGTCTCACATCGCGCATCAGACTTCAGATCAGTGACTCTGGACTAAATTGCTTCTCTATTCTAGTTGATTACCGACTTTCGATCATTAACTCTGGACTATATTGCTTCTCCATTTTATTTCTTGCTGGTTTGAGACACTTATGAGTATGTTGAGATTTATTCATATTACGTGGATGTTGAATTTTATTATTGTCTTGAATCTTAATTTAAATTCCATTTTAAACTCAACTGTGTTTTACAAATATATGTTTTATATGGTTTGGTGTTGAGAATGATATAGATTATATAGCAAACACCATTTTTAGCGTATTGCAAGTGACCAACCTTTACATGAAAAAATGGGGGTTATTATATTACAAATGTTACCTTTTGTAAAAAAATGTTTACAAGGGCAAAAGGGTCCTTTTATATTATCAAACCTGCTATCAAACGTTTTGTACAACTTATTCTAATAGCTATCATTAGAAATGGCACCCAATTGTTAATACAAGAAATAACAGCACCCATCCAAGAATAAAGGAGAACAAACGCACCCGAAACTACAAGTAACCCTTAAAAAAGTGTGGTTGTAGGAGTCAATGATGTTAAATGGCCCCTTTTGACATTTCTTATGGTGAATTACATTTTAAGTAATTTTATAAATAGTGCTAGTGAATGATATTCACCCAATAATCGCTTCATTAGTTGTGATAGGGTGGCCGCAGTAGATTATTTGCAACGAATATGAAGTTTAAATTTCGTGACGAAAATATTCGTCGTCAAAGGTCATTTCGATTGTCATGGAAAAAAATTCTAAAAAATAGTTAAAATCGTCCCTACTAAATAAAAACTTGTTACTACTGAATAAAAAATCGTCGCTACAGAATAAAATTTTGGCGCGGTAAAATGACACATGATTATAATGGATATTTTTCCGGTACATTTCGTAGCAAAACTAACAATGAAAACTTAATATTGTCATAAATAAGCAATTTTTAATATAATCTCGTTACGTTTTTCATTCATTTAACACCAATTTTTAATAAAAGTTTGACAAATAAGTCCGGTTTATACGAGACATCTCCTAAATTGTTCTATCACAATATTTTTTTTTCAATAGATCCTATTTGTACATATAGTTAATTCACTACATGTTTATAAATAAGATCTATTAGAACAAAAAAGATTTTATATTTGAGACCTATTCATTAGATATATAGTAAAGGGGACTAATTTATATTAAAAAAAAAAAAAACTCATTTTATATTTGGGATAGTGGTCAAAGCATGCCAACAACAGATCCTCCAAAATGAAAGCACTCTCAACAAACAAAGTAATTAAAAGGAATAACGTAAAACTAGGACGATACGGAAATTTTATGAGTAGTACTAAGCTCAAACAGATGATTCAGTAACAAAGTCTTAAACCTTGAAATTGAAATTTCTTATTTATTGATATGCGAAGAAAGGGCATTCACCACCCTCTCTATTTTCAGCGCGTCCTTAATCTTCAAAGAGAAAAAAAAGAGCGTGAATAACCAGATCGATCAGAAATATATAGCCCAATTGAGCAAACGCGGACCATAGCGCGTCCTTAAGCTTCAAAGTAACAAGCCTCTGTGACGATAAGGTTGGTTCTGGTGGTTGAGGATACGATGATGGTGGTGGCGGAGATGGAGATGGTGGTGGTGGTGGCAGAGGTGGGGATGGTGGTGGCGGAGATGGTATATGTGTGCATGGGTTTTCACAAGCCTCACACATTGTGCATTGGATTTGGTTCTTTGAGGCCACTACTGACAGGTTGGTTGATATTAGTATCATCAGAAATATGAGAGAATAGAGTTTCATTTTCTGGGTCATCTCTGTTTTTGTTTTCTCTCCCAAGACAAAAGAAGGGTGTGTTGATAATACTGTGTTGTGGTGTCGCTTAAAACGAAACATTTTTCTCTCTTTGCCCCTGTCGTTTCATTCCTCAATTACTGAAAATGAAACATTTTTCTCTCTTAGACCACCCAAATATTAAACGCCAGGAGTCCTCTCTCTCTCTCTCTCTCTCTCTCTCTCTCCATTTAAATATTAAACGTCAGGAGTCGATATTAATTGTACAATACAGCCCAAATTCTGCCCAGTTGTCCTAGCTTTCGGCCTGTCTATCTCTTCTTCTTCTCCCATTTCTAATCACTATATATCTATCTCTATATACTATAAAATGTTATACAAAACATTCATTTACTGAAGAAAAAATCTATTCACGTGACACATCTCATATTTACTTTTCTTTTTCTCTTCCTTCCGACTAACCTTTCACATCCTTCTATTCTAAAACGCTATACAGGGTATTAATTAACTTTTATCACATCGTGCCATTTGTCATCCGTTCTCACCATAATAGCATTTATTATTTGTCTTTTAATTTTTTCAACCATTGAGTTTTCAAGAAGGTTAGCATTTATTATTTGTCTTTCAATTTTCCCAACCATTGAGTTTTCAAGAAGGTTTTAGTAACATTTATTATTTGTCTTTCAGTTTTCCCATCGATTGGGTTTCTAAATTTGACTCGCATCTCTTATACCTATAAAAATTTACATTTCCCCAAAACAACCGTCTCCTCCGTTCTCAAGAAATCTCCGCCACCGACAAAAACTTGACCGAAATACATACACATTCATTTATTAACTAGGAATACATACCCTCTCTTAGAACTGAAGACGGTATAGCCAGGGGTGGGGGGTGGGAAAAGAGAGACAGATCAGCAAACAGAGGTGCCAAAAAAATACACATATAAAATGGCCGACACAAAGGCAGTGATAATCCGTACGAGAAAGGTCATGGCCAATCGGCTTCTCTCGAGTAAGTAATTCGTCGTTGATGTTCTACATCCTGTAAGACCCATGTCCCACATATTGTGTTATAAATACTGACTCAATAACAGTAACTTATGCTCTATTTGTTGTTGTGAGTTGTTTTTCCATTGAGCTCGATTTGTTCTTGACTTAGCCTTGATTGTAGTAGTGGTTTGTTTGGTTGAATTTGCTGGATGTGTTGAAGGGTTGAATGGTGGTTTCTTTTGCGGATAGAGGTTGAAGATGGGTTTGATTTTTGTATGTGGTATAAGGATTTGGTTAATGCTTTGAAGTGGTTTATGGGTGATCGGGATTTTGATGCTGTTGTTATTTGATGGATTTTTTTTATAGATTATGTACTTTTAGGACTTAAAATAATATTGATTATGGATATAGGACAACAAACATTTTGTTTTCATTTTTAGTCCCTATTTTCAAATTAAAGGGATACGTGGCATGTTGTGATTGGTTGACGTTTTATGAATATAGGTCCACGCCAGCGACTTTATTAAAAAATATGGACTAAATCTATAAATAAAATATTTATTGTCCTATTTCCAAAATACATATTACAATAGGTGCTAAATTTATAAAGCCCCTTTTTTTTAATCCACACTACCTACTCTGTTTATAAGATTCTTGAAATCTTGATGAATAATAATAAAAGATGGGTCTTGAACAACTTTTTCACTCTTACTTAGGCATGGTCTACACTTTCTTTTGGCCTTGGGGATGTAGGTTGGATTCATTGAAAGAGAGAGCTATTAAATATTAGTCGAATATATGTATTTTTTTTTTCTTTTTTAGTTTTCCTTTGTTCCTTTATTTTTTTTTATTTGGATTTTGACACCACTATAATTATGGTCATTCAGTATTAAAATTAAAGAAAAAAATAATTATCAAATTGAAACTTTTTATGCGTATATGAATTTTATAGTGTATACCCGGTCATTTAGTAATGTATTAAAATTTTGTATGCATATATAAATTTTGAAATGTATAAGAATTTTTTTTAATCTAAACATAAGCCTATGTGTTTCATGCAACTTTAATGAATTCTAGATTTATTGGTAATTGTTGATGGGATCACTTTATGTATTTACTTTCATCATCATGTGTAACTAAGTATGTGTATCAAAAAAAATATTAAAACTTAAGACTATGCTATCTTGCCATTGAAATGATATTTTTTTTTTAAACGTGTATATTTCTACCCACGCGTACATAGTCGTTTCGCCCGCGCATCGCGCGGGTTTACAACTAGTACTTAATACGATGATGCAAGATAAAGAGGTGTCTCCTCTTCTACCTACGACCTTTCATATCTCCAAAATGTAACGCATTTCTTCCCATTCTTTTACAGCATTTGTATTTTTTAGGCCAATTACTCTCATCGATAGTCCAATGTGATCCATTACTACTTACAGCCCCTTCAGTCTGTCATTTTGCCCTGCCCTTTCACACCTCAATTGCTGAAAACCAAACATTGTTCTCTCTTAGACCACCCAAACGACGGGTCCTCTCTCTCTCTCTCTCCATTTAAATATTCAATTCATACCCTGCAGTCATTCATATATGCTAAAATGCTACACGAATGACTGATTTGTCTTGGATTATGTTGTGTTTCCTTATAGATGATCTCTATTTCAACCTTTTTTCAATTAATTCATTCTTCTTTTTGTTAGATTAGTTGAGAGTGCGGTTAGAACCATTGTAATCACTCGAGACTTAAATTTGCTTTTTTCCTAACATGTAATCCCATATGTTTATTCGTGACTCCGTGTGTTGGGTATGAAGTTAAACTCCATGATTTGTTCTTTTTGTAGTCTTTGTTCAATCAGGATAATATTTCTCAGAGCCGGTCCTAAGATTGTGCGAAAATCAATTTAGGGCTCTTTTAAAAAAATATTTTACAAAAATATTAAATACTTAAAATGGGTCCGTAAAAATTTAAACTTATTTTGTGGTCCTTGTTCAATCAGGATAATATTGCTCCACCGCACTAGCATAGCTGAATACCTAGGTTTCGAGTTACTGCTTTAAAACCCTCCTTCTCATCCGTTTTAATCTTTCACGACTATCCCCAATTTACAGGTTTTTGGATTTTCCTTCAAAGTTCTATGCAGTTTAAAAAATGTGTTTGCGGGTATTTGAGTAGGCTAAAAATGTTGTGAGGGAATGCACTGTGACAAACGCACTACATCTGTATGTAAAGATTTTTTTTTTTTTTCAGAATACAACTATTTTTGTAAATGTTTAGTAAAGGAAAATTGATTATTAAGTTTTATTGTTACTGTTTCTTTTCTATATTTTGGTGACTTTAATTTTAGTTACGTAATCGGAGTTGAGGATGCCGAGTCTATTTAAGGACAATATCCCTGACTTTGCGTATACATAATGGGTTTTTTCTATTATTTATTTACTCATGTTTCCAAGTAGCCATATTTGTAGTAGGTTGTACTTGTCTCAGTACTAGATCATATCGAAGATCATCTCCAAACATTTTTTTTGTATACGCTCCACTAAGATCACTTTAGATTTTAATAAAAGTGTATTAAATTTTCTATATTATTTTACTGTTGCAGCCTCTCCAATACTGTTCTTGAAATTCATTATTACATATATTATGTGGAGTATTTATATTTATTGATTTATTTATGTTACTCATTTTGTAGTTCAAGAAGGATCTATCTCAAGTGAATTCTATTTATGGTGATTTAATTAATGATGTTTGCCCACTGAGACTGATTGTGGAGATTGTGTCACTCTTACTAATGAACATGAATCATATGTGAAGTCTTCACGGATCAATAGTCCAATTGAAGTTACAGAAATCAACCACTATATAACATGTACTTATAGAACAAGTTTTTAAACTGCTTGAGTTGTTGTTGTTTCTCCCTTTGAATAATCTAATAGTGGCTCTATTTTCTTACATCTAGGCATGTAATCTTTATATATTTATGTGTATATATAAAATACTAGTCCAGAATAATTTGGAGTTTCCACGTGTCTAATGCCTTAATTATCAGTATCGCATAATCATATTTGCAGCGGCTATAAATTTCTTTGAAAGTGGACTCAAAGCGTCTCAAAATCGTTTCGAGCAATGAATAGTCATAAGCCACCTCAATTATGAGAACTATTCATCTCTCGATTTGTTAAAACCAAAGAGTCCTTTCTCTCATGTGGTAATTTAGAGATGAATCTGTGGAGCCAGGTCAATTCCTTACTTTAAACTACACTCACATGAACCATCCATTTGTTTAAACATATTCCGTCAGATGTAAACATAAAATGGGGGAAATATCAAAAGTTAGTAAAGTAAGACAAGTGCTCAAGTGGTGTACTTAGCAACTCACCTGATGGAATTGTGCAGTATAAGGGTCCATCCATGCACAATTGTCACTCATGTTTTGTAGGTTCCGATTATACTCTTCGAAATATGCGTCCTTTTAAAAAATTTGGCCCAATGTATGTTTGTTATGTGTTTTGAATTTCTAGAACTATTGTAAATGTTACATTTGCATACAATAATATTTTTTTGCACCCACTATATATGTTTTTATTTTTGTTTTTCTTACCATGTGTTGATGTAAAAAACTAGATTATTCTAATTATTTAATCACAGATAAATAAATGAAACCAAAGATTTTAAAGTGGTTCAGCCTTATATGAATGGCCTACGTCCACTGTTATATTATTGCTGAGTGTTTGGGAATTCTCGATTACAAGTGCTATCAAGAAATTCCGGTCCCCTTGAATGAGGGTGATACAAGGTATTTATAGCCCTTAGGCTGTACATGAAAGGGTGTTACATTAAATGATACACATATGAAAGGTTAATTCATTTAATGCTCTTCAAACATGTGCGTCAAGATGATAAGCATTCAATGAATAGTTGAACTGTTGATTATCTGGCAATTAATGCTGCGGTCGAGATGCAGCTCGAAACGCCTTAGTTGCTCGTCGTCCAAGGGTTCCTTGGAGCATTGGAGTTCCTCGGAGGGTTGGTGTTCCTCGGAAGACTGGCGTTCCTCGGAGTATACCTGTTGCTCGGAGTGAGTATGTTGGTCGGGGGAATAATCTTCCTCGTTGTTATTGTGCAACGTAGATTGACACGTGTCTTCTTATTATTCGTCCACGTCAGCATACTAATTTTGGTATCAACATAAGCCCTCAATGTTTCATATTTCGAACTTTGAGGAGTATGGAACATTCTTTCTCGGTATATGGTGATATTAAATGACCTTCCTGGGTTTTAGGAGCCTTTTCTTCATATTTGAATTTCCTTCCAAATTCGCAGAATCCGCTTTTTTGCATTTTTATAGGCGCTTCGATCTCCGTGCCCTTTTTGTCCTTTTAGCCTCCGGTAGCGTAAAATTTTCCTTTTTGTAATCATTTCTTTCTCCGTTTCCCAAGGCAAAGTATTTAAGCTCCAGAGGCAATCCCATCGTCTTCTACCTTTTCAATTTCTGCTTTCGAGTTTTCTATAGCTTTTCTCTCTTTTGTACGTCCATCCCTTTCTTCGTTTGTTTGTCAACAAATCTCCTTTTTCCCTGTAAGCTCTTCTTCCTTCTTCTTTTATTCATCATGGTTTACATTATTGAGTCTCTTGAGAAATTCCGTTCTGATTTCTCTATTCCATCTTGGGTAATTTTGGAGGTTCTTTCTGAGCCTTCAAGTTATTTTGATTTGGCTGAGGGACATTGGTTCCCTAGCCTCTTTATTGCTGAATGTGGATTTTCTTTTCCACCAAACCGTTTATGCTTAGAGTTCTGTCAGTATTTTGACGTTGTCCCTGCAAAAATAACCCCCAACACATGGAGAATAGTTAATGGGGTGTATAGGTTAAATCAAACTCATGGAACTCGTATAGGAATTCCTGAGATTATGTACTGTTATAGATGGGCTGTTTTAGACAATGTTTATTATTTAAAAACTAGATTTTTGAATAGGGCTCTAGTATTCAACCTCCCTGATGCCAACATGGATTATTTTGAACATGGAGTAGTTGTAAAAAATTGTCAACATGCCCCTTTGGTTGGAGACGAAGTATATGAGGGTCCCAAATGCCCTCCATATGGCAATGGGATAGGTTATTTTCATCTTATTTTGTTTTTTGAAATTATGATTTCATGGTGTTTGACAAAATGTATGACTGATATTTCACTATGTTTTTATTTGCAGTTGACAGCAAGAGAAAAAACTCCAAAAGAAACAGAAGTTAATATCAAGCATTTAAAACATATCTGGAGTTTTCATCAGAAGGTTGCAGACGACCACATTAGGTCTGCTTCATACTTGCTGCAGTACAGGAGCTATACATCCTCTTATACTGATCATCCTGTGGCTAGCATTAGCGAACCATTGCCAGCTTCTGAAGACTCTTAACCAGACTCTCACATTCCTTTGAGTCAGAAGATGGTCAAGAGAAGAGTTCCTGCTCTCTTTGAAGAGACCTCCTCTGCTGGAGATGGAAAGAGAAATAAAGCTGATGTCCCAAAGGGGACAAAGAGAATGGATGATGCCCCTTCTGCTGCTCCTCAGAAGGTCGCCGAGAAGCCCCCAGTGGCTCCTGTACAGAAGGATGCGCCTGTGGAAGTAATCACTATTTCTCCAACCAAAAATTCTTCTTTAGTTGAGGTTGTTGAGAAGACACCGAGGAGATTGAAGAATTCTTCCTCGGTTAGTTTTTCTGAAGTCATTCCCCAGCTCCAAACTAGTGGAGCTGGTGTTCCAACCATTATTCCCCCGAGCTCTGCAATGAGCTCGGTAAAGACTTGGATTATTCCTGAAGTCCAAGGCATCGAGGAAAACATGCCTAGGGATATGCTGACATCCCTAGCTACTCGTCACATCTCTTCAGTAAGTTTCTTCTTATCTTGAATTCTTATTTCCTTCTATCAATATATGTATCTTGGCACTAACTCATCACTACCTTCTTTTTTCAGCTGGTGAGTTACTTTAACACCATTGTGAAGAAAGATGAAGCGCCCAAGGCTTCAAGCTCTTCGTCTGGAGTAGAGGATGCATTCCAGGGTTTGGCCCAATCTCTGAAGGAATCTCGTCAGAAGTACGACGAGGATAAAGGTGAATGGGAGAAGAAAATGGCTGCATCTGAAGCAGAGAAGGTGCAGTTGGGAAATAAATTAAAAGACTTGGAGAGGGAGAATAAGAAATACTTCGAGAAGCTCACTGCCTTCGAGGAGCTTGAAAATAAGCTGAAATCAGCTGAGGAAGAGTTGACCCTTCTACGCGAAGCAAATCGTCAGAAGGAGGAGTTGGAGGCCAAGCTGAAAGCCTCCGAGGACCTTCTATCCGAGAAGCTCTCCTCGGAGAAAATGAAAAGAAAGAAGGCAATAAAGAAGTCGTTCAGCACAGGTTGGGACAAGGGGTGGAACAAGGGAGTAGCTTCTATGATGACTCAGGTGCAATATGAAAGTTTGAAATACTTCCGAGATGGCTGGGTTGTAGCTTTGCAAGAATTGAAGGTGAGCGAGGACTCCGAGCTATTTCAACAGCATCTCCCTGGTCCTCTCCCAGCCATCGAGGATGAAGAAGAGGACGAAGCTGCCTCAGAAGAATCTTCATTGGTAGTGGGTGATATCATCCTTACCCAGCCTGCTGACAAGGAGCTTTCATCTCTGCCAGCTCCTTCAGAAAAAGTTCCAGCTCCCGCCGACCAACTCATTATTTCCACCGAGCAACCAAGCTCCTCGTCCCAGCCTTCCGAGAAAGTCTTGGGAGATAAGGAAAAGGTGTGAAGTTGTTCGGTATCTTCTTTCTATTTTTCTTTTACTTGTACTTTGTATCCCAGATCTTTGTAACTTGGCCTTATGATCTAATAAAATTTGAGTTCTTTTCTTCCATATGATTGTCTCTTCTTTATCTGCACTCTGTCTTGATCTTCTTTTTCTTTCTCTGTTAGTTTCTGGCCAGGATGGATCTTTTGTCTGCTAATAACACAAAGTTGATGCAGCAATGCCATGAATATTATAAAGATGGTCACACAGACCTCAGTGCATCAGAAGTTGCCGACATCCTTGGCCATGGTGCTTCAGAGCAGGCAGTAGAAGCTTATCAATATCTGAAGGGCTTACTTGATCGAGTTGTGGCCAATAACGTGGCTTACTATGATATAATCGAGGAGCTCCAATATACTCTAGAAGATCTTTAGACTCAGTACAAGGAGTCAAATGCCTTGTTACATGAGGGGTATGAAAAGAAATATCAACAGCTTTCTGCCAAGAAGGGCTACGACAAACTCCTTGTTGGGTATGATGTCAGGGAGAGGACCCTAAAGGGAGAAGTTGAAGCTTGTAGACAAATTGCTGAACTGCTGGAGTAAGAGAATAATAATTTGCAGAAAGAACTAGCACAATATAAGTCTGCAGCCTCTTCTTCAACAGCGGTAATCCCAGTGACCGATGAGGAATTTTCCTTCTTAGAGGTTGAGAATGCCAAATTAAGGCAAGAGTTGGATATCCTGCAAAGATCTGGTAATTCTACTTCTACTCGGGGACGGGGAAGAGGTTCTCGTGGGTGAGGAAGAGTTGCCCAGGATGTTGTCGAGGAACGAAGTACTCCACCTGCTCGGGGTCGATTAAGAACTCTTCGTAGTATTGAAGAAGCTCGTACTCTGTCAACATTGGAAACCCAAGCGTACCAACTAAATGCAAAAGATCGGGCTTTGTCTGAAATGTCCAAGAAAATCCTAACTTTGGAGGATCAACTTACTGCGACGAAGTCTTCTTTAGAGAATAAGGACATTTTTGCAAAAAGCCTTCACGAGCAGTTGGAGAGACTAACCTTCCAATTCCATAAGCAGCCCAGAGAATTTTGGATGGCTGGGTACAACGAGGAATTGTTCCATTTGGATGCTCGTATCTAGAATGCCACTAATGAGGGTTATAAACAAGGCTGGTTGAATGCCTTATGCGTGTTGAAACTTGAACAGGGACATTACTTGTGGGACTATTATGACCCCGGGGTGCTTGACTTGCCTGTGACACCGTTCAATTTGGACAAGGAATGGATCCCAGCTCGTGCCATTCCTCGGAGCTTAATTGCACAATACCTCGGTGATTACAATCTTCATTCTCAGATCGAGGTATCTCGTCCCGAGCATCTTTTGGACACACCTTCAGTAATGAATGTCAGAATGCTGAAGGACTTGAATTTTATTAATTCTCCTCAGACCTTAAATGATCCTCCTGCTGGCGAGGAACCTATTTCAAAAGCTGAGGGAAAGAAACCAATAGAGTAGGGATCTCAATGTAATAGTTAGTATACATGTAATTTGTAATTCGTTTTTGAATTTTAATGAAAGACTTTCATTTTCTGTTTGCAAATCTGTATTGCTATTGTTTTGTACTTGTCTAACACTTTTATATTTGTGATTGTATAACAATACTTTATGGTTCATCGACCAATCTAGTAATAAAAGGTTACAAGTATAAAAAATATTGCTCAATCACTTAATAATAAAGTAATGAGTATAAAAATGTTTAAAATTTTTCCAACCAACCAAGGTTGTTAAATTGTGCTCGTCGACCAATTATAATTAGTGAGAGTTTTTATCCCCGACTAACCATACTTGGTAATTTTTTTTCATAAAATGTGTCCGACCAACCAAGGTCGATAATTTTATCCTCGTCGACCAACTACAGTTAGTGGATTTTTATCCCCGACCAACCATACTTGGTTCAGTTTGGAATATTTTATTCTTCGAGGAACTTTTATATTTTCTGTAATAATCTTACCTCCCGACCAACATAAGTTGGCATTTGAGAGCATATTTTGTTTTCAAGCCAACCGAGATTGGCATTTTTAAGAATGTTGTTCTTGCCCTTTTACCAACCGGAGTTGGTCATGGGTTTGAACTATCATGTCCACTAACTCTTTTACCAACCGAAGTTGATCACATTAGTGTACGCCTCCTATCCAAAGGAGTATAGTTTGTTCTCGCTATTTTACCAACCGAAGTTGATCACGCTCGAACTATCATGTCCACTAGTTATTTTACCAACATGAGTTGATCACGCTAGTGTATGCCTCCTAACCAAAGGAGTATATTTTGTTCTCGCCCTTTTATGAACCGGAGTTGGTCGTGGGTCTGAACTATCAGTGTCCACTAGTTATTTTACCAACCGGAGTTGGTCACGCTAGTGTATGCCTCCTAACCAAAGGAGTATAGTTTCTTCTCGCCCTTTTACCAACCGGAGTTGGTCGTGGGTCTGAACTATCGTCTTTTTTTTGCTGTCGAGCAGCGTAGTGTTGTACACTAGTATTCCCCGAAAAACTTTCAATAAAAGGAGAGAAGATGGTGAAACATCATCGTTTTATTCATATTAATAGAACTTCTTTACATTTTACATTACTGATAATACTTGCGTAGGTGTTCAACATTCCATGCATTCTTGAATTCCTCTCCTTCTAGAGTTGCTATTCGGTAAGTTCCTGGTCGAACAACTTCTGTAACTCGGTAAGGTCCATGCCAATTTGCTTCCAATTTATTGTGCTTCTGTATGACCTTCTTTAGCACGTAATCTCCTTCTTTTAAATCGCATTTCTTCACCCTTTTGTTGTAGAACAGAGCTGTTCGTTGTTGATATGCAGCATTCCTAATGGCTGCTACTTCTCTAACCTCCTCGAGCATGTCCAAATCTAATCTTCTCATCAAGTCACTGACTGGGGAATTGAAATTCAGCACTCTGTGTGTTGGGAGACCCAACTCAGCAGGTATTACAGCCTCACTTCCAAATGCTAGCATATATGGTGATTCTCCAGTTGCTGCTCGGGGAGTTGTTCGGTAAGCCCACAATACTGATTATAGCTCATTAATCCAATTAGCTTTAGCCTCACTTAACCTCTTCTTCAAACCATTTAATAATGTTCTGTTCGTCACTTCAGTCTGTCCATTGATTTGAGGATGGCCTGGTGCTGAATGAACCTTCAAAATGTTTGACTGATGACAATAGGTGGCAAACTCCTCGTTATCAAACTGTATTCCATGGTCTGTGATGAAGGCATGAGGGAGACCATATTGGAAGATTATATTCTTCCAAACGAACTGGTATACCTTCTCGTACGTCATATCAATAAGTGGCTCAGCTTCTACCCACTTAGTAAAATAATCCACTGCCACGACGATGTACTTGAATCTTCCTCGGGTCATTGGTAGTGGTCCAACCAGATCAATTCCCCACATGGAAAATGTCCAAGGGGAAGTTATGGGTGCCAACAATGCTTGTGGAGTACGTCGGATGGAAGAAAAATGTTGGCATTTATCACATCTCTTAGCATAGGCTATACAATCAGCCCTCATCGTTGGCCAATAGTATCCTTGCGTCATCACCCTTTGCAACAGTGTCCGCCCTGCTACATGGGCTCCATAAGACCCTTCATGTATCTCTTCAATCAATTCTTTTACCTCAGAGGGATGTACACATCTTTGCAAACCTGCCATCATTCCTCGTCTATACAAAACACCATTAGTTAGTACATACCGAGCAGCTTTAAACTTCAATTTCCTGGCAGCGATCTTATCCTCCGGTAATTCTCCTTCCTCAACATATGCCCTGATGGGATCCATCCAAGATGTTCCTAAATCAAGGGAAATAACATTCATCGTCAGGCCTTCATCTATGCTTCGACTTTCTAACACCTCAATTGGTATCGTTCTTCGCAACTCGGTACGAGTAGCTGATGGTAGTCGGCCCAGTGCATCTTCTTGTGCATTCTCCATTCTTGGTATTCTGATTAACTGAATGGCATCAAATTCTTCCAACAACTCTATCGCCTTTGCATGATACTTGACCATTAGTTCTCCTTTAACTGCATACGTTCCCATCATCTAATTCAAAATTAATTGAGAATCACTGAATACCATCACTTGTTGCGCTTCCATAATCTTTGCTAAATTAAGACCTGCTATCAAGGCTTCATACTCAGCCTCATTATTGGAAGCTTTGAATTGGAATCGTAAGGCATATTCCACGTTAATCTCATCTGGGGTGTTCAAAACAATCCCTGCCCCACAACCTGTTGTGCAAGATGACCCATCTACATATAATTTCCATATAGGTAACTCATCTTCAAATTTCTTTTCTGACAGAGTTCCTCGGTGAAATATCTGTTGTTTCCTTTCATCCTCCTCTGGTATTTTTTGTTCTTCGTCGACCATCTCTTCTCGCCCTTTTACCAACCGGAGTCTGTCTGGGTTTGAATTTGATGATCTTTCTTCATCCACAAGCCCTTTTACCAACCGGAATTGATCTGGACTCATGTCTGTTGATCCTGTAACATCCACAGGTTGGTTAGCGAGCAACTTTTTCTCCTCGGGGGTATCAGGATATGTAAATTCTGCTATAAAGTCTGCTACAGCCTGTCCTTTTAATGACGATCTGGGTTCATATACAATATCATATTCACCAAGCTCTATCGCCCAATACATCAGTCTTCCTAATTTTTCTGGCTTATGAAGGGCTTGTCTCAATGGCATGTCGGTGTATACGATGATAGTATGGGCCTGGAAATAAGGCCTCATTCTTCTACTTGCTTCAATTAATGCTAATGCCAATTTTTCCAACTTTGGGTACCTGATCTCTGCACCTCGGAAAGCCTTACTTGTGTAATAAATTGGCTTCTGGACTCCATTCTCCAATCTGATCAGTGCCGAGCTGACTGCATTCTCTGATACTGCCAGGTATAAGTACAAATTTTGTCCCATCACTAGTCTGGACAGCAGTGGAGGTGTTCCCAGATATTTCTTCAAGTCTTGAAAGGCTTTTTCACATTCATCATTCCACTCGAAAGTTTTTCAGAGTGTTTTGAAGAATGGAAGGCACCTATCAGTTGCTCGAGATACAAATCTATTGAGCGCTGCAACTCGTCCAGTAAGACTCTGCACTTATTTCTTCGTCGTTGGAGATCGCAACCCTAAAAGAGCTTTGATCTTTGCTGGATTTGCCTCAATGCCTCGCTGGTTGACGATGTACCCGAGGAACATTCCTTCTCGTACTCCAAAGGTGCACTTCATCGGGTTGAGCTTCATCTAGTATTTATCCAGTTGATCAAAGGTCTGACCTAAGTCAACTAGATGCTCAACAGCTTTCTTGCTCTTTGTCAGCATATCGTCGACATAGACTTCCATGTTGCAACTGATTTGTTCGACAAAAACCTTGTTCATCAGCCGTTGATATGTCGCTCCTGCATTTTTCAAACCAAAAGGCATAACATTATAATAATAAGTTCCCCTAGGGGTAATAAAAGAAGTGCTTTCCCTGTCTTCAGGTTTCATTTTGATCTGGTTGTAACCAGAGTAAGCATCCATGAAGCTGAGCAGCTCGTGCCCAGAGGTAGCATCCACTAGTTGATCAATTCTGGGCAATGGGAAGTGATCCTTTGAGCAGGCCTTATTGAGATCAGTGAAATCAACACACATTCACAATATATTGTTTTTCTTCTTTACCATCACCACATTTGCCAACCAGTCTGGATACTTCACATCTTCAATGAATTGGGCTTTCTAGAGCTTGTCGACCTCCTCTTGAATAGCTTGATTCTTCTCGGGGCTAAATACCCTTCTTCTCTGCTTTACAGGCTTGATCTCCTTATTCACATTGAGCTCATGACATAAGAAATTTGGATCTATTCCTGGCATGTCTTCATGACTCCACACAAAAGTTTTCTTTCTGTTTCTCAAGAAAGTTATCAACTCCTGTTTTATTAAAGCATCCAACGACGAACCTATCTGGGTTATTCGTTCAGGGTGTTCGTCGTCCAGAATAACATTTTCTGTAGATTCCACCACCTGTCCTTTTACAAGTTGGTATTCATCTCTTGGATCAAGTGTTTCAATTTCTGTACTTTCATCCACCTGGTAAGTAGTAGTCTTTTTCCTTGATTCTTCAAGTTCCTCTTGCTCGGCAGATGAATAATAGCATTCTCGAGCTACTTTTTGATCACCTTTCACCACTCCCACTCCGAAATTTGTTGGGAATTTTAAACATTGATGTACTGTAGATGGGACTGCTTCGAACTTCTTCAAACCAACTCTTCCCATGATGATGTTGTAGGCTGACTGCACATTCTTATCCATCACAAAGAAGCGTATTCTCTCTGTTCGACAAGCAGGCCAAGTTCCAATGAATATATCCAACTTGATCGTCCCAAGTGGAAAAACTTTCTCCCCAGTGAAACCCAGAAGAGGTCTGTGATAAGGCTCCAATTGAGATAATTTCAAATTTAAACTGTCAAAGCATGAATAGTACATGATGTCTGCCGAACTGCCATTGTCTACCAGCACCCTTGAAATCACTACTTCTTTCATCCTCATTTTGATCACCAAAGGGTCGTCGTGAGGGTAAAGAACACCTGCCAGGTCATTTTTTGAAAAGCCAATAACCAGCTTCTCTTTGTTTACCTTCCTCGGACGATCCTCCTCGGCCAAATTTATTCGCTGAATGTACGAGAAAGCTTGTGCCTCTCCGAGGTAAGCTTTTCTTTCTGCAGTAAGATCTCCTCCTCCTCCTTCATCTCCTCCTGTAATAACATTACAATCAAATAACCCAAAACGTATGGAAAATACCTCTCGTTCTGGCTGCCTTGGTTTCTTGGGAAGATCGGGGTCATACTTGGCATCATCTTCATGGCCTCTCTTCTTTTTCTCCTCTGCTCGATGAGGAGATCTAGATATCTCTCTAGTTCGATCATTATTTCTTCTTTCACCTCCCCGATCAACATATTTTGCTAGCTTTCCTCTTCGGATGAGTGTTTCAATCTCATTCTGAAGAGCTATGCAATTTTTAGTCATATGGCCATGATCTTTGTGGAACTTGCAATATTTATCCCTGTTCCTCGCATCAGGGTCTGACCTCAGTTTCTTTGGCCACTTTACCTCCTCGCTATTCTTGATTTCTTCCAAGACATGATTAATACCCATTTTCAAGGGAGTATAATTATCGAATTTCTTCAGGACTTCCCATGATGACTTATTATTTCTGGAACGCTTGTCACCGCCATTGCCCTTATGCTCTTTATTTTTAGACTTGTCGACGTCCACCTTGGTGTCTTTATCTATATTCTTCTTTGTAGCCATAGCTTCCTCGGCATTCATGATTTTGGCCGATTTTGCCATCAATTCTGACATAGTTTTAGGTGGATCTTTCGCCAAGGTGTAATACAACTTATTGGGCAACAACCCACTCATCAAGGCGGTGATTGTTGTCTTCTCCTCATAATCTATGACTTCCAGCTTCTCGTTATTGAAACGAGTTATGTAATCTCTAGTACTCTCACCAGATTTTTGTCTAACACTTAACAAGAGTGCTACTTGTTTTACTGGCTTTGCTCCAAAATAGAAATTGCCGATGAACAACTCGGCCAACTGAAAGAAAGTTAAAATCTTACCCCGAGGAAGATTGTTGTACCATATCTGGGTAGCTCCAGTAAGAGTTCCTGAGAACGCTTTGCATCTCATCTCGTCGGGGACAGCATAGATATCGGCGGCAGCTTGATATTGCTCTATATGAAGAACAATATATGTCTTTCCATCATATTTGGGGGTCACTACTGGTGCTTTAAACTTTGACGGTGTAGGAAAATTCACAATGGCCTGGACAAAAGCTGTCCCTTGAACAAAAGTTCATTGTAGGGGATTCTTCGCCTTATCCATTTCTCCCAATCTATCCTCCAACCGCTGAAGAGATCCTTTCCACGCTTCATTTCCTTCCTCGAGCCTATTGGTTCGAGCAATAGATCGTTCTGAAGTAGCCTCCTGAGATCTATCTTGACGAGCAACTGGTCGTGATTGTGCTGATCCTTCTATTAGATATGATGGTTGTCGAAAAATCCTCGACATGGTCTTAGGTGGACTCCTATTCCTCCTAGGGCCTAGTCGACTGAAAGGAGACACCCTACTCAGTCTTTCTAAGGCACTGGGTCTTTCTAGAGAGAGAGTGATACGTTGATCAGTATTTGTAGCCCTTATTGACGAAGTTCGCCCAGGATGATAAGAGAAATCATCAGACTCCTCATTACGATATAACTCAGTACGCCTGGATCGTGAAGAAAGTAAATAAGTTTTCCTCTGACCACTTCGCTGTCCTGAACGTGCAGGTGCACCGCCATGAAGGGTTTGTATGAGTTGCCTCATTGTTTCTTGCATGGCGGTTTGTCCTTGAGCCAGATTCGTCATAATCCCGTCCAGATCTGGAGGTGCAGAGGGATTTGGAGGATTTCCAGCATTTCCAGCGTTTCGATTGCTAGATTCTGGATTATCCGTCATTGATGATGAATGATTTTTGGTGAAAAACGATAATAACAATCGTTCCCACAGACGACGCCAATCTGTTGATGTAAAAAACTAGATTATTCTAATTATTTAATCACAGATAAATAAATGAAACCAAAGATTTTAAAGTGGTTCAGCCTTATATGAATGGCCTACGTCCACTGTTATATTATTGCTGAGTGTTTGGGAATTCTCGATTACAAGTGCTATCAAGAAATTCTGGTCCCCTTGAATGAAGGTGATACAAGGTATTTATAGCCCTTAGGCTGTACATGAAAGGGTGTTACATTAAATGATACACATATGAAAGGGAAATTCATTTAATGCTCTTCAAACGTGTGCGTCAAGATGATAAGCATTCAATGAATAGTTGAACTGTTGATTATCTGGCAATTAATGCTGCGGTCGAGATGCAGCTCGAATCGCCTTACTTGCTCGTCGTCCAAGGGTTCCTCGGAGCATTGGAGTTCCTCGTAGGATAAGAGTTCCTTGGAGGGTTGGTGTTCCTCGGAAGACTGGCGTTCCTCGGAGTATACCTGTTGCTCGGAGTGAGTATGTTGGTCGGGGGAATAATCTTCCTCGTTGCTATTGTGCCACGTAGATTGACATATGTCTTCTTATTATTCGTCCACATCAGCATACTAATTTTGGTATCGACACCATGGTTAATCTATTGAATAATTTTTTGGGTGTTAGGTTTATTTTTTTTATCAATTACTTACATTTACTAAGTATATGATTTAGTAGGCCTATCATCTTTTTTACTATAATAGTTCCATGAAAAAAGATTTTTTGTCCAATAGGTCCTATTTGTAAACATATAGTGAATATTCACTATATGTATAAATAAGACCTAATGGGGAAACAATGTTATGATTGGACCTATTAGGAAATATTTTATGTAAATAGAACTTATTTGTCAAGCTCCCTTACTTTTTTCGTGTTTCATTATTATAGAAGAATTTTCCTTATGTTACGCACCCTCTGTTTTTCATAATATATCCTTTTATTGAAAGATAATATATTTCTTCTGGTACATCAATTTGTTGTCCTACACCCTTTTAACTTTAAAAGATGGTAATTTTTATTTTTAGCTTTATGTGAAGTTGAATTGAAAAAATATTTTAACTTCCGTACTTTTTAAATAAAATGTTTGGCATACATTAACATATAATTTCTTCAAATATTTAGGAAATAATTTTACTATTTTTATATGACTATATTTTTTCTCATTTCATTCTTCAAATATATTGTGTGATAGCACAGTAAAATAATAACGACCAATTTATAAATTATTAACCACGCATCGTGTGGCCTGAACGCCAATCTATATAGACTATATAAAAACTGTAGGCCCAAATCCTCCGAGGATGACACGTGGCATCGACATAAATGCAAAATTCTTTGAAGATGACACGTGGCATCAACATAATTGTTTTGGAATTTGTAAAGTTGATAAAGTGAAGAGACATCTACGGTTGATGAATTGAGAAGCGTTTTTTATTAAATCAAAACTTCAACAGATGCATCCCCTTTCATCCCTGCCTTCAAATCTATAAAACATCCGAACCTCTTTAGTAATTCAAACGTTTCCAAAAAAAAAAATGATTCTTTCCTCCTCCATTAATTTCTTTGGTTTTCGTTATTTTTATGGTATTATTTAATATCTATACACACGTTAAGAGAAATAGGGGAGAGACGAGAGGGTGTGTTTAAGAACTGAGGGTATATTCATGGTTTTGTTTTGCCATGGATTCACATGGAGAGGTGAGGAATGCGTGGGTGTGGGGTTTAAAAGAGAGAGTAGATTAATGGAAGCACGTTTAATTGGTGCTTAATTGTAGATATGGGCGAGTGAGGTCCAAATGCATACATGAAAGACGAGTACACATGGAGTCGATGTAAGAATGTTTTTATTTGTAACAAAAAAAATTCACTTCTTTTGTTTTAATGGGATGAGAGAAGGGTTACCATTAGAAGCCATTTATTATTGTATCATGGTCTGTTCTCCAAAAATTTAACCCCTAAGGCGGGATCCGTCGATAACAGTCGTTTTTTTAAATATTTAGTTTTCAAATTGTTTATTTGATTAGAGAAACGCGTCAAGGTAAATAAGGTCACAATCCCGTGTTTTTTATTTATTTTTATTCGAGAAAGCAAAGTAGCCGTTGTACCCGAAAGAGTCATCATGGTGAGTTTAAGTTAAGTTTTGATTTTAATTGTATCATTATGTTTTTTTCATTTCAGATTCGGTGTTATGGATTGTTGATTAGATATGATTTAATAGTTTAACCGCAAGACCCATTTGATTACACTTGTGGTGGATCTGGTAATGGTTGGGTACATGAGTAAGTTTTACATCCAACAAATCAATCATTTAGCGAGAATTTCCAAACAAGGTCTAAATGAGAATTTGGACTTATCATCTTCTTCGGCTATGTAAAACTTCTTGATAACTTTTTGACTGCAATTTTCTATTAAATTCGGGCATGCATTGTGTGGCCTTTATTCTAGTAATATTATAAAACGCTTTACAACAATTAAGTTTTCTTCTCATTTAGAGTGCCACGTGGCACACCACTAAAATCTTTAAAGTGGATGAAACACATAATTTCCTCTCCCATACCAAGCTCTCAATTAATTATCCTAGGTTCTTCCACTCCCAATCCACCCCGCTCTCCCTTTGAATCATCTAATAGTAGCCTTTTGTTTATTCATGTACTCTATTTTTATGTCAATTCGAGTGTGGTATTTATGAATCATGTTACTCGTATGTGATCGTGTTTTAGATGAGTTGTGATCATGTTCTAGATGAGTTGTGATCATGCTGTATCATGTCGTAGATACGTATTGTCATGTTGTGTAAAATCAACATGATTTGACACACCTATGTATAGAGTATAATATGTCTTTGGAACGAATAGTTCGGCAAAGAAAACTAAACAGATTGTTAAATGATTTGCACGCAGTTTTCACGTTATATCTGTCTTCAAACATTCATGTGTTCTCCTTGGGCCTTTTTGCTTACGATCAAATATATTTATATAATATTGCTCTTGTGTGGACTAGTCCGCATTTTAAAAGTACGGACCAAACATGTGTCACCTAACCGCGTGCTTAGAAATTATCGTCAAAATTATAGGCACACTCCCTCTCTTTTATGGGCTCACCGGCAGGTGACACGTGTTCGGTCCGCACTGGTCCGCACTCTTAAAATGCGGACAGGTGATAAGCCCCAAAATTGTACATTTCATACCCTGAATAGACCTATTTTAGTTGCTAATTCTAGGCAATTTGGGTCTTATGCGCGTAAATATTTAATTTGCAGGCTTGATTGCGTTTGCGGAGTTCAAAAGCTTAATTTTGGACAAATGTGCATCAAAAGGAGCTAATTTCCTTTGTCCTGTAGCCTAAACCGAGCCCAAACCTTCCCCGAAGCCCATGTGTGTTTAGTTTGTGCCTTTTTAACTTTTTAGATATTTATTTTGTGTCATTTTATTTTAAAGTTTTATTTTTAGAATTTATAGGTTTTATTTTAAATTTTTCCGTTTCTTTTTTATTAGTGTGATTTTATTTTATTTTTAGTTATCTTTTTTTTTATTAGGATTAGGTTTTTTAGGATTTCATTTATTTTTAGCTCTATTATATTTTACATTTGAGGATTCTAGTTTTAGTTTAGTAGATTTTTATTTTTATTTCTTTTTAGTCTTATTTTTTATTTGTGTCTTTATTTTATTTTTAGATTAGGATTATTTTTAGATTTTTTATTTTATTATTTTTTTTAGTTAGTTAGTGTTATTTTTAGGTGTCCAAATTAAACACACACACACAAACTTACCTACACACTATTCCACAACCAACTCATCCTAACCCACACACACACCATAACCCATACACCCTCACACACTCTATCTATCCCCATTTCATCTTCCCCACTCAACTAACACCCGCCATCTCTCACTCTCTCTCCTCTCTCCAAACTCCATTAACACACACCACACCTTATACCTCCCATTGAACAACCATTAAACCACCACATCCAACAAAACCCAAATCACACTCAACCACCTTACCCACTCACCCAAAATCTCATGCCAGCCCTTGCTCCGGCGGTCTGACCAACCCACAGCCAAACCTCCCTCTAGACACCCACGACCACCTAGCTCGGTCCCAAAACTCCGAACCTGGATCGGACCTTACTCCGGTGAGCTGACTCAATAACCCCGTCGCCGTCGAAACACCCCATACCCATCCATACCTGTCGTCGACGACCCATCGTCGTCCAGCTTTACCCCAACCGAACATGCCCACGAACCTACCTGGCAGTAAACCCCCATATCCATACTCCGGCAACCCCATGCCCAAATCCGACGATAGACTCATTTCCCATGTTAACCCATTTGACCCACTTCTCCAAACCATTTTGACCTACGAATTCTTCACCTGCCAAATACAAAGTCAAAAATAAATTCCCACATTTCACCCACATGTCTTTTATGCCTCTTACCCCTGTTTCCAAAACTACCCCCAACACCTTTTACCCAACTTACCCCTCTAAACCAATATGATTTTTATCCCAATTCCCCCACTTCTCACATGTCCTCACACCTCTCAACCCACATGCACACCTTTGCCATGCTCATGTTCTCTCATCCTCACTCAATTTTACCAATACACAATTTACCCCTGGCCTCCATGTGCACCATAAATTGAATACTTGGGCCATTTTCAAGAAGGAACTCAAATTTAGTTTTTAAGCTTTTGTGTGATAAAATTCTCTCCACCCCTCTATGTTGAGTATTTGCGTTTTCAGCAAATATCTTAATATAGAGGTTTGTAGTGAAATTTATCTCTAGGATGAATTCCACCCCACCCTTCAGTAATGAATTTTTGTATTTTTAGCAATTATTTCAAAATAGATTGATGTAGTTGAATTCATCCCTTATGGGAGATAAATTCTAATCCATTCCTTTATGTTGAGATTTTGCATTTTTAGAAATTATCTCAATATAAAGTAATGATCTAGAATTTATTTCTTTGGATGTGTTCTAATGTACAATTTTATAATGTTAGGATTTGCATTTTTAGCAAATCTCTTTTATTATTTAATTATCCCTTATGAATTCATCTATTATCTTTTTTTTTTAGATTCAATAAATACATTGGTGAGGGATTGTTATTGAGAGAATATTGATTGTAATTGAGAAAGTGTTAATGTAATTGAAGATTCCATTCCAATTCAAGGCTTAAATGGGTTTGATCTATTCCTCTTTAATTTCTTTTGATTTAATCCTCAGATGCTTTCATTTGTTTATCTTATATTTTTGGATGAAGATTATTGAGGGCTAATCTCCCATTCATGGGATGTATTTTGAAGCCCTCATGAGTCGAATTTTGTTAGTTTACTTTTTAGCACAATTTTGTTTATCTCACTTTTCTTAAAGTAGCTTTTACTTCTTAATTAGTAGTTATAAAAATTAGTATATAGTTAGTTAATAAATAATCCCTTGAAAAATCCATAAAAAATAGAAAAAGCAAAAATAGAAAAATATAATAAAATGCAGATGATTTTACACTTTTGTCTTCTCATATTTTGTGTTTCACCCTTAGATTTAGATTGACTCCCTTACTTACCCTCTACACTAGTTTTGTTATATTTTTGTAGGTTCAAGGAAATTTTGATGGAAAAGGAATTGCACAATAACGATAAAATACATTAGAAATGCAATTTTGTATCTATCAAATGGAGCCGTTGCCGGGGAGCGTGAAGCACTTGACATTGTCTATCAAATGGCGCCGTTGACAATATTTGGAGCGTGAAGCTCTTACCATTGTCTATAAAATGGCGTTGTTGCCAATCTTTGGATCTTGACGCACTCGCGAGGATTTCTATTGTGATTCATTTGTATTCCGTTTATTTTTATTTTTTTAGTACAATTTTTTTCTTTTTTCCGAAGGCTTGTATTAGGATTTTTATTCTTGGCTTGTATTGCGGTGCATAGAGACACATTATTATTTCTCACTTAAAATTGTAATAATCGAAGTAAGCTTGATAGGAAAACTGGACAAGGTAGAGAGAGGGCGTCCAAAGGCGAGGAAAATAAGCCTCTCTACCTTAGGTTGATAGGACTCCCGGGGCCGATTGAGATAGGCGTAATCTCCCCCCGGTTGATTCAAATTTTTCGGCACCCCACGACGTAAAAAACGTGGGAGGTGCATTTATAATCCCTCGCGCCTCTCCTGTTAGTGAGTCAATTATTGTGTGTACTTGTGTGCTCTTGTGTGAGTTTATTCTTGCATTTATTTTTTGAATGGTGTGATGAATTAATTTATTAATACCTACACCCGATCACTCACGAGAAGGGATTTCATCACCCGAGACTCTCGCTTACCATTTGTGTGCTACCCTAACTTTCATTATATTTAAAATCAATCAACTAGGTAGCCCAATAGGAGAACATTTTTACCAAGGCGATCACCAAGATAATTTTGTGATTTTTTATCGCCCACGGACTTAATTAAAATTTGACTACCCTTTCACTAATTTCAAGATAAAAATTGGTTATGTGTTAGTTAGGTTTTATCCTTGACTTGCGTGTGTCCAATTCATTTTTCGGTAGTCGGTTCAAAATTTAAGAGTCCAAATATTTTTCCCACTCTTTTCTTTCAAAAAAATCCAAAAAATTTTCTTCCTTTATTTTTATAAAAAATCCAAAAATATTTTTTTCCCACTATATTCTTCCAAAAAATCCAAAAACATTTTCTTCCTTTATATTTTTTAGAAAAATCCAAAAATATTTTTTTTTCTTTTGAAAAAAAATTTAAAAAATCCAAAAATATTTTATTTCCCACTATTTTCTTCCAAAAAATCCTAAAACAGTTTCTTCCTTTATTTTTTTCAAAAAATCCAAAAAAATATATTTTTTTCCTTCTTTTTCTCCACAAAACTCCAAAAATATCTTCTTCCTTTATTTTTATAAAAATTGAAAAACATTTTCTTCCTTTCATTCTCTGAAAATCCCAAAAATATTTCCTTTCTTTTTCAAATTATTCAAAAACCACAAAAAAAGAGAAAATATTGAAAATAAAAAAAAAGGTCGTGATCGCTTTTTCTTCACCCTCACCTTTGTCAATTTATCCAACAAGACTGACGCTTCAGTCTTGTTTGGAGGTGATTCTTATCATCCAATGTTTCTGCGACCCTGCGCTTTCATAGATCTTATCTTTAGGGTGAGAATGGTTCGGTCTGGCTGAAGACATTAAACTTAGCGCTACCGGGAGGCAGCCCTTCATTTTTTGTATGAGTCTCATCCTGTTTAGGGGAGTGTTTCCCACCACCCAATGCTTTACATGTTTTTAGACTTGTACACATTTTTTTATCTTATCACTCATTTAGGTTTATTCTTCGATTCATCTATCCATTTCATTAGCGGTTAATTCTGGTAATCTCTTCCTCCCTCCTGCTCTCAATTTTAAAAATCATTTTACTTAACATCGAGGACGATGTTCCTTTTGTTTGGGGGTGGGGAATTTTATCAAAATCGTGCCACTTTAGAAAAATTTTGATTTTTAAAACCTCGTTTTTAAAATTTTGTGCAGTTTCTTTCATCTCAATCATTGATGTGAATTTTCAATCATCCATCTTTCAAAGTCTAGGAATCGAGCTAGATGATTTTTTTTTTCTAAATATCTTATGTAATACATATCAAGGCATTTTGCACTATGAATTTCTAGACTCAACAAAATTTGCGCACTTATCACATCACTACGGTTTAGAGTTGAAGAGTACTATAATTCTCAAGAGAACCTTTAGGATCACTAGTAGAGACTTTAACTTGTGAGATTTTTGGCTTTTACCTTTCAGAGAGTTTTACGCAATCTTCGAGTCACAGGTTGATTAAACTTCATTTGGGTCCGCACTTAAATCATTCTATAAACTCATTATTTTTCATTAAAAATTTTGGCTTGATCACTGAGAACGACATCACTTTTGAGTTGTAAGAAACACGTGTCTTGAATTTGTCCCGATCACCAGACTTTCACCCATACACCAACCAAATTCCATTTATCATTCATCCATACACCTTCCATTTTCCATATCATCACCATACACCACACCGTCCATTTCTATATCCACTTCCATTTTCCACCCACCGTGTTGAAAAAGGGAAGAGTGTTGAAAGCAAAAGGAGAAGATCTGTCAAAGAGAGTGTTTGCAATTTTAGCGAATACCTATCCCAAAGCCAATTCAGAATGGAAAAAAATAAATACAAGTCTATGTTGGGGCTATTTGTATTTTTAGCAGATTTATCACAGACATTGATGCATATTTGGAAAAGAAAAAATAATAAAAGAAAAAAAAAAGAAAAAAAAAGGAAAGTAAAAGGAGTAGTTCCGTCAAAGGGAGTGTTTCATTTTTAGTGAATATCTTTCCCAAAGTCGATTCAAATGGAGAAAAATTATATACAAATCTATGTTGGGGTTATTTGTATTTTTAGCAAATTTATCTCATAGATTGATGCGTATTTCGAAAAGAATAAAAAGAGAAAGTTGCAGTCAAGAAATAAAGAAATTTGTTCGTCTATGTGTGATACACTCTTCTCAAATATCCAACATCCATCCATCCATCCATCCATAATATCATCATCCCATCCTATCCTACCTCACCTCATCCCACATATCCCATTTCATTTCCCACTGACCCATAAACATCATTATTTCCCCTAGGTGTTCGGGAAAATGATAGTCAACGGGGTGAATAACTCGACGTTCTCACTATAGTGATTAGCATTCTTTCATGAGATCACTTTTCTTTCTAAATGTACGTTGTTTCTCATGTGTGTGTGAGACGTTTGAAATTGCTTACATTTATGCACCTCCTCACACACAAGAGCAATACACTAACCCATATCTCGAGAGTTCGTTTGAGATAGATATATCTCATGAGATTTTGAAGTTGAAGCGTTGATTCCGAAAAGGAAATCTAGGAATTACTCTTATGATACTCGACCCGTTTTGACTGATTCACACACACACATTGAGTTCTAGGAAGGATGTGCCTTGTGTATTTACTTAGCTAAACTTTTTAAGCACATCTAGCTTGTATTTCTGAAATTATTTCTCTCATGATGGATTGTGTGATCATTCTATATCTAATAAGAGATTGAGTGTCTTTCAATAAATAATTTTACATAAAGAATTTTGTGGGTATATTCCCTGAAAACCCTCACGAGACACAACTCGTCCCGTAGGGAAACTTATAGGTTTAAAGGCTTGTTGCACATGCTAAATGCTATCGCAAGTGCCCGCGAAAGTGGTACACTTTTGGTTTCTTATCTTTCTCTTTCTCTTTATATTTTGCTCGAGGACTAGCAACGCTTTGTTTGGGGGTGGTGTGATAAGCACCCAAAAGTGTACATTTTATACCCCAAATAGACCTATTTTAGTTGCTAATTCTCGGCAATTTGGTCTTATGCGCATAAATATTTAATTTGCAGGCTTAATTGCATTTGCGGAGTTCACAAGCTTAATTTAAAGCAAATGCGCATCAAAATGAGCTAATTTCCCTTGTCCCATAGCCTAAACTGAGCCCAATCCTTCCCTGAAGCACGTGTGTGTTTTGTTTGTGCCTTTTTAATTTTATAGATTTTTATTTTGTGTCATTTTATTTTTAAGTTTTATTTTTAGAATTTATTTAGAATTTCTAGGTTTTATTTTCAATTTTTCTGTTTCTTTTTTATTAGTGTGATTTTATTTTGTTTTTGATTTTTATTTGTTTTTAGTTTTTAGTTATCTTTATTTTTTATTCGGATTACTTTTTTTAGGATTTCATTTATTTTTAGTTTTATTATATTTTACTTTTTAGGATTTTTGTTTTAGTTTAATAGATTTTTACTTTTATTTCTTTTTAATCTTATTTTTTATTTGTGTCTTTATTTTATTTTTAGATTTTTAATTTTATTAATTTTATTTTTTTAGTTAGTTAGTGTTATTTTTAGGTGTCCAAATTAAACACACACACACAAACTTACCTAGACACTATTCCACAACCAACTCATCCTAACCCACACACACACCATAACCCATACACCCTCACACACTCTATCTATCCCCACTTCATCTTTCCCACTCAACCAACACCCACCACCTCTCACTCTCTCTCCTCTCTCCAAACTCCATTACCACACACCACACCTTATACCTCCCATTGAACAACCATTAAACCACCACATCCAACAAAACCCAAATCACACTCAACCACCTTACCCACTCACCCAACACCTCCGACCAGCCCTTTCTCCGGCGGTCTGACCAACCCTCTGCCACACCTCCCTCTAGAAACCCACGACCACTTATTTCGGTCCCAGAACTTTGAACCTGGCCCGGACCTTACTCCGGCGAGTTGACCCAGCAACCCCGTTGCCGTCAGAACCCCCCATACCCATACCTGTCGCCGACGACCCATCGTCGGCTAGCCTTACCCCGACAGAACTCGCCCACGAACCTACCTAGCATCAACCCCCCATATCCATACCCGACAACCCCATGCCCAAATCTGACCATAGACCCATTTCCCATGTTAACCCATTTGACCCCCTTCTCCAAACCATTTTTACCTACAAATTCTTCACCTACCAAATACAAAGTCAAAAATCAATTCCCACATTTAACCCACATGTCTTTTATGCCTCTTAACCCCTTTTTCCAAAACTACCCCCAACTCCTTTTACCCAACTTACCCCTCTAAACCAACCTGATTTTTATCCCAATTCCTCCACTTCTCACAAGTCCTCACACCTCTCAAACCATATGCACACCTTTGCCATGCTCATATTCTCTCATCCTCACTCAATTTTACCAATACCCAATTCACCCTTAGCCTCCATGTGCAACATATAAATTGAAGACTTGTGCCATTTTCAAGAAGGATCTCAAATTTAGTTTTTAAGCTTTTGTGTGATAAAATTCTCACCACCCCTCTATGTTGAGTATTTGAATTTATTTTTTGCATTTTTAGCAATTATCTCAATATAAAGTAATGATCTAGAATTTATTTCTTTGGATGAGTTCTAATGTACAATTTTATAATGTTAGGATTTGCATTTTTAGCAAATCTCTTTTATTATTTAATTGTCCATATGAATTCATCCATTATCTTTTTTTTTGTAGTTTTTATTTTAGATTCAATAAATACATTAGTGAGGGATGGTTATTGTGAGAATTTTGATTGTAATTGAGAGAGTGTTGATGTAGTTGAAGATTCCATTCCGATTCAAGGCTTAAATGGGTTTGATCTATTCCTCTTTAATTTCTCTTGATTTGATCCTCACATGATTTCATTTGTTTATCTTATATTTTTGGATGATGATTATTGAGGGCTAATCTCCCATTCATGGGATGTATTTTGAAGCCCTCATGAGTCCAATTTAGTTAGTTTACTTTTTAGCGCAATATTGTTTATCTCACTTTTCTTAAATTAGCTTTTACTTCTTAATTAGTAGTTATAAAATTACTATATGATTAGTTAATTAATAATCCCTTGAAAAATCAATAAAAATAGGAAAAGCAAAAATTGAAAAATATAATAAAATGCAAATGATTTCACACTTTTGTCTTCTCATACTTTGTGTTTCACCCTTAGATTTGGATTTACTCCCTTAGTTTCCCTCTACACTAGTTTTGTTATATTTTTGTAGGTTCAAGGGAATTTTGATGGAAAAGGAATTCCACAACAACGACAAAATACGTTAGAAATGCAATTTTTTATCTGTCAATTGGTTCGCACAAGAGCAGGAATGTATATATATATATATATATATATATATATATATATATATATATATATATATATATATATATATATATATATATATAATTTTATTGTAAAGTTTCATGAATTTCACTATTTTCTTAGGACATGTTTACATAACTTTTCCCCTGAATTTGTACATAATATTAGTAGAATATAGCGAAGTAAATTTGATCGGTTGATTCTTATCCCGTGTCCTATATCCGTGAGGGTGTTTGTAACTCCTAGTGCATATATTTAATCTAGTTGGGTTTATAACATGCTTTACATCCAAGAATAATTGTGTCCGTCTTTTGAAATTCTATGGCTAAATGAAATCTTTGATTATGAATTTCATTTTAATCCTCAACTGTTCTATTTTATTTCATTATAACTAGTATATCAAGATAATTTTACCAACTCCATGAAGTGTATCTCTTATTTTTAGTTAAAGTGTATCACTTTTTTATGTTGTTACGATATATTATAAATATGGGTAATTTTCATAAGGTACGCGATCCCAAATCATGAAGTTGTTAAAATTTGTACCAAGTTTGTAGAATAGGGTTAGAAAAGTGTGAAATAAAGTATGTGTATCAATTTCTAATATGTTAATTGGCTGATATCAAGCTTTCGGATTAAAGAAAATGGTTATGTTCTAGGTTTTTCGTGCGGAGACTAGACCTATCGGTGGAAAAAAAACTAGGCACTTCTGAGGAAGAATGTGAATTTATAATTTACGTACAATTGACTGTTTCATTTCATTTTATTACACTTTGTTTGATCTGGTCTATTTTTTTTCATACATCAGTTAATTTTTTCGATTTGATCGATCAAATTAGTTTCACGGTGGAGCTTTGTGCATTTTGCTTATTGTTATTGATCGATCTGATTATTTGTGTCATATTATTAATTGAAGAGGAGTCATTTACATTTTTCGTATATATTGTATACCATCATCATTTTGGAATGTCTCTCTCAGTCTCTTAGGGTTTTCTTCATCTACAAATCCTTAAATCGATGAGACGTGGTGCGAAGAGTACTTTATATATTGAAACACAAATAAGATTTGTTGTCCATGGGATGTGTTGAGCTTCAATTTTCAAGGCCTATATACATTATTTTTTTAATTATTTAAGGAATGTTAAATTTATGTTAGATTTTGATTTCAATCTCGAGTTTATAATTTCATTTTTTGAGTATTGTGTACAACACTCCCTCACTATATTAAGACTATTGCAACTCTTTTATAAATTAAAATAGAATTTATGCGTGATGTGTTTTGTGATTGTAGTGACGAGTAAGACATTTTTACAAGCCAATTTTTTACCCTCCATTCTTAGTTGCTCACACTACACAAAAATGACAAAATTGTCACCTTTCAGCCGGCCACCTTTGTCAAGGTCATTGACCGTGACAAAAAACATGCGTTTTGTGTCACGGTCATTGACCTTGACATGACCGTGACAAAGAATTGTCACGGTCAATGACCTTGACAAGTCCGTGACAAAATCACTTGTCACGGTCGTGTCACGGTCAATGACCTTGACACGACCGTGACAACTTTTTCAACAAAAACCCTTGCCCTTTCTTTTTTCCCTCGCGCCGTTCCCTTCCTCTCTCTTTCTCTCTCTACTTTCAGGTTTATTTCTCTCTCTCTCTCTCTTCCATTTATATATATGTTTGTGTGTATATATATATATATATGTGTGTGTGTGTGTGTGTGTGCGTGTGTGGGGGGTGGGGCAGAGGGGGCTATTTTGTGTGTGTGTGTGTATATGTGTGATGGGTGGGGGGTGTGGAGGGAGGTGGGGCAAGGTGGGGGTAGGGGTGTGTGTGTGTGTGTATGTGGTGAGTGGGGGGTGTGGAGGGAGGTGGGGGTGGGGGTGGGGGTGGGTGTATGTGTGTATTTTAATTAACCCATGAATTTGTATTTTTCTATTTAAATTAACCCATGAATTTGTATTTTTGTATTTCAATTAACCCATGAATTTATTTTTGTATTTTCCATAAATTAACCCATGAATTTGTCAATTTGTTTGTGGGGGGTGGGGGTGGGGGTGGGGAGGCGGGGTAAGTCAAGGTACCATTCTAATTCTCTTAATATCGTGCAAGTACCATATGAAAGTAGGATTGCCCCTCAGTGCAAATTAGTAAATTAGTAATTCTATACGTTAATTCTTAGTTTAATTGATGAAATGAATTAATTGAGTAGATGAATTAGAAGGAGTACGGGATACACATTTGTTGTTGACATTGGTGTTGGATTATTTTGTTTAGTAAATGTTTGGTTGGTTAGTTTTAAAAGTGGCATGACCACTGGATTATTGTACATATGGGGGGGGGGGGGGGGGATTTTCAACTTTTTTTGAAAATTACTCTTTATATCGAACAATATATATATAGTATAATAATTAAATGAAACATACTTGAAATTAAATATAGTGCGTATAGATACTAGCCTTCTAGTTCTTATGCATACGCATTCAATAGCCCTTAGACCCGTTCGAGAGTCATTACCCCTATAATGAGATCTCTCGAATTGTCCCATTTGGACAGTTTGAGACTGTATAATTTCTGTATAATATTCTTATTGGATTACAGTTGTTACTTTTGGAGGAAGTTCTGCATTCGTATCTTAATGTTCTCTGGGTACATACTAGATTGACAAGTGTGACTGTTATTTCAATTGATCAATTGAAATAACACTCACACCTGCCAATCTACGTCGTGTACTTGGAGAACTACGTGGATATGCTGTCGAATTTTTGTCGAATCGTAACAATGTGCATGAGCTGTTAAGTATATTACAGAAAAATGCAGTCTTGAATGGGATAGGACCACTCACCCTTTAATAGGATAATTAAATGATGGGATAATGAAATAAAACACACTATAAATCTAAGTTTTGTTTACCTTTAATAGGTGTTTAGTTGTTGTAGCTGTGATGGGATATCCGAAATACAAAGAGTGGATGGGTGAGACTAATAGAATGGGGGATGTGTTTCGCAGAGGTGCTAACGAATTTGTGAAATATGCAAAGAGATGTCATAATGATGAAGAGTTTTCGTGTCCGTGTTCTAGGTGTAAGAATGGTAAGGTGTTTGAATGGAAAACAGTTGAACTACATTTGTTAAGATCGGGTATACAAGATAGTTATCGATTTTGGAGTTTTCACGGTGAATTGAAAGTTCCTTTTGTCCCCGACCAACCTTCACAATAACCTTCAACAAGTAGAATAGATGTAGAAGGGGACGACGTAGATCATAATATGTTAGAGGATTTAGTTGATGATGCGTTTGGAGTTTATGAAGCAGAGGAGAATGGGGTTACTGATGATGTAGAAGATTCAAGTGCTCGTGAAGATAACACGATAAAACTTGACGATGACTACCAGAGTTTAAAATTTAAGGCGACCCAATCGTTATACTCTGGCTGTGAGAAATATCAAACAACTTTACATGCCATGGTTGGTTTGCACAGTTTGAAGATGCAAAACGATTTGTCTGGCAATAACGTGACCGAAATTATGAAATGGGTGAAGGGCTTATTACCCAAGGTGAATACACTTCCAAATAGCTATCATGTTATGAAGAACAATTTGAAAGGTTTGGGAATGAAGTATAAATTGATTCATGCTTGTGTGTTTGACTTCATACTATACCGAAAGGAGTATGAAAATCTCGATCATTGTCCGGTATGCGATGAACCTAGATATGTCCAATCTACTAGTAAGGAAGGCACAAGCTCAAAAGTGCCTCAAAAAGTATTGAAATATTTTCCCGTTGGGCCTAGATTAAAGCGATTTTTCACAGTACCATGGATTGTAGAGGCGATGACTTGGCATGCTAGGGCAAAAGTAGGGTGTAATATCATGCGTCATCCTATTGATTCTACTGCCTGGCGGAGGATGAATTTTGAGTATCCCGATTTTGCTCGAGAACAACGCAACATTCGTTTGGCTATATCAACAGATGGTTTCAATCCATTTTGAAATCTAAGCACCAGTCAGAGTGTATGGACCGTGATCCTAGCCCCACTCAACCTCCCTCCTTCACAGTGTATGAGACCTGAATTTTCGATGATGGCTTTGTTGATACCTGGGCCAAAGGCACCAAGTGATGATATTGACATCTACCTGGCTCCTTTGGTAGAAGAATTAAATGAGTTGTGGAAAGAGGGTGTGCAATAATTTGACTCTTTTAGAAAAGAAGAGTTTACGCTGAAACTATGTTGATGTGGGCAATTCAGCTTATGGGACATTATCCGGTTGTGTAGTACATGGGTATTTGGGGTGTCCTATTTGTAGTGAGGAGACTGAATCTCTTCATCTATCCTCTAGATTAAAAAATGTATACCATTGCCACATGAGGTTTTTACCCCCATCTCATAGTTTTAGATCTGATAAAGGTTCCAATTTTTTATTGGGCGGAGTTGAGCATAGGCTACCGCCGAGACAACTTTCGAGTTCAGAAATTGAAAGTAAATCCTCTGAATGTGGCCCTAATATGCCATGTAAGAATCCCAAATTTAAGAATGTCAATCATAAGAAGACCCCAAATGGGAATGAAACTAAGATAAGAAAGGCATGGTCTCGGAGGTCAATTTTATTTGACTTGCCTTATTGGAAGAATAACCTGGTGCGCCATATATTGGATGTGATGCATGCAGAGTTTTCTAAGTTTTCTTTATACTAATCCACGGATATATGCTTCTTACCTTTAATAGGTGATTAGTACATAGTTATTTGGGGTGTCCTATTTGTGGAGAGGAGACTGAATCTCTTCGTCTATCCGAACACTACGAAATGTCATAATCCTATGGAGTATGTTCTGCAAATTCCTCCCAACCGTTATGTAGCCAAACATCACCGGTTGAAGTTGTCAATTCCACTTTCCATACCCCACCACTTGGAACCTCTAGTAAAACATGGGAGACCATTGAAAGGTGGAATTGACAACTTCAACTGCTGATTTTTGGCTACACAACGGTTGGAAGGAATTTGCAGCGCATAACTCCATAGGATTATGGCATTTCTTAGTGTTTAAATATGAAGAGAATTATATTTGACACGATTGCCCGGGGTACATTAGTTGGAAGAAGGTGCCATATGAGCTCAAGTTAGCTGTTTGGGTGACACTACAGGTAATGTATTTATATTTATATGTCAATTTTGATTTCAATTTCAATTTCGATTTATATTTATCTATATTTGTGGGACGAATACTAATTTTACTTTATTTCAATTCAGAGGACAGGGAGTGGCCCTGAGGGTAGGCCACATATGCTCGATATTTATGTGGCTATTCGGACGAGAAGGGAGGGATAAGGAGATGTCCCCAAGCGTCGCGGTACAAAATCTCTTTTCAAGCTAAATAGTTTATAGATTTGAGATAATTGATGGTGATGTTGTTTCTTCTTAAATAGTTTCTATTTTGAATATATACTTTCATTATCTTTATATTGTTTGGATATATGATGTTTGAACAGGTACAACGTTGCTATAACAGGTACAAATACACTGCTGGGCAGTGGCAGTGGCCATACCGCCCAGCATATTTTTTTAAATTCTGCCCAGAATTGTCACGGTCAATGACCATGACAATTTTTTTCAAAAGGGTCAAGACTTTATCATGGTTTTTAACCGTGACTAAACTTGTCACGGTCATGGCCCGTGACACGATCGTGACAATTCTAACGAACTTGTCACGGTCATTGACCGTGACACGTCCGTGACAATAAAAGTTATCTCTCCCCGAATTGTCACGGTCATTGACCTTCACAAGTCCAACTTGTCAAGGTCAATGACCTTGACAATAGTGCAGATTTGGTGTAGTGTCAAGAGGTGTTTGTATTTTGGTGGAAAAGAATCTTATATAAATTGATTTCTTTTTCTATTAATTTTACGGTTTCCTAATATCTAGTGTGATTAGGCATAAATTCTTCGAACTTATTCCTATAATTTAGAGGCTTTTATTACCCCGTGCAGTGTAATTTGAGTTGATTTATCTCATATCCTTACTACTGACATCTTCTATCTAGTGCATCACGTTTCATGTATTTCTCTTACATTTTGCAGGAAATTTATGCTAGTGAAGAAAAGAGATAACTCAAAATCAATAAAGAAGGAAAAGAAGAAAAATCAAGGGCAAAAGTGTAATTTTACATTCGGAATTTGGATGCGAAATACAAAAAGAAGTTGAAGACCTTGAGTCCACAAGCACATAAAAAGAAATGCCATCCCAATCTGAGTCCCGGTTGCAAAGTTATGAAGCTTCAAATTTGAGAATAAACCAAATGAAGAGTGAAGGAAAGATCCAGGGAGAACCGAACCGATAACTGTCTAGCATAATTGGTTCCCTTAACTAGAAAGGGCAAACCGAACCGATGGAAAACTAAGGGGATTAATTCGGTAAATTGTAAAGACCAGATCGAACCGATGAATAAGACTTATAACGATTTGGCACACTGTAATAAGCGAACTAGTTCGCCCAGTAAATAAGGACAAAATAGAACAAGTTTGGCGGGACAAAATTTGTATTTTTTATTCTTTAAAATTAGAGTTGTGCATGGTGCAAACACTTAATAAAATGTGAGAGTTATATTCTACTGTAATACCAGACATTAAGGAGTTAGTTTTTACGTGGTTTTGAGAGATTATTGAAGGCAAGAACCCTACGATTCATCTTCTTCATCAATTTTTCATCATTTACATTAAATATAAGGTTTTTTATTCAATACAAGTACAATTTCCTTTTTTCTTTCACGTTCTCTGATCTTTTTGTCTTATGATTCATTATTTTTTAGTTAGAATTATCTTTTACATGTTTGATTGCATTTTTTACGTAAAAATGATTTCTCGCAACGTAGATTTCATGTTTAGTCATATTTACACCATGCTCGGCTATGTTTTTTGCGGGTTGGGGTACATGAACCCAACCTAGGTAACACATATGGACTTAAAAGTGGATAAAAAGTAATCCCTCATTTAACGGTTTGAACTTTATCAAGATAAAGAATTGTAGGGCTTTTAATTCCGTTTGCCCCATGTAACCAGAATGTTTAAAGGTGAAATTGGCTTCTTGATAATTTATCATCCTCGTCAAATACAATTTTTGATTTAATATTGTGTGGTATTTAGTCCTCATATCTCGAATGCTTAGAGAGTATTTAAATTATCGTTTGGAAGCTTTTATGTTCTATATAAACACTGACGGCTCGGGGGAGTGTACCCTAACTCCATTTTCTTGCATATAGTTAAAGTTTAATTTAGTTCTCTTTGAATGCGTAGTTAGTTATTAATCTAATATATGTTGCATTAGTTGATAGGTACGATCACAACAACATCATCTTTTCCCTTCTTTCTCTAAGTCATTCTAGGGTAAAACGTTCTTCCTATTTATCGTCACGAGTTGTCATCCTATTTCCTGAGTTCGGAACCAAGTTTATCGAATTTATACTTGAGTGATCGACTTACACTTGAGTCGATAGAAGCACGCAGTAGAAACACTTTTAATGTCGTTAATTCTTATCGAATATTGCATATTTCTGCCCTATATCTTTATGCATTCTTGAACGTTTACGGTCCTAAATGCCTATATTTATGCTCATTAACTAGACAACCTTGTATTTGGATATATACATACTTTGAAGGGGTTAATTGCGTTTTTGTAGGTATTGGAATGCTAAAAGTGAGGATCCATTGCATTTCAAAGAAGTTCCATCATCGGATGCTACTTCAAGGGCATTTTAGTTAATTCACATTTCATCTACAACTTATGGGAATTCCACGGATACGTATTTCGTTGAGTTAGCATCGCGTGGCCACAAATGGCGCGTCATTTGGAGTCAGGATGGTGGAGTTATGGCCATTTTTGTTCGCACACCTTTCCCCCCTCTTTATGGACCAAGAAGGCCAAGAAACTGAGTGCTAATGGACCGGCCTTGGGACCTGGGTGACGGTGGTTTGAGATTTTTCCTTGCGAAGGAGACAAAAGGTTTTGCCCTACTCGATCGATCGATCGACATTTTGGGTCGATCGATTGATCCTACTAGATATTTGTCAATTCGTTCCTTTTCATTTCTTTTTCATTTATTTATTTTATAACTTACTATATAAACCAATTTTGGTTTCTATTTTCATTATATACATTTTTGTCTTAGATTCTAGGGTTTGTAGAAAGAGCTTCCCCCTACTCTCCATTTTGGGTGTTTTGCCCATTATTTATAAATTAATATACTATTCATTCATCTTCTTTCTTGTAGTTTACTTATTTTAGCTTAATTTCCATTAAGCCATTAATTTCCCTTACCTAGATTAACTTTTATTTCATTTATCTATTGCTTTCATAATTAGGCTTACTTGCTTTCTTGCATTACATGTCATTTACCATGCTTTCTAGCTAATTTAATATAGGTTGTGTCGAATTGAACTCACTTTGGGTTGACGGGTTACTTTGCTTTGGTGATGGAGTTTATGGGTTTATTTCGAGTGTTTTGTTCTAGTTATTACTCCTAAGAGACTTGATGGGGTATATCATGTATACTCCGTGCTTATGACCTTGCATGCGTAATTTCCGAGGTATTTGTTGATGCCAAAATCTTATTAGACTTGTATGCCAATTCAGGGGTGTAACAACTCTTGATTTCATTAACTGTCAAAACGAGATACAATCTTAATAACTCATGAACCCATGTAACCATTTTATACTAATTAACTCGGGTAAGGGATATTCGACGCAACCTATAGTTTTTATTCGCTTTGCTAATCTAGTTTAAATAGACTCGCCTAGTTTAATCTTTTCTCTTTTTTATCTTTTCCTTTTTGTTAAAATTATCTTTTACACTTTTATTTTAGAAGTATTAAACCAATTAATATTCTAGAAAATCGACTCTATGGATTTTCGATACCCGGACTTGGGCGCAATAATCCCTTTTTAAGTGTAATCATAAGTTTAGGGTTTTGTATTAAGGTGGTGAACAGAAAATAAAGATTGGCGTTTTGACACGCGCCACTTTTCACCCTTGATCAGACGCATCATAGGACATTTCTAAAATTTCCTTAAATATATTTTTCATTACCTTTTATGATTACTGGAGTGGGTATCTCCTTATGTTTTTTGTGTTATAATTGTTACCAGGTAAAAATCTAAGGTGATAGATTTGTTAGTCCGAACTGTTTCTGAATGTTATCAGTGCTTCTCAATCCTCCATCAAAAAATATTTTTATATAGATCGTTAGTCTCAACTATTTTTATGGATTGTCGTGAACCCATTAAACATTGCTTTCATCCAAACTAAACCGCATTGGCATCACTAATATTAATGTTTAGGGTGCCACGTCACAATTTCACTCATGTATGTCACTTAAGAAATATTAAATTAAGAGATTATGAAGGTAGAGAAATATATCCCAACACAACCACATACAAACAAATTAAGGATCAGTGGTCTTATTCTTTGCTTCATAGAGTTCAATGCATAATTGTTTAAGTAATAATATTAAAACTATAAACATTTTTTTAATAATTCCCTCTTGTTCGCATATTAGGTGAAGTGAGTTTTATTATATGCAAGGTTGTGGTAAGTGGGTGATTGAATTTTATTAGACGTATCCAGTACATAGTGTCATAGTGCCATCGGTATGTCACCGAATAAGTGTAACACATAAATTGACACAAAATTTAAAGTATTTTGGTCCAATATTTATGGAATTTTTTTCTTTGGGGGTGGGGTAGGTAAAATTTTCCAATAGCTTTTAAAATTTCGCCACCCCATGCTATCAAACATGCCCTAAAGATTCAATTCATTGAGAAAGAGAATATGTGTGCTACAATTTATGGTCTTATATATTTCATCAAAACAATTCAACCATTCGATGGGTGAATTATAAATCAAAAGTTTCAATGATTGAAACTAAACATACATATATTGATTTTACATATAGTTGAGTTTTTTCACCAAATTTGGCAGAGATTGTCTCCACGGTGAGGAAATCATCTCCACTAGATTTGGTGAAAATTTTCAATCATTTACCTTGTGTAAGTTTTTCCCATGAAGAGGGCTGCTGTTTTCGGATTTTTTATGCAATCACTCCTTTCTTTTGAAACATATTACTCAAACTTGAATTATTCTCAGTTTATTTCCAAATATCTGGTCTTGTTCATACCAATTGCTAACTTGGAGAGGTCCTTATTGAATACTTGTCATGATATTTAGGTATATTTGGTGCAGGATGTTGTTAACTTTGAGGAGTTTGCCAGTCATATGACATATGATGAACAACAAAATTTTCTCAAGTATTTATCTCCTGTCAACAATTCTAAACTTCTAGACAGGTTTGTATATTCATCCTCTTCCTCATAATGGCTCATTGTATGCTACAAATTATGGGTTTGATCTTTTGTTATGATTTGTACATTTTCTGTAGATTTACTATATGTATGTGTAGAAAATAGGCACATTTTCATGTTACATGGAAGATGGGTCATTTACATTTTTCTGGTTTCTGTATTGAAGGGCCTAAGTTAAGGTAATAACTTTTAATAACTTACCTTATTTGCAAACATATGTTTTGGGTGACTAATTTGTTCTTAAATATATGAATGGATAGCTATAGTTGCTTTACATATGAGTATTATTTAGTCTTAAACACATGTTTGGATATCTACACCTAGCTACTATAGCTTTAAAGTTATGTTCACTAACTAAAAGATAATTGTGTAATAAACACTCTGTTATTATGCCTAACGCCATTTGTTACATGTTGTGTTAGAGTTGGTGTACCTTTCACAGTTTAAGGACCGTATCCTTTTTAGTTTAAAAAGTTGTAATTCATTATATGATTTGGTTTAATCTGAACATAATGTATGAAATTGTGGGTTTTATGTTCTATGAAATAAAAAGGTGCCAATTTCATTATGAAAAATTGGAGTTTTATATTTGAGCACTTGTTGTATCAAGTTGGACAATAGGGTTATTCTAACTTTTATCTTTTGCGTTCTCAGATTAATATGAAACTCTAAAATATGTTTGTTTTACAAATACAAATCTGAAATACGTTTCCATTCGCATCTTCAACAATTAAAAAGTGTATTTGAAGTTCCGAGAGACTTCAATCTCAACATAAATTCCAAGTCAACAAAATTTAGATTGGAATCCAACATTTTCTATTTTATCTTCTCAAATAAAATCGGACTCCTAGCAATCACTCAAAACTATAAAATTTTCAAATGGTTTCAAAATAACAATTTGAAGCAGTAAAACTATCAGTTGAGTATAGCTAATTGAAAAGGTAACACTTAAAACGAGTTAAGTTATTTTTTTCGAATTAATTAGTTTTTGCCAGTAACTTGTCTCAACTATTAGTCTATTATTAATGAAAAAAATACTCCTAAACTATGCATTAGGTTACAAAGACCCCCTAGGAAAAAAAATCTTTGCAACACAGTGCATAATATTGGGGAAATTTCACATTGAAACTAGTTTGTTGTGTTTGTTGCATAATTTGCGTAGCAGTGGGGATTTTTCCCTAGTAAAAAATTCAATGAATATGGAAAAAATACTAAGAAAGAAATAAGATAGTGTATAACTATGGTCATAAAGTGTTTTGTTCCTTGGCTTACTTAACACTGGTAGGTCAATCTCAAGCCCCACAAGTTCAAGCAGCTTAAGCCCATCCATATCTGGCATATGGACATCACCATCACTAATAACCAAATCAGATTTCTTTTAGCACGCTCGCAACATCTCCAATGCCTTATCTTGTCGATTCATTGTCTCAATTTCTCCAACTATATGCATATGAAATTTAAAGAAAACATGGTTGATTTGTGGATGTGGTCTATAAAAAAAAGCTTGTGGCATCCTTCATGAGTGAACATCTATCGAATAGAATGCATAATAAGTCTTTTGTTATTTTTTACTTTCCTCGTTTTAATGAAATTTTAGTTTGTTGCTGAAGAATAAATATCTTTCTTTAGGTGTGCCATGATATAATTATGTTTAATTTCTCTTGATTCATCTGTACCAACACATCTATCTATACAGGTTATGGACAATGGGCATGATAAGCTAGAAGTTACTGTTGTTTATGAACCCAAATTTTGATGATCTAAATGAAGACTTCCTCTAAGTTGTTCCAGATGAAAAGCAGACGAAGGGGATCTTCTTGAAGAGGTATGTATGAAATGGTGAAAGCTATGAGAATTATACGATCTTTATTCTTTTAATGTCAATTCAATACGAGAATTATACCATCTTTATTCTTTTGATGGCAACCCAATACGATCTTTATATATTTACATAGCTGACGTAATATTTATTTTTGGTTCAATAATATAAAGCACGGTAGCAATGTGGGATATTATTTGTGTTATCTTGATCCATGAAAACTATACTTTTGTGTATGATATAATAGAACCTAGATTGTGTTTAAGGCCTCTCTCTCATAGAGTTATATTTGCGTTATTTTGATCCATGAAAACATTAGTCAATTACTTTAGAATTAATTTTCCTCGTTGTTGTATATGTATTATGCCTTTGATTTGATTTAATTCAATTTCACTTGTACAAGTGATCAATAATAAAGAAATGTAAATAAATACATTATAACATAACTATTTTATCTTCTGTAGTATTATGAAACTACTCATAAGCTAAACTTTTCATATTTCTTTTTGCAGGAGAAATGGGAAGAAATCATTATCCATTACACACCTATTAAGTACATAACTATGCTTGCAAATAAATTTTTTGAACTGTTATATTACATGCCATCATACAGTGTCCTTAAGACATTGATTAATACCCTGCTAAATTTTTTATACTAGAAACATAACTTTATTAGCTTATTTTTTCGTATTATGTTAATGGGTTAGTGTCTCTAAAGATTTATGAAAATGGACTTTTGGGAAATTTGAAAGGTCATGTAACACGTGTAAAATCTCCGTTCATGACCTTTCACATTTCCCAAAAGTCAAGTTTGAAAGGTCAATATTATCTTTCGTATTAGGTACTTTATGATCTTTAATTAACTACCATGAAAGATAATATTGAGCTGCTTAAGTATTTGATTAAGACATCGAGCAAATGGAACATAGTTATTGGAGATATCAACTGTTCCATATATTTTACCGTCCAAATAGTAAGAAAAGGGGAAAATGAAGAGAATGATCTCGATCCAAATTAACCTCATATTGTTACTTTTCTTCAGGAGCTATCTGAAGGCAGTTGGTATTGTTCGCACTTCGCACTGAGCTTATCAGATTTGCAAAGATATAATATATTCATTGATTATAATTTTAAACTATCACATTTTTGGGGTAATTGTATTCGGATGTTATATTCGATGCGTTTTATGAATCACTCTATTCAGAGTGGAGGCTTAAATAAAATGTAAATGTTGAATATAGTGTCCTTATTTTTGTGGACTATTTTTTTATATGTTCTTAGGGTTTGAATACTGCGATAGGAATAATTGAATTTGTTTAAATTTCGGACATGATAGTATTGCCCTTGTGCTAACCGATCTGTATTTTAAAAATGCAGACCGAACATGTGTCACCTGGCGGTGAGCCCAAAAAAGAGAGAGAGTGTGCCTATAATTTAGCCGATAATTTCTAGGCTCACCGCCAGGTGACACATATTCGCTCTGCACTCTTACAATGTTGATTGGTCCGCACAAGAGCAGTTTCTCTCTCTCTCTCTCTCTCTCTCTCTCTCTCTCTCTATATATATATATATATATATATATATATATATATATATATATATATATATATATATATTAATATTACTAATGGACCTTTGTCATTACAAAATCAGACAAATACAAAACATGTGCAACAAGGTAATCGAGGGATTATAACTTGTGGGCCTGAAAATATACTAGAGGATGAATTTTTCGAAGTTTTGTTATGGAGAGAACGAAATATTTAAATTAATTTCTGCACGGCACGTTCTCAGAACACTGTCTTTTAGGAAAAATATCTCCCAATTTGGTTGAGACAAAACCTCGAGTACCATATGGGTTTTATAGAATCTGCCTTCAGGACACAATGTAGTGTATGGACATTTGTTTTATTCAAACTACGTACTGTTTGATCAAATCAAAAACATTCTGAATTTGTAATCTGATAATACCAAAATGTAGAGGACGAAGAGAGGAGAAATTAACAATTTTCGGTGTCCAAAACAGAGTCTGGAACTCTTTTTATAGCCATTTATGTGGCCGTTCTTCAATAGTCACACCTCTTGATGTAGCGACTCAACAACTGTTGGATCGTGCCTGTTTGGAACAGCTTTGATCTAACAGTTCAGATTAGGCATCCCATCATAAGCGAAAGGACATCCCCTACACGAAACATTACGAGTTCATCTAACGGCTCAGATCAAGTCATTTAAGATTTTAAACCCTTTGATCAGATCATTTAATCACAGTCGTTGATCTGTTTTACTTCATCAAAGCTTTAGTCTCCCACGCTCCAAGCAAATATGTGCACGTGCGAAGTTCCAAGTCCACGTCACAGCGCGTGATACACCCTAAGTCTCCCTTTTGCGCGCCGAGTTTCGCGTTTACTCGTGTCGCGATTGGTGGTTCTTAAGCACCACCGCAATGCGTAGGATCATAGCCTCTCGTTTGACTTGTTAACTAAGAATCTTAGTTTTTATTTAGTTGATATATCACTACTTTTTGAGTAATATTCCAATGTGGTACAATGTGGGACTTTAAGTACTCATATATGTTTCACACCCATTTGCTCATGTTTCTTCTTTCTAAAAATAAAATCCAAACTAAAAAAATTAAAACACCAATTAATATAATAAAAATAAAAACTAAATACTATATAATATTATATTAATGTTGAAATTTATCCAACATTCCCCCACCAATTTCAATATACACAAGAGAGGATACAAAGGATCGATTACAAAAAAATAATAGAAAACTTTTGGCACTATCACTGAAATCTAGTACATAAATGAGAAGTGTCTTCCGGACATGAACTTCCATATAGTGTAAACAACTCAAAGCTCCATCAAGGTCCTGTGGTGAACTTATCTCGAACCAAGGACCCTTTGAGACAAGCCGGAACTATCACGCATACTGATTTCTGAGTTTTAGAAGTGTTCTTCTAACATGCACATTTATGGCCTTGTGATAATCCTGATTTCATGAGCTCTTTAGGAACAGTCTTGGTTCCATAGAAAGAAGCCACACTTTCGACACTCATATAGGTAAATCAACCTTAGTGATTCTGCGAGTAACACTTATATGATTTATTAAGAAGTAACCTTCATCCTCTAACATGCAAAAAACCAACACTAGGCACATATAAATGGAACTTTTGCATAAAATTCCAAGTGTTCCATAACTATAATTTAACTTGTTTATACCACATTGAACTCTATCTATATTTTCAAGATATGAGTTTGGTTCCCATTAAATATGGTTGTGTTATTTAATAGACCTTACTCCCATTCCTTTTGAAAGTGATATATATCATCTCCCTAATAAGACCTTCAGTCAGATGATCTGCTAAATTCCTATTCATTTTAACATAGTCGACTATAATTACTCATTCCTTGTGTAATTTTCTTATAATTTGATGTCTTAGACTAATGTGTCTAGATTTTCCGTCGTAAGTGTTGTTCGAAAGTTCATAAATTGTGGCTTGGTCATCATAACTTATCATAAGAAAAGGAGATAGATTTTTCCATAAAGGAATATCATACAACACATTTCTAAGCTATTCTACTTCTTTACATGCATCTTCTAGGGCTATAAATTTAGACTGCATCATTGAATCTTACACATATGTTTGTTTCTTGGATCCCCAAGAGATAGTTTCTCCTCCTAGCGTATAAATCCAACCAGTAGTTGACTAGGATTTGGATTCAAGATTATGCCAACTTGAATATCTATATCCTTATAAAATAGATGGATATACTACATAATGTAATCAATAATCCAAAGTCCTCTTCAGGTATCTAAGAACCCTAGAAATTGCATTCCAGTGATCTTGTCCTAGATTACTTGAAAATCTTCACAAGACACTCACTTCATAAGCAATGTCTGGTCTAGTGTAATGCATGGCATACATTAGACTTCCAATAATAGTAGCATATTTAAGTTGGTCCATAGCACGCCCAATATTTTTCATTAATTTGATACTAGGATCTACTGGTGTAGCAACTGACTTAAGTTCAAAATGATTATATCTTTTAAGAACTTTTTCTATATAATGAGATTGAGATAATGCTAAAGAATTATTCTTTCTCATAATTTTGATTCCTAAAATCACATCAGCTTCTCCAAGATCTATCATATCAAATTTTGATGATAAAACCCTTTTGGTTTCTTCAACATATTTGAGACTAGACCCAAATATTAACATGTCATCCACATACAAGAATATAATAACATCGACACCGTTTTTGAATTTACTATATATACATTTTTTGGCATCATTAACTTTATATCCATGGGATATTACAATATTATCAAACCTCTCATGCCATTGCATAGGAGCTTGTTTAAGGCCATAAAGATATTTAACCAATTTACATACTTTCTTTTCTTGGCCATGTAAAACAAACCCTTCGAGTTGTTCCATATAAATCTCTTCTTCTAAATCACCATTTAGAAAAGAAGTTTTGACATCCATTTGATGAATTACTAAATTATGAATATAAGTAAGAGATAATAATATCCTAATGGAAGTGATTCGAGCAACAGGAGCATATGTATCAAAGTAATCAATTCCACGTTTTTGCTTATAGCCTTTAGAAACTATTCTTGCCTTCAATTTATTTATACATCCATCTATATTTAATTTCCTTTTAAATATCCAATAGGTTTAGCTCCAAGGTGAAGATCGGAAAGAACCCGAGTTTGATTTTGCAAAATTGAGTTCATTTCATCAATGATTTCTTCTTTCCAAAAAATAGCATCCCGAGATGTTACCGCTTCATGAAATGTTGTTGGCTCATCTTCTATATTAAGAATTTTTTTTGTTTTTTTCTTAGTTTCATTTAAATCCCCTTCAACCAAATAGATAACAAAGTCGGGTCCATATGTTTTTTCACTTCTTTGTTTTTTAGTCCTTCGCAGTTCAATGCCATTCGTTGTTTCTGAAGAAGATATTGGTTGTAAAATTTCTTCTGAATGTGATGAGTCAGCAGTCATATAATATATATACTATCGGCACCCCGCATAAAATCAAAGGTGCTGGCATACTCTCCTATCAAGTCCCCGTATCACATATATTAAGGGAAATACTAGTTCGAAATCACTCTCGAACTGTATTAACATAAAACAAATACAAATGGAGGCGAAGCATAGTTCCAACTCACTAAGAGGTCAGCACATACCCTTACGTCTCTTAGTACCGTCTGACTATTAATCAGATGGCTTGTACCAAGGAATCCTATGTTCTACGGTACGAGTCAATATCCCCCCATAAAGTCCCAATCGAGATATGACCGTACCGCCGTGAAAACCCCCTATAGATAACCCATTCTGTTACTCCCTAAACTCTCCTTAGGTCCTTGTAGACACCCCATTCTATTACCCCCGTGCGCAATTTCGACTTACCATGCGGACGAAAGGCCCGTTTCCCCTAAAAATCAATCAGGAGACCACAGGGTGCTCCCGAGATCCGTTTGTCCTAAGTCAACTCTTCTACTCAATCGATACTGAATGATTATTTGAAGGGCACTGAAACCACTTTGCAACGGTCTGCCCCGTGTGTGATTCTGACTTACAGTTTGGGCGAACGATCCGTTTTACTCCGAAAGGTCACCAAATGCTTCTAGGGTCTGGTTGACCAAAGTCAACTTGCCAAACCAGACCAAACTCTTTGGAATGTCGAATTACATCTCCTAACCTTTCCAACAGTCCACCCCGTGCACGCTTCGGACTTACCATGCTAAAGAAGGATCCGTTTGCGTCTGACGATTCCCCATCCAATGGACTGACGAATGCCCGAGCCATATTTGACCCAAAGTCAACTCCCGAACTTGGGAGAAGTCCAAGAACTTTCGAAGGCATCTAAATTAACTTTCCCACGGGCCACCCCATTTATGATTCTAATGAACTGTTTGCATTTTGCGGTCGATTTTCCAAAAAGGACTGAAAGAAACTAGAAAATGGCAGGTCCTAGACCCTGCCTATTAGTAGTGCACCTAAACACACCTGCCGATTGGAAAAAATAGGGCTATGCCGATCGGCAATTCATTGGGCCTATAAAAAGGAGGCCTGACCTCACTTGCAAGAGGAGACCAGATCAGAAACATATCACTCTCTGCAAATCCGGGAAACCTCTCTCGAAGTCAGCGCAACTTCCACATCCAAAACCCTTTCCAACCTTCACTTTTCATCATCATTTTCACCAAACTTGGTGAATTAACTACCCTCCATCCTCATCCAAGTGCAAGGGCTGCTCTCCAACACTCAAGATCAAGTTCAAGATCTTCAAGAAGGTCCAATTTTCTCAACTCTCTCCATAAATTCTCATTAACTTGTTTTATTAATTAGCACTTTTATTCTATCATCTCACATATCCTACTATACTTTTTATTTAGTATTATTTCACATCTCTTATTTTCATACAACTAAAAAACCCCAAAAAACAAGAAAAAAATTCCAAACGGGAATTCTAACACTTTTCTTACACTTTTCTCATAACTAAAACACTTTTCCTACACAAATAAGAGAATCCCCCGATTGAATTTATGGGATAAACCCCACCCCTCATTTTGCATGCGAACTACATGGACTTTGATGCCTCTATAGGCTACGTAGGCATCCTGGGGTAAAATCCGAGATTCGAGTCCTATTTTTGCTTTTTCTCTCATATCCTATTCTCTAAAAATTCAATCCTCCTAAATTACATATATATACATATATTTGTCCTTGGTGGCGTATTATTACACATGCGTTATCGTGCCATCATAACGGTTATAGTAAGGGTAATCGCGTAAATCCTATTTTCTAATATTTTTATACCTTCCTATGGATGACTCGCTTTACCTCCATGGTACAAGTCAATGATTCCTATCTCCACTATATATACACATGCACACATATCACGGGGAAAATAAAGGAAAATAACAAAAAACCATGACAGACTATAAGTGTGGAATGGGTGCCTAACACCTTCCCATTTCATAACATAGCCTCCGGACATTTTTCGAATCATTTTGGTTTCGTATGCATTAGTATTCCTTGGATGATATCCTTCGGGGTGGCTCCATTTCTTTTGTCTGTTTTGAGTAAAATAGACTGGCGACTCTATCTCTCTACATTTTTTACCTCACCCAAATGACGTCGATCGTAGCACTTCCGAGAGGGACGCGAAGGACCTAGGATCCTCCCTCAAGCTCCTGCCCGCCACGAGAATCGGGCATGGCCACAGTGGCGACTCTGCTGGGGTTATTCTTTTTAGGGCTAGACTCTATTTATATGGGTGTTATGTTTGTTTATATTTTCCTCCATTTTGCATGTTCTCCTCTTTCATATATATATTCCATACTTATTCTTCTATTCAGACACTTGTAGAAAATTCTCCATGTACACTTCGCACCATGTGCACCTAGGGTCACATATATCCACATGTTGCATGCATAACCCATCCATACTTGGTGTTCCCTTGGTACTTGTACTTTGCTCCCTATTTGGCATAATCGAAAAAGACATTCTCATAAGATACTAATAAGAGAATCATGAATGATTCACACGACATCACCAAAGAGCATTGTTATTGACCAAATTTTACCCAGTAACTGGAGGGTCACTTCGTGATGAGCGCTTGTTCGGCAGGGCGCAGTTAGCCTAAGCGATATGACTTTTACCTTCCATTGGCCAAGTACCTTCGACGTATATCGAACGGTTCTCCCACATCGTACTGCTTGACCGAAGTCATGACGGGACGTATATCGTAGGGAACTCGTTCACGTATGCCGAGTATATCTAATTCTCTCTCACACATCCCGTCCCCACGAGGTATATGGTGAGGAAATTCATGTACACTCAGGTATATCAAATGGCTTGTCCACACGTACCGATTGCCCACAAGAGACAGATGTATATCGTGGAAGTCACGCCAAATGGGGGAACCCTTTCGAATTCACCCAACCAACAGCATACCCGCATATAGGTGTCAAGCCTAAGACATATATGTTAGATTGTCGGTTTTTAACCCGAAACTCTGCCGAAATTCTGGGTCGGCCTGCAGCCTAAATTCTAGTGCATTTTTAAAATGGGATCCTTCCCGTGAGCCAGGTCACAGGTCCATCCATAGCTTTGCATATATTACAAACCTAATTTTTCCAGACTCGGGTCTCGTTCGGCATTTCTTTTTGCATTTAGGATAATTAATACAAGTGAAAACATAATTATAATAATCCTGATGAGACCGTCGCCAAAAAGAAAATTCTCCTTTCTTTATCAAAAATCCAAAAACATTTCTTCTCTATTTATAAAAAATCCAAAAATATTTAGTCTTTCAATAAAAAAAAATTATATTTATTCTCTTTTTCTCAAAAGTAAATCCCATTTTATGACTTTTCTGGTCGATTGCAAACCCTTGGCCTGGCTCCTTATTGGCTTCGGTCTTCAGTCAAGTCACCCCGGAGATCCATCTATTCCCTTAGTACTTATTTTGAGTTCAGAATAGATATGCTTTCCATGGAGAACACAGATCAAGTACCCATTGTGAAGCTGGATCTGACGACATTCCTAGCTCAACTTGTGTACAAAATTGACAATTTTCAGACTGAGGTTCGAGAGATGCAATTAAACCAGGTTCCCATTCCTTAAGATCTCGAGGCCCTATTACCTCGTGCTATGGATCCACCTAAGCCTATCTGGGTTCCTGAAGAGTATCACCACGCTCCACGTGCCCCTTTCGCTAATGGCCATCGCCTGCCTAGCTTCCAATACCGAACCTTGCCATGCATGGGGCTAACTTGCCTATAGTCATTGATCCGAAGGAAGAAGAGCGGAGAAAAGTCAAAGAGGACCTCAAGATGCTAACGAAGAAGTTTGACCAAGTCAGAATCTTAGGAAATTACATGGATTACACCCACATGTCTCCTTATCCTAAGGCGAGGTTAGCCGAGAAGTTCAAGATGCCAAATATCGAGAAATTCAGAGGAAGTGGACCCCCAATTTTTCATCTCTGAAGCTATCACCGTTCCATGACTCTGCTAGGGGCTTCTGAAGAAGTGATGGCCCAATTGTTTCAGCAAACTCTGAAGGATAACGCCCTTCGATGGTTTTTGTCTCTCGAAGAGTCCATAATTCGTAGTTGGGAGGATGTAGCCCTGGAATTCGTGTCACAGTATAAATACAGTGAGAAGCTTGAGGTCACCCTCCGTGATTTAAAACTGCTCAAATAGAACCCTAGAGAATCAGTCAGTAACTTCATCGCTCGATGGAGGGAAAAAGTAGCAACCATGACCAATCGGCCTTTCGAGGAAGAACAAGTCAGCATAGTAAAGAAGAACTTCTTAACCCATGTTTAAGTAATGATGGGAGGATAATACTATCCCCACTTTCAAGATCTTAGAGAAACAGGAGTAGAAATCGAGGAAGGTCTTGCCAAAATAGATGTTGAACCAAAGAAGGTGTCCGGACAGTTCACCTCAGAAAATATGACAAACCTGCCAGTGCTACAGTCTCAACCATCAACAACATATCTCAACCACACCACATCATGGGCACCAGAAAGTCTCCCTGTCCTAATCCAAAAAGAATACACCAATCTCCATGCTCCCCTCTCCAAAGTTTATCAAGCCTCGTTAAGCCAAAACCTTAACAAACCTTTAGATCCCCATCTATTACCAAATCCACTCCCAAGAAACTTCAAGGAAGAGGCCCATTACGCCTTTCACTAAACTACTGGCCACACCACTAACCAATACTCTCACATTCGAAACGTAATCCAAGGTCTAATTGATCGGGGTACCATCGCCGCACCAACCAATCCTAAGCCAAACACTACTTACAAACCACTTCCAAATCATACCAATGCCATCTTTCTAGAACAAAACCCATATTTTGATCCTTCAACTCAAATCACACCCATATACTCTCCTAAAACTCTCAAAATTTGCCCATATTTCCTCCTACAGCCTGCTAGCCTTGTTGATCAGGCATTGCCACTCCTTACTAGAGCATGCATCGCCGTCTGTACCCGTTCTGAAAATGGAAGCATGTAATTGTCAAAAGTCTTAAATCAACTCCTAGAGTTTGGGCTAAATTTGCCCTCACAAATTATCATTGATTGTCAGAGATTCAGTACACTGTTCTTGGATGCACAAAAATAGGCTCGAGAGTTAGACCGTTGGGTAGTACCGACCACTGAGGCCAGCCTAGATGATGTCATCCATATCATGGAAGAATTATTCAAGCAAACCAATAATATTTGCAGTATGACCAAGTTACTTGATGATTTGAAGCTACAGGGATGCCTGGTCCCTTCACCCTCACATATACCCACAAAATGGGATGGCATGTATGAATAAGTCGTTAAAGTTATGGAATGCATCCACTTTACATGAAAGGATAGAATTATTGCCATCGGATGTGGGGAAGAATTTGGAGATTCAAATGAAGAATAGGTTTCAGGAAAAACTGGTCCGGTAGCCGACATGTGTGGGATGATTTCATTCGAAGAACTATCCAAGATTGATGAGGAAATGGGATTCATGTTTTTTCCTTCTTCAGTAAATCACATGACCAAATCAGGGAGACATTACCATATTCGAAGCTCACTACCAAAAAATGACAAAGGGAGGAGTTTTAAAAACCTTTCTATGATAGAGATGACCCTCGAGGAAAGAAGATCCTCGATCAACTAAAGAAAACTCAAGCTAACATCACTTTATGGGCTTTTCATGTCTTCCCAGCTGCATAAAAATGCTTTGATCAAGTTGATCACTAAACCCACGGTTCCTCCCTCTACCACCCCAGAAGAAGTAAAGCTGGTCGGATCCTTGACCTCTACCCGAATGCTATCCTTTTCTGAAGAAGAAATCCCCAAGATTGGGCCAAAGCACAATCATGCACTCAATATCTCCTTCAAAGCTATGGGAAAGATCGTACCACTCTCGCTTGTCGATAATGGATTCGCCTCGAATTTCTGCCCACTGAGAACCTTCAAATGTTTAGGCATGAAAGAAAGTGACCTCGCTCTAACCTAATCTGCTGTGTGTGCCTATGATATTACCCATCGGGAGGTGATGGGGTCCATAAAGCTTATAATAGGGGCTGGACCTATAAACCCTATCATCGAATTCCAAGTTATTGACATCCCAACTTGTTTCAATCTGTTGCTAGGACGACCTTGGCTTAAAAGTATCAAGGGTGTGTCTTCCTCACTCCATCAACACCGATGGACGCGTCATCACCATCTTGGGCGATGATGACAATGCTGATGGTACAAGTACCAGCACTCCAATTCCTGAGATACAACACGGGTCAAATGATATGCTACTATAAGGATTCCGAGTTGAGACACTTCTACTCCCGGCAGGGGATAACTTCAAAGAAAGGGTTTGTCCAGAATATGACCCTCATGGCAACGTCAACGTGATTCAAATGTTTAGAAACATGCACTTCATGCCCGAACTGGTGCTAGGAGAAAGACAGCAAGGAATACATGAGCCGATTGAACTGGGATTTCACTCCTTGTGGTTTGGGGTATCAACTATCAAAAAATAAGAGCTCAACATGATCCACCAGTCTCGACCAAAGAGAGGACTAGACCGCATCCAGACTATCCCTGTTGACTCCTTGAATGAACGATTCATCAAAGTGGGTGAGAACTTCCCTTTTTGCGTCTTTTTGGAACCATGGTATGACCATACTGATAAGAAGATGAAGACTGGAATGGAGATCTTCTTCCAAGATAGCTACCCATGGGAGAGAGTTCCCAACATCATGTACAACCACTCATCAAAGATATCGAAGAGACTGAGGAAAGTGGCTCCGAAGATTCCTTCAACTTACAGACACTGGGGCTAACACTCTTCATGGTTCACTCATGTACTACATCACCGAATCCGTCCCAACTGATTAAAGCTGCTGATACACCTCTCCTCAACTAGCATGCTGCACCAGTTCTACCTATTGAAATCTCCCCTAATCCTAATGTTTACCCCATTTCTTCTTCTGTTGGCTATCCTTGTTCAAATGTAATCGAGTCCTCCTTTTATGATGTTCTCAATGTTGTTTTTCCTATCAATGAAATAAACTATGATTTTGAGTATCTTATTGTGCCTTATATTAACTATTTAGATTCTAATCAAATTTTTGATGATGATGATTTTGCAAATGAACAATTCTTAACTGATCTAAATATGGTTAATAATAAACAACATAACCTCGTTCAAGTTAATGAATAAGATACTATTATTGTTAACATCGATTCTAGTAGCAAACTGCAAGAGATTAGGATAGGGGATAACCTCGACAAGAATGAGCGTGCACAACTCGAAGAATTACTAAAAGAGTTCGTGGATGTCTTCGCATGGTCCTACGACGATATGCCCGACATTGATCCTAAAATGGCTCAGTAGGAGATCCCCACTCTCCCAGATTACAAGACGATCAAACAAAAGTTGAGAAAGCTCCACACCGAATGGTCGCTCAAAGTCATAGAAGAGGTGGTCAAATAGTTGAACGTAGGTTTCATTCGTGTGATCGAATATCCAATGTGCCTAGCCAACATAGTGCCAATTCTGAAATCAGGAGGAATGGTTCGGATGTGTGTAGACTATCAGGAGTTGAACAAAGCCGTTCCAAAGGTTGATTATCCGCTACCCAATATCGACATGATCATAGACAACACAACCAATCATGCTCTTAAGTCATTCGTTGACGGTTTTGTCAGATATAACCAAATAAAAATGCAGCCAAACCACCAAGAAAAAATCGCGTTCATCACCCCATGGGGAACCTTTTGCTACACTGTCATGCCATTTGGTCTCAAGAATGCTGGGGCTACCTACCAGAGGGCTACTACAACCATCCTGCATGCTCTGATTCACAAAGAAGTTGAGGTCTATGTAGATGATATGATTATCAAGTCCAAAACTAGAGAAGGTCATGTTCTTTCTCTCTGAAAGTTCTTCGAACGATTGCGACAGTATCAGATGAGGCTCAATCCATAGAAATGCGTCTTCGACCTTACAAAGGGAAAAATCTTGGGATTCATGGTCAGTGAGAAAGGGATAGAAGCAGATCCTGCCAAGATGAAATCCATACTTGAGATGCCACCTCCCCAAACAGAGAAAGAAGTCTGAGGTTTCCTCGGGAAATTATAATACATCGGCCGGTTCATCAGCCAGTTAACCTCCATCTATTAACCTATCATCAAACTCCTCCGAAAGGATTCAACTAAAGTTTGGAACAAGTGATGCCAAGAAGCTTTTGACCGAATCAAACAATATCTGACCCAACGCCCCGTACTCATGCCATCATAGCCGGGTCTCCCCTTGCTCTTATACCTAACCATAACTGACACTGCAGCTGGGGCTTTGCTAGCCCAATAACTTGAAGATTCTTGCAAAGAAAGAGCCATATATTATGCCAGTTACAAATTGGCTGGGTACGAGGTTAACTACACTTCTTTGAAAAAGGCATGTGTCATGCTTGTCTGGGTCACCCAAAAGTTACAGCACTACATGCTCGCCTTTCCCACCAAACTTGTATCCCGAATGGACCCCATCAAATACATGCTTGAGAAACTCACCTTTTCCAGCCGAATAACCCGATGTTTGATGCTCCTAGCTGAGTTTGATATTATGTACACCACACAAAAAGCCATGAAAGGAAGATCCATCTCTGACTACCTCGCTGATTAGCCCATAAATGATGCCGATGTCTGGGTCTTCGAATTACTAGATGACAACATTGTTTCTGCTACTCAAGACTTCCTTTGATGGTAAATGTTCTTTAACTGCACTACCAACGATAAAGGATATGGCATTGGGATACTTCTAATTGGCACAGATGAGTCCCACACTCCCATCGCCATCAAATTGGATTTCCCCTGCACCAATGACATGACTGAGTATGAGGCATGCATGGTAGGTCTCAAAGTTGATCTCAAGAACGGTATTCAATGCCTAGACCTCTACGAGGATTCTTCCCTCATCATCGGTCAAGTTCTCATAAAATGGAAAGTCAAGGATGAGAAACTCCAACTCTTTCAGACCTACTTTGAAGAACTAGCTTCCTAATTCCAAGATATCACCTTCCACTACCTACCTCGAGCAAAGAATAACCTAGCTGATGCCCTTGCTACCTTGGCCTCCATGGTCGACATGCCTAAAGGAATAATAATTACCCCCTTCCAGATTCAAAATCAAGACAAACCAACCCACTACTACCACATTGAGCTCGTCACCACAGAAGATCTCGAGATAGCTAATTGTTGGTACTAAGATATCTGGCGCCTCCTCAAGCATGGTAGGTATCCAGAGGGTTCCAACAAGAAATATCAAGCAACCTTGTGAAGGTTTTCCACCCAATACATCATCTGTCGCATAGCACTACTCAAAAGGAACTTCGATGGAACTCATCTGCACTGTATTGTAGGGGCAGACATTGAAAAGATAATGTAGAAGATCCATAGCGAGGAATGCGGACCCCACATGAATGGTCACATGCTTGCCAAAAATATCATTAGACAAGGCTATTACTGGACCACCATGACCCAGGATTTCACCGCCCATATCCGAAGATGCCTTAAATGTCAACAATTCTCCAACCTTCAGCTGCCTCCACGTGAATTATACAACATGACCTCTCCCTGACCGTTCTCCACCCGGGGCATCAACATCATAGGGAAGGGTAAAACAAAGGCTTCCAATGGGAATGAGTTCATCTTAGTGTCCATTGATTACTTCACCAAATGGGTCGAAGTCGAGTCATACGTAGTGCTGAATGCTAAGAAAGTGGCCAAATTCCTAAAGAAAAACATCATCTGCCGGTATGGGGTCCCACACGAGCTAGTATCAAATAATGAGTTACATTTTGAGGCAGAAGTCATAGAGGTGGTCAACTAATATGGGATTTAAAGACATAAATCTTCTCCCTATTGACCTCAGACCAACGGTTCAGTCGAAGTTGCCAATAAGAACCTCAAAGCCATCATCAGTAAGATGATCAAAAGCTATCGGGATTGGGATGACCGGATCCCGTACGCCCTCTGGGGATATTAAACCTCAATTCAAACCTCTAATGGGGCTACCCCTTACTCTCTAGTCTACGATATGGAAGCAGTCCTACCCGTGGAGCTGGAAATACCCTCGCTGTGCGTCGTGCTTGAGAGCAAGGTCAGTGAAGAAGATTGGTGCCAAAGCCGTCTTGACGAGCTGAGCCTCCTAGACGAAAGGATATTAAAATCACTATACCATATATAAGGGTACCATCGTCGTATAACACATTCATTGAACAAGACAGTCAAGGACCACGGTGTCTGAGAAGGGGACCTAGCCCTCAAAGAAATCATATAACCCATCTGGGACCCCAAAGGGAAATTCAAGCCCAATCGGAGCGGCCCCTATATTGTCAAGAAGATCTTGTCTGGTGGTGCCGCCATGCTTATTGACTTAGATGGGGAAGATATGGCTCATCCAGTCAACCTGGACCGTCTCGAGAAGTTGTACCCCTAGTCCGAAATCTCGGCACTCTACGACTCTTCTCATTTCTATTCTATTCTTAAAAAAATCTCTTCATTTCCTTCTACCCAGAACTACGTGGGCTTGATCCTCTGCAAAAACCATTTTCAAAGAAATTAAAAATTTTCAAAAACCCCAGAGGTACGTAGGCAGCTCATACATCTTACATGAGCACGTCCCTTTCTTTTTCACAAAATACTATTCTTTTCTTATCTCCGAGAATGACAGTCCATTCTAACATATAATTGAACAAAAGGATTATGTATGCCTTTGAGATCGGTATAGATAATAAAAGCAACACAAAACTCATCAAAAGGCACAGTTGGATGATCAAAAACTTGTTTATTTCACTAATGAAAAAATTCGGTACAAATTACATATTTAAAGGAACGGATAACTCCCTTCTCCCCTACTTTCCTAAAAAGCCAAATAAAATGCCCACATTTATTCCCCATTACAAAATAAACCATCCTAACGACAGCTACCTGAGGTAGTTAGTAAACTCAATGCTACTAGGGAGAGCCATCTTGCAAGACTAAGAGATAATAGGCAAGTAAGTAAGAGTGTGAAGGTGTGTTGAAAACACTCCACCCTTACCCCTTTTTATACTTGAAAATCCTCACAAAAGACATAACCCCTATAGAAATCAGAGGCAATCCTACCCCATAAGGTACAAGAGGCAGAAGAGGGCACTAATCAAAAGCTTTGAATTAATGGGATTGGACTTGACTACCAATAGGCAGGACAAGGTGCTTGCCGATCGACAACCCCCTATTTTTGTAAATTTTTATTTTTCCTCTTTTGTCAAAATCAGAAGCTCGATAACAAATAAATTGATGATCTCAACAGAATTTCAAAAAATCCTTTTCCACCCTTATATAATTTCTCATTTGAAAAAAATGTTTCCTCCAAAAATCCCAAAAATATCTCTTTTTACATTCTCAGTAGCAAAGTAAAAGCGCATGTGCATGCATTCACTCACCATTAACAAAAAATAATAAGAAAACTCCATTGCATTACATATATATTTGTTCTCTGTGTTAATCAATGTTACAGGAAATAAAATAAAAGCAAAAAACAATGGGACTCATTTGGAACCCACATTTTCTCTCTCTCTTACCTACCCTTCACCCCTCTCTCTAAGAACTTCCACCCCTGCGATGCGCTCTCTTTCCCCTATGGCGAGATGACGCACCACAGCTACCCGAGCCAGAGTCCTCCCCGAACAAAGATGACGGCACCAAACAAGAAGGAATCGGGATTGCATCCCAAATATGGGCAGTCGTCGAAGATATCTTGACTCTGATGTCCCTCAGCCAAGTGGTTGACACCCAAACTTGCTACAAGTAAATGGAAAAATCAGTATCAAGTAGAAAGGGTTAAAACAGAAAAGGAACCAAAAAGAGGAAGAAGGTATACCACCGGATAAAGGACCTCCTCTGTCAAACCCAACTCCTTCGGATCCATCGCATGAGGACAGTGCAATATAGGCACCATCCCTCCATCAGCCTGCTGAATGTTGTATGAAGGAGTATGCAATCACAGGAACGGATCCTCTAAAGTCGCCGCTCCCTCCTGCAGACGCCGACGAACCACCGCTATTGTGGGAGGACTCCACCACCCGACTTGAACCCACTAGAGGGAAAGGCAAGGCATCGTATATGCTGGGCACCATCAGCCATCTAGTCATAAAGTCCATATAGTCATACAGTACAACCATATCAGTATACAACACGTAGGACTCACCGATCATCACCGCGATCCTTTCATCCTCCGACAGAAGCCACTCCTACCTCATAGATGTAGGAGGCTGCGTAGGTGGCACCAATACCTCCTCCTCAGTAATCTAGCAAACCACCCGCTCCCCTAGATACCAAGAATGGTCGAACTCATGCACCAGCAAACGCCTCATATGTGCATTCACCCCGGTGACCCCCGTATCCTGAATGGATGTCCCCCAAGGGTAAAAAGTCACCTAAAAATCCCCAGCAGACATATGTCAATACATAATTAGAACATGCAAAAACTAAGACTGAAGACGAAAGAGTCTTACCCTACCACTGGTCAGGCCATTCAAGACCTGATGCACCGCCTCTAGAGAAAGACATCCCTTTGACTGTCGATTGGCCTTCCGCCATTGATACAATCGGCATATGTCCCCAACAATATTGTCCTTCAGAGCGATCAATTGGATATTTCACCCAATAACCTCATTGAAGTAGGTCTGCTAAAGACAGGAATTCACAATAAAAAAAGAGACGCATAAGGAAAATGTGAATGCATGAAAGGAAAATGCGCAAAATTAAAGGATACCTCGAGGAGATACGTGGATCTAGTAAAAGTTTTTTGACAGCACCAGCTGAATGCATCCAAAGAAAAATAGAGGTTCGCCAAAGTCAGTCTTCCCCAATCATAGAGAGGGATGTTCGTAAACATCCTCAAATACGACAAAAACCACAAATGGAGGACGTCGCCGCACGATGCCACCATAAAACCTCCCAGCACCAGCAATATGAACGACTGGGCCATCTGCCTCACCTGTATCCCATCTCCACATCAACCACCCTATATGGAAGAACATACCTTAGCAAGGACATCTGAATGGAATCCCTAGAAACTATCCTCCTTATGTCACCGAGCGCCGCCCTCACCGCCTTCGGTGTCACCCTCAGAGAGCGATCCACCTCTATCTGCTCCCCATCGCAATCCAGCCCTAGCAACTGCTGCACGTCTATGGGAGTCACGGTCATCTCCCAAAAACCAAAATGAAAGGTGTGGGTCGTATCCCACCATATCTCCCCCAGAGCGCATAAGACCACTGTCGACCGAGGCGTCTCATCCAGTGCAGATGCCAACCTCCCAAAACCCACTGATGATACCACCTAATGCACCACGGGTGGAAGATAATCCCAAACATCCTTAAGCCCCATCGTCCCATGGGCACACATGTTCTTCAATGATATATCAGACTGTCAAAGGAAGAAACCTTGTCAAAATTCAATAAGGAAGAAACAAATCACAAAAAAGAGAAGAATGCCAAAAGTCAACTTACTTACATAACTTCCAGGGTTCAACACCCTTAAAGAGCGATGATGCGATGGCTCCCATAGCAAGGTTTTATCATCCGCAACCGACTCGAATGCATCAAAGGAGTTCTCACTCCCCAAAGCAAGAGGTGCCCTGGCCATCCACTCCACGTTCACCCAGTCATCAACAGTCAACAATTCCCTATGCGCTGCAGTGCTCACAAAGGCGGCCATTTCTTAGAGATTGAAATGTTAGAACGATTTGCAGAGGAAAATCAAAGAAATAAAGAAAGCAAGAAGCTATGAAAAATGAGGGGAATTCACCCTCTTTATATAGGATGCCAAGGGTCATGTCGATCGGCATTGACCCCCCACCCACCGATCGGCACTAATCCCTTACCTCCCTGAGGCAGTCCAAAAGTCCATGCCACTGGCGAATGTCACCCCTCATACCATGCCGACCGACACCCCCTTAAAATTTCGTACAAAAATTCCTAGGACATACCAGACAACCATGAAAAATTCTTAAAAAATTCCTAAAAATCCCAGGAAGGATTTAGAACATTTTCACCAAGAAAATTTTTCACTCCCTCAACCGGAACCTCTATTTCCTCAGCAGAACTATCGAAAACCAAGTATACTCCTCCCGACAACATCTCCGGAGGATCTCTAAAGATCACCCCCTATGCCCGAAAGGCCTCAATTTTCCCCAATCAATACATCCAAACCCTGGGCCACCTAATCACCTCCCCAGTGGAATTTTGGCTACTCCTCCAGAGGATGCACAACATTTCCCCAGTAATCGTCTACCCAGCCAAAAACAAAACCTCAAGATAATCTCCCCAGTAGAGTTCCTGAAGAATATCTCTACTTAAGCCGTCAGAATTGTCTTCGACCTGCAGAATTGGTAATCTCATACTTAAGCCCTTAGAATTGGCTTTTACCCGCAGAATTTGTCATCTCTACTTAAGCCCTTAGAATTGGCTTCGACCCACATAATTGGTCATCTCTACTTAAGCCCACAGAATTGGCTTCAACTCGCAGAATTGGTCATCTGATTCGATTCCTATTTTTTCTTTTTCTCTAATCTCCTATTCTCTCTAAATTCAATCCTCCTAGATTACATATTTATACATATATTTGTCCTTAGTGGGATATTACTCCACATGCGTTATCATTCCATCATAACAGTCAACGTAAGGGTAATCGCATAAATCCTATTTTCTAATATTTTTATACATTCCTATGAATGACTCGCTTTACCTCTTGCATGGTATAAGTCGATGATTCCTATCTCCACTATATATACACATGCACACATATCACGGGGAACATAAAGGAAATAGCAAAAACCCATGAGAGACCGTAAGGACGAAATGGGTGCCTAACACCTTCCCATTTTGTACTTAGCCTCCGGACCTTTTTCAAATCATTTTGGTTTCGTATGCATCAGTATGTCCTTGGATGATATCCTTAGGGGTGGGTCCCTTTCTTTTGTCTATTTTGAGTAAAATAGATTATAGACTCTATCTCTCTACATTTTTCACCTCACCCAAATGATGCCGACCGAAGCGCTCCCAAGAGGGATGCGTGGGACCTAGGATCCTCCCTCACGTGCCCGTCCCCCACGAGGATCGGGGATGGCCACACCCCTGTTATAGCAAGTAGCCCGATTATTATATTTATACAAATCTATAATATATGGACAATCACACAGTCATAAATATATAAATATCCACATTTCTAAATTATGTGCGCTCACGACCCATAATTATAATTATCGGTTATTAACACATTTTACTCGATTATTTTGCATCACAGACTCATCATTTATATTCTCATTTATAATTCACTTCATACTCACTTCTCCTCTATCGAAGTATTCTAAGTACAATTTCAGTAGGCATACACTCACTTACCTTCTGGCCTAACTCCCTTACGAGTCTCGATCTTTTTATTAAATGTTCGCATGATTTCTTATACACATGAATAATTTCTCGTTAACCCAAAATATCATCCTACACTAAATTTCACTCAACGGGGTCTACCTAGGCCCTACTGGTCTTCTCTATATCTCATTATACTCAAACAATAACAATCAAAGGTTCCCATACATTTTAACCAAATTAAATCAACGAATGAGAAATATGCAGTGTTCCAGGAGGGGTCGACCGATCAAGGAAAGGGGGTCGATCGATCGATCGATCGATGTTCTTGGTCGATCAATCGATCAAGCAGTTCTTGCCCATAAACTGCCATTAAAACCTACGGGTTTCATCTTCCAATTTCTCCAAAAACATCATTAACGACTCCCAAATTCACAAATAACATTACCACAAGTTCTATATACATATATGCAAGATTTCCTACGTGAAACATGTATAAATTTAACAACAAAATTGAATTAATGGGCCAATTTATTTTAATTACCAAGAACCCTAACATTGCTCTAAACTTCCATTATTTTGTGTCTTTTTCCAGATTTATCACTTCTAAATTAATCAAATTTTGTGGGTAATCCTCTACATATGATTGGGATGTCAAGAGTTTATTTATTTTCCCTACAACATGTTATTGGGTCCTCTAAATCCTTGAGTTCATCCATGAAACATAGGTTCAATCATCCTAATCTAACATGGTATGAAAATTAACTAAAAGAGAAGCTAGATAGATACTTTCCTGGAATTTGGGTTTCTGATTTGTGGACGAAAGAGGTATGGTCGCATTTTTCGTCGCACGATCTACGCTTTGGTGGTGGTGGCGGTGTAAACGGTTGAGTCCTTGGCCTTGAGTTGCTTGGAAAGCTCTCCAGATCCTTCTCTAATAGCCGTTCTTTTTTTTTTTATTGCTAACCCTAGAAGGCAACTCCTAAAGGATGATTTATCCTTAGGAAATTCGTGGGTTTAATTACCCAAAAATGTAAAATGTCTATAATACCCTCCCGGGATGCCAATTGGGCTTAAAAACACCCCGAGACACAAACTAAACACCCGAGTACATTATTTTGACTATCTGGAGCCTTCTGGATAAATTGGCGCACTCGAAATGACCATACGTATGACTTATAATTTATTCACATTTAATAATAATAATTTAGTCCTAACACGGCACAAGCGCTTCCCGACTTAAATTTCCACAATTTATCAAATTACACACTCATGATAATTTTAATAAATTCGATTTCACATATTACTTTATCCATTAAGCAATAATAAAAAAATTCCCAATAATTACTAACTCTCATCACGCGAGTAAATATTTAAAATAATTTCCAGATTAATATTAAATTAATATCGCAATTTAAATTTGATAAATTCCCAAATTTAATAGTCATAAAAATACGAGGTATTACATAAGACATCCCCAAACTTTAAGACGTCGAAGATCAGGCTTACTATTAAACCATAGTTCGTATGGTGTAATATCCTTGTTTTTCAATGGAACTCTATTTAAAATATAACATGCTGATAAAACCACTTCTCCCCACATCAATAAAGGTAAACCATAACTGATTAGCATTGCATTTATGATTTCAACTAGAGTCCTATTTTTTCTTTTCACCGTTCCATTTTGTTGTGGCGTATAAGGCGCCGTCACTTTATGGATTATCCCATGAGTATTACAAAATTTTATAAACTCACTCGGGTAATATTGACCACCCTATCAGATCATAGGACTTTAATTTTATGATTTTGTTGAGTTTCAACTTCTTCTTTATGTAATAACCCTCTCTTCCGATAACCCATTTTATCCTTAATTACCACAAGTAGTAATTAGTTATTATCTGATAGATGCTAAGTAAATATTAATTTGTTATGACAAAGTCAATATTTACTAATATGTTGTGTAATTACCTCGTGTGTAGATAAAATGTTAATGTGGAAATTTATTATGTCATAAAGACTTAAAATGACATTTTGGTTTATTATGAAACCGGAAGTAAAATGAGTTATAAAATTCCCGAATGATAATTTGGGTAGTGTAGTTAGTCCCGGTAGGTGTGAGACAGTCAAAATAAGTGCCATATTGTATTTTGGCATTTCGGGCACTTTTGACTGGTTTTAGCTTAAATAGTGTAGTCGCGTATTAGTATATCGCGTATTAGCATTTTAAGTTGGGCTTTTAGACTTAAGCCCCGTTTTATTTCCCCACCCCTATTCCCATTCTTCCATTTTATACAATTGAGCCCTAGAGAGAGTAGAGAGAGGAAGAGAACTTGGGAGAAAAAGAGAGATTGGAGCTTGGATTGTTGCCTCCTTCTTCATCAAATCAGATTCTTACCTTGAGGCAAGTAATCTACTTGCAAATTTATGGTTTAAGTAGAATAAATTGCATTGATATTTATGATTTAGAAATGTTAGGGTTTTGGTGGAATTTTGGGTCTTTAACCCTTAGAGATTGATTTGGATGATAAATACTACAAATGATGGTAGTTGGGTGTATTTTTGGTGTACTAGTTCCATGAAATTAATTGGGTTTGGCTGGTTTGGGCTTGGTTAGAATTTTGGAGTTCAAGACTCCATAGCCATTCTTGGCATTTCCGCAGGGGCGAATCGATTCGATGGGATTTAGGTTCGCATAAAATGAACCCATAGGTGTTTAAAGATAATAAGTTCAATTTAGAATGAACCCCGTTGTTTAATGATACTAGGTTTAATAAAGAACCAATCTCATGATTAATGAAAATGGATTTTTGGAAATAAAATGATGATAAATGAAAATGTTAATTTACTGTTACACACCTCTCTAAATGACATCATAAGGGAAGTTCGCTCGTGAGGTGAAGCCCCCTGGCTAATGAATGCAGGGTGGATATAGTCCTAGGCCATGGGAGCGCTTATGGTTGTATATTTTCTACGGGGGTAGGGAGATTCCGGGTGTGGTCTTGGCTACCACGCAGGCTCATGGCCGCTTCTCGACGTGTTTCGTTAGGTGCCGAGGTTGTCTTATGTTAGGCCCTGGAAGATGATGGTCATTTAGGGGCGCGCCCAGTGGGGAAACCTGGACGGGCGGTCTTAGATATCATTATATGTATATGATTATAACTATATTTTCATCAAGTTGGACTTGATGGTTGTCAAATGCCATAAAGAGCATGAATATGTGCCAGGAAGAGCACGGGAATAATATATGTGCCATAAAGAGCACTTGATGTAAATGATATTCGTAATAAGGAATGGAAAGAATAAAATGGGAAGTTTTAATTAATGAATAGAAATTATAACTTCTTGATTTAACCAAATATATGGTTTTATTCCTATTTAGGAATGTCTGAAGGAAATGGAAATTGTATTAATAAGGAAGGGTTTTAAATCAAAATGCTTTACCATCTATCCTTGCTTGTAATTGTAGCTAGCATGTCATGTGATCATCCTCATTATTCATGCATAACTGTTCATATCTATCATGCTTTTTATTCTTCTAGAAATCATATAGAACCCGGCCCTGACCGGTTTACTTCCTTGTCGTATATATATTATTGTATCCGCTCAGGTGCTCCACCGCAAGGACGCCCGACTTGACTTTTCCAAGTTCCTTGCACCTTCGACGAGCTGTAAGACTTTGCGGGTTATTACAGGATGTTGTATTAGACGCTTTCATTCTTATTATCCTAGTTATGATCGGGTCTTGTCCCTCGGGCGTGTGGCCCAAACAATTGTATTTGATTAATGGTTGTACTATGTAAGACCTTTTATATTGTTGTACGTTGTCTTATGTAGCTGTGGACCGACAGCTTATTCGGTCCATTTGTGTACCTTCATTTTAGTTATATTACATGTTATCTTTTGGAATTCCACTTGCTCGTCAGACCGGGTTGTAAGTTTAAATTTTCATAACTGCATTTTAAAATTTTACACTTTTTGGCAACCCATTTTCTGATTTATTGGGTGGTTTTCTCGTATACTCAGCTTATATTTGTGATGCTGAGAATGATACCATCCATGATCCCTGTTACGTTTGAGTATCGGGCTGGCCACCCCTTATCTCGGATTGCGGGTTGTCACAGATGGTATCAGAGCATCAGGTTCTAGAGTACTAGGATCTGTGTGGACTTGCCTCGTTCTACCGTAGCGTTCTTTGATGTAGAGCCTAATGTTAGGATTTCATTGATGCTTATGTTTACGATCTTCTGCAAGATAGATTGTTTTAATTTTCATTCTAATACTATTGTTCTTCCATCTCAGATGCCGCCTAAGAGAGGTCGCCCGGCGAGACGTGTTAAGGTCGTAGTGAAGGAAGTAGGTCCTCCACCGCCACTACAAGGGACGGTTAATGTTGCGGATGTAGCAAGCATAGTGGCTGGTGCGGTTCATGCCGCCATGTCCGTAGCGATCCAACAATTACCATGGGCTCCAGGTGTTCAAGATCCTACGGGACTTACTCCGTGGGAAAGGGTTAGGGAGTCCTTTCTAAGGGGCAATCCCCCGGAATTCGAGGGAGGTGCGGATGTTATTAAAGCCAATCAATGGAAGAAAGACATGCAACGCCACCTTCAAATGATAGAATGCAGTGAGGATAAGAAACAAGTCCTTACCAACTTTAAGCTTGTCGGATCTGCGTTACACTGGTGGGAGATGATGACCACCCCAGAGCAAAGAGACACCATGTCAATCACTGAGTTCTGGACTTTGTTTGATCTTAAGTATTTTCCTCCCGCTGTTCAGAGGGAGATGAAGAGGAAGTTGCAAGATGTAGTGCAAGGGGAGAGGTCTGTAGCAGAGTATGAAGAGGAGTTCACCCGTTTAGCAAATTTTGTACCAGATGAGGTGACCCCGGAAGAGAGGAAGACCTCGAAGCTTACGGGAGGTCTAAACTGGGGAATCCGAAAACACTTATTGGGTAACCCAGCTTTCCAGACTTTTGGCGAGGTTATGAATGCAGCCTTGCTCCATTGCCAGGAGCATCGAGTATATATGCAGGGTAGCAAGAAAGCTACTGAGATGAGGCAAGTAAGGAAGCTTGGAGAGTTTATTGCGAGGGGCAATAATAGGCACGAACAAGGTGTTTTACATCAGGCAGATCGGGGTGGCCCCGGAGGTAGAGGTCGTCCGGGCCGAGGCTTTTCCCAGTTTAGGAATATCGGAGGTCGTAGTCGGGAGGACATGGAGGGACGGTGCTTCCAATGTGGGGAGGTAGGTCATATCAAGAGAGAGTGTCCTCAGATGATTGGGATTCAGTTTCCTAGGGTTCCGCAACAGCCGTATGTTCTGTTTCCACCTCCGGTACCTATTATGGTTGTTCCTCCGCAGCAGGGGCAACTACAGTATGGACGTGTTTGTCATGATCGAGAGGTTATGTTTCCTCCAGCCCTGCCGGCACCGGCCGTTATTGAGGGTAAGTTTTTCTCAGAGATACACGAGTTAAATGTTATTCGATGCGGGTGTTACGCGCTCATTTATTTTACGAGCTTTTCTCAGATTACAGATTTCATAATATCTGCTGAGAGTATTTTCATTAGTATCGAGTTCTATGGGTAATGGTTCGCTCATTTCTTTTGTTTGTAAGTATATAGGAAGTTCTCTTATTAAATGGTGCTTGAGGCCGATTTACTCGTCCTTAACATGGACGAGTATGATGTGACATTGGTATGTGATTGCTATGCCTTATCTCCACGACCAACAAGTTGAGTGGTAGCGTATAGGAGGGGTTCCTTGTTTGGATTCCGCTTCTGCGGGACGCTCCACGCGCGAACCTTAACGACGTTGGGAGTGGGGATATACTACCTTTCCTTTCTTTTACCTTGTGTGTATTACGCTCTATCTCCATGATCAACTAGTTAAGTAGGCATGTGACGGAGGGGTTCCTTGTTTGGATTTCGCTTTGCGAGACACTTCGCCGCATGAACACTTAACGATGTTGTGAGTGAAGATATGCTATTCTTCCCTTTCATTTTATTTTGTTTTACGAATTATGGTCGGAAGTGGGATTTGAAAGTTTAGTCAAAAATCACGTAGAAGGGTGATTGATGGCTATTAAAGTGCGACTTGGGAGCACTGCATATAGTTCTCTCCTCTGATCGATATGAGGGAGACCTAGGTACGAAGTTGAATTGAGACTTCGGGATATGCCTTTGAATAGAAGGCTATATTTTTTTGAGATGCATATGTTATAGGGTATATATAACCCTAGGGTTTCACGAAGGGTCAGCTTTGGATTTTGATATTCTTTTGTTAGTTAATTAGTTAGTGTGTAGCTGTAGAATCTTTTGGTCCCGAACATGTGTCTTAGACCTGTACCCCTCGATGACTGACAACGCGAGGTAGTAGTGTAACGGGAGGGTTCCTTGTTTGGATTTCACTTCGGCGAGACGTCCCACGCACGAAACTGAGCAAATGTCGGAAGTTGAGAAAGGTCTTGGGCACTAGGGATATACTTAGCATTAGGTGTATACGACTTACATAGGGTATAGGTAGATAGACCTTAGGATTGTTTAAACATAGAGCCTTGTAGTAGGGGACGTAAGTTTAGGAGGGTTGTTGGGAGTTGACCATGACTAAGTCATGCGTAAACTCGTATCAAGGGATTGGTTCCATGTTGTGTGAAGTGGGAGGATTTCGAAAAGTTGGTGGTTAAGGCCGAAGGAGATGAGGCCTCACGTAATGGAGTGTTACGGAGGTAATGAAAGGGTGAATTGACTCGTAACCCCGAGCCACGTGGTTAAGCTCGAAGGTAGATTCCATTAGTAAGTCTCTGCCATGATGGGGAGTGATAATAATGGAGTATCGACCTATTGTAACCGCGCCTCACAAGTTTAGACTTGTAAGGAGTATTCTCCCCTATTTTAATTGAAGCCCATCTTGAGGGTGGGGTGCGTTCCCCTGAGAGAATTTTATCCCGAACGGAAGGGATTTAAGTTAAGCAGATATGGAGAAATCACGCGGTTCTAACGTTTCGGTGCATCAAGGTAATGACGAATCGTGCCAAGTTATACATCGCTAGTACTATTGGCTGGGTAGGGGAAGGTTGTTGTACTAAATCAAGACTTTCATTTCTCATTCTTGGCCAGGTTCCAAGAAGCCATGGGAATCGAATTATGGTTAATCACTTCTTATCATTTTCAACAGATGACCAAACCAATATAATAAACCATATGCCGAGGCATATATTCCTTACCTGCGTGCCTAACTTTAAGAGTAGTTGGGAACAATGCTTTCCACTCGTTGTATTCGCCTATATAAAATTTGTGGTTGGGACGGCGCTTTAGAAGAATCCTTGTATGGTAGGCTTTTTAGATCTCCCTCTTGTTGGTTAGAAGTGCGAGATGATGAGTCTCTCGTATAACCGAGACCGACAAAAGAGCTCATGCAATGCGAGAAGAAGGCATCTGGAGTTGAGGTCATTAGACCAAAGGTTGTGGTGAGTATCGCCTGAGAAGGAAGTTATATGTTTCGAGGAGAAAAGGAAGACTTGCACTGCATGACGTTGTACCTTTTCTAGAAATGTCGCGGTGGATTCGGCAAACTATTCGCTTGCTTTATTGAAACATTTTGCGGCAAGTTCATAATTTGTTCCTTGTCACTCATGCAAGGGAGTACGAGAGATAGGACGGTGCCATTGGGCACATTCCTTTCGAAGTAGGTGCAACTTGGCGGTTCTTATTAGATGTAGTCGGTTGCTATCTTAGAGCGTAAAGTTACGTTGGTATCGCCGGTAGTACTTTGGGGATGAGTTCTTTATAGTCAGCTTAGTGTCGAGAAATCGACATCGGGGCGCGAGGATGACTTGCGGGAATAGTATCCGCACTTCTTCTTGCGATGTATATCCGAATTTTGGGGGCAAAATTCCCTTTTAAGGGGGGGAGTATGTAATAACCCTCTCTTCCGATAGCCCATTTTATCCTTAATTACCATGAGTAGTAATTAGTTATTATCTGATAGATGCTGAGTAAATATTAATTTGTTATGACAAAGTCAATATTTACTAATATGTTGTGTAATTACCTCGTGTGTAGATAAAATGTTCATGTGGTAATTTATTATGTCATAAAGACTTAAAATGACATTTTGGTTTATTATGAAACCGGAAGTAAAATGAGTTATAAAATTCCCGAATGATAATTTGGGTAGTGTAGTTAGTCCCGGTAGGTGTGAGACAGTCAAAATAAGTGCCATATTGTATTTTGGCATTTCGGGCACTTTTGACTGGTTTTAGCTTAAATAGTGTAGTCGCGTATTAGTATATCGCGTATTAGCATTTTAAGTTGGGCTTTTAGACTTAATCCCCATTTTATTTCCGCACCCCTATTCCCATTCTTCCATTTTATACAATTGAGCCCTAGAGAGAGTAGAGAGAGGAAGAGAACTTGGGAGAAAAAGAGAGATTGGAGCTTGGATTGTTGCCTCCTTCTTCATCAAATCAGATTCTTACCTTGAGGCAAGTAATCTACTTGTAAATTTATGGTTTAAGTAGAATAAATTGCATTGATATTTATGATTTAGAAATGTTAGGGTTTTGGTGTAATTTTGGGTCTTTAACCCTTAGAGATTGATTTGGATGATAAATACTACAAATGATGGTAGTTGGGTGTATTTTTGGTGTACTAGTTCCATGAAATTAATTGGGTTTGGCTGGTTTGGGCTTGGTTAGAATTTTGGAGTTCAAGACTCCATAGCCATTCTTGGCATTTCCGCAGGGGCGAATCGATTCGCATAGATGCAGAATCCCAGGTCTTGTTGTCCGAATCGATTCGGATTAAGACCGAATCGATTCGGCATTTGCAGAAACCAAACTTTGGTTGTCCGAACCGATTCGTTTTCAGAACGAATCGATTCGCTGGAGTGAATCGATTCGGCCCTTAGGGCGAATCGATTCGGTTCCAGCAGATTTTTAGGGGTCTTTTTCTTTTAATTTTCCTCCTTATCCTTTAGGATTAGGGCCTAGGAAACTTCTTTAAAGAAGTAAACTTACAGTCCTAGAGTAGTTATGGAGTTTGGTCGTTACCCTGGACTAGAAATGGGTTCATCTGGGGTTTGTTTTAGGGAGGTTTAAAGTAATGTTAAGGCATTACTTCTTTTATTAAAACTCTTAGAAGTTTGGAAGTTAGGTACCCTAACTTGGAGACTAGAAGGGCTTGTCAAGTTACATAGGCCTTGGAAATTTGTAGGATCATAATGATCATTTGGAGAGTTAATCGGGGATTGTAATTTGAGGAATAAATGATAATATTCGATGGGATTTAGGTTCGCATAAAATGAACCCATAGGTGTTTAAAGATAATAGGTTCAATTTAGAATGAACCCCGTTGTTTAATGATACTAGGTTTAATAAAGAACCAATCTCATGATTAATGAAAATGGATTTTTGGAAATAAAATGATGATAAATGAAAATGTTAATTTACTGTTACACACCTCTCTAAATGACATCATAAGGGAAGTTCGCTCGTGAGGTGAAGCCCCTTGGCTAATGAATGCAGGGTGGATATAGTCCTAGGCCATGGGAGCGCTTATGGTTGCATATTTTCTGCGGGGGTAGGGAGATTCCGGGTGTGGTCTTGGCTACCACGCAGGCTCATGGCCGCTTCTCGACGTGTTCCGTTAGGTGCCCAGGTTGTCTTATGTTAGGCCCTGGAAGATGATGGTCATTTAGGGCCGCGCCCAGTGGGGAAACCCGGACGGGCGGTCTTAGATATCGTTATATGTATATGATTATAACTATATTTTCATCAAGTTGGACTTGATGGTTGTCAAATGCCATAAAGAGCATGAATATGTGCCAGGAAGAGCACGGGAATAATATATGTGCCATAAAGAGCACTTGATGTAAATGATATTCCTAATAAGGAATGGAAAGAATAAAATGGGAAGTTTTAATTAATGAATAGAAATTATAACTTCTTGATTTAACCAAATATATGGTTTTATTCCTATTTAGGAATGTCTGAAGGAAATGGAAATTGTATTAATAAGGAAGGGTTTTAAATCAAAATGCTTTACCATCTATCCTTCCTTGTAATTGTAGCTAGCATGTCATGTGATCATCCTCATTATTCATGCATAACTGTTCATATCTATCATGCTTTTTATTCTTCTAGAAATCATATAGAACCCGGCCCTGACCGGTTTACTTCCTTGTCGTATATATATTATTGTATCCGCTCAGGTGCTCCACCACAAGGACGCCCGACTTGACTTTTCCAAGTTCCTTGCACCTTCGACGAGCTGTAAGACTTTGCGGGTTATTACAGGATGTTGTATTAGACGCTTTCATTCTTGTTATCCTAGTTATGATCGGGTCTTGTCCCTCGGGCGTGTGGCCCAAACAATTGTATTTGATTAATGGTTGTACTATGTAAGACCTTTTATATTGTTGTACGTTGTCTTATGTAGCTGTGGACCGACAGCTTATTCGGTCCATTTGTGTACCTTCATTTTAGTTATATTACATGTTATCTTTTGGAATTCCACTTGCTCGTCAGATGGGGTTGTTAGTTTAAATTTTCATAACCGCATTTTAAAATTTTACACTTTTTGGCAACCCGTTTTCTGATTTATTGGGTGGTTTTCCCATATACTAAGCTTATATTTGTGATGCTGAGAATGACATCCATCCATGATCCCTGTTACGTTTGAGTATCGGGCTGGCCACCCCTTATCTCGGATTGCGGGTTGTCACACTTTAAAAATCAGAAATTGCTCGAAAACTTCATCTTTACTTTTAAGCCAATATGTATATGCATACTTAGAGTAATCATCAATAAAAGTTAAGAAATATTTATTTCCACCATGAGTCATATTACTCTTCATATCACATACATCACTATGAATAAGATCAAGCATTTCGGATGTCCTCTCAACAGATTTAAACGACTTTCTAATTATCTTCGAATGTGCATAAATTTCACATTTAGAAAAGTTATCAGATTTACAATCCGAGATTATGATGGGATTAGTCATATTTTTAATACTTTTATAATTCACATGACCTAATCTACTATGCCATAAAGAAATAGACTCAACCATATAAGCAGAACTAATATAATTGATTACATTAATTTTGACCAAGCCGTTACAAGAGTACCCTTTGCCGATAGACTGAACATTCTTAGATAAGACAAACTTATCACACTCATACACAAGTTTAAAACCTCTCTTATTGAGAAGGTACATTGTCATAAGATTTTTATACATATCAGGTACATGAAGTAGATCAATAAGAGTAAGAGTCTTTCCAGAAGTTAATTTCAATTCCACTATGCCTTTCCTAACTACATTAGTGCGAAAGATTATTTTCCATCTTCACTTCTTTTTCGTCAATTTCTTGATATGTTTTAAATGAAGAGCGGTCTTTGCATATGTGGACCATTGCGCCGGTATCTAGCCACCATCCACTTTAATTTTCAATTGAATTTTCATCGCATATAGTAGCAATAAGATCTTCAACATTGTTGGTTTCCTTCAACCCTTTTTTTTTCCTTAAATGCCTTCTTTTTAAGACGACATTCTCGAGAATAATGGCCCAATTTTCTACAGAAGAAATATTTTCCTTTGTTTTTCTTATTTGAACATTGGTTCTTGAATTTTGAATCATTCTTTGCTTTAAATTTGAAGTCTTTGGTAATCTTGGATTTTTGATCCTCAACCGTATTAGCTTTTGAATGACCCTCACCTTGTTCATCCTTCTTTTCTCGAATACAAGTATCATCTTTAATACGAAGGTGATGAAGAAGGGATTCCACGGTATATGTCTTCTCATCCTGATTTATTTTCTTCTTAAAGCCATTCTAAGAGGATAAACGTTTTGAAACAATCACCCCTACTTGAAATTCATCTTAAAGATGAATTCCAGTGGCTTTAAGGTCACCAACAATCTGTTGGAGTTCATGTGCTTATGCAACGACAGATTTATCATTACTCATTCTAAAATTCATATAGTTTGAAATCAGAAACTTACGGTTGCTCGCTTCCTCGTTTTGATACTTTATCTCCAAAGCCTTCCATAATTACTTTTCCATCAGAATCATTCGATGAACGCTATAAACAGTTTGAGACACATAAATTCGTCTTCTTTCCTCTTCACACATTTTTGCTTTATTTCTTCGGTGTCTTCGGGTGTGGGCTCGAGAATTTTCTCAAGATTGTCATCTAGAATGTATGATAGTTTTAGTGATGTGAGGAAGAACATAACTTTCTCTTTCCAACGAGTGAAATTTTTTCCATCAAAATGGTCGAGTCGAATTAAGTCTTGACTCATGACTTGGATAGATTGCGCCACTGTTCCTTCCATTTGAGTGGAGTAATTAGTAATAATTTTTGCCTAAAACTATTGAAGTTTTTTTATGGAGAGAACGAAATATTTAAATTAATTTTTGCAAGGCATGTTCGTGGAACGTTGTCTTTTAGGCAAAATTTCTCCCAATTCGATCGAGACAGAACCACGAGTACACTATGGGTTTTATGGAATCTGGCTTCAGGATACAATGTAATGTATGGACAGTTGTTTGATTCAAACTATGTACTGTTTGATCAAGCCAAGAACACTCTAAATTTTTAATATGATAATGCTAAAATGTAGAGGACGAAGAGAGGAGAAATTAGCAATTTTTTATTTCCAAAACAAAGTCCTGGAACTCTTTTTATAGCCATTTATGTGACTGTTCTTCAACAGTCACAACTCTTCATATAGCGACTCAGCAGTTGTTGGATCATGCCTGTTTGGAATAGCTTCGCTCTAACGGTTCAGATTAAGCATCTCATCGTAAGCGAATGGACATCCCCTACACGAAACACTACGAGTTCATCTAACGGCTCAAATAAAGTCATTTTGGATTTTAAACCCTTTGATCAGATCGTTTAATCACATTCGTTGATATGTTTTACTTCATTAAAACATTAGGCTCCCACGCTCCAAGTGACTATGCGCACGTGCGAAGTGCAAAGTACGCATCAAAGCGCGCAATGCACCCTAAGTCGCCCAATCACCATTTCGCGCACCGCATGTCACGATTGGTGGTGCTTAAGCACCACCGTAATGCGTACGATCATAGCCTCTTGTTTAACTAGTCAACTAAGAATCTTAGTTGTCCTTTAGTTGATATACCACTACTTTTTGTAGTAATCTTCCAATGTGGAACTCTAATCACTCCCATATCTTTCACACCCATTTGCTCGTGTTTCTTTCTTCTAAAAATAAAACCCAAACTAAAAAATTAAAACACCAATTAATATAATAAAAATAACAAATAAATATTATATAATATTATATTAATGTTGAAATTTATCCAACATTCCCCCAAAAATTTCAATATACACAAGAGAGGATACAAAGGATCGATTACAATATAATAAGAGAAAACTTTTGGCAATATCGCTGAAATCTAGTACATAAATGAGAAGTGTCTTCCGGACCTGAACTTCCATATAGTGTAAACAATTCAAAGCTCCATCAAGGTGCTGTGGTGAACTTATCTTAAACCAAGGACCCTTTGATACGAGACGGAACTATCACACATACTGATTTCTGAGTTTTAGAAGTGTCCTTCTAACATGCACATTTATGGACTTGCGCTAATCCTAATTTCATGAGCGCTTTAGGAACGGTCTTGATTCCATAGAAAGCGGCCACACTTTCGACACTCATATAGGTAAATCAGCTTTAGTGATTCTGAAAGTCACACTTATATGATTTATTAAGAAGTAAACTTTATCCTCTAACATGCAGAAAACCAACACTAGGCGCATAGGAATGGAACTTTTGTATAAATTTCCTAGTGTTCCATAACTAAAATTTAACTTGTTTTTACCACATTGAAATCTATCTATATTTTCAAGATATGAGTTGGGTTCCCATTAAATATAGGTGTGTTATTTAATAGGCCTTTGTCCCATTCCTTTTTAAGTGATATATATAATCTCCCTAACAAGACCTTTAGTCAGAGGATCAGCTAAATTCTTGTTCGTTTTAACATAGTCGAATGTAATTACTCCTTCCTTAAGTAATTTTCTTATAATTTGATGCCTTATACTAATGTGTCTAGATTTTTCGTTGTAAACTTTTATTCGAAACTTTATAAATTGTGGCTTGCTTATCACAACTTATCATAATAGACGGAGATAGATTTTTCCATAAAGGAATATCATACAATACATTTCTAAGCCATTCTGCTTCTTTACATGCATCTGCTAGGGCTATAAATTCAGATTGCATCACTGAATCTGCACCTATGGTCAGCCCAGTACCTTTCCAAGGCACCTAGATTCATCAGCAAAACTCCCAGAAAAACTATGCTTTGGGTTCCACAAACAACTCACACAAAAAGTCTAGGATTTGTGAATTCTAAAAACAGATTTTTAAACCTTCAAAAAGATGGAGAATAAACCTAAAAAACTCAAAACGCATTCTGTTAAAACTAGTGTTTTCTCCACTCGAAATAAAGTAGCATCACACCCTTTATATATTAAAAATCAAGGCGGTGACGTGTCAAGGCAAAACATCTCGTTTGAACGAGAAGCGACATCGTTCAAGCAAGAGCTGATCTCGTTTGAACGAGAAACGATGTCGTTCGAATGACATCGTAAACCTGTCACTTTCTGTACAGTCTTTTATGAAACATGGAAGCCTCAAAACTAAGATTGTTTACGAGATCAAAAAAGTTTATCCAAACCTTTTATGAATAAAATCATTTAAATTCTTTTTAAAAATTATTTTTCATAAATAAAAAAATATTTTACCTTTCACAAAAATATCCCAACACTGTTTATGCAAAATGTAAATGGAACTAAAACACATTTACCAAATTTGTTCTTGTTGGGCATGATTGTTGAAGTTGCCTTAAAATTCGGATCGTCTTTGTTGATGGGATCTTCTCAATTCTTTGACGACTTGTATCAGTATACGACGTACTAAATTGATAACGGACAACAATGACCTTACAAATCTCCCCCTTTGTCTATGCCTTTACAAAATAAAAATATTCGAATTATCAAACAATGACCTATACAAATCTACCCTCCCAAAACCTCAAATATGGAAAGATAAACTGAACATGTCTTCAAACTTGTCTTCAACAATCAACTTTCAAATCTCGAAGATTTTCTCATGAGGGTGTGCAATCCAAACATCTTCAATTGTACCTACACACATGAGATAGACCAAAAACCACGTGACGTATCGAGTTTGAAATGATATAAACATAAAGCATGTAAGCATAATCAAAACTCCCCTATAAAATCATAATTCGTTCTCCCCCTTTTTATTTGTCCAAAATAGAAAAGGAATAGAATGAACCAAATAAATCAAATCAGGGTGTCATGGTAAACAAGCAAACAAACTATTTTTTCAATTTTTTAATACAAAAAGAAAAAATAAGATGTTACAAAAAATCACACACCATGAATTTATACTCAGACAACCAAATCATGGAAACGGACTGAATGGGTGTGAACAAATTCGATAGGAAAATTAACTCAATCATATCATATGTGCAAGATGCATAAGTGTACTCCTAACGAATGAACATAAAAAATAGTTCTTAGGTGTAGAATTAATGAATCTAGATGACATCGCCTGAATCATATCAACAAATCAAAGTATAAATGATTTCCACCCCAATAATATCCAAAACTATGTAATGCCTTTTTTATGACTTTCAAGGATGTGCAAACCGTATTGAATTCTCGAACCGAACTCCCTCATATATACTTTATTTTTAAGGTGATATAAGTTCTCAATCATTGGAGAATTGGTGAATAAACCTAATGGTCCGTTTTTGGCATATGTATCTTTTTATTTGTAATACCCCGTATTTTTATTGATATTTATTAAAGGGATTAATTAAATTAAATGTGAATTAATTGAGAATTAATCTGGATATAAATACTAACGAGATGTGAGTTGGTATTTGATTATGTTGTTTATATATGGCAATATATGAATATTGAAAAGATTAAATTTGTCACGAGACCGAAATACGACAATTTAGGAAATTTAGTTGGGACGCACGTGCCAGTCGCGTCAAGAATGTAATTATTTGAATCAAAAAGTGAATTTTATTTTTATCAACCGAATGGTCATTTTGAGTGCGCCAACGAGTCTGGAAGGGTCAAAATATTCAGAAAACACTAGCCGGGGGTTTAGTTTGGGTCTCGGGGCATTTGTGGGCCATACCGGCAACTTAAAAGGGTATTTTGGTAATTTTGAAATTTTGGGAATTAAGGCCTACGAATTTTAAGAGTTATTTATACATTAATTAATAATCCACTAAACCCATTACCAACATTAAGCAAGTTAGAGGGCTACGGGAGTTATAGGAAGAGTTGCAAGAGGTTCCCAAGAGAAAACCCATAACCACTATCTTCAACCTTCAACCTTGGGAGAAATCTGTAGAGAGGGAAGAGGACAACTTTCAACCTTCAACATCAAATTCTGAAGAACAATATAAGGCAACTGATTTAGTATTTTTAATGCATTGAATATGTCTTCCATGCTTAGTGTAGGAATTATCTTTTATTGAAAATTGTTGGAAGAAAACCCATGAAATTTTTTGGAGAAACATTGATTTTGGGTTAGGATTTCCATGTAGTATGTTATTGGACTGAGTTAATGCTTGAATAGTTGTATATGATGAATTAAAAACGTAATTTTTGATGAGTAATTAGGTATAAGAAAATTTGGAGTTCATGTTCGTATTGTTTTGGAAAAATAATTGAAGATTCATGTTAATCCCATGAAAATTTGTAAGATTTGACCCCTTAAATGTGTTGAGGAATGATATATGGTGATTAGAAAAGGTTTATATACGATATAATACAATTTGGATGGTCTTAGGGTGGATTTAGAGGAGAGAAGATTTGAGAAAAATAGAATTGGGATTTTCTGGGCTAAAACTGCCATCTCGCTAGAAGACTTTCCTAGGTCGTTCGAACGACCTTGTTCGAACGAGTTTCTAATGAGATGACAGTATGACTTCTAACGAGTTGGTATTTCGTTTGGAGCCCTTCATTTGAACGAACTCCTTCGAACGACCTCGTTCAAACGGGACTTCTAACGAGTTGATAGAATGGCTTTTTTGGCCTGATTTGATTTCTAGTATCCCGTAGACTTATCTAAATGGTGAGATAACTTTCCCTTATTAACTAGTGGGTGTAGATGGGAGATTTGGGTTATATTGAGGAGTAAAATTTAGAATAGTTCCTTGAACCGGATAACGTTTGTGGATTAGGACGCGAGTGACTAATCATGAAGTGAGGATAATGGATGACTTAAATGCATATAAACCGGGGACATGTGATTTTGTATAATACTAAGAGTTGGTATAAGAACGATAAGTATACCACTAATAAAAATATTGTAATATCTAAGAAGTGAGAATGCTTAGTATATGTAATTATCTGTGTATGACATACCTACCGTACTTGCTATCATGGGAGGTTGGTGTTCTTTTGGGTCCATTAAATCTTTGTGTGCCTATGGGGCGGATTTAGATTGGTACCTAGAGGACAAAGGTCAGAGAAGGGCTTATTGAGAAGTTAATAGGTCTGCTGATCATGGGAGCGTAGGTATGTGCGTGACCCATGTGATGTGAACTATGTTCGCCTCCATTGTTTGTGATTGTTGTTAATGAGATGTTTCCAGAGAGATTCGGAATACGTGGTCCTCATGTACGTGATGCATCGGTATTTGATAGCAGAGTATGTGTGCACCGCAACTTAGTCTCGGGGTGCTAGTATTGTATATTTTTGGTGAGAATAATATACTATTGATTGAAATGAATTATCGCGAATAATAGTGAGTATGAATAATAGCAACGGTTGTAAAGTGAAAATATAAGATTTCTAATAAATTGTATTGCTAATGTGGGGAAATTGTGTAATAAGGTACAATACTCTATTAAATAGAAGATGTCGGAGTTTGAATTGGTTATCATATAAAAATGTTAGATTTAGCATTGAACTAGATAGATATGGGAGCAACTAGAATGGGTATGGGTACGATAGGAGTGCACAATTAGTTGAGAGGTGAGGAACTCATGTGAGTGCACACACTATCATGTACTTTATATTCACTGTTTAATGATATTAAACACTTGCATTTTTTTTAATTATTTTCACATTCGGGCTCTGACCCGTTTTCTTTCAAATCTATTTTTGTAAAAACCCTTTTAGGTGCCCAGCCACAAGGACACCATGCATAGGAGTTCTATTCAGGTGATGTTCTGTATCTGCTGTGGAAGTTATAGGACCTTGACAGTAGACACCTCCATATCTAATCGTGACTCCATTATCAGTTTTATCATTTGTTGGGCATGTCGCCCGTTCCTGTTAGAGACATTTTACATTTAAGTTGTTTACAATTTTGGGATGTAATTAATTTAGTGATGCAGACTTTGTATTTATTTATTTCAGTATTGGGATTGTTGTGAGGAGTATTCCTCCAGACTCATTATTACTTGATGGTTAATCTATTGAGACTATGTTGTGGTGGATGTTTTAGCATTTCATAATTCACTTGTTGTATAATAATCGGATTTAATTAAAATTGACAACTCACTTTTTAAATACTAGGTGGTTAGTAATTATTAAAATGTTTTTGACAGTGATGCTATTAATTGAACCAACTTGGAATTTTGTATTAATTTAATAAAGGAGTAGATACCCGGTATTTAATTAGTCGGGGTGTCACAAGTGGTATCAGAGCATCAGGTTCTAGTGTCCTTAGGATTTGTACGACTTATTATGATTCCGTTGAGCTTTCTTTGATATAGAGCCCTATGTTTTCGGACTGTTGTACTCTTTTGTGTATGCTTCGCTCTTCAGCTATTTTGAGATATTAACTGCGAACTTATAAGACTTTACTCTCATTTCAGATGCCTCCACGACGTATGCAGCGAGTTCCTAGGGATGCACAGCCAGAACCACAGCCCGCACCAGTTCCGAGCACTATGAATGCCGCTGAGGTTGCAACTATTGTAGTCCAAGTGGTAAATGCCTCCATAGCCATTGTACGATAGGCACCACCCCAGGCGCCAGTAGCCGCGCCAGTTCAGGCTCATGCATTCCTGTCTGCTTGGGAAGGCGTCCGTGATGCTTTTCAGAAGCACACCCTCCAGAGTTTGCAGGTAGCTCCGATGTTGTGGTATCCAGTAAGTGGAGGAAGGATATTCAGAAGCACTTCAGGATGTACGAGTGCACAGACATTCAGAAATAGATACTGGCTACTTTCAAGCTAGTAGGATCTGCATTGCAATGGTGGGAGTCCATTACCACCGCAGAGGAGAGGGACACCCTCATTATACAGGAGTTCTGGGTGCGGTTCGAACGCAAATATTTTTCGTCAGCTATTCACACGGAGATGAGGAGGAAATTGATGAACCTCAAGCAGGAGGGAAGGATCGTAGCCGAGTATGAGGCTGAGTTTACCAATCTATTGAACATTGTTCCGGATGAGATACCGACTGAGGAGAAGAAGATTTATAAATTCACGGATGGATTGACTTGGAGGATCCATCAACACTTGTTGGGGAATATCTCATTGGCCACTTATTCTAATGTGGTTAATGCTGCATTACTTCACTTCCAGGATCATCGCTTCCACATGTCTGAGAGCAAGAGATCAGGGGAGTCTAGCCAATAGGGCAGGATCATGGGAAATGGTGCCAGCGGGGCACAATCTACTCAGGGACAGCACAGGCAGAGTGACCAGGGTTCCTAACAGGGGGCTTCTAAGAGATTCAGATCTGGGGGTTTCAGAAGTGGACAGGGAGGTTTCAGACAGGGCCAGCAGGGTCAGAATGGTCAGCAACAGCAGTTTCAGCATGGCCAGCAAGGCCAAAGTAGGAATGGTAACGGCCATCAGGGCCGAGGACAGTAGGGACAGCGAGGGGGAAACTTCCCGGGGAAGTGTTTTGTTTGTGGCAAGACTGGCCACAAATGCCAGGATTGTCCTAACAGGGGCAGGGCCCCACAGCAGCAGCAGCAGGGTGCTCGACAAGAGCCACAGAGGCCTATGTTTCCCGTCGCCCTCCAAGCACCACCACAGATGGCAGCACTACCACCCATTGGTCTCAGTCCAGCAGGGATAACTCCAGTATGGGAGAGTGTATCAGCTTCAGCATGTCGCAGCCCCACAGGATCCACCGACCATTGAGGGTATGTTCTCTATTCAGGGGACTATGGGGCGTATTTTATTTGACATGGGGGCCACACATTATTTCATTGCCATGAGATTTGCACACACTGTTGGGCTATTAGACACCGCCGAGAGCATGGTTACTTGTGCAGATTCACCATTGAGTAGGGTAACTGTGATTTCCTTTATTTGTAGAGGTGTGGGTATAGAGATCGAGAGGTTCACTTTATTTTCTGATATGTTAGTGTTAGAGATGACTGAGTACGATGCGAATATTGGTATGGATTGGCTAGTTGCGTATCGAGCCATGATTGACTGTTTTAGTAGGAGTATTATTTTTGCTATTCTGGGACAGGAGATGTTTTTAGTGGTGATGCCTCTCCCTGAGGGAGGATCATCCACTCACTTATACTATATAGAGGAGGAGACCTCTAAGGAAGTGGTGATACCACTCAATGCGATTCCAGTTATGAGGGAGTTTGGTGATGTATTTCAGGATATACCTGGACTACCTCCGAGTAGAGAGATAGATTTTATGATTGATTTGACGCCGAGCACTCGGCCTATTGCCCGCGCACCTTACCATATGGCTCCAGCAGAGATGAGAGAGTTACGGGATCAGATTGAGCAGTTGTTAGGTCAGGGGTTCATCCGGAGGAGTACTTCGCCCTGGGGTACCCCTGTGTTTTTCGTAAAGAAGAGGGATGGATCGTTGAGGTTATGTGTAGACTATCGAGAGTTGAATCAGGCCACGATACGGAATAAGTATCCGTTGCCCCGAATCGATGACTTATTCGACCAACTGAGAGGAGCTTAATTCTTCTCAAATATTGATTTGAGATCGGGATATCATCAGTTGCGTATCAGGGAGCATGATGTCTCGAAGACTACTTTCTTAATGAGATATGGTTCCTACGATTTTCGGGTTATGCCTTTTGGCTTGACTAACGCTCCAGCCCTATTTATGGACTTAATGAATAGGGTGTTCAGAGAGTTCCTAGACCAGTTCATCATTGTCTTTATTGATGACATTCTGGTTTACTCCCAGACAGAAGAGGATCATGCCGAGCATTTGAGACGGGTTTTGCAGACACTACATAAGAACGAGCTGTATGCAAAGTATGAGAAGTGTGGGTTTTGGGTGAAGGAGGTTCAGTTTTTGGGGCATATCATTTCAGACTGGGAGATATCGGTAGATACGGTCAAGGTGTCCGCGGTGAGGGAGTGGGGACAGCCCACAACACCGACTAAGATTCATAGTTTCTTGGGCCTAGCAGGATACTACTGGAGGTTTATTCGGGATTTCTCAAAGATAACGGGTCCTTTGACACATATGACTCGCAAAGGTGTGCCATTTATCTGGATCGATGACTATCAGTTGGCATTTGATGAGTTTAAGGACAAGTTAACCTCAGCACCTGTGCTAGCATTGCCGAGATCGGGAGTTGAGTATCTAGTCTACATCGATGCGTCCTTACAAGGACTCGGAGGTGTGCTGCAGTAGGAGAGTCAGGCCATAGCTTATGCTTCCCATAAGCTTAAGCCTCACGAGAAGAATTACCCCACCCATGACTTGGAGTTAGCGGCAGTTGTATTTTCCCTTCGAATTTGGAGACATTATCTCCTGGGGGAGAATTTTCGGTTGTTCATGAACCACAAGTCCCTACAGAGCCTCTTCATGCAGAAGGAGTTGAATGTGCGACAAAGATGGTGGCTTGACTTTGTGAAATATTATCAGTTTGATATCCAATACCACCCAGGGAAGGCTAACATGGTAGCAGACGCGTTGATCCGTAGGCCAGTAAATGAGGTGGCCGAGGTGTGGAAGGCAAAGTGGAAGGGGTTGGGACACCAAGATGCAGTGGCCCGATCGTTCATGTCTGTGATGACTGTTACACCGAAGATTGTAACGAGAGTGGTAAAGGCCCAGGCAAATGACTTATTTTGTCAGGAGAAGATAGTTCTATTACAAGAAAAGGGGGCAGAGTCCTATACCGTTAGCTCAGACGGGGGATTACACTTTAATAGGAGACTGGTCGTTCCGAAAGGGGAAGACTTGCGACACGAGGTTATAGTAGAGTCACACGGCTCACGGTTCGCGGTACACCCTGGTGGGGACAAAATGTACCAAGACATGAGACGTCAGTATTGGTGGAGCGGAATGAAGAGAAATATTACCGTGTTTGTTTCTAAATGTACCACTTGTCAGTTGCTAAAAGTGGATCATTAGAGACCGGCAGGACTTCTCCAGCCATTAGAGGTTCCGACGTGGATATGGGAGAGCATATCCATGGACTTTATCACGGGGTTACCTACGTCACAGAGGGGTCACGACTCCATTTGGGTAATTGTGGACTGGTTGACCAAAGTTGCTCATTTTCTACCCGTGAGGACAGACTACACTATGGGACAGTATGCCCAGATATTTCTTGCAGAAATAGCGAGACTTCACCGTGTGCCCTTAAATATCGTGTCTGACCAAGACAAGATATTTGTTTCACGATTTTGGGAGAGTTTCCAGGAGGCATTGGGCATTGAATTGTGATTGAGTACGGCTTATCACCCGCAGACCGATGGGTAGACTGAACGTACAAATTAGATGTTGGAGGACATGTTGCGTATGTCCATCATAGATTTTGGGGGTGGATGGGAGCAATACCTTCCACTGGTGGAGTTTGCTTACAATAACTCCTACCAGTTCACCATTTCCATGGATCTATTTGAAGCATTATATGGAAGCCTTGTCGTTCCCCAGCATGTTGGTTAGAAGTTGGGGACAACAAATTACTTGGTTAGGAGGTGATACAGGATACGTTGGTAAGGATAGTATTGATACGGAGTCGCATTCGGGTAGCTCAGGATCAGTAGAAGAGCTATGCTGATGCCAAGAGGTTCTTCAGAGAATTCAAAGTGGGGGATCAGGTTTTACTCAGAGTGTCTCCTATGAAAGGTATTATGCATTATGGGAAGAAGGGGAAACTGGCACCGAGATATGTGGGGCCATTTCCTATCATCGAGCGGATTGGGCCAATTGCGTATAGACTTGGATTACCGAAGCACTTTCATAGGATTCATGACGTGTTCCATATTTCCTCGCTAAGGAAATATCTTAGGGACGATTTGGACCATACTCACATTGCTTTGGAGGATATCGATCTCCAGGCCGATAGTTCCTACGAGGAGGGGCCGATTGCTATTTTGGACCGAAGCGAGCGAAAACTGAGGTCAAAGATAGTACCATTGGTACGTGTTCAGTGGCGGCATCATAATGCTGAGGAGTCCACATGGGAGCGCGAGGATGAGATGCGCTAACGTTACCCAGAGTTGTTTTCATCAGGTTCATTTTAGTTCCAAATTTCAGGATGAAATTTTGTTATAAGAGGGGAAGTATGTAATACCCTATATTTTTATTGATATTTATTAAAGGGATTAATTAAATTAAATGTGAATTAATTGAGAATTAATCCAGATATAAATACTAACGAGATGTGAGTTGGTATTTGATTATGTTGTGTATATATGGAAATATATGAATATTGAAAAGATTAAAATTGTCGCGAGACTGCAATACGACAATTTGGGAAATTTAGTTGAGACGCGCGTGTTAGTCGCATCAGGAATGTAATTATTTGAATTAAAATGTGAATTTTATTTTTATCAACCGAATGGTCATTTTGAGTGCGCCAACGAGTCCGGAAGGGTCGAAATAGTCAGAAAACACTAGCTGGGGGTTTAGTTTGGGTCCCGGGGCATTTTCGGGCCATACCGACAACTTAAAAGGGTATTTTGATAATTTTGAAATTTTGGGAATTAAGGCCTACGAATTTTAAGAGTTATTTATACATTAATTAATAACCCACTAAACCCATTACAAACATTTGTCAAGTTAGAGGGCTACGGGAGTTATAGGAAGAGTTGGAAGAGGATCCCAAGAGAAAACCCATAACCACCATCTTCAACCTTCAACCTTGGGAGAAATCTATAGAGAGGGAAGAGGACAACTTTCAACCTTCAACATCAAATTCTGAAGAACAATCTAAGGCAACTGATTTAGTATTTCTAATGCATTGAATATGTCTTCCATGCTTAGTGTAGGAATTATCTTTTATTGAAAATTGTTGGAAGAAAACCCATGAAATTTGTTGGAGAAACCTTGATTTTGGGTTAGGATTTGCATGTAGTATGCTATTGGACTGAGTTAATACTCGAATAGTTGTATATGATGAATTAAAAATGGATTTTTGATGAATAATTAGGTATAAGAAAATTTGGAGTTCATGTTCATAGGGTTTTGGAAAAATAATTGAAGATTCATGTTAATCCCATGAAAATTTGTAAGATTTGACCCCTTAAATGTGCTGAGGAATGATCTAGGGTGACTAGAAAAGGTTTATATACGTTATAATACAATTTGGATGGTCTTAGGGTGGATTTAGAGGAGAGAAGCTTTGAGAAAAATGGAATTGGGATTTTCTGGGCTGAAACTGCCATCTCGTTAGAAGACCTGCCCAGGTCGTTTGAATGACCTCATTCGAACTAGATTCTAACGAGATGAGAGTATGACTTCTAATCAGTTGGTATTTCGTTCGAAGCCCTTCGTTTGAATGACCTCGTTTGAACGAGACTTCTAACAAGTTGACAGAATGGCCTTTTTGGCCTGATTTGATTTCTAGTATCCCGTAGACTTATCTAAATGGTGAGATAACTTTCCGTTAGTAACTAGTGGGTGTAGTTGGGACATTTGGGGTATATTGAGGAGTAAAATTTAGAATAGTTCCTTAAACAGGATAACATTTGTGGATTAGGACGCGAGTGACTAATCATGAAGTGAGGATAATGGATGACTGAAATGCATATAAACCGGGGACATGTGATTTTGTATAATACTAAGAGTTGGTATAAGAATGATAAGTATATCACTAATAAAATTTTTGTAATATCTAAGAAGTGAGAATGCTTAATATATGTAATTATCTGTGTATGACATACCTACCTTACTTTCTATCATGGGAGGTTGGCATTCGTTTAGGTCCATCTAATCTTTGTTTGCCTACGGGGGGGATTTAGATTGGTACCTCGAGGACATAGGTCAGAGAAGGGCTTATTGAGAAGTTAATAAGTCTGCTGATCATTGGAGCGTAGGTATGTGCATGACCCATGTGATGTGAACTATGTTCGCCTCCATTGTTTGTGATTGTTGTTAATGAGACGTTTCCTGAGAGATTCGGAATACGTGGTCCTCATGTACGTGATGTACCGGGATTTGATAGCAGAGTATGTGTGCACCACAGCTTAGTCTCGGGGTGCTAGTATTGTATATTTTTAGTGAGAATAATATACTATTGATTGAAATGAATTATCGCGAATAATTATGAGTATGAATAATAGCAACGGTTGTAAATTGAAAATATATAATTTCTAATAAATTGTATTGCTAAAGTGGGGAAATTGTGTAATAAGGTACAATACTCTATTAAATAGAAGATGTCGGAGTTTGAATTGGTTATCATATAAAAATGTTTGATTTAGCATTGAACTAGATAGATATGGGAACAACTTGAATGGGTATGGGTACGATAGGAGTGCACAATTAGTTGAGAGGTGAGGAACTCATGTGAGTGCACACACTATCATGTACTTTATATTCACTGTTTAATGATATTAAACACTTGCATTTTTTTTGTAATTATTTTCACATTCGGGCTCTGACCCGTTTGCTTTCAAATCTATTTTTGTAAAAACCTTTTTACGTGCCCAGCCACAAGGACACCATGCATAGGAGTTCTATTCAGGTGACGTGCTGTAGCTGCTGTGGAAGTTACAGGACCTTGACAGTAGATGCCTCCATATCTAATCTTGACTCCATTATCAGTTTTATTATTTGTTGGGCATGACGCCCGTTCCTGTTAGAGACATTTTACATTTCAGTTATTTACGATTTTGGGATGTAATTAATTTAGTGATGCAGACTTTGTATTTATTTATTTCAGTATTGGGATTGTTGTGAGGAGTATTCCTCCAGACTCATTATTACTTGATGGTTAATCTATTGAGACTATGTTGTGGTGGATGTTTTCGCATTTCATAATTCACTTGTTGTATAATAATCGGATTTAATTAAAATTAACAGCTCACTTTTTAAATACTAGGTGGTTAGTAATTATTAAAATGTTTTCGACAGTGATGCTATTAACTGAACCAACTTTGCATTTTTTATTAATTTAATAAAGGAGTAGATACCCAGTATTTAATTAGTCGGGGTGTCACATTATTGCCTTTTAATTTTTTTGGGATCTTTTAAATCTCATTGGACCCCGAATAATTTTCAATTCCTCACTTTTTAAGGTCTATTTAAATGGTGGCTTAATCGCAAAGGATAAATGAGTAACTTTCGTAGCTCTTTACAAACGGTTTATAACATGCACTAATTTTTGTCATGTTTTATCGCATTTGGTTTGTTGTATAGACAGAATTGCAACGAAAACACTTAACCAACATGTAATAGACAAGAAAAAACATAAAAAAAATCCGTGCATATGTGAAATAAAGGAAACATATAGTCAATCATGTAGGTGGTAACACTATATAATCTCAAAGACTCCAAACTTTGTAAAGCACATGAATGACACAATATATTATCTCAAAACACTATCAAATAGTCATATGGATATGGCATGCAGTTGTGACTTGGTCATCCTAAGTGCGCATTCATATAAGGTGAAAAAAAACTACAAAACTCTTTTTGAATTTTTCAAAATTTTTCTAAAAAGAGAAAATCTATTTGTATTTTTCAAACAATGTTCAGAAATAACCTAGCAGAACCATTAACATATAGCAGGAAGAAACAGGGACTGTGGACAGAATATTATTCTAGGGGTCATTCGAACAAGATGCCATGTCATTAGAACGACATGTTATCTCGTTAGAACGAGAAAGTAAAATTTTCCCAGATTACACAGAAAGACATGCTGTTTTGTCTAGTGAGAAAATTCATAAAAGCAGTTCCTGGAATGGGCAAACAATTCCAAAACAGTGCTAAAATAGTACCAAAAATAAGAAAAGAAAGTAAAATACAAATGGTACATACTAGCAATACGAAAAAGTGTCATCGTGTAAATCACCCTATGCTAGCAAACATGTCTAGACCTCAACCGAGAAGTGCGGTGGAATTCTCCAAAGATGGTGACATCTTTTGAAACAACTCCGTTAAATCATGTGAAGTCTTGACCAAAAATTTACTTGCTCGCGAATATGTGAAAACTCTCTTTAATTGTGTGCAAGCTAAGTGTCATAAGAGGGTGAATGTGCGTGAACATGTGTTGTGGCATAAGTTTGAACGAATGACAACTTAAAATAAAATTCCCTATGGTGTCCTCACTTTTTTCAATGGGAGCAGACATAAACCGTCCTAGTAATTAATTTTTCAAAAATTCTAGGATGTGTTCTCCTAATGGGAATAGGACGCCTAGGTGGGTTGGGATGAGAGACACGTGAATCAATCACCAAAGTGGGAACTGACTTGGGTGCAACAAAAGATGTGGATGCACTATCATAAACTTTTCCTAAACTCTAATCACCACCCAAAATGAGATTAAGAACCATCTTTTCACCCTTATTAGATGCGTTCTCTAAAAGGTCTTGGACCTCCAGGGCACGTTCGAGATCACTCTCAAGTTGGGATACATGTGTCGTCTGACTAGACATCGTGTTGGTCAAGTCACACTTTATCCTTTTCAAAACTTCCTTATCTCTCTCCAAATCTAAAACCCAATGACCTAAATATCTATTCTACCTTTTTGTTTTCAAGGTATCGGTGTACAAATAATTAAAGGCTTTTTGGATCTCAATTTCATCTCCACTCTCAAACTCATTCTCATTTCCACTAGAAACACTTGACTCATCGTCGTCGCTCTCGTGGACACTATCATCGGGGGACAAAGTGGGTGTGCTCATAAGACTCGAAAAAGCTACACACATCCCATGAGCTAAATATTTTTCATACTCGTCTTTCTCATCATCTCCCTTACTATCACTAGGACTGGAAGGCATGGATACTTTCTTCCCTTTTCTCTCAAGCCTAGTAGCACACTCAAAAGCCCTATGCCCTTTCCCTTGACATTCAAAACAAATCATCACATCTAAATCTTCCCCACTCTCTTCCTCCATTTCTTTTTCTTTATCTTTATCATTGCCCTCTGTGGCCTTTTCTTTCTTTTTATTTTTCTCAAATGACTTTTTAGTGAAAGAAATATTTTTGTTCATTTTGAGAAACTTTTTTAAAAAATTCGCAAACAAGGTCACATCGTCAATGCTAAAATCTTCCTCAAAATCAGGCTCGTACACTCTCTCTTTCTTTTTCTTCCTAACTTGAGTCTTTAAAGCAACGCCTCTACCCTTAGCCTTAATAGTTTGGGAAAACATGTCAATTTCATAATTTTGTAGGTCTCCTACAAGCTCTTCTAACTTAAGTGAATTTAACTTTCCCAACGAATTCAAAACAGGGACTTTAGGAATGAAACGTTTTGGAAGAGATCTCAAAATCTTTTTAACGACACACGTGTTATCAGTAGGCTCACCTAAATTAAAACTCGTGTTAACAATGTCTAACAAACATGCATAAAACTCATCAAAACGTTTAGACTTAGGCATGGAAATGGTCTCAAATTGGGTGGCCAGATTTTGTAACTTTGATTATTTAACCGCGTTCGTACCCTCATGTGTCAATTGGAGGACATACCATGCCTCTTTAGACATGGTGCACGTCATAATTCGACGAAACTCGTTAGGGGTGACTGCTCCCGAAATATCACTCAAACCATGGGAATTAAAATTAGACATTTTCAAATCATCTTCGGTCCAATTCGACACAGGTTTCAAAGAGGTGATGTTATTAGTGGTGATAGTGGGAGGAGTCTACTCTCTTTCAGAAAGCAACTAGACTCATTCATCAATGGCTTTCAACCGGGATTTCAAATGAGCTTTTCAGTAGGCATAATTGGACCCATCAAAAATAGGCATTCAATTATATAAGTTCTCATTTTAAAACATTGCGAAAAACTTTCAAAAAACATATTTTTTCAAAAAAAACTCAATATCACACAAGTTTGCAAAAAATAGGAATATGTGATAAATTAGCGTAACCAGCTCTGATAACAATTTCAAAATGTGTGTTATGTGCGATACTTATTCAAATAGATTCGCAATTTCAAATACAGACTTATTTAATTGAATGTCTAAATTTTCATAAACCAAATACCAATTAAATCATCCCCTAAACATGCATCTACGTGTCAATTCAAATCTCAAATTTAATTAAGTGATGAAGAAGATGACAAAGACAAATTTGAGGAAAAAACCCCCGCAGAGTAAAAACCTTTTATTTCCACTATAATTTGTAAAGGAACTGTTTACAATCAGATTACAATGAAAATACAAGTTGACTTATGAAATACCTCCAGGTTTCAGTTCGTAGTCGTCAACCCAGGAACACTATATCACTCCCTATGACACGCATTCAATTGACCCAATACCTCCCGCAAGTGGCACCTATAGTCAGTCATGTACCTTTCCAAAGAACCTAGATTCAGTAGAAAAACTCCCAGCAAAACTATGCTTTGGGTTCCAAAAACAACTCACATAAAAAGTCTGGGATTTGTGAATTGTAAAAATAGAGTTTTGAACCCTAAAAAAGATGGAGAATAAACAAAAAAACACTCAAAATGCATTCCATTAAAACTAATGTTTTCTCCTCTCGAAATACAGTAACATGACACCCTTTATATAATGAAAGTCAAGGCGGTGATGTGCTAGGAAAATGATACCACTAAGAAGGGCAACAATAAGGGTGGTGAGCAACTTCATCAGAGAATACATCATTTGCCATTTTGGAATTCCAAATGCTCTCCTCTCTGATAAGGTCTTCATAGATGCATCCTTGTGAGGACTTATCAGGATGTTAATACAGGAGGAGAGGCCGATAGATTATTCTTCACGAAAGCTAAAGCGTCACTGTGGAAATTACCCCACCCAAGACTTGGAGTTAGCATCCGTGGTTATTGCTTTGTGAGTGTGGAGGAAATATCTCCTTAGGGAAAAGTTCCAGCTATCCACATACCATAAGAGCCTATTGTATGAATTCACCCAACAGGAGTTGAACATGAGGTAGATGAGATGGTTAAGGTTTCTGAAAGATCACCAGTTAGATATTCAGTATCATCCTAGGAAGGTGAACGTTGTGGAGGATGCTTTGAGGCTTAAATCGATATTGGAGGTAGCGAAAGTGTGTAAGGAGAAGTGGAAGTCACTTTTGTGAGTATGAAGAGTTAAATCGTGCTTTTATGGCGGTTCTCACCATCACACTTGAGATCATTATTCAGGTCATGGGGGCACAGACACGAGACCAACTTTACCAGGATAGGGTTAAGCAGTTATTGTATGACCACTACTCGTTAGGGTCCAACGAAGAATTGAGATTCTAGTGTAGTCTAGTTATCCCGGATAACAAGGAGATGAGGCAAGCCATTATATCCAAGGTTCACAGTTCATGCTTTACAGTACATCCTAGTGGGGATAAGATGTACCAGGATATGCGATGTCAGTAATGGTGGATCTCCATGAAGAAGGACATAACAGTCTTTATATCCAAGTGTGCCACATGCCAGTTAGTGAAGGTGGACCATCAACGTCCCATAGGTGTACTATAGCCTCTCCAGATGCTGATGTGGAAATGGGAGAGTATTTTCACAGATTTCATCACTGGGTCACATACGTCATAAAGGGCACGATTTAATTTGGGTGATTATTGACAGATTGACGAACGCGACTCATTTTTTATCGATTCGGACAGACAACACATCAGAGCAGTATACTAGACTTTTCCTTACTAAGATTGTGAAATTTCATGGGGTACCACTCAACATCGTATTGGACAATGACAAGACATTTGTGTCCCACTTTTAGAGGAGCTTCCACTTTTACGGATGGACGGACATAGAGGATGAACTTAATAATGAAATACATGCTACGGATGTGTATCTTAGATTTTAAGGGTAGTTGGGAGCAGTATTTGCCCTTGGTGGAGTTTGCGTACAATAATAGCTATTCGTTCACTATTAGGATGTCACCATTTGAGGCGTTTTATGGTAGACCTTTCCATTCATCCTCATGTTGGTTGAAGGTGGGGGAGAAGAAATTACTTGGGCTTTAAAGACACCTCCAAGAAGGTGGAGATGATTTAAGCTAGGATTCGGATTGCCCGGGATAGGCAAAAGGGTCATGTGGACGTGGGTTGGAGAACCCTGTATTTCAGTGTCAGGGACTAGGTGTTGATTAAAGTGTCTCCCATGAAGGGAGTGGTGAGATTTGGGAATAAAGGAAAGTTATCTCACTAGTATGTGGGGTCATTCCCTATCATTGAGAGGATTGGGCCCGTAGCATATCAGTTGGAACTATCGGACCACTTGCAATAGATGCACACCGTCTTTCACATAATTTCATTACGGAGGTTCCTTAGAGACGAGATAGCTTACCATCATATCAATATTGATGAGATAGATCTCTAACCTGATGCTACCTATGAGGAAAGACTCATTAGCATTATAGACCACAGGGAGCACCAACTATGATATAAGGTTGTTCCATTGTTACGTGTATAGTGGGGGAATTGTAAGGAGGATGAGTCGACTTGGGAGAGGGAGGACGACATGTGAGAAAAATATATGAAACTCTTCTAGCCAGGTATGCCTCAAATTCCAAGGATGGAATTCCGTTATTAGGGGAAGAAGAATGTAATACCCTGTAATTTTAGAATAAACATTAAATTTGAAGGAAGCAAATTGAATCGATCAATTTAATTAATTATGCTGTGAAGAAATTAATTAATTATTATTTCCCATTATGTGAAGTTGACTTTGCATTTTATATAATTTTGGTAGATAATAATTTCATATTTATTGAATAATTGGTATATGATGTGTGACACAATTGAACAATGTAATTATTGAATAAAAATAATTCAGACATGTTTTAAAAGGTTTTATGAACTCGTTTTAGGTGTTTTAGACCTTTAGAAATGTTCCCGGGGTATATGTATATGAGCTAAGAGGTTATTAGACTAGTTGAGTTATATATTTGGGTCCATTTGGGGGTAAAAAATTAACGCCCAGGGTCCAACTCGATAATTGGGTTTAGAATATATTAATTGGGGGATCAAGGAATCATCCCATCATTAAATAAGAACCCTAGTAGACACTTTGGGAAAAGAGATGTGGCAAAAGGGCTAAGGAAGGGGAGAATTCAAGAAAGAGGATAAAGAACATACCAATAAAACATCAAGAAATCAAGCAAGAATTTTCTTGCTAACTTTATTTGTCCAAAATATTTCTTAGTTCATCGTGATTTATCCCCCATGTAGAATTTTGGAATATGTAGGGATTTATGGTGATATAATGATGAATTAAATTATGTTTGTAGAGGATATGAATCTAAAAATAGGATAGAAAATCTAGAAATTAGGATGGGTATTAATTGTGGGTTGGATGATAGGAAATTCATGCTTTAGAACCTTATTGTAGTTGATATGATTATTCGTAGAGGACTATTGGATATGTTACATATCTGAAACTTATGTTGATTATAACCCTTGCATCATGTTATAATCATAAAGGATTTGTAGGGCATTAATTTGATTTGGTATGAACTCCCCCGTAGCATGAAATTATGAGAATTTATACTTGAATCCGACCATAAAATACGTAATAAATTATCCAAAGTGGGTGAACTTAGTCGTGTGGACTTGTTTTAAGGTTTACACAAATGTTTGAGCCTTTGGGATTTAGTTTAAGAGGAAGATTTGAATTCCCATACTTAGAAACTTGTAACAGGTCTAGATTGCTGCCAATGGGGCTAACCGGTTCGGCCACTAGGGAAAGATCAGTGGGGACCGGGGTTTAATCAGAGGTATTTTTAGGATTCCATATGAATTGATGGGATGATTTTTGGACAAGCAAATAATTTGTTAAAAATATTTTAGTGACACAAAAATTAAATGGAGAGCTTGTTTAACAAGATGGTTAAGCTTTTATAAAGATGGGGGAAATTAGTGAATAACTAGATGGTTCATTATTATACGGAATTCTCTAATGGGAAATCACAATGGGCAGTTAGGGGATAATTATAAAGTAATTACCTATACATATTGTGTGATAATAATATGAAATTATTTATGTGTGTAAGCATACCTATGCTTGTCGGCACATGTGGGCTAGGCGTTGTGTAGGTCATAATTTAGGTACTACGTAGCAGCACCACTTATGAGATATATGTGTAGATGTTGAGATCCATGATCACCGCTAGGTATGGGCCGTGAAATGGTGTGTTGCGTAAGGACCGACCCAATTCTGTGTGTTTTGTGACGTCTGACTTTGATAGGAGACTCTAGCAGACTTACCGATAAAACACGAATGAAACACGCTATTGGAAGAGGCCTTTAGTATCGCATATATATAAGGACATATATAATTTAATATAATGAATATTTTTAATTTTATTATCTACTATTGTAGACTAAAAATCACAAACCCAATATTGCGTAGTATGTATGATGATTAATTACATCACTTTATGGGTAGTATGATTAGGACGACTTGGAAAGTAGGAATTTGAATGTAGATAATTTTATTCAAACACATTAATTATGCTATATGCATTCTTATACTTTCATTGGCACATTTATCCATCATCTGTAATGGGACTTGGGTAGTTATACGTATAACTTTGCTCTTAGATGAGGGGTAAAATATATTATGAATGTGAGTGACAATCGATGGGAGGCATTCACTTTTAATTACTTGTACTTTTTCACTTTAAATTTATTAAGTTAGTTCCTGCACACTTTAGGGCGCTAACCCAAAATTACAAATATTTTCTCCCCCCAGGTGCTACTGGACAGGGATAGCAGGACTGTGGACTGATTAGATGTGAGTCTCATATCGCGCATCAAACTTCATATCATTCATTCTGGACTAGATTGTTTCTCTATTGTAGTTGATTATCGACTTCAGATCACTGAGTGTGGACTAGATTTCTTCTCTATTCTAGTTGATCACCTTTGCGATTATTGTATGGGCATAAGCCCAAAGTCTATTTTATTTCTTGTTGGTTTGAGGCACTTATGAGTATGTTGGGATTTATTCATACTACGTGGATGTTGAATTTTATTATTGTCTTGAATATTAATTTAAATTACATTTTAAACTCAATTGTGTTTTACAAATATATGTTTTGTATGGTTTGGTGTTGAGAATGATATAGATTGTATAGCAAACACCATTTTCAGCGTATTGCGTCTGACCAACCTTTACATAAAAAAATGGGGGTTGTAATATTACAAATGTTACCTTTTGTAAAAAAATGTTTATAAGGGAAAAAGGGTCCTTTTATATCATCAAACATGCTATTAAATGTTTTTGTACAACTGATTCTAATAGCTGTCATTAGAAATGGCACTCAATCATTAATAAAAGAAATAATGGCACCCAACCAAGAATAAAGAAGAACAAACGCACCCGAAACTACAAATAACCCTTAAAAAAGAATGGTTGTAGGAGTCAATGGTGTTAAATGGCTCCTTTGACATTTCTTATGGTGATTTATATTTTAAGTAATTTTATAAATAGTGCCAACGAATTATAATCACCAAATAAAAATTGATGAAACTATAAAATTAAATTTGAAGTTTTTGGTAAATTTTAATTTAACACCCAATCCTTTTAAAAGTTATAATATTAACCTTAAACTTTAAAAACTCTTGCAATTAAACTAACAATTATATTGTTGTTAGGAAATGTAAACCTTATTCAATTTTGTTATGTTTTTATTGTAAAGGTGACAAAATTTTAAGCTTATTTCTTAATAAATTATGTTTTAAGTTGATTGTCAAATATTTAATTAAAAGTCTAAATGGTGTGCCTATATATTTTCGAGCAACCTTAAATCTATAAATAAACGCATATACACACATTACAACAAATATAGCTTTTAGCGACGAAATATATTCATCTACACCAAATATAGCTTTTAGCGACGAAATATATTCATCGCTTCATTAGTCGCGATAAGGTGGCCGCAGTAGATTATTTGCGAAGAATATGATTTTGTCACTAGAAGTTTAAATTTAATGAAGAAAATATTCTCCGCCAAAGGTCATTTTGATTGTCGCGGAAAACATTCTTATAATAGTTAAAATCGTCCCTACTGAATAAAAACATGTCACTACTGAATAAAAAATCGTCGCTACAAAATAAAATTTTAGCGTGGTAAAATGACACGTGATTATAATGGATATTTTGCCGGTACATTTCGTCGCAAAAAGAACAATGAAAATTTAATATTGCCAGAAATAATCAATTTTTAATATAATCTTGTTATAGTTTTTCATTCATTTAACACCAATATTTTAATGAAAGTTTGACAAATTAGTCCGGTTTATATGAGACATTTCCTAAAATATCCTATCACAATATTTTTTCCTCAATAGATCCTACTTGTAGATATAGTGAATATTCATTACATATTTATAGATAAGATCTATTGGAACAAAAAAAAATTATGAGACCTCTTGAAGCAAAAATAAATAAATATTAAGACCTATTTAATTAGATATAGTGTAAAGGGGACTAATTTATAAAAAAAAAACTCATTTTATAATTGAGATACTTTTCAAAGCATGCCAATAATTCCTCCAAAATGAAAGCACTGTCAACAGACAAAGTAATTAAGAGGGGTGATGTAAATCTAGGACGATACGAAAATTTTATGATTCACTAACAAAATCTTAAACGATACGAAAATTGACATTTCTTCTTCATTGATCTGCGAAGAAAGGGAATTCACCACCCTCTCTATTTTCAGCGCGTCCTTAAGCTTCAGATCGATTAGGTACATATATAGCCTGACAATTGAGCATACGCGAACCATAGCGCGTCCTTAAGCTTCAAAGTAACAAGCCTCTATGACGATAAGGTTGGTTCTGGTAGTTGAGGATACGATGATGGTGGTGGGGGAGATGGGGATGGTATATGTGTGCATTGGATTTGGTTCTTTGAGAACACTAGTGAGAGGTTGTTTGATAATACTATCATCAGAAATATGAGAGAATAGAGTTTCATTTTCTGGGTCATCTCTGCTTTTTTTTCTCTCCCAAGAAATAAGAAGGGTTAGTTGATAATATCACATACTAATAGTCCTATATAAAGAGGCCATGAGGTTGTCATAGTTGTGTGCCAGGTGTCGGTATGGATTCTCTCTACACACTTGTTAGTTCCACCCCAAATTGTGCCCAGTTTTCCTAGCTTTCGGCATCTTTGTCACTTCTTCTTCTCCAATTTCTAATACTTAATACAATGATACGAGATAAAGAGGTGTCTCCTCTTCTAACTACGACCTTTCATGTCTCCAAAATGTAACGCATTTCTTCCCATTCTTTTACAGTATTTGCATTTTTAGGCCAATTACTATCATCAATAGTCGAGTGTGATCCATTACTACTTACAGCCCCTTTAGTCTATCATTTTGCGCTGCCCTTTCACTCCTCAATTGCTGAAAACCAAACATTGTTCTCTCTTAGACCACCCAAACGGCGGGTCCTCTCTCCCTCTCTCTCCATTTAAATTTTCAATTCATACCCTGTAGTCATTCATATATGCTAAAATGCTACAGGAAGGATTGATTTGTCTTGGGTTATGTTGTGTTCCTCAGGGATGATATCTATTTCAACCATTCTTTAATAAATTCATTCTTATTTTTGCTAGATTGGTTGAGAGTGCGGTTAGAACCATCGTAATCACTCGAGACTTGAATTCATTTTTTTCCTAACACATAATCCCATATGTTTATTTGTGACTCCCTGTGTTGGGTTTGAAGTTAAACTCCATGCTTTGTTCATTTTGTAGCCTTTGTTCAATCATGATAATATTGCTCCACCGCACTGGCATTGCTGAATACCTAGCTTTCGAGTTACTCTTTTAAAACTCTCCTTCTCATTCATTATAATCTTTCATGACTATCCCCAATTTGCAGTTTTTTTTTATTTTCCTTCAAAGTTCTATGCAGTCTAAAGAATTTGTGTTTGCAGGTACTTGAGTAGGCTAAAAATGTCGTGAGGGAATGAACTGTGAAAAACGCACTACATCTCTATGTAAAGATATTTTTTTATTTTTTTTCAGAATACAACTATTTTTCTAGATGTTTAGTAAAGGAAAACTGATTATTAAATTTTATTGTTATTGTTTCGTTTCTATATTTTGGTGAGTTTAACTTTAGTTGCGTAATCGGAGTTGAGGATACCGAGTCATTTGTAGGACTATATCCCTGACTTTCCGTATTCGTAATGGGTTTTTTCTATTATTTATCTACTCATGTTTCCATGTAGCCATATTTGTAGTAGGTTGTACATGCCTCAGTAAAGGATCATATCCAAAATCATCACCAGACATATTTTTTTTGGTCTATGCTTCACTAAGATAACTTTAGATTTTAATAAAAGTGTATTAAATTTTCTATATTATTTTCGTGTTGGAGCCTCTCCAATACTGTTCTTGATATTCATTATTACATACATTATGTGGAGTATTTATATTTATTGATTTACTTATGTTACTCATTTTGTAGTTCAAGAAGAATCTATCTCAAGTGGATTCTATTTATGGTGATTTAATTTATGGTGTTTGCCCAGTGAGACTGATTGTGCAGATTGTGACACTCTTACTAATGAACATGAATCATATATGAAGTCTTCACAAATCAATAGTCCAATTGAAGTTACAGAAATCAACCACTATATAACATGTACTTATACAACAAGTTTTTGAACTCCTTGAGTTATTGTGTTTCTCCCTTTGAATAATATAATAGCGACTGTATTCTCTTACATCTAGGCATGTAATCTTTATATATCTATGTATATACATAAAATATTAGTCCAGAATAGTTTGGAGTTGCCACGTGGCTAATGCCTTAATTATCAGTATCGCATAATCATGTTTGCAACAGCTAAAAATTTCTTTGAAAGTAGACTCAAAACGTCTCTAAATCGCCTCGAGAAATGAATAGTCGAAAGCCACCTCAATTATGAGAACTATTCATCTCTCATTTTGTTAAAACGAAAGAGTCCTTTCTCTCATGTGGTAATTTAGAGACGAATCCGTGGAGCCAGGTCAATTCCTTACTTTAAACTACACTCACATGAGCCATCCATTTGTTTAAACATATTCCTTATATGTAAACATAAAATGGGGGAAATATAAAAAGTTAGTAAAGTAAGACAAGTGCTCAAGTGGTGTACTTAGCAACTCACATGCTGGAATTGTGCAGTATAAGGGTCCATTCATGCACAATTGTCACTCATGTTTTGTAGGTTCCGATTATACTCTTCGAAATATGTGTCCTTTTAAAAAATTTGGCCCAATGAAAGTTTGTTATGTGTTTTGAATTTCTAGAACTATTGTAAATGGTAGATTTGCATTCAATAATATTTTTTTGCACCCACTATATATGTTTTTATTTTTGTTTTTCTTATCGTGGTTAATCTATTGAATAATGTTTTCGGTGTTAGGTTTATTTTTTTAGTTTTTTATCAATTACTCCTGTTTACTAAGTATATCGTTTATTTGGCCTATCTGAAGCACCTTATACCTTTGACTTGCTTAAGTCTATACTGTATAAGTGTTCATCTAATTTGGAAATAGTGACAAAATTGGTTGTCTAACCTAGAATCCAAAGAACCTCAGAATTATTCTCTCTAATCCTCTTCAATGATCCAAGAAGGTATAAATTGAATCACACTACACACATTAGAAGTGCAAACATGTGTATATATTGCTTAAAATTGATTGTGTGTTAAATTCCCTTAAAATGTTGTTTTAATAATTTTTTGGGAATTTTTAAACATTTTTAAAATAATGTTTTCATTAATAAAAGTGTGATTATAAAACTTGTGGGGTTAATATTGTATTTTGAAAAATTCATTTTTCATTAGAATGTTTGATTGGGTAGAATGTAAATGCGCTAGAGACTTCAGGGTGCTGCCTGTAATTATTTTTGACGCGCGTTTGCAAGCCAATTATGGGCCAACACTTGTCACATTCCTGATGTATCAATTTGTGTTTGTTATGTGAGAGGGTTGCTTGGTGGTTTGCTGATCGTTAGATCAAACCTTATCGATGGTCTGCATGTGTTTTAAACCTATCCTTGTGCTATCTCGTTGGACCAATCACATTCGACTTAACCACCGCTATTTTATAACCCTTGGATCAAGTCAATATTGGGAAGACTTAATCTCAGCCCTTGATTGCCTTCGACTATCCAGAACCTTCCTCCACTCCTATAAAAGCCCTCTAATTCTCAACCTTTCAAGACTTTTGGCAGTCGTCATTTCTGAGAGAAAAAAAATAGAGAGAAGAGAGATGTGAGATAGAAGAGAGAAAAGAAAAGAGAGAAGAGAGAGAAAGGGAAAATTGTGTTAGCCAAACCCTAACCCTAACCCTAAACACTTCAAATCTGATTCAAACCTTCGTATATACAAAAACCTAAACACAACCTTGAGTGTTTGAGAGAGAGTGGTGTTACCGGTTTGTTCATATTGAAGCTGTAACCTCTTGATCTGTGATCTTATTACCAACTTAAACATTCGTGTGAAGATCTGTATTTCTTCTTCATAGAAATTGTAGATCTACACTTTGCATGTTATATTTCACTAGATCTGCATGTTTCTTTCTCGATTTAAGAAAATCCGTACTGATTTAGTTTTGAAAATGTTGTATGGTTTCTATTCTTATGAAACTTAACCTTGACCTAGTTGGATTCACACTTGGAGATTTTCAATCTCAAAAGTATTTTTAAAACAGAGATTCATTAAGGTATTGACCGATTTTGAAGCAAGATTTTCGTGGAATCTGGGATATATTTAAAGGTAAAAAAGGTTTCAAGTTCTGTAAGAAAGAAAGAAAAGAAAATCACAGCATATAGTCTTTATATGTAATTTTATAGGACTATCTGTAAAACTAAGTGTGTGTGAGTTCATGCATGTTGATAGGAATCACATCACAAACACTTAACACACTACCACACTGGAAGTGTTGTGAATAAGATCAAAGATTATTGAGTCAACGCAAGGAAGATAAAGCAAAAGGAAGTTATCAAACTGGAAGAACATCATCAACAATCAGATCTATGAGAAGTTAGAAGGATACGAAGTAGGGTATATTCCTAAACTTAGAATAGGTTGATTTGTGTGCATGTATGTTGTATTGTTTGTAACTGCTATTTGTTGTTAATGGATTTTTACTTTTGTGACTTAGAAGTCACCGTGGATGTTTCCTCTATTGGGAAAGGTTTTACCATGTTAAAAACTATGTGTTCTGATTATCTTCATCTACTCATCTCATTCTATAGTGTGCTGAATTTTTGAAACTGTCTTAGTTTTAAAACTGATTACAAAGCCTTAATTACTCTCGTACATAAGTTTTTGTAAACACATCTTGTTGTTTATAAGTTTTATTTTCAAAATAAAAGGGTTTCTTCAACAAACATCTCAGAGTTGCTTATACAGTTTAATCTTGTATTAAACGGCATTAGCAACGTTTTTCAATTGGTATCAGAGCCCTGTAAACTTTTATTTCAAAAAGATCTTGTGTTTCTGAAATCGTTTTCTGAAAAACCTAACTATGGACGAGAAGAATGAAAGGTTTGGTAATCTGTCCAGACCTCCACTCTTTGATGGAAACAACTTTGCTTACTGGAAAGTAAGAATGGTTTCCTTCATCCAAGGGACTTTAGGAGATGATGTCTGGGACATTATTGAAAACGGATACACTTATCCTACTAAACCAACCACTGAAGGAAGTGATGAGAGGGTAAAGAAAATCTTAAGTGAGTTTACCCAAGAAGAGAAAACTATTTCTCGAAATAACAATAAAGGCAAGAATGCCATTTTTATGTCTATTAATGAGTATGAGTTCAAGAGAATCTCATCTTGTGCCACTTCTAAGGAAGCTTGGGACACATTAATCACTGCCCATGAAGGAGACTCGAGAGTTAGAGCTGCTAAAACTCAAATGCTTACCCAACAGTACAACTCTTTGATTACGTCTGACTCTGAGTCTTTTGATGACTTTTACATGAACTTAACTGACATAGTTACTAAGTTGCATGCTAATGGTATAACATATGATAGGAATGAGATCGTTTCTAAAATTCTAAGATCATTATCACAAAAGTTTGACAGCAAGAGGTATGCTATTGAGGAAATGAGTGATCAAAACGTTACCCCTGAGTTACTCAGTAGCAAACTTAGGACTATGGAAATGGAATTAGACTTTAAGAAACAATTAAATCATTCACAAAGAAAACAGCCCAACTCTAACTTGAGTTTTTCCTCTAAAATATCTAAGCATGAGACTAATCTGACCAACTATGACTCCGATGAGGAATGTGATATAGACAAACTAGATAATCAGATTGCCTTAATGTCTAAACAATTTAAGAAAATTGTTAAATTTAGAAACAAATAGGCATCTAAACAAGGCAAGCCTAATTATCCTACTGTGTCTAATCCCAAACCTCATGAGAGAGGGCTTGACAAACATCCTAAGGACAACAACTTCAAATCTAACAGAGACCTTAAAAAGATTGAATGTTTTAGATGTGGGAAACTAGGTCACATTGCTCACGACTACAGAGTTAATCTGAATAAAACCAACACACACAATAGAGCCAATGTTTGTAAAACTTGGGATGATTCAAGTGACTCTGATGAAGAGGAACTTGAGTCATCAAATGTACTTGACCCTTGCATGTCCTTTTATACTAAGATCATTTACAATGATGATATGCCTGTGTGTGATAATGATGCTCCTACTCCTGCTTGTGTGAATACTGCTTTGACTGGCCTAGATGCTTTATTATCTGAAAATGTTGCTAGCTCTAGTTCCGTGTGTGTGAGTCAAAGTGATCTCGATAACGACGATGTAAATGGGTGCGTGAGTACTAAAACTGAATCGTTAGGGGTCACTACACACACTTCACTTAGCGACTCAGACACAGATGACCTCCTAGATATTCATACTTTGTATGCTAAAACTCTCAAAAAAGGCACTAGACTGGAGAAGACTGTTAGAGACCTGACTAAGAAATTAGATGATCTATGTCTTATTGTGAAGCTGAATGCCGAAGAGTACACTAACCAGTGTCTGTCTCATCAATCTGAAATTGAAACTTTTGATCAAAAATTAAAAGAGTTGACTAAAACTAATGAAACCCTGGAAATGAAATACAAGGGAACATTATTAGAACTGAAGGAAGCAAAAACAAAGACAGCTACTGTTTTCAAAAAAAATTCTAAGTTTGAAAACAATTCAAATTGTTTTACTGACTTTGTTGTTGACTCCAAGACCAATTCTGATGATAGAACCGGTATTGGATTCTGCCCTAAGAACAAACCACAAACTACAAATCTTGAATCTATTAAGTTTGTGTCTAGGGGAAAAAGACCAATCGAAACATGTCCTGATTTTCATTTTATTAAAAAGGAATTTGATCAAAAGCAACAACAGAAAGACATTGGAGAGTCTAGTAATTCTAAGGCTGAGACTACACTTAAGACTAAATACGCCTGTCCTTTGATCAGAAAGGCTGAATCTACCTTTAAAACCATCCCTCCTAGGAATAGGACTTCTGAATAGAATGCTGTTAAACCCATCTTTAGAAGTTTTCCTAAGGAAGTTCATCCCTCAAGCAATCAATATTGCTCCTACTGTGACATTTATGGTCATTCATTTGAAGGTTGTTATGCTAGGCGTCTAAACACCCCTGTGTACAACACTTCTGTCTACAAGAACTTTAACTATTCTAGGCAAAATCGTAACCATTATGTCCTTCCAAGACAACCTGACAAGAACTCTAACTACAGGAATAGAAAGACCAAAACTAAGAGTTCATTTAAGAGAAAGGCTCCCAGAAACTTTCCTAAACCAAAAGCTCAAATTTTCCACAATAATCAGTTTGTTGCTCCAAATGTTTTTCGACAAAAAGCTGTGTCTCGAAAATTTTATCAAATGAGGGAAAACTTGCGCAAAATTAAAACTAGAGCTATTTGGGTTAGAAAAGATGATCTTTTACCCCAAATGAAGTGTAACATTGTTATCACTGCCTTAAAAGCTGAACCCACTTCATCTGGTTGGTACTTAGATTCAAGATGCTCCAAACATATGACAGGAGATGAAACCAAACTCTTAAACAAAACCAGATTTGATGGAGGTAAAGTAGTTTTTGGTGATGGAGTTTCATCCCAGATCATAGGTAAAGGAACCTTAAAAGAAGAGGGAATGCCTTCTCTCGAAAATGTACTATTAGTTAAAGTCCTTAAAGCCGACCTCCTAAGTATATCACAATTTTGTGACTCTGACCATACAGTTACCTTTTTAAAGAACAATTGTAGAATTCTGAATGATAAAGGTAAATGCATTATTACCGGATTTAGAACACCTGACAATTGTTATACTGTCAAGACTGGTTCTGAAACCTGTAACATTGTCAGAATGGATGACAATGAAATCTAGCATAATCGTATGGGTCACCTAAGTTATGATATCCTTGGTAGATTGTCTAGTCAAGAGATTGTTAGAGGAATTCCTAAAATTAAACCTATTTCCAGTGTTTTCTATGGTCATTGCCAGGAAGGAAAAATAGTTAAGACTTCGCATAAAAAAGTTAAATACATTCTCACCTCTAGACCTTTAGATCTCATCCATATGGACCTTATTGGTCCCTCTAATACTGTTAGTCTTTGTGGACACGGTTATATCCTTGTCATGGTTGATGATTTCACACAATTCACTTGGGTTGCCTTCTTGAAACAAACATCTGACACGTTTCAGAATTTTTTGAAAATTTTACTAAGATTTGAAAATGAGAAGGACACACAAGTCAATCGCATTCGTAGCGATAGAGGGGGAGAGTTCATAGACACAGGAATAGTTGAATATTGTGACTACAAAGGTTAAAAACACGAATTCAGTGCCCCTAAGACTCCTCAGCAGAATGTCATTGCTGAAAGGAAAAATCGAACTCTTCAAGAGATGGCACGTGTCATGTTGCATGCCAAATCTCTACCTAAATACTTCTGGGTAGAATCTATTAGAACTGCGTGTCATATCATTAATAGGGTTTACCTTAGGAAAAACACTATACAAACCCCTTATGAGTTGTGGTACAGTAAGAAGCCTAATCTGATATATCTAAGGACTTTCGGAAGTCAGTGTTATGTCTGTAAAGACAGAGAACATTTGTCTAAATTCGAGACGCGTGGTGATAAAGACATCTTCTAAGGATACTCCCCAAACAGTCGTGCTTATCGTATATACAATCTGCGTACTAAGACCCTTATGGAATCGATAAATGTAATTGTAAGCGACACTATTGTCGAAAATAAGATATCTGAATCACCTATTGTGGTTGAATCTGAAAATGATTTCAAAACTGATTCACCAGAAATAGATGACTCATTACCTATTGAGAGTCCAGAAGTACCTGGCTGGGTCTCTAAAGATCATCCCATTGACAACGTGGTCGGTAATCCTAATGAGCCAGTTCGTACTAGATCCCAGTTAAGAAATTATGCTAATTATGCATGTTTCGTCTCCCTTGTGGAACCGAAAAATGTTAATGAAGCATTGAATGATACACACTGGATTTCTTCTATGCAGGAAGAACTTTTACAATTTGTCATTCACGATGTCTGGTATCTTCTACCGCGGCCTCAAAACAAAAATGTTATTAGCACACGTTGGATTTTTAAGAACAAATCTGATGAAAACGGGGTAATCCTTAGAAACAAAGCTAGACTAGTTGCTCAAGGTTACTCAGAAATAGAAGGAATAGATTTTAGCTAGACATTTTCCCCTATCACTCGTCTTGAATCTGTTCGACTTCTTTTCGCCAAAGCGTGTCACTTAAAATTTACACTTTATCAAATTGATGTAAAGTCTGCCTTCCTCAATGGAATTCTATCCGAAGAGACGTATGTAGAACAACCCAAAGGGTTCATTGACCCTAAATACCCTGACCATGTCTTTCGCCTAAAAAAGGCTTTGTATGGCTTAAAACAAGCTCCTCGAGCTTGGTATGAACGCCTTTCCAACTTTTTGTTGGATAAGGGTTTTAAGAGAGGAGGAAATGACCAGACCCTCTTTGTCAAACATTTTGACAAAAACATTATTATAGCCCAAGTCTATGTAGACGACATAATCTTTGGGTCTACTTCAACATCTGAAGTCAAATCTTTTTCTGCTATTATGCATAAAGAGTTTCACATGTCCCTTATGGGGGAGCTACAACTTTTCTTAGGATTTCAATTGAAATAGAATTCTGATGGACTTTTGTCTCTCAAACTAAGTATGCCTTAGATCTCGTTAAGAAATTTGGTTTAGATAATGCTAAAGTTGCCAAAACGCCTATGAGTACTACTGTTAAATTATGTAAAGATGAAAATGGAAAGTCAGTTATTTCCACACTTTATCGTAGTATGATTGGTAGCCTACTCTATCTAACTGCCTCATGACCAGATATAATGTATGCTGTATGTCTGTGTGCTCGTTACCAGAATAACCCTAAAGAGAGCCATTTATCGTGTGTAAAACGTATAATAAAGTACATAAAGGGCACTCTTAATCTTTGACTTAGGTACACTAATGATACCTGTAGAACCATCATAGGGTATACTGATGCTGATTGGGCCGGTTGTACTGATGACAGTAAAAGTACATCAGGTGTCTGTTATTATGTCGGCAATAATTTAGTAGGTTGGAGTAGCAAAAAATAGAATTGCACATCTTAATCTACGGCTGAGTCCGAATATATAGCAGCTGGAAGTTGTTGTGCTCAATTGTTATGGATAAAACAAATGTTAAGCGACTATGGGATTAAAGAAGATCAGTTACAATTGTATTGTGACAATCAAAGCGCTATTAACATATCTAAAAACCCGGTTCAACACTCGCGAACTAAGCATATTAAGATAAGACATCATTTTATACGCGAACTTGTTGAAACTAAGGAGTTAGAAATCCATTACATGCCTACTGATCTGCAACTTGCAGACATGTTCACTAAACCTTTAGACTATAACAGATTTCTTTATTTGCGTAATTCTATAGGTATGGTATGTGCTGATTAAACTCTGAAGACCTTAATTTTTACCCTTTGTCCATTTGAGACAAAATGGGGGAGAAATTTGAGTCTTACGGGTTCAATGTTTTGTTCACATTTCATCTAAACTGCTTGATCTTAGTGTGCATATTTGCAGGAATCTCTTCTACCGATTGTCTACCATTTCTAGTGTACAAATTTTGTAAATAGTTGAGTTATGTAATTTTTAACTTTCTAGGAAATGGGTAGATAGTATCTTTTGTATAGGACTAGTTTGTATGTTTTTTGGTTCCCTAAGAGTTTAAACCAACTCAAAGGAGATTTTGTCTCATATTTACAAAGGGGGAGATTGAAGCACCTTATACCTTTGACTTGCTTAAGTCTATACTGTATAAGTGTTCATCTAATTTTTAAATAGTGACAAAATTGGTTGTCTAACCTAGAATCCAAAGAACCTCAGAATTATTCTCTCTAATCCTCTTCAATGATCCAAGAAGGTATAAATTGAATCACACTACACACATTAGAAGTTCATACATGTGTATATATTGCTTAAAATTGATTGTGTGTTAAATTCCCTTAAAATGTTGTTTTAATAATTTTTTGGGAATTTTTAAAATTTTTAAACATTTTTAAAATAATGTTTTCATTAATAAAAGTGTGATTATAAAACTTGTGGGGTTAATATGGTATTTTGAAAAATTCATTTTTCATTAGAATGTTTGATTGGGTAGAATGTAAATGCGCTAGAGACTTCAGGGTGCTGCCTGTAATTATTTTTGACATGTGTTTGCAAGCCAATTATGGGCCAACACTTGTCACATTCCTGATGTATCAATTTGTGTTTGTTATGTGAGAGGGTTGCCTGGTGGTTTGCTGATCGTTAGATCAAACCTTATCGATGGTCTGCATGTGTTTTAAACCTATCCTTGTGCTATCTCGTTGGACCAATCACATTCGACTTAACCACCGCTATTTTATAACCCTTGGATCAAGTCAATATTGGGAAGACTTAATCTCAGCCCTTGATTGCCTTCGACTATCCAGAACCTTCCTCCACTCCTATAAAAGCCCTCTAATTCTCAACCTTTCAAGACTTTTGGCAGTCGTCATTTCTGAGAGCAAAAAAATAGAGAGAAGAGCGAAGTGAGAGAGAAGAGAGAAAAGAAAAGATAGAACAGAGAGAAAGGGAAAATTGTGTTAGCCAAACCCTAACCCTAGCCCTAAACACTTCAAATCTGATTCAAACCTTCGTATATACAAAAACCCAAACACAACCTTGAGTGTTTGAGAGAGAGTGGTGTTACTGGTTTGTTCATATTGAAGCTGTAACCTCTTGATCTGTGATCTTATTACCAACTTAAACATTCGTGTGAAGATTTGTATTTCTTCTTCATAGAAATTGTAGATCTACACTTTGCATGTTATATTTCACTAAATCTTCATGTTTCTTTCTCGATTTAAGAAAATTCTTACTGATTTAGTTTTGAAAATGTTTTATGGTTTCTGTTCTTATGAAACTTAACCTTGACCTAGTTGGATTCACACTTGGAGATTTTCAATCTCAAAAGTATTTTTAAAACAGAGATTCATTAAGGTATTGACCGATTTTGAAGCAAGATTTCCGTGGAATCTGGATATATTTAAAGGAAAAAAAGGTTTCAAGTTCTGTAAGAAAGAAAGAAAAGAAAATCACAGCATATAGTCTTTATATGTAATTTTCTAGGACTGTCTGTAAAACTATGTGTGTGTGAGTTCATGCATGTGGATAGGAATCACATCACAAACACTTAACACACTACCACACTGGAAGTGTTGTGAATAAGATCAAATATTATTGAGTCGACGCAAAGAAGATAAAGCAAAAGGAAGTTATCAAACTGGAAGAACATCATCAACAATCAGATCTATGAGAAGTTAGAAGGACACCAAGTGGGGTATATTCCTAAACTTAGAATAGGTTGATTTGTGTGCATGTATGTTGTATTGTTTGTAACTGCTATTTGTTGTTAATGGATTTTTACTTTTGTGACTTAGAAGTCACCGTGGATGTTTCCTCTATTGGGAGAGGTTTTACCACGTTAAAAACTGGGTGTTCTGATTATCTTCATCTACTCATCTCATTCTATAGTGTGCTGAATTTTTGAAACTGTCTTAGTTTTAAAACTGATTACAAAGTCTTGATTACTCTCGTACATAAGTTTTTGTAAACACATCTTGTTGTTTATAAGTTTTATTTTCAAAAGAAAAGGGTTTCTTCAACAAACATCTCGGAGTTGCTTATACAGTTTAATCTTGTATTAAACGGAATTAGCAACGTTTTTCCCTATCATCTTTTTTACTACAATAGGTGCCATGAAAAAAGTGTTTTTATCCAATAGGCCCTATTTGTAAACATATAGTGAATATTCACTATATGTATAAACAAGTCCTATTGGGAAAAATGTTATGATTCTACCTATTAGGAAATATTTTATGTGTATAGAACTTAGTTATCAAGCTCCCTTATTTTTTCGTGTTTCATTATTATTGAATAACTTTCCTTATGTTATGCACCCTCTATTTTTCATAATATATTTCTTCTGATAGATAAATTTGTTGTCCTACACCCTTTTAAATTTGAAAGATCGTAATTTTTATTTTTAGCTTTATGTGAAGTTGAATTGAAAAAATAAATTAATTTCCATACTTTTGGAATAAAATGTTTGGCATACATTAACATATAATTTCTTCAAATATTTAGGAAATAATTTTACTATTTTTATATGACTCTATTTTTTCTCATTTCATTCTTCAAATATATTGTGAGACAACATAGTAAAATAATAACGAATAATTTATAAATTGTTGACCTCGCATCGTGTGGCTTGCACGCTAATCTATATAAACTATATAAAAACTGTAGACCCAAATCATATGAGGATGACACGTGACATCTACATAAATGCAAAATTCTTTGAAGATGACACATGGCATCAACATAATTATTTTGGAATATTTTAAGTTGATGAACTGAAGAGACATCTACGGTTGATGAATTGAGAAGCGTTTTGTATTAAGTCAAAACTTCAACAGATGCATACCCTTTCATCCCTTCCTTTAAATCTATAAAACATTCAAACCTCTTTACTAATTCAAACATTTCCAAAAAAAATGATTCTTTCCTCCTCCATTAATTTATTTGGTTTTCGTTATTTTTTATGGTATTATTTAATATATATACACACATTAAGAAAAATAGGGGAGATTCGAGGGGGTGAGTTTAAGAACTGAGGGTATATTCATGGTTTTGTTTTTCCATGGATTCGCAGGGAGAGGTGAGGAATGTGTGGGTGTGGGGTTTAAAAGAGAGTAGATATGGGTGAGTGAGGTACAAATACATACATGAAAAATGAGTACACATGGAGTTGATGTAAGAATGTTTTTATTTGTAACAGAAAAAATACACTGCTTATTTTTTAATGGGACGAGAGAAGGGTTACCATTAAAAGCAATTTATCATTGTATCATGGTTTGTTCTCCAAAAATTTCACCCCTAAGGTGGGATCCGTTGATAACACACATTTTTTTTAAGATTTAGTTTTCAAAATGTTTATTTGGTTAGTGAAACGCTTTAAGGTTAAGAAGGTCACATTCCCATGTTTTTAATTTTTATGTTTCGAGACCGTCAAAGCAAAGTATCCATTGTACTCAACAACACCCGAAAGAGTCATCATGAAGAGTTTAAGTTAAGTATTGATTTTAATTGTATCATTATGTTTTTTCATTTCAGATTCGGTCTTACGGATTGTTGACTAGATATGATTTAATAGTACCGGAAGACCCATTTGATTACACTTGTGGCGGATCTGATAATGGTTGGGGACATGAGTAAGTTTTACATCCAACAAATCAATCATTTGCCAGAATTTTCGAACAAGTTCTAAATGAGAATTGGGACTTATCATCTTCTTTGGCTATGTAAAATCTCTCGTTACAACTTTTTGACTGCAATTTTCAGTTATATATTCGACCACGCATTGCGTGGCCTAAAGTAATATCATAAAATGCTTTACAACAATTATGTTTTCTTCTCATTTAGTGTGCCATGTTGCACACCACTAAAATCTTTAAAGTGGATGAAACACAAATTTCCTCTCCCATACCAAGCACTCAATTAATTATCCTAGGTTCTTCCACTCCCATTCCACCCCACTCTCCCTTTGAATCATCAAATAGTAGCCTTTTGTTTATTTTCCTCTCCCATACATTAACATATAATTTCTCAATTATTTATGAATCGTGTTACTCATACGGGATCGTGTTTGAGATGAGTTGTGACCATGTTGTAGATGAGTTGTGATTGTGTTGTATTATGTCGTAAATACATATTGGCATGTTGTGTCAAGTCAACATGATTTGACACACCTATGTATAATGCATGTCTATGGATCGAATAGTTCGACAAAGAAAAGTAAACGGATTGTTAAATTATTTGCACGCAGTTTTCACATTATATCTGTTTTCGAACATTCTTGTGTTCTCTTTGAGCCGTTTTGTTTACTATCAAATATAAATAAATATATATATATATATATATATATATATATATATATATAATGCTTTTGTTCGTACTATTTCGCATTTTTAAAGTGCGGACCGGACATATGTCACCTAACGGTGCGCTTATAAATTATCACCTAAATTATAGGCACACTCTCTTTCTTTTCTGGGCTCACTGTCCGGTGACACATGTTCGGTCCGCACTTTTAAAATGCGGACTGGTGATTAGCACCCAAAAGTGCTCATTTTATACCCCGAATAGACCTATTTTAGTTGCTAATTCTCGACAATTTGGGTCTTATGCGTGTAAATATTTAATTTGCAGGCTTGATTGTGTTTGTGGAGTTCAAAAGTTTAATTTAAGATAAATGCGCATCAAAAGGAGCTAATTTCCCCTGTCCCATAGCCTAAATCGAGCCCAAACCTTCCCCAAAGCCCGTGTGTGTTTAGTTTCTGGATTTTTAATTTTTTAGATTTTTATTTTTTGTCGTTTTATTTTTAATTTTTATTTTTAGAATTTATTTATAATTTCTAGGTTTTATTTTCAATTTTTTTGTTTCTTTTTTATTAGTGTGATTTTTTTTTATTAGTTTTTAGTTTTTAGTTATCTTAATTTTTTATTAGGATTAGTTTTTTTGGGATTTCATTTATTTTTAGTTTTATTATATTTTACGTTCTAGGATTTTAGTTTTAGTTTAATAGAATTTTATTTTTATTTCTGTCTAGTCCTATTTTTTTATTTGTGTCTTTATTTTATTTTTAGATTAGGATTTCAATTTTAGATTTTTAATTTTATAAATTTTATTCTTTTAGTTTGTTAATATTATTTTTAGGTGTCCAAATTAAACACACACACACAAACTTACCTACACACTATTCAACAACCAACACATCCAAACCCACACACACACCATACCCCATACACTCTCACAACCTCTATATATCCCCATTTCATCTTCCCCACTCAACCAACACCCACCATCTCTCACTCTCTCTCCTCTATCCAAACTCTATTAACACACACCACACGTTATACCTCCCATTCAACAACCATTAAACCACCACATCCAATAAAACCAAATCGCACTCAACCACCTTACCAATTCACCCAACACCTCCGGCCAGCCCTTGCTCCGTCCGCCTAGCTCTAAACACCCACGACCACCTAGCTTGATCCCAAAACTCCAAACCTAGCCTGGACCTTACTCTGGCGAGCAGACCCAGCAACCCCGTCGCCGTTGGAATGCCCCATACCCATACCTGTCGCCGACGACCCATCATCGACCAGCCTTAACCCAACCGAACTCGCCCACGAACCTACCAGGCAACAAACCCCCATATCCATACCCGAAAACCCCATGCTCAAATCCGACCATAAACCCATTTCTCGTGTTAACCCATTTGACCCACTTCTCCAAACCATTTTTACCTACGAATTCTTCATCTTCCAAATACAAAGTCAAAAATCAATTCCCACATTTAACCCACATGTTTTTTATGCCTCTTAACACCTTTTTCCAAAACTACCCCTAACACATTTTACCTAACTTACCCATATAAACCAATATGATTTTAATCCTAATTCCCCCACTTCTCACATGCCCTCTAACCTCTCAAACCACATGCACACCTTTGCCATGCTCATGTTCTCTCATCCTCACTCAATTTTACCAATACCCAATTTACCCCTAGCCTCCATGTGCACCATATAAATTAAATACTTGGGCCATTTTCAAGAAGGATCTCAAATTTTGTTTTTAAGCTTTTGTGTGATAAAATTCTCTCCACCCCTCTATATTGAGTATTTGAATCTTTTACAAATATCTCAATATAGAGGTGTGTAGTGAAATTAATCTCTAGGATGCATTCCACCCCACCCTTCTATAATGATTTTTTGCATTTTTAGTAAATATTTCAAAATAGATTGATGTAGTTGAATTCATTCCTCATGGGAGGTAAATTCTAATCCATTCCTTTATGTTGATATTTTTCATTTTTAGTAATTATCTCAATATAAAGTAATGATATAGAATTTATTTCTTTGGATGAGTTCTAATGTACAATTTTATAATGTTAGGATTTGCATTTTTAGCAAATCTCTTTTATTATTTAATTTTCCATTATGAATTCATCCATTATCTTTTTTTTGTAGTTTTTATTTTAGATTCAATAAATACATTGGTGAGGGATTATTATTGAGAGAATTTTGATTGTAATTGAGAGAGTGTTGATGTAATTGAAGATACCATTCCAATTCAAGGCTTTAATGGGTTTGATTGCTTTCATTTGTTTATCTTATATTTTGGATGATGATTATTGAGGGCTAATCTCCCATTCATGGGATGTATTTTGAAGCCCTTATGAGTCCAATTTAGTTAGTTTACTTTTTAGCACAATTTTATTTATCTCACTTTTCTTAAATTAGCTTTTACTTCTTAATTAGTAGTTATAAAAATTAGTATATAGTTAGTTAATTAATCATCCCTTGAAAAATCCATAGAGAATATAAAAAGCAAAAATAGAAAAATATAATAAAATGCAATGATTTCACACTCTTGTCTTCTCATATTTTGTGTTTCACCCTTAGATTTGGATTGACTCCCTTACTGACCCTCTACACTAGTTTTGTTATATTTTTGTAGGTTCGAGGGAATTTTGATGGAAAAGGAATTGCACAACAATGACAAAATACATTAGAAATATAATTTTTTTATCTATCAAATGGCGTCGTTGCCGGGGAGCATGAAGCACTTGACATTGTCTATCAAATGGCGTCGTTGCCACTCTTTGGAGCGTGAAGCACTTGCCATTTTCTATCAAATGGCGTCGTTACCAATCTTTGGAGCTTGACGCACTCGCGACAATTTCTATTGTGATTCATTGGTATTCTGTTTATTTTTATTTTTTTTGTACCATTTTTTTCTTTTTTCAGAAGGCTTGTATTAGGGTTTTTATTCTTGGCTTGTATTGCGTTGCATAGAGACCTTATTATTTCACATTTAAAATTGTAATAATCGAAGAAAGCTTGATAGGAAAATCGGAGAAGGTAGAGAGAGGGCGTTCAGAGCCGAGGAAAAGAAGCCTCTCTACCTTTGGTCGGTAGGATTCTGAGGTGATTGAGATAGGCGTGATCTCCCCCTCGGTTTACTCAAATTTTTCGAAACCCCACGACGTAAAAATCGTGGGTGGTACATTTCTAAACCCTCGAGCTTCTCCTATTAGCGAGTCAATTATTGTGTGTACTTGTGTGATTTTCTTCTCGCATTTATTTTTTTAATCGTGTGATGAATTAATTTTTTAATACCTACACCCCGTCACTCACGAGAAGGAATTTCATCACCCTACTCACTCGCTTACCATTTGTGGGCTACCTTAGGTTTCATTAAATTTAATATCAATCAATTAGGTAGCCCAATGGGAGAATATTTTTGCAAAGGCGATCACCAAGATAATTTCGTGATTTTTTATCGCCCATGGACTTAATTAAAATTTGACTACCCTTTCACTAATTTCAAGATAAAAATTGGCTATGTGTTAGTTAGGTTTTATCCTTGACTTACGTGTGTCCCATTCATTTTTTGGCAGTCGGGTTTTAGTGAGTTTGTTCAAAATTTAAGAGTCCAAATATTTTTCCCACTCTTTTCTTCTAAGAAAAAATCCAAAAATATTTTCTTCCTTTATTTTTATAAAAAATCCAAAAATAATTTTTCCCTCTATATTCTTCCAAAAAATCCAAAAACATTTTCTTCCTTTATTTTTTTTAGAAAAATCCAAAAATATTTTTTTCCCACTATTTTCTTCCAAAAACATTTTCTTCCTTTATTTTTTTCAAAAAATCCAAATATATATATATATATATATATGTGTGTGTGTGTGTGTGTGTGTGTGTGTGTGTGTGTGTGTGTATTTTCCTTCTTTTTCTCCCCCAAAATCCAAAAATATCTTCTTCCTTTATTTTTATAAAAATTGAAAAACATTTTCCTCTTTTCATTCTCTAAAAATCCCAAAAATATTTCCTTTGTTTTTCAAATTATTCAAAAACCACAAAAAAGAGAAAATCTTGAAAATAAAAAATAAGATCGTGATCGGTGTTTCTTCACCCTCACCTTTGTCAATTTATTCAACAAGACTTACACTTCAGTTTTGTTTGGGGGTGATTCTCATCAACCAAATTTTGTGCAGCCCCGCGCTTTCATAGATCTTATCTTTAGGGTGTGAATGATTCGGTCTGGCTGAAGACATTAAACTCAGCGCTACTGGGAGGCAGCCCGTCGTGTTTTGTATGAGTCTCATCCTGTTTGGGGGTAGTATTTCACACCACCCAATGCTTTACATGTTTTTAGACTTATACACATTTTTTATCTTATCACTCATTCAAGTTTATTCTTGGATTCATCTGTCCACTTCATTACCGATTGATTCTGGTAATCTCTTATCTCCCTCCTTCTCTCAATTTTGAAAATCATTTTACTTATCATCGAGGACGATGTTCCTTTTGTTTGGGGGTGGGGAATTTTATCAAAATCGTGCCTCTTTTGAAAAAAAATGATTTTTAAAATTTCGTTCAGTTTTTTTCATCTCAATTATTGATGTGAATTTTCAATCATCCATCTTTCGAAGTCTAGGAATCAAGCTAGATGATTTATTTTTTCTAAATAGCTTATGTAATACGTATCAAGGAATTTTGAACTATGAATTTCTAAACTCAACAAAATTTGTGCACTTATCACGTCACTACGGTTTAGAGTTGAAGAGTACTATAATTCTGAAGAGAACCTTTAGGATCACTAGTAGATACTTTAGCTTGTGAGATTTGTGCCTTTCACCTTTCAGAGAGTTTTACACAATCTCCGAGTCACAAGATGATTCAACTTCGTTTGTGTCCGCACTTTAATCGTTGTATAATCTGATTATTTTTCATTAAAATTTTTGGTTTGATCACTGAGAACGACATCACTTTTGAGTTGTAACAAACATGTGTCATGAATTTGTCCCGATCACCAGACTTTCAACCATACACCAACCAAATTCCATTTATCATTCATCCATACACCTTCCATTTTCCATATCATCACCATATACCACACCACCCATTTCCATATCCACTTCCATTTTCCACCAACCATGTTGAAAAAGGGAAGAGTGTCGAAAGCAAAAGGAGAAGATCCGTCAAAGAGAGTGTTTGCATTTTTAGCAAATATCTCTCCCAAAGCCGATTCAGATGGAGAAAAATTAAATACAAGTCTATGTTGGGGTTATTTGTATTTTTAGAAGATTTATCTCAGACATTGATGCATGTTTGGAAAATGAAAAAAAAGAAAAAAAAAAGTAAAAGGAGAAGATCCGTCAAAGAGAGTGTTTGCATTTTTACTGAATATCTCTCCTAAAGTCTATTCAGATGGAGAAAATTATATACAAATCTATGTTGGTGTTATTTGTATTTTTAGGAGATTTATCTCATACATTGTTGCATATTTTGAAAAGAAGAAAAAGAGAAAGTTGTAGTCAAGAAATAAAGGCATTTGTCATCTATGTGTGATACACTCTTCTCAAATATCCACCATCCATCCATCATATCATCATCCCATCCTATCCTACCTCACCTCATCCCACATATCCCATTTCATTTCCTCCTCACCATAAACATCATTATTTCCCCTAGGTGTTCGGGCAAATGATATTCAATGTGGTGAATAACTCAACGTTCTCCCTATAGTGATTAGCATTCTTTCATGAGATTACTTTTCTTTCTAAATGTACGTTCTTTCTCATATGTGTGTGAGACGTTTGAACTTGCTTACATTTACTCACCTCCTCACACACAAGAGCGATACACTAACCCATATCTCGAGAGTTCGTTTGAGAGAGATATATCGCGTGAGATTTTGAAGTTGAAGCGTTGATTCCAAAAAGGCAATCTAGGAATTAATATTATGATGCTCGACCCGTTTTGACTGATTCACACACACGCGTTGAGTTCTAGGAAGGATGTGCTTGTGTATTTACTTATCTAAACCTTTTATGCACTTTTAGCTTGTATTTTTGAAATTATTTCTCTCATGATGGATTGTGATATCATTCTATGTCTAATAAGAGATTGATTTCCTTTCAATGAATCATTTTAAATAAAGAATGTTGTGGGTATATTCCCTGCTAACCCTCACAAGACATAACACATTTTGTAGGGCAACCTATAGGCTTAAAGGCTTGTTGCACATGCAAAGTGCAATCGCAAGTGCCTGATAAAGTGGTACACTTTTTATTTCTTATCTTTCTCCTTTTCTCTATATTTTTCTCGAGGACTAGAAGCGATCTATTTGGGGTGGTGTGATAAGCACCCAAAAGTGTACATTTTATACCCCGAATAGACCTATTTTAGTTGCTGATTCTCGACAATTTGGGTCTTATGTGCGTAAATGTTTAATTTTCAGGCTTGATTGCATTTGCGGAGTTCAAAAGCTTAATTTAAGGCAAATGCACATGAAAGGAGCTAACTTCCCTTGTCCCATAGCCTAAACCGAGCCCAAACCTTCCCCGAAGCCCGTGTGTGTTTAGTTTCTGCCTTTTTAATTTTTTAGATTTTTATTTTGTGTCGTTTTATTTTTAGATTTTATTTAGAATTTCTAGGTTTTGTTTTCAATTTTTCTGTTTCTTTTTTATTAGTGTGATTTTGTTTTATTTTTATTTTTATTAGTTTTTAGTTTTTAGTATCTTTATTTTTTATAAGGATTAGTTTTTCTAAGATTTCATTTTTTTTAGTTTTATTATATTTTACTTTTTAGGATTTTAGTTTTTGTTTAATAGATTTTTATTTTTATTTATTTTTAGTCCTATTTTTTATTTTTGTCTTTATTTTATTTTTAGATTAGGATTTTAGCTTTAGATTTTTAATTTCATTAATTTTATTTTTTTAGTTAGTTAGTGTTATTTTTAGGTGTCCAAATTAAACACACACACACAAACTTACCTACACAATATTCCATAACCAACTCATCCTAACCCATGCACACACCATAACCCATACACCCTCACACACTCTATCCATCCCCACTTCATCTTCCCCACTCAACCAACAACCACCATCTCTCACTCTCTCTCCTCTCTCCAAACTCCATGAACACACACCACAACTTATACCTCCCATTCAACAACCATTAAATCACCACATCCAACAAAACCTAAATCACACTCAACCACCTTACCCACTCACCCAACACGTCAAGCCAGCCCTTGCTCTAGTGATCTGACCAACCCGATGTCACACCTCCCTCTAGACACCCACGACCACCTAGCTCAGTCCTAAAACACTGAACCTTGCTCGGACCTTACTCCAACGAGTTGACACAGCAACTCCGTCACCGTCGGAACCCCCCATACCCATCGTCGGCGAGCCTTACCCCAACCGAACTCGCCGACGAACCTACCTGGAAGCGAACCCCCATATCGATACCCAATAAACCCATGCCCAAGTCCGACCATAGACCCATTTCATATGTTAACCCATTTGACCCACTTCTCCAAACCATTTTTACCTACGAATTCTTCACCTGCCAAATACAAAGTCAAAAATCAATTCCCACGTTTAACCCACATGTCTTTTATGTCTCTTAACCCCTTTTTCCAAAACTACCCCAACACCTTTATTACCCAACTTACCCCTCTAAACCAATCTGATTTTAATCCCAATTCCCCCACTTCTCACATGTCCACACACATCTCAAACCACATGCACACCTTTTCCATGCACATGTGCTATCATCCTCACTCAATTTTACCAATACCCAATTTACCCCTAGTCTCCATGTGCACCATATAAATTGAAGACTTGGGCCATTTTCAAGAAAGATATCAAATTTAGTTTTTAAGCTTTTGTGTGATAAAATTCTCTCCACCCCTTTTATGTTTAGTATTTACATTTTTAGAAAATATCTCAATATAGAGGTGTGTATTGAAATTTATCTCTAGGATGCATTTCACCTCACCCTTCTATAATGAATTTTTGCATTTTTAGCAATTATTTCAAAATAGATTAATGTAGTTGAATTCATTCCTTATGGGAGGTAAATTCTAATCCATTCCTTTATGTTGATATTTTGCATTTTTAGCAATTATCTTAATATAAAGTAATGATCTAGAAAATGATTTATTTGGATGAGTTCTAATGTACAATTTTATAATGATAGGATTAGCATTTTTAGCAAATCTCTTTTTTTATTTAATTGTCCATTATGAATTCATCCATTATCTTTTTTTTTTTGTAGTTTTTATTTTAGATTTAATAAATACATTGGTGAGGGATTGTTATTGAGAGATTTTTTTATTGTAATTGAAAGAATGTTGATGTAATTGAAGATTCCATTCCAATTCAAGGCTTAAATGGGTTTGATCTATTCCTCTTTAATTTCTCTTGATTAGTCCTCACATGCTTTCATTTGTTTATCTTATATTTTTGGATAATGATTATTGAAGGATAATCTCCCATCCATGGGATGCATTTTCAAGTCCTCATGAGTCCAATTTAGTTAGTTTACTTTTTAGCACAATTTTATTTATCTCACCTTTCTTAAATTATCTTTTACTGCTTAATTAGTAGTTATAAAAATTAGTATATAGTTAGTTAATTAATAATCCTTTGAAAAATCCATAAAAACTATAAAAAGCAAAAATAGAAAAATATAATAAAATGCAAATGATTTCACACTTTGGTCTTCTCGAATTTTGTGTTTCACCATTAGATTTGGATTGACTCCCTTACTTACCCTTTACACTAGTTTTGTTATATTTTTGTAGGTTCAAGGGAATTTTGATGGAAAAGGAATTGCACAACAACGACAAAATACATTAGAAATGCAATTTTTTATCTATCAACTGGTGTGCACAAGAGCAAGACTATATATATATATATATATATATATATATATATATATATATATATATATATATATATATATATATATATATATATATATATTTAACTTGGTTTTTTCAAAATGTGCACATTTTAATGGTATAGATCGAAGCCACCTACTTACATATTTTGAGAAAATGGATGGTTAAGATTAAAAGAATCATCCTTTCCTTTTTTGTCCTTCTATTATTTGATTTCTCCCCCTTTTACCTCAATTACTTTCATTTCCCCCTTTTGTTCAAAATTCAAACATAGGGATAAAGTAGTAAATTTCAAACTTCCATCATCTTTTAGGTCCCAAGTTCCCAAAACTACACCCGATTTTCTCTCGGATCGATTACTCAACTCCCTCTCTTCTCTATCTCTCATATCCACAGGTAACACCCTCTTCTCTCTCTCTCTCTCTCTCTCTCTCTCTCTCTCTCCATGATCTCTACCTGTTGTTCTTAATCATTTAGGGCTTTCCCCCATTTTTGGTTCTTTGTTTCCCATTTTTGGTTTCATATGGACATGATTTGAGTTGTACTTTTATAGGTGTTAATTTTTGGTTCTTTGTTGCATTTACAGATATATATAAATCGAAGATTTGTTTCATTTGGGTTCTTTGTTGGTAGAACCGACCCATTTTATGTGTGAGTTATGAATTCAAATTTAAAATTTATGATTTCTTCTGATTATATTTTTGATTACTACCAAATACTACCATAACTTCTCCACCTACATCATCACCGGTTCACTGCCTTCGTCCTTTCAACCCACCCTCTCACTCTTAATCCACTACTTTGGTTTTTTATTTTACAATAATTTTGTCAAATTTATATATATCTCTTATTTTACTAACATGATTTCTGTGTTCACAGATTTGTGTTGGACCTTCTTGGTTGATTGTATGGTGGATTTCTCGATTCAAGAATGGTGGATTCTAACTTTTATGTTAATAATCTTACATCTCAGTTATGGTGTATTTCTTCATTTGACACTCTCTTTCTTCCCCTTTTGATATTTTTCTTTTATTTGTTCTTTCTGTAGATACTTCTGCATGGTATATGTTTGGATAAATGTCTGTATGAAAGTTTTAACTTTATTTTTTGAATTTGTTGGTTTGGAGGCTATTTGAGCACATAAATGACCACGTTTTGTTTTGATTGAATTTGTTTCTAAACCCAAAATTTAATTATATTTAGTTTGGGTGAAGTCATTAAATTTTTCCTAGTTCAAAGGAAGGTTTTTCGCAGGTCAATGATTTCGGCGATCCTGCCCAAAACCTCCGTCCAGTGCCGCCATAAGATGGAAAGTCACTGAATTTATTTACCCTTGCACTGGATCAAGATCGTGTTCCGTTGTGGCTATAATAACCAAATTGTGATGAGTTTGGGTTTGGAAATTAATTCCCTTTCCATAGTACCCATGCTATCTAAAAAGAACCAAGAGGAGAAAAAATGGCCTGGGTAAATAAATTTAGTGCCTTTTGAGTTTAAAGTAAACACTGGGAAATCTACCCCAAATGTTACTCATACCCAATGAAGTTATTGCATCCATCATGTTTGAGAAAATTCCCAAAAGGTATTAGATTATTTCTCCCTGTAGAAAATTTATGCAATCTTTCGTCTGTGTGGATTTTTTATTATAGTATACTGGAGTTAGTAGTTCAAGTGGTTTTTATTGCTACATGTTTCCTCATCTGTGAATAGTGTTTAAGTTCTCTATTTCTTGGAGTTTTCTATACTTCTTGAAGGTCTGAGAATTCATAATTTTAGTATTTAGAATTTTGAGCTTTATTTATGCAATATGGTTAAATGTTTTACAAATAATTGTTTTTGCCACTTTTGAAGTTTTCAAGTTATTAATCCATGGTAATGGAATTAAAGACTTGAGAAATGATTTGGACAATTGGATCATTTTTATAATACCCATGTAATAATTTTTCATCCATGTGTGTGATTTTTGTTCAACGAAAATATATGGCCCAAATGTTCTTTACACCGAAGAGAGAGTTTATCATACATGCTCCTTATTTCTTCATGGCAAAATGGCATATCTTAGAAAAATAAACTTAACATGTTGTGTTTATGTCCATGTACTTTTTAATAATTGTATTATGATCATTCTTATAATAGTCAAACTCCATTATTATGAATGTGGGTATAAAATGGCATATCTTCCTTTTTCATAGATACATTGTCCTTTGTAAGCCATTGCGAGAATATTCTTCTACTAGCACCACATATCCCATTCTCACATCAAGATAAGGAGTGTAACGCCTTCAACCTCCTATACATGATTAAATAATGACATGTTTATTAGATTTGAAGCAATTGGTGATGTTTTTCGGATCCATTTCATAGGTACTACGCGACTTTTATTAATTCGTGCACCACCCAATTGGTGAATTGGTGTGTAAGTTGGCATGAATTGAGTTAGTATTACACTACTTTTTCCATTTTAAATTTGGAATATTATATTATTTATGGCGTATAGTGCATATATGATAATTAATTTTGAGACATTCATAGTGTGGAACTCTTTTTTCTCAAGTTATGGTTTGGATTAATTTCTTTTGGTGTTTAATATGTGTGTTGCTTTTAATAATTTTTAATTTATTTGTTCTGTTGCATCTGTAGAATTTAAAATAATCTTTTGGGAGTTTTTGCAGGCTTCTAATGTTTTGGGGTGACACTAAAATGCAGGGTTAATGATTTTTTGAATATTGGAGTTTATGTTTTTGGTTTTTCGATTAACATATGGTGAGTTTTTTGTGGTTACCCAACATATAGTTGTGTATTTGTCCATTAGATTAGAATAGCTTTGTCGAAAATATGTCTAAAATTTACACCCAACTATCTGACTTTAATTTATGTTTATGGTTCTTAGCATGTGCAAAGACACATGACATGCAGGTTGATAAACAGAGCACCATGAATTTGGTTAGTATATTGGTTGTGTATTCCTTATTTGTGTATTCCTCATTTGTGTTATTAAGTATGTTGGTTGTTGTTGTGTTTTGTGGGATAATATCTATTATATATGATAACTGACTTAATAGATATTTGTTACAAATCATTGATGACATTTATCATGTTTTAACATATATTGTTGTAAAAGATAACAATTATCATTTGTGTTATTCACTGTTAAATATGATAACTGATTTAACAAATATCTGTTACATATCATTTTAAAAAGATAACAATTATCATTTGTGTTATTCACTATTTAATGAGGAACATACGTCTATTGTTGTTGCTGTTGGTGGAACATAGTTAACATATACAAATCAGTATTTTGGTTGCTATTGTGTTAATCAGTATGTTGGTTGTTGTTTTGTTTGGTGGAATAATAAATGTTATCATGTTTGTCAGTATGTTTTTAACTGTAGTTTTTTTTAACCGAACACACGTGATGTGTCATCCACATAATCGAATACACGTTCTTTGTTCTTTAATCTTTTCACTTGGTTTGTTTTCACGAGGAGTTGCACATGTGATTGAATTGCATTTTAGTCATTCCCATTGCTCCATTTTGTGTTTAGTTATTGAGTGTACTACATAGAGTACGAGTCATTGCGTGTATTACATAAATAATTACTTAGATGACTAAGGAAAATGATGCATACTTTACAGGACTATTTCCAGACATCAAGTCTGAATCTTTAATAGAATCTGTTGCCTTTTCTGCCCAACGTATAGGCATGTTCACCAAATATGTTGAATAACTTCATCGATGTTTGGGTAAAATCTAGGTAAAATTCTTCTCTTGCTAGACATTTGAGAGATTTAAGTCGAACCTTTTAAATATTATCGCAGGCCAACGATCAGTAAACTTGATTTGATTATAAAACATGACAACTTCTCTTTATATAACTGGTGTTGATAAAAAGGATCAATAGAAATACGAGATAAAGATAATTGATATGTCATTTAAATTTTACACATCTTCAATCATCGTTTTTTATATGCTCAATAATTGATATATTTATATGATTGAATGCAAAACTGAATTGCCTATCTTCATTCTTATAAGGTGAATGACAGTACCATACAATACCTGATCGTTGTTAATGTATCCGTTATTAATGTTTATATACTTACTTTCAATTGTATTCTGAAATGCCCAACATGTATCCATTGTTAATGATTATATACTTCCTTATAATTGTATTCGATATAAAAGATACTATGTTAGTTTTCTTATTTTCTATTTATTTATGGGGTTGTATGCATTTGTGTTTGTTGTGTGCTATGTTTTTTTTTTAGATATGAAGTGACTAAAGACAAATAACTCCATGTTAAGCCAACCTTCCTCGGGGCTAAAATCAGGTGCTGTGAAGGCAGTCCGAATTGTTTTTTCTTAAGATCACAGAGCTGGGTTGGTGTTCATGCGCTTTGGGTAATTTTCACCTCTGTGATATTTTTTTCATCTATATGATCTATTCAAAAAAGGTTGGCTTAGCAGTTATTTCCAACTCTTAGCTTTTGATTCTGTTATAAACGAACATGTTGGAGAAGAAAAATGATAGTTCTCTGTTATTTTGTTTTTAAATTTCTATCTTGATCAGACAAGTAGTTCTCTGTCATAAATCGGAATTTGTTCCATTTGTTTTGAAAAACGTTACCATTATTTTGGCAATGATGTTTTTTTTTCTTTTGGCAATGTGTAAGTGAGAAAGGCAACATAGGTCCTGCTACTATAAGAGCAGGCCAAGACTAAAATTATGGTTGCTACATAGGGGCTGCTACTATCAGGAGTAAAAGAATTGTGGGTATATGAGTAGATCAATAAAGATAATACCTTAAATTAATGGTTTCCTTAGATCATTAATTTCGGCCTTAGATGTACACCATTATTTCTAGACTTTTAAGGGTGTATCATTTATAGTTTTGGAGTTTTAATGTATAATATATTTAGTATTGGACTCTCTTAGATTATCTACTTTCATTACGTTGAACTATTTCATATTTATAGCACACTAACCTACAGTTCTTTTTAACTTAATTTCACCATAGTTTTGGAGTTTTAATGTATACTATGTTTAACTTTGTTTACTTTCATCCTCACATTTAGAGTTATCCCTAAGTTTTATGCAGATTATGTGTATACGAGCAGATATAGCAGATAAACGAGCATTCGATCATACGAGCATTTATACGAGCAGATATATCACTCTCTAGGTGGCGTGTATATGAGCATTCTCGGTCTCTGGGTGGCATGTAGTTTATCAAAACTTAATTGCAAATAGAAGATATATGAGAAGATATACAATCCATAGTTGTAAATAGCAGATATACGAGCAGATATACTACCTAGAATCATTCTTATCGTTGAATTAATGCCTGCACTCTCATTAGTATCCCTCTACCCCAATGCGCCACAGTATAAAAAGGGATTGTTTGAATGGTAAGGTGAGGAGAATGATTTTTTACCTCTGTGTTTGTTTCAAAGCTAGTTTAGTGAGCCCCCAAGTGCTTCTCATAAGAAAGTCAGACGAGTCGCCGGGGAGAAGGATAAGGAATTATGTTACCATGAACATGTACTATGTTTGGGTGCAAGAGAAGGGTTAAAACTTTCCTATTCATTTGGGTGCAAGAGAAGGATTGAATTAGTTTTGAAATTTTATATATACAATCTCTCAAGATAAGACACTCTCTTATATTGGGTTGTCTTTAAAAGTAATGCAATATTTAGGGGTCGTATTTTAGAAAATGATTACGTAAATTGTAAATATATTGACATTGTTTTCTCCTTTTTCACAATTAGGTGATATTATATTGGTAAAGAGGTCAATGCCGAGGAGTATCTTCAGAAGCAAGGTATGCAGCGTCTAACATTTAAAGTCGGCTTCAGATGGGATCCAAATTATGTAGTGTTGTGAAGAGCAATGAGGCTGCACTTGGATTGTTTGAACTGTACAAAGATAAAGGTTACATCCTCACCGAGCATGAGGGAAGATTTTGTGTTATACTAAAAGAGACCTCACTCTATCATGCGGATTATCTCTACTGGCTTGAGAGGAATGAGGTTATACAGTCAAGAGGTGCCTATAATTGTTCATATAATTGTGCATACAAGTGGTAATTATAGATACAAAATATTTTTTTTAGTTTGGTTAGGTTGTGTTTGGATAGGAGTATTCTAATGCATATAATTTTTTTCCAGATTTCAGCATAAACCTCAGGTGTGAAGTATGGACTCACTCTCTATCCCTAAGTATATATTTTTGAATCCATACACTGCAGTTGTAAATTGATGATGCATACTTGCATTTTTTTAATGTTAAAAGTATATATGTAGTTAGGGATATTATTCTACGAATGAACACGTGTTGAACAAACTAAAAAAGTCAGTTCAAATAATGGTATCTAAATAATGGACACGTAAAAAGAATTATTGAATAGTTATGAGAGAGTATTCATGGGGTATCAGTATCCTCTACATTGCCTTCATAGTGGTATCAGTGCGTCTTAGCCCAAAACATATTCATACATTAAGTGGAAGCCTTTAATATGCAGCTATCCATTTCTACAAACTTATTTGAGTGTATAAATCTTTTGTGATCATATCCTCCTTGATTAATTATGTTTATTGCTTGTCAAATCGTACAAAAAATTGAGAGGGAGAGAGTGATAATGGCGAGCGGTGGGAAGAAGGATGAGAATACATCAGTAGTAGCACCTAATCCAGAAGCAGATGAGTGCAAAAGACTTAAAAGAATTGAAATTTCCAAAAACATGCTCTTCGATACTCCCGTAAAGGACTGCTCAGTTTCCTTCACCCCATCCAAGATGGTGGTCAAGCACCACGGTGCAGACATTTTGAGGAAGTTCGACAGAAAGAATAAATTCATATTCTCCTTTCCCGGCCTTCTAGCTCCCATCTTCGAATTTGAGATTTTTTTTTATTGTTGGATTTGTTGTTACCCCTTAAATAGGGTGGATAGTCTGATAAACAAAGGAGACTATGCCCAATTTTTTTAAAAATTGACACTTGGTTTTTTTTAGACAAAGTGAATTTGATTGATGAATATTGTATATTTAATGTTATATGTGAATTTGTTTGATGAATTTAGACAATTTGGATGTTGGACTATTTTTCATTTGTTAAACAAGGTGAATAGTTTCATAAACAAAGGAGACTATGCCATGTTTTTTTAAAAATTTTACACTTTGTTTTTTTGAGACACAATGTGAATTCGATGGATGAATATTGTATATTTCGTATTATATGTGAATTTATTTGATGAATTTAGACTATTTAAATGTTATTGGACTATTTTTTGTTTGTTAAGCATGGTGAATAGTCCTATAAATAAAGGATATTGTGGCCAATTATTTTAAAATTACACTTCGAAATTTTTGCATTTCGCCATTACGTAATTTGAAAAAATTTCGCCGTTTTGCGATTACATACTTTGGAAAATTTCGTCGTGCCTTCAGGCATGGGCATACGCTAGTGTGTGTGTGTGTGTGTGTCTATATATATATATATATATATATATATATATATATATATATATATATATATATATATATATATATATATATATATATATATAATTTTATTTTAAAGTTTCATGAATTTCACTATTTTCTTATGACATGTTTACATAACTTTTGCCCTGAATTTGTACATAATATTGGTAGAATATAGCGAAGTAAATTTGATCGGTTGATTATTATTCCTCATCCTCTATCTGTGAGGGCGTTTGTAACTTCTAGTGCATGTGTCCATATATTTAATCCAGTTGGGTTTATAACATGCTTCCTATCCAAGAATAACTGTGTCCGTCTTTTGAAATTCTATGGCTAAACCCAATCTTTGATTATGAATTTCCTTTTATTTCATTTTAATCCTCAACTGTTCTATTTTGTTTCATTATAACCAGTATATCAAGATAATTTTACCAACTCCTTGAAGTGTATCTCTTATTTTTAGTTCAAGTGAATCACTTTTTTATGTTGTCACAATATATTATAAATAGGGGTCATTTGCACAAGGTACGCGATCAAAAATCATGAAGATGTTAAAATTTGTACCAAGTTTATAGAACAGGGTTAGAAAAGTGTGAAATGAAGTATGTGTATCAATTTCTATTATGTTAATTGGCTGATATCAAGCTTTCAGATTGAACAAAATGGTTATGTTCTAGGCTTTTCGTGCGGAAACTAGACCTATCAGTGGCAAAAAACTAGGCACTTCTAAGGAAGAATGTGAATATATAATTTACTTAAAATTGATCGTTTCATTTCATTTCATTGCACTTTGTTTGATCTGGTCTATTTTTTTCATACATCAGTTAATTTTTTCTATTTGATCGATGAAATTCGTTTCACACTGGAGCTTTGTTCATTTTTCTTATTGTTATTGATCGATCTGATTATTTATATGATATTATTGATTAAAGAGGGTTCATTTACATTTTTCTGATTTATTGTATCCCATCATCATTTTGGAACGTCCCTCTCAGTCTTTTAGGGTTTTCTTCATCTAAAAATCCTTAAATCGATGAGGCGTGGTGCGAAGAGTACTTTATATATTGAAACCCAATTAAGATTTTTTGTCAATGGGATGTGTTGAGCTTCAATTTTCAAGGTTTATATACATTCTTTATTTTATTATTGAATGAATGTTAAATTAGTGTCAGATTTTGATTTCAATCTCGGGGTTATAGTTTGATTTTTTAGTATTGTATACAACACTCCATCCATGTATTAAGACTATTACAACTCTTTTATAAGTTAAAATAGAATTTATGCGTGATGTGTTTTGTGATTGTAGTGATGAGTAAGACATTTGTATAAGGATTCTTTAGAAGCTAATTTTTTACCTTGCATTCTTAGTTGCTCAAGAGGTGTTTGTATTTTGGTGGAAAAGAATCTTATATAAACTGATTTCCTTTTTCTATTAATTTTATGGTTTCCTAATATCTAGTGTGATTAGGCATAAATTCTTCAAAATTATGCCTGTAATTTAAAGGCTTTTATTACGCCGTGCAGTGTAATTTGAGTTGACTTATGTCATATCCTTACTACTGACATCTTTTATGTAGTCCATCTACTTTCATGTATTTATCTTACGTTTTGCAGGAAATTTATGCATGTGAAGAAGAGATAACTCAATGTCAAAAAGATGGAAAAAAAAAAAATCAAGGGCAAAAGCATAATCTTACATTCGGAAATTGGATGCAAAATCCAAAAGAAGTTTAAGACCTTGAGTCCACAAGGGTATAGAAAGAAACGACATCCCAATCTGAGTCCCGATTGTAAAGTTATAAAGGATCAAAATTGAGACGAAATCAAATGAAGAGTGAAGGAAAGGTCCAGAGAGAACCGAACTGATAACAGTCTAGAAGAATTGGTTCCCCTCACTACAAAGGGCAAACTGAACCTATGAAAAAATAAGGCGATCGATTCGATAAACTGTAAATACCAGAATGAACCAATGATGAAGACTTATAAATGATTTGGCACACTGTAATAAGTGAACTAGTTCGCCCAGTAAAGAAGGAAAAAATAGAACCAGCTCGGCGGAACGAAATTTGCATTTTTTATTCTTTAAAATTAGAGTTGTGCATGGTGAAAACACTTAATAAAATGTGAGAGTTATATTCTATTGTAATACCAAACATTAGGGAGTTAGTTTTTACGTAGTCTTGAGAGATTATTGAAGGCAAGAACCTTAGGATTCATTTTCTTCATCAATTCTTCATCATTTACATTAAATCTAAGGTTTTTTCTACAATACAAGTATAGTTTCCTTCTTTCTTTCAAGTCTTATGATCTTTTTGTGTTATGATTCATTATTTTTTAGTTAGAATTGTCTTTTACATGTTTGATTGCATTTTTTATGTAAAAATGATTTCATGCAACGTAGATTTCATGTTTAGTCGTATTTACACCATGTTTGGCTATGTTTTTAGCGGGTTGGGGTACATGAACCCAACCTAGGTAACACATATGGACTTAAAAGTGGATAAAAAGTAATCCCTCATTCAACGGTTTAAACTTTATCAAGATAAAAATTTGTAGGCCTTTTAATTTTGTTTGCCCCATGTAACAAGAATGTTTAAGGGTGAAATTGGCTTCTTGATAATTTATCATCCTCGTCAAATATAACTTTTGATTTAATATTATGAGGTATTTAGTCCTCATATCTCAAATGCTTGGAGAGTATTTAAATTATTTTTTTGAACCTTTTATGTTCTATATAAACACTGGCGGCTCGGGGGAGTGTACCCTAACTCTATTTACTCGCGTATAGTTAAAGTTTAATTTAGTTCTCTTTGAATGTGTTGTTAGTTATTAATCTAATTTATTTTGCATTAGTTGATAGGTACGATCACAAAATCATCATCTTTTCCCTTCTTTCTCTGAGTCATTCTAGGGTAAGACGTTCTTCCTATTTGTCATTATGAGTTGTTGTCCTATTTCCTGAGTTCGGCACTCGGTTTACCTGATTTATACTTGACCAACCGACTTACACTTGAGTCGATAGAAGCACGCACTAGAAACACTTTTAAATTTGCTAATTCGTATCGAATATTGCATATTTCCGCAATATATCTTTATGCATTCTAGCACTTTTACGGTCCTAAATGCCTATATTTATGCTCATTAACCAGACAATCTCGTATTTGGATATATACATGATGTGCAGGGGTTAATTGTGTTTTTGTAGGTATTGGAATTCTAAAAGTGAGGATACGTTTCATTTCAGAGAAGTTCCATCATTGGATGCTACTTTAAGGGAATTTTAGTCAATTCACATTTCATCCCCAACTCATTGGAATTCCATGGATGTGTAGTTCGTTGAATTAGTTTTGCGTGGCCGTAAACGGCACATCGATTGGAGTCTGAATGGGGGAGTTATGGCCATTTCCGTTTGCACACCTTTACCCCCTCTTCGTGGACCAAGAAGGCCAATAAATAGAGTATCGGTCGGCCATCCTTGGGAGCCCGGTTGACCTCTTGAGACTTTACCTTGCTAAGGAGATAAAAGGTTTTTCCCTGCTCGATCGATCAATCAACATTTTGGGTCGATCAATCGATCCTGCAAGATATTTGGCAATTCGTCCCTTTTCATTTCTTTTTCCTTTATATATTTTATAACTTGCTATGTGAACCAATTTTGGTTTCTATTTTCATTATCTAAATTTTTTTCTTAGATTCTAGGGTTTGTAGAGAGGGCTTTTCCCTACTCTCCATTTTAGGTGTTTTTCCCATTGTTTGTAAGTTATTATTCTATTCATTCATCTTCTTTGTTGTAGTTTACTTGTTTTAGCTTAATTTCCATTAATTCCATTAATTTCCCTTGCTTAGATTAACTTGTATTTCATTTATCTATTGCTTTCATAATTAGGTTTACTTTCTTTCTTTCATTACATGTCATTTACCATGCTTTCTACCTAATTTAATCTAGGTTGTGTCGGATTGAACTCACTTTGGGTTAACGGGTTGCTTTACTTTGGTGATAGAGTTTATGGGTTTATTTCGAGTGTGTTTTCCTAGTTATTACTCCTTGGAGAAATGACAGGGTATATCATGTATACTCCGTGCTTACGACCTTGCGTTCGTAATTTCTGGGGTAATTGTTAACGCCAAAATCTTATTAGACTTTTATGCAAATTCAGGGGTGTGACAACTTTTGATTTAACTAACTGTTAGAACGAGACACAATCTTAATAAATCGTGAACCCATGTAACCATTTTATACTAATTAATTCGAGTGAGGGATATTCGACACAACCTATAGTTTTTATTCTCTTTGATAATCTAGTTTAAATACACTCACCTAGTTTAATCTTTTCTCGTTTTTCTCTTTTCCTATTTGTTAAAATTATCTTTTACACTTTTATTTTAGAAGTATTAAACCAATTAATATTCTAGCAACTCGTCTATGTGGATTTTTGATACCCGGACTTGGCCACTATACTCCCATTTTTAGTGTAGTCATAAGTATAGATTTTTGTATTAAGGCGGTGAACAGAAAACAACGATCGACATTTTGACACGCATCACTTTTCACCCTTGATCAGTCGCGTCATAGGACATTTGTGAAATTTCCTTAAATATATTTATCATTATCTTTTCTGATTACTGGAGTGGGTATCTCCTTATGTTTTTTGTGTTATAAATGTTACCAGGTAAAAATCTAAGGTGAAAGAATTGTTAGTCCAAAATGTTTATCAACGTTATCAGTGCTTCTCAATCCTCCATCAAAAAATATTTTTATATAGATTGTTAGTCTCAACTATTTTTAAGGATTTTCGTCAATCCCATTAAACATTGCTTTCATCCAAACCAAACCGCATCGGCATCACTAATATTACTATTTAGGGTGCCACGTTACAATTGCACTCAAGTATGTCACTTAAGAAAAATTAAATTAAAAGATTATGAAGGTAGATAAATATGTCCCAACATAACCACATGCAAACAAATTAAGGATCAGTGGTCTTATTCTTTGCTTTATAGAGTTCAATGCATAGTTGTTGTTTAAGTAATAATATCAAACCTATAAACATTTTTTGGATACTTCCCTCTTGTGCGCATATTAGGGGAAGTGGGTTTTTTTCTGTGCAAGGTTGCGGTCGGTGGGTGATTGAATTATATTAGACGTATCCAGTACAGAGTGTCACAGTGTCGTTGGTATGTCACCGAACAAGTGCAAAACATAAATTGACACAAAATTTAAAGTATTTTGGTTCAATTTTTATGGAAAATTTTTCTTTGGGGGTGCGGTAGGTAAAATTTTCCATAGCTTTTAAAATTTTGCCACCCCATGCTATCAAACATGCCCTAAAGATTCAAGTCCTTGAGAAAGAGAAGATGTGTGCTCCAAGTTATGGGCTTGTATATTTCATCAAAACAATTCAGCCATTCGATGGGTGAATTGGAAATCAAAAGTTTCAATGGTTAAAACTAAACATACATATATTGATTTTACATATAGCAGAGTTTTTTCACCAAATTTGGAAGAGATTATCTCCACGGTGAGGAAATCATCTCCACCAAATTTGGTGAAAATTTTCAATCATTTACCTCGCGTAAGTTTTTCCCTTGAAGAGGGTTGCTGTTTTTTGATTTTTTTGGGTAATTGCTCATTTCTTTTGTAACATATTACTCAAACTTGAATTATTCTCAGTTTATTTCCAAATATCTGGCCATGTTCATACTTATTGCTAACTTCGAGAGGTCCTTATTGAGTACTTGTCATGATCTTTGGGTATATTTGGTGAAGGATGTTGTTAACTTTAAGGAGTTTGTCAGTCATATGACATATGATGAACAACAAAATTTGCTAAATTATTTATCTCCTGTCAATAATTCTAGACTTCTAGACAGGTTTGTATATTCATCCTCTTTCTCATAATGGCTCATTGTATGCTACAATTTATGGGTTTGATCTTTTTTTATGCTTTGTACATTTTCTGTAGATTTATCATATGTATGTGTAGGAAAATAGGTACATTTTCACGTTACATGGAAGATGGGTCATTTACTTTTTTTTTATTTCCATATTGAATGGCCTAAGTTAAGGTAATAACTTGTAATAACTTAACTTATTTGCAAACATATGTTTTGGGTGACTAATTTGTTCTTAAATATATGAATGGATAGCTATAGATGCTTTAGATATTAGTATTATTTAGTCTTAAACACATATTTGGATATCCACACCTAGCTACTGTAGCTTTAAAGTTATGCTCACTAATTAAAAGATAGTTGTGTAATAAACACTCTGTTATTATGCCTAACGCCATTTGTTACATGTTGTGTTAGAGTTGGTGTACCTTTCACAGTTTAAGGACCGTATCCTTTTCAGTTTAAAAAAGTTTTAATTCATTATATGATTTGGTTTAATCTGAACTTAATATATGAAATTGTGTGTTTTATGTTCTATGAAATAAAAAGGTGACAATTTCATTATGACAAATTTGAGTTTTATATTTAAGCAATTGTGTTATTATAACTTTTATCTTTTGCATTCTCAGATTAATATGAAACTCTGAAATATGTTTTTTTTTACAAATACAAATCTGAAATACGTTGCCTTTCTCATTTTCAACAATTAAAAAGTGTATCTGAAGTTCGGAGAGACTTCAATCTCAACATAAATTCCAAGTTAGCAAAATTTAGATTAGAATCCAAAATTTTCTATTCTTGTCTTCTCAAATAAAATCAGGCTCATAGCAATTACTCAAAACTATAAAATTTTCAAATGGTTTCAAAATAACAATTTCAAGAAGTAAAACTATCAGTTGAGTATAGCTAAATGAAAAGGTTAAACTTAAAACGGGTTAAGTTGTTCTTTTCGAATTATGTAGTTTTTTCCAGAAACATGTCTGAACTATTATTAATGCAAAAAAACACTCCTAAACTATTCATTAGGTTACAAAGACCCCATAGGGAAAAAAATCTTTGCAACAAAGTGCATAATATTAGGCAAATTCTCACATTGAAACTAGTTTGTTGTGTTTGTTGCATAATTTGTGTAGCGGTGGGGATTTTTTTCTTGGTCAAAAATTCTGAATATGGAAAAAATACTAAGAAAGCAATAAGATAGTGTATAATGATGGGCATAAAGTGTTATGTTCCTTGGCTTACATAAGACAAGTAGGTCAATTTCAAGCCCCACAAGTTCAAGCAGCTTAAGACAATCCATATCTGGCATATTGACATCACCATCACTAATAACCAAATCAAATTTCTTTTAGCTATCTCGCAACATCTCCAGTGCTTTGTATTCTAGATTCATTGTCTCAACTTCTCCAACTATATGCATATGAAATTTAAATAAAACATGGGAGATTTGTGGATGTGGACTACCAAGAAAAAGCTTGTGTCATCCTTCCTGAGTGAACATCTATCAAATAGAATACATAATAAGTCTTTTGGTATTTTTTAGTTTCGTCATTTTAATGAAATTTCAATCGTTTGCTGAAGAATAAATATCTTTCTTTAGGCATGCCATGATATAATTAAGTTTAATTTCTCTAGATTCATCTGTACCAACACGTTTATCTATAAAGGTTATGGACTATCGGCATGATAAGCTAGAACTTACTGTTTTTATGAACCCAAATTTTGTTGATCTAAACGAAGACTTCCTCTTAGTTATTCCAGAAGAAGCGGATCTTCTTGAAGAGGTATGTATTCAATGGTGAAAGCTATGAGAATTATACGATCATTAAAATTTTAATAGCAATCCGATACGAGAATTATAACATCTTTATGCTTTTAATGGCAAACCAATACGATCTTTATATATTTACATATTTGACATCATATTTATTTTTGGTTCAATAATACAAAGCACGGTAGCAATGTGGGATATTATTTGTGTTATCTCGATCCATGAAAACTATAGTTTTGTATATGATATAATAGAACCTGGACTGTGTTTAAGGCCTCTCTCTCATAGAGTTATATTTGCGTTATTTTGATCCATGAAAACATTAGTCAATTACTTTATAATTAATTTTCCTCGTTGTTGTATATGTCTTATGTCTTATGACTTTGATTTGATTTAATTCAATTTCAATTATACAAGTGATAAATAATCAACAAAAGTAAATAAATACATTATAACATAAGTATTTTATCTTCTGTAAGATTATGAAACTACTCATAAGCCAAACGTTCTATCTTTCTTTTTGCATGAGAAAAAGGAAGAAATCATTATCCATTATACGCCTACTAAGTACATAACTATGATTGCAAATAAATTTTTTGAATTGTTACATTACATGCCATCATACAACATCCTGAAGACATTGATTAATACCCTAATAACTTTTTTTTATATCAGAAGCATAACTTTATTAGTTTTTTCCATATTATGTTTATGTGCTAATGTCTCTAAAGATTCATGAAAATGGACTTTTGGAAAATTTGAAAGGCCATGTAACACATGTAAAATCTCTCTTCGTGACCTTTCAAATTTCCCAAATGTCAAGTTTGAGAGGTCAATATTATCTTTCGTATTAGGTACTTTATGATCTTTAATTAACTGCCATGAAATATAATCTTTGGTTGCATAAGTATTTGATTAAGACATCGAGCAAATGGAACATCGTTATTGCAGACATCAACTATTCCACGTATTTTACCATCCACATAGTAAGCAAAGGGGAAAATGAAGAGAATGATCCCGATCCATATTAAACTCATTGTTACTTTTCTTCAGGAGCTACCTAAAGGTAGTTGGTATTGTTCACACTTCGCACTGCACTTATCAGATTTGCAAAGATATAATATATTCATTGATTATAATTTTAAAACATCTCATTTTTCGGGTAATTGTATTCAGATGTTATATTCGATGCGTTTTATGAAATCACACTATTCAGAGTGGAGGCTTAAATAAAATGTAAATGTTGAATATAGTATCCTTATTTTCGTGGACTATTTTTTATATGCTCTTAGGATTTGAATAGTGCGATAAGAATAATTGAATTTGTCTAAATTCCGGACATGATACCTATATATATATAGTACTACTATTGTGTGGAATGATCCGTATTTTAAAAATGCGGACCGGACATGTATCACCTGGCGGTGAGCCCGGAAAAGAGAGAGAGTGTGCCTATAATTTAGCCAATAATTTCTAGGCTCACCGACATGTGACACATATTCGGTCCGCACTCTTAAAATGCTGAATGGTCCGCACAATAGCAGTACTGAATATATATATATATATATATATATATATATATATATATATATATATATATATAAATTAATATTACGAATGGACCTTTGTCCTTACAAAATCAGATAGCTAAAATATACCTAGGGGATGAATTTTTTGGAGTTTTTTTATGGAGAGAACGAAATATTTAAATTAATTTCTGCAAGGCACGTTCTGGAAATGCTGCATTTTAGGCAAAATTTCTCCCAATTTGATTGAGACAAAAACGCGAGTACACTATGGGTTTTATAAAATATGCCTTAAGGATACAATGCATTGTATAGGCAGTTGATTGCTTCAAACTATGTACTATTTGATCAAACCGGGAACACTCTGAATTTTTAATCTGATAATACCAAAATGTGGAGGATGAAGAGAGGAGAAATTAGTAATTTTTGGTGTCTAAAATAGAGGCCTGGAACTCTTTTTATAGCCATTTATGTGATTAATTTTCAATAGTCATAGCTCTTCATGTAGCGACTCAGCAGCCGTTGGATCGTACCTGTTTGGAACAACTTTGATCTAACAGTTCAGATTAGGCATCCCATCATAAGCGAATGGACATACCCTATACGAAACACTACGAGTTCATCTAATGGATCAGATCAAGTCATTTCGGATTTTAAACCCTTTGATTAGATCGTTAAATCACAGCCTTTGATCTATTTTACTTCGTCAAAACTTTAGGCTCCCACGCTAGAAGTGACGGTGTGCACGTACGAAGCGCCAAGTACACGTCAAAGTGCGTAATGCGCCCTAAGTCCCCTAATCGCCCATTGGCACACCGCGTGTCGCTTTTACGTGTGTCGTATGTCGCGATTGGTGGTGTTTAAGCACCACTGCAATGCGTAGGATCATAGCCTCTTGTTTGACTTGTTCACCAAGAATCTAGTTATCCTTTAGTTGATATACCACTACTTTTTGTAGTAATATTCCAATGTGGGACAATGTGGGACTTTAAGCACTCCCATATCTTACACACCCATTTTCTCATGTTTCTTCCATCTAAAAATAAAACCCCAACTAAAAAATATGAACACCAATTAATATAATAAAAATAACAACTAAATATTATATAATATTATATTAATGTTGAAATTTATCCATCATTACCCCACCAATTTCAATATACACAAGAGAGGATACAAAGGATCGATTACAAAACAATAATAGAAAACTTTTGGCACTATCGCTGAAATCTAGTACATAAACGAGAAGTGTCTTCCGGACTTGAACTTCCATATAGTGTAAATAATTGAAAGCTCCATCAAGGTGATGTTGTGAACTTATCTTAAACCAAGGACACTTTGAGGCGAGCCTGAACTATCACGCATACTGATTTCAGAGTTTTAGAAGTGTTCTTCTAACATGCACATTTATGGCCTTGTGCTAATCCTGATTTCACGAGCGCTTTAGGAATGGTCTTGATGCCATAGAAAGCGACCACACTTTCAGCACTGATATAGGTAAATCAACTTTAGTGATTCTGCGAGTCAGACTGATATGATTCATTAATAAGTAACCTTCATCCTCTAACATGCAGAAAACCAACACTTGGCACATAAGAATGGAACTTTTGTATAAAATTCTTAGTGTTCCATAACTACAATTTAACTTGTTTGTACCACATTGAACTCTATATATATTTTCAAGATACGGGTTGGGTTCCCATTAAATATAGTTGTGTTATTTAATAGACCTTAGTCCCATTCCTTTTGAGGTGATAAATATAATCTCCCTAACAAGACCTTTAGTTAGAGGATTTGCTAAATTCTTGTTCCTTTTAACATAGTCGACTGTAATTACTCCTTCCTTGGGTAATTTTCTTATAATTCGATGCCTTAGACTAATGTGCCTAGATTTTCCGTTCTAAGTTTTTTCGAAACTTTATAAATTATGGCTTGGTTGTCACAACTTATAATAATACAAAGAGATGGATTTTCTATAAAGGAATATCATACAACACATTTCTAAGCCATTCTACTTCTTTACATGCATCTGTTAGGGCTATAAATTCATATTGTGTCATTGAATCTGACACACATGTTTGCTTCTTGGATCCCCAAGAGATAGTTACTCCTCCTAGCGTAAAAATCCAACAAGTACTTAACTTGAATTTTGATTCAATATTATTCCTACTTGAATCACTATATCCTTCTAAAACAGATGGATATCTTACATAATTAAAGCCATAATCCAAAGTCCTCTTCAGGTATTTAAGCACCCTAGAAATTGCATTCCAGTGCTTTTGTCCTGGATTACTTGTAAATCTACACAAGACACTCACTTGATAAGTAATGGTTGTCTACTACAATGCATGGCATATATTAGACTTCTAATAATACTAGCATATTTAAGTTGTTCCATAGCACGCCTAGTATTTTTCATTAATTTGATACTAGGATCCACTGGTGTAGCAACTGGCTTAAGTTCAAAATGATTATATCTTTTAAGAACTTTTTCTATATAATGAGATTGAGATAATGCTAACGAATTATTCTTCCTCACAATTTTGATTCCTAAAATCACATCCGATTCTCCAAGATCTTTCATATCAAATTTTGATGATAGAAACCTTTTAGTTTCTTCAACATATTTGAGACTAGACCCAAATATTAACATGTCATCCACATACAAGAAAATAAAAACACCAATACCGTTTTTTTATTTACTATATATACATTTGTCGGCATCATTAACTTTATATTAATGGGATATTACAATATTATCAAACTTCTCATGCCATTGCATAGGAGCTTGTTTAAGGCCATAATGAGATTTAACCAATTTACATACTTTCTTTTATTGTCTAGGTAAAACAAACCCTTCGGGTTTGTCCATATAAATCTCTTATTCTAAATCACCATTTAGAAAAGCAGTTTTGACATCCATTTGATGAATTACTAAATTATGAATAGAAATAAGATATATTAATATTCTAATGGAAATGATTCGAGCAACACGGGCATATGTATCAAAGTAATCAATTCCATGTTTTTCCTTATAGCCTTTAGCAACTAATCTTGCCTTAAATTTATTTATAGAACCGTCAGGATTTAATTTCCTTTTAAATATCCATTTGCACCCAATAGGTTTAACTCCGGGGGGGGGGGGGGGGGGGGGAGATCAGAAAGAACTCGAGTTTGATTTAAATAAATTGAGTTCATTTCATCATTGATTGCTTCTTTACAAAAAAATAGCATCCCTAGATGTTACCACTTCATGAAATGCTATTGGTTCATCTTCTATTTTAAGAACACATTTTGTTTTATTCTTAGTTTCATTTAAATCCCCTTCAACAAAAATAGATAACAAAGTCAAGCCCATATATTTTTTCTATTCTTTGTCTTTTACTCCGTCGTGGTTCATCATCATTCGTTGTTTCTAAAGAAGATATTGGTTCTAAAATTTCTTCTGAATGTGAGGAGTCAACAGTCGACTTAATATTTTCTAAATATTGATTCAAAGTACTAAACTTTGTTAGATGTTCAAAGAATTGCATATCTACCGACTCAATGATTTCTTGAGTTTCAAGATTTAAAAATCTATTAGTCGTACTGTTACTAGAGTACCCAATAAAAATACATTTATAAGTCCTATTTCCTAGTTTAGGTCTTTTGAGTTTTTGGTTTTCTTACATAAGAGAGACATCCCCAAACTTTAAGACGTCTAAGATTAGGCTTACTATTAAACCATAGTTCGTCTAGTGTAATATCTTTATTTTTCAATGGAACTCTATTTAGAATATAACATGTTGATAAAACCACTTCTCCCCACATCAACAAAGGTAAACTAGAACTGATTAATATTGCATTTATCATTTCAACTAAAGTTCTATTTTTTCTTTCCACCGTTCCATTTTGTTGTGGCGTATAAGGCGTCGTAACTTGATGGATTATCCCATTAGTATTACAAAATTGTATAAACTCACTCGGGTAATATTCACCACCCCTATCGGATTGTAGAACTTTAATTTTACGATTTTGTTAAGTTTTAACTTCTGCTTTAAAAATTAAAAATTTCTTGAAAACTTCATCTTTACTTTTAAGCAAACATGTGTATGCATACTTAGAGTAATCATCATTAAAAGTTCAGAAATATTTATTTCCACCACAAGTCATATTACTCTTCATATCACATACATAACTATGAATAAGATCAAGCATTTCAGATGTCCTCTCAACTAATTTAAATGACTTTCTAGTTATCTTCGATTGAGCACAAATTTCACATTTAGAAAAGTTATAAAATTTACAATCCGAGATTAAGCCGAGATTAGTCATATTTTTAATACTTTTATAATTCACATGACCTAATCTAATATGCCATAAAGAAATAGAGTCAACCATATAAGCAGAACTAATATCATTGATTACATTAATTTTGATCATGTCATTACAAGAGTACCCTTTGCCAATAAATTGTCCATTCTTAGATAAGAAAAACTTATCAGACTCATACACAAGTTTGAAACCTCTCTTATTGATAAGGTCCCTAGACATAATATTTTTACACATATCAGGTACATGTAGTACATCAATAAGAGTAAAAGTCTTTCCAAAAGTTAATTTCAATTCCACTATGCCTTTCCCAACTACATTAGTGGGAAAGATTATTTGCCATCTTCACTTCTTTTCCATGAATTTCTTGATATGTTTTTAATGAAGAGCGGTCTTTGCATATGTGGACCTTTGTGTCGGTATCTAACCACCATCCACTTTAATTTTAAATTGAATTTGCTTCGCATACAGTAGGAATAATATCTTCAACATTATTGGTTTCCTTCGACCCTTGTTTTTCCTAAAATGCCTTCTTTTTGAGACGACATTCTCGAGAATAATGGAACGGTTTCTCACAGAAGAAACATTTTCCCTTCTTTTTCTTATTTGCACCTTGGTTATTGAATTTTGAATCATTATTTTCTTTAAATTTTGAGTATTTGGTAAACTTGGATTTTTTATCCTCAGCGATATTGGCTTTTGAATGCCCTCACCTTATTCATCCATCTTTTCTTGAATACGAGTATCATCTTCAATATGAAGGTGACGAAGAAGGGATTCCACGGTATAAGTCTTCTCATCATGATTGATTTTCTTCTTAAATCCATTTAAAGAGGATGGAAGTTTTAACAAAATCACCCCTACTTGAAATTCATCTTGAAGATTAATTCCAGTGGCTTTAAGGTCACTAACAATTTGTTGGAGTTCACGTGCTTGTGCAATGACAGATTTATCATTACTCAATCTAAAATTCATATAGTTTGAAATCAGAAACTTATGGTTGCTCGCTTCCTCATTTTGATACTTTATATCCAAAGCCTTCCATAATTCCTTTGTCGTCGAAATCATTCAATGAGTGCTACAAACAGTTTGAGACAAAGCATTGAGGATGTGTCCTCAACAAATAAATTTGTTTTCTTTCCTCTTCACACGTTTTTGCTTTATTTCTTCGGTGTCTTTGTGTGTGGTCTCGAGAATTTTGTCAAGATTGTCATCTAGAATGTATTATAGTTTTAGTGATGTGATTAAGAACATAACTTTCTTTTACAAATGGGTGAAATTTTCACCATCAAAACGGTCGAGACGGATTATGTCTTGACTCATGACTTGGATAGATTGTGCCACTGTTCCTCCATTTGAGTGGAGTAATTAGTAAGAATTTTTCCTAAAACTTTTGGAGTTTTTTTATGGAAAGAACGAAGTATTTAAATTAATTTATGCAAGGCATGTTCTGGGAACGCTGTCTTTTAGGCAAAATTTCTCCTAATTCGGTTGAGACAGAACTACGAGTACACTATCGGATTTATAGAATGTCCCTTCAGGATACAATGCAATGTATGGACAGTTGTTTAATTCCAACTATATACTGTTTCATCAATCTGAGAACTCTTTAAATTTTTAATCTGATAATTCCAAAATGTAAAGGATGAAGAGAGGAGAAATTAGCAATTTTCGATGTCCAAAACATAGTGCTCGAACTCTTTTTATATCAATTTACGTGACAATTCTTCAACAGTGATAACTGTTCATGTAGCAACTCAGCAGCCATTGGATCGTGCCTGTTTGGAATAACTTCGATCTAACAGTTCAGATTAGGCATACCATCATAACCAAATGGACATCCCCTACACAAAACGCTACGAGTTCATCTAACAACTCAGATCAAGTCGTTTTGGATTTTAAACCCTTTGATCACATAGTTTAATCACAATTGTTGATTTGTTTTACTTCATCAGAACTTTAGGCTCCCACGCTCCAAGCGACGATGCGCACGTACGAAGTGCCAAGTGCTCGTTAAAGCGTGCAATGCTCCCTAAGTCGCCCAATAACACTTTCGCGCGCCGCGTGTCGCGATTGGTGGTGCTTAAGCATGACCGCAATGGGTAGGATCATAGCCACTTGTTTGACTTGTCAACTAAAAATCTTAGTTGTCCTTTAGTTGATATACCACTACTTTTTATAGTAATATTCCAGTGTAGGACTTTAAGCACTCCCATATCGTTCACATGCATTTGCTCATGTTTCTTCCTTCTAAATAGAAAACCCAAACTAAAAAATTAAAACACCAATTAAAAACACCAATTAATATAATAAAAATATCAAATATTATATAATATTATATTAATGTTAAAATTTATCTAACATTCTCCCACCACTTTCAATATACATAAGAGAGGATACAAAGGATCGATTACAAAATAATAATAGAAAACTTTTGGCACTATCGCTGAAATCTAGTACATAAATGAGAAGAGTCTTCCGGACTTGAACTTCCATATAGTGTAAACAATTCGAAACTGCATCAAGGTGCTATGGTGAACTTATATTGAACCAAGGACACTTTGAGACGATCAAGAACTATCACGCATACTGATTTCTAAGTTTTAGAAGTGTTCTTCTAACATGGACATTTATGGCCTTGTGTTAATCTTGATTTCACGAGCGCTTTAGGAACGGTCTTGATTCCATAGAAAGCGGCCACACTTTCGACAAGCATATAGGTAAATCAACTTTAATGATTCTGCGAGTCACACTTATATGATTTATTAAGAAGTAACCTTCATCCTCTAACATGCAGAAAATCAACACTTGGCACATAGGAATGGAACTTTTGTATAATGTTCCTAGGGTTCCATAACTACAATTTAACTTGTTTGTAACACATTGAACTCTATATATATTTTCAAGATATGAGTTGGGTTCCCATTAAATATAGTTGTGTTATTTAATAAACCTTAGTCATATTCCTTTTGAGGTGATATATATCATCTCCCTAACAAGACCTTTAGTCAGAGGATCTGCTAAATTCTTGTTCCTTTTAACATAGTCGATTGTAATTACTCCTTCCTTGGGTAATTTTCTTATAATTTGATGCCTTATACTAATGTGTCCAGATTTTCCGTTCTAAGTTTTTTTTCAAAACTTTATAAATTGTGGCTTGGTTATCACAACTTATCATAATACAAAGAGATGGATTTTCCGTAAACTAATATCATACAACACATTTCTAAGCCATTATACTTCTTTACATGCATCTACTAGGGCTATAAATTCAGATTGTGTCGTTGAATCTGACACACATGTTTGTTTCTTGGATCCCCAAGAGATAGATGCTCCTCTTAGCGTAAGAATCCACTACTTAACTTGGATTTTGATTCAAGATTATTCCTACTTGAACCACTATATCCTTCTAAAACAGAGGGATATCCTACATAATTTAAGCCATAATCCAAAGTCCTCTTCAGGTATTTAAGCACCCTAGAAATTGCATTCTAGTGCTCTTGTCATGGATTCCTTGTAAATCTACACAAGACACTCACTTCATAAGCAATGTATGGTCTAGTACAATCCATGGCATACATTAGACTTCTAATAATACTAGCATAATTAAGTTGGTCCATAGCACGACCAGTATTTTTCATTAATTTGATACTAGGATCCACTGGTGTAGCAACTAGCTTAAGTTCAAAATGATTATATCTTTTAAGAATATTTTCTATATAATGAGATTGAGATAATGCTATAGAATTAGTCTTTCTCAAAATTTTGATTCCTAAAATCAAATCCACTTCACCAAGATCTTTCATATCAAATTTTGATGATATAAACCTTTTAGTTTCTTCAACATATTTGAGACTAGACCCAAATATTAACATGTCGTCCACATACAAGAAAATAATAACATCAACACCGTTTTTGAATTTACTATATATACATTTGTAGAAATCATTAACTTTATATCAGTGGGATATTACAATATTATCAAACTTCTCATGCCATTGCATAGGAGCTTGTTTAAGTCCATAAAGATATTTAACCAATTTACATATTTTCTTTTCTTGTCCAGGTAAAACAAACTCTTCTGGTTGTTCCATATAAATCTCTTCTTCTAAATCACCATTTAGAAAAGAAGTTTTGACATCCATTTGATGAATTACTAAATTATGAATTGAAACAAGGGATATTAATATCCTAATGGAAGTGATTCGAGCAACACAAGCATATGTATCAAAGTAATCAATTCCATGTTTTTCCTTATAGCCCTTAGCAACTAATCTTTCCTAAAATTTATTTATAGATCCGTCCGAATTAAATTTCCATTTAAATATCCATTTGCACCCAATAGGTTGAACTTCGGGGGGAAGATCGAAAAGAACCTGAGTTTGATTTGAATATATTGAGTTCATTTCATCATTGATTGCTTCTTTCCAAAAAAATAGCATCCCTAGATGTTACCGCTTCAAGAAATGTTATCGGTTAATCTTCTATATTAAGAACACATTTTGTTTTATTCTTAGTTTCATTTAAATCCCCTTCAACCAAATAGATAACAAAGTCGAGCCCATATGTTTTTTCTGTTCTTTGTCTTTTACTCCTTTGCGGTTCAACATCATTCGTTGTTTCTGAAGAAGATATTAGTTGTAAAATTTCTTCTAAATGTGAGGAGTCAACAGTCGGATTATTATTTTCTAAACCTTGATTCAAAGTAATAAACTTTGTTAGATGTTCAAAGAATTGCACATCTACCAACTCAATGATTTCTTGAGTTTCAAGATTTAAGAATCTATAAGTCGTATTGTTACTAGAGTAGCCATTAAGAACAAATTTTTAAGTCATATTTCCTAGTTTAGGTCTTTTTGGGTTCGGCTTTTCTTACATAAGCAAGAAATCCCCAAACTTTAAGGCGTCCAAGATTAGGCTTACTATTCAACCATAGTTCGTATGGTGTAATATACTTTTTTTTTCAATGGAACTCTACTTAAAATATAACATGCTGATAAAACCGCTTCTCCCCACATCTACAAAGGTAAACTAGAACTGATTAACATTGCATTTATCATTTCAAATAAAGTCTTATTTTTTCTTTTCACCGTTCCATTTTGTTGTGGCATATAAGGCGTCGTAACTTGATTGGTTATCCCATGAGTATTACAAAATTGTATAAACTCACTCGGCTAATATTCACCACATCTATTGGATCGTAGGACTTTAATTTTATGATTTTATTAAGTTTCAACTTCGGCATCAAAAATCAGAAATTTCTCCAAAACTTCATCTTTACTTTTAAGAAACTATGTATATGCATACTTAGAGTAATCATCAATAAAACTTAAGAAATATTTACTGCCACCACGAGTTATATTACTCTTCACATCACATACATCACAATGAATAAGATCAAGCATTTCGGATGTTCTCTCAACAGATTTAAACGACATTCTAGTTATCTTCGATTGAGCACAAATTTGACGTTTAGAAAACTTATCAAATTTACAATTCGAGATGAATCCTAGATAAGTCATATTTTTAATACTTTTATAATTCACATGACCTAATCTACTATGCCATAAAGAAATAGACTCAACCATATAAGCAGAACTAATTTCATTGATTACATTAATTTTGATCATGTTGTTACAAGAGTACCATTTGACAATAAATTGTCCATTCTTAGATAAGACAAACTTATCACACTCATAAATAAGTTTGAAACCTCTCTTATTGAGAAGGTCCCTAGACACAAGATTTTTACACATATCACGTACATGAAGTACATCAATAATATTTGTACACATATAAAGTCTTTCCAAAACTTAATTTCAATTATATTGTGCCTTTCCCAACTACATTAGTGCGAAAGATTATTTGCCATCTTCACTTATTTTCCATTAATTTTTTGATATGTTTTGAATCAAGAGCGGTCTTTGCATATGTTAACCATTGCGTCGGATTCCAACCACCATCCACTTTCATTTCAATTGAATTTGCTTCGCATAGAGTAGTAATAAGATCTTCAACATTGTTGGTTTCCTTCAACCGTTATTTTTCCTTAAATGCCTTCTTTTTAAGATGACATTCTCGAGAAGAATGTCCCGGGTTGTCACAGAAGAAACATTTTCCATTCTTTTTCTTATTTGCACCTTGGTTCTTGAATTTGGAATCATTCTTCGCTTTAAATTTTGAGTCTTTAGTAATCTTGCATTTTTTATCCTCACCCATATTGGCTTTTGAATGACCCTCACCTTGTTCATCCTTTTTTTCTTGAATACGAGTATTATTTTCAATACGAAGGTAACGAAGAAGAGATTACATGGTATAAATCTTCTCATCATGACTGATTTTATTCTTAAAGACATTCCCAGAGGATGGGTGTTTTGAAACAATCACCCCTAATTAAAATTCATCTTGAAGATTAATTCCAGCGACTTTAAGGTCACCAACAATCTGTTGGAGTTCATGTACTTGTGCAATGACAGATTTATCATTACTCATTCTAAAATTGATATAGTTTGAAATCAGAAACTTATGGTTGCTCGCTTCCTCGTTTTGATACTTTATCTCCAAAGCTTTCCATAATTCCTTTGTCGTCGGAATTATTTGATGAGCGATATAAATAGTTTGAGACAGAGCATTGAGGATGTGTCCTCAACACATAAATTCATCTTCTTTCCGCTTCACATGTTTTTTCTTTATTTCTTCAGTGTCTTCGAGTGTAGGCTCGAGAATTTGCTCAAAATTTTCATCTAGAATGTATTCTATTTTTAGTGATGTGAGGAAGAACATAACTTTCTCTTGCCAACGGGTGAAATTTCTTCCATCAAAATGGTCGAGTTGGATTAAGTCTTGACTTATGACTTGGATAGATTGTGCCACTGTTGCTTCCATTTGAGTGGGGTAATTAGTAAGAATTTTTGCCTAAAACTTTTGGAGTTTTGTTATGGAAAGAACGAAATATTTAAATTAATTTATGTAAGGCACATTCTGGGAATGTTGTCTTTTAGTCAAAATTTCTCTCAATCCGGTTGAGATAGAACCGCGAGTACAATATGGGTTTTATAGAATCTTCCTTCAAGATACAATGCAATGTATGGACAGTTGTTTGATTCAGACTGTGTATTGTTTGATCAAATCAAGAACACTCCAAATTTGTAATCTGATAATGGAAAAACGTAGAGGATGAATAGAGGAGAAATTAGAAATTTTTTGTGTCCAAAACAGAGTCCTGGAAATATTTTTATAGTTATTTATGTGGTTGTAACTGCCAAAGGCGCGTCAAAGCACGCAATGCGCCCTAAGTCGCATAATCTCCCTTCGCGTGTCGCGTTTCACGATTGGTGGTGCTTAAGCACCACCGCAATGTGTAGGATCATAGCCTCTTGTTTGACTTGTCAACTAAGAATCTTAGTTGTCCTTTAAGTGATATACCACTACTTTTTATATTAATCTTCTAATGTGGGACAATGTGGGACTTTAAGCACCCCCATATCTTTCATACTCATTTGCTCATGTTTTTTCCTTCTAAAAATAAAACCCAAACTAAAAAACTAAAACACCAATTAATATAATAAAAATAACAACTAAATATTCTATAATATTATATTAATGTTGAAATTTATCCAACATTCCCCCACCATGTTCAATATACACAAGAGAGGATACAAAGCATTGATTACAAAATAATAATAAAAAACTTTTGGCACTATCACTGAAATCTAGTACATAAATGAGATGTGTCTTTCGGACTTGAACTTCTATGTAGTGTAAACAATTCAAAGATCGATCAAGGTTCTATGGTGAACTTCTCTTGAACCAAGGACACTTTGAGATGAGCTGGAACTATCACGCATACTGATTTCAGAGTTTTAGAAGTGTTCTTCTAACATGCATATTTATGGCCTTCTGCTAATCCTGATTTTACGAGCGCTTTAGGAACGGTCTTGATTCCATAGAAAGCGACCACACTTTTGACACTGATATAGGTAAATCAACTTTAGTGATTCTGCGAGTCAGACTTATATGATTTATTAAGAAGTAGCCTTCATCCTCTAACATGCAGAAAACCAACACTTGGCATATAGGAATGGAACTTTTGTATAAAATTCCTAGTGTTCCATAACTACAATTTAACTTGTTTGTACCACATTGAACTCTATATATATTTTCAAGATATGAGTTGGGTTCCCATTAAATATAGTTGTGTTACATAATAGACCTTAGTCCCATTCCTTTTGAGGTGATAAATATCATCTCCCTAACAAGACCTTTAGTCAGAGGATCTGCTCAATTCTTGTTTGTTTTAACATGGTCGACTGTAATTACTCCTTCCTTGGGTAATTTTCTTATAATTTGATGCCTTAGACTAATGTGGGTAGATTTTTCGTTGTAAGTTTTGTTCGAAACTTTAAAATTTTTGTCTTAGTTATCACAACTTAATATAATATAAGGAGATAGGTTTTTCCGTAAAGGAATATCATTCAACACATTTCTAAGCCATTTTGCTTCTTTACATGCATCTTATAGGGCTATAAATTCAGATTCCATCATTGAATCTACCACCTATGGTCAACCCAGTACCTTTCCAAGACACCTAGATTCATCAGCAAAGCTCCCAGCAAAACTATGCTTTGGGTACCACAAACAACTCACACAAAAATTCTTGTATTTGTGAATTGTAAAAACAGATTTTTAAACCCTCAAAAAGATGGAGAATAAACCAAAAAGCACTCAAAACGTATTCCGTTAAAACCAGTGTTTTCTCCACCCAAAATAAAGTAGCCTCACACCCTTTATATAATGAAAATCAACGCGGTGGCGTATCAAGTCAAAATTCTTGTTCGAATGAGAAGTGACGTCGTTCAAGCGAGATTTGATCTCATTTGAATGAGAAATGATGTCGTTCGAACGACATCGTACATGTGTCACTTTTTGTACAGTCTTTTATGAAACTTGGAAACCTCAAAACTAATAATCTTTACGAGATCATAAAAGTTTATCCAAACCTTTTATGAATAAAATCATTTAAAATCTTTTCAAAAATTATTTTTCATAAGTAGAAAAATATTTTACCTTTCACAAAAATATCCCAACACTTTTTATGCAAAACGTATATGGAAGTAAATCACATTTACGAAATTTGTCCTTGTTGGGCATGATTGTTGAAGTTGTCATCAAATTCAGATCGTCTTTGAAGATGACATCTTCTCAATTCTTTGATGACTTGTATCGGTATACGACATACTAAATTCATAACGGACAATAATGTCCTTACAAATCTCCCCCTATGTCTATGCTGGTACAAAATAAAAATATCAGAATTATCAAACAATGACCTATACAAATCTACCCTCCCAAAAACTCAAATATGGAAAGATAAACTGAACGCGTCTTCAAACTTGGCTTCAACAATCAACTTTTCAAATCTCCAAGATTTTCTCATTAGGGTGTGCAATCCAAACATCTTCAATTGTACCTACATGTATGAGACAGAGCAAAAACCACGTGACATATCGAGTTTGAAATGATATAAACATAAAGCATGTAAGCATAATCAAAATTCCCCCATTAAATCATAATTTGTTCTCCCCCTTTTTATTTGTTCGAAAAAGATAAGGAAAAGAATAAATCAAATCTGGGTGTCACGGTAAACAAGCAAACAAACTATTTTTCAATTTTTTAATTTTTTATACAAAAAGAAAAAATATGATGTTACAAAAAATCACATACCATGAATTTATACTAAGACAACCAAATCACGAAAACGTAATGAATGGGTGTGAACAAATTCGATAGGAAAATTAACTCAATCATATCATATGTGCAAGATGCATAAGTGTACTCCTAACGAATGAACATCAAAAATAGTCCTTAGGTGTAGAATTTGTTGAATTTAGATGACATCGCCTTAATCATATCAACAAATCAAAGAATAAATGATTTCCACCCCCAATAACGTCCAAAACTATGTAATTTCTCTTTGAGGTGAACTAAATTATCAAGGATGTGCAAACCGTATTGAGTTTTCCCACCAAACTCCCTCATATATAATTTCCTTTTGAGGTGATCTAAATTCTCAATCATTGGAGAATTGGTAAATAAACCTAATGGCCCATTTTTCGCATATATATCTTTTTATTGCCTTTTAATATTTTCGGGATCTTTTAAGTCTCATTGGACCTCCGAATAATTTTCAATTCCTCACTTTTTTAGGTCCATTTAAATGGTGGCTTGATCGCAAAGGATAAATGAGTACCTTTCGTAGACCTTCACCGTTTTTCAAAATAAAACACATAAATCTCACAAATGGTTTATAACATGCAATACTTTTTATCACGATTTATCGCATTTTGTAAGTTGTATAGACAGAATTTAACCGGAAACACTTAACCAACATGTGATAGACAAGTACAAACATCAAACAAATCCGTGCATATGAGAAATAAAGGACAAATAGAGTCAATCATGTAGGTAGTAACACTATATCATCTCAAAGACTCCAAACTTTGTAAAGCACATGAATGACACAATATATTGTCTCAAAACACTATCAAACAGTCATATGGATATGGCATGAAGTTTTTACTTCATCATCCTAAGTGTGCATTCATATAAGGTTAAAACAAACTACAAATCTCTTTTTGAATTTTTATAATTTTTTTCTAAAAAGAGAAAATCTATTTGTATTTTTCAAACACTGTTAAGAAACGACCGAGCAGAACCATTAACATATAGCAGGAAGAAACAGGGACTGCAAACAGAATATTATTCCATGGGTCGTTCAAAGGAGATTCCATGTCGTTCGAACAATAGCTTATCTCGTTAGAACGAGTAAGTCAAATTTTCCTAGATGACACAGAAAGACATGCAGTTTTGTCCAATGAGAAAATTCATAAAAACAGTTCTTAGAATGGGCAAACAGTTCCAAAACAGTGCTAAAATAGTACCAAAAATAACAAAAATCAAATGGTACATACTAGCAATAAGCAAAAGTGTCATCATGTAAATCACCCTATGCTAGCAAACATGTCTAGACCTCAATCGGGAAGTGCAGTGGAGTTCTCCAAAGATGGTGACATCTTTTGAAACAACTTCATTAAATCATGTGAATTCTTGCCAAAAACATTACTTGCTCGCGAATATGTGAAAACTATCTATAATTGTGTTTAAGCAAAATGTCAAAAGTGGGTGCATGCGCGTGAACATGTGTAGTGGCATAACTTGGCACGAAACCCCACTTAAAACAAAATTCCCTAAGGTGTCCTCGCTTTATACAATGGGAGCAAACATAAACTGGCTTAGTAATTAATTTTTCAAAATTTCTAGGATGTGTTCTCCTAACGGGAATAGGACTCCAAGGTGGGTTGGGATGAGAAACACATGAATCAATCACAAAAGTGGCAACCAGCTCGGGTGCAAGAAAAGACATGGACGCACTGTCATAACCTTATCCTAAACTCTCATTACCACCCAAAACGGGATTAAGAACCATATTTTCAAACTTCTTAGATGCATTCTCTAAAGGGACTTTGACCTCTTGGGCACGTTCGAGATCACTCTCGAGTTGGAATACACGTGTCGTCAGACTAGACATCGTGCTGGTCAAGTTATACATTTCCCTTTTCAACACTTCCTTATCTCTCTCCAAATCTAAAACTCGACGACCTAAATCATTATTGTACCTTTTTGTTTTCAAGGTCTCGGTGTACAAATCTCTAAATAAATTTTGGATCTCACTTTCATCTCCACTTTCAAACTCGTTCTCATTTCAACTATAAACACATGACTCATCGTCGTCGCTCTCGTTGACACTATCATCATGGGAAAAAGTTGGTGCGCTCACACGACTCGAAAAAGCTACACACCTCCCATGAGCTAAACCTTTTTCGGACTCGTCTTTCTCATCATCTCCCTTACTATCACTAAGAGTGGTAGGCATGGATACTTTCTTCCCTTTTCTCTTAAGCCTAGTAGCACACTCAAAAGCCCTATGCCCTTTCCCTTGACATTCAAACAAAATCATCTCATCTAAATCTTCACCACTCTCTTCCTCTTTTTCTCTCTCGTTCTCTTTTTCATTGCCCTCTGTGGCCTTTTCTTTATTTTTATTTTTTTCAAATTACTTTTTAGTGAAAGAATTATTTTTGTTCATTTTGAGAAACTTTTTTAAAAAAATCGCAAACAAGGCCACATCGTCAATCCTAACTCTTCCTCAAAATAAGACTCATGCACTCTCTTTCTTTTTTCTTCTTAACTTGAGTCTTTAAAGCAACGCCTCTATCCTTAGCATTAATAGTTTGGAAAAACATGTAAATCTCATTAGTTTGTAGGTCTCCTATAAGCTCTTCTAACTTAAGTGAATTTAACGTTTCCAATGAATTCAAAACAGTGACTTTATGAATGAAACATTTTGTAAGAGATCTCAAAATCTTTTTAATGACACACGTGTTATCAATAGGCTCACCTAAATTTAAAATCGTGTTAACAATGTTTGACAAACGTGCATAAAACTCATCAAAACATTCAGACTCAGACATGTTAATGGTCTCAAATTGGGTGGCCAGATTTTGTAACTTTGATTCTTTAACCGCGTTCGTCCCCTCATGTGTCAATTGGATGACATCCCATGCCTCTTTAAACGTGGTTCACGTCATAATTCAGCGGAACCCATCAGGGGTGAAAGCTCCCGAATTTTCACTCAAACCACGGGAATTAAAATTAGACATTTTCAAATCATCTTTGGTCCAATCCAACACAGGTTTCAAAGAAGTGATGTTATTAGCAGTGATAATGGAAGGAGTCCACCCTCTTTCATAAAGCAACCAGACTCATTTGTCAATGGCTTTTAATTGGGATTTCATATGAGCTTTTCAATAGGCATAATTGGACCCATAAAAAATAGGCATTCGATTATATAAGTTCTCATTTGGAAACATCGCGACAAACTTTCAAAAATCAGCTTTTTTTTAAACAAAAATCAATATCCCACAAGTTTGCGGAAAATATGAATGCGCGATAAATTAGCGTAACCTGCTTTGATACCAATTTGAAAATGTCTGCCGTGTGCGATACTGATTCAAATAGATTCGCAATATCAAATACAGACTTATTTAATTGGATGTCTAAATTTACACAAACCAAATACCAATCAAATCATCCCTTAAACATGCATCTATGTGTCAATTCAAATCTCAAATTTAATCAAGTGATGAACAAGATGAGAAAGACAGATTTCAGGAAAAAATCCCCGTTGGGTAAAAACCTTTTATTTCCACTATAGTTTGTCAAGTAATGGTTTACAATCGAATTACAGTGAAAATATAATTTGACTTATTAAATACCCGCAAGTGTTGGTTCATAGTCGTCAACCTAGGAACACCGCAGAACTCCCTATGACACGCAATCAATCAACCCAGTACCTCCCGCAACTGGCACCTATGGTCAGACCAGTACCTTTCCAAGGCACCTAGATTCAGTAGCAAAACTCCCAGCAAAACTATGCTTTGGGTTCCACAAAAAACTCACATAAAAAGTCTGGGATTTGTGAATTGTAAAAATATAGTTTTGAACCTTCAAAAAGATGGAGAATAAACCAAAAAACACTCAAAACGTATTCTGCTAAAACCAATGTTTTCTCCACTCAAAATGCAGTAGCATGACATCCTTTATATAATGAAAATAAAGAAAGTGATGTGTCAAGTCAAAACATCTCGTTTGAACGAGAAGCGTCGTTGTTCGAGCGAGATCTAATCTTGTTTGAATAAGAAACGATGTCGTTTGAACGACATTGTACACGTGTCACTTTTTGTATAGTATTTTATAAAACTTGGAAACCTCAAAACCAAGACTGTTTACGAAATCAGAAAAGTTTATCCAGACCTTTTATGAATAAAATCATTTAAAATATTTTCAAAAATTATTTTTCATAAATAGAAAAATATTTTTCCTTTCAAAAAAATATCCCAACACTTTTTATGCAAAATGTAAATGGAAATAAAACACATTTACTAAATTCGTCCTTGTTAGGCATGATTGTTGAAGTTGTCTTGAAATTTGGATCATCTTTATAGATGAGATCTTATCAATTCTTCAACGACTTATATCGGTATATGATATACAAAATTGATAACAGATAATAGTTTCCTTACATAGGAAGTCCACCAGGAGTCTCTCACTAGGCTGAAGAAGCTGCTCGTTTCACCACAAACCATGATTCCTCCAAGGGAAGGAATACTGCTGCATTTATACCTCACATCCACCACGAGTTCCGTTGGAGCTCTGTTAGCACAGGAGATTGATGGGCAGGAATGATAAGTCTACTACCTTAGTAGAATCATACACGGGACAAAGGTTATAGTAGCTTGTAAAGGCATTATTTAGCCTTAGTCTTTGTAGCACAAAAACTCAGACACTATATGTTGTCTTTTACAATTCATATTGTAACGAGATGTGATCCTATTAAGTTTGTTACTAGCAAGAACTATATTGATTGGTAGGGCAGCTAGGTGGTTCCTCATCGTCTCATAATATGACTTGAAATTTGTGGTCCCTTGTGTAATAAAAAGCCAATCACACGTAGACATGTTGGCAATCTTTCCGTCGGGGATATATGAGCCGCCATGAGAGAGCATTCCAGGAAATGATTTATAGGCCAATAACTTTAACGCAAGCGAAGAGGAACGGACGATGCAGTTTGATGGATCTTCAGTAGAGAAGAAAGGAGGAGCAGGGGTTATTTTTTCAAGAGGTATGAAAGAAATTTGTCTTTCCTATAAGTTAGATTTACCTTGTTCCAACAATGAAGAAGAATATGAGGCATTGGTGTTGGGGTTGCTGGAGGACCTTCGAAGGGGAATTTTGCATCAAGGGTGATTCAAACTTTGTGATTCAGCAAGTAAGTGGAGAATATACATTTAAACACCTCAGTCTGGCATCTTACAAAACAATCATTTAGAGGCTTCTCAACCATTTCCAAATAACCAAGATTAAGAGGTATCCCTTAATAATGAACCTCCATCCAGACGTCTATGCCACCATCGCTCAGACCATGATCATGGGAAGTAATACGACCACACTCATGATTCAAAAAAGAACAAATCCCTTAATGATAAATTCAATTCTGCCAATGGAGGATGACTCTGACTGGAGAGGAGAGATCAGAAAGAAATTAGAGTCTGGGTAAGGAGCAATGGAGCTGAGAGGGTTAGCCCAATACCTTATAAATAAGGGAAACCTTTACTTCAAAAATATAGGATGATGGCTATCAAGATGCATCGGTCCAGAAGAAGAAGAGCGAAGATTAAAGAAAACACATGAAGAGCACAGTGAAATAACTGAGATCCCTCTTTATAGGAGAATTTAAATGGGAGGGATACTTCTGGACTAGAATGAAGAAGAATGCACTATAGTAACAACGGAAGTGTGACAAGTGCAAACTGTTCTTTGAAGTATCTGAATGCCATTTCGTTGAAGCTCAACCAAATTGGAGGCAACCCTATATTAACTTCATTAATGATGGAGTTATCCCAATAAATAAGATTAATGCGATGACACTCAAATGAAGGGCCCCAACGTTCTACATTCAAGAAAGGAAACTTTATCGAAGAGGGTACTTCAAGAGGCCATTGCATTGCATCACAAAGGAGGAAGCAACCAAAGTTCTAAAATAAGCTCATGACCCCGCTCACATAGGAGGAGAAAAGTTATATGACCAGCTGATGACATTAGGGTACTATTGGCCAACAATAGAGAGAGACTCTACTAAGTTTATTCGAAAATGTAAATCTTTCCAACTGCAAGGAAATATGATCTATGCTCTATATATGGATCTACACTCTCTGGAAACAACTTACCCTTTTCACAGTTGGGCGTTCGACCTGGTAGGGGAAATACATCCTTCTTCGAGGGGAAGATCTGGATACTAGTGGCAACAGAGTGCTTTATTAAGTGGACTGAAGCGATACCACTAAGAAGGGAAATAGCAGGGGTGGTGAGAAACTTCATTAGAGAATACATCATTTGCCAGTTTGGAATTCCAAATGTTCTCCTCTATGATAAGGTCTTCTTAGATGTCTCATTGTGAGGACTTAGTAGGAGGAGAGGTCGATAACTTATGCTTCTTAAAAGCTAAAGCCTCATAATGTACATTACCCCACCCCACGACTTGGAGTTAGCATCCGTGTGGAAATGAGAGAGTATTTCCACAGATTTCATCACTGGGTTACCTATGTCACAAAGGGCACAATTTAATTTTGGTGATTATTGACAGATTGACGAATGTGGCTCATTTTTTATCGATTCAGACAAACAACACATCAGAGTAGTATGCTAGACTTTTCCTTATTGAGATTGTGAAATTTCATGGGGTACCTCTCAACATCGTGATGGATAATGACAAGACATTTGTGTCCCACTTTTAGAGGAGCTTCCATCAAGTCTTAGGGCCAGAGTTGAGGTTAAGTACCTCGTACCACCCACATATCGATGGATACACAAAGAGGATGAACTTGATGCTAGACAACATGCTATGGATGTGCCTCCTAGATTTCAAGGGTAGTGGGAGCAGTATTTTCCCTTGGTGGAGTTTGCGTACAATAATAGCTATCAGTTCACTATTGGGATGTCACCATTTGAGTCGTTATATGGGAGACCTTTCCATTCATCCTCATGTTGGTTGGAGGTGGGGGAGAACAAATTACATGAGCTAGAGTTCATTCAATGAAAAATGTTGCTAATGCCGTTTAATACAAGATTAAACTGTATAAGCAACTCCGAGATGTTTGTTGAAGAAACCCTTTTCTTATGAAAATAAAAATTATAAACAACCAGATGTGTTGACAAAAAACTTTTGTACGAGAGTAATCAAGACTTTGTAATCAGTTTTTAAAACAAGACAGTTTCAAAAATTCAGCACCCTTATAAAATGAGATGAGTAGATGAAGATAATCAACACACAGTTTTTAATGTGGTAAAACCTCTCCCAACGGAGGAAACATCCACGGTGACTACCAAGTCACAAAAGCAAAAAAATCCACTAATAACAAATAATAGTTACAAACAACCCAACATACATTCACACAAATCAACCTATTCTATGTTTAGGAATATACCCCACTTGGTGTCCTTCTAACTTCTCATAGATCTGATTGTTAATGATGTTTTTCCAGTTTGATAACATCCTTTACTTTAGCTTCCTTATGTTGACTCAATGATATTTGATCTTATTCACAACACTTCCAGTGTAGTAGTGTGTTAAGTGTTTGTGAAGTGATTCCTACCAACATGCATGAACTCACACACACTTAGATTTACAGACAGTCCTAGAAAAATTACATATAAAGACTATATGTTGTGATTTTGTTTTCTTTCTTTCTTACAGAACCAAAAACCTTTTTGACCTTTAATATAACCCAGATTCCACGGATATCTCGCTTCTAAATCGGTCAAGATCTTAATCAATCTCGGTTTTAAAAATATTTTTGAGATTGAAAATCTCCAAGTGTGAATCCAACTAGGTCAAGGTTAAGTTTCGTAAGAATAGAAACCATAAAACATTTTCAAAACGAAATCAGTAAATATTTTCTTAAATCAAGTAAGAAATATGAAGATCTAGTGAAAATGTAACATTCAGTGTGTAGATCTAAAGTTTCTATGAAAAAGAAACACAGATCTTCATACGAATGTTTAAGTTGTAAACAAGATCATAGACAAAGAGGTTACAGCTTCAATATGAACAAACCACTCTCTCAAACACTCAAGGTTGTGTTTGGGGTGTTATAAAAACGAAGGTTTGATTCAGAGTTTGAAGTGTTTAGGGTTAGGGTTAGGGTTTGGCTAACACAGTTTCTTTCTCTCTCTCTTCTCTCTTTTCATTTCTCTCTTCTCACTCACTTCTCTCTTCTCTCTATTTTTTTCTCTCAGAAATGACGAATGCCCAAAAGTCTTGAAAGTCTGAGAAGTGGAGGGTTTATATAGGAGTGAGGGAAGGTTCTGGAACGACGAAGGGAATCAATGGCTGAGATCAAGTCTTTCTAACTTTGACTTGATCCAAGGGTTATGAAATAGCGGTGGTTAAGATAATTGTGATTGGTTCATAGATATACCACTAGGATTGATTAAAAACACATGCAGTCCATCGATTAAGAATGATCCAACGTCCGGTAATGCACCAGGCAATCCTCTCACATAACAAACACAAACTGATGCAACAAGCAAGTGACAAGTGTTGGCATGTGACAGGTGTACAAACGCGCATCTAAAATATTTACAAGCAGCCCCCTGAATTCTCTAGCGCTTTTGCATTCTACCCAAACAAAGTTTCCAATCAAAAATGAAGTTTTTAAAATAGTAAATTTACCCCACTCATTATATAAACACATTTTATTAATGAAAAAATGTATTTAAAAAAAGTTTTAAAAAAAATGTTTAAAAATTCCCAAAAAATTATTAAAGCACTATTTTAAGTGGAATTAATTACACACACAATTTTAAGCAATATGTACACATGTATGCACTTCTAATGTGCGTAGTGTGATTCAATTTATACCTTCATGGATCATTGAAGAGGATAAGAGAGAATGATTCTGAGGTTCTTTGGATTCTAGGATGGACAACCAATTTTGTCACTATTTCCAAACTAGTTGAACACTTATACAGTATAGAGTTAAGTAAGTCAAAGGTATAAGGTGCTTCAATCTCCCCCTTTGGAAATATGAGGCAAAATCTCCTTTGAGTTAGCTTAAAACTCTTAGGGAAGCAAAAAAAATAAAACCTAGTCCTATACAAAAGATACTATCTACCCATTTCCTAGAAAGTCAAAAATTACATAACTCAACTATTTACAAATTTGTACACTAGAAATGGTAGACAATCAGTAGAAGAGATTCCTGCAAATATGCACACTAAGATCAAGAAGTTTAGATGAAATGTGAACAAAACATTGAACTCGTAAGCCTCAAATTTCTCCCCCATTTTGTCTCAAATGGACAAAGGGTAAAAATTGAGGACTTAAGAGTTTTAATCAGCGCATACCATACCTATAGAATTACCCAAATACAGAAATTTGTTATAGTCTAAAGGTTTAGTGAACATGTCTACAAGTTGCAGATCAGTAGGCAGGTAATGAATTTCTAATTCCTTAGTTTCAACAAGTTCGCGTATAAAATGATGCCTTATTTTAATATGCTTAGTTCGCGAGTGTTGAACCGGGTTTTTAGATATGTTAATGGCGCTTTGATTGTCACAATACAATTGTAATTGATCTTCTTTAATCCCATAATCACTTAACATCTGTTTTATCCATAACAATTGAGCACAGCAACTTCCTGTTGCTATATATTCGGACTCAGTCGTAGATAAAGATGTGCAATTCTATTTTTTACTACTCCAACCAACTAAATTATTGCCGACATAATAACAAGCACCTGATGTACTTTTACTATCATCAGTACAACCGGCCCAATCAGCATCAGTATACCCTATGATGGTGATGCAGGTATCATTAGTGTACCTAAGTCCAAGATTGAGAGTGCCTTTTATGTACTTTATTATACGTTTTACATACGATAAATGGCTCTCTTTAGGGTTATTCTGGTAACGAGCACACAGACATACAACATACATTATGTCTGGTTGTGAGGCAGTTAGATAGAGTAGGCTACCAATCATACTACGATAGAGTGTGGAATCAACTGACTTACCATTTTCATCTTTGCTTAATTTAACAGTAGTACTCATAGGGGTTTTGGCAACTTTAGCATTCTCTAAACCAAATTTCTTAACAAGGTCTACGGCATACTTGGTTTGAGAGACAAATAGACCATCAGAATTTTGTTTCACTTGAAATCCTAAGAAAAGTTGTAGCTCCCCCATAAGGGACATGTGAAACTCCTTATGCATAATAGCAGAAAAAGATTTAACTTCAGAGTTTGAAGTTGACCCGAAAATGATGTCGTCTACATAGACTTGGGCTATAATAATGTTTTTGTCAAAATGTTTGACAAAGAGAGTCTGGTCATTTCCTCCTCTCTTAAAACCCTTATCCAACAAAAAGTTGGAAAGGCGTTCATACCAAGCTCGAGGAGCTTGTTTTAAGCCATACAGAGCCTTTTTTAGACGAAAGACATGGTCAGGATATTTAGGGTCAATGAACCCTTTGGGTTGTTCTACATACGTTTCTTCGGAAAGAATTCCATTGAGGAAAGCAGATTTGACATCCATTTGATAAAGTGTGAATTTTAAGTGACACGCTATGGCGAAAAGAAGTCGAATAGATTCAAGACGAGTGACAGGGGCAAAAGTCTCACTAAAATCTATTCCTTCTATTTGTGAGTAACCTTGAGAAACTAGTCTAGCTTTGTTTCTAAGGATTACATCATTTTCATCAGATTTGTTCTTAAAAATCCAACGTGTCCCAATAACATTTTTGTTTTGAGGCTGCGGTATAAGATACCAGACATCGTGAATGACAAATTGTAAAAGTTCTTCCTGCATAGCAGAAATCCAGTGTGTGTCATTCAATGCTTCATTAACATTTTTCGGTTCCACTAGGGAGACGAAACATGCATAATTAGCATAATTTCTTAACTGGGATCTAGTACGAACTGGCTCATTAGGATTACCGACCACGTTGTTAATGGGATGATCTTTAGAGACCCAGTCAGGTACTTCTGGACTCTCACTAGGTAATGAGTCATCTATTTCTGGTGAATCAGTTTTGAAATTTCGGATTCAACCACAATAGGTGATTTAGATATCTTATTTTCGACAATAGTGTCGCTTACAATTACATTTATCGATTCCATAAGGGCCTTAGTACGCAGATTGTATATACGATAAGCACGACTGTTTGGAGAGTATCCTAAGAAGATGGCTTTATCACCACGCATTTCGAATTTAGACAGATATTCTCTGTCTTTACAGACATAACACTGACTTCCGAAAGTTCTTAGATATTTCAGATTAGGCTTCTTACCATACCACAACTCATAAGGGGTTTGTTTAGATTTTTTCCTAAGGTAAACCCTATTATTGATATGACACGCAGTTCTAATTGATTCTACCCAGAAGTATTTAGGCAGAGATTTGGCATGCAACATGACACGTGCCATCTCTTGAAGAGTTCGGTTTTTCCTTTCAGCAATACCATTCTGCTGAGGAGTCTTAGGGGCACTGAATTCATGTTTGTAACCGTTGTAGTCACAATATTCAACTATTCCTGTGTCTATGAACTCTCCCCCTCTATCACTACGAATACGATTGACTTGTGTGTCCTTCTCATTTTTAATTCTTAGTAAAATTTTCAAAAAATTCTGAAACGTGTCAGATTTTTGTTTCAAGAAGGCAACCCAAGTGAATCGTGTGAAATCATCAACCATGACAAGGATATAACTGCGTCCACAAAGACTAACAGTTCTAGAGGGACTAATAAGGTCCATATGGATGAGATCTAGAGGTCTAGAGGTGAGAATGTCTTTAACCTTTTTATGCGAAGTCTTAACTATTTTTCCTTCCTGGGAATGACCACAGACAACACTTGAAATAGGTTTAATTTTAGTAATTCCTCTAACAATCTCTTGACTAGACAATCTATTAAGAATATCATAACTTAGGTGACCCATACGATTATGCCAGATTTCATTGTCATCCATTCTGACAATGTTACAGGTTTCAGAACCAGTCTTGACAGTATAACAATTGTCAGGTGTTCTAAATCCTGTAATAATGCATTTACCTTTATCATTTAGAATTTTACAATTGTTCTTTGAAAAGGTAACTGTATGGTCAGAGTCACAAAATTGTGATATACTTAGGAGGTTGGCTTTAAGGCCTTTAACTATTAGAACATTTTCCAGAACATGCATTCCTTATTCTTTTAGGGTTCCCTTACCTATGATCTGGGATGAAACTCTGTCACCAAAAACTACTTTCCCACCAGCAAATCTGGTTTTGTTTAAAAGTTTGGTTTCATCTCCTGTCATATGTTTGGAACATCCTGAATCTAAATACCAACCAAATGAAGTGTGTTCAGCTTTTAAGGCAGTGATAACAATGTTACACTTCATTTTGGGTAAAAGATTATCTTTTCTAATCCAAATAGCTCTAGTTTTAAGTTTGCGCAAGTTTTGCCTCATTTGATAAAATTTTCGAGAAACAGCTTTTTGTCGAAAAACATTTGGAGCAGCAAACTGATTATTGTGGAAAATTTAAGCTTTTGGTTTAGGAAAGTTTCTGGGAGCCTTTCTCTTAAATTAACTCTTAGTTTTGGTATTTCTATTCATGTAGTTAGAGTTCTTGTCAGGTTGTCTTGGAAGGACATAATGGTTACGATTTTGCCTAGAATAGTTAAAGTTCTTGTAGACAAAAGTGTTGTACACAGGGGTGTTTAGACGCCTAGCATAACAACCTTCAAAGGAATGACCATAAATGTCACAGTACGAGCAATATTGATTGCTTGAGGGATGAATTTCCTTAGGAAAACTTCTAAAGATGGGTTTAACAGCATTCTGTTCAGAAGTCCTATGCCTAGGAGGGATGGTTTTAAAGGTAGATTCAGCCTTTCTGATCAAAGGACAGACATATTTAGTCTTAAGTGTAATGTCAGCCTTAGAATTACTAGACTCTCCAATGTCTTTCTGTTGTTGCTTTTGATCAAATTCCTTTTTAATAAAATGAAAATCTGGACATGTATCAATTGGTCTTTTTCCCCCAGACACAAACTTAATAGGTTCAAGATTTCTAGTTTGTGGTTTGTTCTTAGGGCAAAATCCAATACCGGTTCTATCATCAGAATTGGTCTTGGAGTCAACAACAAAGTCAGTAAAGCAATTTGAATTGTTTTCAAACTTAGAAATTTTTTTGAAAACAGTAGCTGTCTTTGTTTTTGCTTCCGCCAGTTCTAATAATGTTCCCTTATATTTCATTTCCAGGGTTTCATTAGTTTTAGTCAACTCTTTTAATTTTTGATCAAAAGTTTCAATTTCAGATTGACGAGACAGACACTGGTTAGTGTACTCTTCAGCATTCAACTTCACAATAAGACTTAGATCATCTAATTTCTTAGTCAGGTCTCTAACAGTCTTCTCCAGTCTAGTGCCTTTTTTAAGAGTTTTAGCATACAAAGTATGGATATCAGGGAGGTCATCTGTGTCTGAGTCTCTAAGTGAAGTGTGTGTAGTGACCCCTAACGATTCAGTTTTAGTACTCATGCACCCATTTACATCGTCGTTATCGAGATCACTTTGACTCACACACACGGAACTAGAACTAGCAACATTTTCAGATAATAAAGCATCTAGGCCAGTCAAAGCAGTGTTCACACAAGCAAGAGTAGGATCATCATTATCACACAAAGGCATATCATCATTGTAAATGATCTTAGCATAAAAGGACATGCAAGGGTCAAGTACATTTGATGACTCAAGTTCCTCTTCATGAGAGTCACTTGAATTATTCCAAGTTTTACAGACATTGGCTCTATTGTGTGTGTTGGCTTTATTCAGATTAACTCTGCAATCGTGAGCAATGTGACCTAGTTTTCCACATCTAAAACATTCAATCTTTTTAAGGTCTCTAGTAGGTCTGGAGTTGTTGTCTTTAGAATGTTTGTCAAGACCTCTCTCATGAGGTTTGGGATTAGACAGAGTAGGATAATTAGGCTTGCCTTGTTTAGTTTCCTGTTTGTTTCTAAATTTAACAATATTCTTAAATTGTTTAGACATTAAGGCAATCTAATTATCTAGTTTGTCTATATCACACTCCTCATCAGATTCAGAGTTGATCAAATTAGTCTCAAGTTTAGATATCTTAGAGGCAAAACTCAAGTTAGAGTTGGGTTGTTTTCTTTGTGAATGATTTAATTGTTTCTTATAGTCTAATTCCATTTCCACAGTCCTAAGTTTGCTACTGAGTAACTCAGGGGTAAGGTTTTGATCACTCATTTCCTCAATAGCATACCTCTTGCTGTCAAACTTTTGTGGTAATGATCTTAGAATTTTAGAGACAACTTCATTCCTATCATAAGTTATACCATTAGCATGAAACTTAGTGACTATATCAGTTAAGTTCATGTAAAAGTCATCAAAAGACTCAGAGTTAGACATAATCAAAGAGTTGTACTGCTGGGTAAGCATTTGAGTTTTAACATCTTTAACTCTTGAGTCTCCTTCATGGGCAGTAATTAATGTGTCCCAAGCTTCCTTAGAAGTGGGACAAGATGAGATTCTCTTGAACTCATACTCATTAATAGACATAAAAATGGCATTCTTGCCTTTATTGTTATTTCGAGAAATAGTTTTCTCTTCTTGGGTAAACTCACTTAAGATTTTCTTTACCCTCTCATCACTTCCTTCAGTGGCTGGTTTAGTAGGATAAGTGTATCCATTTTCAATAATGTCCCAGACATCATCTCCTAAAGTCATTGGATGAAGGCAACCATTCTTACTTTCCAGTAAGCAAAGTTGTTTCCATCAAAGAGTGGAGGTCTGGACAGATTACCAAACCTTTCATTCTTCTCGTCCATAGTTAGGTTTTTCAGACAACGATTTCAGAAACACAAGATCTTTTTGAAATAAAAGTTAACAGGGCTCTGATACCAATTGAAAAACGTTGCTAATGTCGTTTAATACAAGATTAAACTGTATAAGCAACTCCGAGATGTTTGTTGAAGAAACCCTTTTCTTTTGAAAATAAAAATTATAAACAACAAGATGTGTTTACAAAAAACTTATTTACGAGAGTAATCAAGACTTTGTAATCAGTTTTTAAAACAAGACAGTTTCAAAAATTCAGCACACTTATAGAATGAGATGAGTAGATGAAGATAATCAACACACAGTTTTTAACGTGCTAAAACCTCTCCCAACAGAGGAAACATCCACGGTGACTACTAAGTCACAAAAGAAAAAAAACCCACTAATAACAAATAATAGTTACAAACAACCCAACATACATGCACACAAATCAACCTATTCTATGTTTAGGAATATACCCCACTTGGTGTCCTTCTAACTTCTCATAGATCTGATTGTTGATGATGTTTTTCCAGTTTGATAACTTCCTTTGCTTTAGCTTCCTTATGTCGACTCAATGATCTTTGATCTTATTCACAACACTTCCAGTGTAGTAGTGTGTTAAGTGTTTGTGAAGTGATTCCTACCAACATGCATGAACTCACACACACTTAGATTTACAGACAGTCCTAGAAAAATTACATATAAAGACTATATGCTGTGATTTTTTTTCTTTCTTTCTTACAGAACTAAAAACCTTTTTGACCTTTAATATAACCCAAATTCCACGGATATCTCGCTTCTTAATCGGTCAACATCTTAATCAATCTTGGTTTTAAAAATATTTTTGAGATTAAAAACCTCCAAGTGTGAATCCAACTAGGTCAAGGTTAAGTTTCGTAAGAATAGAAACCATAAAACATTTTCAAAACCAAATCAGTAAAGATTTTCTTAAATCAAGTAAGAAATATGCAGATCTAGTGAAAATGTAACATGCAGAGTGTCGATCTAAAGTTTCTATGAAAAAGAAACACAGATCTTCATACGAATGTTTAAGTTGTAAACAAGATCATAGACAAAGAGGTTACAGCTTCAATATGAACAAACCACTCTCTCAAACACTGAAGGTTGTGTTTGGGGTGTTATAAAAATGAAGGTTTGATTCAGAGTTTGAAGTGTTTAGGGTTAGGGTTAGGGTTTGGCTAACACAGTTTCTTTCTCTCTCTCTTCTATCTTTTCTTTTCTCTCTTATCTCTCACTTCTCTCTTCTCTCTATTTTTTTCTCTCAGAAATGACGTATGCCCAAAAGTCTTGAAAGTCTGAGAAGTGGAGGGTTTATATAGGAGTGAGGGAAGGTTCTGGAACGACGAAGGGAATCAATGGCTGAGATCAAGTCTTTCCAACTTTGACTTGATCCAAGGGTTATGAAATAACGGTGCTTAAGATGATTATGATTGGTTCATAGATATACCACTAGGATTGATTAAAAACACATGCAGTCCATCGATTAGGAATGATCCAACGTCCAGTAATGCACCAGGCAATCCTCTCACATAACAAACACAAACTGATGCAACAAGCAAGTGACAAGTGTTGGCATGTGACAGGTGTACAAACGCGCGTCTAAAATTTTTACAAGCAGCCCCCTGAATTCTCTAGCACTTTTGCATTCTACCCAAACAAACTTTCCAATCAAAAATGAAGTTTTTAAAATAGTAAATTTACCCCACACATTATATAAACACATTTTATTAATGAAAAAATTTATTTAAAAAAAGTTAAAAAATTTTTTTTTAAAAATTCCCACAAAATTATTAAAGCACTATTTTAAGGCGAATTAATTACACAGTCAATTTTAAGCATTATGTACACATGTATGCACTTCTAATGTGTGTAGCGTGATTCAATTTATACCTTCACGGATCATTGAAGAGGATAAGAGAGAATGATTCTGAGGTTCTTTGGATTCTAGGATGGACAACCAATTTTGTCACTATTTCCAAACTAGTTGAACACTTATACAGTATAGACTTAAGTAACTCAAAGTTATAAGGTGCTTCATTCAAGACACCTCCGAGAAGGTGGAGATGATTTAGTCTAGGATTCGGATTGTCGAGGATAGGTGAAAGAGTTATGTGGATGTGGGTTAGAGAATCCTGTATTTTAGTGTCGGGGACCAGGTGTTGATTAAAGTTTCTCCCATGAAGGGAGTGGTGAGATTTGGAAATAAAGGAAAGTTATCTCACTAGTGTGTGGGGTCATTCCCTATCATTGAGAGGATTGGGCTCGTAGGATATCAGTTGGAACTATCGGACCCCTTGTAGAAGATGCACACTGTCTTTCACATATTTTCATTCCGGAGGTTCCTTAGGGACGAGATAGCTTACTAGTATATCAATATTTATGAGATAGAGCTCTGGCCTGATGCTACCTATGAGGAAAGACTCATAACCATTCTGGACCACAAGGAGCACCAATTACGATATAAGGTTGTTCAGTTGGTACGTGTATAGTGGGGATATTATAAGCAGGATGAGTCGACTTGTGAGAGGGAGGACAATATGTGAGCAAAATATCTGAAACTCTTCTATCCAGGTAAGTTTCAAATTCCAAGATTGGAATTTCATTATTAGGGGAAGAAGGATGTAATACCCTTTATTTTTAGAATAAACATAAAATTTGAAGGAAATAAAATGAATCGGTCAATTTAATTAATTATGTTGTCATGAAATTAATTAATTATTATTTTATGTTATGTGAAGTTGACTTTGAATTTTATATTGTTTTGCTAGATAATAATTGCATATGTATTGAATAATTGGTATATGATGTGTGACATAATTGAAAAATGTACTTGTTGAATAAAAAAAAATTGAGACATGTTCTGGAATGTTTTATGAACTCATTTTAGGTGTTTTAGACCTCTAGAAGCGATCCCCGGGTATATGTATATGAGCTACGAGTTTATTACACTAGTTGAGTTATGTATTTGGGTCCATTTGGGGGTCCAAAATTAAGGCCCATGGTCCAACTCGATAATTGAGTTTAGAATATATTAACTAGGGGATTAAGGAAACATCCCATCATTAACTAAGAACCCTAGCAGACACTTTGGGAAAATAGATGTGGTGAAAGGGTTAAGGCGGGGGAGAAATCAAGAAAGAGGATAAAGAACTTACCAATAAAACATGAAGAAATCAAGCAAGAATTTTCTTGCTAACTTTATTTGTCCAAAATATTTCTTAGTTCATCGTGATTTATTCCCCATGTAGAATTTTGGAATATATAGGTATTTGTGGTGATATAATGATAAATTAAATTATTTTTGTAGAGGATATGATTCTAAAAATATGATAGAACATCCAAAAATTAAGATGGGTATTAATTTTAGGTTGGATGATAGGAAATTCATGCTTTAGAACCTTTTGTAGTTAATACGATTATTCACATGTAGAGGACTATTGGATATGTTCCAGATCTGAAACTTATCTTGATTATAACCTTTGCATCATGTTATAATCATAAAGGATTTATTGGTATAAATTTGATTTGGTATGAACTCCCCAATATCATGAAATTATGAGAATTTACACTTGAATCCGACCATGAAATACGTAATAAATTATCCTAAGTGGGTGAACTAAGCCATGGGGACTTGTTTTAAGGTTTACATAAATGTTTGAGCCTTTGGGATTAAGTTTAAGAGGAAGATTTTAATTCATATACTTAGAAACTTGTAATGGGTCTAGACAGTTTCCTATGGGGCAAACGGATTTGGCCACTAGGGAAAGATCAGTGGGAACCGGGGTTTAATTCCGAGGTATTTTTAGGATTCCATGCGAATTGGTGGGATGATATTTTGACAAGCGAATAATTTGTTAAAAATATTTTAGTGACACAAAAATTAAATGGAGAGCTTGTTTAACTAGATGGTTAAGCTTTTAGAAAAATGGAAGAAATTAGTGAATAACTAGATGGTTCATTATTATACGAAATTCTCTTATGGGAAATCACACGGGGCAGTTAGGGGGTAATTATAAAGTAATTACCTATACATATTGTGTGACAATAATATGTAATTATTTATGTGTGTAATCATACCTATGCTTGTCGGCACATGTGGGCTAGGCGTTGTTTAGGTCATAATTTAGGTACTACGTAGCAGTGCCACTTATGAGAGATAGGTGTAGATGTTGAGATCCATGATCACCGCTAGGTATGGGCCATGCAATGGTGTACTGCGTAAGGACTGACCTAATTGTGTGTGTTTTATGACGTCTGACTCGGATAGGAGACTCCAGCAGACTTACCGATAGAGCACGAATGAAACACTATTGGTAGAGGCCTTTAGTATCACATATATATAAGGACATGTATAATTTAATAAAATGAATATTTTAAATGTTTTAGTCTGATAATGTAGACTAAAAATCACGGACCCAATACTGTGTAGTATGTATGATGATTGATTACGCCACTTTATGGGTAGTAGCTACCCGGTATTTAATTAGTCGGGGTGTCACAAGATCATTGACTCTGGACTATATTTCTTCTCCATTTTAGTTTATTACCTTTGCGATTATTGTATGGGCATAAGCCCGAAGTCTATTTTATTTCTTAATGGTTTGAGGCACTTTTGAGTATGTTGGGATTTATCCATACTACGTGGATGTTGAATTTTATTATTGTCTTGAATATTAATTTAAATTCCATTTTAAACTCAATTGTGTTTTACAAATATACGTTTCATATGATTTGGTGTGGAAAATGATATAGATTGTTTAGCAAACACCATTTTCAGTGTATTGCGTCTGACCAACCTTTACATGAAAAAATGGGGGTTGTTATATTACAAATGTTACCTTTTGTTAAAAAATGTTTAGAAGGGAAAAATGATACTTTTATATCATCAAACCTTCTATTAAACATTTTGTACAACTGGTTCCAATAGTTGTCATTAGAAATGGCACACAATCGTTAATATAAGAAATAATAGAACCCAACCAATAATAAAGAAGAACAAATGCACCCGAAACTACAAATAACCCTTAAAAAAGAGTGGTTGTAGGAGTCAATGATGTTAAATGGCCCATTTTGACATTTCTTATGGTGAATTATATTTGAAGTAATTTTATAAATAGTGCCAATGAATTATAATCACCAAATAAAAATTGATGAAAATATAAAATTAACTTTAAATTTTTTGGTAAATTTTAATGCAACACCCAATCCTTTTAAAAGTAATAATATTAACCTTAAACATTAAAAATTGTTTCAATTAAACAAACAATTATATTGTTGTTAGGAAATGTAAACCTGATTCAATTTTGTTATGTTTTTATTGTGAAGGTGACAAATTTTTTAGTTTATTTCTTAATAAATTATGTTTCAAGTTGATTGTAAAATTATTTAATTAAAAGTCTAAATGGTGTGCCTATATATATTAAAGAAACCTCAAATCTATAAACAAACGCATATACACACTCTACAACAAATATAGCTTTTAGCGACGAAATATATTCATCTACACCAAATATAGCTTTTAGTGACGAAATATATTCATCGCTTCATTAGTCGCGATAGGGTGGCCGCAGTAGATTATTTGCGAAGAATATGATTTTGTCAGTAGAATTTTAAATTTAATGAAAAAAATATTCGTCGCCAAAGGTCATTTCGATTGTCGCGGAAAAAATTCTTAAAATAGTTAAAATCGTCCCTACTGAATAAAAACTTGTCACTACTAAATAAAAAATAGTCGCTACAGAATAAAATTTTAGCGCAGTAAAATGACACATGATTATAATGGATATTTTTCTATAGGAAGGAATGATTTGTATTGGGTTATGTTGTGTTCCTTAGGTATGATCTCTATTTCAACATTTCTTCAATTAATTCATTCTTCTTTTTGCTAGATTGGTTGAGAGTGCGGTTAGAACCATCGTAATCACTCGAGACTTGAATTCATTTTTTTCCTAACACATAATCCCATATGTTTATTTGTGACTTCATGTGTTGGGTTTGAAGTTAAACTCCATGCTTTGTTCTGTCTGTAGTATTTGTTCAATCATGATAATATTGCTCCACCGCAGTAGCATAGCTGAATACATAGCTTTCGAGTAACTCCTTTAAAACTCTCCTTCTCATTCGTTTTAATCGTTCATGACTATCCCAAATTTAATGGTTTTTTTATTTTCATTTAAAGTTCTATGCAGTCTAAAGAATTTGTGTTTGCAGGTACCTGAGTAGGCTAAAAATGTCGTGAGGGAATGAACTATGACAAACGCACAACATCTGTATGTGAAGATATTTTTCTTATTTTTTTTCAGAATACAACTATTTTTGTAGATGTTTAGTAAAGGAAAACCGATTATTAAGTCTTATTGTTATTGTTTCTTTTCTATATTTTGGTGAGTTTAATTTTAGTTGCGTAATCGGAGTTGATGATGCCGAGTCTGTTTAAGGACTATATCCGTGACATTGCGTATTTGTAATGGGTTTTTTCTATTATTTATCTACTCATGTTTCTCGGTAGCCATATTTTTAATAGTTTGTACATGCCTCAGTATAAGATCATAGCCAAGATCATCTCCAGACATATTTTTTTTTGGTCTATGCTCCACTAAGATGACTCTAAATTTTAATTAAAGTGTATTAAATTTTCTATATTATTTTTGTGTTGGAGCCTCTCCAATACTGTTCTTGAAATTCATTATTGCGTATATTATGTGGAGTATTTATATTTATTGATTTACTTATATTACTCATTTTTTAGTTCAAGAAGGATCTATCTCAAGTGGATTCTATTTATGGTGATTTAATTTATGGTGTTTGCCCATAGAGACTGATTGTGCAGATTGTGACACTCTTACTAATGAACATGAATCATATGTGGAGTCTTCACAAATCAATAGTCCAATTGAAGTTACAGAAATCAACCATTATATAACATGTACTTATACAACAAGTTTTTAAACTCCTTCAGTTTTTGTTGTTTCTCCTTTTCAATAATCTAATAGTGGCTCTATTTTCTTACATCTAGGCATGTAATCTTCATATATCTATGTATATATATAAAATATTAGTCCAGAATAGTTTGGAGCTACCACGTGGGTAATGACTTAATTATCAGTATCGCATACTCATGTTTGCAGCGACAACAAATTGCTTTGAAAGTAGACTCAAAACATCTCTAAATCTCCTCGAGAAATGAATATTCAAAAGCCACCTCAATTATGAGAACTATTCATCTCTCGATTTGTTAAAACCAAAGAGTTCTGGCTCTCATTTGGTAATTTAGAGATGAATCCGTGGAGCAAGGTCAATTCCTTACTTTAAACTACACTCACATAAACCATCCATTTGTTTAAACATATTCCTTCAGATGTAAACATAAAATGGGGGAAATATCAAAAGTTAGTAAAGTAAGTCAAGTGCTCAAGTGGTGTACTTAGAAACTCACCTGATTGAATTGTGCAGTATAAGTGTCCATCCATGCACAATTATCACTCATGTTTTGTAGGTTCCGATAATACTCTTAGAAATATGTACCCTTTTTGAAAATTTGGCCCAATGTAAGTTTGTTACGTGTTTTGAATTTCTATAACTATTGTAAATGGTAGATTTGCATTGAATAAAATTTTTTGCACCAACTATATATGTTGTTATTTTTGTTTTTCTTACCGTGGTTAATCCATTGAATAATTTTTTGGGTGTTTGGTTTATTTTTTTAGTTTTTTATCAATTACTCCCGTTTACTAAGTATATCGTTTAGTAGGCCTATCATCTTTTTTACTACAATAGGTCCCATGAAAAAAGAGTTATTGTCCAATAGGTCCTATTTGTAAACATATAGTGAATATTCACTATACGTATAAATAAGACCTATTGGGAAAAAATGTTATGATTGGACCTATTAGGAAATATTTTATGTAAATAGAACTTATTTGTCAAGCTCCCTTATTTTTTCGTGTTTCATTATTATTGAATAAGTTTCCTTATGTTATGCACCCTCTGTTTTTCATAATATATCCATTTATTGAAAGATAATTTATTTCTTCTAATATATCAATTTGTTGTCCTACACCCTTTTAAATTTAAAAGATCGTAATTTTTATTTTTAGCTTTATGTGAAGTTGAATAGAAAAAATAAATTAACTTCCATATTTTTTGAATAAAATGTTTGGCATACATTAACATATAATTTCTTAAAATATTTAGGAAATAATTTAACTATTTTTACATGACTATATTTTTTATCATTTCATTCTTCAAATATATTGTGTGACAACATAGTAAAATAACAACGAACAATTTATAAATTATTGACCATGCATCCTGCACGCTAATCTATATAGACTATATAAAAATTGTAGACCCAAATCCTCTAAGGATGACATGTGGCATCGACATAAATGAAAAATTATTTAAAGATGACACGTGGCATCAAAATAATTGTTCTGGAATTTGTAAAGTTGATAAACTGAAGAGACATCTACAGTTGATGAATTGAGAAGCGTTTTGTATTAAATCAAAACATCAACAGATGCATCCCCTTTCATCCCTACCTTCAAATCTATAAAACATCCGAACCTCTTTAGTAATTCAAACGTTTCCCAAAAAAATGATTCTTTCCTCCTCCATTAATTTATTTGGTTTTCTTTATTTTTTATGGTATTATTTAATATATATACACACGTTAAGAGAAATAGGGGAGAGACGAGAGGGTGAGTTTAAGAACTGAGGGTATATTCATGGTTTTGTTTTGCCATGGATTCACATGGAGAGGTGAGGAATGCGTGGGTGTGGGGTTTAAAAGATAGAGTAGGTTAATGGAAGCACATTTAATTGGTACTTAATTGTAGATATGGGTGAGTGAGGTACAAATGCATACATGAAAAATGAGTACACATGGAGTCGATGTAAGAATATATTTATTTGTAACAAAAAAATGCATTGCTTTTGTTTTAATGGGACGAGAGAAGGGTTACCATTAAAAGCCATTTATCATTGTATCATGGTTTGTTCTCCAAAAATTTAACCCCTAAGGTGTGATCCGTCAATAACACGCATTTTTTTTTAAGATTTAGTTTTCAAAATGTTTATTTGATTAGTGAAGCTATTCAAGGTAAAGAACGTCACAATCCCGTGTTTTTTATTTTTTATGTTTCGAGACCGTCAAAATAAAGTAGCCATTGTACTCAACAACACCCGAAAGAGTCATCATGGTGAGTTCAAGTTAAGTTTTGATTTTAATTGTAACATTATGTTTTTTCATTTCAAATTCGGTGTTATGGATTGTTGACTAGATATGATTTAATAGTTTAACCGCAAGACCCATTTGATTACACTTATGGTGGATCTGATAATGGTTGGGGACATGAGTAAGTTTTACATCCAACAAATCAATCATTTGCCAGAATTTTTGAACAAGGTCTAAATGAGAATTGGGACTTATTATCTTCTTCGGCTATGTAAAATCTCTTGTAACATCCTTTTTACTGCAATTTTCAATTAAATTCGGCCACGCATTGCGTGGCCTTTATGCTAGTAATATCATAAAATGCTTTACAGCAATTAAGTTTTCTTCTCATTTAGAACTCCACGTGTCACACCACTAAAATCTTTCAAATAGATGAAACACAAATTTTCCTCTCCCATACCAAGCTCTCAATTATTTATCCTAGGTTCTTCCACTCCCATTCCACCCCACTCTCCCTTTGAATCATCTAATAGTAGCCTTTTGTTTATTCATGTACTCTATTTTTATGTTAATTCGAGTGGGGTATTTATGAATTGTGTTACTCGTATGGAATCGTGTTTCAGATGAGTTGTGATCATGTTATAGATGAGTGGTGATCCTGTTGTATCATGTCGTAGATACGTATTAGCATGTTGTGTCAAGTCAACATGATTTGACACACCTACGTATAGCGTATAATATGTCTTTGGACTGAATAGTTCGGCAAAGAAAACTGAACAGATTGTTAAATGATGTGCACGCAGTTTTCATGTTATATCTGTTTTCGAACATTCTTGTGTTCTCCTTGCACTCTTTTGTTTACGATCAAATATATATATATATATATATATATATATATATATATATATATATATATATATATATATATATATAATGCTCTTATGCGGACTAGTCCGCATTTTTAGAGTGCGGACCGAACATATGTCACCTAACGGTGCGCCTAGAAATTATCACCTAAATTATAGGCACACTTTCTCTCTTTTTTGGGCTCACGGTTAGGTGACACATGTTTGGTCCGTACTCTTAAAATGTGGACTGGTGATAAGCACCCAAAAGTGCACATTTTATACCCCGAATAGACCTATTTTAGTTTCTAATTCTTGGCAATTTGGTTCTTATGCGTGTAAATATTTAATTTGCATGCTTAATTGCGTTTGCGGAGTTCAAAAGCTTAATTTAACGCAAATGTGCATCAAAATGAGCTAATTTCCCTTGTCCCGTAGCCTAAACCGAGCGCAAACCTTCCCCGAAGCACGCGTGTGTTTAGTTTCTGCCTTTTTAATTTTTTAGATTTTTATTTTGTGTTTTTTTATTTTTAAGTTTTATTTTTAAGTTTTATTTTGAATTTCTAGGTTTTATTTTCAATTTTTCTGTTTCTTTTTTATTAGTGTGATTTTAATTTGTATTTGATTTTTATTAGTTTTTAATTTTTAGTTATCTTTATTTTTATTAGGATTAGGTTTTTTAGGATTTCATTTATTTTTAGTTTTATTATATTTTACGTTCTAGGATTTTAGATTTAGTTTAAGAGATTTTTATTTTTATTTCTTTTTAGTCTTATTTTTTATTTGTGTCTTTATTTTATTTTTAGATTAGGATTTTATTTTTAGATTTTTAATTTTATTAATTTTAGTTTTTAATTAGTTAGTGTTATTTTTAGGTGTTCAAATTAAACACACACACACAAACATACCTACACACAATTTCACAACCAACTCATCCTAACCCACACACACACCATAACCCATACACCCTCACACACTCTATCTATCCCCACTCAACCAGCACCAACAATCTCTCACTCTCTCTCCTCTATCCAAACTCCATTAACACACACCACACCTTATACCTCCCATTAAACAACCATTAAACCACCACATCCAACAAAACCCAAATCACACTCAGCCACCTTACCCACTCACCCAACACCTCCGGCCAGCCCTTGCTCCGGCGGTCTGACCAACGCACTGTAACACCTCCCTCTAGACACCCACAACCACCTAGACCGGTCCCAAAACTCTGAACTTGGCCCGGACCTTACTCCGATGAGCTGACCCAGCAACCCCGTCGCCGTCGGAACCCCCCATACCCATACCTATCATCGACGACCCATCGTCGTCCAGCCTTAACCCAACCGAAATCGCCCACGAATCTATCTGGCAGCAAACCCCCATATCCATACCCTGCAACCCCATACCCAAATCCGACCATAGACCGATTTCCCATGTTAACCCATTTAACCCACTTCTCCAAACCATTTTCACCTACGAATTCTTCACCTGCCAAATACAAAATAAAAAATCAATTCCCACATTTAACCCACATGTCTTTTATGCCTCTTAACACCTTTTTCCAAAACTACCCCAACACCTTTTACCCAACTTACTGTGACAACCCGCAATCCGAGATAAGGGGTGGCCAGCCCGATACTCAAACTTAACAGGGATCATGGATGGATATCATTCTCAGCATCACAAATATAAGCTGAGTATACGGGAAAACCACCCAATAAATCAGAAAACGGGTTGCCAAAAAGTGTAAAATTTTAAAATGCGGTTATGAAAATTTAAACTAACAACCCAGTCTGACGAGCAAGTGGAATTCCAAAAGATAACATGTAATATAACTAAAATGAAGGTACACAAATGGACCGAATAAGCTGTCGGTCCACAGCTACATAAGACAACGTACAACAATATAAAAGGTCTTACATAGTACAACCATTAATCAAATACAATTGTTTGGGCCACACGCCCGAGGGACAAGACCCGATCATAACTAGGATAACAAGAATGAAAGCGTCTAATACAACATCCTGTAATAACCCGCAAAGTCTTACAGCTTGTCGAAGGTGCAAGGAACTTGGAAAAGTCAAGTCGGCCGTCCTTGCGGTGGAGCACCTGAGCGGATACAATAATATATATACGACAAGGAAGTAAACCGGTCAGGGCCGGGTTCTATATGATTTCTAGAAGAATAAAAAGCATGATAGATATGAACAGTTATGCATGAATAATGAGGATGATCACATGACATGCTAGCTACAATTACAAGCAAGGATAGATGGTAAAGCATTTTGATTTAAAACCCTTCCTTATAATACAATTTCCATTTCCTTCAGACATTCCTAAATAGGCATAAAACCATATATTTGGTTAAATCAAGAAGTTATAATTTCTATTCATTAATTAAAACTTCCCATTTTATTCTTTCCATTCCTTATTAGGAATATCATTTACATCAAGTGCTCTTTATGGCACATATATTATTCCCGTGCTCTTCCTGGCACATATTCATGCTCTTTATGGCATTTGACAACCATCAAGTCCAACTTCATGAAAATATAGTTATAATCATATACATATAACGATATCTAAGACCGCCCATCCGGGTTTCCCGACTGGGCGCGCCCCTAAATGACCATCATCTTCCAGGGCCTAACATAAGACAACCTGGGCACCTAACGGAACACGTCGAGAAGCGGCCATGAGCCTGCGTGGTAGCCAAGACCACACCCGGAATCTCCCTACCCCCGCAAAAAATATACAACCATAAGCGCTCCCATGGCCTATGACTATATCCACCCTACATTCATTAGCCAGGGGGCTTCACCTCACGAGCGAACTTCCCGTATGATGTCATTTAGATAGGTGTGTAACAGTAAATTAACATTTTCGTTTATCATCATTTTATTTCCAAAAATCCATTTTCATTAATCATGAGATTGGTTCTTTATTAAACCTAGTATCATTAAACAACGGGGTTCATTCTAAATTGAACCTATTATCTTTAAACACCTATGGGTTCATTTTATGCGAACCTAAATCCCATCGAATATTATCATTTATTCCTCAAATTACAATCCCCGATTAACTCTCCAAATGATCATTATGATCCTATAAATCTCCAAGGCCTATGTAACTTGACAAGCCCTTCTAGTCTCCAAGTTAGGGTACCTAACTTCCAAACTTCTAAGAGTTTGAATAAAAGAAGTAATGCCTTAACATTACTTTAAACCTCCCCGAAACAAACCCCAGATGAACCCATTTCTAGTCCAGGGTAACGACCAAACTCCATAACTACTCTAGGACTCTAAGTTTACTTCTTTAAAGAAGTTTCCTAGGCCCTAATCCTAAAGGATAAGGAGGAAAATTAAAAGAAAAAGACCCCTAAAAATCTGCTGGAACCGAATCGATTCGCCCTAAGGGCCGAATCGATTCGCTCCAGCGAATCGATTCGTTCTGAAAACGAATCGGTTCGGACAACCAAAGTTTTGTTTCTGCAAATGCCGAATCGATTCGGTCTTAATCCGAATTGATTCGGACAACAAGACCTGGGATTCTGCATCTATGCGAATCGATTCGCCCAAGGGGCCGAATCGATTCGCCCCTGCGGAAATGCCAAGAATGGCTATGGAGTCTTGAACTCCAAAATTCTAACCAAGCCCAAACCAGCCAAACCCAATTAATTTCATGGAACTAGTACACCAAAAATACACCCAACTACCATCATTTGTAGTATTTATCATCCAAATCAATCTCTAAGGGTTAAAGACCCAAAATTCCACCAAAACCCTAACATTTCTAAATCATAAATATCAATGCAATTTATTCTACTTAAACCATAAATTTGCAAGTAGATTACTTGCCTCAAGGTAAGAATCTGATTTGATGAAGAAGGAGGCAACAATCCAAGCTCCAATCTCTCTTTTTCTCCCAAGTTCTCTTCCTCTCTCTACTCTCTCTAGGGCTCAATTGTATAAAATGGAAGAATGGGAATAGGGGTGGGGAAATAAAATGGGGCTTAAGTCTAAAAGCCCAACTTAAAATGCTAATACGCGATATACTAATACGCGACTACACTATTTAAGCGAAAACCAGTCAAAAGTGCCCGAAATGCCAAAATACAATATGGCACTTATTTTGACTGTCTCACACCTACCGAGACTAACTACACTACCCAAATTATCATTCGGGAATTTTATAACTCATTTTACTTCCGGTTTCATAATAAACCAAAATGTCATTTTAAGTCTTTATGACATAATAAATTACCACATGAACATTTTATCTACACACGAGGTAATTACACAACATATTAGTAAATATTGACTTTGTCATAACAAATTAATATTTACTCAGCATCTATCCGATAATAACTAATTACTACTCGTGGTAATTAAGGATAAAATGGGCTATCGGAAGAGAGGGTTATTACATACTCCCCCCCTTAAAAGGGAATTTTGCCCCCAAAATTCGGATATACATCGCAAGAAGAAGTGCGGATACTATTCCCGCAAGTCATCCTCGCGCCCCGATGTCGATTTCTCGACACTAAGCTGACTATAAAGAACTCATCCCCAGAGTACTACCGGCGATACCAACGTAACTTTACGCTCTAAGATAGCAACCGACTACATCTAATAAGAACCGCCAAGTTGCACCTACTTCGAAAGGAATGTGCCCAATGGCACCGTCCTATCTCTCGTACTCCCTTGCATGAGTGACAAGGAACAAATTATGAACTTGCCGCAAAATGTTTCAATAAAGCAAGCGAATAGTTTGCCGAATCCACCGCGACATTTCTAGAAAAGGTACAATGTCATGCAGTGCAAGTCTTCCTTTTCTCCTCGAAACATATAACGTCCTTCTCAGGCGATACTCACCACAACCTTTGGTCTAATGACCTCAACTCCAGATGCCTTCTTCTCGCATTGCATGAGCTCTTTTGTCGGTCTCGGTTATACGAGAGACTCATCATCTCGCACTTCTAACCAACAAGCGGGAGATCTAAAAAGCCTACCATACAAGGCTTCCTCTAAAGCGCCGTCCCAACCACAAATTTTATATAGGCGAATACAACGAGTGGAAAGCATTGTTCCCAACTACTCTTAAAGTTAGGCACGCAGGTAAGGAGTATATGCCTCGGCATATGGTTTATTCTATTGGTTTGGTCATCTGTGGAAAATGATAAGAAGTGATTAACCATAATTCGATTCCCATGGCTTCTTGGAACCTTGCCAAGAATGAGAAACGAAAGTCTTGATTTAGTACAACTACCTTCCCCTACCCAGCCAATAGTACTAGCGACGTATAACTTGGCACGATTCGTCATTACCTTGATGCACCGAAACATTAGAACCGCGTGATTTCTCCATATCTGCTTAACTTAAATCCCTTCCGTTCGGGATAAAATTCTCTCAGGGGAACGCACCCCACCCTCAAGATGGGCTTCAATTAAAATAGGGGAGAATACTCCTTACAAGTTTAAACTTGTGAGGCGCAGTTACAATAGGTCGATACTCCATTATTATCACTCCCAATCATGGCAGAGACTTACTAATGGAATCTACCTTCGAGCTTAACCACGTGGCTCGGGGTTACGAGTCAATTCATCCTTTCATTACCTCCGTAACACTCCATTACGTGAGGCCTCATCTCCTTCGGCCTTAACCACCAACTTTTTGAAATCCTCCCACTTCACACAACATGGAACCAATCCCTTGATACGAGTTTACGCATGACTTAGTCATGGTCAACTCCCAACAACCCTCCTAAACTTACGTCCCCTACTACAAGGCTCTATGTTTAAACAATCCTAAGGTCTATCTACCTATACCCTATGTAAGTCGTATACACCTAATGCTAAGTATATCCCTAGTGCCCAAGACCTTTCTCAACTTCCGACATTTGCTCAGTTTCATGCGTGGGACGTCTCGCCGAAGCGAAATCCAAACAAGGAACCCTCCCGTTACACTACTACCTCGCGTTGTCAGTCATCGAGGGGTACAGGTCTAAGACACATGTTTGGGACCAAAAGATTCTACAGCTACACACTAACTAATTAACTAACAAAAGAATAACAAAATCCAAAGATGACCCTTCGTGAAACCCTTGGGTTATATATACCCTATAACATATGCATCTCAAAAAAATATAGCCTTCTATTCAAAGGCATATCCCGAAGTTTCAATTCGACTTCGTACCTCGGTCTCCCTCATATCGATCAGAGGAGAGAACTATATGCAGTGCTCCCAAGTCGCACTTTAATAGCCATCAATCACCCTTCTACGTGATTTTCGACTAAACTTTCAAATCCCACTTCCGACCATAATTCGTAAAACAAAATAAAATGAAAGGGAAGAATAGCATATCTTCACTCACAACATCGTTAAGTGTTCATGCGACGGAGTGTCTCGCAAAGCGAAATCCAAACAAGGAACCCCTCCGTCACATGCCTACTTAACTAGTTGATCATGGAGATAGAGCGTAATACACACAAGGTAAAAGAAAGGAAAGGTAGTATATCCCCACTCCCAACGTCGTAAAGGTTCGCGCGTGGAGCGTCCCGCAGAAGCGGAATCCAAACAAGGAACCCCTCCTATACGCTACCACTCAACTTGTTGGTCGTGGAGATAAGGCATAGCAATCACATACCAATGTCACATCATACTCGTCCATGTTAAGGACGAGTAAATCGGCCTCAAGCACCATTTAATAAGAGAACTTCCTATATACTTACAAACAAAAGAATTGAGCGAACCATTACCCATAGAACTCGATACTAATGAAAATACTCTCAGCAGATATTATGAAATCTGTAATATGAGAAAAGCTCGTAAAACAAATGAGCGCGTAACACCCGCATCGAATAACATTTAACTCGCGTATCTCTGAGAAAAACTTACCCTCAATAACGGGCGGTGCCGGCAGGGCTGGAGGAAACATAACCTCCCGATCATGACAAACACGTCCATACTGTAGTTGCCCCTGCTGCGGAGGAACAACCATAATAGGTACCGGAGGTGGAAACAGAACATACGGCTGTTGCGGAACCCTAGGAAACTGACTCCCAATCATCTGAGGACACTCTCTCTTGATATGACCTGCCTCCCCACATTGGAAGCACTGTCCCTCCATGTCCTCCCGACTACGACCTCCGATATTCCTAAACTGGGAAAAGCCTCGGCCCGGACGACCTCTACCTCCGGGGCCACCCCGATCTGCCTAATGTAAAACACCTTGTTCGTGCCTATTATTGCCCCTCGCAATAAACTCTCCAAGCTTCCTTACTTGCCTCATCTCAGTAGCTTTCTTGCTTCCCTGCATATATACTCGATGCTCCTGGCAATGGAGCAAGGCTGCATTCATAACCTCGCCAAACGTCTGGAAAGCTGGGTTACCCAATAAGTGTTTTCGGATTCCCCAGTTTAGACCTCCCGTAAGCTTCGAGATCTTCCTCTCTTCCGGGGTCACCTCATCTGGTACAAAATTTGCTAAACGGGTGAACTCCTCTTCATACTCCGCTACAGACCTCTCCTCTTGCACTACATCTTGTAACTTCCTCTTCATCTCCCTCTGAACAGCGGGAGGAAAATACTTAACATCAAACAAAGTCCAGAACTCAGTGATTGACATGGTGTCTCTTTGATCTGGGGTGGTCATCGTCTCCCACCAGTGTAACGCAGATCCGACAAGCTTAAAGGTGGTAAGGACTTGTTTCTTATCCTCACTGCATTCTATCATTCGAAGGTGGCGTTGCATGTCTTTCTTCCATTGATTGGCTTTAATAACATCCGCACCTCCCTCGAATTCCGGGGGATTTCCCCTTAGAAAGGACTCCCTAACCCTTTCCCATGGAGTAAGTCCCGTAGGAGCTTGAACACCTGGAGCCCATGGTAATTGTTGGATCGCTACGGACATGGCGGCATGAACCACAACAGCCACTATGCTTGCTACATCCGCAACATTAACCGTCCCTTGTAGTGGCGGTGGAGGACCTACTTCCTTCACTACGACCTTAACACGTCTCGCCGGGCGACCTCTCTTAGGCGGCATCTGAGATGAAAGAACAATAGTATTAGAATGCAAATTAAAACAATCTATCTTGCAGAAGATCGTAAACATAAGAATCAATGAAATCCAAACATTAGGCTCTACATCAAAGAACGCTACGGTAGAACGAGACAAGTCCACACAGATCCTAGTACTCTAGAACCTGATGCTCTGATACCATCTGTGAAAACCCGCAATCCGAGATAAGGGGTGGCCAGCCTGATACTCAAATGTAACAGGGATCATGGATGGATATCATTCTCAGCATCACAAATATAAGCTGAGTATACGGGAAAACCACCCAATAAATCAGAAAACGGGTTGCCAAAAAGTGTAAAATTTTAAAATGCGGTTATGAAAATTTAAACTAATAACCCAGTGTGACGAGCAAGTGGAATTCCAAATGATAACATGTAATATAACTAAAATGAAGGTACACAAATGGACCGAATAAGCTGTCGGTCCACAGCTACATAAGACAACGTACAACAATATAAAAGGTCTTACATAGTACAACCATTAATCAAATACAATTGTTTGGGCCACACGCCCGAGGGACAAGACCCGATCATAACTAGGATAACAAGAATGAAAGCGTCTAATACAATATCCTGTAATAACCCGCAAAGTCTTACAGCTCGTCGAAGGTGCAAGGAACTTGGAAAAGTCAAGTCGGCCGTCCTTGCGGTGGAGCACCTGAGCGGATACAATAATATATATACGACAAGGAAGTAAACCGGTCAGGGCCGGGTTCTATATGATTTCTAGAAGAATAAAAAGCATGATAGATATGAACAGTTATGCATGAATAATAAGGATGATCACATGACATGCTAGCTACAATTACAAGCAAGGATAGATGGTAAAGCATTTTGATTTAAAACCCTTCCTTATAATACAATTTCCATTTCCTTCAGACATTCCTAAATAGGAATAAAACCATATATTTGGTTAAATCAAGAAGTTATAATTTCTATTCATTAATTAAAACTTCCCATTTTATTCTTTCCATTCCTTATTAGGAATATCATTTACATCAAGTGCTCTTTATGGCACATATATTATTCCCGTGCTCTTCCTGGCACATATTCATGCTCTTTATGGCATTTGACAACCATCAAGTCCAACTTGATGAAAATATAGTTATAATCATATACATATAACGATATCTAAGACCGCCCATCCGGGTTTCCCGACTGGGCGCGCCCCTAAATGACCATCATCTTCCAGGGCCTAACATAAGACAACCTGGGCACCTAACGGAACACGTCGAGAAGCGGCCATGAGCCTGCGTGGTAGCCAAGACCACACCCGGAATCTCCCTACCCCCGCAAAAAATATACAACCATAAGCGCTCCCATGGCCTATGACTATATCCACCCTACATTCATTAGCCAGGGGGCTTCACCTCACGAGCGAACTTCCCGTATGATGTCATTTAGATAGGTGTGTAACAGTAAATTAACATTTTCATTTATCATCATTTTATTTCCAAAAATCCATTTTCATTAATCATGAGATTGGTTCTTTATTAAACCTAGTATCATTAAACAACGGGGTTCATTCTAAATTGAACCTATTATCTTTAAACACCTATGGGTTCATTTTATGCGAACCTAAATCCCATCGAATATTATCATTTATTCCTCAAATTACAATCCCCGATTAACTCTCCAAATGATCATTATGATCCTATAAATCTCCAAGGCCTATGTAACTTGACAAGCCCTTCTAGTCTCCAAGTTAGGGTACCTAACTTCCAAACTTCTAAGAGTTTGAATAAAAGAAGTAATGCCTTAACATTACTTTAAACCGCCCCGAAACAAACCCCAGATGAACCCATTTCTAGTCCAGGGTAACGACCAAACTCCATAACTACTCTAGGACTCTAAGTTTACTTCTTTAAAGAAGTTTCCTAGGCCCTAATCCTAAAGGATAAGGAGGAAAATTAAAAGAAAAAGACCCCTAAAAATCAGCTGGAACCGAATCGATTCGCCCTAAGGGCCGAATCGATTCGCTCCAGTGAATCGATTCGTTCTGAAAACTAATCGGTTCGGACAACCAAAGTTTGGTTTCTGCAAATGACGAATCGATTCGGTCTTAATCCGAATTGATTCGGACAACAAGACCTGGGATTCTGCATCTATGCGAATCGATTCGCCCAAGGGGCCGAATCGATTCGCCCCTGCGGAAATGCCAAGAATGGCTATGGAGTCTTGAACTCCAAAATTCTAACCAAGCCCAAACCAGCCAAACCCAATTAATTTCATGGAACTAGTACACCAAAAATACACCCAACTACCATCATTTGTAGTATTTATCATCCAAATCAATCTCTAAGGGTTAAAGACCCAAAATTCCACCAAAACCCTAACATTTCTAAATCATAAATATCAATGCAATTTATTCTACTTAAACCATAAATTTGCAAGTAGATTACTTGCCTCAAGGTAAGAATCTGATTTGATGAAGAAGGAGGCAACAATCCAAGCTCCAATCTCTCTTTTTCTCCAAAGTTCTCTTCCTCTCTCTACTCTCTCTAGGGCTCAATTGTATAAAATGGAAGAATGGGAATAGGGGTGGGGAAATAAAATGGGGCTTAAGTCTAAAAGCCCAACTTAAAATGCTAATACGCGATATACTAATACGCGACTACACTATTTAAGCTAAAACCAGTCAAAAGTTCCCGAAATGCCAAAATACAATATGGCACTTATTTTGACTGTCTCACACCTACCGGGACTAACTACACTACCCAAATTATCATTCGGGAATTTTATAACTCATTTTACTTCCGGTTTCATAATAAACCAAAATGTCATTTTAAGTCTTTATGACATAATAAATTACCACATGAACATTTTATCTACACACGAGGTAATTACACAACATATTAGTAAATATTGACTTTGTCATAACAAATTAATATTTACTCAGCATCTATCAGATAATAACTAATTACTACTCATGGTAATTAAGGATAAAATGGGCTATCGGAAGAGAGGGTTATTACACTTACCCCTCTAAACCAATCTGTTTTTTATCCCAATTCCCACACTTCTCACATGTCCTCAAACCTCTCAAACTACAGGCACACCTTTTCCATGCTCATGTGCTATCATCCTCACTCAATTTTACAAATACCCAATTTACGCCACTGCTCTATGTTGAGTATTTGCATTTTTAGCAAATATCTCAATACAGAGGTGTATAGTGAAATTTATCTCTAGGATGAACTCCACCCCACCCTTCAATAATGAATTTTTGCATTTTTAGCAATTATTTAAAAATATATTGATGTAGTTGAATTCATCTCTTATGGGAGGTAAATTCTAATCCAATCCTTGATGTTGATATTTTGCATTTTTAGCAATTATCTCAATAGAAAGTAAAGATCTAGAATTTATTCCTTTGGATGAGTTCTAATGTACAATTTTATAATGTTAGGATTTGCATTTTTAGCAAATCTCTTTTATTATTTAAATGTCCATTATGAATTCATCCATTATCCTTTTTTTTACAGTTTTTATTTTAGATTCAATAAATACATGGGTGAGGGATTGTTATTGAGAGAATTTTGATTGTAATTGAGAGAGTGTTGATGTAATTGAAGATTCCATTCCACTTCAAGGCCTAAATGGGTTTGATCTATTCCTCTTTAATTTCTCTTTATTTAATCCTCACATGCTTTCATTTGTTTATCTTATATATTTGGATGATGATTATTGAGGGATAATCTCCCATCTATGGGATGTATTTTGAAGCCCTCGTGAGTCCAATTGAGTTACTTTACTTTTTAGCACAATTTTGTTTATCTCACTTTTCTTAAATTAGCTTTTACTTCTTAATTAGTAGTTATAAAAATTAGTATATAGTTAGTTAATTAATAATCCCTTGAAAAATCAATAAAAAATATAAAAGGAAAAATAGAAAAATATAATAAAATGCAAATGATTTCACACTTTTGTTTTCTCAAATTTTTGTGTTTCACCCCTACATTTGGATTGACTCCCTTACTTACCATTTACACTAGTTTTGTTATATTTTTGTAGGGTCAAGGGAATTTTGATGGAAAGGGAATTGCACAATAACGACAAAATACATTAGAAATGCAATTTTGTATCTATCAACTTGTCCGCACAAGAGCAGGACTGTATATATATATATATATATATATATAATTTTATTATAAAGTTTCATGAATTTCACTATTTTCTTAGGACATGTTTACATAATTTTTTCCCTGAAATTGTACACAATATTAGTAGAATATAGCGAAGTAAATTTGATCGGTTGATTCTTATTCCGCATCCTGTATCTGTGAGGGCGTTTGTAACTCGTAGTGCATGTGTGCATATATTCAATCCAGTTGGGTTTATAACATGATTTATATCCAAGAATAATTGTGTCCGTCTTTTGAAATTCTATGGCTAAACCAAATCTTTGCTTTTGAATTTCAATTTATTTCATTTTAAACCTCAATTGTTCTATTTTATTTCACTATACCCAGTATATCAAGATAATTTTACCAACTCCTTGGAGTGTATCTCTTATTTTTAGTTAAAGTGTATCACTTTTTTATGTTGTCACAATATATTATAAATAGGGGTCATTTGCACAAGTTACGCGATCACAAATCATGAAGTTGTTAAATTTTGTATCAAGTTTATAGAACATGGTTAGAAAAGTGTGAAATAAAGTATGTGTATGAATTTTTATTATGTTAATTGGCTGATATCAAGCTTTCAGATTGAATAAAATGGTTATGTTATAGGTTTTTCGTGCGAAAACTAGAACTATCGGTGGCAAAAAACTAGGCACTTCTGAGGAAGAATGTAAATTTGTAATATACGTACAATTGACCGTTTCATTTCATTTCATTACACTTTGTTTGATCTGGTTTATTTGTTTCCATACATCAGTTAATTTTTTCTATTTGATCGATCAAATTAGTTTCACGCTGGAGCTTTGTGCATTTTGCTTATTGTTATTGATCGATCTGATTATTTGTATCATATTAATCATTGAAGAGGGGTCATTTACATTTTTCGTATTTATTGTATCCCATCATCATTTTGGAATGTCCCTCTCAGTCTCTTAGGGTTTTCTTCATCTACAAATCCTTAAATTGATGAGGCGTGGTGCGAATAGTACTTTTTATATTGAAACCCAAATAAGGTTTGTTGTCCATGGGAAGTGTTGAGCTTCAATTTTCAAGGTTTATATACATTCTTTTTTTTAATTATTGAATGAATGTTAAATTAGTGTGATATTTTGATTTCAATCTCGGGGTTATAGTTTGATTTTTTGAGTATTGCATACAACACTCCCTCACTATATTAAGACTATTGCAACTCTTTTATAAGTTAAAATAGAATTTTATGAGTGATGTGTTTTGTGATTGTAGTGATGAGTAAGACATTTTTACAAGGATTCTTTAGAAGCTAATTTTTTACCCTGCATTCTTAGTTGCTCAAGGGGTGTTTGTATTTTGGTGGAAAAGAATCTTATATAAATTGATTTCCTTTTTCTATTAATTTTACGGTTTCTTAATATCTAGTGTGATTAGGCATAAATTCTTCGAATTTATGCCCGTAATTTAGAGGCTTTTATTACCCCATGCAGTGTAATTTCAGTTGATTTATCTCATATCCTTACTACTTACATCTTCTATCTAGTGCATCGAGTTTTATGTATTTTTCTTACATTTTGTAGGAAATTTATGCAAGTGAAGAAAAGAGATAACTCAAAATCAAGAAAGAAGGAAAAGAAGAAAAGTCAAGGGCAAAAGCATAATTTTACATTCGGAATTTTGATGCGAAATTCAAAAGAAGTTGAAGACCTTGAGTCCACAAGCGTATAGAAAGAAACGACATCCCAATCCATGTCTCGATTGCAAAGTTATGAAGCTTCAAAGTTGAGAAGAAATCAACTAAAGAGTGAAGGAAGGATCGAGAGAGAACTGAACCGATAACAGTCTAGCATAATTGGTTCCCCTCACTATAAAGGGAAAACCGAACCTATAGAAAAATAAGGGGATCAATTTGGTAAACTGTAAAGACCAGATCGAACTGATGATCAAGACTTATAAATGATTTGGCACACTGTAATAAGTGAACTAGTTCACCCCGTAAAGAAGGAAAAAATAAAACCAGTTCTCTGATCTTTTTGTCTTATGATTCATTATTTTTTAATTAGTATTGTCTTTTACATATTTGATTGCAATTTTTACGTAAAAATGATTTCATGCAACATATATTTCATGTTTGGTCGTATTTACACCATGTTCGGCTATGTCTTTAGCGGGTTGGGGTACATGAACCCAACCTAGGTTACACATATGGACTTAAAAGTGGATACAAAGTAATCCATCATTCAACGGTTTAAACTCTATCAAGATAAAGAATTGTAGGCCTTTTAATTTCGTTTGCCCCATGTAACCAGAATGTTTAAGGGTGAAATTGGCTTCTTGATAATTTATCATCCTCGTCAAATACATTTTTTTATTTAATATTGTGCAGTATTTTTTCCTCATATCTCGAATGCTTAGAGAGTATTTAAATTATTTTTTTAAAGCTTTTATGTTCTATATAAACACTGACAGCTCGGGGGAGTGTACCCAAACTCCATTTACTCGCATATAGTTAAAGTTTAATTTAGTTCTCTTTGAATGCGTAGTTGGTTATTAATCTAATTTATATTGCATTAGTTGATAGGTGCGATCACAAAATCATCACCTTTTCCCTTCTTTCTCTGAGTCATTCTAGGGTAAAAAATTCTTCCTATTTGTCGCCACGAGTTGTCATCTTATTTCCTGAGTTTGGCACCCTATTTACCGTATTTATACTTGAGCAACCAACTTACACTTGAGTCGATAGAATCACTCACTAGAAACACTTTGAAAGTCACTAATTTGTATCTAATATTGCACATTTTCGCAATATATCTTTATGCATTCTAGCACTTTTATGCTCATAAATGCTTATATTTATGCTCATTAACCAGAAAACCTCGTGTTTGGATATATACATGCTTTGCAGGGGTTAATTGTGCTTTTTTAGGTATTTTAATGCTAAAGTGAGGATCCGTTGTATTTCGGAGAAGTTCCATCATCAGACGCTACTTCAAGGGCATTTTAGTCAATTCACACAAACGACACGTCGTTTGGAGTCCGAATGGTGGAGTTATGTCCATTTTCATTTCCACATCTTTCCCCCCTCTTCGTGGACCAAGAAGTCCAAGAAACAGAGTGTCGATCGACCAGCCTTGGGACCCCGATCGACCGCAGTTTGAGATTTTGCCTTGCGAAGGTGACAGAAGGTTTTACCCTTCTCGATCGATCGATCGACATTTTGGGTCGATCGATCGATCTTGCTAGATAATTGGTAATTCGTTCCTTTTCATTTCTTGTTCCTTTATTTATTTTATAACTTACTATATGAACCAATTTTGGTTTCGATTTTTATTATCTACATTTTTGTCTTAGATTCTAGGGTTTGTAGAGAGAGCTTTGCCCTACTCTCCATTTTGGGTGTTTTGCCCATTGTTTGTATGTTAATATACTATTCATTCATCTTCTTTGTTGTAGTTTACTTGTTTTAGCTTAATTTCCATTATTTCCATTAATTTACCTTGCCTACATTAACTTGTATTTCATTTATATATAGCTTTCATAATTAGGTTTACTTTCTTTCTTTCATTACTTGTCATTTACCATGCTTTATTGATAATTTCATCTAGGTTGTGTCATATTGAACTCACTTTCGGTTGACGGATTGCTTTACTTTGGTGATGGAATTTACGTGTTTATTTCGAGTGTGTTGTCCTAGTTATTACATCTAGGAGATTTGACAGGTTATATCATGTATACTCTGTGCTTACAACCTTGCATGCGTAATTTTTGGGGTATTTGTTCATGCAAAAATCTTATTAAACTTTTATGCAAATTCAAGAGTGTGACAACTCTTGATTTAACTAACTGTCGAAACAAGACAGAATCTTAATAACTCGTGAACCCATGTCACCATTTTATACTAATTATTTCGGGTGAGGGATATTACTGTTTAGGGTGCGACATTACAATTGCACTCATGTATGTCACTTAATAAATATTAAATTAAGAGATTATGAAGGTAGAGAAATATGTCCCAACACAACCACATATAAAAAAATTAAGGATCAGTGGTCTTATTCTTTTCTTTATAGAGTTCAATACATAGTTGTTGTTTAAGTAATAATATCAAACCTATAAACATTTTTTGGATACTTCCCTCTTGTGCGCTTATTAGGGGATGGGTTTTTTTCTGTGCAAGGTTGCGGTCAGTGGGTGATTGAATTTTATTAGACGTATCCAGTACAGAGTGTCACAGTGTCGTCGGTATGTCACCGAACAAGTGTAACACGTAAATTGGCAAAAAATTTAAAGTATTTTGGTCCAATTTTTATGGAAATTTTTTCTCTGGGGTGGGGTAGGTAACATTTTCTAATAGCTTTTAAAATTTTACTGCCCCATGCTATCAAAAATGCCCTAAAGATTCAAGTCCTTGAGAAAGAGAATATGTGTGCTACAAGTTATGGGCTTGTATATTTCATCAAAACAATTCAACCATTCGATGGGAGAATTGTAAATCAAAAGTTTCAATGGTTGAAACTAAACATACATATATTGATATTACATATAGCTGAGTTTTTTCACCAAATTTGGCAGAGATTGTCTCCACGGTGAGGAAATCATCTCCACCAAATTTGGTGAAAATTTTCAATCATTTATGTCACGTAAGTTTTTCCCTTGAAGGGGGATGTTGTTTTTGGATTTTTTTGGGTAATCACTCCTTTATTTTGTAACATATTACTCAAACTTGAATTATTCTCAGTTTATTTCCAAATATCTGGTCATATTCATACTTATTTCTAACTTGGAGAGGTCCTTATTGATTACTTGTCATGATCTTTGGGTATATTTGGTGCAGGATGTTATTAACTTTGAGGAGTTTTCCAGTCGTATGACACATGATGAACAACAGAATTTGCCCAAGTATTTATCTCCTGTCAATAATTCTAGACTTCTAGATAGGTTTGTATATTCATCCTCTTTCTAATAGTGGCTCATTGAATGCTACAAGTTATGGGTTTGATCTTTTGTTATGCTTTGTACATTTTCTGTAGATTTATCATATGTATGTGTAGGAAAATAGGCACAATTTCATGTTACATGGAAGATGGGTCATTTAAATTTTTCTGGTTTCCATATTAAAGGGCCTAAGTTAAGGTAATAAATTGTAATAACTTACCTTATTTGCAAACATGTTTTTTGGGTGACTAATTTGTTCTTAAATATATGAATGGATAGCTACAGCTGCTTTAGATATGAGTATTATTTACTCTTAAACACATATTTTGATATCTACACCTAGGTACTGTAGATTTAAAGTTATGCTCACTAATTAAAAGATAGTTGTGTGATAAACACTCTGTTATTATGCCTAACGCCATTTATTACATGTTGGGTTAGAGTTGGTGTACCTTTCACAGTTTAAGGACCGTATCCTTTTTAGCTTAAAAAATTTGTAATTCGTTATATGATTTTGTTTAATTTAAACTTAATGTATAAAATTGTGGGTTTTATGTTCTATGAAATAAAAAGGTGCCAATTACATTATGAAAAATTTGAGTTTTATATTTGAGCAATTGTTGTATCATGTTGGACAACAGGGTTATTCTAACTTTTATCTTTTGCATTCTCAGATTAATATGAAACTCTTAAATATGTTTTTTTTACAAATACAAATATGAAATACGTTGCCCTTCGCATCTTCAATAATTAAAAAGTGTATCTGAAGTTCAGAGAGACTTCAATCTCAACATACATTCCAAGTCAGCAAAATTTAGATTAGAATCCAACATTTTCTATTCTTGTCTTCTCAAATAAAATCGGGCTCGTAGCAATCACTCAAAACTATAAAATTTTCAAATGGTTTCAAAATAACAATTTCAAGCAGTAAAAATATCAGTTGAGTATAGCTAATTGAAAAGGTAAAATTTAAAATGGGTTAAGATGTTTTTTTTGAATTATGTAGTTTTTTTCTAGAAACTTGTTTGAACTATTATTAATTCAAAAAAACACTCCTAAACTATGCATTAGGTTACAATGACCCCTAGGGAAAAAAATCTTCGCAACACAGTGCATAATATTGGGGAAATTTCACATTGAAACTAGTTTTTTGTGTTTGTTGCATAATTTGTGTAGCAGTGGGGATTTTTTCCCCAGTTAAAAATTCAATGAATATGGAAAATATACTAAGAAAGAAATAAGATAGTGTATAATGATGGGCATAAAGTGTTTTGTTCCTTGGCTTACTTAAGACATGTAGGTCAATCTCAAGACCCACATGTTCAAGCAGCTTAAGCCGATCCATATCTGGGATATGAAAAACACCATCACTAATAACCAAATCAAATTTCTTTTAGCTGGCTCGCAACATCTCCAGTGCCTTGTCATCTCGATTCATTGTCTCAACTTCTCCAACTATATGCATATGAAATTTAAATAAAACATGGGAGATTTGTTGATAATGTCTATCAAGAAAAAGCTTGTGTCATCCTTCCTGAGTGAACATCTATCGAATAGAATGCATAATAAGTCTTTTGGTATTTTTTTAGTTTCATCGTTTTAATGAAATTTTAGTTTTTTGCTGAAGAATAAATATCTTTCTTTAGGCGTGCCATGATATAATTATGCTTAATTTCTCTAGATTCATTTGTAACAACACATCTACTTATATAGGATATGGACTATGGGAATGATAAGCTAGAAGTTACTGTTGTTTATGAACCCAAATTTTGTTGATCTAAACGAGGACTTCCTCTTAGTTGTTCCAGAAGAAAAGAAGGCGAAGGGGATCTTCTTGAAGAGGTATGTATTAAATGGTAAAAGCTATGAGAATTATACAATATTTATGCTGTTAATAGCAACCTGATATGAGAATTATACCAACCCAATACGATCTTTATATATTTACATAGCTGACATCATATTTATTTTGGGTTCAATAATAACAACACAGTAGCAATGTGGGATATTATTTATGTTATCTTGATGCATGAAAACTATAGTTTTGTATCTGATATAATAGAGCCTGGACTGTGTTTAAGGGCTCTCTCTCATAGAGTTATATTTGCGTTATTTTGATCCATGAAAACATTATTCAATTACTTTAGAATTAATTTTCCTCGTTGTTGTATATGTCTTATGCATTTGATTTGATTTAATTCAATTTCACTTGTATAAGTGATCAACAATCAAGAAAAGTAAATAAATACATTATAATATAACTATTTTATCTTCTATAGTATTATGAAACTACTCATAAGCTAAACTTTTCATCTTTCTTTTTGCATGAGAAAAGGGAAGAAATCATTATCCATTACACACCTATTAAGTACATAACTCTGCTTGCAAATAAATTTTTTGAACTGTTACATTACATGCCATCATAAAGAGTCCTTAAGACATTGATTAATACCCTGCTAACTTTTTTATATCAGAAGCATAACTTTATTAGTTTATTTTTTCGTATTATGTTTATGGGTTAGTGTCTCTTAAGATTCATGAAAATGGACTTTTGGGAAATTTAAGAGGTCATGTAACACATGTAAAATCTCTCTTCGTGACCTTTCAAATTTCCCAAAAGTCAATTTTGAAAGGTTAATATTATCTTTCGTATTAGGTACTTTATGATCTTTAATTAACTACCATGAAATATAATATTGAGTTGAGTAAGTATTTGATTAAGACATCAAGCAAATGGAACATCATTATTACAGATATCAACTGTCCTACGTATTTTACCGTCCACATAGTAAGCAAAGGGGAAAATGAAGAGAGTGAATCCGATCCATATTAACCTCGTATTGTTACTTTTCTTCAGGAGCTACCTAAAGGCAGTTGGTATTGTTCGCACTTCGCACTGCACTTATCAGATTTGCAAAGATATAATATATTCATTGATTATAATTTCAAAACATCTTTTTTGGGGGGTAATTGTATTCAGATGTTATATTCGATGCATTTTATAAAATCACTCTATTTAGAGTGGAAACTTAAATCAAAATGTCAATGTTGAATATTGTGTCCTTATTTTTGTGGACTATTTTTTTATATGTTCTTAGGATTTGAATAGTGCGACAAGAATAATTGAATATGTTTAAATTCCAAACATGATACCTATATATATATATATATAGTACTGCTCTTGTGCGGACCGATCCGTATTTTAAGAACGCGGACCGGATATGTGTCACCTGGCGGTGAGCCCAGAAAAGAAAGAGAGTATGCCTATAATTTAGCCGATAATTTCTAGCCTCACCGCCAGGTGACCCATATCCGGTCCGCACTCTTAAAATATTGACTGGTCCGCACAAGAGCAGTACTATATATATATTACTAACGAACCTTTATCGTTACAAAATCAGACAAATACAAAACATGTGCAATAAGGTAATCGAGGGATTATAACATGTTAGCCTGAAAATATACCTAGGGGATGAATATTTTGGAGTTTTGCTATGAACAGAAACGAATATTTAAATTAATTTCTGCAAGGCACGTTCTGGGAACGCTGTCTTTTAGGCAAAATTTCTCCCAATTTGGTTCAGACAAAACCGGGAGTACACTATGGGTTTTATACAATATGCCTTCAGGATACAATGTAGTGTATGGACAATTGTTTAATATAAACTATATACTATTTGATCAAACCGAGAACACTCTGAATTTATAATCTGATAATACCAAAATTTAGAGGACGAAGAGAGGAGAAGTTAGCAATTTTTGGTGTCCAAAAGAGAGGCCTGGAACTCTTTTTATAGCCATTTATGTGACTGTTCTTCAATAGTCACAGCTCTTCATGTAATGACTCTGCAGCAACTATTGGATCGTGCCTATTTGGAACAGCTTCGATCTAATGGTTCATATTTGGCATCCCCTCATAAGCGAATGGACATCCCCTATACGAAACACTATGAGTTCATCTAATGGCTTTGATCAAGTTGTTTCGAATATTAAACCTTTTATCAGATCATTTAATCATAGCCTTTGGTCTGTTTTACTTCGTCAAAACTTTAGGCTCCCACTACGAAGCGCCAACTACGTGTCAAAGCACGCAATGCACTATAAGTCACCCAATCGGCCTTTCACATGTCGCGTGTTGCGTTTACACGTGTCATGTGTCGCGTGTCGCGATTGGTGGTGCTTAAGCACCATCGCAATGCGTAGGATCATAGCCTCTTGTTGACTTGTAAACTAAGAATCTTAGTTGTCCTTTAGTTGATATACCACTACTTTTTGTAGTAATATTCCAATGTGTGACTTTAAGCACTCCCTTATCGTTCACATGCATTTGCTTATGTTTCTTCCTTCTAAAAATAAAACCCAAACTAAAATATTAAAACACCAATTCCACTCTGCCTTTTCCAATATTTTTACACATATCAGGTACATGAAGTACATCAATAAGAGTAAAAGTCTTTCCAGAAGTTAATTTTAATTCCAGTGTGCCTTTTCCAACTACATTAGTGCAAAATATTATTTTCCATCTTCACTTCTTTTCCATCAATTTCTTGATATATTTTTAATGAAGAGCGTTCTTTGCATATGTGGACCTTTGCGTCAATATCCATCCACCATCCACTTTCATTTTCAATTGAATTTTCTATGCATACAGTAGCAATAGTATCTTGAACATTGTTGGTTTCCTTTGACCCTTGTTTTTCCTTAAATGCCTTCTTTTTAAGACGACATTCTCCAAAATATTGGCACGGTTTCTCACAGAATAAACATTTTCCCTTATTTTTCTTATTTGCACCTTGATTCTTGAATTTTTAATCATTCTTTGCTTTAAATTTTGAGTTTTTGGTAAACTTGGATTTTTTATCCTCAGCTATATTGGCGTTTGAATGACCCTTACCTTGTTCATCCTTCTTTTCTCGAATACGAGTATCATCTTCAATACGAAGGTGACGAAGAAGGGATTCCACGGTATAATTCTTCTCCTCATGATTGATTTTCTTCTTAAATCCATTCCAAGAGGATGGAAGTTTTAAAACAATCACCCCTACTTGAAATTCGTCTTGAAGATTAATTCCAGTGGCTTTGAGGTCACCAATAATCTGTTGGAGTTGATGTGCTTGTGCACCGACAAATTTATCATTACTCATTCTAAAATTCATATAGATTGAAATCAGAAACTTACAGTTGCCCGCTTCCTCATTTTGATACTTTATCTCCAAAGCCTTCCATAATTCCTTTTTCGTAAGAATGATTCAATGAGCGCTATAAATAGTTTGAGACAAAGCATTGAGGATGTGTCCTCGATGTGACACCCCGCCAAATTAAATACCGGGCGATCACTCCTTTATTAAATTAATTCAAGGTGAACAGTTGGTTCATTCTAAGCACCACTGTCGATAAAAATAAATTTTCCAATTTAACACCCTAATTAATTAAACTAAGTGTCAAAACCATTTTCATACATACTTTCCAAATTTTATTTAAAGAAAAATCATTTATTTTATTAACAACATTCAATAAGTAAGAATCACACCACATTAAATTCTGCAACATAATCCAATTAATGTAAAACATTCGTCAATCGAATGTCAACATACGAAATCTAAAGTCACACATCCAAACTGAATAAATCCCATAGTAACAATACTGGAAATAACTTAAATGCAAATGTCCAATATCAACGGAATAATGGAAAAAGCTACACATTCCCAACTAAATGAAAGTACTAAGAGTGGATCCGAATGAACGAAGTCGTCTAATCATGAGACCTGCAACTCCCACCTAAGATGCAGCGCGTTTCTTCCAAGAGATCCTAAGCAAGATGCCCCTGTGGCTGGGCACCTGTAAAACATACATATATATACAAGAGGGAGAGAGAGAGAGAAAAAGAAACGGGTCAGAGCTCGATAGTGTGTATGATTTAAAATTCGTTTAGAAAGTATTTAAATTGATACAGGCCAATGCAACAACATATTAGTGCGACACTCTCTTGAGAAATTCTCACCCCTCGTCTAATGTGCACACCTATCGCACTAACCTTCCCAACGGTCTATCTTATCATTTTATCACACTAAACTTCCCAATAATTTAGCTTATCTTAAGTTACTCGTAAGATTTCAAAACCGAACAATAACATTGTTTAAAAAGGATACGTCCAATTAGTAGCACAATTCTCGTTTTAGCTTCATTAATTTATAAAGTTTCCCAGTGTCATATTATACTTTTCAAACAAGTATTTCCGATTTATAGTCCAGAATTATTTCGCACTTACCATATCACAGCAACAGTTTAAATTTCCCAAATTTCAGATACATATATTAAGCACTCGTATATACATTCTAACAGCACCAACATACAAACTATGGTGCAGGCATACTCTGTTATCCAATCCCCGTATCACTCACACTAAGGGATATACAAGTTCGGAATCACTCTCGAACTGTATCAACATATGTACACAAACAAGGTTGAGGCGAAGCATAGATTCCAAGTCTCTAAGAGGTCAGTACATACCCTCACGTCTCTTAGGTCCGTCTGAACTATCATTCCGATAGCCTGTACCAAAGGATATCTATCTCCTAGGGTACGACTCAATATCCCCCATAAGGCAACACATGATAAGATCGTCCCAGCATGGTAACCTCAGGGATAGCAAGTAGCGCGGGCATGGTTTTCACACGTATGTAATATATGCATACATAATCATATAAATATACCCCTTGTTATCGTATCAGTATGGGTTTCTCTTATCACCCATAATTACAATATTTATCCTTAATTTTTCAAATTAAGTATTTGGTATAAGGGTTCGTCTTTAACCTTAACTCGAAGGGTCTTCCCATTTATTTCGTGACACTCGTGGGCTCTAACCTCCCAAGTATAAAATTTAGTAAGTATTATCTTAAGGTTCCAACGTAACTCTCTTACGCACCTCTCCTTTTAATACATAAATTCATCGACCCTTAAGTAATTATACTAAAATGCAAATCCTCGTCTCACATTAAAAGTCCCCAATATTTATTCATATAACATACTGGTCTTCCCTATCTCCCAAAAAATTCTATTAAGGATGCCCAAAAATTATTTCATGACAAATTAAATTTAACTCATTTAATAAGGGAAATAGAAGTCTGCCAGGAGGGGTCGATCGATCGAGGTTTCGGGCTCGATCGATCGAGCCTTCGATTGATCGATGCTCTGGGCTCGATCGATCGATCAAGCAGGTCTGTGAAAACTGAAATTCTGCAGTTACGGGTTTCATCTCCAAACATCAACAATTTCCATCTTTTCTAATCCCAATCGCCCCAGAATTTATACTACTAACCTTAAATCATCATATTAGGTATTTTCAACGTAAAACATGTGGATTTCTATCATTTGATCAAGGATTTACAGCCCCAAAAGTTAATTAACTATCAAGAACCCTAAAATTCTCTTAATCATGGTTCTAACAAGTAATTCCAGAATTTTCTTCTAATACATCATTAAAATTTTGTGGATTATTCTTCTACATCACCAAAAATTCCCAGAATAAGATTTAAGTCTTTACTACATGCAAATCCTTATCACAATTTGGGTTTTCTTCCATATATTTCATCCCTAATCATTCCTAAACTAATATGGAAATTGCACCAATGAAATAAGCAAGATAAACACTTGCCTGGGATTTTCAGAAGTCTCGATTGCGGTTGATTTTGGTGTGGTTGCGTTCCCCATCTCGCGATCTATGCATTGGTGGTGGCGGCGGTGCAAACCTTTGAGTTTTGTGCCTTGGAATTGCTTGAGAGCTCTCTCCTCTCTTCTCCAATGGCCGTTCTAGGTTTTGGGTATTCTAACCCTAGGTGACAAACTCAATATCAGATATAGCCCCTCTAATTTTCGTGGGTTTAATTACCCAAAAATGTGAAAGGACCAAAAAGCCCTGCCGGGTTACTAATTAGGCCTAAAAACGCCCCGAGACCCAAACTACACCCCCGGCTACACTTTTCTGACTATATCGACCCTTCCGGACGCGTTGGTGCACTCAAAATGACCATACGGGAAACTTATAAAATATTCACTTTTTATTTATCAAAATTTAGTCCCGACGCGACACGAGCACGTCCCGACTTAAATTTCCGAAATTGTCATTTAACTCACTCATGACATTCAATATAACCAATATAATATATTACTTCGCTCATTAGTAATATTCAACAAATTTCCTATAATTACTAACTCTCGTCACGTTAATAATTATAACATAATTAATTTCGGGATTTTTATTAAATAATTCACTCACATTAAAGTTAATAAATCCCCAAATTAATATAGCATAAAAATACGGGGTATTACATACTCCCCCCCTAATAACGGAATTTTATCCCGAAATTCAAAAAATAAGGCATACCTGGTAAAAATAACTCTGGATATCTCTCGCGCATATCTGCCTCGCGCTCCCAAGTGGATTCCTCCACATTATGATTCTGGCACTGGACCCGCACAAGTGGAACTATCTTCGACCTCAATCTCCTCTCACTATAGTCTAGGATAGCCACCGGTATCTCCTCGTAAGAGCTATCAGGCTGTAAGTCGATCTCATCTATCGCAATGTGAGTATGGGCCATATCATCCCGAAGATACCGTCTCAACGACGAGATGTGGAATACATCATGAATGCGATGTAAATGCTCTGGCAGTCCCAACCTGTATGCAACCGGCCTAATCCTCTCGATAATGGGAAATGGTCCCACGTACCTCGGAGCCAACTTCCCCTTCTTCCCGAACCTCATCACTCCCTTCATAGGAGATACACGCAATAACACTTGGTCCCCCACACTAAACTCCCGGAAGAACCGTTTCGCATCGGCGTAGCTCTTCTGCCTGTCCTGGGCTACCCAAATGCGACTCCTGATCATCTCGATCCTCGCGGAGGTCTCTTGAATCACCTCTGGTCCTACCAACTTGTTATCCCCCACTTCGAGCCAACATGCTGGGGAACGACAAGGCCTGCCATACAAAGCCTCAAATGGAGCCATGCCAATCGTGAACTGATACGAGTTATTATAAGCAAACTCTACCAGTGGAAGGTATGGCTCCCAACCTCCTCCAAAATCAAGAACACACATGCGTAGCATATCCTCCAACATCTGATTAGTAAGCTCTGTCTGTCCATCTGTCTGTGGGTGATAAGCTGAACTCTTCCTCAACTCAGTACCCATAGCCTCCTGAAAGCTCTCCCAAAAACGTGACACAAAAATCTTGTCTCTATCTGACATAATATTCAGGGGCACCCCGTGCAATCTGACGATCTTAGCAATAAACAACTGAGCATACTGACCCGTGGTATAATCTGTCCGCACCGGTAGAAAATGAGCCACCTTGGTCAGACGGTCTACAATCACCCAGATAGAGTCGTGGCCCCGCTTTGATGTAGGCAACCCCGTAATAAAATCCATGGAAATACTCTCCCACTTCCACGCGGGTACTTCCAATGGCTAAAGTAACCCTGAAGGTTTCTGATGGTCCACCTTCACCAGCTGACAGGTCGAACACTTGGACACAAACTCAGCAATGTCCTTCTTCATCCCACTCCACCAGTATTGTCTCCTCATTTCCTGGTACATCTTATCCCCTCCAGGATGTACCGCAAATCGGGACTCGTGAGATTGGGTCATCACCGCATGACGTAATTCAGCCCCTTCAGGAACTACCAACCTCCCATTAAACCTCAAACCCCCATCAGAACTAACAGAATAGGACTCAGCACCCTCGGCTAAAAGTCGTACAATCTGCTCCTAGAAAAATGGGTCTATGGTCTGTGCCTGTATCACCCTCGTAATAATATCGGGTGTGACTAACATCACGGATATGAAAGAACGGGCTACTGCATCCTGGTGACCCAACTCCTTCCACTTTGCTTTCCAGACGTCTGCTACCTCGTCTATTAGTCTACGACTCAACGCATCAGCAACTACGTTGGCCTTCCCCGGATGATACTGTATATCGAACTGGTAGTCCTTCACAAACTCTAGCCATCTGCGCTGACGCATATTCAGCTCTCGCTGAGTGAATAGGTACTGCAATGACTTGTGGTCTGTGAACAAATGGAATTTCTCCCCCAATAAATAGTGCCTCCATATCCTCAATGCAAAGACGACCGCTGCTAACTCCAGGTCGTGGGTGGGGTAATTCTTCTCATGCGGCTTAAGCTCGCGGGAGGCAAAAGCTATTGCCTTCTCCTCCTGCTGAAGTACTCCCCCAAGTCCCCGTAAGGACGCATCGGTGTAAACCAGGTACTCCACACCCGGCTTCGGTAACGTAAGGACTAGTGCTGAAGTAAGCTTGCCTTTCAGCTCGTCGAAAGCCAACAAACAAGCATCATCCCAAACATATGGTACCCCCTTGCGAGTCAGATTTGTCAGTGGACCCGCTATTTTGGAGAATCCTCGAATAAATCTCCTGTAGTAACCAGCTAACCCCAAGAAACTACGCACTTACGTCGGTGTTGTGGGTTGTCCCCACTCCCTCACCGCTGACACTTTACTCGGGTCAACTGCTATCCCCTGCTCAGAAACATCATGCCCCAAGAACTGTACCTCTCACAACCAGAATCCGCACTTCTCGTACTTAGCATACAACTGATGCTCTCATAGAGTCTGAAGAACCTGCCTCAAGTGCTCGGTATGCTCCTCCTCGGAGTGTGAATATATCAAGATGTCATCTATGAAGACGATGACAAACTGATCCAAGAACTCTCTGAATACTTGGTTCATCAAGTCCACGAAAATGGCTGGAGCATTTGTGACTTCGAACGGCATCACCCTAAACTCATAGGACCCATATCTCGTCAAGAAGGCAGTCTTTAAAACATCCTTCTCTCTAATACGCAACCGATGGTACCCCGACCTCAGATCTATCTTCGAAAAGAAAGTTGCTCCCCTCAACTGGTCGAACAGATCATCGATTTGAGGCAACGGATACTTATTCTGTATCGTGAACTTGTTCAACTCCCGGTAGTCCACACACAATCTTAGTGAACCATCTCTCTTCTTCACAAACAGGACTGGAGCGCCCCAAGGTGAGGTACTCCTATGAATGACGCCTTAACCTAACAGCTGCTCTATCTGATCTCGTAGCTCTCGCATCTCTGCCGGAGCCATACGGTACGGTGCGCGTGCTATAGGTCTCGTATCTGGAAATAAATCTATGACAAAGTCTATCTCATGACTGGGGGGTAGGCCTGGTATCTCCTGAAACACAACGGAATACTCCCAGACAACTGGGATCGACTCTAAGGGAATCAGGACCTCCTTAGAGGTATACTCCTCTATGTCATACAAATGAGCGGTCGAACCCCCCTCTAGGTGAGGCCTCGCCACTACAAACATCTCTTTCCCCGGATGGCAAAAACAATGCTCCCACCGAAGCAATTAATCATGGCTCTATAAGCTGCAAGCCAATCCATACCGATAATCACATCATGCTCATGCATGTATAAGACTAACATGTCTGCAGATAATACCAAACTACCGATCTCTACCCCCACTCCCCGGCATATAAAGAAAGTAAGGGACCCACTCCCCAGTGGTGAGTCTACACATGTCACGGTGCTCTCTGCTGTGGCTAACAAACCTAAGGCCTTCACAAAATGCGTAGCTATAAAACAATGTGTTGCCCCCGTATCAAACAAAACTCAACCCATAGTACCATGGATAGGAAGCATACCCTCAATCGCGGGTGGTGCCTGTGGAGCTGCTGCCTGGTGGACGTTATATACACGTCCATACTGTAACTGCCCCTGTTGCACAGAAGCTGCTAGAACGGCTGGTAGGGCTGGCACCTGGGCGGGAGCTGGGAGGGCAGGTGGAAAAAGTGGCCTCTGTGGCTCATTACGGGCTCCCTGCTGCTGTGGGGACCTATCACCCTCCGGACAATCCTAACGTCTGTGGCCATGTTTACCGCATCCAAAACATCAGCCTCTGAAGTTTCCTCCCCTCTGTCCCTGCTGACCACGGCCCTGCTGGCCGTTACCTCCCCGCCACTGGCCCCGTTGGCCTTGATTAGCACGCTATTGGCCCTGCTGCTGACCCTGTTATCGGTGTTGGCCTTGCTGGCCCTACTGATTAGGCTGGCCCTGCTGATTAGGCTGGCCCTGCCTATAACCCCCAAATACCTACCTGGAATCGCCTGAACGGAATCGCTTAGCAGGATTCCCCTGATGGGAACTCTGCTCATGGTGACGAGTCTGTCCATGAGATGGTGCCTCACTGGCATTATTACCCCTGGTCCTGCCCTGCTGGCTGGACTCTCCTGCTCTCTTGCTTCCCTGAAGATGGAAGCGTTGATCCAGGCAATGTAGCAACGCGGCATTGAGTATATCAGTGAAAGTATTTAGGGATAAATTCCCAATAAGGTGCTGACGGATCCTCCAAGCTAACCCGTCTACAAACATCATAATCTTCTTGCTCTCAGTAGGTGCCTCATCTGGCACAATGGTGAGAAGTCTCGTGAACTCCTCTACATACTCCGCTACGGTAAGACTCTTTTGCTTCAGATTCAGTAATTTCCACCTCATCTCTGTCTGCACTGCAGGTGGAAATTACTTGCGGTCAAACCGCTCCCAGAACGACTGAATAGGGATCGTGTCCCTCTCCTCCAAAGTGGTAGTGGAATCCCACCACTGCAATGCGACTCCCACCAGCTTAAAGGAAGCCAATAACTGCTTTTTCACGTCAGTGCACTCATACATACGGAGATGCCGCTGGATGTCTTTCTTCCATTGGCTAACTGTGACAATATCGGAGCTACCAGAGAACTCAGGGGGATGCGCTTTCTGAAAAGCATCCCTAACCCTCTCCCATGCAGATGGGAGTTGTGCTAGTAATGGCGCCACTGCCTGAACCTGGGGTGGAGCCTGCTGAACTACCGCTAGTGCGGCATTCACCGCCTGAGAAACAATGGCGGCTACATCATTTGCATTCATTGTGCCTGGTGCTGGAGCTGCTGGCTGCTCGGCCTGGGCACGCTTATCCCTCGAAGCACGTCTCGAAGGCATCTGAAATGTGAAAAAGTTTATTAGTCTACAGTTATTATCAAATCTCAAATAGCTGAAGACTTAAACGTAAAAGCAAGAGTACAACAATCCTAAAAATAGGGCTCTATAGCAAAAACATTAAGCTGAAAGCGAAATAAGCCGTACAGATCCTATGGACACTAGAACCTGATTCTCTGATACCACCTGTGACACCCCGCCTAATTAAATACCGGGCGATCACTCCTTTATTAAATTAATTCAAGGTGGACAGTTGGTTCATTCTCAGCATCACTGTCGATGAAAATAAATTTTCCAATTTAACACCCTAATTAATTAAACTAAGTGTCAAAACCATTTTCATACATACTTTCCAAATTTTATTTAAAGAAAAATCATTTATTTTATTAACAACATTCAATAAGTAAGAATCACACCACATTAAATTCTGCAACATAATCCAATTAATGTAAAACATTCGTCAATCGAATATAGACATACGAACTCTAAAGTCACACATCCAAACTGAATAAATCCCATAGTAACAATATTGGAAATAACTGAAATACAAATGTCCAATATCAACGGAATAATGGAAAGAGCTACACATGCCCAACTAAATGAAAGTACTAAGAGTGGATCCGAATGAACGAAGTCGTCTAATCAAGAGACCTGCAACTCCCACCTAAGCTGCAGCGCGTTCCTTCCAAGAGATCCTAAGCAAGACGCCCCTATGGTTGGGCACCTGTAATACATACATATAAAATTCGTTTAGCATGTATTTAAATTGATACAGGCCACTGCAACAACATATTAGTGCGACACTCTCTTGAGAAATTCTCACCTCTCGTCTAATGTGCACACCTATCGCACTAACCTTCCCAATGGTCTATCTTATCATTTTATCACACTAACCTTCCCAATAATTTATCTTATCTTAAATTACTCATAAGATTTCAAAACCAAACAATAACATTGTTTAAAAAGGATACTTCCAATTAGTAGCACAATTCTCGTTTTAGCTTCATTAATTTATAAAGTTTCCCAGTGTCATATTATACTTTCCAAACAAGTATTTACGATTTATAGTCCATAATTTTTCGCACTTACCATATCACAGCAACAGTTTAAATTTCCCAAATTTCAGATACATATATTATGCACTCGTATAATATATACATTCTAACAGCACCAACATACAAACTATGGTGCAGGCATACTCTTCTATCTAATCCCCGTATCGCTCACACTAAGGGATATACAAGTTCGGAATCACTCTTGAACAGTATCAACATATGTACACAAACAAGATTGAGGCGAAGCATAGATTCCAAGTCTCTAAGAGGTCAGTACATACCCTCACGTCTCTTAGGACCGTCTGAACTATCATTTCAATAGCCTGTACCAAGGATATCTATCTCCTAGGGTACGACTCAATATCCTCCATAAGGCAACACAGGATAAGATCGTCCCAGCGCGGTAACCTCGGGGATAGCAAGTAGCGCCGGCATGATTTTCACACGTATGTAATATATGCATACACAATCATATAAATATACCCCTTGTTATCGTATCAGTATGGGTTTCTCTCATCACCCATAATTACCATATTTATCCTTAATTTTTCACATTAAGTATTTCGTATAAGGGTTCGTCTTTAACCATAACCCGAAGGGTCTTCCCGTTTATTTCGTGACACTCCTGGGCTCTAACCTCCCAAGTATAAAATTTAGTAAGTATTCTCTTAAGGTTCCAACGTAACTCTCTTACGCACCTCTCCTTTTAATACATAAATTCATCGACCCTTAAGTAATTATCCCAAAATGCAAATCCTCGTCCCACATTAAAAGTCTCCAATATTTATTCATATAACATACTGGTCTTCCCTATCTACCAAAACATTCTATTAAGGATGCCCAAAAATTATTTCATGATAAATTAAATTTAACTCGTTTAATAAGGGAAATTGAAGTCTGACAGGAGGGGTCGATCGATCGAGGTTTGGGGCTCGATCGATCGAGCCTTCGATCGATCGATGCTTTGGGCTCGATCGATCGATCAAGCAGGTCTACGAAAACTGAAATTCTGCAGTTACGGGTTTCATCTCCAAACATCAACAATTTCCATCTTTTCTAATCCCAATCGTCCCAGAATTTATACTACTAACCTTAAATCATCATATTAGGTATTTTAAATGTAAAGCATGTGGATTTCTATCATTTAATTAAGGATTTACAACCCCAAAAGTTAATTAATTATCAAGAACCCTAAAATTCTCTTAATCGCGGTTCTAACAAGTATTTCCAGAATTTTCTTCTAATACATCATTAAAATTTCGTGGATTATTCTTCTACATCACCAAAAAATCCCAGAATAAGATTTAAGTCTTTACTACATGCAAATCCCTATCACAATTTGGGTTTTCTTCCATATTGGTCATCCCTAATCATTCCTAAACTAATATGGAAATTGCACCAATGAAATAAGCAAGATAAACACTTGCCTGGGATTTTCAGAAGTCTGGATTGCGGCTGATTTTGGTGTGGTTGCGTTCCCCGTCTTGCGATCTACGCGTTGGTGGTGGCGGCGGTGCAAACCGTTGAGTTTTGAGCCTTGGAATTGCTTGAGAGCTCTGACCTCTCTTCTACAATGGCCGTTCTAGGTTTTGGGTATTCTAACCCTAGGTGACAACCTCAATATCAGATACAGCCCCTCTAATTTTCGTGGGTTTAATTACCGAAAAATGTGAAATGACCAAAATTCCCTCCCGAGTTAATAATTAGGCCTAAAAACGCCCCGAGACCCAAACTACACCCCCGGGTACACTTTTCTGACTATCTCGACCCCTACGGACACGTTGGCGCACTCAAAACGACCATACGGGCAACTTATAAAATATTCACTTTTTATTTATCAAAATTTAGTCCCGACGCGACACGAGCACGTCCCGACTTAAATTTTCGAAATTGTCATTTAACTCACTCATGAAATTAAATATAATCAATATAATATATTACTTCGTTCATTAGTAATATTCAACAAATTTCCTATAATTACTAACTCTCTTCACGTTAATAATTATAACATAATTAATTTCCGGATTTTTATTAAATAATTCACTCACATTAAATTTAATAAATCCCCAAATTAATATAGCATAAAAATACGAGGTATTACACTCGACACATAAATTCATCTTCTTTCCTCTTCACACGTTTTTTCTTTACTTCTTCGGTGTCTTCGAGTGTGGGCTCAGGAATTTGCTCAAGATTTTCATCTAGAATGTATACTACTTTTAGTGATGTGAGGAAGAACATAAATTTCTCTGGCCAATGGGTGAAATTTCTTCCATCGAAATGGTCGAGTCGGATTAATTCTTGACTCATGACTTGGATAGATTGTGCCACTGTTGCTTCCACTTGAGTGGAGTAATTAGTAAGAATTTTTGCCTAAAACTTTGGGAGTTTTGTTATCGAAAGAACGAAATATTTAAATTAATTTATGTAAGGCGCGTTCTAGGAATGCTGTCTTTTAGGAAAAAATTCTCCCAATCCAGTTGAGACAGAACTGCGAGTACACTATGGGCTTTATAAAATTTGTCTTCTGGGTACAATGCAATGTATGGAAAGTTGTTTCATTCAAACTATATACTGTTTGATCAAACCAAGAACCCTCTAAATTTTTAATTTGATAATAGAAAAATGTAATGGATGAAGAGAGGAGAAATTAGCAATTTTTGGTGTCCCAAACACAGTCCTGGAACTCTTTTTATAGCCATTTATGTGTCTGTAAGTGCCAAGTGCGCGTCAAAGCACGCAATGCGCCCTAAGTCACACAATCACCCTTTCGCGCGCCGTGTGTCACGTTTCGCAATTGCTGTTTCTTAAGCACCACCGCAATGCGTAGGATTATAGCCTTTTGTTTGACTTGTCAACTAAGAATCTTAGTTGTCCTTTAGGTGATATACCACTACTTTTTATAGTAATCTTCCAATGTGGGACAATGTGGGAAATCACTCCCATATCTTTCACACCCATTTTCTCATGTTGCTTCCTTCTAAAAATAAAACCCAAACTAAAAAATTAAAACACCAATTACTATAATAAAAATTACAACTAAATATTCTATAATATTATATTAATGTTGAAATTTATCCAACATTCCCCCACCAATTTCAATATACACCAGAGAGGATACAAAGGATCGATTACAAAATAATAATAAAAAACTTTTGGCACTATCACTGAAATCTAGTACATAAATGAGAAGTGTCTTTCGGACTTGAACTTCCATGTAGTCTAAACAATTCAAAGCTCCATCAAGGTGCTGTGGTGAACTTGTCTTGAACCAAGGACCCTTTGAGACGAGCCGAAACTATCACGCATACTGATTTCTGAGTTTTAGAGGTGTTCTTCTAACATGCACATTTTTGGCCTTGTGTTAATCCTGATTTCACGAGCGCTTTAGGAACGGTCTTGATTCCATAGAAAGCGGCCACACTTTCGACACTCATATAGGTAAATCAACTTTAGTGATTCTGCGAGTCAAACTTATATGATTTATTAAGAAGTAATCTCCTTCCTCTAACAAGTAGAAAACCAACACTTGGCACATAGGAATGGAACTTTTGTATAAAATTCCTAGTGTTCCATAACTACAATTTAACTTGTTTGTACCACATTGAACTCTATCTATATTTTCAAGATATGAGTTGGGTTCCCATTAAATATAGTTGTGTTATTTAATAGACCTTAGTCTCATTCCTTTTGAGGTGATATATATCATTTCCCTAACAAGACCTTTAGTCAGAGGATCTCCTAAATTCTTGTTCGTTTTAACATAGTCAACTGTAATTACTCCTTCCTTGAGTAATTTTCTTATAATTTGAAGCCTCGGACTAATGTGTCTAGATTTTTCATTCTATGTTTTGTTCTAAGCTTTATAAATTGTGGCTTGGTTATCACAATTTATCATAATACAAAGAGATGGCTTTTACATAAAGGAATATCATACAACACATTTCTAAGCCATTCTGCTTCTTCACATGTATCTGCTAGGGCTATAAATTCAGATTGCATCATTGAATTTGGCACCTATGGTCAGCCCAGTACCTTTCCAAGGAACCTAGATTCATCAAAAAAATTTCGAGAAAAACTATGTTTTGGGTTCCAAACATAACTCACACAAAAAGTCTGGGATTTGTGAATTGTAAAAATAGAGTTTTAAACCCTCAAAAAGATGGAAAATAAACCAAAAAACACTCAAAACGTATTCCGTTAAAACAAGTGTTTTCTCCACTCGAAATATAGTAGCCTCACACCCTTTATATAATGAAAATCAAGGCGTTGACATGTCAAGGCAAAACTTCTCATTCGAACAAGAAGCGACGTCGTTCAAGCGAGATTTGATCTCGTTTGAATGAGAAACGATGTCGTTCGAACGACATTGTGCACGTGTCACTTTTTGTACAGTCTTTTATGAAACTTGGAAACCTCAAAACTAATACTATTTACGAGATCATAAAAGTTTATCCAAACCTTTTATGAATAAAATCATTTAAAATCCATTCTAAAATTATTTTTCATAAATAAAAAAATATTTTTCTTTTCATAAAAATATCCCAACACTTTTTATGCAAAATGTAAATGGAACTAAAACACATTTACCAAATTTGTCCTTGTTGGGCATAATTGTTAAAGTTGTCTTCAAATTCGGATCATCTTCGAAGATGAGATCTTCTCATTTCTTTGATGACTTGTATATGTATACGATATAGTAAATTGATAACGGAAAATAATGTCCTTACAAATCTCCCCCTATGTCTATGTCGGTACAAAATAAAAATATTCGAATTATCAAACAATGACCTATACAAATCTACCCTCCCAAAAACTCAAATATGGAAAGATAAACTGAACACATCTTCAAACTTGTCTTCAACAATCAACTTTTCAAATCTCCAAGATTTTCTCATCAGGGTGTGAAATCCAAACATCTTCAATTGTACCTACACACATGAGACAGAGCAAAAACCACGTGACATATCGAGTTTGAAATGATATAAACATAAAGCAGGTAAGCATAATCAAAACTCCCCCATGAAATCATAATTCGTTCTCCCCCTTTTTATTTGTTCTAAATAGACAAGGAAAAGAATAAACCGAATAAATAAAATTGGGGTGTCATGGTAAACAAGCAAACAAACTATTTTTTAATTTTTCAATTTTTTATACAAAAATCAAAAATATGATGTTACAAAAAAATGACACACCATGAATTTATACTCAGATAACCAAATCATGGAAATGGAATGAATGGGTGCGAACAAATTCGATAAGAAAATTAATTCAATCATATCATATGTGCAAGATGCATAAGTTTACTCCCAATGAATGAACATCAAAAGTAGTCCTTAGGTGTAGAGTTTCTTGAATTTAGGTGGCATTGCCTTAATCATATCAACAAATCGAAGTATAAATGATTTCCACCCCAATAACGTCCAAAACTATGTAATGCTTTTTTATGACTTTCAAGGATGTGCAAACCATATTGAATTTTCCAACCAAACTCCCTCATATATAATTTCTTTTTGCGGTGATCTAAATTCTCAATCATTGGAGAATTGGTGAATAAACCTAATGGCCCATTTTTGGTGTATATATCTTTTTATTGCCTTTTAATTTTTTCGGGATCTTTTAAATCTCATTGGACCCCGAATAATTTTCAATTCCTCACTTTTTTAGGTCCATTTAAATGGTGGCTTAATCGCAAAGGATAAATGAGTACCATTCGTAGCCCTTAGCCATTTTTCAAAATAAAACACACAAATCTCACAAACGGTTTATAACATGCACTACTTTTTATCACGGTTTATCGCATTTGGTTTATTGTATTGATAGAATTGAAGCGAAAACACTCAACCAACATGTGATAGACAAGCACAAACATCAAACAAATCCGTTCATGTGAGAAATAAAGGACAAATAGAGTCAATCATGTAGGTAGTAACACTATATCATCTCAAAGACTCTAAACTTTGTAAATCACATGAATGACAAAATATATTGTCTCAAAACACTATCAAACAGTCATATGGATATGGCATGAAGTTGTTACTTCGTCATCCTAAGTGTGCATTCATATAAGGTTAAAACAAACTACAAATCTCTTTCTGAATTTTTTTAATTTTTTTCTAAAAAGAGAAAATCTATTTCTATTTTTCAAACACTGTTAAGAAACAACCCAGCAGAACGATTAACATATAGCAGAAAGAAACAGGGACTGCAAACAGAATATTATTCCATGGGTCGTTCGAAGGAGATGCCATGTCGTTCTAATGACAGGCTATCTCGTTAGAACGAGAAAGTCAAGTTTTCCTAGATTACACAGAAAGACATGTAGTTTTGTCCAATGAAAAAATTCATAAAAAGATTTCCTAGAATGGACTAACAGTTACAAAATGGTGCTAAAATAGTACCAAAAATAAGAAAATAAAATAAAATACAAATGGTACATACTAGTAATAGGCAAACGTATCATCATGTAAATCACCCAATGCTAGGAAACATGTTTAGACCTCAACCGGGAAGTGCGGTGGAGTTCTCCAAAGATGGTGACATCTTTTGAAACAACTCCGTTAAATCATGTGAATTCTTGACCAAAAACTTTACTTGGTCGCGAATATGTGAAAAGTCTCTATAATTGTGTGCAAGCAAAGTATTATAAGTGGGTGCATGCACGTGAGCATGTGTAGTGGCATAACTTGGCACGAAACCCAACTTAAAACAAAATTCCCTAAGGTGCCCTCGCGTTTTTCAATGGGAGCAGACATAAACCGGCCTAGTAATTAATTTTTCAAAAATTTTAGGATGTGTTCTCCTAACGGGAATAGGACGCCTAGGTGCGTTGGGGTGAGAAACACGTGAATCAATCACCAAAGTGGGAATCGGCTCGAGTGAAACAAAAGACGTGGACGCACTATCATAACCTTTTCCTAAAATCTCATCACCACCAAAAACGGGATTAAGAACCATCTTTTCAACCTTCTTAGAGGCATTCTCTAAAGGTACTTTGACCTCCTAGGCACGTTCGAGATCACTCTCGAGTTGGGATACACATATCGTCAGACTAGACACTGTGTTGGTTAAGTCACACTTATCCCTTTCCAACACTTCCTTCTCTCTTTCCAAATCTAAAACCCGACGACCTAAATCTCTATTGTACCTTTTTGTTTTCAACGTCTAGGTGTACAAATCCGTAAAGACTTTTTGGATCTCACTTTCATCTCCACTCTCAAACTCGTTCTCATTTCCACTAGAAACACTTGACTCATCGTCGTCGCTCTCGTGGACATTATCATCGGGGGACAAAGTGGGTGAATTCACATGACTCAAAAAATCTACACACATCCCATGATCTAAACCTTTTTCGAACTCGTCTTTCTCATCATCTCCCTTACTATCACTAAGAGTGGCAGGCATGGCTATTTTCTTCCCCTTTCTCTTAAGCCTAGTAGCACATTCAAAATCCCTATGCCCTTTCCCTTGACATTAAAAACAAATCATATCATCTAAATATTAACCACTCACTTCCTCTTTTTCTCTCTCATTCTCTTTTTCATTGCCCTCTGTGGCCTTTTCTTTCTTTTTATTTTTCTCAAATGACTTTTTAGTGAAAGAATTATTTTTGTTCATTTTGAGAAAGTTTTTAAAAAAAATCGAAAACAAGGCCACATCGTCAATGCTAAACTCTGCCTCAAAATCAGACTCATATACTCTCTCTTTATTTTTCTTCCTAAATTGAGTCTTTAAAGAAATGCCTCTATCCTTAGCCTTAATATTTTGGGAAAACATGTCAATCTCATAAGTTTGTAGGTCTCCAACAAGCTCTTCTAACTTAAGTGAATTTAACTTTCCCAACGAATTCAAAATAGTGACTTTAGGAATGAAACGTTTTGGAAGAGATCTCAAAATCTTTTTAATGACACACGTGTTATCAATAGGCTCACCTAAATTAAAACTCGTGTTAATAATGTCAGACAAACGTGCATAAAACTCGTCAAAACATTCAGGCTCAGACATGGTAATGGTCTCAAATTGGGTGGCCATATTTTGTAACTTTGATTCTTTAACCGCGTGCGTACCCTCATGTGACAATTGGAGGACATAACATGCCTCTTTAGACGTGGTGCACGTCATAATTCGGCCGAAGTCGTGTGGGGTGACAGCTCTCGAAATAGCACTCAAACCACGTGAATTAAAATTAGACATTTTCAAATCATCTTCGCTCCAATAAAACATAGGTTTGAAAGAGGTGATGTTATTAGCAGTGATAGTGGGAGGAGTCCACCCTCTTTCATAAAGAAACCAGAATCGTCCGTCAATGGCTTTTAACTGGGATTTCATACGAGATTTTCAATAGGCATAATTGGACCCATCAAAAATAGGCATTCGATTATATAAGTTCTCGTTTTGAAACATTGCGACAAACTTTCAAAAATCAGTTTTTTTTCAAACAAAAATCAATATCACACAAGTTTGCGGAAAATAAGAATGCGCGATAAATTAGCGTAACTTGCTCTGATACCAATTTGAAAATGTGTGCCGTGTTCGATACTGAATCAAATAGATTCAAAATTTCTGATATAGACTTATTCAATTGGATGTCTAAATTTACACAAACCAAATAACAATTAAATCATCCCCTAAACATGCATCTACGTGTCAATTCAAATCTCAAATTTAATCAAGTGATGAACAAGCTGACAAAGACAGATTTCAGGAAAAAATCCCCGGAGGACAAAAACCTTTTATTTCTACTATAATTTGTAAAGGAACGGTTTACAATCGAATTACAACGAAAATATAATTTGACTTATGAAATACCCGCAGGTGTCGATTAGTAGTCATCAAATCAAGAACACCGCAACACTCCCTATGACACGCAGTCGAGCAACCCAGTACCTCCCATAAGTGGAACCTATGGTTAGACTAATACCTTTCCAAGGCACCTAGATTCAGTACCAAAATGCCCAGCAAAACTATGCTTTGGGTTCCATAAAAAACTCACACAAAAGTCTGGTATTTGTGAATTGTAAAAATAGAGTTTTGAACCCTCAAAAAGATGAAGAATAAACCAAAAAACACTCAAAACGTATTCCGTTAAAACCAGTGTTTTCTCCACTCGAAATATAGTAGCCTGACACCCTTTATATAATGAAAATTAAGGCGGTGACATATCAAGGCAAAAACATCTCGTTCGAATGAAAAGAGACGTCATTTGAGCGAGATCTGATCTCGTTTGAACGAGAAACGACGTCGTTCGAACGACATCGTACACGTGTCACTTTCTGTACAGTATTTTATGAAACTTGGAAACCTCAAAACAAAGATTGTTTTTCATAAATAATTTATGAATAAAATAAATTTATGAATAAAATAAATTTATGAATAAAATAATTTAAAATCTTTTCAAAAATTATTTTTCATAAATAGAAAAATATTTTACCTTTCACAAAAATATCCCCACTTTTAATGCAAAATGTAAGTGGAACTAAAACACATTTACCAAATTTATCCTTATTGGGCATGATTGTTGAAGTTGTCTTGAAATTCGGATCGTCTTTGTATATGCGATCTTCTCAATTCTTTGACGACTTATATCGGTATACGACATACAAAATTGATAACGGACAATAATTTACTTACAGAGGAAGTCCACGAGGAGTCTCTCACCAGGATAAAGAATATGATCATTTCACCACATACTATGACCCCTCCAAGTGTAGGAATACTCGTGTAGTTATACCTAACATCCACCACGAGGTCCGTTGGAGCTCTGTTATCACAGGAGATTGACGGGCAGGAACGACCAGTCTATTACCTTAGTGGAATCATACACGGGACAGAGGTTATAGTAGCTTGGAAAGGAATTGTTTAGCCTTAGTCTTTGTAGCACACAAACTTATACAATATATGCTGTCTTTTACAATTCATATTGTAACGATATGTGATCCTATTATGTTTTTTTTAGCAACAACTATATTGATTGGTAGGGCAGCTAGGTGGTTCCTCATCCTCTCAGAATATGACTTGAAATGCGTAGTCCCTTGTGTAATCAAAAGCCAATCATTTTCAGACCTCTTGGCAATCTTTCCATCTGGGATATTTGAGTCACCACGAAAGAGCATTCCAGGAGATGATTTACAAGCCAATAACTTAAACGCAAGCGAAGAGGAATGGACGATGCAGTTCGATGGATCTTCAGCTAAGAATAAAAGAGGAGAAGGGATTATTCTTTCAAGAGATACGGAAAAAATTTGTCTTTCCTACAAGTTAGATTTCCCTTGTTCCAACAATAAAGCAGAATATGAGGCATTGGTGTTGGGGTTGCTAGAGGCCCTTCGAAGGGGAATTTTATATCAAGGGTGATTTTAACTTAGTGATTCAGCATGTAAGTGGAGAATATATGTTGAAACACCTCAGTCTGGCACCTTATAGAACAATCATTCAGAAGCTTCTCAACCAGTTCTATCGGACCAATATCAAGAGGCTTCCCCGAATAATGAACCTCCATCTAGACGACTATGCCACCATCGCTGAAAATATGATCATGAGAAGTGATACGACCACATTCGTGATTCAACAAAGAATAACTCCCTCGGTGATACAGTCAATTCAACCAATGGAGGATGACTCTAACTGGAGGGGAGAGATCAGAAAGCAATTAGAGTCTGGGGAAGGAGCGATAGAGCTTAGAGGGTTACAAATCAGGGAAACCTTTACTTCAGAAATAGAGGAGGATGGTTGTCCAGATGCATCGGTCCATAAAAAGAAGAGCGTAGATTAAAGAAAACACATGAAGAGCACTACAAAATAAATGAGATCCATCTTACAGGAGAATTTAAAGGGAGGGATACTTCTTGACTAGAATGAAGAAGGATGCAGTAGAGCAACAATGGAAGTGTGATAAGTGCCAACTGTTCTTCGAAGTAGCTAAATGCAATTTCATTAAAGCTTAACCATATTGGAGGCAGCCCTATATTGACTTCATTAAAGATGGAGTTGTCCCAATAGAGAAGATTGATGCGATGAAACTCAAACGAAGGGTCCCAAGGTTTTACATTCAAGAAAGGCATCTTTATCGAAGAGGTTACTTCAATAGGACATTGTGTTGCATCAAAAAGGAGGAAGCAGTCGAAGTATTAAAACAAGCTCATAACCCAGCTCACATAGGAGGAGCAAAGTTGTATGACCAGCTGATGATGTTGGGGTACTATTGGCCAACCATGGAAAGAGACTCTATTGAGTTTGTTCGATAATATAAAGCTTTCCAAATTCATGGAAATATGATAAATGCTCCATCGGTGGATCTACACTCTCTGTCAATAACTTACCCTTTTCACACTTGGGCGTTCGACCTGGTAGGGGAAATACATTTGACGCGACTCAGAAACTGTCTCTAATGTGCGTTCACTCTTGGCTCAAGTGCAAGCCTATCGCGTTACTAATAAACCCGATAAGTCGGGATCGTATCCATAAGGAAGTAGGAAAACAGAGTTGTGACGACGTTGGATAGATAAAGAAATCCTAACTCTAACTCTAAAAAGAAAAAGGAAAAATGATTTGATTTGTGGAATGACTACTCTATATGCAATTATGAAATTATGAAAAGATGCAATTATACTAAATTACCTAAAATACTGATGAAAAATGATTTAAAACAGTAAACTATATGATAAGAAAAACAGGATGGGAATACAATCCCCTAACCCTAGTGTGTTGCAGGTAAAATACTAATTGTAAATTTAACTGATTAATTAGACCCAGAATTTAGTACTCCCAAGCATTACGGTACGAGGTTCAAACCCTCGTCATACTTAATCTGAGGATGAGTATATAGGTATCGTGATAGTAACGCTCGAATTGCATTCTAAAGTATCCCGGTTACCCCGAGGCAAACAAGATTTAATTATCTATAATTGTCGTGTTCCTACGCGATATGGTCGTAATCAATCACTAAATTCAGAGGATTAATTTTATACACATGCAATTATTACATCAGGCTGGGTTCATGTATCCCGACCTTAGAAAATCTAGCCTAGCATGCTTAATCTAATGAAAACAATTTTGGAATTGCAGAAAACCATGATTAAACTAATGAAAATTTGTAGAATGATGTAGAAAGGAATTGGACTGAAGAAAAGTAACTCCTAATCTTAACAAAGCAGTAAAAGCAGTAATTAAGAACACTTGTAATCACAGCAATCTGATTAATCTTCAATCTTCAAATTAAAAGAATAAAGTATCACAGTAATCTGATTAATCTTCAATCTTCAAATTAAAAGAATAAAGTATCTCTGAACTAGGGTTTTCTGGAAAGAAGGGAAAATTATACTAATTCTTTGTGCTAAAAACGATAATAACTTGAGTTTATATACCCTACAGAATTTCAGGAGTTTTAGTTACACTAATACTCTCCATTAGAGGAAGATTAGAAAATTAAAATTGCGATAGCCGGACAGGTCCTCTCCTCCTAAGGACCGGTTTGCCTTTGATCCGGACCAATTCTTTTAATTTCTCGGTGGATCGGTCCTGTGTGGATCGGTTCTTTTATTTTTCTTCATTTTTGATCCGTCTTCGGTCCGGAGTTCTCTGGAATGTGGAAGTCCGGACCGGTTCTTTTAATTTATGGGTGGATCGATCTTGTGCGGTCCGGTTATTTTAATTTCTGGGAGGATCGGTCCTCTCTTTATTTGACTTTTTCTTCTATGTTTGACTGCTCATAACATTCACATCGGGACTCCGATTGGGGTGCCATTTTTCCAGTGTTCTTGTATTAAAAGCTCTTTAACTTTCCAATTGGCCCCACCTCCGGAATAAGGCTACAAAATTATGAAAATGCCCTTTACTCCCTGTTTCTTGGTTTTCTTTCACTGTTTTGAGTTCTCTTTGGCACTAACTTACATGAAATACCTGTAAAACACATAAGAGATATAGAAAATACGAAATACTTGCCAAAAAGGGTTAGTAGAATAAATATAAGCCAAATCCAATCTATTTACACCGCACGAGATCATAAAAATACTGAAATTAAGGGGATAAATGTGAATAATTTATGCCTAATCAAATCCTCCTAACTTAAAACTTTGCGAGTCCCGAGCAATGAAAAAGAATCCTAGCAAGTTTTAACTCTTGAAAATCACATTTTATTGGGATAGAATACCTTTTTCGCAGGCAAGCGATTGCATTTAGCGTATGCACCAAGCCTTTAAACCCCTAGGTCACCCTAGTAGGACGAGTGGTGTCTCGTGAGGGTTTGCAGAGAATGTACCCACAAAATTCAACTCAAAGAAGATTCAAAATATGCAAAAATTGTGTAATTCAAACTTTCCCAGAAAATAGTCATCATCAAGTCATATTTACAAGTCTCAAATTGTAGTGTGTGTGTGTGTGTGCGCGAAGCCAGAGATATAATCGCCAATTTGCACCGATTGATCATCACGTTACTTACCCGAAAATTTGTTTCGATTTCAACTTCTCACGGAATGCTCTCACAAACGAATCTCTTGGATTATGGCCATTCTCTCGATATGCGTGATATAAAGAGTAAATATAATAGACGCAAAGTCACGCATACAAGTAGAAAGATAAAATTTTTATAGTGATAGGATCTCATCGACGGATTACGGTTTTAAAATTGGGAACATTGCCTCTTTTTTGCGCATTCAACTTCTTTTATTATCTTTTGGTGTATTAGCTTTCCACGAGGTAACAAATTTCGCAATTTGGACTCGGTTAGGACTTTTTCAGGTTTTAAGGTATATTGGGTAAAATGAAAATAGTAGGGAAAGTTGGAATTGGAAAAGTCATTTATGATATCCATTTGTGCTTTTTTTGAGCTATTGCTCATTTTTTTCTTTTTTTTCACTATTTTTTCTATTTTTCACTTCTTTTTTTGCTATTTTTGTTGAGCGTATCTATTTTTTTCTTGCCCCTTTTTATGCACTTTTCGGACTTAATTTTGAATTTTTTTATTTTTCACAATTTCGAGCTATTTGGGCTTTTTGGGTTGTCAAATGAAAGGGAAAATCTATTTGGCTCAATTTGGGTTGCAAATTTTTCGCATATTTTTCTGGCCAATATTTTTGGGTGACAAACGATGGCCTACTTCGTAGTCCAAAATACCAATTGCATTACCATATGCGTTTCGAGATGAATTTAAGTTTAGAGATCAATTTTGGCACGTTTTTCAAAGCAATTTCACACATGCTTTTCATAACCGATCAAAATAAAAGGGTTGAGATCCTCGACGACTTTTTAGGTGATGAAAAGAACTTTAAGTTAACAATTAACTCGGATTGATTTAAAAACTCACAAAAAGTGATAGGCTCGAATCTCACCGGGTTTTGTTAATCTCCACACTTATTCATTAAGTCATCAATTTTCGCTCAATTTCCATCTTTAGTCAATTTCGGCTTTGTGTATTTTGAATTTTACAACTTGAGACTTCAATCCGAATTTTAATGATATTTTTGAGAAATTTGAATTCCAATTTTTATTTATTTTGAACAAAAATATTTTTGGGTTTTTCAAAATTTTATAATTTTTTTGGAAATTTCTGGGCATTTTTGAAAATTTGTGAAGTTTTAGAAATACACACTTGTGAACCCCTAACTTAGACTTTGGCATTGTCCTCAAGCAAAAAGGACTAAAATCTAACTCAAAGCGAATGAAAAGTGCGAAAAAATAAAACAAACAAATATTAAAATGCAACAAGACACTATATGACACTCATCCATGACTCAAAAATACACTAAAAATCACCACATACGCATCGGTGGTGCAACGACCTCTCATCTCTCCACAAACTCACCCGACCCCACTCACGAGGTTCGATGCTCTCCTTGTCACTCCCGTCTTCCTTTCATATACCAACGACCGGAATAAGTTGGCCCCTTGCCCATAAATAAAGGAAAGATCAAGAGACTCATCATGAGTACTCAGAAAGGGATCCCTGGGATGCTTACTCAAAGCATAGCTTGCGTGCACCGACTCGAAGGGAACCCCTAATTTTCGTTCAATTTTTGGAATGCATGGGTCGGGCTCTAAGTCGGACGAGACACAACGTTTCTCCTCTATCGCCTTCGGGCCATCAAATGGTATGGGTGGATGGTCATTGAGAAGAAACTCATCAGATTTATCTTTCCACTTGCCCTATCCTAAATGACTACATGAGTCCAATAGAGGTTGAACTTTGTTGTGAAGGCTCTCATCCACCTGCTCAAATTCTCTCTCAAATCCCGTTAGGCTCAACTCCTCTATCTCTCCCTCTTTCTTTGTTTCCACATTCCTTCTTCCTTGCTCCATCTCACAATTATTAAGTGGTGTGGGTGGGTAGTAATCGAGGAGAAAAATATCTATCGTGTCTTACCATTTTCTCTCCTATAAGAACTCATACGAACTTCTCCCAATGCCCTCTAAATTGTCACTCTCACTTGATGTAACAAGGCATACCCCTATCGGCTCTCGCATGTGGGTCCTTCCATGCTCATGTGCTGCTACTAAAAGATCCATCTTTCGCGGTTCTCCTTCGTCACCCTCGTTCTTGATATTATTAAAAATATTTGTATTGAGGGTCATGTTTTAAAATGTTAATTGCATTCTCCCACTCCGAGTATTGATGAGCGCATTAGCCATAACTAAGAATGGGCGACCAAGGATAATGGGAACATGATTGCTCGAGAGAATGGAGGGATCCTCATACCAAATGACAAAGTCCACCGGGAAGTAAAAAGTGTCTATTTGGACAATCACGTCCTCAATGATTCCCCGAGGCATCTTCACAGAGCGATCCGGGAGATGGAGAGTCATATTTGTGGGCTTGAGTGCTCCCAAATCGAGTTTCTTATAGATTGAATAGGGTAGAATGTTAACACTCGCTCCTAAATCTATTATCACCCTTTTTATTCGGTTCTTCCCTATGATGAACAAAATGGTAGGTGCACCCGGATCTTTATACTTTAACGGAAGGTCACTCGATAAAACTGAACTGACATTTTGGGCCAAAAAGACATTCTTATTTACCTTTAGCTTGCGTTTCACCTTAAGTAAGTCCTTCATGAACTTAGCGTACGCGAGAATTTTCTGTATGGTCTCGAGAAAAGGTAAATTGATCTTTACTTGCTTAAGTACATCCAAAACATCGTCCCGAGAAGTGACTTTGGAGTGCAGGACCAACTATTGAGGGTATGGGGCAGCGATGGGGGGTTTCACTTCTACCTCGAGCTCACTAGTTCCTTCTTTATCACTCTCATTCAAAGGGACATATTCGACCTCTTTCGTTCCAAGTGAAATCTCCTTGTCTTTGGTTGCATCATATGAGGGAGGTGACAAGTCAAGAACTCTCCCACTATGTAGAGTGGTAATTGTGCTACATTGCTCCGGATGGTCATGGGATGTGTATCTAACACTATTTTGACCTTGGGGAGGTCTTTGGCCCAGGGCAGGAAACTTTCCCTTCTCTTGAACACTCAACGAGGACTGTATCTTTGACAGACTTGTATTTATGTCGCTAATTAAACGATCATATCTAGCATTAGTTACAGTCTCGCTAGTGATAAATTGATTCATAGTATCCTCGAGATTTCTTCGCGGTGGCGGGATATATGATCCTTGAGGTGGTGGTGCTTGCACATGTCCTTGCATGTGTGGAGCTTGTTGAAAGTGTTGTGGTGGAGGAGGGGCAACATGGGAAGTAGGGTTCATTGCAGCATGTTGTTGCCCATAGCTAAAACCGGGATGGTTTTTCCATAAAGGGTTGTAAGAATTCCCATGCGGTGCACCGAAATTACCCTTAAATCCCCCTATACCACTTACTTGTTATTGAAGCATCACATTGTAGGCAGGTATAGTCGGGAATTCCTCAGTTGAATGACCCGCCTCACAAATTGCACACACCTTCTCAACGGGATTTGGTATGGATCCAGTTGGTCCTCTTCCACATATCCCACGTAGGTCTCGCACTTCTTTCTCAAGTATATCAATTGGACTATCCACTACAGAACTCTTTTCTACATGAAATAGGTCGGACGCCGATGGAGTGGTGGTAACTTGATGATTTCGATTTTGAGCATTAGGGTCAGATATATCCAAGGATTGGGTAGTCTCGGCGACATACCTCAAGTGAAGCTCAGCGTCGTGTGCGTCTAAGTCAACAAACGGACCACTACCCATGGTTTCAACGAGTTGCTTGGAGTTAAGATTCAGCCCATTATAGAGAAAATAAATTATTTGCGCTGAATCAAATCCATGATGGGGGCATGAAGTAACTAACTCATTGAAACACTCATAACATCGATGAAATGGCTCATTTTATGATTGTCTGAACGCTTGAATTTGAACCTTTATGGAGATTATTCGATGTGGTGGGAAGAATTTCTTGAGAAATCTAGATTGCAACTCGTTCCAAGATGGGATGGAGCTTGGAGGTAAAGACCATAGCCAGGTCTTAGCTTTATCTTTTAGAGAGAAGGGGAAGAGTTTGAGGCGGATCACCTCTTATGTGCAAGTTTGATCATTGAGAGTATCACACATATCCTCAAATTCCCTCATATGGAGATATGGCTTTTCAGAATCCATACCATGGTAATGGGGTAACATATGGATCATCCCGTTTTTAAAGCAAAATTGCCTAGCATTATACGGGAGTATAATGAATCCCAGAGTGATAGTGCGCTCGGGATATAGGAATTCTCTCAGAGGGCGGTATGGGGCCTCTTCCTCACCTTCGGCTGCACTACCGTGTTGCGACATTCCTCTCTCTCTTGAAGACTCGGTATCCTCACTTGGTTTGCTCGAAGTGTGCTCAGAGGTGTGTCCTAAAAAGGAAAACGGAGTGTTGTTTGAGATTGAGTGTGACGGTGTGGGAGGTGGAATCCAGAACTGTGGGGCGTTAGGAGTGTGAGGGCTATCTTGGTAGTACTCAACTATTGGATTTTCGTGAATGCTGGTTGGAGTATTATGGGGTGTGGGAGCGAGATCATAATTTTGCATTACCGGCTTATGAGAGATGATGGTGGATCTTTTTGTGCTTTTTGAAATTTTTATATGTTTTTGGATTTTTGAAAATTTTTGGTCAAAGTTTTAGATTGACTCGATCTAATCCTAAGTCTACCTAATTCCCCAGCAACGGCGCCAAAAACTTGACGCGACTCAGAAAGTGTCTCTAATGTGCGTTCACTATAGGCTCAAGTGCAAGCCTGTCGCATTAGTAATAAACCTGGTAAGTCGGGATCGTATCCACAGGGAAATAGGACAACAGGGTTGTGACGACGTTGGATAGATAAAGAAATCCTAACTCTGACTCTAAAAAGGAAAAGGAAAAATGATTTGATTTGTGGAATGATGACTCTAGATGCAATTATGAAATTATAAAAAGATTCAATTATACTAAATTACCTAAAATACTTATGAAGAATGATTTAACACAGTTAACTATATGATAACAAAAACAGGACGGGAATACAATCCCCCAACCCTAGTGTATTGCAGGTAAAATACTAATCGTAAATTTAACTGATTAATTAGACCCAGAATTTAGTACTCCCAAGCATTACGTATATGAGGTTGAAGCCTGCGTCATACTTAATCCGAGGACGAGTATATCGGTATCGTGATAGTAATACTCGAATTGCATTCTAAGGCAAACCGGTTACCCCGAGGCAAACGAGATCTAAAGATCTACAATTGTTGTGTTCCTACGCAATACGATCGTAATCAATCACTAAATTCAGAGGATTAATGTTATACACATGGAATTATCACATCAAGCTGGGTCCATGTATCCCGACCTTAGAAAATCTAGCCTATCATTCTTAATCTAATGAAAAAAAAATTGGAATTGCAGAAAACCATGATTAAACTAATGAAAATTTGTAGAATGATATAGAAAGGAATTGGACAGAAGAAAAGTAACTCCTAATCTTACCAAAGCAGTAATGAAGAACACTTGTAATCACAGTAATTTGATTAATCATCAATCTTCAAATTAAAAGAATAAACTATCTCTAAACTAGGATTTTCTGGAATGAAGGGAAAATTATACTAATTCTCCTGGCTAAAAACGATAATAACTTGGGTTTATATACCCTACAGAATTTTAGGAGTTTTAGTTACACTAAGACTCTCCATTAGAGGAAGATTAGAAAATTAAAATTGCGACAGCCGGACCCTTCCTCTCCTCCTCCAGACCGGTTTTCCTTTTATCCGGACCGGTTCTTTTAATTTCTGGGCGGACAGGTCCTGTGTGGACCGATTCTTTTATTTTTCTTCAGTTTCGATCCGTCTTTAGTCCGGGGTTCTCTGGAATGTGGCAGTGCGGACCGATTCTTTTAATTTCTGGGCTGAGCGATCCTGTGCGGACCAGTTCTTTTAATTTCTGGGCAGACCGGTTCTATGCGGAATGGTTCTTTTAATTTCTGGGCGGACCGGTCCTCTATTTATTTGACTTTTTCTTCTATTTTTTATTGCTCGTAACATTCACACCGGGACTCCGATTGAGGTGCCGTTTTTTCTAGTGTTCTTGTAGTTGAAAGATCTTCAACTTTCTAGTTTGACCCACCTCCCGAATAAGGTTGGAAAATTAAGAAAATACCCTTTACTCCCTGTTTCTTGGTTTTCTTTCACTGTTTTGAGTTCTCTTTGGCACTAACTTGCATGAAATACCTGTAAAACACATAAGAGATACACAAAATACGAAATACTTGCCAAAAAGGGTTAGTAGCATAAATATAAGCCAAATCCAATCTATTTACACCGCACGAGATCATAAAACTACTGAAATTAAGGGGATAAATGTGAAGAATTTATGCCTAATCAACATCCTTATTCGAGGGGGAAGATCTAGATACTAGTGGCAACAGAGTTATTTACAAAGTGGACTGAAGAGATACCACTAAGAAGGGAAATAGTAGGGGTGGTGAGAAACTTCATCACAGAATACATCATTTGTGATTTTGGAATTCCGAAGGTTCTCCTCTCTAATAAGGTCTTCATAGATGTGTCCTTGTGAGGACTTAGCAGGAGGAGAGGCCGAATGTTGTGGAGGATATACTTTGAGCTGCAAACCGATATTGGAGTTAGCGAAAGTGTGGAAGGCAAAGTGAAAATCACTTTATGAGTATGATGAGTTAAATCGTGCTTTTATGGCGGTTATGACCATCACACCTGAGATCATTATTCTGGTCATGAACGCACAGGTACGAGACCATCTTTACCAGGATAGGGTTAAGAAGTTATTATATGATCACCACTCGATAGGGTCAAATGAAGAATTGAGATTCTAGTGTAGACTAGTTGTCCCGGATGAAAAGGAGATGAGGTGAGAGATTATGTCTGAGGCTCACAGTTCATGATTTATAATTTATCCTAGCGGGGACAAGATGTACCAGGACATGCGACGTCAGTATTGGTGGATCGCCATGAACAAGGATATAATAGTCTTTATATCCAAGTGTGCCACATACCAGTTAGTGAAGGTGGACCATCAGCGTCCCATAGGTGTACTATAGCCTATTGAGATCCCGATGTGGAAATGGGAGAGTATTTTCACAAATTTCATCACTGGGTTACCTATGTCACAAAGGGCACGATTTAATTTGGGTGATTATTGACAGATTGACGAATGTGGCTCATTTTTTATCGATTCGGACAGATAACACATCAGAGTAGTATGCTAGACGTTTCCTTATTGATATTGTGAAATTGCATTGGGTATCTCTCAACATCGTGTTGGATAATGACAAGACATTTGTGTCCCACTTTTAGAGGAGCTTCCAGCAGGTTTTAGGGCCAGAGCTGAGTTTAAGTACCTCGTACCACCCACAGATCGATGGACAGACGGAGAGGATGAACTTGATGCTAGACGAAATGCTACGGATGTCCATATTACATTTTAAGGGTAGTTGGGAGCAGTATTTGCCCTTGTTGGATTTTGCATACAATAATAGCTATAAGTTCACTATTGGGATGTCACCATTTGAGGCGTTATATGGGAGACCTTTCCATTCATCCTCATGTTGGTTGGAGGTGGGGGAGAAAAAATTACTTGGGCTAGAGTTCATTCAAGATACCTCCGAGAAGGTGGAGATGATTTAGGCTAGGATTCGGATTGCCCATGATAGGTAAAAGAGTTATGTGGACGTGAGTTGGAGAACCCTGTATTTTAGTGTCGGGGACCAGGTGTTGATTAAAGTGTCACCCCGTGAAGGGAGTGGTGAGATTTGGGAATAAAGTAAAGTTATCTCACTAGTATGTGGGGTTATTCACTATCATTGAGAGGATTGGGCTCATAGTATATCAGTTGGAACTATCGGACCACTTGCAGAAGATGCACACCGTCTTTCACATATTTGCATTGCGGAGGTTCCTTAGAGACGAGATAGCTTACCCGCATATCAATATTAATGAGATAGATCTCTAGCCTGATGCTACCTATGAGGAAAGACTCAAAACTATTCCGGACCACAGGGAGCACCAACTATGATATAAGGTTGTTCCGTTGGTACGTGTATAGTGGGGATATTATAAGGAGGATGAGCCGACTTGGGAGAGGGAGGACGATATGTGAGAAAAATATCAGAAACTCTTCTAGCCAGGTAAGTTTCAAATTCCAAGGATGGAATTCAGTCATTAGGGGAAGAAGAATGTAATACCCAGTATTTTTAGAATCAGTCAATTTAATTAATTTAATTGAAGGAAATAAATTGAATCAATCAATTTAATTAATTATGCTGTGAAAAAAATAATTTATTATTATTTCCCTTTATGTGAAGTTGACTTTGCATTTTATATAATTTTGCTAGATAATAATTGCATATGTACTGAATAATTGGTATATGATGTGTGGCACAATTGAAAAATGTGGGGTGAGGTATATTATGTATGTGAGTAACAATCGATGGAAGGCATTCACTATGAATTAGTTCTACTTTAGTAAGTTAATTCTTGCACACTCTAGGGCGCTAACCCAAAATTATAAATGTTTTCTTCCCACGGGTGCTTCTAGACATGGATAGCATGAATGTGGCCTGATTAACTGTCCAGTCTCACATCGCGCATCAGACTTCAGATCAGTGACTCCGGACTAAATTGCTTTTCTATTCTAGTTGATTACCAACTTTCGATCATTGACTCTGGACTAGATTGCTTCTCCATTTTATTTCTTGCTGGTTTGAGACACTTATGAGTATGTTGAGATTTATTCATATTACGTGGATGTTGAATTTTATTATTGTCTTGAATCTTAATTTAAATCCCATTTTAAACTCAACTGTGTTTTACAAATATATGTTTTATATGGTTTGGTGTTGAGAATGATATAGATTATATAGCAAACACCATTTTTAGCGTATTGCATGTGACCAACCTTTACATGAAAAAATGGGGGTTATTATATTACAAATGTTACCTTTTGTAAAAAAATGTTTAGAAGGGAAAAAGGGTCCTTTTATATTATCAAACCTGCTATCAAACGTTTTGGACAACTTATTATAATAGCTATCATTAGAAATGGCACCCAATTGTTAATACAAGAAATAACAGCACCCATCTAAGAATAAAGGAGAACAAACGCACCCGAAACTACAAGTAACCCTTAAAAAAGTGTGGTTGTAGGAGTCAATGATGTTAAATGGCCCCTTTTGACATTTCTTATGGTGAATTACATTTTAAGTAATTTTATAAATAGTGCCAGTGAATGATATTCACCCAATAATCGCTTCATTAGTTGTGATAGGGTGGCCGCAGTAGATTATTTGCAACGAATATGAAGTTTAAATTTCATGACGAAAATATTCGTCGTCAAAGGTCATTTCGATTGTCATGGAAAAAATTCTAAAAAATAGTTAAAATCGTCCCTACTAAATAAAAACTTATTACTACTGAATAAAAAATCGTCGCTACAGAATAAAATTTTGGCGCGGTAAAATGACACATGATTATAATGGATATTTTTCCGGTACATTTCGTCGCAAAACTAACAATGAAAATTTAATATTGTCATAAATAAGCAATTTTTAATATAATCTCGTTACGTTTTTCATTCATTTAACACCAATTTTTAATAAAAGTTTGACAAATAAGTCCGGTTTATACGAGACATCTCCTAAATTGTCCTATCACAATAATTTTTTTTTCAATAGATCCTATTTGTACATATAGTCAATTCACTACATGTTTATAAATAAAATCTATTAGAACAAAAAAGATTTTATATTTGAGACCTATTCATTAGATATATAGTAAAGGGGACTAATTTATATTAAAAAAAAACTCATTTTATATTTGAGATAGTGGTTAAAGCATGCCAACAACAGATCCTCCAAAATGAAAGCACTCTCAATAAACAAAGTAATCTCTATATACTATAAAATGCAAAACAAGGCATTAAGACTCCTCTCCAACCAGCCTATCCACGTAGGCAAAGCATTTAAATGCCCTCTTAATTTAGAGTATCCACGTGGACAGTCTAATCATCTATTCTCTCACTCTATACGTCCCCCTACGTCTTTCCATTTATCATTACGTGTCTTGGTTTTTATCACATTACTTGGAAATTGGTCTTTATGTTTGGTTTTAGGAAAGGTAAGCCCTCTCTCTCATGCAATCAAAACCCTGACTTTGGCCTCTCCTCACTCTCTCAGATTTCTCACTCTCTCGGCCTTCTCCCCTCTCCGTTGTGACTCCACCTCTCGGCTTCCACCCCCGTCGAAGAAACCAGGTATTCATTTACAATTTTATATTTATATGATGATAATTTGTTTCTTCATTGTTTTATCATCTAATGGTTTAGAAACTGAAAAAACAAAAGGGGAGAGGGAAAAACTGTGTTTGGGTTTGGGGATATGGATGAAAAGAGCTATAAAAATGGGTTACACCTCGGACTTTTAATTTGCAAGGTAATTTGGGGTTTCAATTTTAATTAGTTGTTTCTTTAAAATAGGGTTGGGCTTTCAAGTATAAAATATGCGTTCAATATAACTTTTGGTATTTGTGAAATTTGGTTTCAAGTCATATTAGCCAATTTATTTTAATTTTTTTGTATTTTGGTTCGGTTCCTTCCATCTGCTTGGTCATTAGCAATTGCAAAGAACCATTGTTAAGGACGTGATCATGTATCTTTGTTGCTAAGGTAGATGGGTATCTCTCTTTCACCACGGTATTCTTTTCTGTGTTTTGAAAATGTGGGCTCCTATGAATATTAATTTTTTTTCCTTTTTTAAAAATCTTTTTTCAAGTTGAAACGTCTCTACGTTGCTTTGCTCTTATAATTAGATAATTTCTCAGGTTTACTTCAGTTGGTTAGTAATTTCCCTCTCATCTATTTTGTTTGGCCATCATAGGGCTCCATATATTGTGTATTTTGTCCAATTGCCTATTTATTCTATTAACTATTAACTGATATTGATGCAAATCAAAGGTAATTAATTGCTTTATGTGGATTTGAGGTCGTTGTCATTTATATTGCGGTTGTGATCTGGTGATGCAGCAAATTTTTTCCCCTTTTATCTCGATTTAAGATTGTTCACGTTTATAAGAGGTTGAATGTGTATTGCTTTATGCTGATCCAATTTAAAATTAGGAAATATAGGTTAATTGTCAATGTTTCAAACAGCAATTTCATGGAGATTTTGACTTAACATCAGATGAAGTATGAAACCTCCTAATACATAATGTTCATGTGAACATTCACATTCATAATGTGTGGTAGTGAAGTACCCACACACAACTCATTATCTTTATCAGTGAGTTTTCTTATTTAATTACTGCTTTGTTTTTTTTCATTATGATATTTATTTAAATTAAATGGGTTTGTAGAAACCATTTATTTGAATTTGTATTTTTTTCTACTTCCTTAATTTGATCAAACGTTATGGTTTAAAAACACTATTTATGTTATTTCAATTTGGTGTTTATTAGAGTTTTATATCCTTGATTCCAATTATTACCACAATAAGATTTATAGGTATCCCAAATATATTGCATTTCTTTTTATTTTATTAGATTTATGTGCTTTTCCTCATCATCCTCTTGATATTTTTTTGATTGTATCCATCCAACCTACATATTTGGTTTTTCCTGCATTCTCCTCTTCGACAGTTTTCATGCTATTAGTTTATTATACATTTGTGTTTAATGCTAGCCATCCAAATCCAACAAAGATGTATCTATTATGAATTTAATTAGTAATTTCTTATAGATTTCATTAAAGCTTATAAGATTGTAAATTGCTCGTTGTTATTTATATGAATATTTTTCAGGATTTTCTAAATAATATGTGTACCATACACTAATCCAACACAATAATCGCTCTCTTAAGCATTGTTTTTACTATGAATGAGCATAGGTCACAACTTAAAGGTAAAATCCCACAACGAAACTAAAGAGGAAACAAAAAATCTGACAAATATGATTGTTTAGAGTCTTTTTAGTGAAACTTTTATCCTCTGTAATATTTTTTCCTTTTACCTATTGATATGTTTGGTAAGAAAAAAATGAGATTTTCATAATTACTCGTATTTCTATTGTTATATTATAGATTTGTTATAAGTTGAGATTTAAAATATTTGAAAAGTTCATTCTTAGGTCTAGGTATTGAATACTTATTTAATGGGTTACCAAAATGTTTTATCACTGTGAGTTTGTTTTCATGATTTAGATGATGATCATGTGATCAAATTTAAATATTGGAAATTGACATAGATGATGTGGAGCATTGAATGGGTCCGTCTTCATGTAGGTAATTTTACTTTTAGGATATGGGATTTCAAGAAATTGTGGTCTTCATTGCTTCTTTAATATAATTGTCATAATGATTTATGGTGTTAATAATTTTACTATGGAGGTTTGATTCATAGGGACTGCATGTAAGTGTTAGTGAAGTTTTTCGCCTGTACTTAATAGTGAGTAATTTCGCAAAACGCATACATGAAATGTTGGTGGTTTTTCTATGGTAATACAAGTAACAAACATCCTTGGCTTTAGTTGAATTTATTGGTGAAGTTTTGTGACTGTACTTAATAGTGAGTAATTTCGTAAAACGCATACATGAAATGTTAGTGGTTGTTCTATGGTAATACAAGTAACAAACATACTTGGCTTTAGTTGAATTTATTTTTTATGTGCAGGAAATAATTTCCCTGGAACATGATTGTGACAATTTTGTATGGTTTCTAATGAGAAGTATGGAGTTATAAATGATTCGAAGTCAAGAGTCCTCCTCTGAAGAAGAATAAGATAGAGGCCAATCGAAAAGCTAAAATAGTTATAATCAGTAACTCCCCTCCTTAGTTAAAGAGCAAGGACAATGCAAAGGTAGTGGGAGACCATGAAACAATGACATCGAGGAGGTTGGAGAATGCCTCCCTAACAAATATATGATAATCATCCTCCCGCACTAGCAAAGAAGGGGAAAAGTCGTGGATGAAGACAACCAGGGCTAGAGGAAAACGTATCACAACTGTCGATTCAGTGATAAACAACTCCAACATCACCATCAAGGTATCCCAAAGTATATATGATGAAGTGCCACTTTGTAGAGAATGAATTTTTAGCCAAACACATGGCCAAATTCGATATCATTTTAATCATGAATCTCTTCCAGAACTTCTGTGAGTTCATAACAAGAAGGAATCTCTCCAAGAAAAAATTTGTTACCTGATATCATATTACTGACAAGGCTTGGAAGAGGTGAATCAAACTGGAGCCGCAGGTTACCAAGCTAAAAATGATACATTATCCTAATATCCAGGATGCCAATCGTGAGAACAAAGAAGTGTAAGCAAGAATAGAAAAACATGAGTGTTCCATTAAGGATGAGATTGACAACCTGTTAAAGGTTTTTGAGCTCACGAAGATAAAAAATGAGTTGAACAAATATAAAAGTCTGGGACAAAACCTGGACACCTGCTAATAATAAAATTACCTATCTTTGTGCCCAGTCTTTTAAGGCTCACTTGGACGAGACCCTGCGAGTTGTCGATGTGTATGAGGTTATTGAGCTTTTTAGTTGCATGCTCCTGGGACTCGAGCGCCAGCTATTCTTAAGGCAGAATCCACTCCTTCTAAGCAAGTGGACGCTTCGATGGACCATGATGTAGATTAGACGATTAAGAATGTTGCCCCTCGAAGGAAGTCCCTTTATCTGAGATAACCATAGGTCTTATGGTTTATTTGCCATTATTTTTCTCTTCTCAAGTTATCATATATTCAGTTACCATTCTTATAGGTCTTTGCCAATAAAATTCTTATATTAAAATGAAATAATTGTTTTAAAATTATATCTTTTTGGGTCCCAAAAATGATTGCTATATTGTCCAAACTCCCACTCTCATAACAGTACCCGTACCAGTATTCATAGAAATATTAGAGTTTTTCCAAGATTTTGGTATACATATTTGGGTTTCCTGGGCACATGATGTTCTTCAGCGTGTGTTCATGTGAGTTTTTAAAGTTTTAAAATTTTTGTTATGTAACTTTTAAACCCTTCCATTCTTCTAGCTCCGTTACTTTGCATACACTGATTGACTAAGGTAAATGATGTACCTAACACTGCTCCATTTAAGTTCATTCATGTCATTTATTCTACCATCTCTTTCATTTTTGTCCAGCATTTTCCTTATTTTTTTATGTATAACAGGTACATTAGAAAAACAGAGGGAGCTTCAAAAGAGTTGACACTTGATGTTAGTAAACTTAACAGAGATGCCACTATTTTGATATGGATTCGGGGATTAAAAATGATCTTTTCCACATCTTATGACAATGTTAATATGTTATATTGCACGTTGTCAACTCTTTATACAAGTATGGGAAAATAATGTTACAATTTGAATCCGTTCGATGATGAATCGTGTTGCATTTAGTTCTTTTTATATCATCATCCTGGTGGTCTTAACAATTGCTATATTTCTGTCTCAATTTCAGGTCAAAACCTTATAAAATGATTTAGTATACATCCAGAGACAACTTTATACATTTTCTACCATTAAATCATATCCAGTAATTGCGTTTACGGAGTATGTCTCTATTGCATTGATCTTTAACTTCTCTCATACATGTTCATGGGATTTTCAGTGCTTTATTACCCCCTCTTTATGCGGGGTCAACGATAATTCCTGATTATTTCACTACTTCTATACAATTAACTTTGTATGTTGGTCTCTTTTTTCCAATGTATATGGTTTTGTGTACATTTACAACACTTTTTGAGTTTTCAAAATCAAAGTTCAATTTCATTTTATTGTTTCATTTATTAACTGATTATAGAGTAAATGAGGCTTATTCTTTAGAGGGTTCTTATGGAAATGTTGCCTTGGGAGTAAATTACTAACATTAAGTTTCTCTATGTACCATTTAGAGTAAATGTTCCGCTCTACTTCTTTATATTAAACCTCTCATCTTTATATTAAACCTCTCATTATTTAGATTTGAGTAGTAAGCATTGGTTTTTTTCTTAAACCACCAATGTATATAGTGATTTGAAGTCGATTTGTTTTACAATTTTTAATCTCGCCATTTTCTTTAATAAGTAAGTTATTTCCAATTTTGTTCAGGATTATTTGGGTGAAAAATAAGTCATTCAAAACCAGGCCAAAATTATAGGTGGTGATCTTGATGGAGTTTGAATGGATCAACAATTTGTCAAACCTAAGCTAAAGAAACTTGATGATGAAAAGGGACCCATGGAAAAACACATCAGGAGTTGAGAAAATAAAGGGAAGAGCGGAACAACAATGTAGTCACCACAACTCCGGTACATATGGTTGTGGTGAAAATCCCAACAAATAGCCATCAACGAGATTTTACAAATTTAAATTTTATATGCCCATACCTACAAATTTAAATTTTATATTCAATGGGCACACTTTTAAGAACTTTGTGCATGTAAATATTTCAACAAATATGGATTCTATAAACTTCAATCAAAGATCTATAATGATATGGATGAAATAAAAATAGTACTCATTACTCTTCTCTAAAATCGGTATCAAGGCCTTCTTATATTTACATCATCGACATGTGGAAAGAAGTACATGTGTTCGAAAATACTGGGAAAATGTTTGTGTCGAACACAGATTTATCGCCCCTTTAGAATTATCCATTTTTCCTATCTCATTATTGTATAATATTGTTATGCATGTCATAATTGAATGTGATATATTCATTATCAATTTGTTTTGTTTCTATGAAGTAGTGACATGATGGGTTTTCTCTAGGCGTACTTATATATTCATTGGTCGTACTTTATGTACAGGTTCACATTCAAAGTTGAGTAATTATATGAAAATTTTATATGAAATATCTCTTCTCTGTTCCTATATCACCGAGCTACAATCTTACTCTTTTATTGGAGTTAAGAGCACTTTGTGACTAATTCATGTGATGCTCTAACATAAATATATAGGCGGGGAAAAACTGTGCAACCACACAACGTTTTGATATGTTGAGCTAACATCTTTTGTATATTTATATGTTTATCTGGTTGTTTATCATCACCTATAAAGTTAATATTTCAACTCAGATTTAGGTTTTAATTTTTAACTCATTTCAGGTTGGGTGGCATGAGTTTCCTATTGATCGTTTCTCCAGATTTGATGTTCAAAGATTGAAATGGAAGTCGCTGCGAGTTCTTTACAATTCTACACATCTATCCTCGGTAAGTGTGCACTTATTTCAAGTATTCTGTTGTTTTTATTCTATTTTCTTTCTCATTTCATGCGCTACCTTTTTCTCACATCTATCTCTGGCTCTCCGACTGTTGCCAAGTGCTAAACATTTTCATCGTTGAATCAACTGTCATAATCCCAAAACCATGTCACCATAGATATTCAAATGGGTATAAAACAAATCACCATGGGCATCTAGAAGCGAATCACCATGGGAATCTGAACATGAAAGAAAGATTAACCATGGATGTACGCCTGGATTTACAATCCTACATTCGCACGTCTCTGAACATATATCCTACATCTTTATTTGTTGTTTTTATTTTACTCAAACCATACCCCTATGCTTATTAGACACAACTCATGAACCCATATTTATATTTTACTCGAGCCATACCTATTATTTTTATTTTACTCAAGCCATGCCCCTGTGCTCATCTTTATTAACTTGGTGATGTGTCTAAACATATTTATGAACATGGTGATGTGTGGATACAGACTCATGCACATATAGACTCATGTAGTGGCAAAGGACCTTCTCAAGTATCACTTACAGACTCTTGGTTTGGTTATCAATTGTACTGCACGGAGAGGAGAGGCAGAATGTATTGCAAAAGGAGTAAATCTATTAGTAGCAACCCTGGACAATTTTTTGTCCATCTTCAGAACACCAAGGGATTCATATACAAAAATCTAAAGTGCCTCATAGTTGATGAAAGCTAACAGGATATTTATTTCAAGACTATTGTCTTGTGCCAAATGCCAAGAGGTTTATCCTTCTCTATTCCTTCTTCAAGAGGAATCAGTCAAAGAAAGTGATGGTTTTCTTCTAAATTACACTCAAAACTTTTCAAGTACATTTAGGTGGACTACTTTGATATCCATGGAAAGAAAAAGCAAAAGAGACAATACTTGAAACTATATGAACTTCTTTTTAAACTATAACCCACAATTGAAAACTACAAAGAATTTTATGCATCTAGAGAATACGATTTATGTTTCATGTGATCATGTTATAATGTTATATTTTGATCACTTTTCATTTATAATATCTACATTTTACATCCTTGAAATATTTAGGGACTATGGTTTTGCCATGTCCATTAAATGTATCAGTTGATTCATATGTTAATTTTATTTTTACTGTTAGCCTAATTACTAACTCAATAATCAAATCAGATTGGCCTTTGTCCATACATAAATTTTGTTGCCTTTTTTCATTGATACCAATCATTCATGTGTTAATTGTTCTGCATATTTTTTCTTTGGGGTTTTTTATATTTACTTTAGTTTTGGATTTTGATTCTCTGAGTATTGAGTTTTAACAATCTTGCGAATGGGTGTTTGTTCTATATTACTGTACCATATTGGCTCCATCTTTATGTTTTATTTTTCGTGTTTGAGTAATCCATGATAGGTATTAGTTAGCTACAGTCAAATTTCTCTTCTTTACCTTGAGGATGACAACATTGTTAGTGTAGAAGCTTTTATTAATAAAACTTCATTTTTGGTTAGTAACAGTCAGAATGAAGTTTCACTACGTTATTATGACATTTCCCAAATTTAAAAGTGCCAAATTGGACACGAAATGATGAAGAAACTCTAGAGCAAGATCTAGCTGCTGCTGTGATATGCACAACTTTGGCTACTGCAGGTCCTCAGCATTCTCACATACTTTTTGCCACACTGTACAAAGATGAAGGTCACTCCAAGTTAAAGATTTATCTACTTTTACGAAAGGTGTATTTAGAGACAATAACATGTTTTGGATGTTAGTGTTTTTTTGTAAATATTTGTATGAATACATTTTTTAGCTATTAGATATATTTTACAATGTGTTCTGCACCATGCCATTTTTTTTAGCTCTGTGTATAAATTATTGATCCATTTTTGTTGTTCAAAGTGTAATCAGTTTTTCTCAGGGAAGATTGTTAGCTTTGAGGTGATGTATTATATATGTTCCTGTAAGTTGTTTCAAGTCTTTGTGGCCATGTGTCTTTTTCCCTCCTTCCAAAACAATGGAGAATTTGACGTCAATCTCACCCTACGAAACATTGGATCATCCTCTCATGCTCACTAATATCCAATCCCAGGATAACTCATTATATTTCTCTTTAATTACTGAAACGTGTTATGCTTGCCCGTGCATCGCACGGGTTACATCTAGTTAAAAGGAATAACGTAAAACTAGGACGATACGGAAATTTTATGAGTAGTACTAAGCTCAAACAGATGATTCAGTAACAAAGTCTTAAACCTTGAAATTGAAATTTCTTATTTATTGATATGCGAAGAAAGGGCATTCACCACCCTCTCTATTTTCAGCGCGTCCTTAATCTTCAAAGAGAAAAAAAAGAGCGTGAATAACCAGATCGATCAGAAATATATAGCCCAATTGAGGAAACGCGGACCATAGCGCGTCCTTAAGCTTCAAAGTAACAAGCCTCTGTAAAGATAAGGTTGGTTCTGGTGGTTGAGGATACGATGATGGTGGTGGCGGAGATGGAGATGGTGGTGGTGGTGGCGGAGGTGGGGATGGTGGTGGCAGAGATGGTGATGGTGGTGGCGGAGATGGTATATGTGTGCATGGGTTTTCACAAGCCTCACACATTGTGCATTGGATTTGGTTCTTTGAGGCCACTACTGACAGGTTGGTTGATATTAGTATCATCAGAAATATGAGAGAATAGAGTTTCATTTTCTGGGTCATCTCTGTTTTTTTTCTCTCCCAAGACAAAAGAAGGGTGTGTTGATAATACTGTGTTGTGGTGTTGTGGTGTCGCTTAAAACGAAACATTTTTCTCTCTTTGCCCCTTCCGTTTCATTCCTCAATTACTAAAAACTAAACATTTTTCTCTCTTAGACCACCCAAATATTAAACGCCAGGAGTCCTCTCTCTCTCTCTCCATTTAAATATTAAACGTCAGGAGTCGATATTAATTGTATAATACAGCCCAAATTCTGCCCAATTGTCCTAGCTTTCGGCCTGTCTATCTCTTCTTCTTCTCCCATTTCTAATCACTATATATCTATCTCTATATACTATAAAATTTTATACAAGACATTTATTTGTCTTTCAATTTTCCCAACCATTGAGTTTTCAAGAAGATTTACAAGAAGGTTTTAGTTTTCCAATCATTGAGTTTTCTATAATAGCATTTATTATTTGTCTTTTAGTTTTCTCTATATTCTATAAAATGCTATACAAGGCATTTATTTGCTGAATAAAGAACCTATCAACGTGGCACACATCATATTTACTTTTCTTTTTCTCTCTTCCTTCTGACCAACCTTTCACATCCTTCTATTCTAAAATACTATACAGGGTCTTAATTAACCTTTACCACATCGTGCCATGTGTCATCCAATTCATCTATTCTTTCCCATTCTCACCGTAATAATATTTATTATTTGTCTTTTTATTTTTTCAACCATTGAGTTTTCAAGAAGGTTAGCATTTCTTTTTCTCTCTTCCTTATGACCAACCTTTCACATCCTTCTATTCCAAAACACTATACAGGGTCTTAATTAACTTTTACCACATCGTGCCACGTGTCATCCAATTCATCGATTCTTTCCCATTCTCATCGTAATAATATTTATTATTTGTCTTTTAATTTTTTCAACCATTGAGTTTTCAAGAAGGTTAGCATTTATTATTTGTCTTTCAATTTTCCCAACCATTGAGTTTTCATGAAGGTTTTAGTTTCCCAACCATTGAATTTTCTGTAATAACATTTATTATTTGTCTTTCAGTTTTCCCACCGATTGGGTTTCTAAATTTGACTCGTATCTCTTATACCTATAAAAATTTACATTTTCCCAAAACAACCGTCTCCTCCGTTCTCAAGAAATCTCCGCCACCGACAAAAACTTGACCGAAATACATACACATTCATTTATTAACTAGGAATACATACCCTCTCTTAGAACTGAAGACGGTGTAGCCAGCGGTGGGGGGTGGGAAAAGAGAGACAGATCAGTAAACATAGGTGCCAAAAAAATACACATATAAAATGGCCGACACAAAGGCAGTGATAATCCGTACGGGAAAGGTCATGGCCAATCGGCTTCTCTCGAGTAAGTAATTCGTCGTTGATGTTCTACATCCTGTAAGACCCATGTCCCACATATTGTGTTATAAATACTGACTCAATAACAGTAACTTATGCTCTATTTGTTGTTGTGAGTTGTTTTTCCATTGAGCTCGATTTGTTCTTGACTTAGCCTTGATTGTAGTAGTGGTTTGTTTGGTTGAATTTTCTGGATGTGTTAAAGGGTTCAATGGTGGTTTCTTTTGCGGATAGAGGTTGAAGATGGGTTTGATTTTTGTATGTGGTATAAGGATTTGGTTAATGCTTTGAAGTGGTTTATGGGTGATAGGGATTTTGATGATGTTGTTATTTGATGAATTTTTTTTATAGATTATGTACTTTTAGGACTTAAAATAATATTGATTATGGATATAGGACAACAAACATTTTTTTTTCATTTTTAGTCCCTATTTTCAAATTAAAGGGATACGTGTCATGTTGTGATTGGTTGACGTTTTATGAATATAGGTCCATGCCAACGACTTTATTAAAAAATATGGACTAAATCTATAAATAAAATATTTGTTGTCCTATTTCCAAAATACATATTACAATAGGTGCTAAATTTATAAAGCTCCTTTTTTTTAATCCACACTACCTACTCTGTTTATAAGATTCTTGAAATCTTGATGAATAATAACAGAAGATGGGTCTTGAACAACTTTTTCACTCTTACTTAGGCATGGTCTACACTTTCTTTTGGCCTTGGGGATGTAGGTTGGATTCATTGAAAGAGAGAGCTATTAAATATTAGTCGAATTTATGTATTTTTTTTTCTTTTTTAGTTTTCCTTTGTTCCTTTATTTTTTTTTATTTGGATTTTGACACCACTATAATTATGGTCATTCAGTATTAAAATTAAAGAAAAAAATAATTATCAAATTGAAATTTTTTATGCGTATATGAATTTTATAGTGTATACCCGGTCTTTTAGTAATGTATTAAAATTTTGTATGCATATATAAATTTTGAAATGTATCAGAATTTTTTTTAATCTAAACATAAGCCTATGTGTTTCATGCAACTTTAATGAATTCTAGATTTATTGGTAATTGTTGATGGGATCACTTTATGTATTTACTTTCATCATCATGTGTAACTAAGTATGTGTATTAAAAAAAATATTAAAACTTAAGACTATGCTATCTTGCCATTGAAATGATATTTTTTTTAAAAACGTGTATATTTCTACCCACGCGTACATAGTCGTTTCGCCCGCGCATCACGCGGGTTTACAACTAGTACTTAATACGATGATGCAAGATAAAGAGGTGTCTCCTCTTCTACCTACGACCTTTCATATCTCCAAAATGTAACGCATTTCTTCCCATTCTTTTACAGCATTTGTATTTTTTAGGCCAATTACTCTCATCGATAGTCCAGTGTGATCCATTACTACTTACAGCCCCTTCAGTCTGTCATTTTGCCCTGCCCTTTCACTACTCAATTGCTGAAAACCAAACATTGTTCTCTCTTAGACCACCCAAACGACGGGTCCTTCTCCATTTAAATATTCAATTCATACCCTGCAGTCATTCATATATGCTAAAATGCTACACAAAGGACTGATTTGTCTTGGATTATGTTGTGTTTCCTTATGGATGATCTCTATTTCAACCTTTTTTCAATTAATTCATTCTTCTTTTTGTTAGATTAGTTGAGAGTGCGGTTAGAACCATTGTAATCACTCGAGACTTGAATTTGCTTTTTTCCTAACATGTAATCCCATATGTTTATTCGTGACTCCGTGTGTTGGGTATGAAGTTAAACTCCATGATTTGTTCTTTTTGTAGTCTTTGTTCAATCAGGATAATATTGCTCAGAGCCGGTCCTAAGATTGTACGAAAATCAATTTAGGGCTCTTTTAAAAAAATATTTTACAAAAATATTAAATACTTAAAATGGGTCCGTAAAAATTTAAACTTATTTTGTGGTCCTTGTTCAATCAGGATAATATTGCTCCACCGCACTAGCATAGCTGAATACATAGGTTTCGAGTTACTGCTTTAAAACCCTCCTTCTCATCCGTTTTAATCTTTCACGACTATCCCCAATTTACAGGTTTTTGGATTTTCCTTCAAAGTTCTATGCAGTCTAAAAAATATGTTTGCGGGTACTTGAGTAGGCTAAAAATGTTATGAGGGAATGCAATGTGACAAACGCACTACATCTGTATGTAAGGATATTTTTTTTATTTTATTTTTCAGAATACAACTATTTTTGTAGATGTTTAGTAAAGGAAAACTGATTATTAAGTTTTATTGTTACGGTTTCTTTTCTATATTTTGGTGACTTTAATTTTAGTTACGTAATCGGAGTTGAGGATGCCGAGTCTATTTAAGGACAATATCCCTGACTTTACGTATACATAATGGGCTTTTTCTATTATTTATCTACTCATGTTTCCAAGTAGCCATATTTGTAGTAGGTTGTACTTGTCTCAGTACTAGATCATATCCAAGATCATCTCCAAACATTTTTTTTGTATACGCTCCACTAAGATCACTTTAGATTTTAATAAAAGTGTATTAAAATTTCTATATTATTTTACTGTTGCAGCCTCTCCAATACTGTTCTTGAAATTCATTATTACATATATTATGTGGAGTATTTATATTTATTGATTTATTTATGTTACTCATTTTGTAGTTCAAGAAGGATCCATCTCAAGTGGATTCTATTTATGGTGATTTAATTTATGATGTTTACCCACTGAGACTGATTGTGGAGATTGTGTCACTCTTACTAATGAACATGAATCATATGTGAAGTCTTCACGGATCAATAGTCCAATTGAAGTTACAGAAATCAACCACTATATAACATGTACTTATAGAACAAGTTTTTAAACTGCTTGAGTTGTTGTTGTTTCTCCCTTTGAATAATCTAATAGTGGCTCTATTTTCTTACATCTAGGCATGTAATCTTTATATATTAATGTGTATATATAAAATTCTAGTCCAGAATAATTTGGAGTTTCCACGTGGCTAATGCCTTAATTATCAATATCGTATAATCATATTTGCAGCGGCTACAAATTTCTTTGAAAGTGGACTCAAAGCGTCTCAAAATCGTTTCGAGCAATGAATAGTCATAAGCCACCTCAATTATGAGAACTATTCATCTCTCGATTTGTTAAAACCAAAGAGTCCTTTCTCTCATGTGGTAATTTAGAGATGAATCTGTGGAGCCAGGTCAATTCCTTACTTTAAACTACACTCACATGAACCATCCATTTGTTTAAACATATTCCTTCAGATGTAAACATAAAATGGGGGGAATATCAAAAGTTAGTAAAGTAAGACAAGTGCTCAAGTGGTGTACTTAGCAACTCACCTGATGGAATTGTGCAGTATAAGGGTCCATCCATGCACAATTGTCACTCATGTTTTGTAGGTTCCGATTATATTCTTCGAAATATGCGTCCTTTTAAAAAATTTGGCCCAGTGTAAGTTTGTTATGTGTTTTGAATTTCTAGAACTATTGTAAATGGTACATTTGCATTCAATAATATTTTTTGCACCCACTATATATGTTTTTATTTTTGTTTTTCTTACCATGGTTAATCTATTGAATAATTTTTTGGGTGTTAGGTTTATTTTTTTATTTTTTTTAATCAATTACTCACGTTTACTAAGTATATCATTTAGTAGGCCTATCATCTTTTTTACTACAATAGTTCCATGAAAAAAGATTTTTTGTCCAATAGGTCCTATTTGTAAACATATAGTGAATATTCACTATATGTATAAATAAGACCTAATGGGAAAAAAATGTTATTATTGGACCCATTAGGAAATATTTTATGTAAATAGAACTTATTTGTCAAGCTCCCTTATTTTTTCATGTTTCATTATTATTGAAGAATTTTCCTTATGTTACGCACCCTCTATTTTTCATAATATATCCTTTTATTGAAAGATAATATATTTCTTCTGGTACATCAATTTGTTGTCCTACACCCTTTTAAATTTAAAAGATAATAATTTTTATTTTTAGCTTTATGTGAAGTTGAATTGAAAAAATATTTTAACTTCCGTACTTTTTAAATAAAATGTTTGGCATACATTAACATATAATTTCTTCAAATATTTAGGAAATAATTTAACTATTTTTATATGACTATATTTTTTCTCATTTCATTCTTCAAATATATTGTGTGATAGCACAGTAAAATAATAACGACCAATTTATAAATTATTGACCACGCATCGCGTGGCCTGAACGCTAATCTATATAGACTATATAAAAACTATAGGCCCAAATCCTCTGAGGATGACACGTGGCATCGACATAAATGCAAAATTCTTTGAAGATGACACGTGGCATCAACATAATTGTTTTGGAATTTGTAAAGTTGATAAAGTGAAGAGACATCTATGGTTGATGAATTGAGAAGCGTTTTGTATTAAATCAAAACTTCAACAGATGCATCCCCTTTCATCCCTGCCTTCAAATCTATAAAACATCCGAACCTGTTTAGTAATTCAAACGTTTCCAAAAAAAAAATGATTCTTTCCTCCTCCATTAATTTCTTTGGTTTTCGTTATTTTTATGGTATTATTTAATATCTATACACACACGTTAAGAGAAATAGGGGAGAGACGAGAGGGTGTGTTTAAGAACTGAGGGTATATTCATGGTTTTGTTTTGCCATGGATTCCCATGGAGAGGTGAGGAATGCGTGGGTGTGGGGTTTAAAAGAGAGAGTAGATTAATGGAAGCACGTTTAATTGGTACTTAATTGTAGATATGGGTGAGTGAGGTACAAATGCATACATGAAAGACGAGTACACATGGAGTCGATGTAAGAATGTTTTTATTTGTAACAAAAAAAATTCAGTTCTTTTGTTTTAATGGGATGAGAGAAGGGTTACCATTAGAAGCCATTTATTATTGTATCATGGTTTGTTCTCCAAAAATTTAACCCCTAAGGTGGGATCCGGCGATAACAGTCATTTTTTAAAATATTTAGTTTTCAAATTGTTTATTTGATTAGAGAAAAGCTTCAAGGTAAAGAAGGTCACAATCCCGTGTTTTTTATTTTTTTTATTCGAGACCATCAAAGCAAAGTAGCCGTTGTACCCGAAAGAGTCATCATGGTGAGTTTAAGTTAAGTTTTGATTTTAATTGTATCATTATGTTTTTTCATTTCAGATTCGGTGTTATGGATTGTTGATTAGATATGATTTAGTAGTTTAACCGCAAGACCCATTTGATTACACTTGTGGTGGATCTGGTAATGGTTGGGTACATGAGTAAGTTTTACATCCAACAAATCAATCATTTAGCGAGAATTTCCAAACAAGGTGTAAATGAGAATTTGGACTTATCATCTTCTTCGGCTATGTAAAACTTCTTGATAACTTTTTGACTGCAATTTTCTATTAAATTCGGACATGCATTGTGTGGCCTTTATGCTAGTAATATTATAAAACGCTTTACAACAATTAAGTTTTCTTCTCATTTAGAGTGCCACGTGGCACACCACTAAAATCTTTAAAGTGGATGAAACACATAATTTCCTCTCCCATACCAAGCTCTCAATTAATTATCCTAGGTTCTTCCACTCCCAATCCACCCTGCTCTCCCTTTGAATCATCTAATAGTAGCCTTTTGTTAATTCATGTACTCTATTTTTATGTCAATTCGAGTGTGGTATTTATGAATCATGTTACTCGTATGGGATCGTGTTTTAGATGAGTTGTGATCATGTTCTAGATGAGTTGTGATCGTGATGTATCATGTCGTAGATACGTATTGGCATGTTGTGTAAAGTCAACATGATTTGACACAGCTATGTATAGCGTATAATATGTCTTTCGAACGAAGAGTTCGGCAAAGAAAACTAAACAGATTGTTAAATGATTTGCACGCAGTTTTCACGTTATATCTGTCTTCAAACATTCATGTGTCTCCTTCGGCCTTTTTGCTTACGATCAAATATATTTATATAATAATGCTCTTGTGTGGATTAGTCCGCATTTTAAAAGTACGGACCGAACATGTGTCACCTAACCACGTGCTTAGAAATTATCGTCAAAATTATAGGCACACTCCCTCTCTTTTATGGGCTCACCGGCAGGTGACACGTGTTCGGTCCGCACTCTTAAAATGCGGACAGGTGATAAGAACCCAAAATTGTACATTTCATACCCTGAATAGACCTATTTTAGTTGCTAATTCGGAGCAATTTGGGTCTTATGCGCGTAAATATTTAATTTGCAGGCTTGATTGGGTTTGCGGAGTTCAAAAGCTTAATTTTGGACAAATGCGCATCAAAAGGAGCTAATTTCCTTTGTCCTGTAGCCTAAACCGAGCCCAAACCTTCCCCGAAGCCCATGTGTGTTTAGTTTGTGCCTTTTTAACTTTTTAGATATTTATTTTGTGTCATTTTATTTTTAAGTTTTATTTTTAGAATTTATAGCTTTTATTTTAAATTTTTCTGTTTCTTTTTTATTAGTGTGATTTTATTTTATTTTGTTTTTTATTTTTAGTTATCTTTATTTTTTATTAGGATTAGGTTTTTTAGGATTTCATTTATTTTTAGCTCTATTATATTTTACGTTTGAGGAATTTAGTTTTAGTTTAGTAGATTTTTATTTTTATTTCTTTTTAGTCTTATTTTTTATTTGTGTCTTTATTTTATTTTTCGATTAGGATTATTTTTAGATTTTTTATTTTATTATTTTTTTTAGTTAGTTAGTGTTATTTTTAGGTGTCCAAATTAAACACACACACACACAAACTTACCTACACACTATTTCACAACCAACTCATCCTAACCCACACACACACCATAACCCATACACCCTCACACACTCTATCTATCCCCATTTCATCTTCCCCACTCAACTAACACCCGCCATCTCTCACTCTCTCTCCTCTCTCCAAACTCCATTAACACACACCACACCTTATACCTCCCATTAAACAACCATTAAACCACCACATCTAACAAAACCCAAATCACACTCAACCACCTTACCCACTCACCCAAAATCTCATGCCAGCCCTTGCTCCGGCGGTCTGACCAACCCACGGCCAAACCTCCCTCTAGACACCCACGACCACCTAGCTCGGTCCCAAAACTCCGAACCTGGATCGGACCTTACTCCGGCGAGCTGACCCAATAACCCCGTCACCGTCAGAACACCCCATACCCATCCATACCTGTCGCTGACGACCCATAGTCGTCCAGCTTTACCCCAACCGAACACGCCCACGAACCTACCTGGCAGTAAACCCCCATATCCATACTCCGGCAACCCCATGCCCAAATCCGACGATAGACCCATTTCCCATGTTAACCCATTTGACCCACTTCTCCAAACCATTTTTACCTACGAATTCTTCACCTGCCAAATACAAAGTCAAAAATAAATTCCCACATTTCACCCACATGTCTTTTATGCCTCTTAACCCCTGTTTCCAAAACTACCCCCAACATCTTTTACCCAACTTACCCCTCTAAACCAATCTGATTTTTATCCTAATTCTCCCACTTCTCACATGTCCTCACACCTCTCAACCCACATGCACACCTTTGCCATGCTCATGTTCTCTCATCCTCACTCAATTTTACCAATACACAATTTACCCCTGGCCTCCATGTGCACCATAAATTGAATACTTGGTCCATTTTCAAGAAGGAACTCAAATTTAGTTTTTAAGCTTTTGTGTGATAAAATTCTCTCCACCCCTTTATGTTGAGTATTTGCGTTTTTAGCAAATATCTTAATATAGAGGTGTGTAGTGAAATTTATCTCTAGGATGAATTCCACCCCACCCTTCAATAGTGAATTTTTGTATTTTTAGCAATTATTTCAAAATAGATTGATGTAGTTGAATTCATCCCTTATGGGAGATATATTCTAATCCATTCCTTTATGTTGACATTTTGCATTTTTAGAAATTATCTCAATATAAAGTAATGATCTAGAATTTATTTCTTTGGATGTGTTCTAATGTACAATTTTATAATGTTAGGATTTGCATTTTTAGCAAATCTCTTTTATTATTTAATTATCCATTACGAATTCATCTATTATCTTTTTTTTTTAGATTCAATAAATACATTGGTTAGGGATTGTTATTGAGAGAATATTGATTGTAATTGAGAAAGTGTTGATGTAATTGAAGATTCCATTCCAATTCAAGGCTTAAATGGGTTTGATCTATTCCTCTTTAATTTCTTTTGATTTAATCCTCAGATGCTTTCATTTGTTTATCTTATATTTTTGGATGATGATTATTGAGGGCTAATCTCCCATTCATGGGATGTATTTTGAAGCCCTCTAGAGTCGAATTTTGTTAGTTTACTTTTTAGCACAATTTTGTTTATCTCACTTTTCTTAAAGTAGCTTTTACTTCTTAATTAGTAGTTATAAAAATTAGTATATAGTTAGTTAATAAATAATCCTTGAAAAATCCATAAAAAATAGAAAAAGCAAAAATAGAAAAATATAATAAAATGCAGATGATTTTACACTTTTGTCTTCTCATATTTTGTGTTTCACCCTTAGATTTGGATTGACTCCCTTACTTACCCTCTACACTAGTTTTGTTATATTTTTGTAGGTTCAAGGAAATTTTGATGGAAAAGGAATTGCACAATAACGATAAAATAGATTAGAAATGCAATTTTTTATCTATCAAATGGAGCCGTTGCCGGGGAGCGTGAAGCACTTGACATTGTCTATCAAATGGCGCCGTTGACAATATTTGGAGCGTGAAGCTCTTGCCATTGTCTATAAAATGGCGTTGTTGCCAATCTTTGGATCTTGACGCACTCGCGAGGATTTCTATTGTGATTCATTTGTATTCCGTTTATTTTTATTTTTTTAGTACAATTTTTTTCTTTTTTCAGAAGGCTTGTATTAGGATTTTTATTCTTGGCTTGTATTGCGGTGCATCGAGACACATTATTATTTCTCATTTAAAATTGTAATAATCGAAGTAAGCTTGATAGGAAAACTGGACAAGGTAGAGAGAGGGAGTCCAAAGGTGAGGAAAATAAGCCTCTCTACCTTAGGTTGATAGGACTCCCGGGGCCGATTTAGATAAGCGTAATCTCCACCCGGTTGATTCAAATTTTTCGACACCCCACGACGTAAAAAACGTGGGAGGTGCATTTATAATCCCTCGCACCTCTCCTGTTAGTGAGTCAATTATTGTGTGTACTTGTGTGCTCTTGTGTGATTTTATTCTTGCATTTATTTTTTGAATGGTGTGATGAATTAATTTATTAATACCTACACCCGATCACTCACGAGAAGGGATTTCATCACCCGACACTCTCGCTTACCATTTGTGTGCTACCCTAGCTTTCATTATATTTAAAATCAATCAACTAGGTAGCCCAATAGGAGAACATTTTTACCAAGGCGATCACCAAGATAATTTTCTGATTTTTTATCGCCCACGGACTTAATTAAAATTTGACTACCCTTTCACTAATTTCAAGATAAAAATTGGCTATGTGTTAGTTAGGTTTTATCCTTGACTTGCGTGTGTCCAATTCATTTTTCGGTAGTCGGTTCAAAATTTAAGAGTACAAATATTTTTCCCACTCTTTTCTTTCAAAAAAAAATCCAAAAAATTTTCTTCCTTTATTTTTATAAAAAATCCAAAAATATTTTTTCCCACTATATTCTTCCAAAAAATCCAAAAACATTTTCTTCCTTTATATTTTTTAGAAAAATTCAAAAATATTTTTTTTTCTTTTGAAAAAAAATTTAAAAAATCCAAAAATATGTTATTTCCCACTATTTTCTTCCAAAAAATCCTAAAACAGTTTCTTCCTATATTTTTTTCAAAAAATCCAAAAATATATATTTTTTTTCTTCTTTTTCTCCACAAAACTCCAAAAATATCTTCTTCCTTTATTTTTATAAAAATTGAAAAACATTTTCTTCCTTTCATTCTCTGAAAATCCCAAAAATATTTCCTTTCTTTTTCAAATTATTAAAAAACCACAAAAAAGGAGAAAATATTGAAAATAAAAAATAAGGCCGTGATCGCTTTTTTTTCACCCTCACCTTTGTGAATTTATCCAACAAGACTGACGCTTCAGTCTTGTTTGGAGGTGATTCTTATCATCCAATGTTTCTGCGACCCTGCGCTTTCATAGATCTTATCTTTAGGGTGAGAATGGTTTGGTTTGGCTGAAGACATTAAACTTAGCGCTACCGGGAGGCAGCCCTTCATTTTTTGTATGAGTCTCATCCTGTTTAGGGGAGTGTTTCCCACCACCCAATGCTTTACATGTTTTTAGACTTGTACTCATTTTTTTATCTTATCACTCATTTAGGTTTATTCTTGGATTCATCTATCCATTTCATTAGTGGTTAATTCTGGTAATCTCTTTCCTCCCTCCTGCTCTCAATTTTAAAAATCATTTTACTTAACATCGAGGACGATGTTCCTTTTGTTTGGGGGTGGGGAATTTTATGAAAATCGTGCCACTTTAGAAAATTTTTGAAATTTTGTGCAGTTTCTTTCATCTCAATCATTGATGTGAATTTTCAATCATCCATCTTTCAAAGTCTAGGAATCGAGCTAGATGATTTATTTTTTCTAAATATCTTATGTTATACATATCAAGGCATTTTGCACTATGAATTTCTAGACTCAACAAAATTTGCGCACTTATCACATCACTACGGTTTAGAGTTGAAGAGTACTATAACTCTCAAGAGAACCTTTAGGATCACTAGTAGAGACTTTAACTTGTGAGATTTTTGGCTTTGACCTTTCAGAGAGTTTTACGCAATCTTCGAGTCACAAGTTGATTAAACTTCGTTTGGGTCCGCACTTAAATCATTCTATAAATTCATTATTTTTCATTAAAATTTTTGGCTTGATCACTGAGAACGACATCACTTTCGAGTTGTAAGAAACACGTGTCTTGAATTTGTCTCGATCACTAGACTTTCACCCATACACCAACCAAATTCCATTTATCATCCATCCATACACCTTCCATTTTCCATATCATCACCATACACCACACCGCCCATTTCCATATCCACTTCCATTTTCCACCCACCGTGTTGAAAAAGGGAAGAGTGTTGAAAGCAAAAGGAGAAGATATGTCAAAGAGAGTGTTTGCAATTTTAGCGAATATCTATCCCAAAGCCAATTCAGAATGGAAAAAAATAAATACAAGTCTATCTTAGGGCTATTTGTATTTTTAGCAGATTTATCACATACATTGATGCATATTTGGAAAAGAAAAACAAAAGAAAAAAAAGGAAAGTAAAAGGAGTAGTTCCGTCAAAGGGAGTGTTTCATTTTTAGTGAATATCTTTCCCAAAGTCGATTCAAATGGAGAAAAATTATATACAAATCTATGTTGGGGTTATTTGTATTTTTACCAGATTTATCTCATAGATTGATGCGTATTTCGAAAAGAATAAAAAGAGAAATTTGCAGTCAAGAAATAAAGAAATTTGTTCGTCTATGTGTGATACACTCTTCTCAAATATCCACCATCCATCCATCCATCCATCCATCATATCATCATCCCATCCTATCCTACCTCACCTCATCCCACATATCCCATTTCATTTCCCACTAACCCATAAACATCATTATTTCCCCTAGGTGTTCGGGAAAAGGATACTCAACGGGGTGAATAACTCGACGTTCTCACTATAGTGATTAGCATTCTTTCATGAGATCACTTTTCTTTCTAAATGTACGTTCTTTCTCATGTGTGTGTGAGACGTTTGAAATTGCTTACATTTACACACCTCCTCACACACAAAAGCAATACACTAACCCATATCTCGAGAGTTCGTTTGAGATAGATATATCTCATGAGATTTTGAAGTTGAAGCGTTGATTCCGAAAAGGAAATCTAGGAATTACTCTTATCATACTCGACCCGTTTTGACTGATTCACACACACACATTGAGTTCTAGGAAGGATGTGCCTTGTGTATTTACTTAGCTATACTTTTTAAGCACATCTAGCTTGTATTTCTGAAATTATTTCTCTCATGATGGATTGTGTGATCATTCTATATCTAAGAAGAGATTGACTGTCTTTCAATAAAGAATTTTACATAAAGAATTTTGTGGGTATATTCCCTGAAAACCCTCACGAGACACAACTCGTCCCGTAGGGAAACTTATAGGTTTAAAGGCTTGTTGCACATGCTAAATGCCATCGCAAGTGCCCGCGAAAGTGGTATACTTTTGGTTTCTTATCTTTCTCTTTCTCTTTCTCTTTATATTTTGCTCGAGGACTAGCAACGCTTTGTTTGGGGGTGGTGTGATAAGAACCCAAAAGTGTACATTTTATACCCCAAATAGACCTATTTTAGTTGCTAAATTCTCGGCAATTTGGTCTTATGCGCGTAAATATTTAATTTGCAGGCTTAATTGCGTTTGCGGAGTTCAAAAGCTTAATTTAAGGCAAATGCGCATCAAAATGAGCTAATTTCCCTTGTCCCATAGCCTAAACCGAGCCCAAACCTTCCCTGAAGAACGTGTGTGTTTTGTTTGTGCCTTTTTAATTTTATATATTTTTATTTTGTGTCATTTTATTTTTAAGTTTTATTTTTAGAATTTATTTAGAATTTCTAGATTTTATTTTCAAATTTTCTGTTTCTTTTTTATTAGTGTGATTTTATTTTGTTTTTGATTTTTATTGGTTTTCAGTTTTTAGTTATCTTTATTTTTTATTCGGATTACTTTTTTTAGGATTTCATTTATTTTTAGTTTTATTATATTTTACTTTTTAGGATTTTTGTTTTAGTTTAATAGATTTTTACTTTTATTTCTTTTTAATCTTATTTTTTATTTGTGGTTTTATTTTATTTTTAGATTTTTAATTTTATTAATTTTATTTTTTTAGTTAGTTAGTGTTATTTTTAGGTGTCCAAATTAAACACACACATACAAACTTACCTAGACACTATTCCACAACCAACTCATCCTAACCCACACACACACCATAACCCATACACCCTCACACACTCTATCTATCCCCACTTCATCTTTCCCACTCAACCAACACCCACCACCTCTCACTCTCTCTCCTCTCTCCAAACTCCATTACCACACACCACACCTTATACCTCCCATTGAACAACCATTAAACCACCACATCCAACAAAACCCAAATCACACTCAACCACCTTACCCACTCACCCAACACCTCCGACCAACCCTTGCTCCGGCGGTCTGACCAACCCTCTGCCACACCTCCCTCTAGAAACCCACGACCACTTATTTCGGTCCCAGAACTTTGAACTTGGCCCGGACCTTACTCCGGCGAGTTGACCCAGCAACCCCGTTGCCGTCAGAACCCCCCATACCCATACCTGTCGCCGACGACCCATCGTCGGCCAGCCTTACCCCGACCGAACTCGCCCACGAACCTACCTAGCATCAACTCCCCATATCCATACCCGAAAACCCATGCCCAAATCTGAGCATAGACCCATTTCCCATGTTAACCCATTTGACCCCCTTCTCCAAACCATTTTTACCTACGAATTCTTAACCTACCAAATACAAAGTCAAAAATCAATTCCCACATTTAACCCACATGTCTTTTATGCCTCTTAACCCCTTTTTCCAAAACTACCCCCAACTCCTTTTACCCAACTTACCCCTCTAAACCAACCTGATTTTTATCCCAATTCCTCCACTTCTCACAAGTCCTCACACCTCTCAAACCACATGCACACCTTTGCCATGCTCATATTCTCTCATCCTCACTCAATTTTACCAATACCCAATTCACCCTTAGCCTCCATGTGCAACATATAAATTGAAGACTTGTGCCATTTTCAAGAAGGATCTCAAATTTAGTTTTTAAGCTTTTGTGTGATAAAATTCTCACCACCCCTCTATGTTGAGTATTTTCATTTTTAGCAAATATCTCAATATAGATGTGTGTAGTGAAATTTATCTCTAGGATAAATTCCACCCCACCCTTGTATAATGAATTTTTGCATTTTTAGCGATTATTTCAAAATAGATTGATGTAGTTGAATTCATCCCTTATGGGAGGTAAGTTCGCATCCATTACTTTATGTTGAGATCTTACATTTTTAGCAATTATCTCAATATAAAGTAATGATCGAGAATTTATTTCTTTGGATGAGTTCTAATGTACAATTTTATAATGTTAGGATTTTCATTTTAAGCAAATCTCTTTTATTATTTAATTGTCCATTATGAATTCATCCATTATCTTTTTTTTTGTAGTTTTTATTTTAGATTTAGTAAATACATTAGTGAGGGATGGTTATTGTGAGAATTTTGATTGTAATTCAGAGAGTGTTGATGTAGTTGAAGATTCCATTCCGATTCAAGGCTTAAATGGGTTTGATCTATTCCTCTTTAATTTCTCTTGATTTGATCCTCACATGATTTCATTTGTTTATCTTATATTTTTGGATGATGATTATTGAGGGCTAATCTCCCATTCATGGGATGCATTTTGAAGCCCTCATGCGTCCAATTTAGTTATTTTAATTTTTAGTGCAATTTTGTTTATCTCACTTTTCTTAAATTAGCTTTTACTTCTTAATTAGTAGTTATAAAATTACTATATGATTAGTTAATTAATAATCCCTTGAAAAATCAATAAAAATAGGAAAAGCAAAAATAGAAAAATATAATAAAATGCAAATGATTTCACACTTTTGTCTTCTCATACTTTGTGTTTCACCCTTAGATTTGGATTTACTCCCTTAGTTTCCCTCTACACTAGTTTTGTTATATTTTTGTAGGTTCAAGGGAATTTTGATGGAAAAGGAATTCCACAACAACGACAAAATACGTTAGAAATGCAATTTTTTATCAGTCAATTGGTTCGCAGAAGAGCAGGAATGTATATATATATATATATATAATTTTTTTTTAAAGTTTCATGAATTTCACTATTTTCTTAGGACATGTTTACATAACTTTTCCCCTGAATTTGTACATAATATTAGTAGAATATAGCGAAGTAAATTTGATTGGTTGATTCTTATTCCGCGTCCTATATCCGTGAGGGCGTTTGTAACTCCTAGTGCATATATTTAATCTAGTTGGGTTTATAACATGCTTTACATCCAAGAATAATTGTGTCCGTCTATTGAAATTCTATGGCTAAATGAAATCTTTGATTATGAATTTCATTTTATTTCATTTTAATCCTCAACTGTTCTATTTTATTTCATTATAAACATTATATCAAGATAATTGTACCAACTCCTTGAAGTGTATCTCTTATTTTTAGTTAAAGTGTATCACTTTTTTATGTTGTTACGATATATTATAAATATGGGTAATTTTCATAAGGTATGCGATCCCAAATCATGAAGTTGTTAAAATTTGTACCAAGTTTGTAGAATAGGGTTAGAAAAGTGTGAAATAAAGTATGTGTATCAATTTCTAATATGTTAATTGGCTGATATCAAGCTTTCGGATTGAAGAAAATGGTTATGTTCTAGGTTTTTCGTTCGGAGACTAGACCTATCGGTGGAAAAAAAACTAGGCACTTCTGAGGAAGAATGTGAATTTATAATTTACGTACAATTGACTGTTTCATTTCATTTTATTACACTTTGTTTGATCTGGTCTGTATTTTTTCATACATCAGTTAATTTTTTCGATTTGATCGATCAAATTAGTTTCACGGTGGAGCTTTGTGCATTTTGCTTATTGTTATTGATCGATCTGATTATTTGTGTCATATTATTAATTGAAGAGGAGTCATTTACATTTTTCGTATATATTGTATACCATCATCATTTTGGAATGTCCCTCTCAGTCTCTTAGGGTTTTCTTCATCTACAAATCCTTAAATCGATGAGACGTGTTGCGAAGAGTACTTTATATATTGAAACCCAAATAAGATTTGTTGTCCATGGGATGTGTTGAGCTTCAATTTTCAAGGCCTATATACATTCTTTTTTTAATTATTTAAGGAATGTTAAATTTATTTGAGATTTTGATTTCAATCTCGAGTTTATAATTTCATTTTTTGAGCATTGTGTAAAACACTCCCTCACTATATTAAGACTATTGCAACTCTTTTATAAATTAAAATAGAATGTATGCGTGATGTGTTTTGTGATTGTAGTGACGAGTAAGGCATTTTTACAAGCCAATTTTTTACCCTGCATTCTTAGTTGCCCACACTACACAAAAATGACAAAATTGTCACCTTTCAGTCGGCCACCTTTGTCAAGGTCATTGACCGTTACAAAAAACACGCGTTTTGTGTCACGGTCATTGACCTTGACACGACCGTGACAAAGAATTGTCACGGTCAATGATCGTGAGAAGTCCGTGACAAAATCACTTGTCATGGTCGTGTCACAGTCATTGACCGTGACAATTCTTTAAATAATTGTCACGGTCAATGACCTTGACACAACCGTGACAACTTTTTCAGCAAAAACCCTTACCCCTTCTTTTTTCCCTCGCGCCGTTCCCTTCCTCTCTCTCTCTCTCTGCGCTCTCTCTCTCCTTTCAGGTTTATTTCTCTCTCTCTCTCTCTTCCATTTATATATATGTTTGTGTATATATATATGTGTGTGTGTGTGTGTGTGTGTGTGTGTGTGTGCGTGTGTGGGGGGTGGGGCAGAGGGGGCTATTGTGTGTGTGTGTGTATGTGTGATGGGTGGGGGGTGTGGAGGGAGGTGGGGCAAGGTGGGGGTAGGGGTGTGTGTGTATGTGTATATGGTGAGTGGGGGGTGTGGAGGGAGGTGGGGGTGGGGGTGGGTGTGTGTGTGTATTTGAATTAACCCATGAATTTGTATTTTTGTATTTAAATTAACCCATGAATTTGTATTTTTGTATTTGAATTAACCCATGAATTTATTTTTGTATTTGCCATAAATTAACCCATGAATTTCTCAATTTGTTTGTGGGGGGTGGGGGTGGGGGTGGGGAGGCGGGGTAAGTCAAGGTACCATTGTAATTCTCTTAATATCGTGCAAGTACCATATGAAAGTAGGATTGCCCCTCAGTGTAAATTAGTAAATTAGTAATTCTATACGTTAATTGTTAGTTTAATTGATGAAATGAATTAATTGAGTAGATGAATTAGAAGGAGTATGGGATACACATTTGTTGTTGACATTGGTGTTGGATTATTTTGTTTAGTAAATGTTTGGTTGGTTAGTTTTAAAAGTGGCATGACCACTGGATTATTGTACATATGGGGGGGGGGGTGGATTTTCAACTTTTTTTTTTAAAATTACTCTGTATATCGAACAATATATATATAGTATGATAATTAAATGAAACATACTTGAAATTAAATACAGTGCGTATAGATACTAGCCTTCTAGTTCTTATGCGTACGCATTCAATAGCCCTTAGACCCGTTGGAGAGTCATTACCCCTGTAATGAGATCTCTCGAATTGTCCCATTTGGACAGTTTGAGACTGTATAATTTCTGTATAATATTCTTATTGGATTACAGTTGTTACTTTTGGAGGAAGTTCTGCATTCGTATCTTAATGTTCTCTGGGTACATACTAGATTGACAAGTGTGACTGATATTTCAATTGATCAATTGAAATAACACTCACACCTGCCAATCTACGTCGTGTACTTGGAGAACTACGTGGATATGCCGTCGAATTTTTGTCAAATCGTAACAATGTGCATGAGCTGTTAAGTATATTACAGAAAAATGCAGTCTTGAAAGGGATAGGACCACTCACACTTTAATAGGATGATTAAATGATGGGATAATAAAATAAAACACACTATAAATCTAAGTTTTGTTTACCTTTAATAGGTGTTTAGTTGTGGTAGCTGTGATGGGATATCCGAAATACAAAGAGTGGATGGGTGAGACTAATAGAATGGGGGATGTGTTTCGCAGAGGTGCTAACGGATTTGTGAAATATGCAAAGAGATGTCATAATGATGAAGAGTTTTCGTGTCCGTGTGCTAGGTGTAAGAATGGTAAGGTGTTTGAGTGGAAAACAGTTGAACTACATTTTTTAAGATCGGGTATACAAGATAGTTATCGATTTTGGAGTTTTCACGGTGAATTGAAAGTTCCTTTTGTCCCCGACCAACCTTCACAATAACCTTCAACAAGTAGAATAGATGTAGAAGGGGACGACGTAGATCATAATATGTTAGAGGATTTAGTTGATGATGCGTACGGAGTTTAAGAAGCAGAGGAGAATGGGGTTACTGATGATGTAGAAGATTCAAGTGCTCGTGAAGATAACACGATAAAACTTGACGATGACTACCAAAGTTTAAAATTTAAGGTGACCCAATCGTTATACTCTGGCTGTGAGAAATATCAAACAACTTTACATGCCATGGTTGGTTTGCACAGTTTGAAGATGCAAAACGGTTTGTCTGGCAATAACGTGACCGAAATTATGAAATGGGTGAAGGGCTTATTACCCAAGGTGAATACACTTCCAAATAGCTATCATGTTATGAAGAAAAGTTTGAAAGGTTTGTGAATGAAGTATAAATCGATTCATGCTTGCATGTTTGACTTCATACTATACCGAAAGGAGTATGAAAATCTCGATGGTTGTCCGGTATGCGATGAACCTAGATATGTCCAATCTACTAGTAAGGAAGATACAAGCTCAAAAGTGCCTCAAAAAGTATTGAAATATTTTCCCGTTAGGCCTAGATTAAAGAGATTTTTCACAGTACCATGGATTGTAGAGGCGATGACTTGGCATGCTAGGGCAAAAGTAAGGTGTAATATCATGCGTCATCCTATTGATTCTACTGCCTGGTGGAGGATGAATTTTGAGTATCCCGATTTTGCTCGAGAACAACGCAACATTCGTTTGGCTATATCAACAGATGGTTTCAATCCATTTGGAAATCTAAGCACCAGTCAGAGTGTATGGCCAGTGATCCTAGCCCCACTCAACCTCCCTCCTTCATAGTGTATGAGACCTGAATTTTCGATGATGGCTTTGTTGATACCTGGGCCAAAGGCACCAAGTGATGACATTGACATCTACCTGGATCCTTTGGTAGAAGAATTAAATGAGTTGTGGGAAGAGGGTGTGCAATAATTTGACTCTTTTAAAAAAGAAGAGTTTACGCTGAAAGCTATGTTAATGTGGGCAATTCAGCTTATGGGACGTTATCCGGTTGTATAGTACATGGGTATTTGGGGTTTCCTATTTATAGTGAGGAGACTGAATCTCTTCGTCTATCCTCTAGATTAAAAAATGTATACCATTGCCACATGAGAAAGGTTCCAATGTTTTATTGGGCGGAGTTGAGCATAGGCTACCGCCGAGACAACTTTCGAGTTTAGAAATTGAAAGTAAATCTTCTGAATGTGGCCCTAATATGCCATGTAAGAATCCCAAATTTAAGAATGTCAAGCATAAGAAGACTCCAACTGGGAATGAAACTAAGATAAGAAAGGCATGGTCTCGCAGATCAATTTTATTTGACTTGCCTTATTGGAAGAATAACCTGGTGCGCTATGTATTGGATGTGATGCATGCAGAGTTTTCTAAGTTTTCTTTATATTAATCCATGGATATATGCTTCTTACCTTTAATAGGTGATTAGTACATAGTTATTTTGGGTGTCCTATTTGTGGAGAGGAGACTGAATCTCTTCGTCTATCCGAACACTAAGAAATGCCATAATCCTATGGAGTATGTTCTGCAAATTCCTCCCAACCGTTATGTAACCAAACATCACCGGTTGAAGTTATCAATTCCACTCTCCATACCCCAACACTTGGAACCTCTAGTAAAACATGGGAGACCATTGAAAGGTGGAATTGACAACTTCAACTGCTGATTTTTGGCTACACAACGGTTGGAAGGAATTTGCAGCGCATAACTCCATAGGATTATGGCATTTTTTAGTGTTTATATATGAAGAGAATTATATTTGACACGATTGCCCAGGGTACATTAGTTGGAAGAAGGTTCCATATGAGCTCAAGTTAGCTGTTTGGGTGACACTACAGGTAATGTATTTATATTTATATGTCAATTTTGATTTCGATTTCAATTTCGATTTATATTTGTCTATATTTGCGGGACGAATACTAACTTTACTTTATTTCAATTCAGAGGATAGGGAGTGGCCCTGAGGGTAGGCCACATATGCTCGATAGTTATATGGCTATTCGGACGAGAAGGGAGGGATAAGGAGATGTCCCCGAGCGTCGCGGTACAAAATCTGTTTTCAAGCTAAATAGTTTATAGATTTGAGATAATTGATGGTGATGTTGTTTCTTCTTAAATAGTTTCTATTTTGAATATATACTTTCATTATCTTTATTTTGTTTGGATATATGATGTTTGAACAGGTACAAATACACTGTTGGGCAGTGGCAGTGGCCATACTTCCCAGCATATTTTTTTAAAATTCTACCCAAAATTGTCACGGTCAATGACCATGACAATTTTTTTCAAAAGGGTCAAGACTTTATCATGGTTTTTAACCGTGACTAAACTTGTCACGGTCATGGCCCGTGACACGACCGTGACAATTCTAACGAACTTGTCACGGTCATTGACCGTGACACGTCCGTGACAATAAAAGTTATCTCGCCCCGAATTGTCACGTTCATTGACCTTGACAAGTCCAACTTGTCAAGGTCAATGACCGTGACAATAGTGAAGATTTGGTGTAGTGTCAAGAGGTGTTTGTATTTTGGTGGAAAAGAATCTTATATAAATTGATTTCTTTTTCTATTAATTTTACGGTTTCCTAATATCTAGTGTGATTAGGCATAAATTCTTTGAACTTATTCCTGTAATTTAGAGGATTTTATTACCCCGTGCAGTGTAATTTGAGTTGATTTATCTCATATCCTTACTACTGACATCTTCTATCTAGTGCATCATGTTTCATGTATTTCTTTTACATTTTGCAGGAATTTTTTATGCAAGTGAAGAAAAGAGATAACTCAAAATCAAGAAAGAAGGAAAAGAAGAAAAATCAAGGGCAAAAGTTTAATTTTACATTCGGAATTTGGATACGAAATACAAAAAGAAGTTGAAGACCTTGAGTCCACAAGCATATAGAAAGAAATGCCATCCCAATCTGTGTCCCGGTTGCAAAGTTATGAAACTTCAAATTTGAGAATAAACCAAATGAAGAGTGAAGGAAAGATCCAGGGAGAACCGAACCGATAACTGTCTAGCATAATTGGTTCCCTTCACTAGAAAGGGAAAACCGAACCGATGGAAAACTAAGGGGATCAATTCGGTAAATTGTAAAGACCAGATCGAACCGATGATTAAGACTTATAACGATTTGGCACACTGTAATAAGCGAACTAGTTCGCCCAGTAAATAAGGACAAAATAGAACAAGTTTGGCGGGACAAAATTTGTATTTTTTATTCTTTAAAATTAGAGTTGTGCATGGTGCAAACACTTAATAAAATGTGAGAGTTATATTCTACTGTAATACGAGACATTAAGGAGTTAGTTTTTACGTGGTTTTGAGAGATTATTGAAGGTAAGAACCCTACGATTCATCTTCTTCATCAATTTTTCATCATTTACATTAAATCTAAGGTTTTTTATTCAATACAAGTACAATTTCCTTTTTTCTTTCACGTTCTCTGATCTTTTTGTCTTATGATTCATTATTTTTTAGTTAGAATTATCTTTTACATGTTTGATTGCATTTTTTAAGTAAAAATGATTTCTCGCAACGTAGATTTCATGTTTAGTCATATTTACACCATGTTCGGCTATGTTTTTTGCGGGTTGGGGTACATGAACCCAACCTAGGTAACACATATGGACTTAAAAGTGGATAAAAAGTAATCCCTCATTTAACGGTTTGAACTTTATCAAGATAAAGAATTGTAGGGATTTTAATTCCGTTTGCCCCATGTAACCAGAATGTTTAAAGGTGAAATTGGCTTCTTGATAATTTATCATCCTCGTCAAATACAATTTTTGATTTAATATTGTGCGGTATTTAGTCCTCATATCTCGAATGCTTAGAGAGTATTTAAATTATCGTTTGGAAGCTTTTATGTTCTATATAAACACTGACGGCTTGGGGGAGTGTACCCTAACTCCATTTTCTTGCATATAGTTAAAGTTTAATTTAGTTCTCTTTGAATGCGTAGTTAGTTATTAATCTAATAAATGTTGCATTAGTAGATAGGTGCGATCACAACAACATCATCTTTTCCCTTCTTTCTCTAAGTCATTCTAGGGTAAAACGTTCTTCCTATTTATTGTCACGAGTTATCGTCCTATTTCCTGAGTTCGGAACCCAGTTTATCGAATTTATACTTGAGTGATCGACTTACACTTGAGTCGATAGAAGCACACAGTAGAAACACTTTTAATGTCGTTAATTCTTATCGAATATTGCATATTTCTTCCCTATATCATTATGCATTCTAGAACGTTTACGGTCCTAAATGCCTATATTTTTGCTCATTAACTAGACAACCTTTTATTTGGATATATACATACTTTGAAGGGGTTAATTGTGTTTTTGTAGGTATTGGAATGCTAAAAGTGAGGATCCATTGCATTTCAAAGAAGTTCCATCATCGGATGCTACTTCAAGGGCATTTTAGTTAATTCACATTTCATCTACAACTCATGGGAATTCCTCGGATACGTATTTCGTTGAGTTAGCATCGCGTGGCCACAAATGGCGCGTCATTTGGAGTCAGGATGGTGGAGTTATGGCCATTTTTGTTCGCACACCTTTCCCCCCTCTTGATGGACCAAGAAGGCCAAGAAACTGAGTGCTGATGGACCGGCCTTGGGACCCTGGGCGACGGTGGTTTGAGATTTTTCCTTGCGAAGGAGACAAAAGGTTTTGCCCTACTCGATCGATCGATCGACATTTTGGGTCGATCGATCGATCCTACTAGATATTTGTCAATTCGTTCCTTTTCATTTCGTTTTCCTTTATTTATTTTATAACTTACTATATAAACCAATTTTGGTTTCTATTTTCATTATATACATTTTTGTCTTAGATTCAAGGGTTTGTAGAAAGAGCTTCCCCCTACTCTCCATTTTGGGTGTTTTGCCCATTATTTGTAAATTAATATACTATTCATTCATCTTCTTTCTTGTAGTTTACTTATTTTAGCTTAATTTCCATTATGCCATTAATTTCCCTTGCCTAGATTAACTTTTATTTCATTTACCTATTGCTTTCATAATTAGGCTTACTTGCTTTCTTGCATTACATGTCATTCACCATGCTTTCTAGCTAATTTAATATAGGTTGTGTCGAATTGACCTCACTTTGGGTTGACGGGTTGCTTTGCTTTGGTGATGTAGTTTATGGGTTTATTTCGAGTGTTTTGTTCTAGTTATTACTCCTAAGAGACTTGATGGGGTATATCATGTATACTCCGTGCTTATGACCTTGCATGCGTAATTTCCGAGGTATTTGTTGATGCCAAAATCTTATTAGACTTGTATGCCAATTCAGGGGTGTGACAACTCTTGATTTCATTAACTGTCGAAACGAGATACAATCTTAATAACTCATGAACCAATGTAACCATTTTATACTAATTAACTCGGGTAAGGGATATTCGACGCAACCTATAGTTTTTATTCGCTTTGCTAATCTAGTTTAAATACACTCGCCTAGTTTAATCTTTTCTCTTTTTTATCTTTTCCTTTTTGTTAAAATTATCTTTTACACTTTTATTTTAGAAGTATTAAACCAATTAATATTCTAGAAAATTGACTCTGTGGATTTTCGATACTCGGACTTGGGCGCAATAATCCCTTTTTAAGTGTAATCATAAGTTTAGGGTTTTGTATATAGGTGGTGAACAAAAAATAAAGATTGGCATTTTGACACGCGCCACTTTTCACCCTTGATCAGACGCATCATAGGACATTTCTAAAATTTCCTTAAATATATTTTTCATTAACTTTTATGATTACTGGAGTGGGTATCTCGTTATGTTTTTTGTGTTATAATTGTTACTAGGTAAAAATCTAAGGTGATAGATTTGTTAGTCCGAACTGTTTCTGAATGTTATCAGTGCTTCTCAATCCTCCATCAAAAAATATTTTTATATAGATCGTTAGTCTCAACTATTTTTATGGATTGTCGTGAACCCATTAAACATTTCTTTCATCCAAACCAAACCGCATTGGCATCACTAATATTAATGTTTAGGGTGCCACGTCACAATTTCACTCATGTATGTCACTTAAGAAATATTAAATTAAGAGATTATGAAGGTAGAGAAATATATCCCAACATAACCACATACAAACAAATTAAGGATCAGTGGTCTTATTCTTTGCTTCATAGAGTTCAATGCATAGTTGTTTAAGTAATAATATGAAAACTATAAACATTTTTTGAATAATTCCCTCTTGTTCGCATATTAGGTGAAGTGAGTTTTATTATGTGCAAGGTTGTGGTCAGTGGGTGATTGAATTTTATTAGACGTATCCAGTACAAAGTGTCACAGTGCCGTCGGTATGTCACCGAATAAGTGTAACACATAAATTGACACAAAATTTAAAGTATTTTGGTCCAATATTTATGGAAATTTTTTCTTTGGGGGTGGGGTAGGTAAAATTTTCCAATAGCTTTTAAAATTTCGCCACCCCATGCTATCAAACATGCCCTAAAGATTCAATTTTCAACCATTCGATGGGTGAATTATAAATCAAAAGTTTCAATGATTGAAACTAAACATACATATATTGATTTTACATATAGTTGAGTTTTTTCACCAAATTTGGCAGAGATTGTCTCCACGGTGAGGAAATCATCTCCATTAGATTTAGTGAAAATTTTCAATCATTTACCTCGTGTAAGTTTTTCCCATGAAGAGGGCTGTTGTTTTCGGATTTTTTATGCAATCACTCCTTTCTTTTGTAACATATTACTCAAACTTGAATTATTCTCAGTTTATTTCCAAATATCTGGTCTTGTTCATACCAATTGCTAACTTGGAGAGGTCCTTATTGAATACTTGTCATGATATTTAGGTATATTTGGTGCAGGATGTTGTTAACTTTGAGGAGTTTGCCAGTCATATGACATATGATGAACAACAAAATTTGCTCAAGTATTTATCTCCTGTCAACAATTCTAAATTTCTAGACAAGTTTGTATATTCATCCTCTTCCTCATAATGGCTCATTGTATGCTACAAATTATGGGTTTGATCTTTTGTTATGCTTTGTACATTTTCTGTAGATTTACTATATGTATGTGTAGAAAATAGGCACATTTTCATGTTACATGGAAGATGGGTCATTTACATTTTTCTGGTTTCTATATTGAAGGGCCTAAGTTAAGGTAATAACTTGTAATAACTTACCTTATTTGCAAACGTATGTTTTGGGTGATTAATTTGTTCTTAAATATATGAATGGATAGCTACAGTTTCTTTACATATGAGTATTATTTAGTCTTAAACACATGTTTGGATATCTACACCTAGCTACTATAGCTTTAAAGTTATGTTCACTAACTAAAAGATAATTGTGTAATAAACACTCTGTTATTATGCCTAACGCCATTTGTTACATGTTGTGTTAGAGTTGGTGTACCTTTCACAGTTTAAGGACCGTATCCTTTTTAGTTTAACAAAAGTTGTAATTCATTATATGATTTGGTTTAATCCGAACATAATGTATGAAATTGTGGGTTTTATGTTCTATGAAATAAAAAGGTGTCAATTTCATTATGAAAAATTGGAGTTTTATATTTGAGCACTTGTTGTATCAAGTTGGACAACAGGGTTATTCTAACTTTTATCTTTTGCGTTCTCAGATTAATATGAAACTCTAAAATATGTTTGTTTTACAAATACAAATCTGAAATACGTTTCCATTCGCATCTTTAACAATTAAAAAGTGTATTTGAAGTTCGGAGAGACTTCAATCTCAACATAAATTCCAAGTCAACAAAATTTAGATTGGAATCCAACATTTTCTATTTTATCTTCTCAAATAAAATCGAACTCCTAGCAACCACTCAAAACTATAAAATTTTCAAATGGTTTCAAAATAACAATTTCAAGCAGTAAAACTATCAGTTGAGTATAGCTAATTGAAAAGGTAACACTTAAAACGAGTTAAGTTATTTTTTTCGAATTAATTAGCTTTTGCGAGTAACTTGTCTCAACTATTAGTCTATTATTAATGCAAAAAAATACTCCTAAACTATGCATTAGGTTACAAAGACCCCCTAGGAAAAAAAATCTTTGCAACACAGTGCATAATATTGGGGAAATTTCACATTGAAACTAGTTTGTTGTGTTTGTTGCATAATTTGCGTAGCAGTGGGGATTTTTCCTTAGTAAAAAATTCAATGAATATGGAAAAAATACTAAGAAAGAAATAAGATAGTGTATAATTATGGGCATAAAGTGTTTTGTTCCTTGGCTTACTTAACACTGGTAGGTCAATCTCAAGCCCCACAAGTTCAAGCAACTTAAGCCCATCCATATCTGGCATATGGACATCACCATCACTAATAACCAAATCAGATTTCTTTTAGCACGCTCACAACATCTCCAATGCCTTATCTTGTCGATTCATTGTATCAATTTCTCCAACTATATGCATATGAAATTTAAAGAAAACATGGTTGATTTGTGGATGTGGTCTATAAAAAAAATCTTGTGGAATCCTTCATGAGTGAACATCTATCGAATAGAATGCATAATAAGTCTTTTGTTATTTTTTACTTTCCTCGTTTTAATGAAATTTTAGTTTGTTGCTGAAGAATAAATATTTTTCTTTAGGTGTGCCATGATATAATTATGTTTAATTTCTCTTGATTCATCTGTACCAACACATCTATCTATACAGGTTATGGACAATGGGCATGATAAGCTAGAAGTTACTGTTGTTTATGAACCCAAATTTTGATGATCTAAATGAAGACTTCCTCTAAGTTGTTCCAGATGAAAAGCAGACAAAGGGGATCTTCTTGAAGAGGTATGTATGAAATGGTGAAAGCTATGAGAATTATACGATCTTTATGCTTTTAATGTCAATTCAATGCGAGAATTATACCATCTTTATTCTTTTGATGGCAACCCAATACGATCTTTATATATTTACATAGCTGACGTAATATTTATTTTTGGTTCAATAATATAAAGCACGGTAGCAATGTGGGGTATTATTTGTGTTATCTTGATCCATGAAAACTATACTTTTGTGTATGATATAATAGAACCTAGATTGTGTTTAAGGCCTCTCTCTCATAGAGTTATATTTGCGTTGTTTTGATCCATGAAAACATTAGTCAATTACTTTAGAATTAATTTTCCTCGTTGTTGTATATGTATTAAGCCTTTGATTTGATTTAATTCAATTTCACTTGTACAAGTGATCAATAATCAAGAAAAGTAAATAAATACATTATAACATAACTATTTTATCTTCTGTAGTATTATGAAACTACTCATAAGCTAAACTTTTCATATTTCTTTTTGCAGGAGAAATGGGAAGAAATCATTATCGATTACACACCTATTAAGTACATAACTATGCTTGCAAATAAATTTTTTGAACTGTTATATTACATGCCATCATACAGTGTCCTTAAGACATTGATTAATACCCTGCTAAATTTTTTATACTAGAAGCATAACTTTATTAGCTTATTTTTTCGTATTATGTTAATGGGTTAGTGTCTCTAAAGATTAATGAAAATGGACTTTTGGGAAATTTGAAAGGTCATGTAACACGTGTAAAATCTCCGTTCATGACCTTTCACATTTCCCAAAAGTCAAGTTTGAAAGGGCAATATTATCTTTTGTATTAGGTACTTTATGATCTTTAATTAACTACCATGAAAGATAATATTGAGCTACTTAAGTATTTGATTAAGACATCGAGCAAATGGAACATAGTTATTGCAGATATCAACTGTTCCATATATTTTACCGTCCAAATAGTAAGAAAAGGGGAAAATGAAGAGAATGATCTCGATCCAAATTAACCTCATGTTGTTACTTTTCTTCAGGAGCTATCTGAAGGCAGTTGGTATTGTTCGCACTTCGCACTGCACTTATCAGATTTGTAAAGATATAATATATTCATTGATTATAATTTTAAACTATCACATTTTTGGGGTAATTGTATTCGGATGTTATATTCGATGCGTTTTATGAATCACTCTATTCAGAGTGGAGGCTTAAATAAAATGTAAATGTTGAATATAGTGTCCTTATTTTTGTGGACTATTTTTTTATATGTTCTTAGGGTTTGAATAGTGCGATAGGAATAATTGAATTTGTTTAAATTCCGGACATGATAGTATTGCCCTTGTGCTAACCGATCGGTATTTTAAAAATGCGGACCGAACATGTGTCACCTGGCGGTGAGTCCAAAAAAGAGAGAGAGAGTGCCTATAATTTAGCCGATAATTTCTAGGCTCACCGCCAGGTGACACATATTCGCTCTGCACTCTTACAATGTTGATTGGTCCGCACAAGAGCAGTACTCTCTCTCTTTCTCTCTCTCTCTCTCTCTCTCTATATATATATATATATATATATATTAATATTACTAATGGACCTTTGTCATTACAAAATCAGACAAATACAAAACATGTGGAACAAGGTAATCGAGGGATTATAACTTGTTAGCCTGAAAATATACCAGATGATGAATTTTTCAAAGTTTTGTTATGGAGAGAATGAAATATTTAAATTAATTTCTGCATGGCACGTTCTTGGAACACTGTCTTTTAGGAAAAATATCTCCCAATTTGGTTGAGACAAAACCTCGAGTACCATATGGGTTTTATAGAATCTGCCTTCAGGATACAATGTAGTGTATGGACAGTTGTTTTCAAACTATGTACTATTTGATCAAATCGGAAACATTCTGAATTTGTAATCTGATAATACCAAAATGTAGAGGACGAAGAGAGGAGAAATTAACAATTTTCGGTGTCCAAAACAGAGGCTGGAACTCTTTTTATAGACATTTCTGTGACTGTTCTTCAATAGTCACACCTCTTGATGTAGCGACTCAACAGCTGTTGGATCGTGCCTGTTTGGAACAACTTCGATCTAACAGTTCAGATTATGCATCCCATCATAAGTGAAAGGACATCCCCTACACGAAACATTACGAGTTCTTCTAACGGCTCAGATCAAGTCATTTCTTTGATCAGATCGTTTAATCACAGTCGTTGATCTGTTTTACTTCGTCAAAGCTTTAGGATCCCACGCTCCAAGTGAAGATGTGCACGTGCGAAGTTCCAAGTCCGCGTCAAAGCGCGTGATGCACCCTAAGTCGCCCTTTTGCGCACCATGTGTCGCGTTTACTCGTGTCGTGATTGGTGGTTCTTAAGCACCACCGCAATGCGTAGGATCATAGCGTCTCGTTTGACTTGTTAACTAAGAATCTTAGTTTTTATTTAGTTGATATATCACTACTTTTTGAGTAATCTTCCAATGTGGTACAATGTGGGACTTTAAGTACTCATATATGTTTCACACCCATTTGCTCATGTTTCTTCTTTCTAAAAATAAAATACAAACTAAAAAATTAAAACACCAATTAATATAATAAAAATAAAAACTAAATACTATATAATATTATATTAATGTTGAAATTTATCCAACATTCCCCCACCAATTTCAATATACACAAGAGAGGATACAAAGGATCGATTACAAAAAAATAATAGAAAACTTTTGGCACTATCACTGAAATTTAGTACATAAATGAGAAGTGTCTTCCGAACTTGAACTTCCATATAGTGTAAACAATTCAAAGCTCCATCAAGGTCCTGTGGTGATCTTATCTCGAACCAAGGACCCTTTGAGACAAGCCGGAACTATCACGCATACTGATTTCTGAGTTTTAGAAGTGTTCTTCTAACATGCACATTTATGGCCTTGTGATAATCCTGATTTCATGAGTGCTTTAGGAACAGTCTTGATTCCATAGAAAGAAGCCACACTTTCGACACTCATATAGGTAAATCAACCTGAGTGATTCTGTGAGTAACATTTATATGATTTATTAAGAAGTAAGCTTCATCCTCTAACATGTAGAAAACCAACACTAGGCACATATGAATGGAACTTTTGCATAAAATTCCAAGTGTTCCATAACAATAATTTAACTTGTTTATACCACATTGAACTCTATCTATATTTTCAAGATATGAGTTTGGTTACCATTAAATATGGTTGTGTTATTTAATAGACCTTACTCCCATTCCTTTTGAAAGTGATATATATCATCTCCCTAATAAGACCTTTAGTCAGAGGATCTTCTAAATTCGTGTTCGTTTTAACATAGTCGACTATAATTACTCATTCCTTGTGTAACTTTCTTATAATTTGATGTCTTAGACTAATGTGTCTAGATTTTCCGTCGTAAGTGTTGTTCGAAAGTTCATAAATTGTGGCTTGGTCATCATAACTTATCATAAGAAAAGGAGATAGATTTTTCCATAAAGGAATATCATACAACACATTTCTAAGCTATTCTACTTCTTTACATGCATCTTCTAGGGCTATAAATTTAGACTGCATCATTGAATCCTACACACATGTTTGTTTCTTGGATTCCCAAGAGATAGTTTCTCCTCCTAGCGTATAAATCCAACTAGTAGTTGACTGGGATTTGGATTCAAGATTATGCCAACTTGAATATCTATATCCTTATAAAATAAATGGATATACTACATAATGTAATCAATAATCCAAAGTCCTCTTCAGGTATCTAAGCACCCTAGAAATTGCATTCCAGTGATCTTGTCCTGGATTACTTGAAAATCTTCACAAGACACTCACTTCATAAGCAATGTCTGGTCTAGTGTAATGCATGGCATACATTAGACTTCCAATAATAGTAGCATATTTAAGTTGGTTCATAGCACGCCCGATATTTTTCATTAATTTTATACTAGGATCTACTGGTGTAGCAACTGACTTAAGTTCAAAATGATTATATCTTTTAAGAACTTTTTCTATATAATGAGATTGAGATAATGCTAAAGAATTATTCTTTCTCACAATTTTGATTCCTAAAATCACATCAGCTTCTCCAAGATCTATCATATCAAATTTTGATGATAAAAACCTTTTGGTTTCTTCAGCATATTTGAGACTAGACCCAAATATTAACATGCCATCCACATACAAGAATATAATAACACCGACACCGTTTTTGAATTTACTATATATACATTTTTCGGCATCAATAACTTTATATCCATGGGATATTACAATATTATAAAACTTCTCATGCCATTGCATAGGAGCTTGTTTAAGGCCATAAAGATATTTAACCAATTTACATATTTTCTTTTCTTGGCCATGTAAAACAAACCCTTCGAGTTGTTCCATATAAATCTCTTCTTCTAAATCACCATTTAGAAAAGAAGTTTTGACATCCATTTGATGAATTACTAAATTATGAATAGAAGTAAGAGATAATAATATCCTAATGGAAGTGATTCGAGCAACAGGAGAATATGTATCAAAGTAATCAATTCCATGTTTTTGCTTATAGCCTTTAGAAACTATTCTTGCCTTCAATTTATTTATAGATCCATCTATATTTAATTTCCTCTTAAATACCCAATAGGTTTAGCTCCAAGGCGAAGATCGGAAAGAACCCGAGTTTGATTTTGCAAAATTGAGTTAATTTCATCATTGATTTCTTCTTTCCAAAAAATAGCATCCCGAGATGTTACCGCTTCATGAAATGTTGTTGGCTCATCTTCTATATTAAGATTTTTTTTTGTTTTTTTCTTAGTTTCATTTAAATCCCCTTCAACCAAATAGATAACAAAGTCGGGTCCATATGTTTTTTCACTTCTTTGTTTTTTAGTCCTTCGCAGTTCAACGCCATTCGTTGTTTTTGAAGAAGATATTGGTTGTAAAATTTCTTCTGAATGTGATGAGTCAGTAGTCAGATTATTATTTTCTAAACCTTGATTCAAAGTATGAAACTTTGTTAGATGTTCAAAGAATTGCACATCTACCGACTCAATGATTTCTTGAGTTTCAAGATTTAAAAATATATAAGTTGCATTGTTACTAGAGTATCCAATAAAAACACATTTTTAAGTCCTATTTCCTAGTTTAGGTCTTTTGGGTTCGAGTTTTCTCACATAAGCAAGACATCCCCAAATTTTAAGATGTCTAAGATTGGGCTTACTATTAAACCATAGTTCGTATGGTGTAATATCCTTGTTTTTCAATGGAACTCTATTTAAAATATAACATGCTGATCAAATCGCTTCTCCCCACATCGACAAAGGTAAACCAGAACTGATTAGCATTGCATTTATCATTTCAACTAAAGTCCTATTTTTTTCGCCGTTCCATTTGGTTGTGGTGTATAAGGCACCGTAACTTAATGGATTATCCCATGATGATAAGATTCAGCACTACCAGATAAGAGATGATGAACTCAAACAATGATAACAATGGTGGCAATAGAGTTATGTATGTGTATAAGTATATAGAAGGAGTTGAGGATAAGAGGAATGAAGGCAATGATGTATACTGGTTCAGCCAATCAGGCCTACATCCACTGTGAGTGTGTGATCCACTAGATATGGGCACTAATGGCCTTGGATACAATTCACATAGGCTCACTCTCTCTTTACTGTGTGTATAAGCAGAGTGTTAGCTAGGATTACCAATATTGGTCCTTTTACAAGGTTGAAGATGACAAGTATATATAGGGCTTAGGGGGAGTAGTGTACCGCCCCAAGCATGCATTGAGCATGTGAATGATGACCTAGCCAATTCCCTCTTGACACCTGGCTGTGCCACTTGTGATTAATTGATGACAAAATATTCCCTCACATGAGGGAATGATATTATTATAACGACCAGGTCAACATACTATATGAGTCCCACGCGAGTTGTGCCATGCATATCCCAAATCACGTGCCTCAGTGATATCACCCTTGACCTATGATGTCAGGCCAAGGCTAAAGTTCATGCTGGAACTGGGTCCTGTTGGATGTGGGACTCGTACTGTCATCCCCTTTTAGGCTCGTCTGGCCTATGATGAAGGGTCAGCCCCTTATAGGGTCATCTGACCTATGGTGTAGGGTCGACCCCTTATAAGGTCGTTCGACCTGTGATGAAGGTGTGACACCCCGCCTAATTAAATACCGGGCGATCACTCCTTTATTAAATTACATCAAGGTATATAGTTGGTTCATTCTCAGCATCACTGTCGATAAAATATATTTTTCCAATTTAACACCCTAAATAATTAAGCTAAGTGTCAAAACCATTTTCATACATACTTTCCAAATTTTAATTTAAAGAAAAACATTTATTTATTTTATTAACAAAGCTCAAAGAATAAGATTCACACCACAATAAACTGAAACGAAAGAATCTAATATATAAAACATTCATCAACGAATGTCAACATGCGATAAAATAAAGTAATACATCCGTCCTGAACAAAATCCCATAATAACGAACTAGGAAATAACTGAAATAACAATGCCCCAACATAAAGAAATAATGGAAAGGGCTACACATGCCCATCTGAATGAAAATGCTAGGAGTGGATCTGAATGAACGAAGTCGTCTAATCAAAAGACCTGCAACTCCCACCTAAGCTGCAGTGCGTTCCTTTCAAAAGATCCTAAGCAAGACACCCCTATGGATGGGCACCTGAAATACATACATATATATATACAAGGGGGAGAGGGAGAGATAAAACGGGTCAGAGCCCGAAAGTGTGTATGATTTAAAATTAGTTTAGCAAGTATTTAAATTGATACAGGCCAATGCAATAACATATTAGAGCGTCGCTCTCTTGAGAAAATACTCACCTCTCTTCTAATGTGCACCCCTATCGCACTATCCTTCCCATTGGTTTGTCTTATCATATAACGAACTAGTCTTTCTAAAAGATTTGACTTAACATCACTTACCCGAAAGATTTGCGATTCACGATTTCATTTAAAAGAGATGTTCCAATTTAACCAAATTTCTCTAATTCTAACTTGATAAAAACAATAAAGTTTTACAGTGACATATTATACTTTCACAAAACAAGCATTTATTATTGAGTCAACAACCATGTCCCACTTATCAAATTACAGTAGGCAGTTTAAAGTTCATAATCTCATATATATATAACTACTCGTATATTATATATATATATAACAGCACCCCAACTAAAACTATGGTGCAGTCATACTCTGCTATCCAATCCCCGTATCGCTCACACAAAGGGAAATACAAGTTCGGAATCACTCTCGAACTGTATTAACATAAACAAAACAACATTGAGGCGAAGCATAAATTTCCAAGTCCAAGAGGTCAGTACATACCCTCACGTCTCTTAGGACCGTCCAACTATCAATTTGATAGCCCGTACCTAGGATCTCTATCTTCTAGGGTATGAATCAATATCCTCCATAAGGCAACACAGGATAAGATCGTCCCAGCGCGGTAACCTCAGGGATAGCAAGTAGCGCGGGTACGTTTTTCACATGTATATAATATATGTACACACAATCATATAAATATAACCATTTCATCATGTTAATATAGGTTCCTCTCATTACCCATAATTACAACATTTATCCTTAATTTCACATTATTAAGATTACGTATAAGGTTTCGTCTCTAACCTTAACTCGAAGGGTTTTCTCACTAATTATGTAACACTCGTGGATTCTAACTATCCAAGTAGTAAATTCAGTAGGTAGACGTCTATGCACTATCGTAAGTATTCGACGTAATCTCTCACTTGAAATACGTAGTTTCCTCGTTCTTTAAATAATTGTCCCTAAAACCCAATTATCGTCACATAATAAAGTTCTTCAACACTTAATCATATGTCCTACTGGTCTCTCCTATATCCCAAAACATTTTATTCATAATCCCAAAAATTAATCCACGGTAAATTAATTCAACTAATTAAACAAGGGGAAATAAGAGGCTGCCAGGAAGGGTCGATCGATCGACGACTGGGGCTCGATCGATTGAACCTTCGATCGATCGACGCTCTAGGGTCGATCGATCGATCAAACAGGTGTTTCGATTTCTGCAGAAGTGCAGTTACGGGTTTCATCAAAATTCTTCATCCAAATGCATATTTTTCAACGCTAATCGTCCCAAAACTTATACCACAAACATAATAACTTATTACCAGATGTTTCTAACGTTAAGCATGCGTATAACCATCATTAAACATGATTAAACAACTTAAAATCTCATCTAATCATCAAGAACCGTAAGTTTTCTTAACTTCTATTCTAATCAGTTTTTCTCCGGAATTTCCTTCTACATAATCATCAAAATTCGTGGGTTAATCATCTACATCATATAAGACTTCCAGAATATGGTTTTAATATTTTCTACATGCAAATTCCTATCAAAAAGTGGGGTTTTCTTCCATAGATTATACTCCTAATCATTCCTAACTAACATGAATATTGCACCAACGAAAATACGCAAGTTAAACACTTGCCTGGGATTTCAGAGGTCTGGTTCACGGCTGATTTTGGTATGGATGCATTCCTTGTCTCGTGATCTACGCGGTGGTGGTGGTGGCGGTGCAAACCGGTGGCCTTTTGGCCTTGGATTGCCTTGGAGCTCTCTCCTCTCTTCTCCAATGGCCGTCATTTGATTTGTGAATGTTCTAACCCTAAGAGGCTGACCTAATGGCTGATATAGGTTGGCTGAAATTCGTGGGTTTAATTACCCTATTTTGTAAAATGACCAAAATGCCCTCCCGGGTCACTAATTAAGCCTAAAAACATCCCGAGACCCAAACTAAACCCTCGGGTACACTTTTCTGACTATCTCGACCCTTCCGGACGCGTTGCCGCACTCAAAATGACCATACGAACAACTTATAAAATATTCACTTTTATTTAACAAAATAAGTCCCGACGTGACACGGCACGTCCTTACTTAAATTTCTGAAATAGTCATTTAATTCACTTATGACATTCAATATAACGAATATAATATATTACTATGCTCATCCAGTAATATGCAACAAATAACAAATTTCCAATAATTACTAACTCTCGTCACGCTAGTAAATATTTAAAGCAACATTCCGGATTAAAATTAAATTAATTTATCTCAATTAAATTTAATAAATCCCATAATTTAAAAGCTATAAAAATACGGGGTATTACATACTTCCCCCCTAATAACTGAATTTCGTCCCGAAATTCGGAAAATAAGGCCTAATAGGTAGCACAATTCTGGATATCTCTCGATAGTACGCAAACTAAATACATAGTACGGTGCTCAATCACTATAGCGCTTTCCTCACAGTAACATTGTTTTGCATTCTCTTTGGAGACACTTCACATTGTGCTCCCACCCGACAACATTCCCATAGGTCACGCCTGTACGTTATACATTTCATTATCTCACTATCATTAGGAGGCCGCACCTCACTACATGACAAATACTCGGATTTATTCATATACAAAACTCCCATTCTGAGAAAATATTACGAACATTTGATCACTCTTGCTCATCTAAAACAGTCGTGGAATTCTACCATAGTTATCGGATATTTTCTCGACCGATTTAAAAATTCTGATTATCTACTCTCCTCTAAACATACGGAAGGAGAATAGTCAAGGTTCTTCCATAACAAAACCTTAATAAGTACCTCATATGCGACAAACAGGTACGAGTCCTTCTACAGAGCATTTTTGAAATCATCGTACCAAGATCCCAAAATCTCCTTCACGTGGCTCCACAAATCTTTAATCCCCATGCGCTTATTCTCTGGCTAAGGGTGATACATCCTACTTGAAACGAAATTTTATCTCCGCTGGTTCTTGAAATCCCATATCAAAGGTGAGATTCACCAATCTCATCCTGATTCAGAAATTTATACTGCGCCGGACCATGCACTGACGCGATCCTTCCTTTCAAAGGAAGTCTGGGGCATACTAGTTAATATTGTAAGCCAGTCCAAAGGAATATCAATCACTTCTCTCTCGGCGACTTAATTCGCAAGTTCGGGATAAACCCTTGATCTTGTTTTGAGGATGGCAACTCATCCAAGAACTTTACCGACTTTTCCAACCTATTCCAATTTCAGTAATTTTCGATAATCACAAAATTCTTTGGTTGATTCTCCTTTTTCAACCGAACCTCACCTATGGGCAGTGCATGCAGAGACTACTCATTACGTCTCGTTAAACATCGATTCTTCCCTTGGAATGTCTCACATTAAGTGACATGTAATACCCCTCCTTCCTTCCTTGGAGCATTCCGAGAGTTCCGACCCGTGTTTTTCCCTCTCCACGAAGCGCACTTCTGGATCTCTTATGCCATCCTAACATCATTACTCGTTGTATGCGCAAGTCTCTCTCACACTTGACTAATGACCACTCCGCTCCGGGTGTGCTTCATAACAATTTAGTTCTACCCTATTCCAGGAATACCATTTCTTGAATGGCTTCCTACAGCCTTCCAATCAAGTTAGGGCGTACTATTCTAATTACACACTTATGTATGGATTATCGCCCCTCATGTGACGTTTAATCCACTCTATCACTTCCACTTTGTTATACTAGTCCCACAAACTTATATTTCACACGTCTATTACCACGTCCCTTCGACTTGGACTATTTTAACTGTGGTTAACCAAGATACCCACATTTTTACAACATTCCGAACGGCGTGCTACTCATCTGTAGGACTAACTAAATTCAACGGAATAGAAGGAATAAGGCATTCAAATTCCATGACAACAAAAGAGGAAATAATAATTCTAAACCTTCCTCAGATAAGCACACAACAACTAAAATAAATCACTAACGCTTTATTCATCAAAATAATTACAGGTCATCTCTTGTATGATATGAAGTTCTTTTCAGATACTCCATGCTAAAAATCATTTTAACTCTTTATTCACCTTGTGTTTTGTACGCGGTTATGACATTTGGGGTACCTCCAATCACCCTAGAAAATCAAAATTCTTAAATTTCTCCTTACCATCGTTCCACTCCTCAACTCGTGGGGATAACTTTCAATGCTTTCCTGCCATAAAATCCGGCTTCAATGACCTTAAAACATAATTCAACTTCCAACGTACATATATAATTACTTGATCCTATTTCGACCAGAGTACCGTACTTATGGAATAGTGACCAAACGTCTCTCTATTTCCAACCTTACGCTAAGTTTCATGCGTGGGATGTCTCGCAAAGCGAAATCCAAATAAGGAACCCCCCGATACACTACTACCAAGCATTCTCGGTTATCGGGATCCGTTAGGTTCTCCGTCCATAGCGTGTACCCCTTTATTCTGTCCCTTGACAGAAAAGTTGTAATTTCTACTATAATTATGTTTAACGAATATCGTTTCCCAATTTTGCTATCGTATTGGTTGATGGAAATTTCATTCTATTAACCTCGGATACATACGATCGGAATCCTCGAAATTACCTTCCCTAATAATAGGGGTATAACTAATAACTCCCACATCTAAAGGCTAATATAACATCGCACTTTTCCTATCACTAAGTCCGGAGTGCTAAACATAATACTGAGTCAAATCTTATCGCTCAAGGGTAAATCCCGATACACACGGAATTATACTGGCAAGGTCTACACATACTATGGCATCGAATATCTCAAGCCCGCTATCTCCTCTGAAGTATCTAGGATAGATAATATAAGTTCAAGTCCACCTTCTTACAGGTAAGGCCTCGCCCAAAACAAACATAAAACATGCTGTACCAATGCAACTACTATGATATCCTCGCAATCAATGTACACTAACATACTACCCATTTTATATAACATTTTATCAAAAATAATATTATACTTGTGTATCGCATATCTACAACGAGTAACCTCTATAAAGTATAAAACACTGCTAATATACTCATTCATCCTCCGCGGATAGCACTAAAGAAAAATCCCGCTACACTAGGGAAAAATATTCGCATAATGGTAACATTTATAATTATATGCATTAACTCGTCTCACATGCTAATATAGCAATGAAAAAAATATGGTGACTCGCTCGTGTCACATAAACACGCCGCATCCTCTAAGGATACAACCTATGCTTCCATCTTGGCAATCGTCTTGACTGCACAAATGGTTTCGGACGTAACACATCTGTCCAAATCAAAACAAAATTATTTTAATCGTTGCCTTTTACTAGGCACCATATTCTTGTCCCTTTTCTCATTTTGGAACATATTATCATGAGTGATCTCACTCCTCACAAAATACCTCAACGCATAATCCACTTACCACCTGTCCTACTAACCAGGTTAGGATTGTCCTTCTCTCGGACTTTAGTAGACTCGATTCCTGTTAGCCATCTCGGTTGTTCCCTTAGCCTTTTTAGGCCATAAAGATCATGTTACTATCTATAATAGTACTTACTGAATTTACCATCACTTGGTAAGAATTTAACTATTTGAAGCACTTAAATGGTTTTCCCGATGTGTATCCACATCTTTTTGTGGTGCTATACCACCACCGATGTATTCAGGTTTATTCCCGACTAAATTCTTCGATTCCTTTAACTTTCCCCACAAAGAAGCGTCATCATTTATATTGACAAAATATGACATTGTCAACCTCCGAATCGGTCGCCCATCATAATTTCCTCCTCGAGTATTATTAATTTATTATTACAAGTTGACCTCCCACTTGGAGTCGTTTCCCCCACTTCTATCTACATCCTTCGATACAAAATTCGTTGACGGTTACGATTCATATTCACGGATGGACCCTTGACATGCCCTTCCTCGATGAGCTCAGGACCACTTTTGCCTCATCCTGAACAGTTTGAGGAAGGGACATACGGTCAACATTGTACCTAAGGTTCTCCCATAGGCATAGCATTCCACTTCTAAAATTGGTGGTTGAATACAACCATTATAATTTCGTCCCGAAAGCCAAGAAAATTTTCTCTAAATTTTCACTTTCGGTTTGCCATACTCCGTCCTATATTTAAGCATATGAATACTTTACCTCATTTGGTAAACACATTCAATTTTCGCGTTTCTAAAATTTCCACTGACAGTCTCTACACGTTTTCGTAATACATTGGGTAAGTTTACCCTCGCACCTCATTTGGCTATAACAGCATTTGAAAATCCTTGTTGTACCTTAGTCGCCTTTCTAGTCGTGTATTTTCATGCCATAATGGATATGACCTCGACTACGGTCATCATCCTCGGATATATTTCATAATTTTCAATTGAGCCCTACCTCCTGATGTACGCTTAACGGCCCTCTTCTGACATCCGTCATCGCTCGGCACACGCACACATCCGAACGAAATTAGAATTCACTAGTGTATACACATTACAGCAGGAGAACGAAATCTCGTCAAAGGAATCGACAATCCTAAACATAGGGCTCTATAACAAACAAAGCAATGCTAGAAGCATAATTAGCCGTACAGATCCTGATGCTCTGATACCACCTGTGACACCCCGCCTAATTAAATACCGGGCGATCACTCCTTTATTAAATTACATCAAGGTATACAGTTGGTTCATTCTCAGCATCACTGTCGATAAAATATATTTTTCCAATTTAACACCCTAAATAATTAAGCTAAGTGTCAAAACCATCTTCATACATACTTTCCAAATTTTAATTTAAAGAAAAACATTTATTTAATTTATTAACAAAGCTCAAAGAATAAGATTCACACCACAATAAACTGAAACGAAAGAATCTAATATATAAAACATTCATCAACGAATGTCAACATGCGAGAAAATAAAGTAATACATCCGTCCTGAACAAAATCCCATAATAACGAACTAGGAAATAACTGAAATAACAATGCCCCAACATAAAGAAATAATGGAAAGGGCTACACATGCCCATCTGAATGAACGAAGTCGTCTAATCAAAAGACCTGCAACTCCCACCTAAGCTGCAGTGCGTTCCTTTCAAAAGATCCTAAGCAAGACACCCCTGTGGCTGGGCACCTGAAATACATACATATATATATACAAGGGAGAGAGGGAGAGATAAAACGGGTCAGAGCCCGAAAGTGTGTATGATTTAAAATTAGTTTAGCAAGTATTTAAATTGATACAGGCCAATGCAATAACATATTAGAGCGTCGCTCTCTTGAGAAAATACTCACCTCTCTTCTAATGTGCACCCCTATCGCACTATCCTTCCCATTGGTTTGTCTTATCATATAACACACTAGTCTTTCTAAAAGATTTGACTTAACATCACTTACCCGAAAGATTTGCGATTCACGATTTCATTTAAAAGAGATGTTCCAATTTAACCAAATTTCTCTAATTCTAACTTTATAAAAACAATAAAGTTTTACAGTGACATATTATACTTTCACAAAACAAGCATTTATTATTGAGTCAACAACTATGTCCCACTTATCAAATTACAGTAGGCAGTTTAAAGTTCATAATCTCATATATATATAACTACTCGTATATTATATATATATATAACAGCACCCCAACTAAAACTATGGTGCGGGCATACTCTGCTATCCAATCCTCGTATCGCTCACACAAAGGGAAATACAAGTTCGGAATCACTCTCGAACTGTATTAACATAAACAAAACAACATTGAGGCGAAGCATAGATTTCCAAGTCCAAGAGGTCAGTACATACCCTCACGTCTCTTAGGACCGTCCAACTATCAATTTGATAGCCCGTACCTAGGATCTCTATCTTATAGGGTATGAATCAATATCCTCCATAAGGCAACACAGGATAAGATCGTCCCAGCGCGGTAACCTCAGGGATAGCAAGTAGCACGGGTACGTTTTTCACATGTATATAATATATGTACACACAATCATATAAATATAACCATTTGATCATATTAATATAGGTTCCTCTCATTACCCATAATTACAATATTTATCCTTAATTTCACATTATTAAGATTACGTATAAGGTTTCGTCTCTAAGCTTAACTCGAAGGGTTTTCTCACTAATTATGTAACACTCGTGGATTCTAACTATCCAAGTAGTAAATTCAGTAGGTAGACGTCTATGCACTATCGTAAGTATTTCGACGTAATCTCTCACTTGAAATACGTAGTTTCCTCGTTCTTTAAATAATTGTCCCTAAAACCCAATTATCGTCACATAATAAAGTTCTTCAACACTTAATCATATGTCCTACTGGTCTCTCCTATATCCCAAAACATTTTATTCATAATCCCAAAAATTATTCCACGGTAAATTAATTCAACTAATTAAACAAGGGGAAATAAGAGGCTGCCAGGAAGGGTCGATCGATCGACGACTGGGGCTCGATCGATCGAACCTTCGATCGATCGACGCTCTAGGGTCGATCGATCGATCAAACAGGTGTTTCGATTTCTGCAGAAGTGCAGTTACGGATTTCATCAAAATTCTTCATCCAAATGCATATTTTTCAACACTAATCGTCCCAAAACTTATACCACAAACATAATAACTTATTACCAGATGTTTCTAACGTTAAGCATGCGTATAACCATCATTAAACATGATTAAACCACCTAAAATCTCATCTAATCATCAAGAACCCTAAGTTTTCTTAACTTCTATTCTAATCAGTTTTTCTCCAGAATTTCCTTCTACATAATCATCAAAATTCGTGGGTTAATCATCTACATCATATAAGACTTCCAGAATATGGTTTTAATATTTTCTACATGCAAATTCCTATCAAAAAGTGGGGTTTTCTTCCATAGATTATACTCCTAATCATTCCTAACTAACATGAATATTGCACCAACGAAAATACGCAAGTTAAACACTTGCCTGGGATTTCAGAGGTCTGGTTCACGGCTGATTTTGGTATGGATGCATTCCTTGTCTCGTGATCTACGCGGTGGTGGTGGTGGCGGTGCAAACCGGTGGCCTTTTGGCCTTGGATTGCCTTGGAGCTCTCTCCTCTCTTCTCCAATGGCCGTCATTTGATTTGTGAATGTTCTAACCCTAAGAGGCTGACCTAATGGCTGATATAGGTTGGCTGAAATTCGTGGGTTTAATTACCCTATTTTGTAAAATGACCAAAATGCCCTCCCGGGTCACTAATTAAGCCTAAAAACATCCCGAGACCCAAACTAAACCCTCGGGTACACTTTTCTGACTATCTCGACCCTTCCGGACGCGTTGCCGCACTCAAAATGACCATACGAACAACTTATAAAATATTCACTTTTATTTAACAAAATAAGTCCCGACGTGACACGGCACGTCCTTACTTAAATTTCTGAAATAGTCATTTAATTCACTTATGACATTCAATATAACGAATATAATATATTACTATGCTCATCCAGTAATATGCAACAAATAACAAATTTCCAATAATTACTAACTCTCGTCACGCTAGTAAATATTTAAAGCAACATTCCGGATTAAAATTAAATTAATTTATCTCAATTAAATTTAATAAATCCCATAATTTAAAAGCTATAAAAATACGGGGTATTACAGAAGGGTCGGCCCCTTATAGGGTCATCTACCTTATGGTGAAGGGTCGACCCATTTTTGGGTTCTCCCGATCTATGATAAGACCCCCAATGTAATAGAGTTGGACCCTCATCTTATATAACGATACCCTAGGCTAGGCCGAGGGTGTATCTTTGTATATCAATCACCCCTAGCCCATGGTCATCGATGCTGTTGAAATGGTTGAGGGGTAATGTTGCCTTGAAATGCCAAATGGTGGTCAGGTTGATGAGTGACATTTGTCAAGTTTATTAACATCTTGTCAGGTGTTAATCATCATTTGTGTTTCCCAGATATGACGACTGCGCACTATGCTTGGGGATTTGTTCCTTAATGATTCTTCTCCTCGTGGGTGTGCACTGTCTTGATTAATGGTCCCACTAATAACAAAGTATTTAAACCATTTTTAAACAATCATCTCTTTTCTTCTTCTTCTACACGTGCACGCTCTCTCTCTCTAGCTTCTTAGCAGCTCCAATCGACATTTCTGCCATTTTTCTTGTGTTCCAAGCTTCACTCAGTCTCACTCTCCACCCAAGGTAATCTTTTTACCATAAATTCCTTTTTAATCTTCCATTCTCGCTTATTTTTTGCTTTGATTTCTTTTCCATTTTCTTGATTGTTTATACTTTTTCGGTGTGAGAACCCGCCCTCCTATGGCAGTTGTGGGGCTTGATATTAGGCTTTAAGCTTTCCCAAATTCCTCTTCCACGGCCTAACGGTGGTTCTGCCTTGAGTTTTCATGCTTTGAGGTTCTCCGGGTAACCTTCGATTGCCTTTTTCGATGAGCTTTATTCTTCCCGTTCTTGAGTGCTCATCAACAAAAACCTTTCATTTTTATAGGTTTGATCCATAAGTCAACTTGGTCAACTGTTTAATTTTTTTGTAGATCATTTGAAAAAATTTCTACCAAGTGTAGGGTCTCACTCTTCATGCTCAAAAGACTTTATGATTTAGCTGAGAAGTTTCCAACTTTGAGGGAGAGGTGCTTTATGGAGATTAGACGAATAGAGGAAGAGGTCGAGTGTGGACGAGGGGCCGACCCTATATGGGTACGACCCATCTTCCTAATTCCGTTACCCAAAATTTTACCCTCTGATCCCTTTGGGTCTTCCTGTCGTCCAGCCGAGTGTCAGACACAAGAGGGAGAAATGAACAAAAGAACATCGTCACTAATGGGTGCTGGGCCTTCTGGGAGAGGAGAGACGTCAACACTTAGCCCAAACCGATAGGCCGAGGGTATAATTCATTCTGAGGATGTACCCTCTTGCCTTCCAAGTGGCCTTTCCAGATGGACTACCGACAAGTGACGAGACTGAGAGATTTGGGGATGAGAGGGCTGAGGAGGACAGTGAGAATTCTGATACTAATAAAGTTGAGACTTCTAGTGCCTCAGCCTACGTCTCGTCTGTTAGGGATTGTGACCTCTTACTGCGGAAGCACCTCTTCGGTATACAACCAAATGTCAGTATATGGGCCCCAAATGAGGATGAGAGGGTCTTTCAGGGGAATGAAGGGGAAGTTTCTATTTACGAGGAGATGCTCAAAGTAGGCTTCAGGTTACCTCTGTACCCTGTAGTAGTTGATATACTTTCTGCCCTTAAGGTTTCTCCTTCTCAACTTCATCCTAACTCTTGGAGGACCATCCTCGGCTATGTCTCCCTATGGAAGAACACCTTCATTTACGAGCCCTCGGTTGATTTGTTCATAGCCTGCTATAATACAACATCCTTATCCAAGCAACCTGGGTATTTTCATTTAGGGCGATGAAGTCCGACAAAAAAGTTTTTCATGTAGCACAAACTTCTAACCATAATTTGAAGAAGAGGTTCTTATTTGTCTTTAGGGATTGGGAATTGCCCGTCGGGCTAAATCCCATAAAAGACAGTCTGAGGGTCCCAAGGTCATGTTCCAACCCCTCAATAAAAGCATGGTCGGATCCTAAACTTAGCTTGGATGAGAGGGATATTGTTAACTACCCGATGGAATAAGGGAAAGAGGGTGAACTTGCCAAATTTGAAGATTTAATAACCCCTCGTTTCCTCAAAGAAGATGCTCTGAGGGTCGGCCCCCTGACAGAATTATGTGAGTTGCTTTTTGTTCCATATCTTTCCATGTGTTTCCTCGTTATTACTACTTGTTTCTGATGTATCATCTCTTTTTCAGGTCGACCTACAAATGTGTCTGATCAGCTTTGGGAAATGACTACTCCTAGCTTGATTTTTGCCCTGGGCAAGAAGAAAGATAAGGAGCCTCAGCAACCTCACAAAAAGACAAAGGCTGTGGGGCTGACACAGGTAGAGCCGATTGCCGATAATCAAAAATGCAAGGAGCCAGAAGTCCCTGTTGGCTCTCCGCCTGACTCTTGAACGAGGGCAAGGGTAGAGGTCCCTCAGACACACACTGAGGGGACCAGATCCTCTTCATGCATGGGTGCCTATTGGTTTCAGACTCTAACTTTCTTGAGGGCCTAACCCTCCTCCCTCATAGCCAACATGGATGGCAGCCAAGGCCTCCGTTTTTCAGCACCCTCGATCGCGGACTATGAACTCTTATTCAAGATGCCCCCAGCCAAGGTTTATGACTACGGTCTTCATACCTTAGCTCAGGTATTTCATTCATCTCTCAGCTTTTAATTTACCAATATTTTATAAACTGTTCTCTCGGCTCTTTAGTATGACCTTTCTTTTGTCTTATACAGGCTGTTTGCGCCTTCACATCTGCCACCAAGTGGATGGTTGCAAACCAACAAAAGTTTAATGAGGCCGAGAGAGCTATTCAGAATGATGCTGACTTGAAGACTGAGTTGGAGACTACCAGGGCTGAGTTGGAGAGTGAGAGGATCGAGTGTGCAAGGGTCCTGGATGAGCTTGTGAAGCAGCATGAGGCCAACCTGAAATTGAAGGACGACCTCATAAAAGTAAAGGAAGAGGCCTTGACCAATCAGGGGGTGCAGTTCAAGAGTGAACTTGTTGAGGCAGTGAAGAAGGCCGAGATCGATGTTGTGGTTGCTTACAAACTCTCCAAAGAGTTCCAGGGCTTCGATCTTGAGTACTTGGAGAGGGGAATCAAGACGTCCTGTCGGTGGGTCATCTTGAAATTTGTTGATGTCGTGTCATCTGTTCGCCCCTCTCTTGAAGCAGTGGAGCTGGACAACCCCCTCATTGTTGAGTCTCTAGCCCATGTAGAATCCCAATTACATGTCGAAGGTACCGAAACATCTGAGGATTGACCCCCTATTTTTTCATCGAAAATACTCCTCTTGTTGATCTTGAAGCCTTGCCTTCTGACGTTGCTGAATAGGGTGGCCGTCTGTGTCCCATACCCTCTGTTTGTAAAGTTTTATATATTTTACTTTCTTTTGGACAAATATTGTAACACTTGATTTTATAGTGGTATTTCTTTCCTCTTGTCTTCTATATTGTCTCTTTTACGATTTGTGCCTTGGCTATGATATTTTTAAATCTTAAGTTCCCCCTCGTCTTTCTTGAGAGTGAATGGAGGGTTGTCCCTTCCATTCACCCTCATCCCAGCCGAGGGTAGTTTCCACCGAACTAATGATGTTTTAAAATATAAGTCCCCCTCATCTTTCTTGAGAGTGAATGGAGGGTTGTCCCTACCATTCACCCTCATCCTAGCCGAGGGTGGTTTCCACCAAACTAATGATGTTTTTAAAATATAAGTCCCCCTCGTCTTTCTTGAGAGTGAATGGAAGGTCGTCCCTACCATTCACCCTCATCCTAGACGAGGGTAGTTTCCACCAAACTAATGATGTTTTAAAATATAAATCCCCCCCCCCCCCCCCCATCTTTCTTGAGAGTGAATGGAGGGTCATACCTACTATTCACCTTCATCCTAGCCGAGGTTGGTTTCCACCAAACTAATGATGTTTTAAAATATAAGTCCCCCTCGTCTTTCTTGAGAGTGAATGGAGGGTCGTCCCTAACATTCACCCTCATCCTAGCCGAGGGTGGTTTCCACCAAACTAATGATGTTGTAAAATATGAGTCCCCCCTCGTATTTTTTGAGAGTGAATCGAGGGTCATCCCTACCATTCACCCTCATCCTATCCTATGGTAGTTTCCACCAAACTAATGATCTTTTAAAATATAAGTCCCCCTTGTCTTTCTTGAGAGTGAATGGATGGTTGTCCCTACCATTCAGCCTCATCCTAGCCGAGGGTAGTTTCCACCAAACTAATGATATTTTAAAATATGAGTCCCCTTTGTCATTTTTGAGAGTGAATGGAGGGTCGTCCCTCACATTCACCCTCATCCTAGCCAAGGGTGGTTTCCACCAAACTAATGATGTTTTAAGATAAATTACCCAAGAAAATGCTTAAATTGACAAACAAAGGATGAAGGGCCAATATAACATTCTCATTAACATTCCAAGTGTTCTATTGGAGCAGCACATTCATTACAACTGTGGTCCGATAGGATATTACAACATTATTGATAATATTTCTTCAAATGATCTGCATTCCAAGGGTTAAAAAAGTGTTCCCCTTCAAGGTTATCTAGTCTATAGGTTCCAGGGAAAACTTCATTAATGACCCTATACGGTCCATGCAAATTTGGGTGGAGCTTTTTAGGTTTCTTCCATGTCTTTTTGAGGACTAGGTCCCCTACAGTGATTGGCCTTTTCTTCACCCTCTGGTTGTAAAAGCCTTGTAGTTCTCTGCTGATAGGCTGCTTGTCTTATCTCAGCGTCTTCTCTTCTCTCCTCAATCAAGTCTAGATCAAGTATCATTTCTTCCATATTTCTCTGGGGGTCATACATTTGGACTCGGTGAGTAGGAAACCCAATTTCGGTGGGGATGACGGCTTCTGAGGCATACACTAGCATGAACGGGGTTTCTTTGATAGGAGTCTTTATTGTCGTTATATAGGCCCACAGTACAGCGTATACCTCCTCAACCCATCTTCCTTTTACCTCCTCGAGTTTTTTCTTGATCCCATCTAGGATTTTTCTGTTTGTAACCTCAGTTTACCCATTTTCTTGAGGTCGGCCTGGGGTAGAGAAGAATTGTTTGACACCAATTCTATCGCAGTATTTCTCTAGGGATGCATTCTTGAATTGAGTCCCATTATCTGAGATGAGGGTGTTGGGGAGACGATATCTGCATATAATGTTTTTCCAAATGAAGTGGAAGGTCTTATGCTCGGTGATCGTTACCATCGATTTAGCCTCCACCCATTTTGAGAAATAGTCAATTACTACGATCAAGTATCGATAGTTATTGACAGCCCTAGGTAAGGGTCCTACTAGATCGATTCCCCATACTTCGAATGACAATGGGGAAATGATGGAGGTAAGAGTCTGATGAGTTTGGTGGGGGATGGTGGCAAACCTTTGACATTTATCACACTTCTTTACATATGCCGTAGCATCCTTCCCTAAGGTCGGCCACCGGTATCCTTGGGTGACTATCCTCTTTGCTAATGACTTGCCCCCAATATGGCTTGAACAAGACCCCTCATGCACATCTTGCAAGATGTGTGGAACTTCAACTGCGTGCACACATCTGAGCAAAGGGAGAAAGAACCCTTTATTATACAAGGTGTCGCCAATGATCGTAAACTTCACAACTTTATATCTCAACTTCTTCCTTTCTTATTTTACTTCTGGCATCTCCCCCTCCTTAATGTATCTGATGAGGGGGTCAATCAAATAAGCTTCCCTGTTAATATTTAAGTAAGAGCTAAGTGTTCCATCTGCATCTTCAATCGTTGGTCGAAGAAAAATTTCCACTGGGACTGTCCTCTTGATATCTGTCCTAGTTGTTAAGGCCAGCCTAGCAAGTGCATCTGCATGACCATTATCAAGCCTAGGTATCTTCTTCAACTATACTTCTCTAAAGTTCTTTAACAGTGACTTCACTCTTTCTATATATTTGGCCATTCTCTCATCCTTAGCCTCGTATGCTCCTAGTATCTGATTCACTACAAGTCTAGAATCACTATGGAACAAGATCTGGCCAACACTAAGAGACCTAGCCAGGGAGAGGCCTACTATCAAGGCTTCATATTCAGACTCATTGTTGGAGGCTTTGAAGTTGAACCTCAGGTCGTACTTAATGTCTGTGCCATCAGGTGTTGATACTATTAATCCATCCCTACTTTCTCTCTCACAAGAGGACCCATTAACAAAGAGGTTCCACACAACCTATTCTTCGGAGAAATTTCCCTCGATGAAGGATCCCTGTCTAAAGAGATATCTTCCCTTATTGTTTTCGACAACTTTTCCTCTAGTGGTGCTTGCCTCAGCCTCATCTGTGGGTGGGTCAATAACTCTATCTTGCTGGGTATTTGTGTTTTCAAGGTTGCCATCTTCAGCCTCATCCTCTTCCCAAGTAAATTCATCCACGAAATCCTCTAATGCTTTCCCCTTAATGTACACCTTAGTTTTATACACAATGTCGAACTTTCCCAGTTCTATAGCTCAGGACATTAGCCTCCCCAATTTTTTTGGCTTATGTATAACCTTGGATAAGAGGAGAGTCGGTGAGGATGACCATTGTATGGGACTAGAAGTATGGCTTCATCTTTCTCGACACATAGATCAGGGCATAGGCTAACTCTTCCATCCTAGGGTATATTTTCTCTGCCCCTTGGAGTGCCTTATGGTTGAAATATATAGGCTTCTACACCCCATCTTCTTCTCTCACAATGGATGCACTGATTGCTGTCTCTAAGATGGCTAGGTACACATATAATATTTCGCCCTGCACTGGTCGTGACAATAGCAAGGGAGACCTTAGGTATGACTTTAGTTCTTTGAAAGCCTTGTCACACTCTTCATTCCATTCGAAGGCCTTTCTGAGAATTTTGAAGAACGGTAAACACTTGTCTGTGGCTCTAGATACGAACCAATTCAAAGTAACCACTCGCGCTGTGAGTCTTTGAACGTCTTTAATGGTGCTGGGAGTCTTCATTTCTAGCAGGGCCTTTATCTTCTCAGGATTGGCCTCAATGCCTCTTTGGTTGACGATTAACCCCAAGAACTTCCCTTCTCTGACCCCAAAGACACATTTGGCTGGGTTGAGCTTCATTCGATACTTGTCCATCATGTTAAAGGTCCTCTCAAGGTCGGCCACATGATCCTCGGCCTTCAAACTCTTGGTCAACATGTCATCTACATAGACCTCCATAGACTTCCCAATTTGGTCTTCGAACATTTTATTCACAAGACACTGATACGTTACACCCGCATTTTTTAGACCAAAGGGCATGACCCTATAACAGTATGTCCCATTTCAGTAATGAAAGCCATTTTTTCTGAGTCCTTAGGGCTCATAAAGATCTCGTTGTAGCCTGAATAGGCATCCATGAAGCTCATTATCTCATGGCCTTCGGTAGTGTCTACCATATGATCAATGTGGGAGAGAGGGAACTTTCTTTGGGACAATGTTTGTTGAGGTCGGTGAAGTTTACACACATCCTTCATTTCTCGTTGGCTTTGGGGACTATGACCGCATTAGATAGCCATTCGAGATAAATGACCTCCCTGATGAACTCGGCCTCTTCCAGCTTCTTGACCTCATCCCTAATGACCTCATACTTTTCTCGAGAATAAATCCTTCTCTTATACTTCACTGAATTTACGTCTACTACCACGTTAAGCTTGTGACACAAGATTTTAGGGTTGATCCCCGGCATATCTTCATGACTCCATGAAAGATGCACTATTTCCTCCTTAGTAACTTGATGAGATATTCTTTTATTTCTATCTTTAGAGCTTTGCCAATTTTGATGGTTTTTTCGGCTCATCCTCATTGAGGATGATTGATTCTACCTCTTCCGTGACTTCTCCTTTCTTCAGCTTTGTCTCATCCCTGGGGTCAGGGGTATTAATATTATAAGTGGTTATTGCTTTCTTATGCACGTATCTTTCTTCAACGGAGTTTAAGTAGAATTCCCTTGTCATTTTCTGGTCTCCTTGAACTTCCCCTACCCCTTAAGGGGTCGAGAATTTTATCATCTGATGAACCGTGGAAGGCATGACCTCAAATTCCTTGAGAGCCACTCGTCCTAGTATAATGTTGTAGGTTGAGAAGACTTGTTCATCCATCATGAAAAAGTTAACCTTCTTGGTAAGCCAACTCGGCCACTCATCCCCCATTCTAACATCAGCCTCATACACTCCTAAGGGATGAACTTTTTCCCCACTGAAACCAATCAAGAGTTGATGGTATGGGACGAGCCTAGGACAGCTGAGTCCTAAGGCTTCAAAGCATGGCCAGAACATCACATCTGTAGAACTACCCCCATCCACCAAGATCCTCGGCACCTCACATCCATGCACCCTAGTTGTGATGACAAGAGACTCGTCATGCGGGGCTAAGAGGCCATTGAAGTCCATTCTTGACAAACCCACTATCCGACTATCCATATAAAGTTTCTTCTTTTTTTTCTGGCTTTGCTTCAATAGAGGTCGAGTGTACAGCTTTTCTGATTGCCTTGGCTTCAGATACGTGGGCCTTCCTTTCGGCAACCTCTGATCCTCCTCCTGCTAGTCCCCCGGAGATCATCTTAACAACGAACGAGATCATATTAAGTCTTTTCACAGGGTCGTGGTAGTCTCTCGGTGGGAGGTCAGGGTGATCCTCATCTTTTGAAGGGTCGTCTATTCTGTTGGGGGGATCTTCTGTGCATGAACCATTTCTCTTCTTCCTTGGGTCATCCCCTCGGCCCCTCTTAAAGGAACCCTTGTCAACGTATTTCCTTAACTTCCCTTCTTTTAACATTTTTTCAACTTTATCTTTCAGAGAAAAACACTTGTCGATCACATGGCCATGGCCTTGGTGGAATTCACACCACCGATTTTTGTTCCTCTTGTGAGGGGGTTCCCTCAACTTCTCAGGCCACTTCAAGGATCGATCACCCTTTATCTCATTCGGAATATTTTTGCAGCTGACAGCCAGAGGGGTATAATCAATAAATTTTTTATCTTCTAGCCTCTTCTTCCCCTCCTTATTCTTTTTCTGTTACTTACCCCCACTAGTGCCTCATTTTTCATCTTCGTATTTTGCAGCCATCACCTCTTCGGCGTTCATCACTTTTCTCGTCGTTGCTAGCAATTTAGCCATCGTCTTAGGGGGGTGTTCAACAAGCTTCCATAATATCTTCCCCTTTTGGAGTCCTACGATTGTCATGGCTATACTCTCCTCGTAATCTTGACCACTAACTTTTCTTTGTTAAATCTGGCTATGTAGTCTCTTAGGCTCTCATTCTTCCCCTGCTTAATATAGAGCATGTGTGTGGTCTACTTCAGTGGACTCACTCCTAAGAAAACATTATGGATAAATCGGTTTAATAACTGCTTAAAGCTTTCAATGGAGTTCTTTGGAAGAGACATATACCAGACATGTGCGGCCCCAGTCAGAGTGCTAAAAAAGGCACGAAACCTTATCTCATCTGAGATATAGTATATATCTGTTACTCATTGGTACATCTCAATATGATGGATATGATTGGTACTCCCGTCATACCTTGGGGTGACCATAGGTGGCGTAAACTTGGATGGCATTGGGAAGTTGACTATCTTCGCCACAAAGGGTGAGACTATGGAGTACCCTCTTTGAAGGGGGTCCCTTCTTCTCAAGATATCACCAATTTTATCCTCCATCTTTTGGATAGAGTCATTCTAGGTCCTCGTAGTGTCTTCTTGGCCGATATTATCCCCTTCTGCCTCTTTGGGGTGAACTAAGGGTTCTGCTGCGGCAGGTATGTGTCAGTTGTTCACTTCCCCCTGACCATCGTCTTATCCGTGGGGTCGGCCATCTGTTGCCTCCCTTTGGTACCTCGCAATACTCCTCGATCTGGACAATCTTTCACTCAAGTCATTTACTGGGCCCAGCCTGTTAAAGGCCGACCCTCTACTCAAACGATTAAAAGCTGAGCCTCTTGGGCGATTATCGAGATTTTTCCCCTACACTTCCCTTTGCTTTCCTGGATAGGTCATACAGTATTGTTGGAGACCTCATACGACTCCTAGCAAACTATGGGGGCCTTTTCCACCTCTACATCATCATATCTGTCCTCTGGGCAAGGGGTTCCTTACCTCCCCAGGCATAGACGCCGGGGTCAATATCATTCCTCCGCCATTGTGGTGGTGGCAAGTCTTTACGTGGTGCCTGGGGTGGTCCCCTAGCCTCATGCTGCCCTAGAGCTGCTGTCGGAGTAATCATCTTCGGTGAGACTCCATATGGTCTCAATATGTTTTGGCTAAGAGCTTCAAATTGCTCCTGCATAATCTGCTTACTTGCTGCTAAGGACTTCAGGGCGGTAGCCACATCTTCTATCTTAGACTGAGGTGGTATTTGACTGGAAGAAGGTCGTATTCCACTAGCTGGTGGAGGAGGTGGTGGTGGTAACTTCGATGCCATATGTTTGAGTTGTGATGATCAAAAGAGCTTGAGAACCTTAATGGGTCTCTTTTAATGGTGAAACAACTCCATGTGAAGGGCGAGAACTGGTTCACCACCAAAGTTTTCGGTGAGGTCAAGCTGTATAAAGAAAGAGATATCTTCTCGTTCCCACAGACGATGCCAAACTAATGATGCTAAGATTCAACACCACCAGATAAGAGATGATGAACTCAAACAACGATAACAATGTCATCAATAGAGTTATGTATGTGTATAAGTATATAGAAGGATTTGAGGATAAGAGGAATGAAGGTAATGATGTATAATGGTTCAGCCAATCAGGCCTACATCCACTGTGAGTGTGTGATCCACTAGATATGGGCACTAATGTCCTTGGATACAATGCAAATAGGCTCATTCTCTCTTTACTGTGTGTACAAGCGGAATTTTAGCTAGGGTTACCAATATTGATCCCTTTACAAGGTTGAAGATGAAAAGTATATATAGGGATTGGGGGAAGTAGTGTACCCCCCAAGCATGCATTGAGCATGTAAATGATGACCTAGCCAATTCCCTCTTGACACCTAGCTGTGCCACTTCTGATTAAATGATGACATAATATTCCCTCACCTAAGGGAATGATATTGTTATAACGTCCAGGTCCACGTGCTATATGAGTCCCACGCGAGCTATGCCACGCATCTCCCAAATCATGCGCCTCGGTGATGTCACCCTCGACCTATGATGTCTGTCCGAGGCTAAAGTTCATGCTAGCACTAGGTCTTATTGGATGTGGGCCTCATACTGTCGTCCCCTCTAAGGGTCGTCCAACCTATGATGAAGGGTAGGACCTTTATAGGGTCGTCTGACCTATGGTGTAAGGTCGGCCCCTTATGCGGTCGTTCGACCTGTGACGAAGGGTCGGCCCCTTATAGGGTCATCTGGCCTTTGGTGAAGGGTCCACCCATTTTTGGGGTCTCCCAGTCTATGATAAGACCCCCGGTGTAATAGATTTGGACCCTCGTCTTACTTGAGGATACCCTCGGCTAGGCCGAGGGTGTATCTTGGTATATCAATGAGTATTACAAAATTGTATAAACTCACTCGGATAATATTCACCACCCCTAATGGATCGTAGGACTTTATTTTTCTGATTTTGTTGAGTTTGAACTTCTACATTAAAAATCAGGAATTTCTTGAAAACTTCATCTTTACTTTTAAGAAAATATGTATATGCATAGTTAGAGTAATCATCAATAAAAGTTAAGAAATATTTATTTTCACCACGAGTCATATTAATCTTCATATCACATACATCACTATAAATAAGATCAAGCATTTCGGATGTCCTCTCAACAGATTTAAACGTCTTTCTAGTTATCTTCGATTGAGCACAAATTTCACATTTAAAAAAGTTATCAAATTTAGAATCCGAGATTAAGACGAGATTAGTTATATTTTTAAAACTTTTATAATTCACGTGACCTAATCTACTATGCAATAAAGAAATAGACTGAACCATATCAGCAGAACTAATATCATTTATTACATTAATTTTGATCATGCCATTACAAGAGTACTCTTTGCCAATAAATTGGCAATTCTTAGATAAGACAAACTTATCAGACTCATACACATGTTTGAAGATTTTCTTATTGAGAAGGTCCCTAGACACAAGATTTTTATACATATTAGGTACATGAAGTACATCAATAAGAGTAAGAGTTTTTCCAGAAGTTAATTTCAATTCCAATGTGCCTTTCCTAACTACATTAGTGCGAGAGATTATTTTCCATCTTCACTTATTTTCCATCAATTTGTTGATATGTTTTGAATGAAGGGGGGTCTTTGCATATGTGGATAGTTGTGTCGCTATCCAGCCACCATCAACTTTCATTTCCAATTGAATTTTCTTCGCATCCAGTAGCAATAAGATCTTCAACATTGTTGGTTTCCTTTGACCCTTGTTTTTCCTTAAATGCCTTCTTTTTAAGACGACATTCACGAGAATAATTACCCGGTTTGTCACAGAAGAAACATTTTCCCTTCTTTTTCCTATTTGCACCTTGGTTCTTGAATTTTGAATCATTCTTTGCTTTAAATTTCGAGTCTTTGGTAATCTTGGATTTTTAATCCTCAGCCATATTGGCTTTTGAATGACCCTCACCTTGTTCATCCTTCTTTTCTCTAATACGATTATCATCTTTAATACGAAGGTGACAAAGAAGGGATTCCACAGTATAAGTCTTCTCACCATGATTGATTTTCTTCCTCCTTTTGATACTTTATCTCCAAATCCTTCCATAATTCCTTTACCATTGGAATCATTTGATGAATGCTGTAAACAGTTTGAGACAAAGCATTGAGGATGTTTCCTCGACACATAAATTCGTCTTCTTTCCTTTTCACACGTTTTTGCTTTATTTCTTCGGTGTCTTCGGGTGTGGGCTCAGGAATTTTCTCAATATTGCCATCTAGAATGTATGCTAGTTTTATTGATGTGAGGAGGAAAAAAACTTTTTCTTGCCAATGGGTGAAATTTCCGCCATCAAAACAGTCTAGTCAGATTAAGTCTTGAGTCATGACTTGGATAGATTGTGCTAATGTTCCTTCCATTTGAGTGGAGTAATTAGTAAGAATTTTTTCCTAGAACTTTTGGAGTTTTGTTATGGAAAGAACGAAATATTTAAATTAATTTCTACAAGGCAAGTTCTGGGAACACTGTCATTTAGGAGAAAATTCTCCCAATCTGGTTGAGACAGAACCGTAAGTACACTATGGGTTTTATAGAATCTTCCTTCAGGATACAATGCAATGTATGGAAAGTTATTTGATTCAAACTATGTACTATTTGATCAAATCGATAACACTCAAAATTTGTAATCTGATAATGCCAAATTATAGAGGACGACGATAAGAGAAACCAATAATTTTCAGTGTCCAAAACAGAGTCCTGGAACTCTTTTAATAGCCATTTCTGTGACTCTTCTTCAACAGTCACAGCTCTTTATGTAGCGACTCAGCAGCCATTGGATCATTCCTATTTGGAACAACTTTGATCTAACGGTTCAGATTAGGCATCCCATCGTAAGCAAATGGACATCCCATATAAGAAACACTACGAGTTCATCTAACGGCTCATATCAAGTCATTTCATATTTTAAAACCTTTGATTAGATCGTTTCATCACAGTCGTTGATCTGTTTGGATTCGTCAAAACTTTAGGCTCCCACAATCCAAGCGACGATGTGCACGTGCGAAGTGCCAAGTGCGCGTCAAAGTGCACAATGTGCCTAAAGTCGCCCAATCGCCCTTTTGCTCGTCGCGGATCGCGTATCACGATTAGTCGTGCTTAAGCACCACCGCAATGCGTAGGATCATAGCCTCTTGTTTGACTTGTCAATTAAGAGTCTTAGTTGTCCTTTAGGTGATATACCACTAATTTTTGTAGTAATCTTTCAATGTGGGACTTTAAGCACTCCCATATCTTTCACACCCATTTGCTCATGTTTCTTCCTTCTAAAAGTAAAACCCAAACTAAAAAAATTAAAACACCAATTAATATAATAAAATTAACAACTAAATATTATATAATATTATATTAATGTTAAAATTTATCCAACATTCCCCCATCAATTTCAATATACACAAGAGAGGATACAAAACAATAATAAAAAACAATAATAAAAAACTTTTGGCACTATCGTTGAAATCTAGTACATAAATGAGAAGTGTTCTTCTATATAGTGTAAACAATACAAAGCTCCATCAAGTTCTATGGTGAACTTATCTTGAACCAAGGACCCTATGAGATGAGTCGGAACTATCACACATACTGATTTCTGAGTTCTAGAAGTGTTCTTCTAACATGCAAATATATGTCCTTGTTCTAATCTGGATTTTACGAGCGCTTTAGGAATGGTCTTGATTCCATAGAAAGCAGCCACACTTTCGAAACTCACGTAGGTAAATCAACTTTAGTGATTCTGCGAGTAACACTTATATGATTTATTAAGAAGTAACCTTCATCCTCTAACATACAAAAAAACCAACACTAGGCACATAGGAATGGAACTTTTGTATAAAATTCCTAGTGTTCCAAAACTATAATTTAACTTGTTTGTACCAAATTAAACTTTATCTATTTTTTCAAGATATGAATTGGGTTCCCATTAAATATAGTTGTGTTATTTAATATACCTTAGTAACATTCCTTTTGAAGTGATATATATCATCTCCCTAACAAGACCTTTAGCCAGAGGATCTGCTAAATTCTTGTTCATTTTAACATAGTCGACTGTAATTACTCCTTCCTTGAGTAATTTTCTTATAATTTGATGCCTTAGACTAATGTGTCTTGATTTTCCATTGTAAGTTTTCTTCGAAACTTTATAAATTGTGGCTTAGTTACCACTACTTATCAAAATAGAAGCAGATAAATTTTTTCATAAAGTATCATACAACACATTTATAAGCCATTCTGTTTGTTTCATGCATCTGCTAGGGCTATAACTTCATATTGCATCATTGCATCGTTGAATCTGCCACCTATGGTTAGCCCAGTACCTTTCCAGGCCACCTAGATTTATCAGCAAAACTGGGATTTGGGTTCCACAAACAACTCACACAAAAAGTCTGGGATTTGTGAATTGTAAAAACATAATTTTGAGCCCTAAAAAGGATGGGGAATAAACCAAAAAACACTCAAAACGTATTCCGTTAAAACGAGTATTTTCTCCACTCAAAATACAGTAGCCTCACACCCTTTATATAATGAAAATCAAGGCGGTGATGTGTCAAGACAAAACATATCATTCGAATGAGAAGTGACGTCGTTCAAGTGAGATCTGATCTCGTTTGAACGAGAAACGATGTCGTTTGAACGACATCGTACACGTGTCACTTTCTTTACAATCTTTTATGAAACTTGGAAACCTCAAAACTAAGACTATTTATGAGATCAGAAAATTTTATCCAAACCTTTTATAAATAAAATCATTTAAAATCTTTTCAAATATTATTTTTCATAAATAGAAAAATATTTTACCTTTCACAAAAATATACAAACACTTTTTATGCAAAATGTAAATGGAACTAAAGTACATTTACCAATTTTTGTCCTTGTTGGGCATGATTGTTGAAGTTATCCTGAAATTCGGATCATCTTTGTAGATGAGATCTTCTCAATTCTTCGACGACTTGTATCGGTATTCGACATACTAAATTGATAACGAACAATAATTTCCTTACAGATCTCTCCCTATGTCTGTGCCGGTACAAAATAAAAACATTTGAATTATCAAACAATGACCTATACAAATCTACCCTACCGAAAACTCAAATATGGAAAGATAAACTGAACACGTCTTTAAACATGGCTTCAACAATCAACTTTTCAAATCTCCAAGCTTTTCTCATTAGGGTGTGCAATCCAAACATCTTCAATTGTACCTACACACATGAGGCAGAGAAAAAACCACGTGACGTATCGAGTTTGAAATGATATAAACATAAAGCATGTAAGAATAATCAAAACTCCCCCATGAAATCATAATCCGTTCTCCCCCTTTTTATTTGTCCGAAATAGACAAGGAAAAGAATAAACCAAATAAATCAAATCGGGGTGTCACGGTAAACAAGTAAACAAACTATTTTTCAATCTTTTATACTAAAAGCAAAAATATGATGTTACAAAAAATCACACACCATTAATTTATACTCATACAACCAAATCATGGAAACAAAATGAATGGGTGTGAACAAATTCGATAGGAAAATTAACTCAATTATATGTGCAAGATGCATAAGTGTACTCCTAATGAATGAACATAAAAAATTGTCCTTAGGTTTAGAATTTGTTGAATTTAGATGACATCGCCTTAATCATATCAACAAATCAAAGTATAAATGATTTCCACCCCAATAACATCCAAAACTATGTAATGATTTTTTTTTATGACTTTCAAGGATGTGCAAACCATATTGAATTCTCCAACCAAACTCCCTCATATATAATTTCTTTTTGAGGTGATCTAAATTCTCAATCATTGGAGAGTCGGTAAATAAACCTAATGGCCCATTTTTGGCATATATATCTTTTTATTGCCTTTTAATTTTTTCGAGCTCTTTTAAATCTCTTTGAACCTCGAATAATTTTCAATTTATCACTTTTTTAGGTACAGTTAAATGGTGGCTTAATCGCAAAGGATAAATGAGTACCTTTTGTAGCCATTCACCATTTTTCAAATTAAAACACACAAATCTCACAAATGGTTTATAACATGCATTATTTTTATCACGTTTTATCGCATTTGGTTCGTTGTAAAGACAAAATTGAAACGGAAACACTCAACCAACATGTGATAGACAAGCACAAAAATCAAACAAATCCATGCATGTGAGGAATAAAGGACAAATAGAGTCAATCATGTAGGTAGTAACACTATTTCATTTCAAATACTCAAAACTTTGTAAAGCACATGAATGACAAAATATATTGTCATAAAACACTATCAAACAGTCATATGGATATGGCATGAAGTTGTGACTTGGTCATCCTAAGTGTGCATTCATATAAGGTGAAAACAAACTACAAAACTCTTTTTGAATTTTTCAATTTTTTTCTAAAAAGAGAAAATCTATTTGTATTTTTCAAACACTGTTCAGAAACAACCCAGCAGAACCATTAACATATAGCAGGAAGAAAGATGGACTGCGATAAGAATATTATTCCATGGGTCGTTCGAACGAGATGCCATGTCGTTCGAACAACAGGCTATCTCGTTAGAACGCGAAAGTTAAATTTTCCCAGATTACACAGAAAGACATGAAGTTTTGTCCAATGAGAAAATTCATAAAAACAGTTCCTGGGATGGGCAAACATTTCTAAAATAGTGATAAAATAGTACCAAAAATAAGAAAAGTAAATAAAATACAAATGGTACATACTAGCAATAGGCAAAAGTGTCATCATGTAAATCACCATATGCTAGCAAAAATGTCTAGACCTCAATCGGGAAGTGCGGTGGAGTTCTCCAAAGATGGTGACATATTTTTAAACAACTTCGTTAAATCATGTGAATTCTTGACCAAAAACTTTACTTGCTCGTGAATATGTGAAAACTCTCTATAATTGTGAGCAAGCAAAGTGTCAAAAGTGGGTGCATGCGCGTGAACATGTGTAGTGGCATAACTTGATACGAAACCCAACTTAAAATAAAATTCCCTAAGGTGTCTTCACTTTTTGCAATGGGAGCAGACATAAACCGGCTTAGTAATTATTTTTTCAAAAATACTAGGATGTGTTCTCCTAACGGGAATAGGACGCCTAGGTGGGTTGGGATGAGAAACATGTGAATCAATCACCAAAGTGGGAACCGGCTCTGGTGCGACAAAAGACGTGAACGCACTGTCATAACCTTATCCTAAAACTCATCACCACCCAAAACGGAATTAAGAACCATCTTTTCAACCTTCTTAGATGCATTCTCTAAAGGTACTTTGACCTCCTCGGCATGTTCGAGATCACTCTCGAGTTGGAATACACGTGTCGTCAGATTAGACACCGAGTTGGTCAAGTCACACTTTTCCCTTTTCAACACTTCCTTCTCTCTCTCTCCAAATCTAAAACACGATGACCTAAATATCTATTGTACCTTTTTTTTCAAGGTCTCGGTGTACAAATACCTAAAGGCTTTTTGGATCTCACTTTCATCTCAACTCTCAAACTCATTCTCATTTCAACTAGAAACACTTGACTCATTGTCGTCGCTCTCATGGACACTATCATCGTGGGACAAAGTTTGTGCGCTCACACAACTCGAAAAAGCTACACACCTCCCATGAGCTAAACCTTTTTCGGACTCGTCTTTCTCATCATATCCCTTACTATCACAAAGAGTGGCAGGCATGGCTACTTTCTTCCCTTTTCTCTTAAGCCTTGTAGTACACTTAAAAGCCCTATGCCCTTTCCCTTGACATTCAAAACAAATCATCTCATCTAAATCTTCACCACTCTCTTTCTCTTTTTCTCTCTCATTCTCTTTTTCATTGCCCTCTGTGGCCTTTTCATTCTTTTTATTTTTCTCAAATTAATTTTTAGTGAAATAATTATTTTTGTTCATTTTGATAAACTTTTTAAAAAACTTCGCAAACAAGGCCACATTGTCAATGCTAAACTCTTCCTCAAAATAAAACTCATACACTCTCTTTTTTTTTCCTTAACTTGAGTCTTTAAAGCAACGCCTCTATCCAGAGCCTTAATAGTTTGGGAAAACATGGCAATCTCATAAGTTTGTAGGTCTCCTACAAGCTCTTCTAACTTAAGTGAATTTAGCTTTTCCAACGAATTCAAAATAGTGACTTTAGGAATGAAACATTTTTGCAGAGATCTCAAAATCTTTTTAACAACACACGTGTTATCAATAGGCTCACCTAAATTAAAACTCGTGTTAACAATGCTCAACAAATGTGCATAAAACTCATCAAAACATTTAGACTCACACATGGTAATGGTCTCAAATTGGGTGGCCAGATTTTGTAACTTTGATTCTTTAACCGCGTTCGTACCCTCATGTGTCAATTGGAGGACATCTCATGCCTCTTTAGACGTGGTGCACGTCATAATTCGGCGGAACCCGTAAGGGGTGAAAGCTCCCAAAATTGCACTCAGACCACGGGAATTAAAATTAGACATTTTAAAATCATCCTTGGTCCAATCCGACATAGGTTTCAAAGAGGTGATGTTATTAGGAGTGACAGTGGGGGGAGTCCACCCTCTTTCACAATACCAGACTCGTTCGTCAATGGATTTTAACTGGGATTTCATATGAGCTTTTCAATAGGCATAATTGGATCCATAAAAAATAGGCATTCGATTATATAAGTTCTCGTTTTGAAACATTGCGACAAACTTTCAAAAATCAGCTTTTTTCAAACAAAATCAATATCGCACAAGTTTACAGAAAATTGGAATGCGCGATAAATTAACTTAACCTGCTCTAATATCAATTTGAAAATGTGTTCCATGTATGATAATGATTCAAATAGATTTGCAATTTCTAATATGGACTTATTTAATTGGATGTATAAATTTACACAAACCAAATACCAATTAAATCAGCCCCTAAACATGCATCTACGTGTCAATTCAAATCTCAAATTTAATCAAGTGATGAACAAGCTGACAAAGACAGATTTCAGGAAAAAATCCCTGCAGGGTAAAAACCTTTTATTTCCACTATAACTTGTAAAGGAACGATTTACAATCGAATTACTGAGAAAATACCATTTGACATATGAAATACTTGCATGTGTTGGTTCGTAGGCGTCAACCCAGGAACAACGCAACACTCCCCATCACATGCAGTCGATCAGCCCAGTACCTCCCACAAGTGGCATCTATGGTCAGCCCCGTACCTTTGCCATGCACCTAGATTCAGTAGAAAAACTCCCAACAAAACTATGCTTTGGGTTCCACAAACAACTCTCACAAAAAGTCTCCAATTTGTGAATTGTAAAAATAGAGTTTTAAACCCTAAAAAGATGAATAATAAACCAAAAAACACTCAAAACGTATTCTGTTAAAACTAGTGTTTTCTCCACTCAAAAAATAGCAGCCTCACGCCCTTTTATATAATGAAAATTATGGCGGTGATGTGTCAAGGCAAAACATCTCGTTCGAACGAGAAGCAACGTCGTTCGAGTGAGATCTGATCTCATTTGAATGAGAAAGATGTCGTTCAAATGACATCATACATGTGTCACTTTCTGTACAGTATTTTATGAAACTTGTAAACCTCAAAACTAAGACTATTTACGAGATCAAAAAAGTTTATCCAAACCTTTTATGAATAAAATCATTTAAAATCTTTTCAAAAATTATTTTTCATAAATAGAAAAATATTTTACCTTTCACAAAAATATCCCAACACTTTTTATGCAAAATGTAAATGGAACTAAAACCTATTTACCAAATTTTTCCTTGTTGGACATGATTATTGAAGTTGTCTTCAAATTCGGATCGTCTTTGTAGATTAGATATTCTCAATTCCTTGATGACTTGTATCGGTATACAACATGCTAAATTGATAACGAACAATAATGTCCTTATAGAGGATGTCCACCAGGAGTCTCTCACCAGGCTGAAGAAGCTGCTCGTTTCACCACATACCATGATTCCTCCAAGGGCAGAAATACTGCTGGAGTTATACCTCACATCCACCATGAGGTCCGTTGGAGCTCTGTTAGCACATGAGATTGACGGGCAGGAACGAGCAGTCTACTACCTCAGTAGAATCATACATGGGAGAGAGGTCAGGTATAGTAGCTTGGAAAGGCATTGTTTAGCCTTAATCTTTGTAGCACAAAAACTTAGACATTATATAATGTCTTTTACAATTCATATTGTAATGAGATGTGATCCTACTAAGTTTTTGTTAGCAAGAAATATATTGATTGGTAGGGCAGCTAGGTGGTTCCTCATCCTCTCAGAATATGACTTAAAATGCGTGGTCTCTTGCGTAATCAAAAGCCAATCATACACAGACTTCTTGGCAATATTTTCGTCTGGGATATTTGAGGCACCACGAGAGAGCATTCCAGGAGATGATTTACAGGCCAATCACTTAGACGCAAGCGAAGAGGAATGGACGATGCAGTTCCATGGATCTTCAATGGAGAAGAGAGGAGGATCCGAGTTTAATCTTTCAAGAGGTACAAATAAAATTTGTCTTTCCTACAAGTTAGATTTCCCTTGTTCCAATAATGAAGAAAAATATGAGGCGTTGGTGCTGGGGTTACTGGAGGCTCTTCGAAGGGGAATTCTGCATCAAAGGTGATTCAAACTTAGTGATTCAGCAAGTAAGTGGAGAATATATGTTGAAACACCTCAGTCTGGCACCTTACAGAACAATGATTCAGAGGCGTCTCAACCAGTTCCATCGGACTAAGATCATGAGGCATCCCTAAACAATGAACCTCCATCCAGACGCTTATGCCACCATCGCTCAGAAGATGATCATGAGAAGTGATATGACCAAAGTTATGATTCATTGAAGAATAACTCCCTTGGTGATAAAGTTAATTTTTCCAATGGAGGATGACTTTGACTGGAGGGGAGAGATCAGAAAGCAATTAGAAGGAGCTATGGAGCTGAGAGGGTTAACCCAATACTTTACAAATCAGGGAAACGTTTACCTCATAAATACAGGAGGATGGCTGTCAAGATGCATCAGTCCAGAAGAAGCAGAGCAGAGATTAAAGAAAACACATGAAGAGCACAGCGAAATAACTGAGATCCCTATTTACGGGAGAATTTGAAGGGAGGGATACTTTTGGACTAGAATGAAAAATGGTGCAGTAGAGATACAATAGAAGTGTGACAAGTGTTAACTATTCTTCAAAGTAGTTGAATGCCATTTCATTGAAGCTCAACCAGATGAGAGGCAACCCTATATTGACTTCATTAAAGATGGAGTTATACCAATAAATAAGACTGGTGCGATGGGACTCAAACGAAGGACCCCAAGGTTCTACGTTCAAGAAAGGAAGATTTATCAAATAGGGTAGTTCAATAGGCCATTGCGTTGCATCACAAAGGAGGAAGCAACCTAAGTCCTCAAACGAGCTTATGACCCAGCTCACATAAGAGTAGCAAAGTTGTATGACTAGCTAATGACGTTGGGGTACTTTTGGCCAACGACGGAAAAAGACTCTACTGATTTTGTTCGAAAATGTAAATCTTTCCAACTATATGTAAATATGATCTATGCTCCATCGGTGGATCTACACTCTCTGGAAAAAACTTACCCTTTCCACACTTGGGCGTTCGACTTGGTAGGGTAAATGCATCCTTCATCGAGGGGGGAGATCTGGATACTAGTGTCAACGGAGTGCTTTACAAAGTGGACTGAAGTGATACCACTAAGAAGGGCAACAACAGGGGTGGTGAGGAACTTCATCAGAGAATACATCATTTGCCATTTTATAATTACAAAGGTTCTCCTATCTGATAAGGTCTTCATAGATGCGTCCTTATGAGGACTTAGCAGAAGAAGAGGCCGATAGCTTATGCTTCTCGAAAGATAAAGCCTCACGATGGAAATTACCCCACCCATGCTTTGGAGTTGGAATCCTCGGTTATTGCTTTGTGAGTGTGGAGGCATTATCTCCTGAGGAAATAGTTCCAGCTATCCACATACCATAAGAGCCTATTGTACTTATTCACCTAGTGGGATTTGAACATGAGTTAGATGAGATGGTTAGAGTTTATGAAAGATCACCAGTTAGATATTCACTATCATCCTAGGAAAGAGAATGTTGTGGAGGATGCTTTGAGCCATAAACCGATATTGGAGTTAGCGGAAGTGTAGAAGGTGAAGTGGAAATCACTTTGTGAGTATGATGAGTTAAATAGTGCTTTTATGGCGATTCTCACCATCACACCTGAGATTATTATTCGGGTCATGAACGCATAGGTACAAGACCAGCTTTACCAAGATAGGGTTAAGCAGTTATTATATGAGCACTACTCGATAGGGTCAAACGGAGAAGTGAGATTCCAGTGTAGAATAGTTGTCCCGAATGACAAGGAGATGAGGAGAGCCATTAAGTCCAAGGCTCATAGTTCATGCTTTACAGTATATCCTAGTGGGGAGAAGATGTCCCAGGATATGCGACGTCAGTATTGGTGCATCGCCATGAAGGACATAATAGTCTTTATATCCAACTGTGACACATGCCAGTTAGTGAAGGTGCACAATTAGTGTCCCAAAGGTGTAGTATATCCTTTCGAGATCACAATGTGGAAATGAGAGTATTTCCACAGATTTCATCATTGGGTTACCTACGTCATAAAGGGCACGATTTAATTTGGGTGATTATTGACAGATTGATGAATGTGGCTCATTTTTTATCGATTCGGATAGACAACACATCAGAGTAGCATGCTAGACTTTTCCTTACTGAGATTGTGAAATTTCATGGGGTACCACTCAACATCGTGTTGGATAATGACAAGACATTTGTGCCCCACTTTTAGAGGAACTTCTAGCAGGTCTTAGGGCCAGAGCTGAGTTTAAGTACCTCGTACCACCCACAGATCGATGTACAGACAGAGAGGATGAACTTGATGCTAGACGACATGCTACGGATGTCCATCTTAGATTTTAAGGGTAGTTGGGAGCAGTAGTTTCCCTTGGTGGAGTTTTCATACAATAATAGCTATCAGTTCACTATTGGGATGTCACCATTTGAGGCGTTATATGGGAGCCCTTTCCATTCATCCTCATGTTGGTTATAGGTGGGGGAGAACAAATTACTTGGGCTAGAGTCATTCAAGACACCTCCGAGAAGGTGGAGATGATTTAGACTAGGATTCGGATTTCTGTGCGCAAAATATCTTAAACTCTTCTAGCCAGGTAAGTTTCAAATTCCAATGATGGAATTTCGTTATTAGGGGAAGAAGAATGTAATACCCAATATTTTTAGAATAAACATAAAATTTGAAGGAAACAAATTGAATCGGTCAATTTAATTAATTATGCTGTGAAGAAATGAATTAATTATTATTTCCCATTATGTGAAGTTGACTTTGCATTTTATATAATTTTGGTAGATAATAATTGCATATGTATTGAATAATTGGTATATGATGTGTGACACAATTGAAAAATGTACTTGTTGAATAAAAAATAATTGAGACATGTTCTGGAAGGTTTTATGAACTCGTTTGAGGTGTTTTAGACCTTTAGAAATGGTCCCGGGGTATATGTACATAAGCTAAGAGGTTATTAGACTAGTTGAGTTATGTATTTGGGTCCATTTGGGGGTCCAAAATTAAGGCCCAAGGTACAACTCAATAATTGAGTTTAGAATATATTAATTAGGGGATTAAGGAAACATCCCATCATTAACTAAGAACCCTCGTAGACACTTTTGGAAAAGAGATGTGGAAAAAGGGCTAAGGCGGGGGAGAATTCAAGAAAGAGGATAAAGAACTTACCAATAAAACATTAAGAAATCAAGCAAGAATTTTCTTGCTAACTTTATTTGTCAAAAATATTTCTTAGTTCATCGTGATCTATCCCCCATGTAGAATTTTGGAATATATAGGGATTTATGGTGATATAATGATGAATTAAATTATATTTGTAGAGGATATGAATCTAAAAATGTGATAGAAAATCCAGAAATTGGGATGCGTATTAATTGTGGGTTGGATGATAGGAAATTCACGCTTTAGAACCTTTTTGTAGTTGATATGATTATTCACATGTAGAGGACTATTGGATATGTTACAGATCTGAAACTTATGTTGATTATAACCCTTGTATCATGTTATAATCATATAGGATTTATATGTATAAATTTGATGTGGTATGAACTCCCCAATAGCATGAAATTATGAGAATTTATACATAAATCGGACCATAAAATACCTAATAAATTATCCTAAGTGGGTGAACTAAGTCATGAGGACCTGTTTTAAGGTTTACATAAATGTTTGAGCCTTTGGGATTAAGTTTAAGAGGAAGATTTGAATTCCCATACTTAGAAACTTGTAACAAGTTTAGATTACTGCCAATGGGGCGAACCGGTTCAGCCACTAGGGAAAGATCAGTGGGGACCGGGTTTTAATCCGAGGTACTTTTAGGATTCCATGAGAATTGGTGGGACGATGTTTGGACAAGAGCCTAATTTGTTAAAAATATTTTAGTGACACAAAAATTAAATGGAGAGCTTGTTTAACTAAGTGGTTAAGCTTTTATAAAAATGGAGGAAATTAGTGAATAACTAGATGGTTCATTATTATACGAAATTCTCTTATGGGAAATCACACGGGGCAGTTAAGGCGTAATTATAAAGTAATTACCTATACATATTGTGTGATAATAATATGTAATTGTTTATGTGTATAAGCATACCTATGCTTGTCGGCACATGTGGGCTAGGCGTTGTGTAGGTCATACTTTAGGTACTACGTAGCAACTCCACTTATGAGAGATAGGTGTAGGTGTTGAGATCCATGATCACCGCTAGGTATGGGTCATGCCATGGTGCACTGCGTAAGGATCGACCCAATTGTGTGTGATTTGTGACGTCTGAATTAGATAAGAGAGTCCAGCAGACTTCCTGATAGAACACGAATGAAAGGCTATTAGTAGAGGCCTTTAGTATCGCATATATATAAGGACATATATAATTTAATAAAATGAATATTTTAAATTTTATAGTCTAATAATGTAGACTAAAAATGACAGACCCAATATTGCGTAGTATGGATGATGATTGATTACATCACTTTATGGGTAGTATGATTGGGATGACTTGGGAAGTAGGAATTTTAATGTAGATAATGTTATTAAAGCACATTAATTATGCTAGATGCATTCTTATAGTTTCATTAGAACATTTATCCTTCATCTGTAATGGGACTTGGGTAGTTATACGTATAACATTGCTCTTAGATGAGGGGTAAGATACATTATGTATGTGAGTGACAATTGATGGGAGGCATTCACTTTTAATTACTTGTACTTTTGCACTTTAAATTTAGTAAGTTAATTCATGCACACTCTAGGGCGCTAACCCAAAATTATAAATATTTTCTCCCCCATGTGCTACTAGACAGGGATAACAGGAATGTGGACTGATTAGGTCTGTAGTCTCACATCGCGCATCAAACTTCATATGATTGATTCTGTACTAGATTGATTCTCTATTCTAGTTGATTACCGTCTTTAGATCATTGACTCTGGACTAAATTGCTTCTCTATTTTAGTTAACTACCTTTGCAATTATTGTATGGGCATAAGCCTGAAGTCTATTTTATTTCTTGCTGGTTTGAGGAACTTATGAGTATGTTGGGTGTAGACACCCCATTTTGTTACCCCTAAATCTCCTTAGGTCCCTAGTACCTCCCTTCATCACTAAAAACCCAAGTCATACCCCGAGTACTGACCCAGAAGTCATTGGGCACTCGCAGGCTCTGTTTGACCAAAAAGTCAAACTCTTCAGCTCGACCAAAGCTGAATGAATCTTCGAAGGGCACAGAAATCCCTTTCGAATGGTCCGTCCCGTGCCCGATTTCGACTTACCATGCGGACGAACGATCCATTTGCATTCGAAACTTGATCTAGAGGCCACCGGGGGCTACCGGGCTCTGTTTGACCTAAGTCAACTCTTCAGCTCAACCAATATTGAATCAATCTTCGAAGGGAACTAAAACCCCTTTCTAATGGTCTGCTCCGTGCGTGATTCCGACTTACCATGCGGACGAACGATCCGTTTGACTCCAAGAGGTCACCGAATGCTTCCAGGGCCCAGTTGACCAAAGTTAACTCCCCAAACTGAGTCAAACTTTTTGGAATGTCGAATTACATCTCCTAACCTTTCCAACGGTCCACCCCGTGTGCGATTCGGACTTACCATGCGGACGAACGATCCGTTTGCGTCTGAACAATTCCCCGTCCAATGGACCGACAAACGCTTCTGAGCCATATTTGACCCAAAATCAACTCCCAAACCTGGTAGAAGTCCAAAGGCTTTCAAAGGTCTCTGAATTACCTTTTTAACAGTCTTCCCCGTGCATAATTCTGACCAATGGTTTGCCGTCGGCAACCAATTTTCAAAAAAGGTCTGAAACACACTCCCAAATGGCATGTTCGAGACCCTGCCTATCGGCAGGTGCCATTAGGCAGGAACAGGTCTATGTCGATCGGCAGTGACATGGGCCTATAAAAGGAGGCCTTCACCTCATTTGCAAGGGGGGCCTAAATCTAATAAAAATTGCTCTCAGCGAATCAAAACATCTCTCGAAGACAACGCAATTTCAACATCCAAATCCTTTCTAACTTCCATTTTCATCATCCTTTTAATCAAACTTGGTGAATTAGCCACTCTCCATCATCATCCAAGTGCAAGGGCTTCTCTCCAACATTCAAGATCAAGCTCAAGATCTTCAAGAAGGTCCAACTTTCTCAACTTTCTCTTCAAATTCTCTTAAATTCACAACAACTTTTTTTATTACTTAGCAATTTTATTATCTCATCTCACACATACTAATATACTTTTTATTTAGTATTATTGCACATCTCTTATTTTCATATAAATAAAACCCAAAAAATAAGAAAAAGAGGGTTTGCTCATAAATTCCAAATAGGGATTCTCATACCTTTTTCACACTTTTCTCACAATTAAAACACTTTTTCTACACACACACACACTCACAAATAAGAGATCCCCCATTTCGATTTATGGGATAAACCCCAGCCTTCATTTTATATGCGAACTATGTGGACTTTGCTGCCTTTATAGTCTACGTAGGCATCTTGGGGTAAAACTCGAGACTCGAGTCCTATTCTCACTTTCTCTCTCATTTTCCATCTTCTCTAAAGCTAATTTTCTTATATTCTATATACTTATTATTAGTGATGTATTACCCCATATGCATTATCGTTCTGTTATAACAATCAACGTAAGGGTAATCGCATAAATCTTATTTTCTAATATAATTTTTACACCTTCCTACAGCTGACTCGTTTTATCTTTTCCATGATACAAGTCGAGGATTCCTATCTCCACTATATATATACACATGCACACATATCACGGGGAAAAGAAAAAGGGAAAATAGCAAACATCCATGAGAGACCGAAAGGGCGGAATGAGTTCCTAACACCTTCCCATTTCGTAACTTATCCTCCGAACCCTTCTCAAATCATTTTGGTTTCGTATGCATCAGTATGTCTTTGGATGCCGTCCATCGGGATGGCTTCCCCTTTTTCTTTTGTCTGTTTTAAGTAAAATAGGCTGCCGACTCTAAATCTCTCTACATTTTTACACCTCATCTCAAACGACGCCGGTCGAAGTGGTCCCGAGAGGGACGCGCGGGACCCGAGGATCCTTCCTTCACGCACCCACTCGCGACGAGGATCGGGGATGGCCACAGTGGAGACTCTACTGGGGAGTTGTATGTTTTGAGGGCTTGACTCTATTTACATGGATGTTATATTCGTTTATATTTCCCCTACAACTACATGTTACCCTTTTCCATGTGTATCCCATGCTTATGCTTCTGTTCACACACTTGTAGAAAATTCTCCATGTACACTTCACACTACGTGCACCTAGGATCAGATATATCCACATGTTTCACGTATCACCCATTCACCCTTGGTATACCTTTGGTACACTGTTTGTCATAATCAAGAAAATCATTCTCATCATAAGATACTAATAAGAGAATCATGCATGATTGACATGACATCACCAAAGACCATTGTTATTGACCAAATTTTACCCAGTAACTGGAGGGTCACTTTGTAATGGGCGCTGGTCCGGTAGGGCACAGTTAGCCTAAGCGATATGACTCTCACCATCCATTGGCCAAGTACCTTCGACGTATATCAAACGGTTCCTCCGCATAGTACCGCTTGACCGAAGTCATGATCAGAGGTATATCGCAGGGAATTCGTTCACGTATGCCGAGTATATCGAATTTACTCTCGCACGTACCGTCCCCACGAGGTATATAGTGAGGTAATTCATGTACACTCAGGTATATCAAATGGCTTGTCTACACGTACTAATTGCCCGCAAGAGCAAGACGTATATCGTGGAAGTCACGACAAAGGGGGGAACCCATTTTGATTCACCCAACCAACTGCATACCCGTATATAGGTGTCAAACCTAGGACACACACTTTCGATTACCGGTTTTAACCCAAAACTCTGTCAAAATTCTGGGTCGGCCTGCCGCTCAAATTTTTGAGCATTTTTAAAATGGGACACTGTCCGTGAGCCTGGTTACAAGTTCAGTCATAGATTTGCATATATTAAAAACCCCACTTTTCCAGGCTCGGGTCCCGTCCAACATTGCATTTGGGAGAATTAAATACAAGTGAGAATATAATAATCGTAATAATCATGCTGAGTTCCATCTCCAAAAACATTTCTCCATTCCTTATCAAAAATCCAAAAATAGTTTCTTCCCTTTTTCTCAAAAATAAATCCCATTCTACGCCTTCTCAGGTCAATCGCAAGCCCTTGGTCTGGCTCCCTATTGGCTTTGGTCTTCAGTCAAATCACCCCAGAGTTTCATCCGTTCCTCTACTAATTCTTTCGAGTTCAGAATCCATCCACTTTCCATGGAGAATACAAATCAAGTACCAGTCATACAGTCAGATCTGACGTCAGTCCTAGCTCAACTCGTGTCCAAGATTGACAAACTCCAAACTTAGGTTCGAAAGATGCAACGAAACAAAGTTACTATTCCTTAAGAGCCTGAGGCCTTATTCCCTCGTGCTATGGGTCTGTCTGAGCCTATCTGGGTTCCCAAAGAATATCAACACGCTTCACATGACCCTTCTGTCAATGGGCCATCGCCTGCCCAACTTCCGATGCCAAACATTGACCAGTCTGTGGCTAACCTGCCTATGGTCGCCGATCCAAAAGAGGAGGAGTTGAATAAAGTCAAAGAGGATCTCAAGATGCTCACCAAGAAGTTCGACCAAGTCAGAATCTCTGGGAAATACATAGACTACATGCATATGTCCCATTATCCTAAAGTGAGGTTTCCCGAGAAGTTCAAGATGCTAAATATCGAGAAGTTCAGAGGGAGTGGACCCCCGATTATTCATCTTCACAGTTATCATCATTCCTTGACTCTACTAGGGGCTTCTGAAGAAGTGATGGCTCAATTATTTCAGAAAACTTTGAAGGATAGTGCCCTCTGATGGTTTTTATCTCTCGAGGAATCCAGAATCCGTAGCTGGGATGATGTAGCCCGAGAATTCATGTCACAGTACAAATACAACAAAGAGCTTGAGGTCACCCATCGTGATTTAGAGATGCTCCCTGGGGAATCAGTCAGTAGCTTCATAACCTGGTGGAGGGAGCGAGCAGCTACCATGACCGATCGTCCATCTGAAGAAGAACAGGTCAACATAGTGAAGAAGAACTTCTTTCCCCATGTTTGAGCGATGATGGGAGGACAATACTATCCCCACTTTCGAGCTCTCAGAGAAGTGGGAGTAGAAATCGAGGAAAGACTTGTTAAAATAGAGTTTGAACTGAAGAAGGTGTTCGGATAGTTCACCCCTAGAGAATATGACAATCGTGCTAGTGCTACAGTCTCAACCATCAACAACATCTCTCAACCAACCACATCATAGGCACCAGAAAGATGCCCTGTCCCCATCCGAAGGGAATGCACTGAGCTCTATGCTCCCCTCTCGAAAGTTTACCAAGCCCTGTTAAGCCGAAACCTCATCAAACTCTTGGATCCCCGTCCATTGCCAAATCCACTCCCAAGAAACTTCAAGGCCGATGCTCATTGCGCCTTTCACCAAACTGTTGGCCATACCACCGACTAATGCTTTCACCTCCGAAACATAATCCAAGATCTCATTAGAAGAAAACACAGATTTCGATCCCTCAACTCCAATCAGACCCATATACTCTCCTAAACCTCTTCAAATTTGCCCATATTTCCTCCTACACCCTACTAGCCTCGTTGATCAGGCACTGTTACTCCTTACCAGAGCATGCATCGCTGTCCGTACCCATTCTGAATATGGAAATATGGAATTGTCAGAGGTGTTAAACCAACTCCTAGAGTTCGGGCTGAAATTGCCCTCACAGATGGTCATCAATTTCCAAAGGTTCAGTACACTGTTCTTGGAAGCACGGAAATGGGCTCGAGATTCAGATAAGTGGGTGGTACGAATCGATAAAGTCAGCCTAGATGATGTTGTCCAGATTATGGCAGAATATTCAGGCAAACCAACATCATTTGTAGCATCATCGGGTTACTTGACATTTTGAAGCTACAAGGTCGCTTGGTCCCTTCAACCATACATATCCCCACAAAATGGGAAGACTTGTATGAAGAAGCCGTTGAAGTTGTGGAATGCATTGACTCTACATGGAAAGAGATAATTGTTATCATCGGATGGGGGAAAGAATTCAGAGATTCGAGTGAAGAAAAAGCTTCAGTAAGAACTGGCCCAGTAGCCGACATATGTGGAATGATATCATTTGAAGAACTCCTCGGAGAAATAAACAGGGTGACAGAATAACTCGAGATTAATGAGTAAATGGGATTCATGTTCTTATATTCTTGAGTAAATCACATGACCAGATGAGGGAAACATTACTAGGTTCTAAGCTGTCTACCAGTAAACGACAAAGGGAAGGGAGTTGAAAACCTTCCTATGCCAGAGATGACCATCGAGGAGAGCAGGATCGTCGATCAACTGAAGAAAACTTAAGCTAACATCACTCTATGGGGGATTTTCATGTCTTCCCATCTACACAGAAATGCTTTAATCAAGCTGCTCACTGGACCCACAGTTCCTCCTTCTACCACACCAGAAGAAGCAGTAAATCTGGTCGGATCCTTAACCTCTACCCAAATGCTATCATTTTCTGAAGAAGAAATCCCCAGAATTGGGACAAATCACAATCATGCACTCAAAATATCCGTCGAAGTTATGGGGAAGATCATGCCACTCTCTCTTTTCGTTAACAAATCCACCTTGAATGTCTGCCCACTGAGAACCTTCAAGTGTTTAGGCCCGAAAGAAAGTGACCTCACTCCAACCTCCACTGCTGTACGTGCCTATGATAATACCCGCCGGGAGGTTATGGGATCCATACAACTTATAATAGGGGTTGGCCCTATAAACCCTGTCGTTGAATTCCAAGTCATAGACATCCCAGCTTGTTTCAACCTGTTGCTCGGGAGACCGTGGATCCACAGTATCAAGGGTGTGTCTTCCTCACTCCATTATAAATTGAAGTTCTTCGTTGATGGGAGAGTCATCACCATTTTGGGCGACGATGAAAATATCGAGGATACAAGCACCAGCAGTCCAATCCTTGAGATATAGCACGGGACAAATTATATGCTTCTATCAGGATTTTGAGTTGAACCACTCTTACTCCTGGCAGGGGGCGGTTTCAAAGAAAGGGTTTGTCCAGAATATGACCCTCACGGCAATGTCAATGTGATTCAGATGTTCAGAAACATGCACTTCATGCCCGGACTGGGGCTAGGGCAAAGGCAACAAGGGATACTTGAGCCCATAGAACTGAAGAAAACTTTCCCTCCTTGTGGCTTGGGGTATCAACCATCAGAATAAGAACTCATAATGATCTACTAGTCTCGACCAAAGAGAAGATTAGACTGCATCCAAACTATCCTAGGAGACTCCTTGAATGGATAATTCATCAAAGAAGACGAAGACTTCCCTTTTTGTGATTTTCCAGAACCATGGTATGACCACCCAGACAAGAAGATGAAGTCTGGAATGGAGATATTTTTCCATGATAGCTATCCATGGGCCGAAATTTTCCAACACCGAGTACAACCGTTCATCAAAGATATCGAAGATACTGAGGAAAGTGATTCCGAAGATTCCATAAACTTACAGATATTAGGGCTGGCACTCTGCATGGTTCATTCAGGAACTACATCAATGGATCCATCTCATCTGATTAAAGTTATTGAGACACCCCTTACTCTCTGGTCTACGGCATGGAGGCAGTCCTACCTGTGGAGCTAGAAATACCCTCGCTACGCATCATGCTCGAAAGCAATGTTAGTGAAGAAGACTGGTGCCAAAGTTGTCTCGGCGAGATGACCCTCCTAGATGAAAGGCAATTGAAAGATCTTTACCACATACAGGGGTACCATCGCCGAATAGCGCGATCATTCAATAAGAGATTCAAGGACCGTGGTGTCCGAGAAGGGGATTTATCCCTCAAAGAGATAATGGAACCCATGTCGGACCCTAGAGGGAAATTCAAGTCCAATTAGAGTGGCCCCTACATTGTGAAGAAAATCTTATCCGGCTGTGCCGCCATGCTTACTGACCTAGATGGGCAGGAGATGGCTCGTCCAGTCAACCTGGACCGTCTCAAGAAATTCTACCCCTAGTCCGGAATCTTGGCGCGCTACGACTCTTCTCATCTCCCTTCTATTCTTAAAACAAAAAAAAGAAATCTCTTCATTAACCTCCACCCAGAACTACGTGGGCTTGATCCTCTGCAAAAAAACATTTTTCAAGAAAAACAAAAAATAAAGAATTTTCAAAATCCCCAGAGGTACGTAGGCAGCTCATACATCTTCTAGAAGCATGACCCTTTATTTTTCACAAAATACTATTTGTAGATGCAATTATTATGCAACACAAATAAATATGAGAGAAACAATTATCAAGAAAAGAACAAGGAATATAAGATGCCAATCACACAATAAAGGATGTACATGATTAAGCAAAGATGTGCCTACGTCCACGGTGGTGCAGTCGATATTATTTCTATATACTCCGGAGAGTGATTACAGAGAATACAACTTGTCCTTTTGCCCCGGACCTAGGGTTTAATATATACATGTACATGTAGATGAGTGGAGGTGATGGGTTCCTCCATGTTTTCCATTTCCCCTATAACTTCCCTTCATGGGATCATGGGGGGAGACCGGATCAATTATAAAAGATGAGGGGCCTGGACTTTGGGCCACCAAGACTGGGCTACTCGTCCAGGCCCATAGTTCTAATTTTCGGGTACCCACAATTGCCCCTAAATTTGTTGGGCCATGTTTATGGGTTCAATGGATTTAAATGATCAGCTATTATGGGTGATTTGCAAATCTTCGAACACTGTGAAGTTGCTTTGGCGGCACCCGCTTCGCTATTTGTGCACTATGATTAGAATTGAAGGCTTGTTGGGATACCACTTTTTCTTTTGTCGCTTCAGCCTTTCTAGTACTCTTCCTTCTTCTGAGAACTCTAGCGCCTCATACCTTCTTCTCTTAATCCCCATTCCCATTGCTTCTTAGTCGTCTTGAGCTCGTGCTTCTTCATCACTTGAACCGATCTTTTGTTTTGTAAGTTTCTCGTGACCTTTCTCTTTGGTTTGTAGATTTTCTTGAGTTTTTCAATGGAGAATATTGGAAATAGGTCCATCTCTAAATTCAGGGAGTTCTACAACATTCCTGAGTGGGTAGATATTGAATGTCGTGCCTCCCCTCCTAGGAACGTTATGGATATAGAGGATGCCCACTGGATCCATGTTTTGTTGCTTTCCCGGGGGGGGACTTACTTTTCCCCCTAATGATCTATTTTTGCATTTCTTTGGCTATTTCAATATTGTTCCCGCACAGTGCTCCTCCAATGTGTGGAAGATAGTAAATGGCATCCACAGAATAAACCAGTTGTATGGTACTAGGTTAGGACTTACCGAGATCTATTTCTGTTATTCCTTTTCTTGAACTAGTTCAGGTGTCTTATATCTCAAAGCTAGGAGTCCTAATAGGGTATTGGTAGTAAACCTACCTGATTCCCATAAGGACTACTGGCAAGAGGGTTTCCTCATTAGGAATTACCAGTTCCCTCCTCAGTTTGAAGGGTTGAGGTCTGAGAGGTTATCTGTTCCTTTATATGGGGAGGAATATATAGGTAGACATTGTACTGTTGTTTCAACTTTTGCTGATTTGTGATTTTTCTAACCCCTCTTTGCTTTTTCTTGCGCAACGAGGTCAAAGAATTTGGAGCCTGCTCTCAGCGAGGTTCGTATCTCGGAGTTTATCAATGCTTGAAATATTAGGGAGCCTCTGGGTGACGACGAGCATCCCAGGTCTGCTGCCTTTTTGCTTGGGTACAAGAACGTTGGCTCCAACTTCATAGCACGGCCTGTGGATAGTGTACCAGAGTTCGATTCCTTCGAAGAGACTACTGCTGAGCCTATCCAGTTGGACGAAGAGGAGAGAAGCTCTGAAAGTGAGCCTGAAGGAGCTGGGAGTAATTTGGGTGAACGGAGCTCTGACAGTAGCAGTTCCTCTGACTTTGAGGAGGATTCTGAAGTTCGAGGATTGTAGACCTCTTCCAGTAGTTCATGTGAAGAGATGCCTCCAAGGAAGAACTTGATTAGAGATGATGATGATGAGGACCACGTGCTCCTTACACAAAGGTCAAAGAAACAAAAGTCCACTTCAGGGGCCGTGGCTACTAGTTCTCGGTCTTCTACTCAGGAGCAAGAGAGGAAGAGGAGAGAGGAAGAGCAGGCAAGAGAGAGGGAGAGAAAAAAAGAGGAGGAAAGAAAGAAGGTGGAGGAAAAGAAGAGGATGGAGGAGAGGAAGAGGATGGAGAGGGAAAAAGAGGAAGAGAGGAGAAAGATGGAGTCGAGGAAGAAGGCTGGACAAGCCTTGGTTCCGGTGTCTGATTTACTCGAGGGGGCCTCAGTTGCCATTTCTCCTCAGTTGGCACCTGCGCTGCTCGAGAGGGTAGTTCTTCCGGCAGATCGCCAGATGGCGCTAGGGTCTGATCAATTGGCCCTACAATCTATCCAGAGGCTAGCCTTGGTAAGATCCTCTCTATTTTTCAATTCCTTAACAAGTTTTAGTTGTTTCTCCTTCTTGATCTCTTCTTTATTTTTGGCAGTTTGTGATTGACTTCGCCGTGCTCTACCGTTCTCACGATGAGTTGGTGAGAAGGAATGGCGATCTGGAGCAGCAGAAGTCCACTCTAGAAGTCAGGGGTTCTCAACTGGAGGCTAATTTGAAGGCTGTTGATGCCGCTCGAGCTTCCTCTGATCTGGCCCTCATCAATTCTAATCGAGAGAGGGATGTGGCGGTTAAGGAGATGAGCGAGTTGAGGCAGGACTATGACCTAGTCTGCTCGAGCAAGCTGGGTGTCATGGAGGAGAACAAGGCTTTGACCGAGAAGTTAAAGGAGAATGAGTTCCAGGTAGCCACCATCAAGGAGGATTCATACAACTCCGGGTGGACTGCTTCTTATGAAGACGTCGAAGTTCAGATAGGCTACATCAGCCGTTTGAACTTTAAGAAGGGCTGGAATAAGGCCCTCTTAGCTGCTGGTGTTGATCCTAAATCTCCTCTGTTCGACGAGCATGACCTGGGTCCGAGTCCAACTGTGGACGAAGAAGCCCCTGCCCTAGTCATCGAGGGTGTTGATCTTACCTCTCAGACAATTCCTGCCAATGCTGGTCCTGCCCAGGAGAATGAGGGCATCCCTGTAGAGGGGGATGCCTCTGCTGCTGGTGACAAGAGGAAGCAGCCAGCACCTCTGGGAAGCCTGAGGTTGCTAGTTAATCTTCTTTTAGGACTATTTTTGTACTTCTGCTTGTAATTTTTCCAATTTCTGCTCGATGTACTTGACTTTTATCAATCAAATGAAAAGGCTTCTTTTTCCAGTGCATTGATTGATTTTTCTTTCCATTGCCCTTTTATATCTTGTAGTTGACTGATGTAGAAGAGTATATTCCTGCCACATCTCAATTGGGCAGGACTCATAGTCCCAATGCCAGGCCTTTGTTAGGCTTTGCAAATCTCTCAGGTCAAGGAATCAAAAGTATAAGGAGCAGTCCGAGCTAGTGGTTAAGCTGAAGGACAGGCTCCAGGAGATGCAAGGCATTAGTGCCTCTGTACAAGAGGAAGTCAATGTACTTAGAGCAAGGTTACTAGAGGCCACCGAGATAAACCAAGTTGGGTAGCTCCTGCAGCAGGAGAATGAAAACCTGAGGAGGGAAGTCTTGCAACTTAGAGAGCATGCGCTGAGCACTGTTTCAGCGGTTCTGCAAGGCTCCTCATCTTCGTGGGCTGGATATACTCCTCCTATACTGGCCGGGCGGAAAAAGTGTGTTCGTGTGAGGACACAGTCGTCGTGTGTTTCGCCGCCACGATACAAAAGATAAAACCTAAGCTACTACTACACTTGACAAGCAAGTAGAGCGATAAGTCGGGTATCGAAAATCCACATGGAGTGATTGAATTTTAGATTTTAATTGTTTAGTTACTTCAGGAATAAAAGTGGTGTAAAATAAATAAAAGAAAAGGTGATAGAGTGGTTATGGTGACAAAAGAAAAGAATAAGTTACGCTAAAATAAAATAAAGCGAGGATCGGGATCGCATTCTACCAAACGGATCGAAACAACTACTAATTAGAATTAAGGCTCCAAAGCATTTAATCGAGCATTTTCAATTAAGCATAAACATCACGCAAGAAGGAATTTAACCCAAAGTTGCGAGATTAAACATTTAATCAAAAATGGTCACACGCGGATTAAATTCGGATAATCGCTATAAACACTAACGTTGCATGACAAAGAAAGTTAAATGCATAATAATTCGACTTTAATACGCGAGGTTTCAATTAAATGCGATTTTACACGAAACCCTAAATTTCGAGGTCCGAACATGAAAATGGCGGAAATGCAATCCCGACCCTATTTATCTAGGGACTAAGCATGATTAAACTAAATTAACTAATTAACTAAGAAAGCAATAAATTAAAGCAAGAAAACCCAATTAGAAAGCATGGAAATTTTCTAGAAATCAAGGAAAGAATGAAATACAACTAGATTAAAGGAGAGGGAAGATGAATAGTACCAATTACAACCCAAATGGATGTCAAACAAAGATGAATTGAAGAAGAACGAAGAAAAAACCTTCCAACCCTAACTAAACTAAGCTAAAAACGTATAAGGGCTGGTCTCTATAATACAAAACCAAAAATTAGCTTATATAATAAGTTAGAATAAAAGAAAAGAAGAAAGAAAAGAAAAGAAAATATCTGCAGAAAAACAGGGGATCCATCGATCGACCCCTTTGTTCGATCGATCGATCAAGGGAAAATTTTGACAATCCTGAAAGGTCGATCGATCGACCAAAAGCGTCGATCGATCGATCAAGCAGGGAAGAATGCAGCAGCAGTAGCCCCTGCTTCTTTTCTTCTTCTTCTCTTCTCCTCTTTTGCTTTCTTGGATTTCCTCCGCAAGAAACGCCGTAACTTCTTCGTTATGTATTGGAATCATGCACCGTTCCCGGCCACGCGAAGCTAGCGAGGAGGGATACAACTTCTGTGAGATGTCGGGCCAGGTACCCAAGCTGTGAAAAGACTAAAATGCCGTCGAACGTGCGATCGTGTACGGAACTTCGCCGGAATGCATCCGAACTTCATACTAAGCATCCAAATACCTACAAAAGCTCAATTAACCCCTGCAAAACATGTTAACATAGAAATCCGAGGTTGTCTGGTTAACGAGCATAAATATAGGGATTAAGATACCCAAGGGGCTAATAACGCGTAGGTTAACGAGTGAAATACGCAATATTTGCGTCGTATCACACCCCCTAACTTACACATTGCTAGTCCCTAGCAATGAAATAGGAAACAACAAGAACTACAAGCAAACCAAAATCAGGAGAAGTACAAAAGTATGGTAAAAAAATAATAAAAAGAGAAGGCCACTTTCGCGGGCGAATGATTGCATTTAGCGTATGCAATAAGCCGTTAAACTCCTAGGTTACCCTAGTGGACGAGTGTCGTCTCGTGAGGGTTTTCAGGGATGAAACTCACAAACATCATAAAGTTTCCTCAAAATATGCCCAATCAAACATGCGACAAGCCCAATAATGGCGAAAAGGATTTCATACGTATTATTAGCAAAGTGAATGAATTCACACAAAAGTCCAAATCATTAACATTATAGAATGCACCTCATAGAATTGAAACCTTAAAATGTGGGAGGGGAGTGAGCACATGCAAAGTGTGATTTGGTAAAAACTTAAATAAACCGGATAAACATAAAGGCATGCATATATTCAATCCTCACGGGCATTACGCTCATCAAGCGAATTCACTCAAAACAGGGAGGTAACACACGGGACATTCGAGCTAAAGAGTAAATGTAAATGGAAACTAAGCCGCGCACATGTCACAGAAGAAGAACGCTATATATAAACTAAAAAAGCTATAATCTCAATGAAAGGATACCGCACACTAAAAGAGGCGAAATGCATTTTCACAGATTATCACAACTATAATGACTTTTAAATTAAATGCACCCTAAGATCACATAGGACTTGTAATAGGGTTGTAATGTAGGTATGGCTAGGGTGAAAAATGAAGGAATGTATGTACGGATTCAAAGTGTTCGGGATGAAAACTCGGGATAATGGGAGAATGCGTGCAATAACAAAATTGGAAAAACAAGTTCCAAAACGGCATTAGATATATCATCGGGGAGAGTAATCAAAGCTTATTGAAACACAACAAACAACTTTCTCTTTCTTTTTCTTTTCTTCTTTTTCTCATTTTTTCCCTTTTGTTTTCTTTTGCTTTTTTCTTTCTCTTTTTCTTCACTTTTTCACATCTCTTTTTTTTACTTTTCAAACTCTCATATGCCTAAAATTGCAACCGACATCATAACAACAACATTCAATCCCAAGTAATATTCCAAACAAAGGTATGGAAAGTGTATGTATGGATTAAAAACTCCAATTTGGAGTTGGTTATGGGATTTTGGGTAATGAAACGAAAGGCTAGTATTTAGGCACAAAGGGGTTGACTAGGGAAAGCATATAAGGGTGAGGTCAAGGTCAATATGGGTGATATAACAAAGAGGGCCTATGATCATTTCCAAAAGTTTACGCAATTCTCGAGTCAAAACAATATATGAAAATCATGATCAAGTAACACATTTCAAGCATGAACTCAATTAATGAAAGGTCAAATGAAAGAATAGTGAGATTACCAACAAATTCAACATTTTCAAAGAGGAAAGAATAGTGTATGACACTCACAAACGACGAAAGGTACAAAGCTTACTCGGTGTAAGTATATACAATGCAACAAAAGATTACCGAGTTATAAAAATCTTAAACCAAATCAATATAACAAGGAAACTGCATATGCTCATGGGATAAAGTTTAATTCATGAAGTTATTCACAATATCAATGATTGGAGGACTAAAGTCTAATAACTTCTAAAATCGAGAACATGCATCATTGAGTTGTCAATCGGATCGGGCAATTATTAAAATTTATCATCGGAAACAAGGCAAAATGCCCAACAAAGGAGAAAAAAGAAAGAAAATATTTTTGAAAATTTTTAAATTTTTCACAAAAAGGCATACTTAGTAACTAAATGTGAGCAAATCCATGGACAAAACAAATAAATGGATAGAATATCCTACACCCCCTAACTTAAATGTTGCATTGTCCTCAATGCGCATTAAGAACACAACACAAAGGGAGGAAAAGAACGATATTACCCAAAATTGGAGAGATCTCCATACGCACGAGTCCAATGAAATCTAAAAAACAAGTTAGTACCGAGCATAGAAAAAACAAATAACAAAAAGTTTACTAATTACACTAGACTAAATTAAAAGGAAAGAAAAATAGGAAATAAAGAAAATTAAAAAGCTAACTATTTACAACCTACTATTTAGGCTTCACACTAACTATACACTATAAATCTAAATAGTTGAGGGTCCACCCAAAAAGGGATTTGACTTTGAAAGATCAACGGTGGACCCTCCAAAGAGAACATGCCTCCCGGAAGATATGAATTCCGTTTGAACAACGGAAGGCATGTGGGTGGTGAAAAAAGTGAACCATCGCTAATTTGAAAATTTGGGCGGACGATGGGGGATTTGGATAATAAGGGAGAAAGGTACACTAGAGATCCAAGAAAAATCGACTCATCTCCCAAAGGTTTTTCAAGTGGAATGGGAGATAGTGCACACATGAGGATAACATCCATCGAAAACAAGTCCGGTAAAGAGTCCTTATCGGCAAAAAGTGTAGAAGTTTTAATTTCTACCGACTCACAGGAACCAACCGCTAATTCTAATGGTTCGATCACGGAAAACGTATATGGTGATGAAACAAATTCAATCTCAATCGACTCATCGTCGGAAGGAGATTGAATTTCGGGGGAGAAAGATGCACACTCGATGAGAAATTCTTTGAAAAATTGAGGTGAAACACAAGTTTCCACCTCCTCGTTGTTTTGTGCATAAGAATTCATCTCATCGCAAAGTGAACCAAGTCTCATTCCTGCATCATTTAAGCTTTCCAAACCTTGGGAGTAAAGAAGCAAAGTCTCTTCCAAAGTAGGCTTCCTCAGCTCAAGAGCCTCGGACTCCTCATTTGGTTGAAACTCGTCTTCAAAAGTAATGAAATGAAAATCGTCATTGGATTCGAATAATCAATCCAACTCAAGCTCCCAATAACGATTTTCATTGCGATAAATGTTTTCAAGTCTTTCATTTTCAAGAAAATCTTGAAAATGGAAAACTTGAAAACTATCCCCAAAGTATGAATCATTAGAATAACCGTAATAACTATAATAGTAGGACATGATTACCGAATTATTTGTAGATGGAGAATCCAAGAAATAAAGTGAGCAACCGCGAATCAAAGTTTCTTAGCGCTCAAAGTATGCAAATCCTGCAAAAAGGGTTAAAATAAAGAATACAAATACAAAAGGAAAAAATACTATGAAATAGTAAAACAACTACAATCTAAAACACACTCCCCGGCAACGGCGCCATTTTGGCCGGGCGGAAAAAGTGTGTTCGTGTGAGGACACAGTCGTCGTGTATTTCGCCGCCGCGATACAAAAGATAAAACCTAAGCTACTACTACACTTGACAAGCAAGTAGAGCGGTAAGTCGGGTATCGAAAATCCACAGGGAGTGATTGAATTTTAGATTTTAATTGTTTAGTTACTTCAGGAATAAAAGTGGTGTAAAATAAATAAAAGAAAAGGTGATAGAGTGGTTATGGTGACAAAAGAAAAGAATAAGTTACGCTAAAATAAAGTAAAGCGAGGATCGGGATCGCATTCTACCAAACGGATCGAAACAACTACTAATTAGAATTAAGGCGCCAAAGCATTTAATCGAGCATTTTCAATTAAGCATAAACATCACGCAAGAAGGAATTTAACCCAAAGTTGCGAGATTAAACATTTAATCAAACATGGTCACACGCGGATTAAATTCGGATAATCGCTATAAACACTAACGTTGCATGACAAAGAAAGTTAAATGCATAATAATCCGACTTTAATACGCGAGGTTTCAATTAAATGCGATTTTACACGAAACCCTAAATTTCGAGGTCCGAACATGAAAATGGCGGAAATGCAATCCCGACCCTATTTATCTAAGGACTAAGCATGATTAAACTAAATTAAACTAATTAACTAAGAAAGCAATAAATTAAAGCAAGAAAACCTAATTAGAAAGCATGGAAATTATCTAGAAAGCAAGGAAAGAATGAAATACAACTAGATTAAAGGAGAGGGAAGATGAATAGTACCAATTACAACCCAAATGGATGTCAAACCAAGATGAATTGAAGAAGAACGAAGCAAAAACCCTCCAACCCTAACTAAACTAAGCTAAAAACGTATAAGGGCTGGTCTCTATAATACAAGACCAAAAATTATCTTATATAGTAAGTTAGAATAAAAGAAAAGAAGAAAGAAAAGAAAAGAAAATATCTGCAGAAAAACAGGGGATCGATCGATCGACCCCTTTGGTCGATCGATCGATCAAGGGAAAATTTCGACAATCCTGAAAGGTCGATCGATCGACCAAAAGCGTTGATCGATCGATCAAGCAGGGCAGAATGCAGCAGCAGTAGCCCCTGCTTCTTTTCTTCTTCTTCTCTTCTCCTCTTTTGCTTTCTTGTATTTCCTCTGCAAGAAACGCCGTAACTTCTTCGTTATGTATCGGAATCGCTCACCGTTCCCGGCCACGCGAAGCTAGTGAGGAGGGCTACAACTTCCGTGAGATGTCGGGCCAGGTACCCAAGCTGTGAAAAGATTAAAATGCCCTCTAACGTGCGATCGTGTACAAAACTTCGCCGAAATGCATTCGAACTTCATACTAAGTGTCCAAATACCTACAAAAGCTCAATTAACCCCTACAAAACATGTTAACATAGAAATCCGAGGTTGTATCGTTAACGAGCATAAATATAGGGATTAAGATACTCGAGGGGGCTAATAACGCGTAGGTTAACGGGTGAAATACGCAATATTTGCGTCGTATCATATACCGCGAGGTTCCACTCGTCCTCCCCTCCCGCGAACTGGTTGGATCACCAGGGGAAAGAACAGGGAAGCAGAAGAACAGCGTGATAAGGAGATGGAAGAGCTCCGTGATGATGTTCAGCGAGCATATGTAATTACTGCTGGGCTTCAAAGGGACGTTACCCGATTGCGGCACTTATTCAAGAAGGGTCCTCGACAAGCGTGGGCTGACGGTTCTGATCAAGGCTGGCTAGATGCTCCAACAAGACTATCCGAGTTCGAGGAACTTTCTTTCATCAGAGGGTGGTTGAGTTCCTTGAAAGAGCTTCAGGTACCGAGGAACTCGGTGTTATGGTATCGTCACGAGATGTCCTCCTCCACTCTGATGCCCAACCCATTCAGGAGGGATGATCGATGGATCCCCATTAATGCTATTCCTCAGTAACTATTAGAGTTGGACGCAGATGAGGTTGTGGAAGAGCTGGTCCCCGCTCCTGATGACGGACGAAGAGCTAGAGTGGCAGATTATCTTATTCGGAGGCTTCCACCTTCTTGAATTTTTGCAAGTTGTTATTCTTTCGATAATGTAAACGCTTTGGGTGAGCTTCGCCGACTAAACATGTATTATCATTGTTGTAAATATAAGAGATTAATGAAAAGTTCGTGTTTTGGGAAATTTTGCCGACTAAACGTGTTCATCCAATCTTTTTATATTCTTGCTGCTTCATAATCCTTTTTGTTTTGTCATGCAAGTGCCCCCTCACTCCAGTATAATACCAAAATACCATTATGCCCCATTTTACCTTTTAGGTTGTGTCGTCACACTCGCTTAGGCCTAAGTAGGGAAATTGGCGAGGACACACCTGGTATTGGATGTCTTCAACCGATCAGGATTTTGCTCAACCAAAGTAGGTTTGATGGCCAGTATAAAATCTGGTTGCATTGCCCAAGAATCCTCTGTAGGGATTTATATATTGCTAGGGGAAATGCTAAGAGGTCTCTCGTGTTTCATGACGATGACCTGAGGAGGGGTATTCCCTTGCTATATCGACCATCGTGCCTGTGATTTGGAAAAGATGTGTGATAAAATGCAACTGTTACTGATTTCATTAGTAATAAGGGGAATGAACTGTCCTTTCACATAACAAATACAAGAAAAAGATTCAATAATAGAATTCATTGAGAATCTAAAAATAGAATTTCTTGAGATTAGCTGCGTTCCATGATCGTGGTATCTCTCTGCCCTCCATCATTTCCAAATGATAGGCACCCTGCAGGTCGTCTTTAGTTACTTTAAAGGGTCCTTCCCAGTTTGGGCCTAGCTTGCAGTCTGATGACTTTACTGTGTTTCCCAGGAATTTCCTTAGAACATAGTCCCCAACTTGGAATCTTCTCGGGTTAACCCTTTTGTGGTAATGCTTTGTGAGCTGTTGCTGATAGTTCGCAAGCTTCACTAGGGCAAGTTCTCTACGCTCGTCGGTGAGGTCGAGTTCAGCGATCAACGCCTCATTATTCTGGCCTTGGTCGACAAGGTCGGATCTCATTATTGGCAAACCCTCTTCTAGTGGGATGACTGCTTCCATGACATATGTTAGCGAAAATGGGGTTTCTCCTATTGATCGTCGAGGAGTTGTTCGGTATGCCCATAGGACATGGGGTAGCTCGGTTGCCCATGCGCACCCCATCAATCACAGTTTTATTGGAAGCTTCTTCTTTCCCATTGCTCTGAGGGTAGACCACCGAACTAAAGTTGTGCCTGATCCCGTGTTCATTACAGAAGTCCTGAAAGGGGACACTCTCGAATTGTGTCCCATTATCAGTGATGATGGTTCTGGGGATTCTGAATCGAGTGATTATATTCCTCCATATGAACCTTATCATATCAGCATCTCGGATGTTAGCCAATGGTTCTGCCTCGATCCGTTTGGCGAAGTAGTCATTTGCAACCAACAGGTATTTTTGATTGCCGGCTGCAGTGGGCAGTGGTCCCACGATGTCCATTCCCCATTGGGCGAAGGGCCATGGTCTGGTCAGGGATTTTAGGTCGCTGGCGGGTTGGCGGACCATAGGAGCATGAAGTTGGCATTTCAGGCATTTGCGAACATATACTTCGGAGTCCTTTTGCATATATGTCCACCAATAGCCTTCCTTCAGTGCTCGAAAGGCTAGAGACCTTCCTCTGACATGACTTCCACAGATGCCTTCGTGAAGCTCGCGCAACACTTGCTCGACATCGCCTGGGTGGACGCATCTAAGGTAGGGACTAGAGAGGGACTTCTTATACGAGTCGCCTCCTATGGATAAGTGAAAGCAAGCAGCTTTAACTCTTATCTGGTGGGCAGTTTTCTTCTCCTTTGGGAGCGTGCCATCCTTTAAATAATCTTTTAAGGGGTCCATCCAGCTGGGGGCTGATCCCACCTGAAGTATTTATTCCATGTTTGGCAGCTTGCTGTTGTGGTTAATGCTCGGACAATTGAGGAAATCGATGGGAATGACCCTTTTAAGGATATAATCAACTACCGAGCTTAGGGCTGCTAAGGTGTCGGCATGACTATTTTGTCCTATGGGAAACTGCTGGATGTTAATCTCTTCAAAGCTCGTCATTAGTTTTCTCACCAGGGCGAGGTATGCTGCCATTCTTTCATACTTCGCAATGTAATCTCCACTTATCTGATTGGAGACTAGTTGAGAATCGTCGAACACCTGTAAACGTTTTGCTCCTAGAGTTTGCGCCTTTTGGAGACCGGCTATTAGGGCTTCGTACTCTGCTTCGTTGTTGGAGGCTGCAAATCCAAGCCTGATTCCTTGCTCAAGGATGGTGTTTTCTGGGGTGATGAGAACAATGCCTACGCCTGCCCCCTTTGAGTTGGAGGCTCCATCAACGAATAGTTTCCAGGTTTCCACTGTTGCTGGGTTCTCCTTTTGCTTTGTTGGTTGAGGTTGGTCGGGGAGTTTTTCGCCAGTGAATTCAGCTATGAAATCAGCGAGGATCTGACCCTCGATAGCGGTCCTTGGTTGAAATTGGATGTCAAACCGACCGAGCTCAACTGACCACATAGACAATCTGCCCGACAAATCCGCTTTCCTTAGGACCCCCTTAAGGGGGTGCAATGTAAGGACGATGATAGTATGAGCTTCAAAATAATACTTCAATTTCCTCGAGGCTATTACCAGTGCAAAGGCGAGCTTCTCCAATGGCAGGTACCTTTGCTCGACGTCTAATAAGGTCTTGCTCGCGTAATAAATAGGGTGTTGGATTCCTGCGACCTCGCAATTAACGCCGAGCTGACAGTGTGATTGGATACCGAGAGGTACAGGTACAAAGAATCCGTTTGATGTGGTATGATAAGCAGCAGTGGAGAGCTTAAGTAGGACTTGAGCTCGTCCAAAGCTCACGAGTAGTCCGGGCTCCATTCTATAAGTTTACTTCCTTTTAGAAGCTGGAAAAAAGGCTTGCACTTCTCGGAGGATTTGGAAATGAAGCGATTTAAGGCAGCGAGCATTCCAATGAGCTTCTGCACGTCCCGGACTGTTCGAGGGGGTTGTACCCTGTTGATTGCATCAATCTGGTCCGGATTAGCTTCTATGCCTCTCTTACTGACCAAGTATCCAAGAAATTTTCCTGACTGGACACCGAAGGAATACTTGCTCGCATTAAGCTTCATTCGGTACTTCCTGAGGATTTCAAAGGTCTTTGACAGGTCTGAGAGGTGATTTTCCTTCTTCTTGCTCTTAACGAGCATGTCATCGATGTAGACCTCCATTGTGTCTCCCATTTGATCCTTGAACATTTTATGACCAGCCGCTGATAGGTTGCAACCGCATTCTTGAGCCCAAATGGCATGACCTTGTAGAAATACAACCCAACTGTCGTGATGAATGCCGTTTTGTCCTGGTCTGGGGCATACAAGGGGATCTGGTGATATCCTAAGTATGCGTCCAGGAAACTCATTCGCTCGTGAGTTGTAGTGGCATCTACTAGTTGGTCTATCTTTGGGAGGGGGAAACTATCCTTAGGGCATGCTTTGTTGAGGTCAGTGAAGTCGATGCAAACTCTCCACTTCCCATTGTTCTTCGAAACTACTACTGGGTTGGACAACCACTTGGGGAATTGCACTTCTCGTATGGATCCTGCATCCAACAGTTTTTCAACTTCCTTTTCGACCGCTTTAGACTTCTCGGGTGCAGTTCTTCGTGCCTTATACGTGACTGGCTTAAATGTGAGGTCGACGTGCCCCTCATGATAGACCATATCAGGATCAATGCCAGGCAGCTCGTATGGTTCTCATGAGAAAACATCTACGTTCTGTCTCAGCAAGGTCGTCAACTCCTTCTGTTCTTGTTCGGTGAGAGATGCTCTAATCAAGAAGAATCTGCTACTGTCACCAACTTCGGCTATAACTTCTACCAGGTCCTCGATGACACGCTCGGAGGGGAGGAGCCTGGTCTCCTCTACTTCTGGTCTTCCATACTTTAGTTTCTATTTAGAAGGTATCACACCCTCTTCAACTTTCTCACTGGGTTGACCGGCCTTCTTCTCTGGCTTTGGTCGGATGGCTGCTATGAAGCACTTCCTCGCCATTGCTTGGTCTACGTGGATCTCCATTACTCCTCGCTCGGTTACATACTTGAGTTTCTGATGGTAGGTCGAGGAGACCACCTTCATTGCATGAAGCCATCCTCTGTCGAGGATGGCTTGGTATGGTGATTCGATGTCAACTACCAAAAACTCAATCATCTTGGAGACGTTCCCGGCACGAACTGGAAGCACTATCTTGCCTAGGGGCATGGTCATTTTTCCAGCGAAGCCGACCAAAGGAATAGTAGCTTCCTTTAGGTCGGTGACGCTTAACTTCAATTTCCTGAATAGGTCGAGGTACATTACTTCGGATGAGCTTCCTTGATCGACGAGCAGCTTATCAATGTCAAAGTTGGCTATCCTGAGTGTAATGACCAGGGCATCATGATGTGGGGTCCTTACTCCCATCAAATCTTCATCCATGAAAATAATATGCTTGTTATAGTTGACGTCCTCTGCTCGTCGATGCTTTCCTAACTGTGACTTTGTTGGATCGTTTTGAAAAGCGTGCATTATCGTTGTAAGTTTTTTCATCTCCATTCGAGATGAGTTCCCTTGTATCTTTTTGACGTCAGATACTCCGTGAATCACTGCGAACTCATTCCAGCATCATCCTCCAGCACGTTGTCGAGTCTCACCTCTCTGCTGGCAATCACTTTCTCTGCCTTTTTTTGCACAAAGTTGTTCAAATGCCTGGACTGGGCCAACTCTTCGAGGTGAGACTTAAGAGCTTTACAGTGCTTGGTCTTGTGTCCTCCCTCTTTGTGAAAAGCGCATCTTAACGCATTGTTCCTCTTTGAGGGATCTCCTCCCATCTTCCTGGGCCACTTGATGAATGGATCATCCTTGATCTTCGCGAGAACCTTATAAATTGGTTCTTTGAAGACGGTGTTGACCGCCTGGAATTCTTTCGACGCGTCCTGGTTCCCTCCGTTCTTGGAGCCATTTTTGCCTCCATTATTTCCTCCTTTCCTCTAGTTCTCAGTTTTCTCACCTACCTTGGTAGTGAGCTTAGCTCGACCATTTTCTCCTGTATTAGGGCGGGTGACATCTTCCACCTTTGCATATTTCTCAATTCGGGCCATTAGGTCGTCAATAGTCATAGCTTCCTTCTTCATCAGGGACTGGTAGAGGAGGGAAGAACTGGGGAGCTCAATTTTGCAAGAGTCCACTGCCACTTCCTCCGCGAAGTCCTCGATCTCATTGAATAACTCCCAGTACCTCTTCGCGTATTCTCGAAGGGTCTCCTGAGGCATTTTTCTTCATTATTAGCAGAGCATCCATCCTTTTGGGATGGGAGCTACTGGTAATGAATCGGGCCGTAAAAAGTTCGGCTAGGGATTTGAAATTCTTGATCGACCGGTGGGGGAGCCTTTTGAACCACTTCTGTGCTATATCATGAAGGCTCAAAGGAAAAATGCGGCACATCAGGGCATCTCGGTGACTCCAGAGGGTCATGGCCTGTCGGTATTGCCTGACGTGATCGATGGGATCAGTTTTTCCGTCGTAAATCTTGAACCTTGGAATGGCAAATTTCTTGGGAGCTTCCTCCTCTTCGATTTCTCTTGTGAAAGGTGACTTCATCTGGGTTTTTAGAGCTCGCCTTATGAGCTCTCTGGTTGATCTTGTTCCATGGTGAGCGGGATGCTGGTCCATTTTCCTGCGGACCATGTTTCGTATGTGCTCGTCGCTGCGAGCAGGGCTTTGGTAGCGGCGAGCTCATCGCAGCTGTTCGCGGAGGTCGTCGTCTAGAGTAGGGCTCTAGTAGCGGTGAGCTCTTCACAGCTGTTCGCGGTCGTCGTCTGACTCGCCTCCTTCATCCCTTTGAGATTCTCGCCTAGGGCTCCTTCCTCGGTTGTGATACTTGCTCGCCTGAGGGCTTGGAGTGCGATATGGGCATCTCCTGTTATCAGGATGAAGCTCCCTTTCTAGTCTTTCCAGTCTTCTTTTCAAGCAAGCATTCTCAGCCTCGTATCTGCGAGAAGACTCCCTCTACTCGTGGAGCCTTGCCTCGTACGCATCAATCAACCTGGATATCTGTGTGGACCTCGCTGGTCCCTGACTTTCTTCTGAGGCTGGTCTTTCCAGGTGAGCTCTCTGATCTGAATGTCGGACTTCAGACCTAATCCTGCGAGGAGCAGGTGGCTCTTGAATATATCCCGCTTGGGGAGTATTGCTGCTGTGGCCAGACATCTTAAACTCCTTTCTTGACGTGGGCTCTTCTCAGGGAAAGATGAACGCTTCCCACAGAAGGCGCCAATTATAGATGCAATTATTATGCAACACAAATAAATATGAGAGAAACAATTATCAAGAAAAGAAAAAGGAATATAAGATGCCAATCACACAACAAAGGATGTACGTGGTTCAGCAAAGATGTGCCTACGTCCACGGTGGTGTAGTCGATATTATTTCTATATACTCCGGAGAGTGATTACAGAGAATACAACTTGTCCTTTTGCCCCGGACCTAGGGTTTAATATATACATGTACATGTAGATGAGTGGAGGTTATGGGTTCCTCCATGTTTTCCATTTCCCCTATAACTTCCCTTCATAGGATCGTGGTGGGAGACCGGATCAATTATAAAAGATTAGGGGCCTGGACTTTGGGCCGCCAGGACTGGGCTACTCATCCAAGCCCATAGTTCTAATTTTCGGGTACCCACACTATTCTTTTCTTATCTCCGAGAACGGAAGTTCATTCTAACAAATACTTGAACAAAAGGATTATGTATACCTTAGCGATCGGTATAGATAATTCAAAATTACAAAATTCATCGAAAGGTATAGCTGGATGATCAAAAACTTGCTTATTTAATTAATAAGAAATTACAGCACATATTACATAAGAAAAGGAATGGATAACTCCCTTCCCCCTACTGCCATAAAAAGCCAAATAAAATCCCCACATCTATTGCCTATTACAACAAATAAACTTTCCAAGAGTCATACCCACAGCTACTAGAGGAGCTCGCACCCTCATCATCTACATCCTGAGGTCCCCAAATTTCCCCCGCCTAAACAGAGTGACGTAAGCACTCCATGGACCGATAAGCGTGAACCAACCTCGAAAAAACCACAACACCCCCTTCCATGGTGTTAAATAAAATAAACCACCTTTGTACAGTCTCCACTGCCAATATCTTGCTGACTACTCTCCTCCATAACCACTTCATATAATCTCCAAGGACATGCCAAACTCTCCCGACAGACTGAGAGGGACGGGTTGACGGACGCCGATTCTCCCACAGAGATCCAAGTAACAGACGGAGACGCTCAGCCAAATCTTCCACCGGAAAGAAATTTGCGGTCCAAGGTGGCACGACCTGTTCCCAGCCAAATTGGAGCATAAGTCACCAAGGGAAATAAAAATAGGTCTATCTGAGACCAACCAACCGCACATATTAGTACTCTCCTAGCTCTAGAACAGGATGCAACTGCCCCCACCAAGGCACTGACCAATACAAATTTCGAGCCCCATGCTCTACAAAAAAATTCTCCCAGCTCGCAATATCCAGGCCAACATAGAAGAAGTGATGCGAAAAGAAGTTGGGTAGAGCCGATAAAGGATATTCTGGAGGAGTCACCAATCGGAGTCTTTCAGACTGCCACATGAACAGCATCACGGGACCACCCCTCGGGAAGTCAGAACGACCTTCTCGCCAGGCATCCGGACAATTCAACGTCTTCGCCAGTATCACCGCTGTAGGATTGCGATGGTATGGCATCCATAAAGTAATGGCTACAAGTTTTGGGTCCACCCATAGTTCCCTAGTCACCAGTAGCAATTTTGAAACGAGGCCCAGAGCAATGGCTCTAGTATATCCAGCATCACCTGCTTCCCGCAAATGCACGGACTACAGCACCGCCGGGAGGGAGATCATTCCTACAGCAACCAATGATCTGGCCGCCGAAGGCAAAATATAAAGAAGCCCGGCCAATAAATCCCTGGGAGAACGGGAAAATTCGGGCAAAGCCACTGCAACACTGGGATTTATACCTAGTATGGCAGAAAATTACTGGTCCGTAGGACAAGCTTCATCCAACCCACAGCGGAATACATGGTCTTCGGGGTACCAGAATTGTACCGCCGCCATTAGCATGTTCCACTCAATAGGCCGATTGCGCCACAAGGAGACTCGACGCATGTTGAAAGCATCATAGTCGACATTATAAGAGCACATTGCTTCCAAGGCTTCGAGGTAGTTATCAAACTCAATGCTACCAGGGAGAGCCATCTTGCAAGGCTAAGAGATAGTGGGCAAGTAAGTAAGAATGCAAAGGTGTGATGAAAACACTTCACCTTTACCCCTTTTTATACTTGAGAACCCTCACAAGAGACATAATCCCTGTAGAAATCGGAGGGAATCTTACCCAACAAAATACAATAGGCCGAAGAGGGTACCAATCAAAGCTTTGAATTTATGGGACTGGACTGAACTGTCGATAGGCAGGATAGGGTGCTTGCCGATCGACAACCCCCCATTTTTAGAAATTTCCCTTTTTTCCTCTTTTGCCAAATCAGAAAACTCAATAAAAATAAATTGATATTCTCAACAGAATTTCAAAATCCCTTTTACTCCTTATATAATTTCCCCTTTTAATTAAAAAAGCTTTCCTTCAAAAATTTCCAAAAATACTCCTTTTTACAGTCTTAGCAACAATGTAAAAAGCGCATGTGCATGCATTCATTCATTCATCATTAATAAAAGATTATAAAAAACTCCATTGCATTGCATCTATTTATTTTCTATGTTACATCAATTTTGCAGGAAATAAAAAGAAAAAGAAAAAAACAACGGGACTCAGCCCGAACCCACATTCTCTCTCTCTCTCTCTCTCACCTGCCTTTCTCTCTAAGAGCTTTCACCCCTGTGACGTGCACTCTTTCCCCTACGGTGAGACGATGCACCGCCATTAACTGAGCCAGAGTCCTCTCCGAAAGAAGCAAATGGCACCAAGCAAGAAGGAACAAGAACCGCATCCCGAATATGGGTAGTTGTCAAAGATATCTAGTCTCTTAGCCAAGTGGTCGACACTCGGACTTGCTGCAAGAAAAAGGAAAAATTATTATTAAAGCAGTGATGACCAAACTAGAAAAGAAAGTAGGAGAAGAACAGAAAGGTATACCACAGGTCGGAGGACCTCCTCTGTCAAACCCAACTCCTTCAGATCCATCGCATGAGGACGGTGCAACATAGGCACCATCCCTCCATTAGCCCGCCGAATGTTGTACGGAGTAGTGTGCAATCATACGAAAGGAACCTCTGAAGTCACCGTCGCATATGCCGTCGGACCTCCACCACTGTGGGTAGATCCCACCACCTGACTCTAACCCAAAGTAGAGAAAGGCAGGGCATTATATATGCTGGGCGCCATCAACCAGATCATCACAAAGTCCATATAGTCATAAGGCGCAACCGTATTAGTGTACAACAAGTAGGACTCACCGATCCTCACATCCTCCGACAATAATCGCTCCCGCCTCATAGACGTAGGAGGTTGTGCAGGTGGCACCACCACCTCCTCCTAAGCAATCTCGCAAATCACCCTCTCCTCAAGATACCACTAATGGCCGAACTCATGCGCCAACAAATGCCTCATCTGCGCGTTCACCCCGATCGTCCCCGCATCCTGAATGGCTGTCCCGCAGGGATAAAAGGTCACCTGAAAATCTCCAAGAAGGAATAAATAAATACAAGATCAGACGGTGCAAAAATCAAGACTAAAAATGGAAAGAGTCTTACCCTACCACTGGTTAGGTCATTCAAGACCTGACGCACCGCCTCCAGAGAGAGAGATACCTTCGACTGTCGATTGTCCTTACGCCATCGATACAATCGGTAGTAGTCCCCAACAGTGTTGTCCTTCAGAGCGATCAGTGGGGTATTACACCCAATCACCTCATAAAACCACGTATGTCAAAGACAATCATTCACAAACAAAAAGAGACGCATAAGGAAAAGGCGAATGCATGAAAGGAAAATGCAAATGCATGAAAAGAAATGCACAAACTTAAGAATACCTCAAGAAGGTACGTGTCTCTAGTAAAGGTCTGCCGGCAGCACCGGCTGAATGCATCCAGAGAAGAGTAAAGGTTCGCCAAAGTAAGAATCCCCCAATCAAATAAAGGGATGTTCGAAAACATCCTCAAGTACGGCATGAACCACAAATGTACGATGTTGCCACTCGACGCCACCATGAAACCTTCCAACACCAGCAAAATAAATAATCGGGCCATCTGCCTCACTTATAGCCCATCCTCCACATCCATCACGCTTCCCAACAGAACATCCTTCAGCAGGGACAACCGAATAAAATCCCTAGAAACTATCCTCCCTACATCACCAAGTGTCGCACGCACTGCCTCCTGTCTCACCAGTAAAGAGCAATCCACCTCTATCTTCTCTCCATTAGATTCCAGCTCCAACAGTTACTACACATCTATGGGAGTCACAGTTATCTCCCCGAAGCCAAATTGGAAGGTGTGGGTAGTATCCCACCACCTCTCCCCCAAAGCGCACAGGACCGCTGTAGAACGAGGCGTCTCATCCAGCGCAGATGCCAACGTCCCAAAACCTAGTGATGACACCAACCAATGCACTAGGTGTGGAAGATGCTCCCAAACATCCTTAAGCCCCGTCGTCCCACGGGCACACATGTTCTTCAAAGAAATATTAGACTGGAAAAAGGGAAAAATCTCATCAGAAGTCAAGGTAGAAAGAAAAATCAACAAAATGAAAGCAATGCCGAAGGTCAGGTTACTTACATAACCGCCAGGATTCACTCTCAAAGAACGATGACGCGATGGATCCCATAGCAAAGTCCGTTCATCCGCAATAGCCTCAAATGCATCAAAGGAGTTCTCACTCCCCAAAGCAAGAGGTGACCTGGCCCTCCACTCCACATTCGCCCAGTCATCAACGGTCAACCACTCCCTGTGGACTGCGGTGCTCACAAAAGCGTCCATTTATTAAAGATCGGAATGCTAAAACAATTTGCAGAGGAATCGCAAAAAGAGAGAAAGAAAAGAAGCTGTGAAAAAATTAAGGGATTCACCCCCTTTATATAGGATGCCAAACGCCATGCCGATTGGCACTGACTCCTTACCTTCCCGAGGCAGTCCAAAAGTCTGTACCACTACGTAATGGCACCCCTAATACAATGCCTATTGGTACCCACCTTAAATTTCGTACAAAAATTCCCAGAAAATACCAAAAAGCCCCGTAAAATCGTAGAAAAATTCCTAAAAATCTCAGAAAGGATTCAGAACATTCTCACCAGGAAAATTTCACATTCCCTCAAGCAGAACCCCTCTTTCCCAGTGAAATCCTCTAAACCCAAGTGAATCTCCTCCCGAAAAAGACCCAGAGGATCTCTAAGGATAGCCTGATCACTTCCCCAATGGAGTTTTTATAGCACTAAAATTGGTTGTTCCCCCCTGCGAGGCCTTCTAGGAAACGAAAGCTTCCCTAGCTATTAGCTCCCCAGCTCAGATCAAAATCACAAGGCACTTTCTCCAGCAGAATCAAAATCCAATATTTATCCATTCTTAGGTTAGAATTGACCTCGGTCATTGATCGTCACCTGAGTTAGGTCAGAATTTACCTCGATCCTCGATCGTCACCACTCTTAGGTCAGAATTGACCTCGGTCTTAGATCATCACCTGAGTTAGGTCAGAATTGACCTTGGTCTTCAGTCATCACCACTCTTAGGTTAGAATTGACCTCGATTTTGGATCGTCACCTGAGTTAGGTCAGATTTGACCTCGGTCCTCGGTCATCACCACTCTTAGGTCAGAATTGACCTCGGTCTTCGATCGTCACCTGAGTTAGGTCAGAATTGACCTAAGTCCTCAGTCGTCACCACTCTTAGGTCAGAATTGACCTCGGTCTTAGATCATCACCTGAGTTAGTTCATAATTGACATCGATCCTCGATCTTCACCACTCTTAGGTCAGAATTGACCACGGTCTTGGATCATCACCTGAGTTAGGTCAGAATTGACCTCGGTCCTCAATCGTCACCACTCTTAGGTCAGAATTGACCTCGGTCCTCGATCATCACCACTCTTAGGTCAGAATTGACCTCGATCTTAGATCGTCACATGAGTTAGGTCAAAATTAACCTCGGTCCTCGGTCGTCACCACTCTAAGGTCTGAATTGACCTCGATTCTCGGTCGTCACCACTCTTAGGTCATAATTGACCTCGGTCTTGGGTCGTCACCTGAGTTATGTCAGAAATGGCCTCGGTCCTCGGTTATCACCACTCTTAGGTAAGAATTGACCTCAGTCTTCGATCATCACCACTCTTAGGTCAGAATTGACCTCAGTTATTAGATCTTCACCCTAAGCCCACAGAATTGGCTTTGACCCGCAAAATCGGTCACCCTCATCACTTAATCCCGCAGATTTGTCTTTGACCCACAAAATTGGTCATCCCCAACATACCCCTCAAGTCCTCAGAATCGGCCTCGACCTTCTGAATCAGTCATACTCCATTAAAAGCATCATGTGGTGTCTATTCGACGGTTATCATTTGTTCCAAACTCACCCGTCAGGGGGCTCTATAGACACCCCATTCTATTACCTCCTTACTCTCTGTAGGTTCCTACTACCTCCCTTCATCACTACAAACCCAGGTCATACCCCGAGTACTGACCTAGAAGCTATCGGGAACTCCCAGGATATGTTTGACCAAAAAGTCAAACTCTTCAGCTCGACCAAAGATGAATGAATCTTCGAAGGGAACTGAAATCCATTTCCAATGGTCCATCCCATGCACGTTTTCGACTTACCATGCGGACGAACGATCCGTTTGCGTCCGAAACATGATTGAAAGGCCACCGGGCACTCCTGGGCTCTGTTTGACCTAAGTCAACTCTTCAGCTCGACCGAGACTGAATGAATCTTCGAAGGGCACTGAAACCCCTTTCTAATGGTCCACTTCCTGCACGATTCTGACTTAGCATGCAGACGAATGATGTGTTTGACTCCAAGAGGTCACCGAATGCTTCATAGGCCCGGTTGATTAAAGTCAACTCCACAAATCAGGTCAAACTATTTGGAATATTGAAGTACATCTCCTAACCTTTCCAACGGTCCACCCCGTGCACGATTTGGACTTATCATGCGGACGAACAATCCGTTTGCGTCCGAACGATTCCCCATCCAATGGACCGACAAACACTTCTGAACCATATTTGACCCAAAGTCAACTCCCAAACCCGGGAGAGGTCCAAAGGACTTATAAAGGTCTCTGAATTAACTTTCCAACGGTCTACCCGGTGCATGATTCTGACTAACGATTTGCCCTCGGTAGCCAATTTTCCAAAAAGGACTGAAACACACTACCAAATGGCAGGTTCCAGACCCTGCATATCGGTAGGTGCCGATAGGCAGGACCAAGTCTATGCCGATCGGTAGTGACCTGGGCCTATAATATGATGCCTTCACCTCATTTTCAAGGGGGCCCAGATATGATAAAAATCGCTCTCAGCGAATCCCCAAAACCTCTTTCGAAGACAGCGCGATTTCAACACCCAAATCCCTTTCTAACTTCCATTTTTCATCATCCTTTTCATCAAACATGGTGAATTATCCAGTCTCCATCATCATCCAAGTGCAAGGGCTGATCTTCAACATTTAAGATCAAGCTCAACATCTTCAAGAAGGTCCAACTTTCTCAACTTTCTCTTCAAATTCTTTTAAGTTGTCAATAACTTGTTTTATTACTTAGCACTTTTATTATCTCATCTCACACATCCTAATATACTTTTTATTTAGTATTATTGCACATCTCTTATTTTCATATAAATAAAACCCAAAAAAATAGGGTTTGCTCATAAATTCCAAATAGGGATTCTCATACTTTTCTCACATTTTTCTCACGACTAAAACACTTTCTATACACACAAACACTCACAAATAAGAGATCCCCCATTTGGATTTATGGGATAAACCCCACCCTTAGTTTTGTATGCAAACTACGTGGACTTTGATGCCTTTATAGGCTATGTAGGCGTCTCGGGGTAAAACCCAAGACTCGAGTCCTATTCTCACTTTCTCTCTCTTTTCTATCTTCTCTAAATCTAATTTTCTTATATTCTATATACTTGTTATTAGTGACGTATTACCCCATATGTGTTATCGTTTCATTATAACGATCAATGTAAGGGTAATCGCGTAAATATTATTTTTATACCTTTCTACGGATGACTCTCTTTATTTCTTCCAAGATACATGTCCAGGATTCCTATCTCCACTATATCTATACACATGCACACATATCACGGGGAAAATAAAAAGGGAAATAGCGAACATCCATGAAATATCGAAAGGGTAGAATGGGTGCCTAACACCTTCCCATTTCGTAACTTAGCCTCCGAACCCTTCTCGAATCATTTTGGTTTTGTATGCACTAGTATGTCTTTGGATGCCATTTTTTGGGATGGCTTCCCCTTTTTCTTTTGTCTATTTTGAGTAAAATAGACTGGCGACTCTAAATCTCTCTACATTTTTACACCTCATCTCAAACAATGTTGACCGACGCGCTCCCGAGAGGGATGCGCGGGACCCGAGGATCCTTCTTTCACGCGTCCGCCCACGGCGAGGATCGGGGATGGCCTCATTGGGATTTATTCATACTACGTGGATGCTGAATTTTATTATAGTTTTGAATATTAATTTAAATTCCATTTTAAAGTGAATTGTGTTTTACAAATATATTTTTATCACAATATATATCAGAGCAACCTTAAATCTACAAACAAACGCATATACACACACTACAACAAATATAGCTTTTAGCGACGAAATATATTCATCTACACCAAATATAGCTCTTAGTGACGAAATATGTTCGCCGCTTCATTAGTCGCAATAGGGTGGTTGCAGTAGATTATTTGTGAAGAATATGATTTTGTCACTAGAAGTGTAAATTAGATGACGAAAATATTCGTCGCCAAAGGTCATTTCGATTGTCGCAGAAAAAAATTCGTAAAATAGTTAAAATCGTCCCCACTGAATAAAAACTTGTCACCGCTGAATAAAAAATCGTCGCTACAGAATAAAATTTTGGCATAAATAATCCATTTTTAATATTGTCATAAGTAATCAATTTTTAATATAATCTCGTTATAGTTTTTCATTCATTTAACACCAATTTTTTTATGAAAGTTTGACAAATAAGTCCGATTTATATGAGACATTTCCTAAAATGTCTTATCAAATATTTTTTCCTCAATAGATCGTATTTGTAGATATAGTGAATATTCACTACATGTTTATAGATAAGATCTATTGGAACAAAAAAAAAATTATGAGACCTCATGATGCAAAAAACACACATTAAGACCTATTTAATTAGATATATACTAAAGGGGACTAATTTATAAAAAAACTCATTTTATATTTGAGATACTATTCAAAGCATGCCTACAAATCCTCCAAAATGAAAACACTGTCAACCAACAAAGTAATTAAAAGGAATAACGTAGAACTAGGACGATATGAACATTTTATGACTACTACTAAGTTCAAACAAATGATTCACTAACAAAATTTTAAACCTTGAAATTCACATTTCTTCTTCATTGATCTGGGAGTAAAGGGAATTCACCACCCTCTCAATTTTTAGCGCGTCCTTAAGCTTCAAAGTAAAAAAAAGAGAGAGAATAACTAGAAGGATCGGGTACATTATATAGGCTGACAATTGACCATACGCGGACCGTAGTGGAGGAGGAGTGATATTATTGTAATACGGGAAATAAGGTTCAATTGGTTTAGGAGGTGGTCCATTACTATCGGTAGATGTGTTTTGAAAGGTTAGCGGTGGGGAGTAATAATTAGTGCCGCTGTTTGGTGGACAATAAGTGGTGGTTGGTGCTAGTGGTTGAGGATATGATGATGGTGGGGGGGGGGGGGAGATGGTGATGGTGGTGGAGGACATGGGGATGGAGGTGATGGTGGTGGTGATGGTATATGTGTGCATGGGTTGTCACAAGCCTCACACATTGTGCATTGGATTTGGCTCTTTGAGACCACTAGTGACATGTTGGTTGATAATACTATCATCAGAAATATGAGAGAATAGAGTTTTATTTTTTGGGCCATATCTATTTTTTTTTCTCTCCCAATACAATAGAAGGGTGAGGTGATAATATCACATACTAATAGTCATATATAAAGACTCCAAGAGGTTCTCATAGTTGTGAGCTAGGTGTCGGTATGGATTCTCTTACACACTTATTAGTGTCACCCCAAATTCTGCCCAGTTGTCCTAGATTTCAGCGTCTCTGTCTCTTCTTCTTCTCCCATTTCTAATACTTAATACAATGATACAAGATAAAGATTCCCATTGAGTGTCTCCTCCTCTACCTACGACCTTTCATGTATCCAAAATGTAACAGATTTATTCCCATTCTTTTACAGAATTTGTATTTTTTAGGCCAATTACTCTCATCAATAGTCCAGTGTGATCCATTACTACTTACAGCCCCCTCAGTATGTCATGTTGCGCTGCCCTTTCACTCCACAATTGCTGAAAACCAAACATTGTTCTCTTTTAGACCACCCAAACGACGGGTCCTATCTCTCTCTCTGTCTCTCCATTTAAATATTCAATTCATACCCTGCAGTCATTCATATATGCTAAAATCCTACAGGAAGGACTGATTTGTCTTGGGTTATGTTGTGTTCCTTAGGGATAATCTCTATTTCACCCTTTCTTTAATTAATTCATTCGTCTTTTTGCTAGATTGGTTGAGAGTGCGGTTAGAACCATCGTAATCACTCGAGACTTGAATTCATTTTTTTCCTAACACGTAATCCCATATGTTTATTTGTGACTCCCTGTGTTGGTTTTGAAGTTAAACTCCATGCTTTGTTCTTTCTGTAGTCTTTTTTCAATCATGATAATATTACTCCACCGCACTGGCATAGCTGAATACCTAGCTTTCGAGTTACTCCTTTAAAACTCCCCTTCACATTTGTTTTAATCTTTCAAGACTATCCCCAATTTATAGGGTTTTTTATTTTCCTTCAAAGTTCTATGCAGTCTAAAGAATTTGTGTTTGCAGGTACTTGAGTAGGCTAAAAATGTCGTGACGGAATGAACTGTGACAAATGCACTACATCCGTATATATAGATATTTTTCTTATTTTTTTCAGTATAAAACTATTTTTGTAGATGTTTAGTGAAGGAAAGCTTATTATTAAGTTTTATTGTTACTGTTTCTTTTCTATATTTTGGTGAGTTTAATTTTATTTGCGTAATCAGAGTTGAGGATGCCGAGTCTGTTTAAGAACTATATCCCTGACTTTGCGTATTCGTAATGGGTTTTTTCAATTATTTATCTACTCATGTTTCCAAGTAGCCATATTTGTAGTAGGTTGCACATGCCTCAGGACAAGATCATATCCAAGATCATCTCCAGACATATTTTTTTTGGTCTACGCTCTACTAAGATCACTTTAGATTTTCATAAAAGTGTATTAAATTTTCTATATTATTTTAGCGTTGGAGCCTCTCCAATACTGTTCTTGAAATTCATTATTACGTATATTATGTGGAGTATTTATATTTATTGATTTACTTATGTTACTCATTTTATAGTTCAATAAGGATCTATCTCAAGTGGATTCTATTTATGGTGATTTAATTTATGGTGTTTGCCCACTGAGACTGATTGTACAGATTGTGACACTCTTACTAATGAACATGAATCATATGTGAAGTCTTCACAGATCAATAGTCCAATTGAAGTTACAGAAATCAACCACTATATAACATGCACTTATACAACAAGTTTTAAACTCCTTGAGTTGTTGTTGTTTCTCCCTTTGAATAATTTAATCATACATCTAGGCATGTAATCTTTATATATAGGCATCTAGGCATACATCTAGGCATCTAGGCATGTAATTTAATCACATATCAATAGTGGCTCTATTTTCTTACATCTAGGCATGTAATCTTTATATATCTATATATATATATATATAAAATATTAGTCAAGAATAGTTTGGAGCTGCCACGTGGCTAATGACTTAATTATCAGTATCGCATAATCATTTTTGCAGTGGCTATAAATTTCTTTAAAAGTGGACTCAAAACGTTTCTAAATCGCGTCGAGAAATGAATAGTCAAAAGCCACATCAATTATGAGAACTATTCATCTCTGGGTTTGTTTAAACCATAGATTCCTTTCTCTCAACTGGTAATTTATAGAGCCAGGTCAATTCCTTACTTTAAACTACACTCACGTGAACCATCCATTTGTTTAAACATATTCCTTCAGATGTAAACATAAAATGGAGGAAATATCAAAAGTTAGTAAAGTAAGACAAGTTCTCAAGTGGTGTACTTAGCAACTCACCTGATGGAATTGTGTAGTATAAGGGTACATCCATGCGCAATTGTCACTCCTATTTTTTAGGTTCCGATTATACTCTTAGAAATATGTGCCCTTATAAATTTTTTGGCCCAATGTAAGTTTGTTTTCGTGTTTTGAATTTCTAGAACTATTGTAAATGGTATATTTGCATTGAATAATATTTTTTTGCACCAACTATATATGTTTTTATTTTTTTTTCTTACCGTGGTTAATCTATTGAATAATTTTTTGGGTGTTAGGTTTTTTTTCCAGTTTTTTATGAATTACTCCCGTTAACTAAGTATATCGTTTAGTAGTCCTAACATCTTTTTTACTACAATAGTTCCGTGAAAAAAGATTTTTTGTCCAATAGGTCCTATTTGTAAACATATAGTGAATATTCACTATATGTATAAATAAGACCTATTGGGAAAAAATGTTATGATTGGACCTATTAGGAAATATTTTATGTAAATAGAACTTATTTGTCAAGCTGCCTTATTTTTTCGTGTTTCATTATTATTGAAGAATTTTCCTTATGTTATGCACCCTCTGTTTTTCATAATATATGCATTTATTGAAAGATAATATATTTCTTATAATATATCAATTTGTTGTCCTACACCCTTTTAAATTTAAAAGATCGTAATTTTTATTTTTAGCTTTATGTGAAGTTGAATTGAAAAAATAAATTAACTTCCATACTTTTTGAATAAAATGTTTGGCATACATTAACATATAATTTCTTCAAATATTTAGGAAATAATTAAACTATTTTTATATGACTATATTTTTTCTCATTTCATTCTTCAAATATATTTTATGACAACATAGTAAAATAATAACGAACAATTTATAAATTATTGACCACGCATCGCGTGGCCAACACGCTAATCTATATAGACAATATAAAACCTCAGACCCAAATCCTCTGAGGATGACACATGGCATCGACATAAATGCAAAATTCTTTGAAGATGACACATGGCATCTACATAATTGTTTTGGAATTTGTAAATTTGTTAAACTGAACAGACATCTACGGTTGATGAATTGAGAAGCGTTTTGTATTAAATCAAAACTTCAAAAGATGCATCCCCTTTCATCCCTTACTTCAAATCTATAAAACATCCGAACCTCTTTAGTAATTCAAACGTTTTCGAAAAAAATGATTATTTCCTCCTCCATTAATTTCTTTGGTTTTTGTTATATTTTATGGTATTATTTAATATATATACACACGTTAAGAGAAATAGGGGAGAGATGAGAGGCTGAGTTTAAGAACTGAGGGTATATTCATGGTTTTGTTTTTCCATGGATTCATAGGGAGAGGTGAGGAATGCGTTGGTGTGGGGTTGAAAAAAAAGAGCAGATTAATGGAAGCACGCTTAATTGGTACATAATTGTAGATATGGGTGAGTGAGTTACAAATGCATACATGAAAAATGAGTACACATGGAGTTAATGTAAGAATGTTTTTATTTGTAACAAAAAAATGCACTGCTTTTGTTTTAATGGGACGAGAGGAGGGTTACCATTAAAAGCCATTTATTATTGTATCATGGTTTGTTCTCCAAAAATTTAACCCCTAAAGTGGGATCCGTCGATAACACACATTTTTTTAAAGATTTAATTTTCAAAATGTTTATTTGATTAGTGAAATGCTTAAAGGTAAAAAAGGTGACAATCCCGTGTTTTTTATTTTTTTATTCGAGACCGTCAAAGCAAAGTAGCCATTGTACTCAATAACACTCGAAAGAGTCATCGTGGTGAGTTTAAGTTATATTTTGATTTTAATTGTATCATTATGTTTTTATTTCAGATTCGGTGTTATGGATTGTTGACTAGATATGATTTAATAGTTTAACCGCAAGACCCATTTGATTACACTTATGGTGGATCTGATAATGGTTGGGGACATGAGTAAGTTTTACATCCAAGAAATCAATCATTTTTCCATAATTTCCGAACAAGATCTAAATGAGAATTAGGGCTTATCATCATCTCCGGCTATGTAAAATCTGTGGTAACAACTTTTTAACTGCAATTCGGCCACGTATCGCGTGGCCTTTTTGCTAGTAATATTATAAAATGCTTTAGAGCAATTAAGTTTTCTTCTCATTTAGAGTGCCACGTGGCACACCACCAAAATATTTAAAGTGGATGAAACAAAAAATTTCCTCTCCTATACCAAGCTCTCAATTATGTCCTAGGTTCTTCCACTCCCATTCCACCCCGCTCTCCCTTTGAATCATCTAATAGTATCCTTTTGTTTATTCATGTACTCTATTTTTATGTTAATTCGAATGGGGTATTTATGAATTGTGTTACTCATATGGGATCGTGTTTCAGATGAGTTGTGATCATCTTGTAGATAAGTTGTGATGGTGTTATATCATGTCGTAGATATGTATTGGCATGTTGTGTCAAGTCAATATGATTTAACTCACCTACATATAGTGTATAATATGTCTTTGGACCGAATAGTTCGCCAAAGAAAACTAAACGGATTGTTAAATTATTTGCACACAGTTTTCACGTTATATCTATTTTCGAACATTCATGTGTTCTCTTCGTGTCGTTTTTTTACGATCATATATATATATAATAATTCTCTTGTGCGGACTAATCCTCATTTTAAGAGTGCAGACCGAACATGTGTCACCTAATGGTGTGCCTAGAAATTATCGCCTAAATTATAGGCACACTCTCTCTCTTTTCGAGGCTCACCTTCAGGTGACACATGTTCGGTCCGCACTCTTAAAATGCGGGCTGGTTATAAGCACCCAAAAGTGCACATTATATACCCTGAATAGACCTATTTTAGTTGCTAATTCTCGACAATTTGAGTCTTATGTGCGTAGATGTTTAATTTGCAGGATTGATTGCCTTTGCGGAGTTCAAAAGCTTAATTTAAGGAAAATACGCATCAAAAGGAGATAATTTCCCTTGTCCCATAGCCTAAACCGAGCCCAACCCTTCCCCGAAGCCCGTGTGTGTTTAGTTTGTGCGTTTTAATTTTTTCGATTTTTATTTTGTGTTGTTTGATTTTTAAGTTTTAGTCTTAGAATTTATTTAGAATTTCTAGGTGTTATTTTCAATTTTTCTATTTCTTTTTTATTAGTGTGATTTTATTTTGTTTTTAAGTTTGATTAGTTTTTAGTTATCTTTATTTTTTATTAGAATTAGTTTTTTTAGGATTTCATTTATTTTTAGTTTTATTATATTTTACGTTTTATGATTTTAGTTTTAGTTTAATAGATTTTTATTTTTATTTCCTTTTAGTCTTATTTTTTATTTGTGACTTTATTTTATTTTTAGATTAAGATTTTATTTTTAGATTTTTAACTTTATTAATTTTATTATTTTAGTTAGTTAGTGTTATTTTTAGGTGTCCAAATTAAACACACACACACAAACTTACCTACACACAATTCCACAACCAACTCATCCTAACCCCCACACACACACCATAACCCATACACCCTCACACACTCTATTTATCCCCACTTCATCTTCCCCACTCAACCAACACCCACCATCTTTCACTCTCTCTCCTCTCTCCAAACTCCATTAAGACAAACCACACCTTATACCTCCAATTCAACAACCATTCAACCACCACATCTAACAAAACCCAAATCCCACTCAACCACCTTACCCACTCACCCAACACCTCCAGCCAACACTTGCTCCGGCGGTCTGACCAACCCACTGACACACCTCCCTCTAGACACCCACTACCACCTAGATCGTTCCCAAAACTCCGAACCTGGCCCGAACCTTACTCCAGCGAGCTGACCCAGCAACCCCATCTCCGTCGGAAACCCCCATACCCATACCTGTCGCCGACGACCCATCGTCGGCCAGCCTTACCTCAACTGAACTCGCCCACGAACCTACCTGGCAGCAAACCCCCATATCCATACTCGATAACCCCATGCCCAAATCCTACCATAGACCCATTTCCCATGTCAACCCATTTGACCCACTTCACCAAACCATTTTTACCTATGAATTCTTCACCTGCCCAATACAAAGTCAAAAATCAATTCCCACATTTAGCCCACATGTCTTTTATGCCTCGTAACCCCTTTTTTCCAAAACTACCCCCAACACATTTGATCCAACTTACCCCTTTAAACCAATCTGATTTTAATCCCAATTCCCCCACTTCTCACTTGTCCTCACACCTCTCAAACCACATGAACACCTTTGCCATGCTCATGTGCTCTCATCCTCACTCAATTTTACGAATATCCAATTTACCCATAGCCTCCATGTGCACCATATAAATTAAAGACTTGGGACATTTTCAAGAAGGATCTCAAATTTGTTTTTTAAGCGTTTGTGTTATAAAATTCTCTCCACCCCTCTATGTTTAGTATTTGAACTTTTAGCCAATATCTCAATATAGAGGTGTATAGTGAAACTTATCTCTAGGATGAATTCCACCCCACCCTTCTATAATGAATTTTTGCATTTTTAGCAATTATTTCAAAATAGATTGATGTAGGTTAATTCATCCCTTATGGGATGTAAATTCTAAACCATTCCTTTATGTTGAGATTTTTCATTTTTAGCAATTATCTCAATATAAAGTAATGATATAGAATTTATTTCATTGGATGAGTTCTAATGTACAATTTTATAATGATAGGATTTGAATTTTTAGCAATCTCTTTTATTATTTAATTGTCCATTATGAATTCATCCATTATCTTTTTTTTGTAGTTTTTATTTTAGATTCAATAAATACATTAGTGAGGGATTATTATTTAGAGAATTTTTATTGTAATTGAGAGTGTTGATGTAATTGAATATTACATTCCAATTCAAGGCTTAAATGGGTTTGATCTATTACCCTTTAATATCTCTTGATTTAATCCTCACATGCTTTCTGTTGTCAAGTTTTATTTGTTATAAAACTACTGCAAGTGCACGGGCTATTGAAATATAGCGAGTGTAATTACGAGTCGAACCCACATAGATTTTGTCAATTTATAAGGTACCGATTTTCCAACTAGACAAATGTTTGTATAAATATGATTTAGAGATTAAAAAAATTAGAATAAAAAATAAATGAGTGAACAAATATTATGTAACAAGTATGGAGATATTACTAGGATTTCGGATCCATTTACCATTTTTATTAGTTTATGATTAATTAGTTTAACTCGCTATTCCCTTTTATAACTCAAAATTGCACCGACTCTCGTCGCGTAAATTTCGGAAGATGAAAACGTGAAAGTTAAATAAATATTTTTATATCTCTTTTTTAGATACCAAAAATCCCTATTCCTTTACAAATATCACTCCTAAGCATTAAATATCAAATATAAGCATGGACTATCAAACAATTTAACATAAGCATAATCCATCAAACGTAAGTACATAAAATCAAAGGATGTGAATAAAGCAATTATTTCAGAGGGTTTAAAGTATCACTCTCGTGACTATTTTAAATGAATACCGAATTTTTAAAACGTTTTTAATAAGTAGGGAATTTAGTGAATTAAATCAATTAAACATGCCCTAAATAATCCTGGTAAATTTCACCTCATCCTAGCAATTTAAATTAAAATGACATCATAACTAAAACACAAAACTTGCAAGATGAAATACTAATGACCATAATAATAATCAACTTACAAGATTGAAGTCCCAATATTTGAATGTCAATACAATAAAATTCTGCTCCAACTTGCACACAAAAATTACATTATGAAAATACCTATCTATACTCTACGTACAAAAATGGTGTGTATCTGTCACACACACTGTCTCTCCCCCTCTATTCTGTGCAGCCCCTTTTATATGAGATGCCTTGACATGTTTTAGAGTCCCACGATTGTTTGTTTTCTTTTTTTTCCATGAACGGTGTCTTTAATCCCTGATTTTAGTGGAGATAATTGCAGGTTTTTTTTTTTTAATTTACGGCTTTGGTTTTTTGTTGGAATCTTGAGTTGGCAGGTGGGGTAGAAATCTGATTAGTGGGTTTAGTGATAGACAATGGGTTGAAAAACATGTGGATTTTATTTTATTTGGCTTTTGGTTTACGTTTGGAATTTGGCAGGTTACGATTTTGGTTTTGGGCAGAAATGAGTTTCGGGTTTGGCATGGGTGGGCAGGGTCCGAGTTGTGTCGTCGACGGGTTCAACTGGTTGGGTTTGCAGGAGATGGATAGGTGGGTTTTCGGGTTGTTATGGTTTTGGTTTTTCAGGTGGGTTTATGGTGGTGAGAGAATGAGATAGAGGAATTTAATGAGTTTTGGTGGTTTGGGGGTATAAGTTTAGGATATGTGTGCTAATGGAGGAGAGAGAGTGTGTTGGGTGGTTAGAGTAGGAACATGATGTGTGTGTTGTTGTGTGTGTGAGGGTGTGAGGAGTTAGGATGAGGGTGAGGTAGTATTTGTTGGGTGTAAATGTTATGTATGTAGGTAGGGTATGTGTGAGTTGGGTTAATTGTGTGTGTCTGCGTGTTTAATTTCTACCATGAATAAAATAAAAATAAACCTAATAAAAAATTATAAAAAAAATAAAACTCACTTAAAAAAAATTATAAATAAATAAAAAATAATACAACACACAATACGAACTCTAAAAACTAAACATGACTCAAATAAAAACTAATAAAATAAAACAAAACACAAAAATAATAATAAACTAACTTAAAACAAAAATAAAGGAAAACAAATACTCGATGCACTAAACTAAAAAAATAAATCCTCTAAAAATAAATAAAATCTATTAAAAATAAAATTCAGATAATAAGAAAAAAAAACTATGAAAGAAGTAAAAATAAAACCTAAAGTCCTACAAATATAAAATCTAGCAAAACTAAAAATAAAGATTACAATTAAAAACTTGTAAAAAGGAAAAGGAAAAAGAAATAAATTCTAGAAAATTCTAAATAAATCTAAAATAAATCCTAAAAATAAAAAAGCAAAAATATATAAATACAAACTAAACACACACACACAAGTTGTAGGTATGGGTTGGGCTCAGTTTAGGGGTTGGTTTGGGTTAAGGGATTATGTTTAACTTCGGGATTGACTTTTGATTTTTTTTCGGCATCGAAATTTGCATGGTCATAAATTCTTCGTTTCAACTCCGATTGACACGCCGTTTGAACCCAGGCGTCCCTTGATTCAAGGCCTTCAATTTTCGTGTTTGGTCCGAGTCCGAGTCCGAAATAAGTCATTTGAATTTACAATTTTTCCCCTGAAGTTGCATAGGTGTCCGTTTCACGCCCGAATTGAGTCCCCTCATTGTCGTGTGCCTTCTAATCCTGTCAATACTCAAAACAACCTTGCACAAGAGATTAGCAATGAATATAAGATGTGAGCGTAAAATTCTCAAAATTGCATTATTAACCCCATTTATTCTAAATTTTGTATTTTCTTTCTTGTAAATAAAAATAACTCTAAAAGTTCTTTATTTACAATAAATTGGGAATAACAACACTTAGATTTGGGTGTAAATACTACAAAATACTACACTCATCACGTTTATTTGTTTATCTTATATTTTTGGATGATGATTATGGATGGCTAATCTCCCATTCATGGGATGTATTTTGAAGCCCTCATAAGTCTAATTTAGTTAGTTTACATTTTAGCACAATTTTGTTTATCTCACTTTTCTTAAATTAGCTTTTACTTCTTAATTAGTAGTTATAAAAATTATTATATAGTTATTTAATTAATAATCCCTTGAAAAATCCATAAAAAATATAAAAAGAAAAAATAGAAAAATATAATAAAATGCAAATGATTTCACACTTTTGTCTTCTCATATTTTTTGTTTCACCCTTAGATTTGTATTGACTCCCTTGCTTACCCTCTACACTAGTTTTGTTATATTTTTGTAGGCTCAAGCAAATTTTGATGAAAAAGGAATTGCACAACAACGACAAAATACATTAGAAATGCTATTTTTTATCAATCAAATGGCGTAGTTGCCGGGTAGCCTAAAGCACTTGCCATTGTTTATCAAATGACGTCGTTGCCAATCTTTGGAGCGTGAAGCACTTTCCATTGTCTATCAAATGGCTCCGTTTCCAATCTTTGGAGCTTGAAGCACTAACGAGGATTTCTATTGTGATTGATTCGTATTCTGTTTATTTTTATTTTTTTCGTATTAATTTTTACTTGTTTTAGAAGGCTCGTATTAGGATTTTTATTCTTGACTTGTATTGCGGTGCATAGAGATAGCTTATTATTTCTCATTTAAAATTGTAATAATTGAAGAAAGCTTGATAGGGAAACCGTACAAGGTAGAGAGAGGGTGTCCAAAGGCGAGGAAAATAAGCCTCTCTACCTTGGGTCGGTAGGACTCTCGGGGCCGATTGAGATAGGCGTAATCTCCCCCCGATCGACTCAAATTTTTCGGCACCCCATGGCATAAAAACCGTGCGAGGTATATTTCTAACCCCTCCCGCATCTCCTGTTAGAGAGTCAATTATTGTGTGTAATTGTGTGATTTTATTCTCGCATTTATTTTTTGAATGGTGTGATGAATTAATTTACTAATACCTACACTCGGTCACTCACGAGAAGGGATTTCATCACCCCAACCACTCGCTTACCATTTGTGTGCTACCCTAGCTTTCATTATATTTAAAATCAATCAACTAGGTAGCCCAATAGGAGAACATTCTTGCAAAGGCGATCACCAAGATAATTTCATGATTTTTTATCGCCCACTGACTTACTTAAAATTTGACTACCCTTTCACTAATTTCAAGATAAAAATTGGCTATGTGTTAGTTACGTTTTATCCTTGACTTGCGTGTGTCCAATTCATTTTTCGGTAGTCGGGTTTTAGTGAGTGAGTTCAAAATTTAAGAGTCCAAATATTTTTCCCACTCTTTTCTTCTAAAAAAAAAATTCAAGAATACTTTCTTCCTTTATTTTTATAAAAAATCCAAAAATATTTTTTTCCCACTATATTCTTCCAAAAAATCCAAAAACATTTTCTTCCTTTCTTTTTTTTTTAGAAAAATCAAAAAATATTTTTTTTCCTTTTGATTTTTTTTTAAAAATCCAAAAATATTTTTCTCCCACTATTTTCTTCAAAAAACATTTTCTTCCTTTATTTTTTCCAAAAGTCCAAAAATATATATATTTTCACTTCTTTTTCTCCACAAAAATCCAAAAATATCTTCTTCTTTTATTTTTATAAAAGTTGAAAATCATTTTCTTCCTTCCATTCTCTAAAAATCCGAAAAATATTTCATTTCTTTTTCAAATTATTCAAAAACCGTAAAAAAGAGAAAATTTAGAAAATAAAAAATAAGGTCGTGATCGGTGTTTCTTCACCCTCACCTTTGTCAATTAATCCAACAAGATTGATGCTTTGTTTGCGGGTGATTCTCATCATCCAATCTTTCTACCGCCCCGCGCTTTCATAGATCTTAACTTTAGGGTGAGAATGGTTCGATTTGGCTTAAGACATTAAACTTAGCGCTACCGGGAGGCAGCCCGTTGTTTTTTGTATGAGTATTATCCTCTTTGGGGGTAGTATTTTACACCACCCAACGCTTTACATGTTTTTAGACTTGTACACATTTTTGTATCTTATCACTCATTCAGGTTTATTCTTGGATTCATCTGTCCACTTCATTAGCGGTTGATTCTTGTAATCTCTTTCCTCCCTCCTTCTCTCAATTTTAAAAATCATTTTACTTAACATCGAGGACGATGTTCCTTTTGTTTGGAGGTGGGGAATTTTATCAAAATCGTGCCTCTTTTGAAAAAAATTGATTTTTAAAACCTGATTTTTAAAATTCCGTGCAGTTTCTTTCATCTCAATCATTGATGTGAATTTTCAACCATCCATCTTTCAAAGTCTAGGAATCAATCTAGATGATTTATTTTCTCTAAATAGCTTATGTAATACGTATTAAGGCATTTTGCACTATGAATTTCTAAACTCAACAAAATTTGTGCACTTATCACCTCACTACGGTTTAGAGTTGAAGAGTACTATAATTTTCAAGAGAACCTTTAGGATCACTCGTAGAGACTTGAGATTATGAGATTTGTTCCTTTCATAGATTTTTACGCAATCTCTGAGTCATAAGTTGATTCAACTTCGTTTGGGTCCGCACTTAAATTGTTGTATAATCTCATTATTTTCATTAAAAATGTTGGCTTGATCACAGAGAACGACATCACTTTCGAGTCGTAAGAAATACGTGTCTTGAATTTGTCCTGATCACCAGACTTTCACCCATACACTAACCAAATTCCATTTATCATTCATCCATACACCTTCCATTTTCCATATCATCACCATACACCACACCGCCCATTTCCATATCCACTTCCGTTTTCCACCCACCGTGTTGAAAAAGAGAAGAGTGTTGAAAGTAAAAGGTGAAGATCTGTCAAAGAGAGTGTTTGCGTTTTTAGTGAATATCTCTCCCAAAGTCGATGTAACACCCCGTAATTCTGCGTAATTAGGATAATACGTTTGTTTAAATTACGTGAGTAGAGTAATTTAATGTGATTACGTGAGTAGAGTAATTTATGTGATTTATTACCACGTTCGTTTAAATTACGTGAGTAGAGTAATTTAAAGTGATCACGTGAGTAGAGTAATTTATGTGATTAATTACAATTTATTTAAATTACGTGAGATGAGTAATTTAATGAGATATTATGTTAATAAATATGAATATGACGAGTAAAAAGTTACTAAATGTGAATAGTAAAGTTTTAATGTTTATAGGTACGATCTAGTGACTATATGGACGTACCGGAGTTATCTCAATTGAGTATCGCGCGTAGGACAAAAAAATTAAGGATGAGAGTAGAAAAATATTTAAGAGACTAAAATGATAATTTAGAGTCCACAGTTGATTCCGAAAGGGTCGAAATAGTCAAAATTGTATACCCGGGGGTACTAATTGAGTGCCGGGTCAATTTCGGGCTAAACCGGGACCATTCGGGGGCATTTTGGTCTCTTTTCAATAATGGGAAAGATGACCTACGAATTTTGAAACCCTAGATCAGATTATAAGAGTGGTGGCTAGGGTTAGTCAAATAGAGATACACCATAGCCATTAGAGAAGAGAGAGAGAGAGGCAAATTCCTAAGGCAAAAGAAGGAAGGAGGGATCATCCTAAGGAAATTTCACCACAAAGATTGTTGGGAAGGAGGATTGAAGTATCAATATCATCAACCATCATCAACAACCATGAAATCAGACCCTACAAATCATAAGGCAAGTGGTTATTTACAAAATATTTGAGTTATAATACCCATAATTAAGCTTTAGGAAGAACATGATTTTTAAGATATTCTTGGGAACAAACAATTGATTATGATCCATGATTGAGTAGGATCTGCATGTAGAACGTTTTTGGATTACCAAGCATGTTTATATCATAGACATCTAGATGACAAATTCATGAGAAAATCTGGAAATTGGATGGAAGATTTAAAGAATGCATGTTTACGGTTCTTGAAGATTAGTGAGATTTTTGGTTAATTTGGCCCATATTTATAATGATTTTGTTGTTTTAAATCGTTAGTAATCATCCCAGAACAAGTAGGAATGATTAGAAATGGTTGGTTGTGAATATTGAAGCACCTCATACCTTTGACTTGCTTAAGTCAATACTGTATAAGTGTTCAACTAGTTTGGAAATAGTGACAAAATTGGTTGTCTATCCTAGAATCCAAAAAGCCTCAGATCTTATCTCTCTAATCCTCTTCAATGATCCATGAAGGTATAAATTAAATCACACTACACACAATTAGAAGTGCATACATGTGTTCATATTGCTTAAAATTGAGTGTGTGTTTAATTCCCCTTGAATTGGAGCTTTAATAATTTTTTGGGAATTTTTAAATATTTTTTAAACATTTTTAGATAAATGTTTTCATTAATAAAATGGGATTATAAAATTTGTGGGGTTAATATTCTATTTTGTAAACTTCATTTCTCACTCGAATGTTTGGTTGGGTAGAATATAAAAGCGCTAGAGACTTCAAGGTACCTTCTGTAATTACTTTGGACGCGCGTGTGTGAGCCTCTCATATGTCAACACTTGTCATCCTCCGGGTGTACCTATTTGTGTTCTTTTGTGAGAAGGTTCGATGGTTGATTACTGATCGTTGGATCATCCCTAATCGAGGGTCTGCATGTGTTCTTAGTTAATCCCGGTGCTATCTATTTGAACCAATCACAATCATTTTTAATCACCGCTGTTTTATAACCTTTGGATCAAGTCAAAGTTTGCAAGACTTGATCTCAGCCCTTGATTTCCCTCGAACATCCAGAACCTTCCCTCAGCCCTATAAATACCCTCCACTTCTCAGCCTTAGAAGACTTTTGGGCATTCGTCTTTCTGTGAGAAAAAAATAAGAGAGAAGTGAGAGAGAGAAGAGAGAAGAGAGAAAAGAAAAGAGAGAAGAGAGAGAAAGGGAAACTGTTAGCCAAACCCTAACCCTAACCCTAAACACTTCATTTTCTGAATCAAACCTTCGTATACACTTAACCCCAAATACAACCTTGAGTGTTTGAGAGAGAGAGTGGTTTGTTCTTTTGAAGTTGTAACCTCTTTGTCCTTGATCTTGTTCACAACTTAAACATTCGTGTGAAGATCTTGTTTCTTTTTCATAGAAACTTTAGATCTACACTATGCATGCTACATTTTCACTAGATATGCATATTTACTACTTGATTTAAGAAAATCTTTACTGATTTAGATTTGAAAATGTTTTATGGTTTCTGTTTTTACAAAACTTAACCTTGACCTAGTTGGATTCACACTTGGAGATTTTCAATCTCACAAATGTTTTCAAAAAGAGATTGATTAAGATCTTGAATGATTTAAAAGCGAGATATCCGTGGAATCTGGGTTATATTAAAGGTCAAAAAGGTTTTTATTTTTGTAAGAAAGAAAGAAAACAAAATCACTGCATATAGACTTTATATGTAATTTTTATAGGACTGTCTGTAAATCTAAGTGTGTGTGAGTTCATGCATGTAAATAGGGATCACATCACAAACAATTACCACACTACTACACTGGAAGTGTTGTGTATAAGATCAGAGATCATTGAGTCGACATAAGGAAGCTAAAGCAAAGGAAGTTAGAAACCTGGAAGAACATCATCAACAAATCATATCTATGAGAAGTTAGAAAGACACTAAGTGGGGTATATTCCTAAACTTAGAATAGGTTGATTTGTGTGCTTGCATGTTGTATTGTTTATAACTATTATTTGTTATTAGTGGATTTTTACTTTTGTGACTTAGAAGTCACCGTGGATGTTTCCTCGGTTGGGAGAGGTTTTACCACGTTAAAAACAGTGTGTTTGATTATCTTCATCTCCTCATCTCATTCTATAAGTGTGCAGAATTTTTGAAACTGCCTTAGTTTTAAAAGCTGATTACAGTCTTAATTACTCTCGTACATAAGTTTCTTTGTAAACACATCTTGTTTATAATTTTATTTTCAAAAGAAAAGGGTTTCTCGAACAAACATTTTGGAGTTTCTTATACAGTTTAATCTTGTATTAAACGGCATTAGCGACGTTTTTCAATTGGTATCAGAGCTCTGTTAACTTTTATTTCAAAAAGATCTTGTGTTTCTGAAATCTTTTTCTGAAAAAAACTAACTATGGACGAGAAGAATGAAAGGTTTGGTAATCTGTCCAGACCTCCACTCTTTGATGGAAACAACTTTGCTTACTGGAAAGTAAGAATGGTTGCCTTCATCCAAGGGACTTTAGGAGATGATGTCTGGGACATTATTGAAAATGGATACACTTATCCTACTAAACCAGCCACTGAAGGAAGTGATGAGAGGGTAAAGAAAATCTTAAGTGAGTTTACCCAAGAAGAGAAAACTATTTCTCGAAATAACAATAAAGGCAAGAATGCCATTTTTATGTCTATTAATGAGTATGAGTTCAAGAGAATCTCATCTTGTGCCACTTCTAAGGAAGCTTGGGACACATTAATCACTTCCCATGAAGGAGACTCAAGAGTTAAAGCTGCTAAAACTCAAATGCTTACCCAGTAGTATGTAATACCCCGTACTTTTGGCTATATTTATTTTTGGGATTAATTAATTAAATGTGAATTAATTGGAAATTAATTCGGATAAAATACTAGCGAGATGTGAGTTGGTATTTGACTATAGTGAGTATATATAATGTTATATGAATATTGAATTATGAAATTTTTCGTGAGATTGATATACGACAATTTGGTCATTTTATTGGGACGCGTGTGACAGTCGCGTCAGGATATAAGTATTTTGATTATAAAAGTGAATTTAAAATCTATTAACTGTATGATCGTTTTGAGTGCGCCAACGCGTCCGGAAGGGTCGAGATAGTCAGAAAACACTAGCCGGGGGTGTAGTTTGGGTCCCGGGGTATTTTTAAAGGGTATTTTGGTAATTTCGTATTTTTAGGAATTAAAAATGACGAAAATTAGAGAAGAAAATCTGTTGTGGGTTTGACCCACTAAGACACTAACCAACCCATGTTAACCCAATAAGTTACGTAGGTTATTAGAATTAGGTTCCATTACTTTCCATAAACAAACCCTAGCCACCATAGCCATTGGAGAAGAAAGCTTAGAGAGGGAGGGAAGGAGAAGGAATTCTGCAGAAAATCTTTACAAAATCAACACCAAATTCAGAGACAATCGAGGCAAGTGATTTAATTTCTTTTAATTCAGAGAATGTTTCTTCCATGTTAGATAATTTGAAGATTTACAATTGTTCTTGGAAGATAAATGAAAACCCATGTTAATTGGACTTAGAACTTGAATATTGAGGACAAATTGCATGTAGATTCACAGAAAGATGATTATTCTGGTATTAATATATGTTGGATGTAACAAAAATGGATCTAGAATGGACTAATTTATTATTACAAATTCTAGGGTTTATGTTCTTGAATAATTGGGGGAAAGTGTAGAGATTTGTAAATTGATTGACGTTAGGATGAATTAATCCTTTAAAACGTGTTAGGATGTGACTATAGTATATTTAGGATTGATTAGAGACCTTAAAACAATCGTTGGGACTAATTTTAGAGGAGATTTGAGGAGTAGAAATGGTGAAAAATGAGATTTGGAAAAATCTAGGCCGAAACTGGTCCCTCGTTAGAAGACCTTCCCAGGTCATTCGAATGAGCTTCTAACGAGTTGACCAGTCGCTTCTAACGAAAGGTAATTTCGTTCGATACTTCGTTCGAATGAGATCTCGTTATAAGGTACAGTTCGTTCGAACGAACTGGAATCTCGTTCGAATAGCCTCGTTCGAACGAGACTTCTAACGAGCTGGCAGTTTAGGCCTTTTTGGCCTGTTTTGATTTTGGGAGTCCTGTAAACTTGTTCGAGGGTAGAGATAACATTCCTTTGGTGATGTATTGATAGATTTGGGACTTTTGGGTTATTATGACACTACAAAAAAAAGTTGCTTTTAAGACCCTATTTTTTGAGACAGACAAAATGTAGTCTTTAAAACATACTTTTTTATACGGATATAATGAGCCGTCTCAAAAACTATTATTTTTTGGGACTGCTAATTATATCCGTCTAAAAAAGGTCATTTTTTGATACGGTTAATTATACCCGTCTCAAAAAAGGTCACTTTTTCATACGATTAATTATATCCGTCTTATAAAGTAAAGCAAATGAGACGGTAAATACTTACTGTATCAAAAGATAAACCAAATAAGACGGCTAAAAAAATTAATTCCCACCACTAATTATTTTCATCTCCCGCTCTAACACTTTAACCTAACTTCCCACCTCAAAAAAAAAACAAAAAACAAAAATCAAAAAGAAAAAACCCTCGTCACCTACAATCCCAAACCGCCCCCCCTCCCCCCCCCCCACCCACCCACGCACGCCCCCGTTTCTTCTCCAGCCAACAGAGGGGCGCTCCCCCCCCCCCCCCCCACCCACCACAGCTGCGTTTTCTCCCTCCCCCAGCTGCGTTATCTCTCCCGTTATTTTCTTTTCATGGTAAGTTTTCATCTTTACCTTTTTTTTGAGGAAAATAACATAGAAATTATTGTTATTAATTTATTTATTATGTTTCTTCTTCAAAATATGCTACTGTAAATAGTCTGTTGCACAATGGTAACAATGGGTGATCAAAAATTATTCTTTAGACATAATTAATGATGCCATATACATAAAACTGTAAATAAATAACCATATGTATAATACTTATATAAAATGTAAATAAAGAGTGGATGCTTATTTGTTGATTTTAATTTTTTTTGTAGCTTTCAATGTGACCTAATAAGAAGATCTATAAAAGGCTATTTATTTTGTTTGATGTTATATAGCATTATGGTTCATGTTGGCTCAATGATTCTATAATAATTTTTTATTTAATTTTTAAAGAAATTCTTAAATGCATGAACCAATTATTCAAAGATCCTAAAATTATTCTTCTCCCAAACCATTAATGTTTTTTTTAATGTATTTGAGGTTTGTAGAACGATTGATTAGGTTTTTGATGTAAAGTTATGATTGGTAGATCTTTTTTTTATGTATTTCTAAGAATGAAGTTAAATGATATTGGGTCTTATTACTACAAAGCTAAAGGCACGGATAAAAATGATTTAGGGATCGTTTGGTTCGACGTTTAGAAAAGGGATGGGAATTCTTGATTCCAGGAATTCTAAGTTCCTGGAATCTTGAATTCCTTTCCATTGTTTTGTTCGAACGGGAATTCTTTTCTTTTTTCGGCATCTAAATTATTTTCCCATATTAGGAATAAATATCATTTAATTAAAATACCCTTCTACTTGATTTGAGTGTGTGCGCGCGAGTGTGTGGTGAGTGTGTGTGTGTGTGTGAGAGAGAGAGAGTATATGTATGTGTGTGAGAGAGAGAGAGATAGTGTGAGAGAAAGAGAGAGAGAGTGTGTGTGTGAGAGAGAGAGCGTGTGTATATGTGAGAGAGCGTGTGTGTGTGATAGAGAAAGAGATTATGTGTGTGTGTTGTGAGAGAGAGAGAGAGTGTGTGTGTATGTGTATGAGAGAGAAAGAGAGAGAGTGTATGTGTGTGAGAGAGAGAGAGAGAGAATGTGTATATGTGTGTGTGTGTGTGTGAAAGAGAGAGATAGAGTGTGTGTGTGTGTAAGAGAGAGATAATGTATGTGTGAGTTTAAGTGAGGTGGTATTTTTGTCTCACCACAAAAGTAAACTAGAATGCCCGGGAATATAGGATTCCCCCATTTTAGAGGGAAATGAGAATTCCAATTTTGTTGGAATTATAAATTCCAGTAATTCTAAGTTCCTCCCAAATTTCCAACCAAACATTGTAATTCTAGATGAGGGGAATTCTAAATTCCTTTTCCAAACCTCGAACCAAATGAGTCATTAAAGTTATACAACTACTTTGGGAGCAAGTATATGTGACAACCCGCAATCCGAGATAAGGGGTGGCCAGCCCGATACTCAAACGTAACAGGGATCATGGATGGATATCATTCTCAGCATCACAAATATAAACTGAGTATACGGGAAAACCACCCAATAAATCAGAAAACGGGTTGCCAAAAAGTGTAAAATTTTAAAAATGCGGTTATGAAAATTTAAACTAACAACCCAGTCTGACGAGCAAGTGGAATTCCAAAAGATAACATATAATATAACTAAAACGAAGGTACACAAATGGGCCGAATAAGCTGTCGGTCCACAGCTACATAAGACAACGTACAACAATATAAAAGGTCTTACATATACAACCATTAATCAAATACAGTTGTTTGGGCCACACGCCCGAGGGAAAAGACCCGATCATATCTAGAATAACAAGAATGAAAGCGTCTAATACAACATCCTGTAATAACCCGCAAAGTCTTACAGCTCGTCGAAGGTGCAAGGAACTTGGAAAATTCAAGACGGGCGTCCTTGCGGTGGAGAACCTGAGCGGATACAATAATATATATACAACAAGAAAGTAAACCGGTCAGGGCCGGGTTCTATATGATTTCTAGAAGAATAAAAAGCATGATAGGTATGAACAGTTATACATGAATAATGAGGATGATCACATGACATGCTATCTACAATCACAAGCAAGGATAGAAGGTAAAACACTTTAATTTAAAACCATTCCTTATTAATACAATTTCCATTTCCTTCAGACATTCCTTATTAGGAATAAAACCATATATTTGGTTAAGTCAAGAAGTTATAATTTCTATTCATTAATTAAAACTTCCCATTTTATTCTTTCCATTCCTTATTAGGAATATCATTTACATCAAGTGCTCTCTATGGCACATATATTATTCCCGTGCTCTTCCTAGCACATATTCATTCTCTTTATGGAATTTAACAACCATCAAGTCCAACTTGATGAAAATATAGTTATATTCATATACATATAACGATATCTAAGACCGCCCGTTCGGGTTTCCCCACTGGGCGCGCCTCTAAATGACCATCATCTTCCAGGGCCTAACATAAGACAACCTGGGCACCTAACGGAACACGTCGGGAAGCGGCCATGAGCCTGCGTGGTAGCCAAGACCACACCCGGAATCTCCCTACCCCCGCAGAAAATATACAACCACAAGCGCTCCCATGGCCTAGGACTATATCCACCCTGCATTCATTAGCTAGGGGGCTTCACCTCACGAGCGAACTTCCCTTATGATGTCATTTAGAGAGGTGTGTAACAGTAAATTAACATTTACATTTATCATCATTTTATTTCTAAAAATCCATTTCCATTAATCATGTGATTGGTTCTTTTTATTAAACCTAATATCATTAAACAACGGGGTTCATTCTAAATTGAACCTATTATCTTTAAACACCTATGGGTTCATTTTATGCGAACCTAATTCCCATCGAATATTATCATTTATTCCTCAAATTACAATCCCCGATTAACTCTCCAAATGATAATTATGATCCTACAAATCTCCAAGGCCTATGTAACTTGACAAGACCTTCTAGTCTCCAAGCTAGGGTACCTAACTTCCAAACTTCTAAGAGTTTGAATAAAAGAAGTAATGCCTTAACATTACTTTAAACCTCCCCGAAACAAACCCCAGATGAACCCATTTCTAGTCCAGGGTAACGACCAAACTCCATAACTACTCTAGGACTCTAAGTTTACTTCTTTAAAGAAGTTTCCTAGGCCCTAATCCTAAAGAATAAGGAGGAAAATTAAAAGAAAAAGACCCCCAAAATCTGCTGGAACCGAATCGATTCGCCCTAAGGGCCGAATCGATTCGCCCCAGCGAATCGATTTGTTCTGAAAACGAATCGGTTCGGACAACCAAAATTTGGTTTCTGCAAATGCCGAATCGATTCGGTCTTAATCCGAATCGATTCGGACAACAAGACCTGGGATTCTGCATCTATGCGAATCGATTCGCCCAAGGGGCCGAATCGATTCGCCCCTGCGAAAATACCAAGAATGGCTATGGAGTCTTGAACTCCAAAATTGGTCCAACACCAAAACCAACCCCAACCGAAGTTATTTACTGCAATTTCTACATCCTAAACACATTCTAATATCACCCTCAACATCATTTATCATCCAAATCCATTTCCAAGGGTTAATACCCAAAAATTCCACCAAAACCCTAACATTTCTAAATCATAAATATCAATGCAATTTATTCTACTTAAACCATAAATTTGCAAGTAGATTACTTGCCTCAAGGTAAGAATCTGATTTGATGAAGAAGGAGGCAACAATCCAAGCTCCAATCTCTCTTTTTTTTTTCTCCCAAGTTCTCTTCGTCTCTCTACTCTCTCTAGGGCTCAATTGTGTAAAATGGAAGAATGGGAATAGGGGTGGGGAAATAAAACGGGGCTTAAGTCTAAAAGCCCAACTTAAAATGCTAATACGCAATATACTAATACGCGGCTACACTATTTAAGCCAAAACCAGTCAAAAGTCCCCAAAATGCCAAAATACAATATGGCACTTATTTTGACTGTCAAACACCTACCGGGACTAACTACACTACCCAAATTGTCATTTGAGAATTTTATAACTCATTTTACTTCCGGTTTCATAATAAACCAAAATGTCATTTTAAATCCTTATGACATAATAAATTACCACATGAACATTTTATCTACTCACGAGGTAACTACACAACATATTAGTAAATATTGACTTGACATATCAAATTAATATTTACTCAACATCTACCATTTTAAAATTAATTACTACACATTGTAAATAAATATAAAATGGGCTATCATAAGAGAGGGTTATTACATACTCCCCCCCTTAAGAGGGAATTTTGCCCCCAAAATTCGGATATACGTCGCAAGAAGAAGTGCGGATACTATTCCCGCAAGTCATCCTCGAGCCCCGATGTCGATTTCTCTATACTAAGCTGACTATAAAGAACTCATCCCCAAAGTACTACCGGCGATACCAACGTAACTCTACGCTCTAAGATAGCAACCGACTACATCTAATAAGAACCGTCAAGTTGCACCTACTTCGAAAGGAATGTGCCCAATGGCACCGTCCTATCTCTCGTACTCCCTTGCATGAGTGACAAGGAACAAATTATGAACTTGCCGCAAAATGTTTCAATAAAGCGAGCGAATAGTTTACCGAATCCACCGCGACATTTCTAGAAAAGGTACAACGTCATGCGGTGCAAGTCTTCCTTTTCTCCTCGAAACGCATAACGCCCTTCTCAGGTGATACTCACCACAACATTTGGTCTAATGACATCAAACTCCAGATGCCTACTTCTCGCATCGCATGAGCTCTTTTGTCGGTCTGGGTTATACGAGAGACTCATCATCTCGCACTTCTAACCAGCAAGCGGGAGATCTAAAAAGCCTACCATACAAGGCTTCTTCTAAAGCGCCATCCCAACCACAAATTCTATATAGGCGAATACAACGAGTGGAAAGCATTGTTCCCAACTACTCTTAAAGTTAGGCACGTAGGTAAGGAGTATATGCCTCGGCATATGGTTTATTCTATTGGTTTGGTCATCTGTGGAAAATGATAAGAAGTGATTAACCATAATTCGATTCCCATGGCTTCTTGGAACCTTGCCAAGAATGAGAAACGAAAGTCTTGATTCAGTACAACAACCTTACCATGCCCAGCCAATAGTACTAGCGACGTATAACTTGGCACGATTCGTCATTACCTCGATGCATCGAAACGTTAGAACCGCATGATTTCTCCAGATCTGCGAAACTTAAGTCCCTTCCATTTGGAACAAAATTCTCTCAAGGGAACGCACCCCACCCTCAAGATGGACTTCAATTTAAATAGGGGATAATACTCCTTACAAGTTTAAACTTGTGAGGCGCAGTTACAATAGGTCGATACTCCAGTATTATCACTCCCCATCATGGCAGAGACTTGCTAATGGAATCTACCTTCGAGCTTAACCACGTGGCTCGGGGTTACGAGTCAATTCACCCTTTCATTGCCTCCGTAACACTCCATTACGTGAGGCCTCATCTCCTTCGGCCTTAACCACCAACTTTTCGAAATCCTCCCACTTCACACAACATGGAACCAATCCCTTTATACGAGTTTACGCATGACTTAGTCATGGTCAACTCCCAACAACCCTCCTAAACTTACGTCCCCTACTAAAAGTCTCTATGTCTAAACAATCCTAAGGTCTATCTACCTATACCCTATGTAAGTCGTATACACCTAATGCTAAGTATATCCCTAGTGCCCAAGACCTTTCTCAACTTTCGACATTTGCTCAGTTTCGTGCGTGGGACGTCTCGCCGAAGCGAAATCCAAACAAGGAACCCTCCCGTTACACTACTACCTCGCGTTGTCAGTCATCGAGGGGTACAGGTCTAAGACACATATTCGGGACCAAAAGATTCTACAGCTACACACTAACTAATTAACTAACAAAAGAATATCAACAATCCAAAGCTGACCCTTCGTCAAACCCTAGGGTTATATATACCCTATAACATATGAATCTCAAAAAAAAAAAATAGCCTTCTATTCAAAGGCATATCCCGAAGTCTCAATTCAACTTCGTACCTTGGTCTCCCTCATATCGATCAGAGGAGAGAACTATATGCAGTGCTCCCATGTCGCACTTTAATAGCCATCAATCACCCTTCTACGTGATTATCGACTAAACTTTCCAATCCCACTTCCGACAATAATATAATAAAACAAAATAAAATAAAAGGGAAGAATAGCATATCTTCACTCACAACATCGTTAAGTGTTCATGCGGCGGAGTGTCTCGCAAAGCGAAATCCAAACAAGGAACCCCTCCGTCACATGCCTACTTAACTAGTTGATCATGGAGATAGAGCGTAATACACACAAGGTAAAAGAAAGGAAAGGTAGTATATCCCCACTCCCAACGTCGTTAAGGTTGGCGCGTGGAGCGTCCCTCAGAAGCGGAATCCAAACAAGGAACCCCTCCTATACGCTACCACTCAACTTGTTGGTCGTGGAGATAAGGCATAGCAATCACATACCAATATCACATCATACTCGACCATGTTAAGGACGAGTAAATAGGCCTCAAGCACAATTTAATAAGAGAGCTTCCTATATACATACAAACAAAAGAAAAGAGCGAACCATTACGCATAGAACTCGATACTAATGAAAATACTCTCAGCAGATATTATGAAATCTGTAATCTGAGAAAAGCTCATAAAACAAATGAGCGCGTAACACCCGCATCGAATAACATTTAACTCGTGTATCTCTGAGAAAAACTTACCCTCAATAACGGGCGGTGCCGGCAGGGCTGGAGGAAACATAGCCTCCCGATCATGACAATCACGTCCATACTGTAGTTGCCCCTGCTGCGGAGGAACAACCATAATAGGTACCGGAGGTGGAAACAGAACATACGGCTGTTGCGGAACCCTAGGAAACTGACTCCCAATCATCTGAGGACACTCTCTCTTGATATGACCTGCCTCCCCACATTGGAAGCACCGTCCCTCCATGTCCTCCCGATTACGACCTCCGATATTCCTAAACTGGGAAAAGCCTCGGCCCGGACGACCTCTACCTCCGGGGCCACCCCGATCTGCCTAATGTAAAACACCTTGTTCGTGCCTATTATTGCCCCTCGCAATAAACTCTCCAAGCTTCCTTACTTGCCTCATCTCAGTAGCTTTCTTGCTACCCTGCATATATACTCGATGCTCCTGGCAATGGAGCAAGGCTGCATTCATAACCTCGCCAAAAGTCTGGAAAGATGAGTTACCCAATAAGTGTTTTCGGATTCCCCAGTTTAGACCTCCCATAAACTTCGAGATCTTCCTCTCTTCCGGAGTCACCTCATCTCGTACAAAATTTGCTAAACGGGTGAACTCCTCTTCATACTCCGCTACAGACCTCTCCCCTTGCACTACATCTTACAACTTCCTCTTCATCTCCCTCTGAACAGCGGGAGGAAAATACTTAAGATCAAACAAAGCCCAGAACTCAGTGATTGACATGGTGTCTCTTTGCTCTGGGGTGGTCTTCGTCTCCCACCAGTGTAACGCAGATCCGACAAGCTTAAAGGTGGTAAGGACTTGTTTCTTATCCTCACTGCAGTCTATCATTCAAAGGTGGCGTTGCATGTCTTTCTTCCATTGATTGGCTTTAATAACATCCGCACCTCCCTCGAATTCCGTGGGATTGCCCCTTAGAAAGGACTCCCTAACCCTTTCCCACGGAGTAAGTCCCGTAGGAGCTTGAACACCTGGAGCCCATGGCAATTGTTGGATCACTACGGACATGGCGGCATGAACCGCTCCAGCCACTATGCTTGCTACATCCGCGACATTAACCGTCCCTTGTAGTGGCGGTGGAGGATCTACTTCCTTCACTACGACCTTAACACGTCTCGCCGGGCGACCTCTCTTAGACGGCATCTGAGATGGAAGAACAATAGTATTAGAATGCTAATTAAAACAATCTATCTTGCAGAAGATCGTAAACATAAGCATCAAAGAAATCCTAACATTAGGCTCTACATCAAAGAACGCTACGGTAGAACGAGATAAGTCCACACAGATCCTAGTACTCTAGAACCTGATGCTCTGATACCATCTGTGACAACCCGCAATCCGAGATAAGGGGTGGCCAGCCCGATACTCAAATGTAACAGGGATCATGGATGGATATCATTCTCAGCATCACAAATATAAACTGAGTATACGGGAAAACCACCCAATAAATTAGAAAATGGGTTGCCAAAAAGTGTAAAATTTTAAAAATGCGGTTATGAAAATTTAAACTAACAACCCAGTCTGACGAGCAAGTGGAATTCCAAAAGATAACATATAATATAACTAAAACGAAGGTACACAAATGGGCCGAATAAGCTGTCGGTCCATAGCTACATAAGACAACGTACAACAATATAAAAGGTCTTACATAGTACAACCATTAATCAAATACAGTTGTTTGGGCCACACGCCCGAGGGACAAGACCCGATCATATCTAGAATAACAAGAATGAAAGCGTCTAATACAACATCCTGTAATAACCCGCAAAGTCTTACAGCTCGTCGAAGGTTCAAGGAACTTGGAAAAGTCAAGACGGGCGTCCTTGCGGTGGAGCACCTGAGCGGATACAATAATATATATACAACAAGAAAGTAAACCGGTCAGGGCCGGGTTCTATATGATTTCTAGAAGAATAAAAAGCATGATAGGTATGAACAGTTATACATGAATAATGAGGATGATCACATGACATGCTATCTACAATCACAAGCAAGGATAAAAGGTAAAGCACTTTAATTTAAAACCCTTCCTTATTAATACAATTTCCATTTCCTTCAGACATTCCTTATTAGGAATAAAACCATATATTTCGTTAAGTCAAGAAGTTATAATTTCTATTCATTAATTAAAACTTCCCATTTTATTCTTTCCATTCCTTATTAGGAATATCATTTACATCAAGTGCTCTTTATGGCACATATATTATTCCCGTGCTCTTCCTGGCACATATTCATGCTCTTTATGGCATTTAACAACCATCAAGTCCAACTTGATGAAAATATAGTTATATTCATATACATATAACGATATCTAAGACCGCCCGTCCGGGTTGCCCCACTGGGCGCGCCCCTAAATGACCATCATCTTCCAGGGCCTAACATAAGACAACCTGGGCACCTAACGGAACACGTCGGGAAGCGGCCATGAGCCTGCGTGGTAGCCAAGACCACACCCGGAATCTCCCTACCCCCGCAGAAAATATACAACCACAAGCGCTCCCATGGCCTAGGACTATATCAACCATGCATTCATTAGCCAGGGGGCTTCACCTCACGAGCGAACTTCCCTTATGATGTCATTTAGAGAGGTGTGTAACAGTAAATTAACATTTACATTTATCATCATTTTATTTCTAAAAATCCATTTCCATTAATCATGTGATTGGTTCTTTTTATTAAACCTAATATCATTAAACAACGGGGTTCATTCTAAATTGAACCTATTATCTTTAAACACCTATGGGTTCATTTTATGCGAACCTAATTCCCATCGAATATTTTCATTTATTCCTCAAATTACAATCCCCGATTAACTCTCCAAATGATAATTATGATCCTACAAATCTCCAAGGCCTATGTAACTTGACAAGACCTTCTAGTCTCCAAGCTAGGGTACCTAACTTCCAAACTTCTAAGAGTTTGAATAAAAGAAGTAATGCCTTAACATTCCTTTAAACCTCCCCGAAACAAACCCCAGATGAACCCATTTCTAGTCCAGGGTAACGACCAAACTCCATAACTACTCTAGGACTCTAAGTTTACTTCTTTAACGAAGTTTCCTAGGCCGTAATCCTAAAGAATAAGGAGGAAAATTAAAAGAAAAAGACCCCCAAAATCTGCTGGAACCGAATCGATTCGCCCTAAGGGCCGAATCGATTCGCCCCAGCGAATCGATTCGTTCTGAAAACGAATCGGTTCGGACAACCAAAATTTGGTTTCTACAAATGCCGAATCGATTCGGTCTTAATCCGAATCGATTCGGACAACAAGACCTGGGATTCTGCATCTATGCGAATCGATTCGCCCAAGGGGCCGAATCGATTCGCCCCTGCGAAAATGCCAAGAATGGCTATGGAGACTTGAACTCCAAAATTGGTCCAACACCAAAACCAACCCCAACCGAAGTTATTTACTGCAATTTCTACATCCTAAACACATTCTAATATCACCCTCAACATCATTTATCATCCAAATCCATTTCCAAGGGTTAATACCCAAAAATTCCACCAAAACCCTAACATTTCTAAATCATAAATATCAATGCAATTTATTCTACTTAAACCATAAATTTGCAAGTAGATTACTTGCCTCAAGGTAAGAATCTGATTTGATGAAGAAGGAGGCAACAATCCAAGCTCCAATCTCTCTTTTTTTTTCTCCCAAGTTCTCTTCCTCTCTCTACTCTCTCTAGGGCTCAATTGTGTAAAATGGAAGAATGGGAATAGGGGTGGGGAAATAAAATGGGGCTTAAGTCTAAAAGCCCAACTTAAAATGCTAATACGCGATATACTAATACGCGACTACACTATTTAAGCCAAAACCAGTCAAAGTCCCCAAAATGCCAAAATACAACATGGCACTTATTTTGACTGTCAAACACCTACCGGGACTAACTACACTACCCAAATTGTCATTTGAGAATTTTATAACTCATTTTACTTCCGGTTTCATAATAAACCAAAATGTCATTTTAAATCCTTATGACATAATAAATTACCACATGAACATTTTATCTACTCACGAGGTAACTACACAACATATTAGTAAATATTGACTTGACATATCAAATTAATATTTACTCAACATCTACATTTTTAAAATTAATTACTACACATTGTAAATAAATATAAAATGGGCTATCAGAAGAGAGGGTTATTACAGTATAGAAATGAAATTAGCATGTTAAAGAAGTAGTATGAGTCTCATTCCTTCTTTAATTACATATCTTTTCTTAGAAAAAGTTTGTGACAATGAAGGAGTACGAGAAAGAAAAGAGGAAGAGAATAGAAGAGAATAGAGCAAAATTGAAGGAATTGGGAATACATGAATTGTATTCGGCACTTCAAAACAAAGATAAAAATAAAAAAAAGTGGTTCAAAGAGTAAAAAAAAATCATTGGTGATGATGACAAGTTTGTTCCACGTGAAGAAGAAAATGAGCATACGGATTCAAACGAGGATGAAAATGGGTATGTGCCTTGTGAGTTTTTTAATGTGTAAATGTTTGGTGACGTAGATGTTAATAAGTTGATTGTGTGAATTTTTGTTTGATACTTTCCATTATCATGCGTGCATTAATACTTCAATATTTCAAATTTGAATTGCTCGGTTTAGTTAGCCATAATAATACTTAAATTGATGTGATGAATTATGTTCTTATTTTATAGTTTGTTCTCTTTTTATGTGCTAATCTTTTTAGGAATTCATGTTTGCCATTATTAATCTTTTTAGCTTTTCATCATCTTACGAAAACATTATTAATCTCTTTATCTTTATATTATGAAATATAAATTTACTGACATTTTTTTTTTAGATTCATAGATGGGAACCATGGATAAGAGTTGGATTGATTTTCGCAATCGGTGTTCAAAGGAATACATTAATGGGATTGAAGGGTTTCTTAACTATGCATATGCTAATAAAAACATTAAGACAACGAAAATATATTGCCCCTGTAAGAGATGTGCAAATCGAGTGTACCACGCCCGACAAACTGTGAGAGATCACCTTGAGATGCATGGTTTCGACAAGACATATAAGGTTTGGATTTTTCACGGAGAAACTTTTGGTGGTGTAAGCAGCAATATAAATACTCCGGGGGATGATATGTTAGTTGATGATATACATATACCTGTTGAACTGAGTGCTCGAGATAACATGGTTACAATGGTTCAAGAGGGAGTAGGTATTTCCCACGCGCATGACAATATGCGTGAGGAGGAATATAACACCGAAGATGTCTTTGAATCCGACGGAGATGTTCCAGAGTACTATACTCTTATGAAAAAGGCTCAATGCGAATTTTATGAAAATTGTCCGCCTGGGATTACCGAATTATCATTTGTTGTTGAACTCTTGCAAATGAAGCAACTTCATGGTTGGACAAATTGTTCTCTCACGACTTTATTGAAATTTTTGGGGAGGATGTTTCCGCATGCTAGAATTCCCAAGTCTTACTACCAAGCCAACAAGCTAAAAAAAGACCTGGGATTCAAGTACGAGACATGGGATGCATGCCCAAATAACTGTATGTTGTTTCGTAATGAAACCGAGGGTCTCGAAAAGTGTGGCATATGCGGATCTTCTCGATATAAAGATGAGGAATCAAGTATTAATGGTGTCCATGGTCCGAAGGTAGACGTAAAGAAAATGAGATACTTCCCTTTGAAACTGAGATTGCATAAATTATTTTGGTCATCCTATTCAGCTCCTTTAATGAAATGGCATGCTGAAGAAAGGATCGCCGATGGTGTAATGAGACATCCCGCTGACTCTCCTACTTGGAAAACTTTTAATGAGAAAAACCCTTCTTTTGCGAGGGAGATTCGCAATGTTAGACTTGGGTTAGCTGCTGATGGATTTAATCCGTTTGGTAATATGAGCATTAAGCACAGCACATGGCCAGTTATCCTCATTATTTACAACTTACCTCCGTGGTTGTGCATGAAGCAACCTAACTTGATTTTGTCTATTCTTATAGATGGACCAAAAGGACCCGGAGATAAGATTGATGTATTTTTACAACGATTGATTGATGAGTTGATTGAGCTATGGGTTGATGGTGTACGCACTTACGATGCGTCAAGTAAGGAGTTCTTTCAGTTGCATGCATTGTTGTTGTGGACCATTAAAGATTTCCCCGCTTATGCGATGTTATCGGGATGGAGCACAAAAGGTACATTTTCTTGCCCTTGCTGTAATGAAGGCCACCAGTCAATGCGATTAGATAAGGGTAAGAAGTTCTGTTATTGGGGTCATCGTCGATTCTTAGACTCGCGCCATAGGCTTCGTAGGCAGAAAGCACCATTTAATGGGAGGGTAGAATTACGTCCATCCCCACTTAAACTTTCGGGCTTACAAGTATTGCAACAGTTGAATGATCTTGACGTTGAATGTGAATATAAGATGGAAGATGTCTTTAGAAGGAGGGAAAGAGAGGCGTTAGAAAAAAGTAAACAGGTAGTTCGAAAATGTAGATTTGGTTGGAAAAAAAGAGCATATTTTTTGAATTGCCATATTGGAAGGATAATCTTATTCGCCATAATCTTGATGTCATGCATATTGAGAAAAACGTCTGCGATAATGTCCTGTTTACATTGTTGGGTACTAAAGGGAAGACAAAAGACAATTTACAGGCTCGAAAAGATCTAAAAAAATTGGGTATTAGATCAGAGATACATCCTCAACCACGAGGGTCAAATCTAGAGTACCTCCCCCCAGCAGAGTACACGATGAGTAACAAAGAGAAGGAGATTTTTTTAAAAGTGTTGCAGAATGTTAAAGTTCCTGATGGCTACTCTTCAAACATTTCACGGTGCGTGAACATGCAAGAAAGAAATATTTCGGGATTAAAGACCCATGATAATCATATTTTAATGCAACAATTACTTCCAATAGCCGCGAGAAGGGTATTGCCCACTCATATTGTCAAAGCCTTGATTGAATTGAGCAATTGCTTTGTTATACTGTGCTCAAAAGCAGTTATCGCAGCTGATTTGGAAAGGTTTGAAGATCGGATGGCCCTTACACTTTGTAGCCTTGAGAAGATATTCCCTCCGAGTTTCTTTGATGTGATGGAACATTTGTCTATACATTTGCCGGACGAACTCTTAATTGCTGGATGTGTCCTTTACCGTTGGATGTATCCGATTGAAAGGTACCTCCACACTTTAAAAGGCTACGTTGGTAATCAGGCTCATCCCGAGGCCTCAATTGCCAACTCTGTTATTCTTCAGGAATGCATGACTTTTTGTTCCCAGTATGTGGATGTGGAAACTAAGTCTAACTGACCGGCTAGAAATGATGACTGGGGGCATATAAATGGTCGTGTAATTGGGAAAAAAGTTCAATTTGAACTTGATTCTGTAATGTATATGCAAGCTCATCGGCACGTTCTTACCAACACTGAGGCAGTGGCGCCATTTGTTGAGTAAGTTTTATTATAAGTAATTGGTGTTTTTGAAAACCATTTTTATATTTTTTGTGGAATTGACATATGGCTATATGTTTACTTGTAGAAAGCATCTCGCGTAACTTTTATCAAAGTATCCTCAAGATTCACAAAAGCATTGTGTTAATCGTCTTCACAACGATGATTTCCACAAATGGTTTAAGGATTATGTAAGCGAAAATATCATAACTAATAGTTGAATTATGAATAAATACTATACTTTTATATTGACATTTACTTTAATATACTATAGGTTAATAAATTGGGACGTGACGGTGTGCAAGTATCCGAAGAAATCAAATGCTTGTCTTTAGGTCCTCTTAAGGATGCGGTCAGATTCAACACTTATATTGTTAGCGGTTTTAGATATCGAACAAAGAGACTTGATAAGGGAAAGAAAACTCAAAATAGAGGAGTTTTTATAAAACCTGAACAAATGAGTTATTCTAGCCGGAAGGATAAAAACCCCATTGTGGGTGATATTACATACAATGGGGAACTAACGGATATTATTGAAGTTCAGTATCTTAATGGCATAAAGTTTGTGTTATTCAAGTGTGATTGGGTTGAAAATCGCATGGGTACAAAAGTTGACGAGTTTAACTATACGCTGCTGAATTTCAAGCATTTGAAATATAAAGATGATCGAGAGAGTAACGAACCTTTCGTACTAGCATCCCAAGCAGAACAAGTATTTTACGTGCAGGACCCTATCGATACAGATTGGCATGTTGTTGTTCCCATGACACCAAGAGACCAATTTGATAGGTACACAGCAGTTCAAGAAACTAGAGAAGAATTATTGCTTAATGGAGATGAGCTGTTTGTCATGCAAAATTTGAATGAAGATCACAACTTACGGTGGGTGAGGGATGGAGATGGATTAATAGTTGACACTAGTGTTGTTCAAGCTAATGATCACGAAGATGCAGATGCAGATGCAGACGAAGATGGAGATGAAATTTAGAGGGGCAATGCTTGAGGGAGATATAGTTATAAACTAGTTATTTTTGTTTTTGAACTGGAGCATTTGTAGTTTGGTTTTGTACTGATGCATAACTGAGTAGTGTTTCTTATAACAAATGCATAACTGAACAGATAGTTTGCTGCATATCTGAACATATATTTTGTTAGTTTTCTGAATTAGCTAGTTTGCTGAATTTGCTTTGTGATTACTGAATTCGCTATATCATATGCTTTATAATTAATAGTTGTTGAACGTTCACTACAAATTGATCATACTTCTCCTTAATCTCAGTTCTGGCCTTTTCATAATTAGCTTGCGCAGTCTTATGGTGATATTCAACTCAATGAAGGAGGAAATTTATACTATATTTATGTTTCATGAGTCGCACTCAGATGTATGCCCATGCACATAATGATTCTCGTATATTCGAGCTTTATCAGGAGAGCCTCTTAGGAGTCCCTGCATTTCTTTTTCCTCGATGATTTTGGTTACCTTCCATCTCATTGAGAAGAATTGGCATAATATGAGCCTACCAGTGATTTTCCACCTGAAACTGTGTCCTTACACCTGGTACATTTAGATGCCAGCATAAATATCAATTTTTTATGGGATTCAGATCTGGGTTTGATTCGTTAAAAACTCAGATCTTTAATACCTCACATATGCCAACTATGCGAGGTATTAGATGAGTCATGGTTATCTTTAATACCTCACTTACACTTATATAAATGAGTCATGGTTATCGCGACCTTGATTCACATGCCTAAGTAGTTGGCATATGTGAGGTATTAAAGATCACATGCCTTTTCCTATGGTGATATTGTGTAATAGTTTTTTAATGGAACTCAACTGCGTGCAATTCAAATTATTAAAAATGTAAAAGACATGATTTTTGCTGAAGCTTAGTCTATTTATTTTACGCATCCATTTGCTCATAGTCATGTTTATCTAGGCTTCCAATTTCGTATCAAAGTGAAAGTGAAAGTGGCTGAAAGTATCATCTCTCGATGGTCCTATCCAATATCATCTTAGAAGAAGCTCTATAGAAAGAATGACCATTAAGTCACCAAAGTAACAAGGCCATAATTCACAAAATTATGGAGATGAGAAACCCAAGCCCTGGCCCTGGTGAATAATCCCCTGAGACTGCATCGGATGGGGTTGAAGACCTGGAACATATACCAGCTGCTGCACTTGTGCTGGATTTCCCATTGGTATAGGCATAGGCATCGGCATTGAAGTGTTCGTCAAGCCCTGTGACTGCATTTGTGGGTTAGGGCCAGGGAATTGAACCGGTGGTGCCTGTGGCTGGTGAAATGGCCTTTGCATAGAAATCCCAGAGCTTGAGTGAACGTGGACAGAAGGCTTATAAGGGTGCAACCATTTTCATAGAGTTATGTGGACTCCAGCATTATGTTTGGGAGTTATGGTTATAGCGAAAAGGAATAATGGATGAATGATTTACTTCCCCTTATCTGAGAGTTTAGGAGAAAAGAAGGAAATTTTCTTTCGTCTTGTTTGAGGAAACAAAAAAGAAAGAAAAATCAAAAAACTTTTCTTCTATAAGAACAATATCAAGCTAACTATATTCATTCTTCATGCAAAAAGATAAGCCATCCTTTAAAACCTTAACTTGAGCCTCTATGTTTAAATTCGTATGATCACTGTGTGTAGCATCCCAAATAAAAACTCCCATACTATTTCTGATTATAAAAACTCGTATGATCAACTCCTGAACAGTTGAGCGTGACTCTGCCCATATATGGTTTCAACCAATAAATAGAAGAAGGGAGTAGAAATATCTGGTTCTGTATATTGATTTTGAAGAAATTTCGGACATCTGTGCTAAATTATTTTAATCCTCCTTTAAAAATTATAGGAGAGGCTTGATCAGCAATAGAAGAGATCACCTTTTAAATAATTTTTTAATGTTTCATAGGCTTAGATTCAAAAATTGATTTGTTCCTACTTAGCCAAATATCCCAAAGAATAAATAGAGGAGTGATCTTGAACAACCATTTGAAAGAATCTGAATCACTAACTTGAATGCACCATTGGATCACTAAGCCATGGATTGAATTTGGAAGATAAGTAATCCCCATATGAACAGATGATTCATTGATTATGTAAGTTTAAATTAGCATACATATCTCGATGCAAGTCTAAATCCCACCTTTTAAACCTTCTCTTCTATAAGAACACATGAAGATAACCATTTCCAAGCAAACACGGAGATTTTTTGAGGAATTTTTGAATGCCAAATGAAATCAAAGGCCATAGATGATAACTTTTTTGGTCTAGAAATCTCATAAGCTAAGTGAAAGGAAAACTTCCCACTTTTTATTAGGCTTCCATATCTGCACATTGCTGACCCATGATGAATTTGAATCAACAATGTCCCACACTGCTTTAATCCTCTTGAAACGTTTTGATCCCCCTACAATATTCAAATTTGAGTACTTAGCTTTCATAAATTTTGCCCATAATGATGATCTTCAGCTCCTGAACAGTTGAGCGTGACTCTGCCCATATATGGTTTCAACCAAGAAATAGAAGAAGGGAGTATAAATATATGGTTCTGTATATTGATTTTGAAGAAATTCCGGACATCTGTGCTCAATTATTTTAATCCTCCTTTAAAAATTATAGGAGAGGCTTGATCAGCAATAGAAGAGATCACCTTTTCAATTATTTTTTAATGTTTCATAGGCTTAGATTCAAAAATTGATTTGTTCCTACTTAGCCAAATATCCCAAAGAATACATAGAGGAGTGATCTTGAACAACCATTTGAAAGAATCTGAATCACTAGATTGAATGCACCATTGGATCACTAAGCCATGGATTGAATTTGGAAGATAAGTAATCCCCATATGAACAGATGATTCATTAATTATGTAAGTTTAAAGTAGCATACATATCTCGATGCAAGTCTAACTCCCACCTTTTAAACCTTCTCTTCTATAAGAACACATGAAGATAACCATTTCCAAGCAATCACGGAGATTTTTGGAGGAATTTTTGAATGCCAAATGAAATCAAAGGCCATAGATGATAACTTTTTTGGTCTAGAAATCTCATAAGCTAAGTGAAAGGAAAACTTCCCACTTTTTATTAGGCTTCCATATCTGCACATTGCTGACCCATGCTGAATTTGAATCAACAATGTCCCACACTGTTTTAATCCTCTTGAAACGTTTTGATCCCCCTACAATATTCAAATTTGAGTACTTAGCTTTCATAAATTTTGCCCATAATCTAGAACCTTGTTTAAAATTCCATGCAAGTTTGATATTTGAGGCCATTAACATAGCAGATAAATTCATTATACCCAATCCTCCTACATTTTTGGATGGCACAGAGATGCCCATCTAATCTAATGAAACTTCTTTCCAAAATTAAGGTTGACACCCCAAAAGAAAGAGCTGATTAGCTGATTAATGGATTTTTGGACAAGTTTTGAGGGCTTAAAAACATTAAAGAGTATAGAGGTGTAGATGAAAGGACAGATTGGATCAATTTTACCCTTCCTCCCATAGACAAGAATTTATATTTCTAACTGTGAATCTTCAAATAAATAGCTTAAACAAGAGGATCAAAATGAATTGCTTTGTTTCTTCCTTTCAAGATTAAACTTCCTAAGTATTTTAGAGGCCAAACTTCATAATTATAACCAGTGATTTCTGCAGTTTGAGTTCTTGTACCATAAGATGCTTTAGAACTCAGTTTAAAACAGCTTTTCTCCTTGCTTATAAGCTGACCAGACTCATCTTCATAACTCTTCAAGAAAGACATTAACTGCTTGAGACTTCTCTTTAGACCCCTAGTAAAAAATGATTATAGCATCTGCATAACACAAGATTATTCCATATAGTGATTCCTGCTTCAAAACTTATATATTAGTTACTAAAAATAAGTTACTAATTAGTATATTAGTTACTAAAAAAGAGTATATCAATTACGAAAAATGAGTATATCAGTTACTAATCATTATATCAATTATTAAAAATGAGTATATCAGTATATCATCCAAATCTAGTATAATCCAAATCAGTAACTAATGAGGTATCATCCAAATTCAATAGCATTTACTAATCAGGTATCATCCAAATTACACATCAGTTACTAAATTCCTATAGCAGGTATCATCCAAACTAAATTCGTATAGTAGATATCAGTTACTAAAAATGAGTTACTAATTAGCATATTAGTTACTAAAAATGAGTATACTAGTTACTAAAAATGAGTATATCAGTTACTTAAAATTAGTATATCTGTATATCATCCAAATTCAGTATCATCCAAATCAGTTACTAATCAGGTATCATCCAAATTCATTGGCATTTACTAATCAGGTATCATCTAAATTACACATCAAGATAATAATTTAAAAGTGACTTGGGATTCCTGTGCAGTCATTTCTTATTAAACTTAGACCGAGTAATTGGTGAATTCACGCAAATTCTTACTCAGTTTAAGGTATTATTAACTAGATCCTTCCTTCTATTACAAGTGGGGAGCTGTGGAAAGATAAAATAGGTTTTTTATGGGACTTCTCCTTATGACCCTCTGGTATTAACAATGTGATATTTTTCAATGGTAGATGTGCTCAAGTGTTAAAACTTACACAAGATTATTCCATATAATGATTCCTGCTTCAAAACTTCATTTCCACCAATTCAAAGAAAGATGCTTATTGTTAGATGGATTCCTCGAAAGCATATGTGTTATAAGCTTAATTGTGATAGTAGTTCTAAAGGAAAGGGTTTTGTTTCAGCTTATTTGTTCCACGCTTTAGTCTCTAGTGGGCTGTAATTGAGATATTTTCTTGGGGTTCAACATATTTGGGTTAATCTAAAACCTTAAGTGGTTGCCAACTTAGTTTTTGGACCCAAAAATGAGAGGTTTATTGTGTCTCAGATAAAAAATCCAAAATTCTCAAAAATATTTGTTTTGGTTGTATGGCCCATCCAGTTTTCCACGAAAGCTTGAGTCGAGATCTTTTTATGGAGTAATATTTTAAAGGAGGGAAGAATGATGTATATGATAATGATGCTAATGGATGAAATCAAGATCTCTATGACTCAAATTAATAAGTATTTATTAGTAATGGGTTTAAGTTGCTCCTCTTATTCTTGGAAATGATTTTGAAATGAACACGATCATTTTAATGTAATGATCGATCATTTTATATTTTATTTCATGTTTGATTAGTTTTATAACCGATGTTGAAATGTGATATATAAGTGAAATGTAACTTCTTGCTATGATAAATGCAAATATACAGATCCATGACATTGAGGCGTCGTCGTCTTCGTCGGTTGGCTATGTCCGACCTCATAGGCGAGGAAAGACTACTCGAGAAGCAACCACTCACAACTCCAGTGAGAAATGATTTAGAGAGGACATCTCAAATTACTCCCATGCAACACAACATAAGGGACCGTGGAAATAGAGAGATGCAACCACAACTTTCACCAAATATTGAATTAACATACCATAATACACACCTCAACTCGAGAGCTCAAGTTTCTTTATTTCAAACACCTACACATCAACTTTCCCCAAATATTGAACAGATTGATAATTCAGTTGGGAATGCCAATCCTCCATTCCCTTTAGATGGTGAGGATCTCACAGGTATGCTATGTTGCACAGTGTTTGTATATCTCCATTTGTATTACTATTATGTTTATATTCATATTGAATAAGATGTATAAACATTATTTATCAACTTTTTTTCCAGGTACAATGGCTACCCTTACTAGTAAAAAAAGGGTTAGAAAGGGGGCAAGGCCTTGGCTCGAATGAAATGATAACAAAAAGAAGATATTGGAATGGAATGAACTTTGTCAGCCAGTTTGTAAACTTGAAAGTAAATTGATGTCACATTTAGGTTATTACGCAAGGTGTGGAAATTTATTTCCATTGACAATGTTGGATTGGAGAGAGGCGGACGAGGAAGCACTTGATAATATTTGGAAGGAAGTGAAGGTAACTTATTAGTTTGATTTATTTATTTGTTCTGTTGTACATTAGCTGTCAAGTTTTAACTAATTTATTCTTTTTGTTCTTAGAATAACACAAATGCACCGGAAGGTTTTAAACAAATTTGCTTTGCAAGGATGGGACTTGCGTGGAAGCAATGGAAGCACCGAGTGAAGGCGAATCACTATAAAAAGTTTCAAACAGATGAAGAGCGGTTGAGTTATACGCCTAAACGAGTCGAAAAAGATCAGTGGCCTGAATTGGTGAAATACTGGGGTCTAAAGAAGATTAAGGTATAAATATCACATTTATTAAGAATTTTATGCATACATTCTTCTTCACTAGTATCATAATTTTTATTTTTATTTATTCAAATATTTTGGATATTGCCGATCAAAATACTAAGAACCGTGAAGTTGAATGTGCTTACTCAAGGACAGGACGAAAGCCACATGCTAAAATAGCCAAGGAGGTTGGAATTTTTATTATTATAAATATTTCTGATTTTAATATAAGAGTATTAATATACATACATTGTTTTTTTCAGAGGATAGAACTGGGGGAGCCCATCGACAATATTAGCATGTGGAAAGCCACTCGAGCTCCAAATAATAAAACTTTTAGTGTTGAAGATGGATCATTTGATAGAGCGGTATGTATAAATATTAATTCGTAAGAGATGATTGAAAGATTTATTTAATATTTGTTATAAATTGTGTTCTTGAAAATTATTTTATGTTCATTAATAATAATCTTAATTCAATTGGTAGAAAATGCTTGAAAGACGACTAAATGAGCTACCAGAAGAGCAACAAAATAACCCAGAAGTGCGGAACAAGATTTTTACTGATGTAGTAGGATATGGAGGGCATGGGTACGCTTTATTAAAGGGAGCAGGTATTAGGCCAACGTCGACAAAAGCATGTTCATCTCAGTTATTATTGGAAGAAATTAACCAGTTAAAGAAAGAAGCTGAAGATCGAGAGACTCGACATCTACAGGAGCTTGAGGAGTTAGACATTCGCAACCAACAAGCTTTATTACAGATGAAGAATGATATGCGAAGTGAAATGCAAAGTTTGTTCCAAAGTTTTACCCTTCAGCAAGCTTCCACTACCTCGACGATTCAGTCCGACTAGGTAATACAATATAATTCATACATATAATTACTTATATATATATAATGAAAAATTCTCTTGTTTAAAGTTAAATTTTCAATGGCGGTGGGGAAAATTTGTTATGGTGGTGAGAATTTATTATGGTGGTGGTTAAAATTTTCTGCTGTTGGTGTATATCATTCTTAGAATCAATAATTTTGATGTTTAAAACAGGTTGGCTACCTGTGGTTTTCATGAATAAACAAAGGAGACTTTGCCGAATTTTTAAAAAAATAATAATAGTTGGATATTTATATTGTTAATGATGAAAATATACTATATTGATTCATTTTGCACATTGTATTGTTGACGAGGGGAATTAATTCTGACATAATCGAAACTATATTTTATTTTGTGCAGGTGACAATTTTTGTAGAACATGCAAATGTTAATTAGTGGTTTTGGAGGTCGTACGCTTCAGTGTTGCGGAATTAGTTTGATAAAAGCATTTCGTGTTTTGAGTAACAATAAATTAATGTATTTTTGTTGTCAAGTCAAATATTTGAACTTAGTGTTATAATTCTTGTTTTGATGAATATTTGGAGATGGTTGTAAGAACTCTATTTATTGTTGAATGAAAATGATTCGTTCTGTTGGTTGAAAATCATCTTATGTATTACATTTTACGATTATTCGTTGTTTGTGTTGTTTCAAATGTAATTAAATTCTATATTAAACTTTACCGGTAGATTTTATTCTCCACAAAATATTGGTGCAAAAATTTTAAGATCCCTTCACCTGTTTTGGGATGGATAAAACTGTCCCAAAAATATATTAAAGACGGCTATGTTGCCGTCTCAAAAAGGGTTTTTAAAATAGTAATCTTTTGAGACAGATTAATTTTCGTTTCAAAAATAATCTTTTGTGACAGCTCTTGTGCCGTCTCAAAAGGGTCATATAAAATGAGGACCTTTTGAGACGGATATGTTCCTGTTTCAAAAAACTCTTTTGAGACGGCTATGGCGTCACAAAAAGTATTTATAACCCCCTATCAAAAAGACCCCCCCTAGCCGTCCCAAATAGCGTCACAAAAAGTATTTGAGACGGATAAATGATCTTTTAGGACTCTTAGGCCACCGTCTCAAAAGCTATTTCTTTTTGTAGTGTGAGGAGAAAATTATATACGAGTGATTTAAATCAATGGACCATTTGGGTTGAGATGTGAGTGTCTACTACGACGTGAGAATAAATTATGGTGCGTATGATTATAAACCGGAATCGTATAAAGTGTGCAAATTATATATTGGTACTAGAATGAGAATAGTACTACTATTAAACTACGGGATTACTAAGACGTGTGTTAACTTAGTATTGGTATATGATTTGTGTGTATGACATACCTACCATACTTGCTATCACGGGAGGTTTGCGTTCGCTTAGGGCCCTCTAATCCTTGTGTTGCCCAGATTTAGACTGGTTACCTCGATGAACATAAGTCAGAGAAAAACTTATTGGGATGTTAATAAGTCCGCTGATCGTGGGAGCGTAGGTATGTACGTGACCCATGTGATGTGACTGTGTTCGCCTCCATTATTTGTGATGTTGTTATTTGTGAACTATTCTTGAGAGATTCGGAATATGTGACTCTTATGTACGTGATGTACCGGGATGGATAGCAGAGTATGTGTGCACCGCAGCTTAGTCTCGGGGTGCTTATATTGTATATTTATGTTGTGGAAAATATACGCTTAATAAACTGGGAACTTTCATATGGTATTGTGTGTAACTATGGAATAACATAGAAGGCTAATCTATAACGAGTTGTATTACTTTTGTATAAGAACCTGAATTTAGGTTAAGCACCTATTTAACTGAGATCGTTATAATGTTAATGGAACCGAGTAATAATGGTAGGACCTATGACAGTCTAGCTAGATATGATGTCACTTAGCTAGTGGTTTGTGTCGTTGTAGATGGGTACTTACGTTAGGAGTGCACAGTTAGACGAGATGTGAGAATATCATGTGAGTGCATGCCCTAACATGTACTTTGCATTTAATTTTTTAAATGTTTTTAAAGCAGTTGCAGGTTTTTAAAATATCTCCACATTCGGGCTCTGACCCGTTTGCTTTCAAATCTATTTTTCTTGTAAAACCATTTTAGGTGCCCAGCCACAAGGACACCATGCATAGGATACTCATTCAGGTGACGAGTTGTAGCTGTTTGTGGAAGCTACAGGGAATTTCTTTTATACGCTTCTACCATTTGGATTCCTGATTCAGTATTTATCAGTTGTAGGGCATGTTGCCCATTTCTATTAGAGACATCTTTCCATTTTAGTTTTTCAGACTTTGTCATGTATTGATTCAGTATTCAGTATTTCGTTACTTATTTCAGTTGTAGGATTTTTAGTGAGGAGTTTTCCTCCAGACATTATTTACATTATTGTGATGGTTATTCTATTTACGTCGTCATGGTGAATGGTGTTATTATTATTCATTACACTTGTTGCATGTTAATCACACTTTAATTAAAATTTGGCAGCTTACTTTTTAAATACTAGGTGGTTAGTTATCATTAAAATGTTTTCGACAGTGATTCTATTAACTGGACCAACTTGGTATTTTGAATTAATTTAATAAAGGAGTAGCTACCCGGTATTTAATTAGTCGGGGTGTCACAGGGGGTATCAGAGCATCAGGTTCTAGTGTCCTTTAGGATCTGTACGGCTATTATGTTTTCGCTAAGCTTTTTTTGATATAGAGCCCTATATTTTAGGACTTTTGTACTCTTTTGTGTATGCTTCGTTCTTCAGCTATTTTAAGTTTATAACTGCGAACTTATAAACTTCATTCTTATTTCAGATGCCTCCACGATGTGCACGACGAGTTCCCAGGGATGCAACGCCCGAACCCCATCCCGCTCTAGTTCAGGTCATGATGAACGCCGCTGAGGTTGCAGCAATAGTAGCCCAAGCGGTAAATACCGCAATTGCCGTTGTTCAGCAGGCACCACCTCAGGCGCCGGTTGCCGCGGCAGTACAGGCAAATGCATTCCCGTCTGCTTGGGAGCATGTACGTGACGCTTTTGAGAAAGCGCATCTGCTAGAGTTTGCAGGTAGCTCAGATGTGGTAGTCTCGAGCCAGTGGAGGAAGGATATACAGAGGCACTTAAGGATGTATGAGGGCACGGACGTTTAGAAGCAGGTGCTAGCTACTTTCAAGCTAGTTGGATCTGCACTGCAGTGGTGGGAGTCTATTACCATTGGGGAGGAGAGGGATACTCTCACTATTCAGGACTTCAGGGTGCGGTTTGACCGCAAGTACATTCCGTCGGCTGTTCACACGGAAATGAGGAGGAAACTGATGAATCTGAGGCAAGAGGGTAAGACCGTGGCCGAGTATGAAGCCGAGTTCACAAATCTGTTGAATATCGTTCCGGTTGAGATACCAACAGAGAAGAAGAAGATTGAGAAATTCACCGACGGGTTGACATTGAGGATCCGTCAGCATCTCATAGGGAACCTTTCGTTGGCCACGTATTTTGATGTGGTTAACGCTGCTTTGTTACACTGCCAGGACCACCGCTTTCATACAGCTGAGGGCAAGAGGTCGGGAGAGTCTAGCCATCAGGGCAGAACTGGAGGACATGGTGCCAGTGGGGCACAATCTGTTCAGGGGCAGAGACAGGGTGAGTAGGGTTCGTAGCAGGGGGATCAGAAGAGGTTCCGATCAGGGAACTACAGACAGGGACAGGGAGGTTTCCGTGAGGGCCATCAGGGTCCAAATGGCCATCAGGGCCAACAGGGGCAGAATGGGCTGCAGTTTCACCAGGGCCAGCAGGGCCAACGGAGGACCGGTAACGGCCACCAGGGTCGGGGACCGCAGGGGCAGAGAGGAGGGAACTTCCCAGGGAAGTGTTTTGTTTGTGGCAAGATTGCCCATAAGCGACAGGATTGTCCTGATAGGGGCAGGGCCCCACAGCAGCAGCAGCAGGGTGCTCGCCAGGAGCCACAGAGGCCTATGTCTCCCGCCGCTCTCCCCGCACCGCCACAGATGGCAGCATTGCCACCCATTCCAGCAGTCCCAGTTCAATAGGGGCAGCTACAGTATGGACGTGTCTACAACGTCCACCAGGTAGCAGTTCCATAGGCACCGCCCGCGATTGAGGGTACGTTTCCTATCCATGGCACTATGGGTCACGTATTGTTTGATACGGGGGATACACATTGTTTTATAGCTACACATTTTGCGAAAGCTTTAGGATTGTTAGCTATGGCAGAGAGCACAGTGACATGTGTCGATTCACCACTTGGGAGTGGGTCACTTATATTCTTTATATGATGGGGAGTGGGGGTAGAGATTGGTGGTTTGGTATTACCCGCAGACATGTTGGTATTAGATATGCATGTTCACGATGTGATTATCGGTATGGATTGGCTCGTAGCTTATAGGTCCATGATTGATTGCTTCAGCGGAAGCATTGTTTTTGCCATTCCGGGGCAAGAGATGTTTGTAGTGGCGATGCCTCGCCCAGAGGGAGGATTGACTGCTCATCTGTATTACATAGAGGAGGATACCTCTGAGGGGGTTGTGATTCCTTTAGATTCTATCCCAGTTGTCAGGGAGTATTCGGATGTGTTTCAGGAGATACCAGGCCTACCCCCCAGTCGAGAGATAGACTTTGTTATTGACCTATTGCCAGATACGAGGCCTATAGCACGCGCACCGTACCGTATGGCTCCGGCAGAGATGCGAGAGCTACGAGATCAGATAGAGCAGCTGTTAGGTCAGGGCTTTATTCGCAGGAGTACCTCACCTTGGGGCGCTCCAGTTTTGTTTGTGAAGAAGAGGGATGTTCCACTGAGATTGTGTGTGGACTACCGAGAGTTGAATAAGGTCACGATACAGAATAATTATTCGTTGCCTCGAATCGATGACTTATTCGATCAGTTGAGAGGAGCTTCTTTTTTCTCGAAGATTGACTTGAGATCGGGATACCATCAGTTGCGTATCAGGGAGGAGGATGTCTCGAAGACTGCGTTCTTATCGAGATATGGTTCTTACGAGTTTCGGGTTATGCCTTTGGGTTTAACCAACGCTCCAGCAGTGTTTATGGACTTGATGAACAGAGTGTTCAGGGATTTCCTAGATCAGTTTGTCATTGCCTTCATCGATGATATTCTGGTTTACTCCCAGACAGAGGAGGAGCACGCCGAGCATTTGAGGCAAGTTTTGCAGACATTACGTCAGAACGAGTTGTATGCAAAATATGAGAAGTGCAAGTTTTGGTTGAAGGAGGTCCAGTTTTTGGGACACATTATTTCGGAGCGGGGGATATCTGTTGATCCGGGGAAGGTATCCGCAGTGAGGGAGTGGGGACAGCCCACAATAGCAACGGAGATTCGTAGTTTCTTGGGTCTAGCAGGATACTACTGGAGGTTCATTCGGGGATTTTCGGAGATAGAGGGTCCTTTGACACATCTGACTCGTAAGGGTGTGCCATTCATCTGGAGTGATGCCTGTCAGTTGGCATTTGACGAGTTAAAGGATAAATTGACCTCATCACCTGTGTTAGCATTACCGAGACCGGGAGTTGAGTATTTAGTTTACACCGACGCATCTTTACAAGGACTTGGAGGTGTATTGCAGTAGGAGAGACAGACAATAGCTTATGCTTCCCGTAAGATTAAGACTCACGAGAAGCATTACCCCACGCATGATTTGGAGTTGGCGGCAGTGGTATTTGCCCTACGGATTTGGAGGCACTATCTTTTGGGGGAGAAGTTCCACTGTTCACGGATCATAAGACCCTACAATACCTGTTCACGCAGAAAGAGTTGAATATGCGGCAGCGTAGGTGGCTTGAGTTTGTGAAAGACTACCAGTTCGATATCCAGTATCACCCGGGTAAGGCTAACGTGGTGGCAGACGCGTTGAGCTGTAGGCCAGTAGATAAGGTGGCAGAGGTGTGGAAGGCAAAGTGGAAGGAGTTGGGACACTAGGATGCAGTGGCCCGATCTTTCATGTCTGTGATGACCGTTACACCGCAGATTCTCACGAAGGTAGTACGGGCATAGGCTAATGACTCGTTCTGTCAGGAGCAGATAGTACGATTACTAGAAGAGGGATCCGAGTCCTATACCGTTAGTTCAGACGGGGGATTACGCTTCAACGGGAGATTGGTAGTTCCGGAAGGGGAGAGATTGCGATACGAGGTGATGGCAGAGTCGAACGGCTCACGGTTCGCAGTACATCCCGGAGGGGACAAAATGTACCAAGACATGAGACGCCAGTATTGGTGGAGCGGTATGAAGAGAGATATCGCTGAGTTTGTTCCGAAATGCGCCACTTGTCAGCTTGTAAAAGTGGATCATCAGAGACTGGCAGTATTGCTACAGCCGTTGGAGGTCCCGGTGTGGATGTGGGAGAGCATATCCATGGACTTTATCACGGGGTTGTCTACGTCGCAGAGGGGTCACGACTCCGTTTGGGTAATTGTGGACAAGTTGTCCAAAGTCGCTCAATTTTTACCCGTAAGGACTGACTACACTACGGGACAGTATGCCCAGCTCTTCATTTCAGAAGTTGTGAGACTTCACAGTGTGCCCCTAAATATCGTGTCTGACAGAGGCAAGATATTTGTTTCGCGATTTTGGGAGAGTTTTCAGGAGGCCATGGGCACGAAATTGCGGTTGAGTAAGGCTTATCATCCGCAGACCGATGGGCAGATAGAGCGCACAAATCAGATGATGGAGGACATGCTACGCATGTTCATTATTGAATTTGGGGGTGGATGGGAGCAGTACCTTCCACTGGTAGAGTTTTCTTACAACAACTGCTATCAGTTCACTATTGGCATGGCTCCGTTTGAGGTGTTGTACGGTAGGCCTTGTCGTTCCCCAGCATGTTGGTTAGAGGTGGGGGACAACAAACTACTTGGGCCAGAAGTGATTCAGGATACTTCGGTAAGGATTGAATTGATTCGGAGTCGCATTCGGGTAGCTCAAGACCGGCAGAAGAGTTATGCTGATGCGAAGAGATTTTTCAGGGAGTTCCAAGTGGGCGACCAGGTTTTGCTCAGAGTATCTCCTATGAAGGGGATTATGCGTTTCGGGAAGAAGGGGAAGTTGGCACCAAGGTATGTGGGGTCGTTTCCTATTATTGAGGGGATCCGACCGGTTGCGTATAGACTTGGATTACCGGAGCATCTGCATCGGATTCATGATGTGTTTCATATTTCCTCGCTAAGGAAATACCTTAGAGATAATTTGGATCATTCTCACATTGTTGTGGAGGACATCGATCTCCAGCCGGATAGCTCCTATGAGGAGGGGCCGATTGCTATTTTGGACCGAAGCGAGAAGAAACTGCGATCAAAGATAGTTCCGTTAGTGCGTGTTCAGTGGAGACATCATAATGCCGAGGAGTCCACATGGGAGCGCAAGGATGAGATGCGCGAACGTTATCCAGAGTTGTTTTTAGCAGGTACTTTCTAGTTTCGAATTTCGGGACGAAATTCTGTTATTAGGGGGGAAGTATGTAATACCCTGTACTTTTGGCTATATTTATTTTTGGGATTAATTAATTAAATGTGAATTAATTGGAAATTAATCCGGATAAAATACTAGCGAGATGTGAGTTGGTATTTGACTATAGTGAGTATATATAATGTTATATGAATATTGAATTATGAAATTTGTCGTGAGATTGATATACGGCAATTTGGTCATTTTATTGGGACGCGTGTGACAGTCGCGTCAGGATATAAGTATTTTGATTATAAAAGTGAATTTAAAATCTATTAACCGTATGGTCGTTTTGAATGCGCCAACGCATTCGGAAGGGTCGAGATAGTCAGAAAACACTAGCCGGGGGTGTAGTTTGGGTCCCGGGGTATTTTTAGGCCATACCGGTAATATAAAGGGTATTTTGGTAATTTTGTATTTTTAGGAATTAAAAATGACGAAAATTAGAGAAGAAAATCTGATGTGGGTTTGACCCACTAAGCAACTAACCAACCCATGTTAACCCAATAAGTTACGTAGGTTATTAGAATTAGGTTCCATTACTTTCCATAAATAACCCCTAGCCACCATAGCCATTGGAGAAGAAAGCTTAGAGAGGGAGGGAAGGAGAAGGAATTCTACAGAAAATCTTTACAAAATCAACACCAAATTCAGAGACAATCGAGGCAAGTGATTTAATTTCTTTTAATTCAGAGAATGTTTCTTCCATGTTAGATAATTTGAAGATTTACAATTGTTCTTGGAAGATAAATGAAAACCCATGTTAATTGGACTTAGAACTTGAATATTGAGGACAAATTGCATGTAGAATCACAGAGAGATGATTATTCTAGTATTAATATATGTTGGATGTAACAAAAACGGATCTAGAATGGACTAATTGATGATTACAAATTCTAGGGTTTATGTTCTTGAATAATTGGGGGAAAAGTGTAGAGATTTATAAATTGATTGACGTTAGGATGAATTAATCCTTTAAAACGTGTTAGGATGTGACTATAGTATATTTAGGATTGATTAGAGACCTTAAAACAATCGTTGGGACTAATTTTAGAGGAGATTTGAGGAGTAGGAATGGTGAAAAACGAGATTTGGAAAAATCTGGGCCGAAACTGGTCCCTCGTTAGAAGACCTTCCAGGTCGTTAGAACGAGCTCGTTCGAATGAGCTTCTAACGAGTTGACCAGTCGCTTCTAACGAAAGGGAAATTCATTCGATACTTCATTCGAACGAGATCTCATTAGAAGGTACAATTCGTTCGAACGAACTGGAATCTCGTTCGAACAGCCTCGTTCGAACGAGCCTTCTAACGAGCTGGCAGTTTAGGCCTTTTTGGCCTGTTTTGATTTTGGAAGTCCCGTAAACTGGTTCGAGGGTAGAGATAACATTCCTTTGGTGATCTATTGATAGATTTGGGACTTTTGGGTTATTATGAGGAGAAAATTATATATGAGTGATTTAAATCAATGGACCGTTTGGGTTGAGATGTGACTGTCTACTACGACGTGAGAATAAATTATGGCGCGTATGATTATAAACCGGAATCGTATAAAGTGTGCAAATTATATATTGGTACTATAATGAGAATAGTACTACTATTAAACTACGGGATTACTAAGACGTGTGTTTACTTAGTATTGGTATATGATTTGTGTGTATGACATACCTACCATACTTGCTATCACGGGAGGTTTGCGTTTGATTAGGGCCCTCTAATCCTTGTGTTGCCCGGATTTTGACTGGTTACCTCGATGAATATAGGTCAGAGAAAGACTTATTGGGATGTTAATAAGTCCGCTGATCGTGGGAGCGTAGGTATGTACGTGACCCATGTGATGTGACTGTGTTCGCCTCCATTATTTGTGATGTTGTTATCTGTGAACTATTCCTAAGAGATTCGGAATATGTGATCCTTATGTACGTGATGTACCGGGATGGATAGAAGAGTATGTGTGCACCGCAGCTTAGTCTCGAGGTGCTTATATTGTATATTTATGTTGTGGAAAATATACGCTTAATAAACTGGGAACTTTCATATGGTATTGTGTGTAACTATGGAATAACATAGAAGGCTAATCTATAACGAGTTGTATTACTTTTGTATAAGAACCTGAATTTAGGTTAAGCACCTATTTAACTGAGATCGTTATAATGTTAATGGAACCGAGTAATAAGGGTAGGACCTATGACAGTCTAGCTAGATATGATGTCACTTAGCTAGTGGTTTGTGTCGTTGTAGATGGGTACTTACGTTAGGAGTCCACAGTTAGACGAGAGGTGAGAATATCATGTGAGTGCACGTCCTAACATGTACTTTGCATTTAATGTTTTAAATGTTTTTAAAGCAGTTGCAGGTTTTTAAAATATCTCCACATTCGGGCTCTGACCCGTTTACTTTCAAATCTATTTTTCTTGTAAAACCATTTTAGGTGCCCAGCCACAAGGACACCATGCATAGGATACTCATTCAGGTGACGAGCTGTAGCTGTTTGTGGAAGCTACAGGGAATTTCTTTTAGACGCTTCTACCATTTGGATTCCTGATTCAGTATTTATCAGTTGTAGGGCATGTTGCCCATTTCTATTAGAGACATCTTTCCATTTCAGTTTTTCAGACTTTGTCATGTATTGATTCAGTATTCAGTATTTCGTTACTTATTTCAGTTGTGGGATTTTTAGTGAGGAGTTTTCCTCCAGACTTTATTTACATTATTGTGATGGTTATTCTATTTACTTCGTCATGGTGAATGGTGTTATTATTATTCATTACACTTGTTGCATGTTAATCACACTTTAATTAAAATTTGGCAGCTTACATTTTAAATACTAGGTGGTTAGTGATCATTAAAATGTTTTCGACAGTGATTCTATTAACTGGACCAACTTGGTATTTTGAATTAATTTAATAAAGGAGTAGCTACCCAGTATTTAATTAGTCGTGGTGTCACAGGGGGTATCAGAGCATCAGGTTCTAGTGTCCTTTAGGATCTGTACGGCTATTATGTTTCCGCTAAGCTTTTTTTGATATAGAGCCCTATATTTTATGACTGTTGTACTCTTTTGTGTATGCTTCGTTCTTCAGCTATTTTAAGTTTATAACTGCGAACTTATAAACTTCATTCTTATTTCAGATGCATCCACGACGTGCATGACGAGTTCCCAGGGATGCAACGCCCGAACCCCAGCCCGCTCCAGTTCAGGTCATGATGAACGCCGCTAAGGTTGCAGCAATAGTAGCCCAAGCGATAAATACCGCAATTGCCATTGTTCAGCAGGCACCACCTCAGGCGCCGGTTGCCGCGCCAGTACAGGCAAATGCATTCCCGTCTTCTTGGGAGCATGTACGTGACGCTTTTGAGAAAGCGCATCTGCTAGAGTTTGCAGGTAGCTCAGATGTGTTAGTCTCGAGCCAGTGGAGGAAGGATATACAGAGGCACTTAAGGATGTATGAGTGGACGGATGTTTAGAAGAAGGTGCTAGCTACTTTCAATCTAGTTGGATCTACACTGCAGTGGTGGGAGTCTATTACCACCAGGAAGGAGAGGGATACTCTCACTATTCAGGACTTCTGGGTGCGGTTTGACCGCAAGTACTTTCCGTCGACTGTTCACACGGAAATGAGGAGGAAACTGATGAATCTGAGGCAAGAGGGTAAGACCGTGGCCGAGTATGAAGCCGAGTTCACAAATTTGTTGAATATCGTTCCGATTGAGATACCAACAGAGAAGAAGAAGATTGAGAAATTCACCGACGGGTTGACATGGAGGATCCGTCAGCATCTGTTAGGGAACCTTTCGTTGGCCACGTATTCTGATGTGGTTAACGCTGCTTTGTAACACTGCCAGGACCACCGCTTTCATATGGCTGAGGGCAAGAGGTCGGGAGAGTCTAGTCATCAGGGCAGAACTGGAGGACATGGTGCCGGTGGGGCACAATATGTTCAGGGGTAGAGACAAGGTGAGTAGGGTTCGCAGCAGGGGGATCAGAAGAGGTTCCGATCAGGGAACTACAGACAGGGACAAGGAGGTTTCCGTCAAGGCCATCAGGGTCCAAACGACCATCAGGGCCAACAGGGGCAGAATGGGCAGCAGTTTCACCAGGGCCAGCAGGGCCAACAGAGGACCGGTAACGACCACCAGGGCCGGGGACCGCAGGGGCAGAGAGGAGGGAACTTCCCAGGGAAGTGTTTTGTTTGTGGCAAGATTGGCCATAAGCGACAGGATTGTCCTGATAGGGGCAGGGCCCCACAGCAGCAGCAGCAGGGAGCTCTCTAGGAGCCACAGAGGCCTATGTTTCCCGCCGCTCTCCCCGCACCGCCACAGATTGCAGCATTTCCACCCATTCCAGTAGTCCCAGTTCAACAGGGGCAGCTACAGTATGGACGTGTCTACAACGTCCACCAGGCAGCAGTTCCATAGGCACCGCCCGCGATTGAGGGTACGTTTCCTATCCATGGCACTATGGGTCAGGTATTGTTTGATACGGGGGATACACATTGTTTTATAGCTACACATTTTGTGAAAGCTTTAGGATTGTTAGCTATGGCAGAGAGCACAGTGACGTGTGTCGACTCACCATTGGGGAGTGGGTCACTTATATTCTTTATATGCCGGGGAGTGGGGGTAGAGATTGGTGGTTTGGTATTACCCGCAGACATGTTGGTATTAGATATGCATGTTCACGATGTGATTATCGGTATGGATTGGCTCGTAGCTTATAGGGCCATGATTGATTTCTTCAGCGGAAGCATTGTTTTTGCCATTCGGGGGAAGATATGTTTGTAGTGGCGATGCCTCGCCCAGAGGGAGGATCGACAGCTCATCTGTATTACATAGAGGAGGATACCTCAAAGGAGGTTGTGATTCCTTTAGATTATATCCCAGTTTTTAGGGAGTATTCAGATGTGTTTCAGGAGATACCAGGCCTACCCCCCAGTCGAGAGATAGACTTTGTTATAGACCTATTGCCAGATACGAGGCCTATAGCACGCGCACCGTACCGTATGGCTCCGGCAGAGATGCGAGAGCTACGAGATCAGATAGAGCAGCTGTTAGGTCAGGGCTTTATTCGCAGGAGTACCTCACCTTGGGGCGCTCCAGTTTTGTTTGTGAAGAAGAGGGATGTTCCACTGAGATTGTGTGTGGACTACCGAGAGTTGAATAAGTTCACGATACGGAATAAGTATTCGTTGCCTCGAATCGATGACTTATTCGATCAGGTGAGAGGAGCTTCTTTCTTCTCGAAGATTGACTTGAGATTGGGATACCATCAGTTGCGTATCAGGGAGGAGGATGTCTCGAAGACTGCGTTCTTATCGAGATATGGTTCTTACGAGTTTCGAGTTATGCCTTTTGGTTTAACCAACGGTCCAGCAGTGTTTATGGACTTGATGAACAGAGTGTTCAGTGATTTCCTAGATCAGTTTGTCATTGACTTCATCGATGATATTCTGGTTTACTCCCAGACAGAGGAGGAGCACGCCGAGCATTTGAGGCAAGTTTTGCAGACACTACGTCAGAACGAGTTGTATGCAAAATATGAGAAGTGCGGGTTTTGGTTTAAGGAGGTCCAGTTTTTGGGACACATTATTTCCGACCGGGGGATATCTATTGATCCGGGGAAGGTATTCGCAGTGAGGGAGTGGGGACAGCCCACAACACCAACGGAGATTCCTAGTTTCTTGGGTCTAGCAGGATACTATAGGAGGTTCATTCGGGGATTTTCGGAGATAGCGGGTCCTTTGACACATCTGACTCGTAAGGGTGTGCCATTCATCTGGAGTGATGCCTGTCAGTTGGCATTTGACGAGTTAAAGGATAAATTGACCTCATCACCTGTGTTAGCATTGCCGAGACCGGGAGTTGAGTATTTAGTTTAAACCGACGCGTCTTTACAAGGACTTGGAGGTGTATTGCAGCAGGAGAGACAGGCCATAGCTTATGCTTCCCGTAAGATTAAGACTCACGAGAAGCATTACCCCACACATGATTTGGAGTTGGCGACAGTGGTATTTGCCCTACGGATTTGGAGGCACAATCTTTTTGGGGAGAAGTTCCAACTGTTCACGGATCATAAGACCCTACAATACCTGTTCACGCAGAAAGAGTTGAATATGCGGCAGCGTAGGTGGCTTGAGTTTGTGAAAGACTACCAGTTCGATATCCAGTATCACCCGGGTAAGGCTAACGTGGTGGCAGACGCGTTGAGCCGTAGGCCAGTAGATAAGGTGGCAGAGGTGTGGAAGGCAAAGTTGAAGGAGTTGGGACACCAAGATGTAGTGGCCCGATCTTTCATGTCTGTGATGACCGTTACACCGCAGATTGTCACGAAGGTAGTACGGGCACAGGCTAATGACTCGTTCTGTCAGGAGCAGATAGTACGATTACTAGCAGAGGGAGTCGAGTCCTATACCGTTAGCTCAGATGGGGGATTATGCTTCAATGGGAGATTGGTAGTTCCAGAAGGGGAGAGATTGCGATACGAGGTGATGGCAGAGTCACACGGCTCACGGTTCGTGGTACATCCCGGAGGGGACAAAATGTACCAAGACATGATACGCCAGTATTGGTGGAGCGGTATGAAGAGAGATATCGCTGAGTTTGTTTCGAAATGCGCCACTAGTCAGCTTGTAAAAGTGGATCATCAGAGACCGGCATGATTGCTACAGCCGTTGGAGGTCCCGGTGTGGATGTGGGAGAGCATATCCATGGACTTTATCACGGGGTTGCCTACGTCGCAGAGGGGTCACGACTCCGTTTGGGTAATTATGGACAAGTTGTCCAAAGTGGCTCACTTTCTACCCGTAAGGACTGACTACACTACGGGACAATATGCCAAGCTCTTCATTTCAGAAGTTGTGAGACTTCACGGTGTGCCCCTAAATATCGTGTCTGACAGAGACAAGATATTTGTTTTGCGGTTTTGGGAGAGTTTTCAGGAGGCCATGGGCACGGAATTGCGGTTGAGTAAGGCTTATCATCCGCAGACCGATGGGCAGACAGAGCTCACAAATCAGATGATGGAGGACATGCTACGCATGTTTATTATTGAATTTGGGGGTGGATGGGAGCAGTACCTTCCACTGGTAGAGTTTGCTTACAACAACTCCTATCAGTTCACTATTGGCATGGCTCCGTTTGAGGCGTTGTACGGTAGGCCTTGTCGTTCCCCAGCATGTTGGTTAGAGGTGGGGGACAACAAACTACTTGGGCCGGAAATGATTCAGGATACTTCGGCAAGGATTGAGTTGATTCGGAGTCGCATTCGGGTAGCTCAAGACCGGCAGAAGAGTTATGCTGATGCGAAGAGATTTTTCAGGGAGTTCCAAGTGGGGGACCAGGTTTTGCTCAGAGTATCTCCTATGAAGGGGATTATGAGTTTAGGGAAGAAGGGGAAGTTGGCACCGAGGTATGTGGGGTCGTTTCCTATTATTGAGTGAATCAGACCGGTTGCGTATAGACTTGGATTACCGGAGCATCTGCATCGGATTCATGATGTGTTTCATATTTCCTCGCTAAGGAAATACCTTAGAGATAATTTGGCTCATTCTCACATTGTTGTGGAGGACATCGATCTCCAGCCGGATAGCTCCTATGAGGAGGGGCCGATTGCTATTTTGGACCGAAGCGAGAGGAAACTGCGGTCAAAGATAGTTCTGTTAGTGCGTGTTCAGTGGAGACATCATAATGTCGAGGAGTCCACATGGGAGCGCGAGGATGAGATGCGCGAACGTTATCCAGAGTTTTTTTTAGCAGGTACTTTCTAGTTTCGAATTTCGGGACGAAATTCTATTATTAGGGGGGAAGTATGTAATACCCTGTACTTTTGGCTATATTTATTTTTGGGATTAATTAATTAAATGTGAATTAATTGGAAATTAATCCGGATACAATACTAGCGAGATGTGAGTTGGTATTTGACTATAGTGAGTATATATAATGTTATATGAATATTGAATTATGAAATTTGTCGTGAGATTGATATACGTCAATTTGGTCATTTTATTGGGACGCGTGTGACAGTCGCGTCAGGATATAAGTATTTTGATTATAAAAGTGAATTTAAAATCTATTAACCGTATGGTCGTTTTGAGTGCGCCAACGCGTTCGGAAGGGTCGAGATAGTCAGAAAACACTAGCCGGGGGTGTAGTTTGGGTCCCGGGGTATTTTTAGGCCATACCGGCAATATAAAGGGTATTTTGGTAATTTTGTATTTTTAGGAATTAAAAATGACGAAAATTAGAGAAGAAAATCTGATGTGGGTTTGACCCACTAAGCCACTAACCAACCCATGTTAACCCAATAAGTTACGTAGGTTATTAGAATTAGGTTCCATTACTTTCCATAAACAACCCCTAGCCACCATAGCCATTGGAGAAGAAAGCTTAGAGAGGGAGGGAAGGAGAAGGAATTCTGCAGAAAATCTTTACAAAATCAACACCAAATTCACTGACAATCGAGGCAAGTGATTTAATTTCTTTTAATTCAGAGAATGTTTCTTCCATGTTAGATAATTTGAAGATTTACAATTGTTCTTGGAAGATAAATGAAAACCCATGTTAGTTGGACTTAGAACTTGAATATTGAGGACAAATTGCATGTAGAATCACAGAGCGATGATTATTCTGGTATTAATATATGTTGGATGTAACAAAAATGGATCTAGAATGGACTAATTGATGATTACAAATTCTAGGGTTTATGTTCTTGAATAATTGGGGGAAAAGTGTAGAGATTTGTAAATTGATTGACGTTAGGATGAATTAATCCTTTAAAACGTGTTTGGATGTGACTATAGTATATTTAGGATTGATTAGAGACCTTAAAACAATCGTTGGGACTAATTTTAGAGGATATTTGAGGAGTAGAAATGGTGAAAAACGAGATTTGGAAAATTCTGGGCCGAAACTGGTCCCTCGTTAGAAGACCTTCCCAGGTCGTTCGAACGAGCTCGTTCGAATGAGCTTCTAACGAGTTGACCAGTCGCTTCTAACGAAAGGGAAATTCGTTCGATACTTCATTCGAACGAGATCTCGTTAGAACGTACAGATCGTTCGAACGAACTGGAATCTCGTTCGAACGAGCCTTCTAACGAGCTGGCAGTTTAGGCCTTTTTGGCCTGTTTTGATTTTGGAAGTCCCGTAAACTTGTTCGAGGGTAGAGATAACATTCCTTTGGTGATGTATTGATAGATTTGGGACTTTTGGGTTATTATGAGGAGAAAATTATATACGAGTGATTTAAATCAATGGACCGTTTGGGTTGAGATGTGAGTGTCTACTACGACGTGAGAATAAATTATGGCGCGTATGATTATAAATCGGAATCGTATAAAGTGTGCAAATTATATATTGGTACTATAATGAGAATAGTACTACTATTAAACTACGAGATTACTAAGACGTGTGTTTACTTAGTATTGGTATATGATTTGTGTGTATGACATACCTACCATACTTGCTATCACGGGAGGTTTGCGTTCGCTTAGGGCCCTCTAATCCTTGTGTTGCCCAGATTTAGACTGGTTACCTCAATGAATATAGGTCAGAGAAAGACTTATTGGGATGTTAATAAGTCCGCTGATCGTGGGAGCGTAGGTATGTACGTGACCCATGTGATGTGACTGTGTTCACCTCCATTATTTGTGATGTTGTTATCTGTGAACTATTCCTGAGAGATTCGGAATATGTGATCCTTATGTACGTGATGTACCGGGATGGATAGCAGAGTATGTGTGCACCGCAGCTTAGTCTCAGTGTGCTTATATTGTATATTTATGTTGTGGAAAATATACGCTTAATAAACTGGAAACTTTCATATGGTATTGTGTGTAACTATGGAATAACATAGAAGGCTAATCTATAACGAGTTGTATTACTTTTGTATAAGAACCTGAATTTAGGTTAAGCACCTATTTAACTGAGATCGTTATAATGTTAATGGAACTGAGTAATAAGGGTAGGACCTATGACAGTCTAGCTAGATATGATGTCACTTAGCTAGTGGTTTGTGTCGTTGTAGATGGGTACTTACGTTAGGAGTGCACAGTTAGACGAGTGGTGAGAATATCATGTGAGTGCACGTCCTAACATGTACTTTGCATTTAATGTTTTAAATGTTTTTAAAGCAGTTGCAGGTTTTTAAAATATCTCCACATTCGGGCTCTGACCCGTTTGCTTTCAAATCTATTTTTCTTGTAAAACCATTTTAGGTGCCCAGCCACAAGGACACCATGCATAGGATACTCATTCAGGTGACGAGCTGTAGCTATTTGTGGAAGCTACAGGGAATTGCTTTTAGACGCTTCTACCATTTGGATTCCTAATTCAGTATTTATCAGTTGTAGGGCATGTTGCCCATTTATATTAGAGACATCTTTCCATTTCAGTTTTTCAGACTTTGTCATGTATTGATTCAGTATTCAGTATTTCGTTACTTATTTCAGTTGTGGGATTTTTAGTGAGGAGTTTTCCTCCAGACTTTATTTACATTATTATGATGGTTATTCTATTTACTTCGTCATGGTGAATGGTGTTATTATTATTCATTACACTTGTTGCATGTTAATCAGACTTTAATTAAAATTTGGCAGCTTACTTTTTAAATACTAGGTGGTTAGTGATCATTAAAATGTTTTGGACAGTGATGTTATTAACTGGACCAACTTGGCATTTTGAATTAATTTAATAAAGGAGTAGCTACCCGGTATTTAATTAGTCGGGGTGTCCCACAGTACAACTCTTTGATTATGTCTGACTCTGAGTCTTTTGATGACTTTTACATGAACTTAACTGATATAGTTACTAAGTTGCATGCTAATGGTATAACTTATGATAGGAATGAAATTATCTCTAAAATCCTAAGATCATTAGCACAAAAGTTTGACAGCAAGAGGTATGTTATTGAGCAAATGAGTGATCAAAACCTTACCCCTGAGTTACTCAGTAGCAAACTTAGAACTGTGGAAATGGAATTAGACTTTAAGAAACAATTAAATCATTCTCAAAGAAAACAACCCAACTCTAACTTGAGTTTTGCCTCTAAGATACCCAAACTTGAGTCTAATTTTACCAACTCTTACTCTGATGAGGAGTGCGATATAGACAAACTAGATAATCAGATTGCCTTGATGTCTAAAAAATTTAAGAAAATTGTCAAATTTCGAAACAAACAGGCAACTAAACAAGGCAAGCCTAATTATCCTACTCTGTCTAATCCCAAACCTCATGAGAGAGGTCTTGACAAACATCCTAAGGACAACAACTCCAGACCCACTAGAGACCTTAAAAATATTGAATGTTTTAGATGTGGGAAACTAGGTCACATTGCTCACGATTGCAGAGTTAATCTGAATAAAGCCAACACACACAACAGAGCCAATATCTGTAAAACTTGGAATGATTCAAGTGACTCTGATGAAGAGGAACTTGAGTCATCTAATGTACTTGACCCTTGCATGTCCTTTTATGCTAAGATCATTTACAATGATGATATGCTTGTGTGTGATAATGATGCTCCAACTCCTGCTTGTGTGAATACTGTTTTGACTGGCCTAGATGCTTTATTGTCTGAAAATGTTGCTAGTTCTAGTTCCGTGTGTGTGAGTCAAAGTGATCTCGATAATGACGATGCAAATGGGTGCGTGAGTACTAAAACTGAATCGTTAGGGGTCACTACACACACTTCACTTAGCGACTCAGACACAGATGACCTCCCTGATATCTATACTTTGTATGCTAAAACTCTTAAAAAAGGCACTAGATTGGAGAAGACTGTTAGAGACCTAACTAAGAAATTAGATGATCTAAGTCTTATTGTGAAGTTGAATGCTGAAGAGTACACTAACCAGTGTCTGACTCATCAATCTGAAATTGAAACTTTTGATCAAAAATTAAAAGAGTTGACTAAAACTAATGAAACCCTGGAAATGAAATATAAGGGAACATTATTAGAACTGGAGGAAGCAAAAACAAAGACATCTACTGCTTTCAAAAAAATTTCTAAATTTGAAAATAATTCAAATTGTTTTACTGACTTTGTTGTTGACTCCAAAACCAATTCTGATGATAGAACCGGTATTGGATTTTGCCCTAAGAACAAACCACAAACTACAAATCTTGAACCTATTAAGTTTGTGACTGGGGACAAAAGACCAATTGAAACATGTCCAGACTTTCATTTTATTAAAAAGGAATTTGATGAAAAGCAACAAGAGAAAGACATTGGAGAGTCTAGTAATTCTAAGGCTGACACTGCACTTAAGACTAAATACGTCTGTCCTTTGATCAGAAAGGCTGATTCTACCTTTAAGACCATCCGTCCTTGGAATAGCACTACTGAACAGAATGCTGTTAAACCCATTTTTAGAAGTTTTCCTAAGGAAATTCATCCCTCAAGCAATCAATATTGCTCGTACTGTGGCATTTATGGTCATTCCTTTGAAGGTTGTTATGCTAGGCGTCTAAACACCCCTGTGTACAACACTTCTGTCTACAAGAACTTTAACTATTCTAGGCAAAATCGTAACAATTATGTCCTTCCAAGACAACCTGATAAGAACTCTAACTAAAGAAATAGAAAGACCAAAACTAAGAGTTCATTTAAGAGAAAGGCTCCCAGAAACATTCCTAAACCAAAAGCTCAAATTTTTCACAATAATCAGTTTGCTGCTCCAAATGTTTTTCGATAAAAAACTGTGTCTCGAAAATTTTATCAAATGAGGGAAAACTTGCGCAAAATTAAAACTAGAGCTATTTGGGTTAGAAAATATGATCTTTTACCCCAAATGAAGTGTAACATTGTCATCACAGCCTTAAAAGCTGAACACACTTCATCTGGTTGGTATTTAGATTCAGGATGTTCCAAACATATGACAGGAGATGAAACCAAACTTTTAAACAAAACCAGATTTGCTGGTGGGAAAGTAGTTTTTGGTGACGGAGTTTCATCTCAGATCATAGGTAAAGGAACCCTAAAAGAAGAAGGAATGCATGTTCTCGAAAATGTTCTATTAGTTAAGGGCCTTAAAGCCAACCTACTAAGTATATCACAATTTTGTGACTCTGACCATATTGTTAACTTTTCAAAGAACAATTGTAAAATTTTAAATGATAAAGGTAAATGCATTATTACCAGATTTAGAACACCTGTCAATTGTTATACTGTCAAGACTAGTTCTGAAACCTGTAACATTGTCAGAATGGATGACAATGAAATCTGGCATAATCGTATGGGTCACTTGAGTTATGATATCCTTGGTAGATTGTCTAGTCAAGAGATTGTTAGAGGAATTCCTAAAATTAAACCTATTTCAAGTGTTGTCTGTGGTCATTGCCAGGAAGGAAAAATAGTTAAGACTTCGCATAAAAAGGTTAAAGACATTCTCACCTCTAGACCTCTAGATCTCATCCATGTGGACCTTATTGGTCCTTCTAGAACTGTTAGTCTTTGTGGACACAGTTATATCCTTGTCATGGTTGATGATTTCACACGATTCACTTGGGTTGCCTTCTTGAAACAAAAATCTGACACGTTTCAGAATTTTTGGAAAATTTTACTAAGAATTGAAAATGAGAAGGACACACAAGTCAATCGCATTCGTAGTGATAGAGGGGGCGAGTTCATAGACATAGGAATAGTTGAATATTGTGACTACAACGGTTACAAACATGAATTTAGTGCCCCTAAAACTCCTCAGCAGAATGGTATTGCTGAAAGGAAAAACCGAACTCTTCAAGAGATGGCACGTGTCATGTTGCATGCCAAATCTCTACCTAAATACTTCTGGGTAGAATCTATTAGATCTTCATGTCATATCATAAATAGGGTTTACCTTAGGAAAAACTCTAAACAAACTCCTTATGAGTTGTGGTACGGTAAGAAGCCTAATCTGAAATATCTAAGAACTTTCGAAAGTCAGTGTTATGTCTGTAAAGACAGAGAACATCTGTTTAAATTCGAGACACGTGGTGATAAAGCCATCTTTTTAGGATACTCCCCAAACATTCGTGCTTATTGTATATACAATCTGCGTACTAAGGCCCTTATGGAATCGATAAATGTAATTGTAAGCGACACTATTGTCAAAAATAAGATATCTGAATCACCTATTGTGGTTGAATCTGAAAATGATTTCAAAACTGATTCACCAGAAATAGATGACTCATTACCTATTGAGAGTCCAGAAGTACCTGGATGGGTCTCTAAAGATCATCCCATTGACAACGTGGTCGGTAATCCTAATGAGCCAGTTCGTACTAGATCCCAGTTAAGAAATTATGCTAATTATGCATGTTTCGTCTCCCTTGTGGAACCGAAAAATGTTAATGAAGCATTGAATGACACACACTGGATTTCTACTATGTAGGAAGAACTTTTACAATTTGTCATTCACAATGTCTGGTATCTTGTACCACGACCTCAAAACAAAAATGTTATTGGGACACATTGGATTTTTAAGAACAAATCTGATGAACATGGGGTAATCCTTAGAAACAAAGCTAGACTAGTTGCTCAAGGCTACTCACAAATAGAAGGAATATATTTCAGCGAGACATTTGCCCCTGTCACTCGTCTTGAATCTGTTCGACTTCTTTTCGCCATAGCGTGTCACTTAAAATTCACACTTTATCAAATGGACGTCAAATCTGCCTTCCTCAATGGAATTCTGTCCGAAGAAACATATGTAGAACAACCCAAAGGGTTCATTGATCCTAAATACCCTAACCATGTCTTTCGTCTAAAAAAGGCTTTGTATGGCTTAAATCAAGCTCTTAGAGCTTGGTATGAACGCCTTTCCAACTTTTTGTTGGATAAGGGTTTTAAGAGAAGAGGAAATGACCAGACTCTCTTTGTCAAACATTTTGACAAAAACATTATTATAGCCCAAGTCTATGTAGACGACATCATTTTCGGGTCAACTTCAACATCTGAAGTTAAATCTTTTTCTGCTATAATGCATAAGGAGTTTCACATGTCCCTTATGGGGGAGCTAAAACTTTTCTTAGGATTTCAAGTGAAACAGAATTCTGATGGACTATTTGTCTCTCAAACTAAGTATGCCTTAGATCTTGTTAAGAAATTTGGTTTTGATAATGCTAAAGTTGCCAAAACGCCTATGAGTACTACTGTTAAATTATGTAAAGATGAAAATGGTAAGTCAGTTGATTCCACACTTTATCGTAGTATGATTGGTAGCCTACTCTATCTAACTGCCTCTCAACCAGACATAATGTATGTTGTATGTCTGTGTGCTCGTTACCAGAATAACCCTAAAGAGAGCCATTTATTGAGTGTAAAACGTATAATAAAGTACATAAAAGGCACTCTTAATCTTGGACTTAGGTATACTAAGGATACCTGTAGCACCATCATAGGGTATACTGATGCTGATTGGGCCGGTTGTACTGATGATAGTAAAAGTACATCAGGTGCCTATTATTATGTTGGCAATAATTTAGTTGGTTGGAGTAGCAAAAAATAGAATTGCACATCATTATCTACGGCTGAGTCCGAATATATAGCAGCAGGAAGTTGCTGTGCTCAATTGTTATGGATAAAACAAATGTTAAGCGATTATGGGATCAAAGAAGATCAGTTACAATTGTATTGTGACAATCAAAGCGCCATTAACATATCTAAAAACCCAGTTCAACACTCGCGAACTAAGCATATTAAAATAAGGCATCATTTTATTTGCGAACTTGTTGAAAATAAGGAATTAGAAATTCATTACCTGCCTACTGATCTGCAACTTGCAGACATGTTCACTAAACCTCTAGACTATAACAGATTTCTGTATTTGCGAAATTCTATAGGCATGGTATGCGCTGATTAAACTCTTAAGACCTTAAGTTTTCCCTTTGTCCATTTGAGACAAAATGGGGGAGAAATTTGAGTCTTACGGGTTCAATGTTTTGTTCACATTTCATCTAAACTTCTTGATCTTAGTGTGCATATTTGCAGGAATCTCTTCTACTGATTGTCTACCTTTTCTAGTGTAAAAAATTTGTAAATAGTTGAGTTATGTAATTTTTGACTTTCTAGGAAATGGGTAGATAGTATCTTTTGTATAGGACTAGGTTTTATTTTTTTTGGTTCCCTACGAGTTTTAAGCTAACTCAAAGGAGATTTTGTCTCATATTTCCAAAGGGGGAGATTGAAGCACCTTATACCTTTGACTTGCTTAAGTCTATACTGTATAAGTGTTCAACTAGTTTGGAAATAGTGACAAAATTGGTTGTCTATCCTAGAATCCAAAAAGCCTCAGATCTTATCTCTCTAATCCTCTTCAATGATCCATGAAAGTATAAATTGAATCACACTACACACAATTAGAAGTGCATACATGTGTTCATATTGCTTAAAATTGAGTGTGTGTTTAATTCTCCTTGAATTGGAGCTTTAATAATTTTGGGGGAATTTTTAAATATTTTTTAAACATTTTTAAATAAATGTTTTCATTAATAAAATGGGATTATAAAATTTGTGGGGTTAATATTCTATTTTGTAAACTTCATTTCTCACTCGAATGTTTGGTTGGGCAGAATATAAAAGCGTTAGAGATTTCAGGGTACCTTCTGTAATTACTTTGGACGCGTGTGTATGAGCCTCTCATATGTCAACACTTGTCATCCTCTGGGTGTACCTATTTGTGTTTCTTTTGTGAGAAGGTTGGATGGTTGATTGCTGAACGTTGGATCATCCCTAATCGAGGGTATGCATGTGTTCTTAGTTAATCCCGGTGCTATCTATTTGAACCAATCACAATCATTTTTAATCACCGCTGTTTTATAACCTTTGGATCAAGTCAAAGTTTGCAAGACTTGATCTCAGCCCTTGATTTCCCTCGAGCATCCAGAACCTTCCCTCAGCCCTATAAATACCCTCCACTTCTCAGCCTTAGAAGACTTTTGGGCATTCGTCTTTCTGTGAGAAAAAAATAAGAGAGAAGTGAGAGAGAGAGAGAGAGAGAGAAGAGAGAAAAGAAAAGAGAGAAGAGAGAGAAAGGGAAACTGTTAGCCAAACCCTAACCCTAACCCTAAACACTTCATTTTCTGAATCAAACCTTCGTATACACTTAAACCCAAACACAACCTTGAGTGTTTGAGAGAGAGAGTGGTTTGTTCTTTTGAAGCTGTAACCTCTTTGTCCTTGATCTTGTTCACAACTTAAACATTCGTGTGAAGATCTTGTTTCTTTTTCATAAAAACTTTAGATCTACACTCTGCATGTTAAATTTTCACTAGATCTGCATATTTACTACTTGATTTAAGAAAATCTTTAGTGATTTAGATTTGAAAATGTTTTATGGTTTCTGTTTTTACAAAACTTAACCCTGACCTAGTTGGATTCACACTTGGAGATTTTCAATCTCACAAATGTTTTCAAAAAGAGATTGATTAAGATCTTGACTGATTTAAAAGCGAGATATCCGTGGAATCTGGGTTATATTAAAGGTCAAAAAGGTTTTTAGTTTTGTAAGAAAGAAAGAAAACAAAATCACTGCATATAGCTTTATATGTAATTTTTATAGGACTGTCTGTAAATCTAAGTGTGTGTGAGTTCATGCATGTGAATAGGGATCACTTCACAAACAATTAACACACTACTACACTGGAAGTGTTGTGTATAAGATCAGAGATCATTGAGTCGACATAAGGAAGCTAAAGCAAAGGAAGTTAGCAAACTGGAAGAACATCATCAACAAATCAGATCTATGAGAAGTTAGAAAGACACCAAGTGGGGTATATTCCTAAACTTAGAATAGGTTGATTTGTGTGCTTGCATGTTGTATTGTTTGTAACTATTATTTGTTATTAGTGGATTTTTACTTTTGTGACTTAGAAGTCACCGTGGATGTTTCCTCTGTTGGGAGAGGTTTTACCACATTAAAAACAGTGTGTTTGATTATCTTCATCTCCTCATCTCATTCTATAAGTGTGCTGAATTTTTGAAACTGCCTTAGTTTTAAAAACTGATTACAGTATTAATTACTCTCGTACATAAGTTTCTTTGTAAACACATCTTGTTTATAATTTTATTTTCAAAAGAAAAGGGTTTCTCCAATAAACATTTCGGAGTTGCTTATACAGTTTAATCTTGTATTAAACGGCATTAGCAACGTTTTTCAAATATGGTGGTCTATCATGAAAGTTAGAGAAATAAAAATGGTGAAACCCGTAGGAAGAAGATGAACTGGGTCTGTCACTCCTTGATCGATCGATTGACCCTTGAATGTCGATCGATCGAGCAGTCGATCGATCGACCATACCCTTCGATCGATCGACCATGGCTGGACTTTAGAGAAATTTGTGAATATTTCTTTTAATTACCATCGCTTAATGGGAACCTTAGAAATGATATTTTACCTATGAGGGGACTTTAAAATTACCAGTTTGTGTATCATTAGATTTCTTCACATATGATTGAGTGGGAATTTTGGAGAAATAGACTGACGGAAGAACGGGCGATTTAGCCATATGTTGCGACTGTGAAAATTAAATTTCAGAGAGAATGAGATTTAAATTTCAGAAAAGAAATACCAATAGGTTAAATATTAAATTAGCTACTGAATTAAGAGAGGGGTAATTAGGGCCCTTAGAGTGGCGTGAATACTCGAATAAATACAATGATGAAATAAATTGTAATTTATAAGTACGGTGAATATAAGTAAAATATATTACGTAGGGGTATGATTTGTTGGGTCGGGTGTGTACCTACTAAATTATATAAAAAGTTTGGGTTAAGAGGATATTACCTAAATTAATTATGTTAGGCTCGATGTGACATTCCGAACTAACTTAAAACTATTATATATTTGGGGTCGATGATAAATGCCGAACCAAACTTGTAACTGGTGTCGCGATGAAAGAGTCCCGAACCAAAATATGTGTATATATTTATATTTTTAGATAGTTGGGGTCGATGGATTATTCCGAACCAACTTTCACTTGGGGTCGACGCATTATTCCGAACCAAGAGTCCTTTATGTGTAATAAAAGGATATGTTAGTGGTAACTAAGATTAAATACATTGTTACGTGATAACATGTATTCCTTGTGCACTATCTATTAATTTAAAATAGTAGCTAATGAAATGAAATGTAAATGTTTTAGTAATAATTTATAGCGTGATGAAATTATTACAAGAATAAGGACAACGGACAGTAAATGAGTTAAATACGGTTATGCGTAGTGTAACTAGGTAGACTAAGTATTATCGATAGTTACGTACTACGCAAGAGAGGTGAGGAAGATCAAGGGAGTGTGCGAAACCTTAATATGTGTAATCAATAACTTAATAGTGATAACTGCTTGCAAAATATTTTCAAATGTTTTGAGTACTAACTCTTGCCATGTAAATTTTTTAAAACCTTTTAGGTGCCCAGCCACAGGGACACCCAACATGATTTCATTTCAGTGATTTGGGAGCTGCAGCAAGTGTGGATGTTGCAGGGATTGTTTAGACGCTTCCTCTTTTTTTTCCAGTTCTAGTGCAGGGTCTCAGTTTTACTATTCTTAGTTGGGACATGTTGTTCCACCTTTACTATATTAGTTTATTCTAGTTATGGATTTGTAGTTGTCTTTTGGGCCGTGGTTTTCGGCAAGACTTTACCTGTTTTCAGATATTTTACAAACTGCTTATTTATATCTAGTATTTGTAATGTGGTTGTATGGTGGATGTTTTGTTTAAGAAGGATAAAATTTTACACCCGTTTAATTTCATTTAGGTGGTTAGTAAATTTAAAAGACGATCGACAGTGATGCTAAGAATGAACCATTTAAGAAACCTGTTTATATTAAAATAAGGCTTGATCACCCAAGGTTTAATTAGGCGGGGTGTCACAGATGGTATCAGAGCATCAGGTTCTAGTGTCCATAGGATCTGTATGGCTTACTACGATTCAGCATAACGTTTATTTGTATTAGAGCCCTACTATCAGGATTGTTGATTCAAAATTTCCATTGTTGCGATATCGTACTTCTGCTCTTAAATATTGTATAAACTGTGTACTTATACAATTTGAATCTTATTTCAGATGCCGCCAAGGAGACAGAGAGCAGAGAGGGCTGAAGCCAGAGAAGAGGTGAGGGAGGTTCATCAGGAGCCACAGGTACCGATACCACCACCCCCACCCGAGTTAATCTCCACCACTCAAGTTGCAGTAATAGTGGCTCAAGCAGTCGAGACATCGATGAGGGAAATGGCAGCCCACTTTCCTCAGCCCCAAGTACCTCCCCCTGTGGCACCGGTAGTGCAAGTTCCAGCAGGGCCATCTACTTGGCAACGAGTCAGGGAGACATTTCAGAAGGGACACCCACCCGAGTTTCAGGATAGTACTGATGTAGTGGAAGCGTACAACTGGAAGAAGAATATCCAGTGCCACTTGTGCATGATAGAGTGAACCGGGGTACAGGAACAGATGCTAGCCACTTTCCGTCTGTCAGGAGCGGCCCTACAGTGGTGGGAGTCAGTTACCACCACCGAGGAGAAGTATACTTTGACTATTTCTGAGTTTTGGGTGCGGTTTGACCGCAAGTATTTCCCTCCAGCAGTAGAGTCAGAGATGAGGAAGAAGTTCAGCGAAGTGGTTCAGGGAGATCTCTCAGTTGCTGACTACGAGGAAGAGTTTACCCGCTTGGCCAATTTTGTGCCAAACGAGGTGAGCAATGAAGAGAGAAAGAAGTCCAAATTTATGGAGGGCCTAACCTGGAGACTCAAACAGCATTTGATTGGTAATCCGGCATTGCTAACCTACACAAATGTCATCAATGCCGCTCTACTACACTGTCAGGATCACCGTTTTCATACTAAGGGAAATAAGAGGGGTGAGCCTAGCCAACCGGGCAAGGTGGATGGAGGTAGTGGAAGCAGCGCATCACTGCAGCAAACAGCGGGTCAGATAGGGCAGGATTCCCGACAGGGGAACTCTGCCAAGAAGTTTAAGCACGGGAGGCATCGCTTTGACCGGCAGGGCCAGCAGGGTCCTCAACAACCAGTCCCTCAGGGTCGACAGGGCCAGGGTATTCAAAATGGGGGACAACAAGGCTAAGGACGACAGGGCCAACAGGGCTAAGGACAGAGATAGTTTCAAGGTCAGTGCTTTACTTGTGTCCAGCAAGGTCACAAGAGTAGAAATTGTCCACAACAAGACAGGGCACAACAACAGGGTGCCCAACAGGGGCAACAGGAACCATTAGCCCCAGCGAAAGTACAGGCCCCACATCCAGGGCAAATGCAGTACGGGCGTGTGTTCAACATCCGTGATATTCCATTTCAGTCGGCCCCTCCAACACTGCCGACAGTTACGGGTATGTTTCCTATTCATGGGCTTGAGGGAAATATTTTGTTTGACACGGGGGCATCGCATTCGTTTATTTCCACTAGATTTGCACAGGCAGCCGGCCTATTAGAGACAGCAGATACTCATCGATGGGTAGTGGGTCCCTTATACACTCGATTTGTAAGGGTGTGGACATTATAGTCGGGAGATTTAGTCTAGCGGCGGACCTCCTAGTGCTGGACATGGAGGGATATGACGTCATCCTAGGCATGGATTGGTTGGCACATAATAGGGCAATGGTAGATTGTTATGAGAGGACCATCGTGTTGTCCATTCCGGGGCAAGAGATGTTCCTTGTGGCAATGCCACTTCCCGAGGGAGGATCGTGAACTCATTTGTATTATATTGAGGAGGAGACCTCACGTGGAGTTGTCGTTTCTCTGGACTCAATCCCAGTTGTGAGGGATTTTGAGGATGTCTTTCAGGAGATACCAGGGTTACCTCCTAAAAGGGAAATAGAGTTCGTTATTGATATAACACTGGGGACGAGAGCTATTGCCAGAGCACCATATTGCATGGATCCTTCGGAGATGCGGGAACTGAGAGAGCAGATTCAGCAGCTATTAGGACAGGGTTTCATTCGACGGATTACATCACCATGGGGTGCGCCCGTGTTGTTTGTAAAGAAAAGGGATGGTTCACTTCGTCTGTGTGTAGATTACAGAGGGCTGAACAAGGTGACGATACGTAATAAATATCCATTACCGAGGATTGACGACTTGTTTGATCAATTGAGAGGGGCTGCATACTTCTCGAAGATCAACTTGAGGTCGGGTTATCACCAATTGCGCATTTGTGAAGAGGATGTACCTAAGACCGCTTTCCTGTCACTGTACGGGTCATACGAGTTCAGAGTGATGCCTTTTGGGCTAACTAATGCGCCGGCAGTATTCATGGATCTCATGAACAGGGTTTTCAGGGACTTTTTGGATCAGTTTGTGATTGTGTTCATAGACGACATTCTAATTTACTCTCGTATGGAGGAGGAACACACAGAACACTTACGATTGGTCCTACAGACATTGCGGAACCATCAGTTGTACGCCAAATTTGAGAAGTGTGGATTTTGGCTTCGTGAGGTTCAGTTCTTAGGCCACGTCGTATCTAGCAGGGGCATTTCTGTTGACCCGAGTAAGGTATCGGCGGTGAGGGAGTGGGGGCAGCCCACGACACCGACAGAAATTCGCAGTTTCTTGGGATTGACTGGTTATTATCGTCGGTTCATCAAGGGATTCTCAAAAATTACCGGACCGTTGACGAATCTGACTCGGAAGGGAATTCCCTTCGTATGGAGTGACAGTTTCCAGTTAGCATTTGATGAATTAAAATACAAGTTGACATCAGCCCCCGTTCTTACCTTGCCTAGGAGCGGAGTGGAATACCAAGTCTATACCGATGCTTCCTTACAAGGACTTGGGGGGGTGTTACAGCAGGAGGAGAAGGCCATAGCTTATGCGTCACAAAAGCTTAAGCCACATGAGAAGAATTACCCCACCCATGACCTCGAGTTGGCAGCGGTTGTTTTTGCATTGAGGATTTGGAGATACTATCTTCTAGGCGAGCAGTTCACGCTATTCACGGATCATAAGTCATTGCAGTATCTATTCACTCAGAAGGACCTGAATATGAGGCAAAGAAGGTGGCTTGAATTCGTAAAGGACTAACAATTTGATATACAGTATCATCCTGGTAAGGCTAACGTGGTGGCAGATGCGTTAAGCAGAAGACCTACCGGGGAGTTAGTAGAAGTTTGGAAGGAGAAGTGGAGTGAGCTCCGACACGAGGATGAAATGGCGAGAGCATGCCTGGCAGTTCTAGCTATCACTTTCGAGAACGTTATGCGGGTAGTGAGGGCACAGGCAGAAGACCCATTTTGTCAGGACAAAGTACGGCAGTTACTGGCCAAGGGGGCAGAGTTCTACTCCATCAGTTCAGAGGGTGGACTACGTTTCAACGGTAGGATGATAGTACCCGAAGATGATGATTTGAGACATGCCGTTATGACAGAGTCACGCGGGTCAAAATTCTCGGTACATCCAGGTGGGGACAAAATGTACCAGGATATGCGATGAGTATATTGGTGGTCAGGTATGAAACGAGATATTGCAGAGTTTGTCTCAAGGTGTGTTACATGTCATCTCATAAAAGTTGACCATCAGAGACCTTCAGGGATGTTTCAACCACTAGAGATTCCCGTGTGGAACTGGGAGAGCATCTCAATGGACTTTATTACCGGGTTACCCACCTCCCAGAAGGGCCACGATTCCATATGGGTGATAGTGGATCGTTTGACTAAGGTCGCCCATTTCTTACCGGTTCGTACGGATTATGATACTATGCGGTACGCGCAGCTATTTATTTCAGATATTGTTAAGCTGCAGGGAGTTCCTATTAATATCGTGTCGGACCGAGATAAGATATTTGTGTCACACTTTTGGCAGAGTTTTCAGGAGGCCATGGGAACCGACTTACGGTTGAGTACGTCTTATCACCCACAGACGGACGGCCAGACGGAAAGAGTAAACCAGATGTTAGAGGACATGCTGAGAATGTGTATTCTAGATTTTAGGGGAAATTGGGAGCCATATCTTCCATTGGTGGAGTTTGCGTATAATAACTCTTACCAATTCACTATTGGCATGGCTCCATTCGAGGCGCTTTACGGGAGGCCTTGTCGTTCACCCGCTTGTTGCTTAGAGGTGGGGGATAATAGACTTTTGGGGCCAGAGATGATACAGGAGACTTCATCCAAAATAGAGTTGATTCAAGGACGTATTCGAATAGCCCAGGATAGGTAGAAAAGTTATGCTGACGTCGGCAGGAGATATGTGGAATTAGATGTGGGCGACCAGGTGTTAATTCGAGTATCTCCTATGAAAGGGGTTACGAGGTTCGACAAAAAGGGGAAGTTAGCACCGAGATATGTGGAGCCATTTCCTATCATTGAGAGAGTGGGACCGGTAGATTACAGATTGGGACTCCCAGAGCATCTTCAGTGAATACACGATGTGTTCCATGTGGCGTCACTGAAGAAATATAAGAGGAGCGAGAGAGCCTTCTGGCACATTCCACTGGAGGAGATCGATTTGCAGCCAGATGTCTCATATGAAGAAAGACCCGTGGCTATCCTGGATTATAGTGAGCGCAAACTAAGATCCAAGGTGGTACCCTTAGTGCGAGTATAGTGGGGACATCACAATATGGATGAGTCCACTTGGGAACGGGAGGAGGATATGCGAGAGCAATATCCAGAATTATTCACAGCAGGTATTTTCTAATTTTGAGGACGAAATTCCTTTTGTAAGAGGGGAAGTATGTAACACCTCGTAATTCTGTGTAATTAGGATAATACGTTTGTTTAAATTACGTGAGTAGAGTAATTTAATGTGATTACGTGAGTAGAGTAATTTATGTGATTTATTACCACGTTCGATTAAATTACGTGAGTAGAGTAATTTAAAGTGATCACGTGAGTAGAGTAATTTATGTGATTAATTACAATTTATTTAATTACGTGAGATGAGTAATTTAATGAGATATTATGTTAATAAATATGAATATTACGAGTAAAAAGTTACTAAATGTGAATAGTAAAGTTTTAATGTTTATAGGTACGATCTAGTGACTATATGGACGTACCGGAGTTATCTCAACCGAGTATCGCGCGTCGGACAAAAAAATTAAGGATGAGAGTAGAAAAATATTTAAGAGACTCAAATGATAATTTAAAGTCCACGGTTGATTCCGAAAGGGTCGAAATAGTCAAAATAGTATACCCGGGGGTACTAGTTGAGTGCCGGGTCAATTTCGGGCTAAACCGGGACCATTCGGGGGCATTTTGGTCTCTTTACAATAATGGGAAAGATGACCTACGAATTTTGAAACCCTATATCAGATTATAAGAATGGTGGCTAGGGTTAGTCAAATAGAGATACACCATAGCCATTAGAGAAGAGAGAGAGAGGCAAATTCCTAAGGCAAAAGAAGGAAGGAGGGATCATCCTAAGGAAATTTCACCACAAAGATTGTTGGGAAGGAGGATTGAAGTATCAATATCATCAACAATCACGAAATCAGACCCTACAAATCATAAGGCAAGTGGTTATTTACAAAATATTTGAGTTATAATACCCATAATTAAGCTTTAGGAAGAACATGATTTTTAAGATATTCTTGGGAAGAAACAATTGATTATGATCCATGATTGAGTAGGATCTGCATGTAGAACGTTTTTGGATTACCAAGCATGTTTATATCATAGAAATCTAGATGACAAATTCGTGAGAAAATCTGGAAATTGGATGGAAGATTTAAAGAATGCATGTTTAGGGTTCTTGAAGATTAGTGAGATTTTTGGTTAATTTGGCCCATATTTATAATGATTTTGTTGTTTTAAATCGTTAGTAATCATCCCAGAACATGTAGGAATGATTAGAAATGGTTGGTTGTGAAGATGGAGGACTATCATGAAAGTTAGAGAAATAAAAATGGTGAAACCCGTAGGAAGAAGATGAACTGGGTCTGTCACTGCTTGATCGATCAATCGACCCTTGAATGTCGATCGATCGAGCAGTCGATCGATCGACCATACCCTTCGATCGATCGACCATGGCTGAACTTTTGAGAAATTTGCGAATATTTATTTTAATTACCGTCGCTTAATGGGAACCTTAGAAATGATATTTTACCTATGAGGGGACTTTAAAATTACCAGTTGGTGTATCATTAGATTTCTTCACATATGATTGAGTGGGAATTTTGGAGAAATAGACTGACGGAAGAACGAGTGATTTAGCCATATGTTGCGACTGTGAGAATTAAATTTCGGAGAGAATGAGATTTAAATTTCAGAAAAGAAATACCAGTAGGTTAAATATTAAATTAGCTACTGAATTAAGAGAGGGGTAACTAGGGCCCTTTGAGTGGCGTGAATACTCGAATAAATACAATGATGAAATAAATTGTAATTTATAAGTACGGTGAATATAAGTAAAATATATTACGTATGGGTATGATTTGTTGGGTCGGGTCTGTACCTACTAAATTATATAAAAAGTTTGGGTTAAGAGGATATTACCTAAATTAATTATGTTAGGGTCGATGTGACATTCCGAACTAACATAAAACTATTATATATTTGGGGTCGATGATAAATGCCGAACCAAACTTGTAACTGGTGTCACGATGAAAGAGTCCCGAATTAAAATATGTGTATATATTTATATTTTTAGATAGTTGGGGTCGATGGATTATTCCGAACCAACTTTCACTTGGGGTCGACGCATTATTCCGAACCAAGAGTCCTTTATGTGTAATAAAAGGATATGTTAGTGGTAACTAAGATTAAATACATTGTTACGTGATAACATGTATTCCTTGTGCACTATCTATTAATTTAAAATAGTAGCTAATGAAATGAAATGTAAATGTCTTAGTAATAATTTATAGCGTGACGAAATTATTACAAGAACAAGGACAACGGACATTAAATGAGTTAAATACGGTTATGCGTAGTGTAACTAGGTAGACTAAGTATTATCGATAATTACGTACTACGCAAGAGAGGTGAGGAAGATCAAGGGAGTGTGCGAAACCTTAATATGTGTAATCAATAACTTAATAGTGATAACTGCTTGCAAAATATTTTCAAATGTTTTGATTACTAACTATTGCTATGTAAATTTTTTAAAACCTTTTAGGTGCCCAGCCACAGGGACACCCAGCATGATTTCATTTCAGTGATTTGGGAGCTGCAACAAGTGTGGATGTTGCAGGGATTGTTTAGACGCTTCCTCTTTTTTTTCAGTTCTAGTGCAGGGTCTCAATTTTACTATTCTTAGTTGGGACATGTTGTTCCACCTTTACTATATCAGTTTATTCTAGTTATGGATTTGTAGTTGTCTTTTGGGCCGTGGTTTTCGGCAAGACTTTACCTGTTTTCAGATATTTTACAAACTGCTTATTTATATCTAGTATTTCTAATGTGGTTGTATGGTGGATGTTTTTTTTAAGAAGGATAAAATTTGGCACCCGTTTAATTTCATTTAGGTGGTTAGTAAATTTAAAAGACGATCGACAGTGATGCTAAGAATGAACGATTTAAGAAACCTGTTTATATTAAAATAAGGCTTGATCACCCAAGGTTTAATTAAGCGGGGTGTCACAGTCGATTCAGATGGAGAAGCATTATATACAAATCTATGTTGGGGTTATTTGTATTTTTAGCAGATTATACATTGATGCGTATTTCAAAAAGAAGAGAAAGAGAAAGTTGCAGTCAAGAAATAAAGACATTTGTTCGTCTATGTGTGATACACTTTTCTCAAATATCCGCAATCCATCCATCATATCATCATCCCATCCTATCCTACCTCACCTCATCCCACATATCCCATTTCATTTCTCCCTCACCCACAAACATCATCATTTCCCCTAGGTGTTCGGGCAAATTATAGTCAATGTGGTGAATAACTCGACGTTCTCACTATAGTGGTTAACATTCTTTCATGGGATCATTTTTCTTTCTAAATGTACTTTCTTTCTCATGTGTGTGTGAGACGTTTGAACTTGCTTACATTTACTCACCTCCTCACACACAAGAGAGATACACTAACCCATATCTCGAGAGTTCGTTTAAGAGAGATATATCTCGTGAGATTTTGAAGTTGAAGCGTTGATTCAGAAAAGGTAATCTAGGAATTACTCTTATGATACTCCATCCTTTTTGACTGATTTACACACACACATTGATTTCTAGGAAGGATGTACCTTATGTATTTACTTAGCTAAACTTTTTATGCACTTCTAGCTTGTATTTCTGAAATTATTTCTCTCATGGTGGATTGTGCGATCATTCTATGTCTAATAAGAGATTGCCTAACTTTCAATGAATTATTTTAAATAAAGAATTTTGTGGGTATATTCCCTGCAAACCCTCACGAGACACAACTCGTCCTGCAGGGAAACCTATAGATTTAAAGGCTTGTTGCACATGCTAAATGCAATCGCAAGCTCCTACGAAAGTGGTACACTTTTGGTTTCTTATCTTTCTCTTTCTCTCTATATTTTTCTCGAGGACTAGCAACGCTCTGTTTGAGGGTGGTTTGATAACCAGCCAAAAGTGTACATTTTATACCCCGAATACCCCTATTTTAGTTGCTAATTCAGGACAATTTGGGTCTTATGCGCGTAAATGTTTCATTTACAGACTTGATTGTGTTTGCGGAGTTCAAAAGCTAAATTTAAGACAAATGCGCATCAAAAGGAGCTAATTTCCCTTGTCCTGTAGCCTAAACTAAGCCCAAACCTTCCCCAAAGCCCGTGTTTGTTTAGTTTTTGCCTTTTTAATTTTTTAGATTTTTATTTTGTGTTGTTTTATTTTTATGTTTTATTTTTAGAATTTTTTTAGAATTTCTAGGTTTGGTTTTCAATTTTTCTGTTTCTTTTTTATTAGTTTTTAGTTTTTAATTATCTTTATTTTTTATTAGTATTAGTTTTTTTAGGATTTCATTTATTTTTAGTTTTATTATAATTTACGTTTTAGGATTTTAGTTTTAGTTAAATAGATTTTTATTTTTATTTCTTTTTAGTCTTATTTTTTATTTGAATCTTTATTTTATTTTTAGATTTTTATTTTTATTAATTTTATTTTTTTAGTTAGTTAGTGTTATTTTTAGGTGTCCAAATTAAACACACACACACAAACTTACCTACACACAATTCCACAACCAACTCATCCTAACCCACACATACACCATAACCTATACACCCTCACACACTCTATCTATCCCCACTCAACCAACACCCACCATCTCTCACTCTCTTTCCTATCTCCAAACTCCACTAACACACAACACACCTTCAACCTCCCATTCAATGACCATTAAACCACCACATCCAACAAAACCCAAATCACACTCAACCACCTTACCCACTCACCCAACACCTCCATCCAGCCCTTCCTTTGGCGGTTTGATCAACCTGCTACAACACTTCCCTCTAGACACTCATGACCACCTAGCTCGGTCCCAAAACTCTGAACCTGGACCGGACCTTACTCTGGTGAGCTGACCTTGTAACCCCGTCGTCGTCGGAACCCCCCAAACCCAAACATGTCGCCAACGACCCATCGTCGGCTAGCCTTACCCCAACCGAACTCGCCCACGAAGCTACCTGGCAGCAAAACCCCAAATCCATACCCGACAACCCCATGCCCAAATCCGACCATAGACCCATTTCCAATGTTAACCCCTTTGACCCACTTCTCCAAACCCTTTTTACCTATGAATTCTTAACCTGCCAAATACAAAGTCAAAAATCAATTCCCATATTTAACCGACGTGTCTTTTATGCCTCTTAACCCCTTTTTCCAAATCTACCCCCAACATATTTGACCTAACTTACCCCTCTAAACCAATCTGATTTTAATCCCAATTCCCCCACTTCTCACATGTCCTCACACCTCTCAAACAACATGCACACCTTTGCCATGCTCATGTGCTCTCATACTCCCTCAAATTTATCAATACCCAATTTACCCCTAGCCTCCATGTGCACCATATAAATGGAAGAGTTGGGCCATTTTCAAGTAGGATCTTAAATTTAGTTTTTAAGCTTTTGTGTAATAAAATTCTCTCTACCCCTCTATGTTGAGTATTTGCATTTTTAGAAAATATCTCAATATAGAGGTGTGTAGTGAAATTTATCTCTAGGATGAATTCCACCCCACCCTTCTATAATGATTTTTTCGCATTTTTGCAATTATTTCAATATATATTGATGTAGTTGAATTCATCCCTTATGGGAGGTAAATTCTAATCCATTCCTTTATGTTTAGATTTTACATTTTTAGCAATTATCTCAATATAAATTAATGATCTAGAATTTATTTATTTGGATGAGTTCTAATGTATAATTTTATAATGTTAGAATTTGCATTTTTAGTAAATCTCTTTTATTATTTAATTGTCCATTATGAATTCATCCATTATATTTTTTTTTTCTAGTTTTTATTTTAGATTCAATAAATACATTCGTGAGGGATTGTTATTGAGAAAATTTTGATTGTAATTGAGAGAGTGTTGATGTAATTGAAGATTCCATTCCAATTCAAGTTTTAAATGTGTTTGATCTATTCCTCTTTAATTTCTCTTGATTTAATCATCACATGCTTTCATTTGTTTGTCTTATATTTTTGGATGATGATTATTGAGGGATAATCTCCCATTTATGGGATGTATTTTGAAGCCCTCATGAGTCCAATTTAGTTAGTTTACTTTTTAGAACAATTTTGTTTATCTCACTTTTCTTAAATTAGCTTTTACTTCTTAATTAGTAGTTATAAAAATTCGTATATAGTTACTTAATTAATAATCCCTTGAAAAATCCATAAAAACTATAAAAAGCAAAGATAGAAAAAAATAATAAAATGCAAATGATTTCACACTTTAGTCTTCTCATATTTTGTATTTCATCCCTAGATTTGGATTGACTCCCTTACTTACCCTCTATACTAGTTTTGCTATATTTTTGTAGGTTCATGGGAATTTTGATGGAAAAGGAATTCCACAACAATGACAAAATACATTAAAAATGCAATTTTTTAGCAATCAACTGGTCCAAATCATTGATTACATAAATTTCTTGAATTTCATTGTAAAATTTTGTTATATATAATTTTATTACAAATACATTAGTTATGCAAGTTTTGTTATATATAATTTTATTGTAAAGTTTCATGAATTTCACTATTTTCTTAGGCCATGTTTGCATAACTTTTGCCCTGAATTTGTACATAATATTAGTAGAATATAGCGAAGTAAATTTGATCGTTTGATTTTTATTCCGCATCCTATATCTGTGAGGGCGTTTGTAACTCCTAGTGCATGTGTGCATATATTTAATCCAATTGGGTTATAACATGCTTTATATCCAAGAATAATTATGTCCGTCTTTTGAAATTCTATGGCTAAACCAAATCTTTGATTATGCATTTCATTTTATTTCATTTTAATCTTCAACTGTTCTATTTTATTTCATTATAACCGGTATATCGAGATAGTTTAACCAACTCCTTCAAGTGTATCTCTTATTTTTAGTTAAAGTGTATCACTTTTTTATGTTGTCACAATATATTATAAATAGGGGTCATTTGCACAAGGCACGCGATCACAAATCATGAAGTTGTTAAAATTTGTAACAAGTTTGTAGAATAGGGTTATAAAAGTGTGAAATAAAGTATTTGTACCAATTTCTATTATGTTAATTGGATGATATCAAGCTTTCTGATTGAAGAAAATGGTTATGTTTTATGTTTTTTGTGCGGAAACTAGACATATCAATGGCAAAATACTAGGCACTTCTGAGGAAGAGTGTGAATTTAGAATTTATGTACAATTGACCGTTTCATTTCATTTCATTACACTTTGTTTGATATGTTTTTTTTCCATCCATCAGTTAATTGTTTCTATTTGATCGATCAAATTAGTTTCACGCTGGTGCTTATGCATTTTTCTTATTGTTATTTATCGATCTGATTATTTGTATCATATTATTGATTGAAGAGGGGTCATTTACATTTTTCGTATTTATTGTATCCCATCATCATTTTGGAACATCCCTCTCAGTCACTTAGGGTTTTCCTAATCTATAAATCCTTAAATCGGTGAGGTGTGGTACGAAGAGTACTTTATATATTGAAACCCAAATAAGATTTGATGTCCATGGGATGTGTTGAGCTTCAATTTTCAAGGTTTGTGTACATTCTTTTTTTAATTATTGAATGAATGTTAAATTTGTGTGAGATTTTGAACTCAATCTCGGGGTTATAGTTTGATTTTTTCAGTATTGCATACAACACACCCTCACTATATTAAGAGTATTTCAACTCTTTTATAAGTTAAAATAGAATTTATGCGTGATGTGTTTTTTTATTGTAGTGACGAGTAAGACATTTTTACAAGGATTCTTTAGAAGCTAATTTTTTTATCCTACATTCTTAGTTGATCAAGAGGTGTTTGTATTTTGGCGGAAAAGAAACTTATATAAATTGATTTCCTTTTTCTATTCATTTTACGGTTTCCTAATATCTAGTGTGATTCGAATTTATGCCCGTAATTTAGAGGCTTTTATTACCCCGTGCAGTGTAATTTGAGTTGATTTATCTCATATCCTTACACCGACATCTTCTACCTAGTGCATCGAGTTTCATGTATTTCTCTTACGTTTTGCAGGATATTTATGCAAGTGAAGAAAAGAGATAACTCAAAATCAAGAAAGAAGGAAAAAAAGAAAAATTAAGGGAAAAAGCGTAATTTTATATTCGCAATTTGGATGCGAAATCCAAAATAAGTTGAATACCTTGAGTCCACAAGTGGATAGAAAGAAATGACATCCCAATCCGAGTCCTGATTGCAAAGTTATGAAGCTTCAAAGTTGAGAAGAAATCAAAGGAAGCGTGAAGGAAAGATCCAGGGAGAACCGAACCGATAACAGTCAAGCAGAAACTAAGGGGATCGATTCGGTAAATTGTAAAGACCAGACTGAACCGATGATCAAGACTTATAAACGATTTGGCACACTATAATAAGGGAACTAGTTCACCCAGTAAAGAAGGAAAAAATAGAACCGGTTCGTCGAGACAAAATTTGCATTTTTTATTCATTAAAATTAGAGTTGTGCATGGTGCAAACACTTAATAAAATGTGAGAGTTATATTCTATTATAATACCAGACATTAGGGGGTTAGTTTTTACGTGGTTTTGAGAGATTATTGAAGGCAAGAACCCTAGGATTCATCTTCTTCATCAATTGTTCATCATTTACATTAAATCTAAGGTTTTTTCTTCAATATAATTATAGTTTCCTTTTTATTTCAACTTCTCTGATATTTTTGTCTTATGATTCCTTATTTTTTAATTAGAATTGTCTTTTACATGTTTTATTTCATTTTTTACCTAAAAAATATTTCATGCAATGTACATTTCATGTTTAGTCGTATTTACACCATGTTCGCCTATGTTTTTAGCCGGTTGGGGTACATGAACCCAACCTAGGTAACACATATGGACTTAAAAGTGGATAAAAAGTAATCCCTCATTCAACGGTTTGAACTTTATCAAGATAAAGAATTGTAGGCCTTTTAATTTCGTTTGCCCCATGTAACCAGAATGTTTAAGGGTGAAATTGGATTCTTGATAATTTATCATCCTCGTCAAATACAATTTTTGATTTAATATTGTGTTGTATTTAGTCCTCATATCTCGAATGCTTAGAGAGTATTTAAATTATCTTTTTGAAGCTTTTATATTCTATATAAACACTGACGGCTCGGGGGAGTGTACCCTATCTCTATTTTCTTGCATATAGTTAAAGTTTAATTTAGTTCTCTTTGAATGCACAGTTAGTTATTAATCTAATTTATGTTGCATTAGTTGATAGGTGCGATCACAAAATCATCATCTTTTCCCTTCTTTCTCTGAGTCATTCTAGGGTAAAACGTTCTTCCTATTTGTCGTCACGAGTTATCCTCCTATTTCCTGATTTCGGCACCCGGTTTACCTGATTTATACTTAAGCAAACAACTTACACTTGATTCGATAGAAGCACGCACTATAAACACTTTTAAAGTCTCTAATTCGTATCTAATATTGCATATTTTTGCCATATATCTTTATGCATTCTAGCAGTTTTACAGTCCTAAATGCCTATAATTATACTCATTAACCAGATAACCTCATATTTTGATATGTACATGCTTTGCAGGGGTTAATTGTGCTTTTGTTGGTATTGGAATGCTAAAAGTGATGATCTGTTGCATTTCGAAGAAGTTCCGTCATCGGACGCTACTTCAAGGGAATTTTAGTTAATTCACATTTCATCTCCAGCTCATGGGAATTAAATGGATACGTAGTTCATTGAGTTAGCATCGCGTGGCCATAAACGTCGCATCGTTTGGAGTCCGAATGGTGGAGTTATGACCATTTCCGTTTGCACACCTTTCCCCCCTCTTCATGAACCAAGAAGGCCAAGAAAGAGATTGTCGGTCGACCGGCCTTGGGACCCCGATCAACCGCGGTTTGAGATTATTCTTTGCAAAGGATATAGAAGGTTTTTCCTTGCTCGATCGATCGATCGACGTTTTGGGTCGATCGATCGGTCCTGCCAGATATTTGGTAATTCGTTCCTTTTCATTTCTTTATCCTTTATTTATTTTATGACTTACTATATGAACCAATTTGGTTTCTATTTTCATTATCTACATTTTTGTCTTAAATTCTATGGTTTATAGAGAGAGCTTTGCCCTACTCTCCATTTTGGGTCTTTTGCCCATTGTTTGTAAGTCAATATACTATTCATTCATCTTCTTTGTTGTAGTTTACTTATTTTAGCTTAATTTCCATTATTGCCATTAATTTGCCTTGCCTAGATTAACTTGTATTTCATTTATCTATTGCTTTCATAATTAGGTTTACTTGCTTTCTTTCATTACATGTCATTTACCATGATTTCTAGCTAATTTAATCTAAGTTGTGTCAGATTGAACTCAATTTGGGTTGACGGGTTGCTTTGCTTTGGATGGAGTTTATGGGTTTATTTCGAGGGCATTGTACTAGTTATTAGTCCTAGGAGATTTTACGGGATATATCATGTATACACCGTGCTTACGACCTTGCGTGCGTAATTTCCGGGGTATGTGAAACCCCGCTTAAATTAATAATGGGTTGTCAGCCCTATACTAAATTAAAACAGGAATCTCAAATGGATCACTCTTAGCATCAACTAACGAAACTAAAGTAAATAAGGCTAACTACCCAAAACTATAAAAGCGGATGCCAAAATTAAATAAAACATACAATGGATATCAAACCAACACTATACAACTACTAACAAAGGTAGAATGCACACAAGTACCAAGATAAAAGAAAGGGCTAGAATTAAATTAAAATGAGTACACAAAAGGAAATATACCCGAATGAGCTATAGGGTCACAGATAGTACAACATCCATACGAAAGAAATATAAACAGATCTAAATAACCCTTGGGTATAAACCCGATATACAACATGAATCCTACCTAGATTTACAAAGAAGTAGGAAGCGACTACAATCTAAATCCCGCAACAGTCCGCATCTGCTATGGGTCCCAAGACTCTGGATAGAAAGGCCTCCGGTATCCATGCGGTCGGACACCTGTAGTACACTAAATATATATATATATATATAGCAACAGAGAAATGAAAACAGGTCAGAACCCGAGGTGTAAAAATGTTTACAACAAGTGTGTTAACCATGCATAATAAATATAAATGCACTATTTCATACTTAGAGTGGAGTCACACTATCGTGAAACCCCAAACTCACCTCTCAACTATATATTGCACCTAATCGCGTCCGAAAACCTTAATTAAGTTACCCCACCCATATAAGGACATCCTATCCATACCATACGCACGGCCTATACCCACATGACCTGCCATTCTAACATAACCCAAAAATACTTTCCATTCTAATCCCACAAAAATATATATACACATATAAGCCCTTATAGGCTTAGGTTCCAATTATTACTTTAAACAAATTATAAATTTTAGTGCGACACATAACATTAAGATTTAATATAAGAGTTTATTCTCTAAATAACAAACATACAGGTATTAAGGACAAATATTTTCTCTATTCTCAACTTTGCAGTACGTTTCGTGCGTGGGGCGTCTTCCAAAGAAAAATCCAAATAAGGAACCCCCCCCCCCCCCCCCGATACACTACTCCTTGACAATGCCGATCGTAGGGATCCATTATGTCATTCACACATATCGTACTAATGCAACTACTTAATTATTGAGTACCTATATAAGGACATAACTAGAATATCTATCTACCTAACCGCAAAATGTCTCTAAATACAATCTGTCGACCTTGATAAATTAGTACACCGAAATCACCCAGGATGTACCTCATAGAAACTCCATATCCTCTTCACCTATAGGATATATACACACACACATATATATATATATATATATACTCTAAATATATACTTAAGCATTCATTAATTCCTATAACCACGTATACATAACACACATAATGTACACTCTGCAAAACACATACATAAACGGTTTTAGGATACCAAAATACTTCACCATGCTATCATCTTCCAGGGCATCACTCACATACCATCCTGGGGACCACCGGTGGGACTAAATGTCACCCACTTCGTGGTCAAAACCAAATCACAACGCATGGTAAGCGATCATAGTTCCTACCGACAAGTGAAAACGGCTCATACCCAAGGCTTCTCACCCCCCAAATAAAATCACACAATAATAAAAAGGACGACTATGACCCGGGGAATATCCACACCCTCCTCCTCAAGCCAGGGTGCTGACCCTCATCGCGCAACTTCCCATGATAGCATGTGTCGGGTATGCTTCACACCATAAGTATATATATCATTCACACTATATATATATACCAGCAATAACATCATATGTATAGATCATCACATAAGAAATATACATTCGCACCATAATTATATCCATTTAAATATATAAGTCTATCTATATATATATGCATACCCTATCTCCAATCATTATTCATCAAGTCAAATAACTAGCAATATGTATACAACTCTCGTAATACTCACCCTTATTACGACGCATACTTACTCAAAGCATTCTCCCTTATATAGTGCATCACTTGACACATATTTATCCATTTCCCTTATGACATGAATAGTCTTCCAATATATATAACATTTAGGTTACTAACTCCAAGTTTACCGTATAAAACAATAACTATAAATTCCATCGATATCCGAATACAGTTCGATATATCTAATAATAATCCCGACTATAAGTGTACACATAACTAATAGTCTGCAAACCTTAAGGTCAATCCTAAATTCATTCCATGATCCCATCAAGTATGGAAATCTCCGTTATTAATCACACATAGACATATAGTAATCCTCCCGACTAAGATTATAACCTAACATATTCGAGTGGATAACACAATCCAATTGTTCTCAATTTCCGCCTACGGTTCAAATGTTCCCGTGAACCCTTAACATTAACGCATTTTTGATTTAATCTCCAAATTCATCATTACTAAGGATATTCAACCAGTCCCTCATTGGTCTACCCGTACTATCTAAATAAAATCCTTTCACTTGAAGGATTTGATATAAAAGTCGGCCTAACAATATCACGCCATATCTTCATAACTTACTCGAAAAGTCCCTAGCGTTACACACTAGGTTAACTCATTTGTTAAACCCTAAATGGAACTCCCATCCCTAATCATTTCCCACTACATCGACGCGACAATCTCCAATGCATACGAATGTATGTTTTCCCAACTACTTCGATAAGCCCCCGCGATCATAACTTGTGAGAGACCCTCAAATAAACTCCATAACGCAACTCTCGTATCATATAAATAAGTTCCAAATCGATAAACCCAGTCGAAATGAAAAAAAAAAATCATTATAGAAAAGTTTCTCAAAACAACCATGTTTCCGAATCGATTCGGTCTCAAGGGCGAATCGATTCGCCCCAAATGCGAATCGATTCGGCCCAAAAGAACTGAGAGACTATCATAGGCTGAATCGATTCTCCTTGGGTCTGAATCGAATCGATCATATAGACCTGACACTTTTGCCTAAGCCGAATCGATTCTCTTAGGGGGCGAATCGATTCGGGTCTGCAGAACTTTGAAGGTTTCTTCTTCTTCTTCACAAAACCAACGAATTATAAACCCTAAAATCATAACTTCCAACCCCTAAACCTTCATCAAATCATGGTTGTAAGCCAATAAATCAACACAAATCTGATCCCAACCATCTCTACACCATCAAACCCATATATAAACATCAATTTCAAGATTTAATCTAAAAAATCTAGGTTTTTTATTAATACCCAAAATCCAATTCTCTTATCACAAATTATGAAATGAAATACACAAATGAAATATTTAGCAAGATTAAACACTTGGCTTGAAGTTGTAGAGGTTAAATCATCCTCGAGATCGCGTGTTGGCCAGAAATCTCCAAGCTTTCTCCTCTCTCTCTTCCTTTCTTCTTCTTTCTCTCTTCCTTTATCTTTTTCTCTTTCTCACAAATGAGATAGGCTAATTCGTAAGCCTCTTAAACCTTTAAAACATAAATCCCAGTTTTAAATGATAATACACACTTTAAATGACTCGTTTACTCGAATTCGAATCAAACTATCTTAAAAATATTTCGGAACTGAAATAAAACCCAAGGACAGTCATTTTGACTATCTCGACCCATCCGGAATCAATGGCGCACTCAAAATCGTCATTCGAAATACTTTATAACGTCCTCTATTTTTGGACTTCAATTTCCAAATTTTGAAATTCTCCAATTTAAATAAATTTTATTTCTCCTGAAAATTTAATTTCTCAGTCCCAAAAATCATGGGGTGTTACATACTTCCCCTTTACAAAAATTTTGTTTGCCAAATTTAAGTTATGACTAGGACTTCGAATCTCATCTAGTCCTTAAATCTACTCTCAAGATAACCATAACCATCACTACCAGTTCTCACATCGAACCCTCTATCTTTAAAATCAATCTAGTTAACCAAGGCTCCCATACACCTGGTTCCCAAGATCAACTCGTAAAAATAATAACCCAACTTCACTACCCTCTAAATCGTGATATAACTTTCAACAATTTTTTTTATAACAACATATTAAGTATATATAAAAGTTTGAAATTTCCAATGGTTGAACTCTTCTCAATTCCTGACATTCGTTACCTTCATGCGGGGGAGGTCTCGTAAGTGAAATCCAAACAAGTAACGCTCCCAATACACTACGGTGTAGCTATGTCAGGGATTGAGATCAATTGAACCAGGATCAAGGTTTTATAAAAGATTTTTGAATCAAATATTTTTGCTCGAAGGCCTATATAACAACATACTATAAAATAATTTAATGCATTTCGACACACCAATTAAACACCTTATGTTCTAGACACAAGGCTTCAACAAACACAATACTCTCACCAATACCTAGTTCTCAAAACTAGCACAACCATGAGCTAACTTCGCTGCTCAACAATGATCTGCCAAACTCTGAACCTCTCAGTTATACAATTCCTTTACATCACATTAAAGCATTACCAGAAGGCAAGTCCTTTCGCCGTTGGAACATCACAATTACCTTTCCTAGCCTATCTATAAAACAATAACCTTATAACCACTACTTAACAAACCATAACAATCCGCACTTTCTGAAATCAATGGAAAAAATCTCTACTAGCTCATCACGAGACAGTTTATTATCCCAAAAGATGTCGTACAAAGACCACACTTGCTCACTACTTCCTCGAAGCAAATCCTACACACACTATGGTTATAGCGGCTAACCACTCATTATACTTTAAATACGACATTCCCAATACCGCATAAAGCCTGACCTAAACCTAAAAAAAGTATTCTACCTCATACTTCCATAATCCAATTATTTCACTTCATCCTGAGTCCCTATACTCCTTCCAGGACAAGCCCTTCTTCCTAAGGCCTAATTTTCCTTAAAGAAACATCCTCTCGAAAATCTTTCCTAATCATCCTGAAGGACAAGGCGCTATTACGACCCCCGACAACTCCTTCGGTCTTATGCATCGAACCCAAGTCTCCAAACTTCTTACTCCCTCTTCTAAAAGGCGATATTCCAGACAATGGGACAACGCCACACACCTCACATCGGTAAAAGTCTCCAACACCAGGTTTCCTAACAATTATTAACGAATTTCTCAATTTAAACCTCCCAAGGGCTTCACCATTTGCTTCTCTTCAGTACTTACCTTATCGATTAAAAAATTCGCCATTCGAGTAAATTCTTCTTCTCACTTGACCACCGTCAGATCACCTTAAATCATCGCTAGAAATATCCTCTTTATCTCCGCCTGAGTCACGGAAAGAAAATACCTCCAGTCAAAGACCCAAAATCTTTTATGGGTGTTGTATCTCTTATCTTGCCCCTTCGTGGAAGACTTATTCTTGGAGACGTCTGAGATGAAAGCAACTGTGTCAGGACGTCGTTCAAGTTAATACACGTCGCAAAAGAAGATAAACATAGTGAACACAACAATCTTAATAATAGAGCTCTATATCAAAAATGCTTTCGGAAGAACGCAGAAAACCCAAAACAGATCCCAAAGATACTAGAACCTGATGCTCTGATACCATTTGTGACACCCCACTTAAATTAATAAAGGGTGGTCAGCCCTATACAATATTTAAATTGGAATCTCAAATGGATCACTCTTAGCATCAACTGACAAAACGAAAGTAAATAAGGCTAACTACCCAAAACTAAAAAAGCGGATGCCAAAATAAAATAAAACATACAATGGATATCAAACCAACACTATACAACTACTAACAAAGGTAGAATGCACACAAGTACCAAGATAAAAGAAAGGGCTAGAATTAAATTAAAATGGGTACACAAAAGGAAATATACTCGAATAAGCTATCGGGTAACAGACAATACAACATCTATACAGAATAAATATAAACAGATATAAATAACCCTTGGGTATAAACCCAGTATACAACATGAATCCTACCTAGATTTACAAAGAAGTAGGAAGCGACTGCAATCTAAATCCCGCAATAGTCTGCATCTGCTACGACTCCCAAGACTCTGGATAGAAAGGCCTACGGTATCCATGCGGTCGGACACCTATAGTACACTGTATATATATATATATATATATATATATATATATATATGGAAATGAAAACGGGTCAGAGCCCAAGGTGTAAAAATGTTTACAGCAAGTGTGTTAACCGTGCATAATAAATATAAATGCATGATTCCATAATTAGAGTGGAGTCGCACTCTCGTGAAACTCCCAACTCACCTCTCAACTACAGCGCGCACCTAATCGCGTCCTGGAACTTTAATTAAGTTACCCCACCCATATAAGGACAACCTATCAATACCATACGCACGACCTATACCCACATGACCTTCCATTCTAACATAACCCAAAAATACTTTCCATTCTAATCCCATAGAAATCTATATACACATATAAGACCTCATAGACTTAGGTTCCAATTATTAGTTTAAACCAATTATAAATTTTTGTGCGACACATAACATCAAGATTTAATATAAGAGTTTATTCTCTAAACAACAAACATACAAGTATTAAGGACAAAACTTTTCTCTACTCTCAACATTGCACTACTTTTCATGCAAGGGGAGTCTCGCAAAGCGAAATCCAAACAAAGAACCCCCCCGATACACTACTCCTTGACAATGTCGATCGTAGGGATCCATTATGTCATTCACAAATATAATACTAATGAAACTACTTAATTATTGAGTACCTATCTAAGAACATAACAAGAATCTGGATCTAACTCCTTGAGGTTGATATAACTGGAAAATGTCTCTAAATACGATCTGTCGACCTTGATAAATTAGTACACCGAAATCACACAAGATGTACCTCATAGAAACTCCATATCCTCTTCACCTATAGGATATATAAATATATATATTTTTACTCTAAATATATACTTAAGCATTCATTCATTCCTATAACCATGTATACATAACACACATGATGTACACTTTGCAATACACATACATAAACGGTTATAGGATACCAAAATACTGCACCATGCTGTCATCTTCCAGGGCATCACTCACATGCCATCCTGGGGACCACCGGTGGGACTAAATGTCACCCACTTCGTGGTCAAAACCAAATCACAACACATGGTAAGTGTTCATAGTTCCTACCGACAAGTGAGTACGGCTCATACCCAAGACTTGTCACCCCCAAATAAAATCACACAATAATAAAAAGGACGACTATGACCTGGGGAATATCCACACCACGCTCCTGATCATCGCGCAACTTCCCATGATAACATGTGCCGGCTATGATTCACACCATAAGTATATATATCATTCCCACTATATATATATATACCAATAATAACATCATATGTATAGATCATCACACAAGAAATATACATTCGCACCATAATTATACCCATTTAAATATATATGTCTCTCTATATATATGCATACCTTATCTCCAATCATTATTCATCAAGTAAAATAAGCTAGAAATATGTATACAACTCTTGTAATACTCACCCTTATTACGACGCATACTTACTCAAAGCATTCTCCCTTATACAGTGCCTCACTTGACACATATTTATCAATTTCCCTTATGACATGAATAGTCATCCAATATATATAACATTTAGGTTACTAACTCCAAGTTTACCATATATAACAATCACTATACATTCCATCTATATCCGAATACATTTTGATATATCTAATAATAATCCCGACTATAAGTGTACACATAATTAATAGTCTGCAAACTTCATTCTCAATCCTAAATTCATTACATGATCCCATCAAGTATGGAAATATCCGTTATTAATCACACATAGACATATAGTAATCCTACCGACTAACATTAAAACCCAACCTATTCGATTGGATAACACAATCCAATTGTTCTCAATTTCCACCTACAGTTCAAATGTTTCCGTGAGCCCTTAACATTAACGCATTGTAATACCCCGTATTTTTATGACTTTTAATTTTGGGGATTTATTAAATTTAATTAGAGATATTAATTTAATGTTAATCCGGAAAATTATTTAAATACTTACTAGCGTGATGAGAGTTAGTAATTATTATAATTTTGTTGTAAGTGGTGTGATTGAATTTAGTACAATTATCTCGAGAATCTAATTTGATAATTTTGGAAATTTATCGGGATGCGCTTGTGTCGTGCCGGGATTAAATTCAGATTATTAAAAGTGAATAAATTATAATTCACCCGTATGGTCATTTTTAGTGCGTCAATGTGTCCGTAAGGGTCGAGATAGTCAAAATAATCTACCCGGGGGTTTAGTTTGGGTCTCGGGGCATTTCTAGGCCTAATTAACATCCCGGGAGGGCGTTTTAGACATTTTATATTTTTGGGCATAGAAACCCACGATTTTTCTAAGGTTATATCAGATGTTATGAGTCATATTATAGGGTTAGAATAACCATAAACCAAGGACGTCCATTAGAGAGGAAGAGGAGAAGCTTTCCAAGGAGTTCTAGGCCAAGAACTCCACCGGTTGCACCGTCCTCACCGTCAAACGTTAGATCGCGCAACGAGGATCACAACCATGCAAATATTTTCCACAAATCTGAACCAAGAATTCCCAGGTAAGTATCTATCTTGCTCTATTTCAGTTAATGCTTCAATAATATTAGTCTAAGGTTGATTAGGACAAGTTTTGTGAAAGAAAAACCTATTTTAGAGACTTGAATTTGCATGGTGTATGGGTAAAAAACATATTCTGGAAATCAAATTCACATGTAGAGGTTGGACCACGAATTTGCATTAAGTTAGGAGTATAAAATCTACGAAAGGAATGGGAAGAAACTAAACAAAGAAAATATTAGGGTTCTTGATAATTTTATGGATTGTAGCCCTTTTAATTCGTTATAACTTATGAAAATGCGCATGCCTTGCGTAGAATATCAATTATTTGTGGATATAACACTTGTAGTATAAATTGTTGAGAGTTTGAAATTCAAATATGTTGGTTTGGATGATTTTGGAAGAAGATTGTCGTAACTGGTATTTCTGTAGTTTTGCTATAACTGCTTGATCGATTCGATCGACCTAAGAGCATCGATCGATCGAGCCCCTGCCATAGATCGATCGACCCCTCCTAGAAGACTCATACTCCCCTTTTTAAATGGTTGATTTCAATTTAAATGAGTAGTAATCTTTGGACATTCTTATTAAAACATTTTGGGAGATAAAGAGGATCAATAGGACTTGATAAAAATGGAGAATTTCATATATGACTAAATTAAGGTTAACGGGGAGTAAATACACTTAAGAAATAGTGTGAACATGTGTTTAAAGGGTGAGACTAGTAAGGAAGTTACGTCGTTAAAATAATACAGTACCTACTGAAATTTACACTTATGAAGATAGGATTTCATGAGTGTTACAAAACAGGTTTGGAATAATCCCATTTAAATAAGAATAAGAGATGAACCGTCATACGGGATAATCTAGTAATGTGCGATAAGAATAAATATCGAAAGTATGGGTCGTGGGTGTACCTAAAGTTGAAATGGGAATGGTAGTAAACATATATGACTGTGTTTGTGCATATACTATTACGTGTAAAAATCATGTCCGCGCTACTTGCTATCATTGAGGTTACGGCGCTAGGACAGTCTTATCTCCATGGGACCTTTATGGGGGATATCGACTTGTACCCTAGAAAATAGGAATCCTTGGTACAGGCTATCGGATCGATAGTCATGCATTCCTAAGAGACGTGAGGGTATGTACTGACCTCTTAGTGACTTGGAACTATGGTTTACCTCAATTTGTATGTGTTTTATGTTAATACAGTTCGAGAGTGATTTCGAACTAGTATTTCCCTTAGTACGAGTGATACGGGGACTTGATAGCAGAGTATGCCAGCACCATAAGTTTTATGTGGGGTGCCGATAGTATATATATATTATATGAGTGATGAATATATATATAAACTTGAAATTTGGGAGTTTTCTATTGTGACAAAAAGGTAGGTAAGTAATACATAATTATTTTAACTCGGGTATAAATGTTTAAAAAGTTTGAGGCCATATTGAGAAACTTTATAATTAATGAGGTTTACGTGAGAACTTTTCTTTTAGAAATTAATTTCCTTAATGCTAGCAATTGACGACATGAAACCTTGTGAGTAACTTAAGATAAGTTAAACTGTTGGGAGTAGTAGTACGGTAGGTGTGCACATTAAAAGAGAGGTGAGAATTTTTCAAGAGAGTGCCGCACACTAATATGATTGTTGCGTTAGCCGGTAAGCATTTTAAATACTTACTAAACTGAATTTTAAACAGTTTTACAATCGAGCTCTGACCGATTTCCTATTTTCTCTTCTCTCTTGTATATATTACAGGTGCCCAGCCACAGGGGCGTCTTGCATAGGATCCCTTGGAAGGAACATGCTACAGCTTAGGTGGGAGTTGTATTCCTCTTGCTTAGACGACCTAATTATTGATTCCACTCCTAGTTTTATTTTATCCAGTTGGGCATGTGTTGCCCTATTTCCATTATTGAGTTGGTTATATCAGAGATTGTGATTTGTTTATTTCCAGTATTTACTTTGGGATTGTTTCTATCAGGATGTTTTTCTTCTTTCCTTTAAAGTTTTAACGTTGTAATTATTAAGTTGAATGCTTAAAGTGCTTGGATTATATTTTCCAAGTCTAATCGTTGTGTGATTTTTTTTAAACCATGAATCATGAAAGGTTTTAAATATTGGTTTTAAATTAAATTTTTAGAATTGATGTCTAAAAATGGTTTTGTCACTTAGCTTAAATATTTAGGGTGTTTAATTTGAAAAGGTATTTTTGCGACAGTGATGCTAAGAATGAACCAACCATTCACCTTGGTTATAATTTAATAAAGGACTGATCACTCGGTATTTAATTAGGTGGGGTGTCACAAGTGGTATCAGAGAATCAGGTTCTAGTGTCCTTTAGGATCTGTACAACTTATTTCACTCTCAACTTAGCGTTCTTCCTATAGAGCCCTATTTTTAGGATTGTTGTATTCTTGCTTTTATGATTTCGTCTTTAGCTATTTGAGATTTGATAATAACTGTAGACTAATAAAAATTTCCTTACGTTTAAGATGCCTTTGAGATGCGCACCCAAGGATAGACGTGCCCAGGACGAGCAGCTAGTAGCTTCGGTTCAGGGAGCGATGAACACAACAGAGGTAGCCCTATCGTTGCTCAGGCGGTGAATGCCGCGTTGGTAGTAGTGCAGCAGGCCCCACCTTAGGTTCAGGCAGTGGCGCCAGTACCGTCACAGCTTCCTTCTGCATGGAAGAGAGTTAGGGATGCCTTCCATAAGGTGCATCCCCTAGAGTTTGCATGTAGTTCAGATATCATTGTAGCCAGCCAATGGAAGAAAGATATCCAGAGGCATCTGCGCATGTACGAGTGCACGAACGTATAGAAACAGCTATTGTCTTCCTTCAAGCTAGTGGGAGCCGCTTTGCATTGGTGGGAATCCACTACCACCTTGGAGGAGAAGGATATTATCACTATTCAATCATTTTGGATATGGTTTGTCAACAAATACTTTCCATCTGCCGTGCAGACTGAGATGAGGTGAAAGTTACTGAATTTGAAAAAGGAGAATTCGATGGTTGTTGAGTACGAAGAGGAGTTCAAAAAACTTCTCACTATAGTGCCAGATGAGACACCCACTGAGGGGAAGAAGACATTTTATATTTTTGGGCATACAAACCCACGATTTTTCTAAGGTTATATCAAATGGTAGGAGTCATCTTCTAGGGTTAGAATAACCATAAACTAAAGACGACCATTTGAGAGGAAGAGGAGAAGCTTTACAAGGAATTCTAGGCCAAGAACTCCACCGGTTGCACCGCCGTCACAGCCAAACGTTAGATCGCGCAACGAGGATCACAACCATGCTAATCTTTTCGACAAATCTAAACCAAGAATTCCCAGGCAAGTGTCTATCTTGCTTTATTTCAGTTAATGCTTCAATAATATTAGTCTAGGGTTGATTAGGACTAGTTTTGTGAAAGAAAAACCTATTTTAGAGACTTGAATTTGCATGGTGTATGGGTAAAAGACATATTCTAGAAATAAAATTCACATTTAGAGGTTGAACCACGAATTTGCATTAAGTTAGGAGTATAAAATCTGGGAAAGGAATGGGAAGAAACTAAACAAAGAAAATATTAGGGTTCTTGATAATTTTATGGATTGTAGCCCTTTTAATTCATTATAACTGATGAAAATCCACATGCCTTATGTAGAATATCAATTATTTGAGGATATAACACTTGTAGTGTAAATTGTTGGGAGTTTGTAAGTCAAATATGTTGGTTTGGATGATTTTGGAAGAAGATTGACGTAACTGGTATTTCTGTAGTTTTGCCATAACTGCTTGATCAATTCGATCGACCTAAGAGCATCGATCGATGGATGGATGGATCGATCGAGCCCCTGCCATAGATCGATCGACCCCTCCTACAAGACTCATACTCCCCTTTTTAAATGGTTGATTTCAATTTAAATGAGTAGTAATCTGTGGACATTCTTATTAAAACATTTTGGGAGATAAAGAGGATCAGTAGGACTTGATAAAAATGGAGCATTTCATATAAGACTAAATTAAGGTTAATTGGGAGAAAATACACTTAAGAAATAGTGGGAACATGTGTTTAAACGGTGAGACTAGTAAGGAAGTTACGTCGTTAAAATAATAGAGTACCTACTGAAATTTACACTTATGATGATTGGATTTCATGAGTGTTACAAAATAGGTTTGGGATAATCCCATTTAAATAAGAATAAGAGGCGAACCGTCATACGGGATAATCTAGTAATATGCGATAAGAATAAATATCGAAAGTATGGGTCGTGGGTGTACCTAAAGTTGAAATGGGAATGGTAGTATACATATATGACTGTGTTTGTGCATATACTATTACATGTAAAAATCATGCCCGTGCTACTTGCTATCACCGAGGTTACCGCGTTGGGATAGTCTTATCTCGATGGGACCTTTATGGGGGATATTGACTTGTACCCTAGAACATAGGAATCCTTGGTACAGGCTTCGCCTCATTTTGTATGTGTTTTGTGTTAATACAGTTCGAGAGTGATTCCGAACTAGTATTTCCCTTAGTACGAGTGATGCAGGGAATTGATTGCAGAGTATGCCAGCACCATAAATTTTATGTGGGGTGCCGATAGTATATATATATATATATATATAAACTTGAAATTTGGGAGTTTTCTATGGTGACAAAAAGGTAGGTAAGTAATACATAATTATTTCAACTCGGGTATAAATGTTTAAAAAGTTTGAGGCCATACTGAGAAACTTGATAATCAATGAGGTTTACGAGAGAACTTTGATTTTAAAAATTAATTTTCTTAATGCTAGGAATTGACGACATGAAACCTTGTCAGTAACTTAAGATAAGTTAAACTATTGGGAGTAGTAGTGCGGTAGGTGTGCACATTAGAAGAGAGGTGAGAATTTCTCAAGAGAGTGGCGCACACTAATATGATTGTTGCGTTAGCCAGTAAACATTTTAAATACTTGCTAAACTGAATTTTAAACTGTTTTACAATCGGGCTCTGACCCGTTTCCTATTTTCTCTTCTCTCTTGTATATATGTATATATTACAGGTGCCCAGCCACAGGAGCATCTTGCATAGGATCCCTTGGAAGGAACGTGCTGCAGCTTAGGTGGGAGTTGCAGGCCTCTTTCTTAGATGACCTCATTATTGATTCCAATCCTAGTTTTATTTTATCCACTTGGGCATGTGTCACCCTATTTCCATTATTCAGTTGGTTTTATTAGAGATTGTGATTTGTTTATTTCCAGTACTTATACTTTGGGATTGTTTCTCTCAGGATGTTTTTCTTCTTTCCTTTAAAGGTTTAACATTGGAATTATTTAGTTGAATGCTCAAAGTTCTTGGATTATATTTTCCATGTCTAATCGTTGTATGATTTTTTTTAAAACCGTGAATTATTAAAGGTTTTAAATATTGGTTTGAAATTAAATTTTTAGAATTGAATTCTAAAAATGGTTTTGTCACTTAGCTTAAATAATTAGGGTGTTTAATTTGAAAAGGTATTTTTACGACAGTGATGCTAAGAATGAACCAACCATTCACCTTGGTTATAATTTAATAAAGGATTGATCACCCGGTATTTAATTAGGCGGGGTGTCACACGCATTTTTTATTTAATCTCCACATTCATCATCACTAAGGATATTCAAGCTGTCCCTCGTTGGTCTACCCGTACTATCTAAGTAAAATCCTATCGCTTGAAGGATTCGATATAAAAGTTGGCCTAACAATCTCTCGCCATATCTTCACAACTTACTCAAAAAGTCCCTAGCCTTACACACTAGGTTAACTCACTTTTTAAACCCTATATGGGACTCATATCCCTAATAATTTCCCACTACATCGACGTGACAATATCCAATGCATACGAATGTATGTTTTCCGAACTACTTCGATAAGCCCCCGCGATCATAACATGTGAGAGACCCTCAAATAAAAACAAAAACGTAACTCTCGCATCATATAAATAAGTTCCAAATCGAGAAACCCAATCGAAATGGAAGAAAACTTATTCTAGAAAAGTTTCTCAAAACAACCCGATTTCTGAATCGATTCAGCCTGGCTCGAATCGATTCGGTCTCAAGGGCGAATTGATTCACCCCAAATGCGAATCAATTCGGTCCAAAGGAACTAAGATACTATCTCAGGCCGAATAGATTCGCCTTGGTTCTAAATCGATTCGGTTATACAGACCTGACACTTTTGCCTAAGCTGAATCGATTCTCTTAGGGGTGAATCGATTCGGGTTTGCAGAACTTTGAAGGTTTCTTCTTCTTCACAAAATCTATGAATTATAAACCCTAAAATCATCATTTCCAACCCTTAAACCTTCATCAAATCATGATTCTAAGCCATTAAATCAACCCAAATTTGATCCCAACCATCTCTACACTATCAAACCCATATATAAACATCAATTTCAATATTTAATCTACATAATCTAGGTTTTGATATTAATACCCAAAATCCAATTCTATTATCCAAAAATTATGAAAAGAATTACACAAATGAAACATTTAGCAAGATTAAACACTTGCCTCGAAATTGTAGAGGTTGAATCGTCCTTGAGATCGTGTGTTGGCCAGAAATCTCCAAACTTTCTCCTCTCTCTCTTTTCTTTTCTTCTTTTTCTCTCTTCCTTTCTCTTTCTCTCTTTCTCATAAATGAGATAGGCTGATCCGTAAGCCTCATAAACCTTTAAAACATAAATCCTAGTTTTAAATGATAATACACACTTTAAATGATTCGTTTACTCCAATTCGAGTCAAACTAACTCAAAAATATTCCGAAACCGAAATAAAATGCAAGGACAGTCATTTTGACTATCTCGACCCATCCGGAATCAATGGCGCACACAAAATCGTCATTTGGAATACTTTATAACGTCCTATATTTTTGGACTTTAATTTCCAAATTTTGAAATTCTCCAATTTAAATAAATTTTATTTCTCCCAAAAAATGAATTTCTCAGTCCCAAAAATCATGGGGTGTTACAGGGTATTTGTTGACGCCAAAATCTTATTAGACTTTTATGCGAATTCAGGGGTGTGATAACTCTTAATTTAACTAACTGTCGAAATGAGACACAATATTAAGAACTCATAAACCCATGTAACCATTTTATACTAATTAACTCGGGTCAAAAATATTCGACGCAACCTATAGTTTTTATTCGCTTTGCTAATCTAGTTTAAATACACTCACCTAGTTTAATCTTTTCTCTTTTATCTCTTTTCCATTTTGTTAAAATTATCTTTTACACATTTATTTTATAAGTATTAAACCGATTAATATTCTAGTAACTCACCTCTGTGGATTTTTGATACCCGGACTTGGTCGATATACTCCCTTTTTGAGTGTAGTCATAGGTTTAGGTTTTTGTATTAAGGCGGTGAACAGAAAATAATGATCGGCATTTTGACACGCGCTACTTTTCACCCTTGACCAGCCGCGTCATTAGACATTTGTGAAATTTTCTTAAATATATTTGTCATTATCTTTTATGATTACTGGAGTGGGTATGTCCTTATGTTTTTTGTGTTATAAATGTTACCAGGTAAAAATCTATGGTGAAATATTTGTTAGTACGAACTGTTTATGAATGTTATCAGTGCTTGTCAATCCTCCATCAAAAAATATTTTTATATAGATTGTTAGTCTCAACTATTTTTATGGATTTTTGGCAATCCCATTAAACATTGCTTTCATCCAAAGCAAACCGCACTGGCGTCACTAATATTACTGTTTAGGGTGCCACGTTACAATTGCACTCATGTATGTCACTTAAGAAATATTAAATTAAGTGATTATGAAGGTAGATAAATATGTCCCAACACAACCACATACAAACAAATTAAGGATCACTGGTCTTATTCTTTGCCTCATATAGTTCAATACATAGTTGTTTAACTAATAATATCAAACCTATAAACATTTTTTGGATACTTCCCTCATGTTTGCATATTAGGGGAAGTGGGTTTTTTTTTTTGCAAGGTTGCGGTCAGTGGGTGATTGAATTTTATTACAAGTATCCAGTACAGAATGTCACAGTGTCGTCGGTATGTCACCGAACAAGTGTAACACATAAATTGACACAAAATTTAAAGTATTTTGGTCCAATGTTTATGGAAAATTTTCTTTAGGGGTGGGGTAGGTAAAATTTTCCAATAGCTTTTAAAATTTCGCCTCCCCATGCTATCAAACATGCCCTAAAGATTCAAGTCCTTAAGAAAGAGAAGATGTGTGCTACAAGTTATGGGATTGTATATTTCATCAAAACAATTCAACCATTCGATGGGTGAATTGTAAATCAAAAGTTTCAATGGTTGGAACTAAACATATATATATATATATTGATTTTACATATGGTTGAGTTTTTTCACGAAATTTGGCAGAGATTGTCTCCACGGTGAGGAAATCATCTCCACCAAATTCGGTGAAAATTTTCAATCATTTACATCTCATAAGTTTTTCCCTTGAAGAGGGCTGCTGCTTTTGGATTTTTTTTGGTAATCACTCCTTTCTTTAGTAACATGTTACTCAAACTTGAATTATTCTCAGTTTATTTCCAAATATCTGGTCATGTTCATACTTATTGCTAACTTGGAGAGGTCTTTATTGAGTACTTTTCATGATCTTTGGGTATATTTGGTGCAGGATGTTATTAACTTTGAGGAGTTTTCCAGTCATATGACACATGCTGAACAACAGAATTTGCTCAAGTATTTATCTCCTGTCAATAATTCTAGACTTCTAGACAGGTTTGTATATTCATCCTCTTTCTCGTAATAGCTCGTTGTATGCTATAAGTTATGGATTTGATCTTTTGTTATTCTTTGTACATTTTTTGTAGATTTATTATATGTATGTGTAGGAAAATATCACATTTTCATGTTACATGGAAGATGAGTCATTTATATTTTTCTGGTTTCTATATTGAAGGGCCTAAGTTAAGGTAATAACTTGCAATAACTTACCTTATGTGCAAACATATGTTTTGGGTGACTAATTTGTTCTTAAATATATGAATGGATAGCTACGGTTGCTTTAGATATTAGTATTAGTTAGACTTAAACACGTGTTTGGATATCTACACCTAGCTACTGTAGCATTAAAGTTATGCTCACTAATTAAAAGATAATTGGGTAATAAACACTCTGTTACTATGCCTAACGACATTTGTTACATGTTGTGTTAGAGTTGGTGTACCATTCACAGTTTAAGGACCATATCCTTTTTAGTTTAAAAAAGTTGTAATTCATTATATGATTTGGTTTAATCTGAACATAATATATGAAATTGTGGGGTTTATGTTCTATGAAATAAAAAGGTTCCAGTTTCATTATGACAAATTTGAGTTTTATATTTGAGCACTTGTTGTATCATGTTGGACAACATGGTTATTCTAACTTTTATCTTTTTCATTCTTAGATTAATATGAAACTCTGAAATATGTTGTTTTACAAATACAAATCTGAAATACGTGGCCCTTTACATCTTCAACAATTAAAAAATGTATTTGAAGTTCGGAGAGACTTCAATCTCAATATAAATTCCATGTCAGCAAAATTTAGATTGGAACTCAACATTTTCTATTTTTGTCTTCTCAAATAAAACCGGACTCGTATCAATCACTCAAAACTATAAAATTTTCAAATGGTTTTAAAATGACAATTTCAAGTAGTAAAACTATCAGTTGAGTATATCTAATTGAAAAGGTAACACTTAAAACGGGTTAAGTAATTTTTTTGAATTGTTTAGTTTTTTGCCCGAAACTTGTCTGAACTATTATTAATGAAAAAAACACTCCTAAACTATGCATTAGGTTACAAAGACCCCCTAGGGTAAAAAAATCTTTGCAACACAGTGCATAATATTGGGAAATTTTTCAGATTGAAACTAGTTTGTCGTGTTTGTTACATAATTTTCGTAGCAGTGGGGATTTTTTCCCGAGTCAAAAATTCAATGAATATGGAAAAAATACTAAGAAAGCAATAAGATAGTGTATAATGATAGGCATAAAGTGTTTTGTTCCTTGGCTTACTTAAAACAGGGAGGTCAATATCAAGCCCCACGAGTTCAAGCAGCTTAAGCCCATTCATATCTGGCATATGGACATCATTATCACTAATAACCAAATTAGATTTCTTTTAGCTAGTTCGCAACATGTAGAGTGCCTCGTCTTCTCGATTCATTGTCTCAACTTCTCCAATTATATGCATATGAAATTTAAAGAAAACATAGGAGATTTGTGGATGTGGTCTATCAAGAAAAAGCTTGTGTCGGCCTTCCTGAGTGAACATCTATCGAATAGAATGGATAATAAGTCTTTTGGTATTTTTTAGTTTCGTCATTTTAATGAAATTTTAGTTTGTTGCTGAAGAATAAATATCTTTCTTTAGGCGTGCCATGATATAATTATGTTTAATTTCTCTAGATTCATCTGTACCGACACATATATTTATATAGGTTATGGACTATGGGCATGATAAGAAAGAAGTTACAGTTGTTTATGAACCCAAATTTTGTTGATCTAAATGAAGACTTCCTCTTAGTTGTTCCAGACGAAAAGCAGACGAAGAGGATCTTCTTGAAGAGTTATGTATGCAATGGTGAAAACTATGACAATTATACGATCTTTATGCTTTTAATAGATATCCGATATGAAAATTGTACCGTCTTTATGCTTTTAATGGTAACCCAACACGATCTTTATATATTTACATAGCTGACATCATATTTATTTTTGGTTCAATAATATAAAGCACGATAGCAATGTGGGATATTATTTACGTTATCTTGATCCATGAAAACTATAGTTTTGTATATGATATAATAGAGCTTGGACTGTTTAAGGCCTCTCTCTCATAGAGTTATATTTGTGTTATTTTGATCCATGAAAACATTAGTCAATTACTTTAGTATTAATTTTCCTCGTTTTTGTATATGTCGTACGCCTTTGATTTGATTTAATTCAATTTCACTTGTACAAGTGATCAATAATCAATAAAAGTAAATTAATACATTATAAGATAACTATTTTATCTTCTGTTGTATTATGAAACTACTCATAAGCTAAACTTTTCATCTTTCTTTTTGCAGGAGAAAAGGGAAGAAATCATTATCCATTACACACCTATGAAGTACATAACTATACTTGCAAATAAATTTTTTAAACTATTACATTACATGCCATCGTATAGAGTCCTTAAGAAATTGATTAATACCCTTCTAACTTTTTTATATCAGAAGCATAACTTTATTAGTTTATTTTTGCGAATTATGTTTATGGGTTAGTGTCTCTAAAGATTCATGAAAATGGACTTTGGGGAAAATTTGAAAGGCCGTGTAACACGTGTGAAATCTCTGTTCATGACATTTCACATTTCCCAAAAGTCAGGTTTGAAAGGTAAATATTATCTTTCATATTAGGTACTTTATGATCTTTAATTAACTACAATGAAATAAAATATTGAGTTGCGTAAGTATTTGATTAAGACATCGAGCAAATGGAACATCGTTATTACAGATATCAACTGTTCCACGTATTTTACCATCCATATAGTAAGAAAAAGGGAAAATGAAGATAATGATCCCGATCCATATTAACCTCGTATTGTTACTTTTCTTCAAGAGCTACCTGAAGGCAGTTGGTATTGTTCGCACTGCACTTATCAGATTTGCAAAAATTTAATATATTCATTGATTATAATTATAAAACATCTCATTTTTGGAGTAATTGTATTCGGCTGTTATATTCGATGCGTTTTATGAAATCACTCGATTCAGAGTGGAGGCTTAAATAAAATGTAAATGTTGACTATAGTGTCCTTATTTTTGTGGACTATTTTTTATATGTTCTTAGAATTTGAATAGTGCGATAAGAATAATTGAATTTATTTAAATTCCGGACATGATACCTATATATATAGTACTTCTTTTTTGCAGACCGATTTGTATTTTAAGAATGTAAGTCGGATATGTGTCACCTGGCGGTGAGCTCAGAAAAGAGAGAGAGTGTGCCTATAAATTAGATGATAATTTCTAGGCTCACCGCCAGGTGACGCATATCCGATCCGCACTCTTAAAATACTGATTGGTCCGCACTAGAGCAGTATATATATATATATATATATATATATATATATATATATATATATATATATATATATATATATATATTACTAATGGACCTTTGTCGTTACAAAATCAGACAAATACAAAACATGTACAATAAGGTAATCGAGGGATTATAACTTGTTGGCCTGAAAATATACCTAGGGGATGAATTTTTTGGAGTTTTGTTATGTAGAGAACAAAATATTTAAATTAATTTATGCAAGGCACGTTCTGGGAACGTTGTCTTTTAAGCAAAACGTCTCCCAATTTGGTTGAGATAAAACCACGAGTACATTATAAGTTTTATAGAATCCGCCTTTAGGATACAATGTAGTGTACGGACAGTTGTTTGATTATAACTATGTACTATTTGATCAAACCGAGAACACTATGAATTTTTAATCTGATAATACCAAAATGTAGAGGACGAACAGAGGAGAAATTAGCATTTTTCACTGTCCAAAACAGAGGCCTCAAACTCTTTTTATAGCCATTTATGTGACAGTTCTTCAACAGTCATAGCTCCTCATGTAGCGACTCGGCAACTGTTGGCTCGTACCTGTTTGGAATAGCTTTGATCTAACGGTTCAGATTAGACATCCCATTGTAAGCGAATGGGCATCCCCTACACAAAACACTACGAGTTCATCTAAAGTCTCATATCAAGTCGTTTCTGATTTTAAAACCTTTGATTAGATCGTTTAATCACAGTCGTTGATCTATTTTACTTCGTCAAAACTTTAGGCTATCACGTTCCAAGAGACGATGCGCATGTGTGATGCGCCAAGTGCGCGTAAAAGCGCACAATGAGCACTATGTCACCCAATCGCCCTTTCACGCGCCCTGTGTCACATTTACGCATGTCACGTGTCGCGATTGGTGGTGCTTAAGCACCACCGCAATGCGTAGGACCATAGCATTTTGTTTGACTTGTTAACTAAGAATCTTTGTTGTCCTTTAGTTGATATACCACTACTTTATGTTGTAATCTTCCAATGTGGGATAATGTGGGACTTTAAGCACTCCCATATCTTTCACACCCATTTTCTCATGTTTCTTCCTTCTAAAAATAAAACCCAAACTAAAAAATTAAAACACCAATTAATATAATAAAAATAACAACTAAATATTATACACTATTATATTAATTTTGAAATTTTTCCAACATTCCCCCACCAATTTCAATATACACAAGAGAGGATACAAAGGATCGATTACAAAACAATAATAGAAAACTTTTGCACTATTATTGAAATCTAGTACATAAATGAGAAGTGTCTTCCGGACTTGAACTTCCATATAGTGTAAACAATTCAAAGTTCCATCAAGGTGCTGTGGTGAACTTATCTTGAACGAAGGACCCTATGTGACAAGACGAAACTATCACGCATACTAATTTCTGAGTTTTAGAAGTGTTCTTCTAACATGCACATTTATGGCCTTGTGTTAATCCTAATTTTATGAGTGCTTTAGGAACGGTCTTTATTCCATATAAAGCGGCCACACTTTCGACACTCATATAGGTAAATCAACTTTAGTGATTCTGCGAGTCGCGCTTATATGATTTATTAAGAAATAACCTTGATCCTATAACATGCAGAAAGCCAACACTAGGCACATATGAATAGGACTTTTGTATAAAATTCCTAGTGTTCCATAACTACAATTTAACTTGTTTGTACCACATTGAACTCTATCTATATTTTCAAGATATGAGTTGGGTTCCTATTAAATATAGTTTTGTTATTTAATAGACCTTAGTCCCATTCCTTTTGAGGTGATATATATCATCTCCCTAACAAGACCTTTAGTCAGAGGATCTGCTAAATTCTTGATCGTTTTAACATAGTCGATTGTAGTTACTCCTTCCTTGAGTAATTTTCTTATAATTTGATGCATTAGACTAATGTGTCTAGATTTTCCATGGTAATTTTTGTTTGAAACTTTATAAATTATGTCTTGGTTATCACAATTTATCATAATAGAAATAGATGACTTTTCCATAAGGTAATATCATACAACACATTTCTAAGCCACACTACTTCTTTACATGCATCTGCTAGTGCTATAAATTCATATTGCATGATTGAATCTGACACACATGTTTGTTTCTTGGATCCCCAAGAGATAGCTGCTCCTCCTAGCGTTGAAATCCAACCAGTAGTTGACTTGGATTTTGATTCAAGATTATTCCAACTTGAATCACTATATCCTTCTAAAATAAATGGATATCCTATATAATGTAAGGCATAATCCAAAGTCCTCTTCAGGTATCTAAGCACACTAAAAATTGCATTCTAGTGCTCTTGTCATGGATTACTTGTAAATCTACACAAGACACTCACTAAATAAGCAATGCATGGTCTAGTGCAATGCATAGCATACATTAGACTTCCAATAATACTAGTATATTTATATTGGTCCATAGCACGCCTAGTATTTTTCATTAATTTAATACTTGGATCCACTGGTGTAGCAAATGGCTTAATTTCAAAATGATTATATCTTTTAAGAACTTTTTATATATAATGAGATTGAGATAATGCTAAAGAATTATTATTTCCCACTATTTTGATTCCTAAAATCACATCAAATTCTCCAAGAACTTTCATATCATATTTTGATGATAGAAACCTTTTGGTTTCTTCAACAATTTTGAGACTAGACCCAAATATTAACATGTCATCCACATACAAGAAAATAATAACACCAACACCATTTTCGAATTTACTATATATAAATTTATTGCCATCATTAACTTTATATCAATGGGATATTACAATATTATAAAACTTCTAATGCCATTGCATAAGAGCTTGTATATGGCCATAAAGAGATTTAACCAATTTACATACTTTATTTTCTTGGCCAGGTGAAACAAACCCTTCGGGTTGTTCCATATAAATATCTTCCTCTAAATCACCATTTAGAAAAGCAGTTTTGACATCCATTTGATGAATTAGTAAATTATGAATAGAAGCAAGAGATATTAATATCCTAATGGAAGTGATTCGAGCAACATGAGCATATGTATCAAATTAATCAATTCCTTGTTTTTGCTTATAGCCTTTAGCAACTAATCTTGCCTTAAATTTATTTATAGAATCATCCGAATTTAATTTCCTTTTAAATATCCATTTGCACCCAATAGGTTTAGCTCTAGTGGGAATATCGAAAAAGAACCCGAGTTTGATTTTAATAAATTGAGTTCATTTCGTCATTGATTGGTTCGTTCCAAAAAATAACATCCCTAGATGTTACCTGTAATAACCGTTAATTTTGAGTAATTTATTTTATATTAATTTTCCATGAGAGGTAATTATATAAAATATTGGATATTGGGATAAATATTATTTTAGGTGAATTAAAAGATAATATTTACAAGATTTTGCATATTTACTGTTATATGAATGTAAATAGCACTGTGTTATGATTAATGTTGTCGTTGTGCTTTAAACGACATTTATTGTTTAAATGAAGTTGGAACTTGAAATGATTTATATTATTATGAATGTCAATTTAGAGGGAGCGGTTAGTCCTGAAATGGTCATGATAGTCGAAATAAGTGCCATGTTGTATTTTTGGGTTCTGGACACTTTTAACAGGTTATGACTTAAATATGTAGTTACGAGTCATTTTAGGGGTATATTAACAATTAAAGAGGGACACTAATGTTAATAGAACGTTTAGGTCTTGCAACCCATTTTATTTTCTAAGTGTATACTTCCTAAACCTAGAGAGAAAGAGAAAAGAAGAGAATTGTGGAGAAAAAGAAGAGAAAGGAGAAGAATTGAAGAAATTGGGCTTGAGTTTGCATCTACAGTAAGGAAATCTGAGATTACAACCTTAAGGCAAGTTTCTAATTGCTAATATATGATTTAGGGATAATAAATTGTAGTTATGGTTGTGTATTGGTATTAATTGAACCAATATAGGGTTATAGGGAAATTGTAGTGTTTGAACCATTAAACATTGATTTAGATAGTTATTGTGTGGAATCTAGTAGTTAGAATGTATTTATGATTGTTTTGGTTGGATTAAAGATGGTTGTTGTGGGTAGATATGAGTTTGGGAAAAGTTGGAGCAATAAACTCCATAGCCAAAATTGGGCATTCTAGCTCAGGCGAATCGATTCCCCCCTAGCGAATCGATTCGCTAAAGGGGTAGGCTACAGGTCTGAGTGGACTAAATCGATTCGGCCTATCCGAATCGATTCAGCAGTTTGCAGAATGTTGGGTCCTCTTGACCGATTCGATTAGTCCTACCTGAATCGATTCTCTTTCAAGACCGAATCGATTCATCCATGGCGAATCGATTCAAAATTCCTGCTACTTTAGGTAATTTTCTAACGTAGTTATAGAACTTTTTCTTTTAGGCTTAGGACCTATGTGTAACAACCCGCGTAATTTTGGGCTATTTTAGTTAATTTCTGGAAAATGGAGGAAAATAAAGTTTTTGATAAAATTATTTTTATTGGTCAAATATGTTGGTTATTATTTTTAAAGGCGAGAATTTCAAACGGTTTCGAAAACGGAGTTAAAACGGATTTTTAAATGATTTATAAATGTTTTCAACTCTTGGAGTTGTTTTGACTTCCAACTCTTCATTTCTCTGCCTTATTTAAAGGAGTCTTTTGGATTCCAACTCTTCATTTCTTTTCATGATAAAAGGAGGTCATGGGCAACCCTTTTAACCTACTTTTGCCTCAAATTTTGGCAGCAAATATATTTTATATTCCTCTTCTTTTTATATAGACATTGGCCCTTGAGATTTATGAGTTCCAACCTTAGATTAGAGGTGTTATTAGGGCTATTTTGTTGGAGGTTCTTGGGGAAGCTTTTGTAGATCTTTTGAGTTGATCTTGATGATGTGATCATTAGTTTCTCATCATGGTTTGAGGTATGTGGTTTTACACAATATTCTCCTTAAATCTCGCGAGTGTCATTCTCTTTGAATTCTTATTTGATTGAACTCATATTTGAATTTATAAATTCATTGAAATCTGGAAAATAATTGTTAAATTATTTTGATTCATGTGGTATCATTATATTGTTGTTGAGCACATTGTCATGAGATTTTAATATGGCACGGATGTTGGGCACCCGCCAAAATTCCTGTTTCCCGGGCTATGGCTGGATAAAGCATATACGGATGTGGTGAGGCCTGGTGACCCGGTTAAAGTGTTGTTGAGAAATTATAATGATGAAATGCTATTGAGATTTTCATTTTGATTTGAATATTCGTACTCGTGTTGTTACGCTTTATTCATCTCTAACATATATTTGTTGACCATCTTTCTTGTTGTATTGTGTACTTACCCATATTTTCTTTTAGTGGCAGGTTAGAGAAGATTTTGGGGCGCTATGGAGATTGATTTTAGCGAGGATTGTTTGGGAAATATTTGTATTATTTTTATGTATAGAGCTTTGGATATTTGTATTTATTTTTCGAGTTAGATGTTGTATTTATTCGAGAGACTTATTGTATTTGAAGAATTGAGATTAGTGGATTTATATTATTGTAGGTTTATTTAGATGCTCTATACCTTGTCACTTGTGGATTTGGATTTATTTTATCGATAGTGGTGCTCCGTTATCTCTCCCCGGGTGGGCGGGGTGTTGAAGAATGGTATCAGAGCTTAGGTATACGGCAACCCTCAGGTCTTGAGTTTTGGGTTCATTGCGTGGTTAGCAATTTTTGGAGATAGAAAATTTTAGGTGATATTCGTGATAAGTTTCGAGATTAGAGGTGAGGAATTTATTTTTGGGAGACGTGATTTATTTTTGAACATTTTTAGCCTGATTTTTGAGAGTTAGGCATTCGGCGAATTTCGAGGGCAAAGTTCCATTGTTAGTGGGGAAGTGTAACAACTCGCGTAATTTTGGGCTATTTTAATTAATTTCTGAATAATGGAGGAAAATAAAGTTTTTAATAAAATTATTTTTATTGGTCAAATATGTTGGTTATTATTTTTAAAGGCGAGAATTTCAAACGGTTTTAAAAACGGAGTTAAAACGGATTTTAAAATGATTTATAAATGCTTTTAACTCTTGGAGTTGTTTTGACTTCCAACTCTTCATTTATTTGCCTTATTCAAAGGAGTATTTTGGATTCCAACTCTTCATTTCTTTTCATTATAAAAGGAAGTCATGGGCAACCCTTTTAACCTACCTTTGGCACAAATTTTGGCAGCAAATATATTTTATATTCCTCTTCTATTTATATACACATTGGCCCTTGAGATTTTTGAGTTCCAACCTTAGATTAGAGGTGTTCTTGGGGCTATTTTGTTGGAGGTTCTTGGAGAAGCTTTTGTAGATCTTTTGAGTTGATCTTGATGATGTGATCATTGGTTTCTCATCATGGTTTGAGGTATGGGTTTTTACACAATATGCTCCTTAAATCTCGCGACTATCATTCTCTTTGAATTCTTATTTAATTGAAATCATATTTGAATTGATAAATTCATTGAAATCTAGAAAATAATTGTTGAAATTATTTTGATTCATGTGGTATCATTATATTGTTGTTGAGCACGTTGTCATGAGATTTTAATATGGCACCGATGTTGGGCACCCGCCAAAATTCATATTTGTCGGGCTATGGCTTGATAAAGCATATACGGATGTGGTGAGGCCTGGTGACCCTGTTAAAGTGTTGTTGAGAAATTATAATGATGAAATGCTATTGAGATTTTCATTTTGATTTGAATATTCGTACTCGTGTTGTTACGCTTTATTCATCTCTAACATATATTTGTTGACCATCTTTCTTGTCGTATTGTGTACTTCCCCATATTTTCTTTTGGTGGCAAGTTAGCGCGGATTTTGGGGTTCTATGGATATTGATTTTAGCGAGGATTGTTTGGGAAAGATTTGTATTATTTTGATGTATAGAGCTTTGGAGATTTGTATTTATTTTTCGAGTTAGATGTTGTATTTATTCGAGACTTTTGTTGTATTTGAAGAATTGAGATTAGTGGATTTATATTATTGTGGGTTTATTTAGATGCTCTATACTTTGTCACTTGTCACTTGTGGATTTGGATTTATTTTATCGATAGTGGCACTCCGTTCGCTCTCCCCGGGCGGGCGAGGTGTTACACTATGGGCCTTCTCTTACGAAGTAAACTTAGTGTCCTAGAGTCTTATATTAGTTAGGTAACTACCCTATACTAGAAAGGGAATAGATGGGGTTATTCCAGGGATTGTAACTAGATGATAAGGTAGTTTCTTCACGTAGCAAGCTAGTTTGAGATTAGGAAATGCAAGATTATACATCGGGGGACTTTAAAGACGCGATTGAGGTATACTAGACTTGGTAGATTATAGTAACATCATTATTTCTCGGATACTAATTTGAGGGATTTATTAAACGTTGAAGTTTATAATGGTAACATTAAGCGAATATGGCTCCGGATAAAACGAAATGCATATTTTAAAATATGATTAAGTTGTGAATGAGATGCCTCTCTAAATTCTATTATAGGGGAAGTTACGCGCGTGAGGTAAAATCCCCTGGCTAGTGAATGCAGGGTGAATACAGTCCTCGGCCATAGGACCGGTTATTATGTATTGTGTGATTATTGTTCGAAGTGAGGTAATTTTGGGTGTGGTTATGACTCACTATCGAAGGTATATGGCCACTTCCCGACGTTATGCGATGTAGGATGCCCAGGTTGTCTTGTGTGATAGGCCCTGGAAGATGATAGTAATTTAGGGGCGCATCTAGTGGGAAACTAGAAAGGGCGGTCTTAGAATCATTGTATGTGTGTAATATAACTATTCATATTAAAGTGGGATATTATTAATGGCGAAGCACTTTATGAAATCAATTGCTTTGAGTACGTTTCCTAATAAGAAAGGAACAGTGAAATGAATTGCGTATAAAAGGAAATGGAATTTCAATAAGTAATATATTATCAATATTCTCCGGCATAATTGGATTGAGATCATTCTTATTGATATTGAGTTAGGTATGCTTTTAGATTGAGAAATTAAATTTCTTATCATTACTCATGATGATTAAACTATCCATAACTGTCATATATTTTATTCACTTGGTGATCATATTAAACTAGGCCCTAACCCGTTTATATCTCTTTGTTTTGCATGAATCTTATATTCAACCAGGTGTTCCACCGCAAGGATGCTTGTATTGATTTTTCTATTCCCGTGTCTTGGAGTCGTAACCCTTTGCTGATGTTATGGGATATTTGATATAGACGCTTCCATCTTTTTGTATTCTAGTTATGATCGGTTTCACTTTCGGTCGTGTTGCCCAAGTTTTGTACTTGTATTATATATGTGACACTGTACTTTAATACTCGGTGTAACCCAATTGTTTATGTCTGCTAACCGACAGCTTATCGGTTATTTTGTTGTATATAGTTGCTGATTTAATATTTTTCTTTATTTGTATCCACCTTCTTTTCGATTGGATTGTTTAAATGTTTTCTTTAACTTTCTCATAAATTATGACAATCTGTTTTTTAAAATAATGGGTGGTTATCTTGTATACTTATTGTATTATTGTGATGCTAAGAATGGCCCATCTATTATTCTTGTTATTATTGGAGTATCGGGTTGGCCACCTCTTATTTTAATAAGCAGGGTGTCACATTATCGCTTCATGAAATGTTGTCGGTTCATGTTCTATATTAAGAAAACATTTTGTTTTATTCTTAGTTTAGTTTAAATCCCCTTCAACCAAATAGATAACAAAGTCAGGCCCATATGTTTTTTCAGTTCTTTGTCCTTTACTCCTTCGCGGTTCAACGTCATCCGTTGTTTCTGAAAAAGATATTGGTTGTAAAATTTCTTTTGAATGTGAGGAGTCAATAGTCGGATTATTATTTTCTAAACCTTGATTTAAAGTACTAAACTTGGTTAGATGTTCAAAGAATTGCACATCTACCGACTCAATGATTTCTTAAGTTTCAAGATTTAAAAATCTATAAGTCGTACTGTTACTAGAGTATCCAATAAAAACACATATGTAAGTCTTATTTCCTAGTTTAGGTCTTTTAGGTTTGGGTTTTCTTATGTAAGCAAGACATCCCAAAACTTTAATACGTCTAATATTATGCTTACTATTAAACCATAGTTCGTATGGGGTAATATCCTTGTTTTTTTATTTAGAATATAACATGCTGAGAAAACCGCTTCTCCCCAAGCAATAAAGGTAAACCAAAACTGATTAACATTGCATTTATCATTTCAACTATAGTCTTATTTTTTCTTTCTGCCATTCCATTTTGTTCTGGTGTATAAGGCAGCGTGACTTGATGGATTATCCGATGAGTATTACAAAATTGAATAAACTCACTCGGGTAATATTTACCACCCCTATCGGATCGTAGGACTTTAATTTTACAATTTTTTTGAGTTTCAACTTTTGCTTTAAAAATCAGAAATTTCTCAAAAACTTCATCTTTACTTTTAAGCAAATATGTATATGTATACTTAGAGTAATCATTAATAAAAGTTAAGAAATATTTATTTCCACCACAAGTCATATTACTCTTCATATAACATACATGACTATGAATAAGATCAAGCATTTCGAATGTCCTCTCAACATATTTAAACGACTTTCTAGTTATCTTTGATTGAGCACAAATTTCACATTTAGAAAAGTTATCAAATTTACAATCCGAGATTAAGACGAGATTAGTCATATTTTTAATACTTTTATAATTCACATTGACCTAATCTACTATTCCATAAAGAAATAGACTCAACCATATCAGTAGAACTAATATCATTGATTATATTAATTTGGACCATGTCGTTACAAGAGTACCCTTTGCTAATAAATTGGCCATTCTTAGATAAGACAAACTTATCAGACTCTTACACAAGTTTGAAACCTCTCTTATTGATAAGGTTCCAAGACCCAATATTTTTACACATATCAGGTACATGAAGTACATTAATAAGAGTAAAATTCTTTCCATAACTTAATTTCAATTCCACTGTGCCTTTCCCAACTACATTAGTGCGAAAGATTATTTGCCATCTTCACTTCTTTTCCATCAATTTCTTGATATGTTTTGAATGAAGAGCGGTCTTTAAAAATGTGCACCATTGTGCCGGTATCCATCTACCATCCACTTTCATTTTTAATTGAATTTTCCTCGCATACAGTAGCAATAAGATCTTCGACATTGTTGGTTTCTTTCGGCCCTTGTTTTTCCATAAATGCCTTCTTTTTAAGAGGACATTCTCGAAAATAATGGCCCAATTTGTGACAGAAGAAAGATTTTCCCTTCTTTTTCTTATTTGTACCTTGGTTCTTGAATTTTGAATAATTCTTTGCTTTAAATTTTGAGCCTTTGGTAATCTTGGATTTTTTATTCTCAACCATTTTGGCTTTGAACAACCCTCGCCTTGTTCATCCTTTTTTTCTCGAATACGAGTATCATATTCGATACGAAGGTGATGAAGAAGGTATTCCAAGGTATAAGTCTTCTCATCATGATTGATTTTCTTCTTAAAGTCATTCTAAGAGGATGGATGTTTTGAAACTATTACCCCTACTTTAAATTAATCTTAAAGATTAAATCTTGCGGTTTTAAGGTCACCGATAATCTGTTCGAGATCATGGGCTTTTGCAACGACAAATTTATCATTACTCATTCTAAAATTCATATAGTTTGAAATCAAAAACTTACAGTTGCTCGCTTCCTTATTTTGATACTTTATCTCCAAAGCCTTCCATAATTCCTTTATCGTCAGAATTATTCGATGAGCGCTATAAACAGCGTGAGACAAATCATTGAGGATGTGTCCTCGACACATAAATTTGTCTTCTATCCTTTTCACATGTTTTTACTTTATTTCTTCGGTGTTTTCGAGTGTGGTCTCGAGATTTTGCTCAAGATTTTCATCTAGAATGTGTGCTAGTCTTAGTGATGTGAGGAAGAACATAACTTTCTCTTTCCAACGGGTGAAATTTTGGCCATCAAAAGAGTCGAGTCAGATTAAGTCTTGACTCATGACTTGGATAGATTGTGCCACTGTACCTTCCATTTGAGTGGAGTAATTAGTAAGAATTTTTGCCTAAAACTTTTGGTGTTTTGTTATGGAAAGAACGGAATATTTCAATTAATTTCTACAAGGCACGTTCTGGGAAGGCTGTCTTTTAGGCAAGATTTTTGCCAATCCGGTTGAGACAGAACCGCGAGTACACTATGGGTTTTATAGAATCTGCCTTCAGGATACAATGCAATGTACGGAAAGTTGTTTGATTCAAACTATGTACTATTTGATCAAATCGAGAAGACTTTAAAATTTTAATATGATAATGCCAAAATGTAGAGGACTAAGAGAGGAGAAATTAGCAATTTTCAGTGTTCAAAATAGAGTGCTCCAACTCTTTTTATAGCCATTTGTGTGATTGTTCTTCAACAGTCACAACTCTTCATGTAGCGACTCAGCAACCGTTGGATCGTGCCTATTTGGAACATCTTTGATCAAACGGTTCATATTGGGCATCCCATCGTAAGCGAATGGACATCCCCTACACGAAACACTACAAGTTCATTTAACGGCTCAGATCAATTCATTTCGGATTTTAAACCCTTTGATCAGATCGTTTAATCACAGTCATTGATCTATTTTACTTTGTCAAAACATTGCGCACGTGCTAAGTGCCAAGTGCGCGTCAAAGTGCGCAATGCGCCCTAAGTCGCGCAATGTGTCGCGTGTCGCGATTGGTGGTTCTTAAGCACCACTGCAATGCGTAGGATCATAGACTCTTTTTTAACTTGTCAACTAAGAATCTTAGTTGTCCTTTAGTTGATATACCACTACTTTTTGTAGTAATATTCCAATGTGGGACAATGTGGTACTTTAAGCACTCCCATATCTTTCACACCCATTTGCTCATGTTTCTTCCTTCTAAAAATAAAACCCAAACTAAAAAATTAAAACACCAATTAATATAATAAAAATAAAAACTAAATATTATATTAATATTGCAATTTATCTAACATTCCCCCACCAATTTCAATATACACAAGAGAGGATACAAAGGATCGATTACAAAACAATAAAAAAAAACTTTTGGCACTATCGCTGAAATCTAGTACATAAATGAGAAGTATCTTCCAGACTTGAACTTCCATATAGTGTAAACAATTCAAAGCTCCAACAAGGTGTTATGGTGAACTTATCTTGAACCAAGGACCCTTTGAGACGAGCCGGAACTATCACACACTGATTTCTGAGTTTTAGAAGTGCTCTTATAACATGCACATTTATGACCTTATGCTAATCCCAATTTCACGAGTTGTTTGGGAATGGTTTAGATTCCATAGAAAGCGGACACACTTTCCACACTCATATAGGTAAATCAACTTTATTGATTCTGCGAGTCACACTCATATGATTTATTAAGAAGTAACCTTCATCCTCTAACATGCATAAAACCAACACTAGGCACATAGGAATGGAACTTTTTTATAAAATTCCTAGTGTTCCATAACTATATTTTAACTTGTTTGTAACATATTGAACTCTATCTATATTTTCAATATATGAGTTGGGTTCCCATTAAATATAGTTGTGTTATTTAATATACCTTAGTCCCGTTCCTTTTGAGGTGATACATATCATCTCCCTAACAAGACCTTTAGTCAGAGGATCTACTAAATTCTTGTTCGTTTTAACATAGTCGACTATAATTACTCCTTCCTTGAGTAATTTTCTTATAATTTGATGCCTTCGACTAATGTGTGTAGATTTTTCGTTGTAAGTTTGATTCGAAACATTATAAATTGTGGCTTGTGTATTACAACTTATCATAATAGAAGGAGACAGATTTTTCCATAAAGGAATATCATACAACACATTTATAGGCCATTCTTCTTCTTTACATGCATCTTCCAGGGCTCTAAATTCAGATTGCATCATTGAAACTGACACATATATTTGTTTCTTGGATCCCTAAGAGATAGCTGCTCCTCCTAATGTAAAAATCCAACCGGTGGTTGACTTGGATTTTGATTCAAGATTATGCCAACTTGAATCATTGTATCCTTCTAAAATAGATGGATATCCTACATAATGTAAGTCATAATCCAAAGTCCTCTTTAGGTATCTAAGAACACTAGAAATTGCATTCTAGTACTTTTGTCCTGGATTACTTGTAAATATACACAAAACACTCACTTCATAAGCAATATCTGGTATAGTGAAATGCATGGCATACATTAGACTTCCAATAATACTAGCATATTTAAGGTTGTCCATAGCACGCCTAGTATTTTTCATTAATTTGATACTAGGATCCACTTGTGTAGCAACTAGATTAAGTTCAAAATGATTATATCTTTTAAGAACTTTTTCTATATAATGAGATGAAGATAATGCTAAACAATTATTCTTTCTCCCAATTTTGATTCCTAAAATCACATCAGCTTCTTCAAGATCTTTCATATTAAATTTTCATGATAGAAACCTTTAGGTTTCTTCAACATATTTGAGACTAGACCCAAATATCAACATGTCATCCACATACAAGAAAAAAATAACACCAACACCATTTTCGAATTTACTATATATACATTTTTCGGCATCATTAACTTTATATCCATGGGATATTTCAATATTATAAAACTTCTAATGCCATTGCATTGGAGCTTGTTTAAGGCCATAAAGAGATTTAACCAATTTACATACTTTCTTTTCTTGGTCAGGTAAAACAAACCCTTCGGGTTGTTCCATATAAATCTCTTCTTCTAAATCACCATTTAGAAAAGAATTTCCGACATCCTTTTGATGAATTACTAAATTATGAATAGAAGCAAGAGATATTAATATCCTAATGGAAGTGATTCGAGCAACACGAGCATATGTATCAAAGTTATCAATTCCATGTTTTTGCTTATGGACTTTAGCAACTAATCTTGCCTTAAATTTATTTATAGAACCGTCCAGATTTAATTTTCGTTTAAATATCCATTTGCACCCAGTAGGTTTATCTCCGGGGGGAATATTGGAAAGAACCCGAGCTTGATTTCAGAAAATTGAGTTCATTTCATCATTGATTGCTTCTTTCCAAAACACGACATCTCCAGATGTTACCACTTCATGAAATGTTGTCGGTTCATCTTCTATATTAAGAACACATTTTATTTTATTCTTAGTTTCATTTAAATCCCCTTACACCAAATAGATAACAAAGTCGGGCGCATATATTTTTTCAGTTCTTTGTCTTTTACTCCTTCGCGGTTCAACGTCATTCGTTGTTTCTGAAGAAGATATTGGTTGTAAAATTTCTTTTGAATGTGAGGAGTCAATAGTCGGATTATTATTTTCTAAACCTTGATTCAAATTACTAAACTTTGTTAGATGTTCAAATAATTTCACATCTACCGACTCAATGATTTCTTGAGTTTCAAGATTTAAAAATCTATAAGTCGTACTGTTACTAGAGTCTCCAATAAAAACACATTTGTAAGTCGTATTTCCTAGTTTAAGTCTTTTGGGTTCGGGTTTACTTACTATGCAGGACATCCCCAAACTTTAAGATGTCTAAGATTAGGCTTACTATTAAGCCATAGTTCGTATGGGGTAATATCCTTTTTTTCAATGGAACTCTATGTAAAATATAACATGCAGATAAAACCACTCCTCCCCAAATCGACAAACGTAAACAAGAACTAATTAACATTGCATTTATCATTTCAACTAAAGTCTTATTTTTTCTTTTCGTCGTTCCATTTTGTTGTGGCGTATAACGCATCGTGACTTGATGGATTATCCCATGAGTATTACAAAATTGAAAAAACTCACTCAGGTAATATTTACCACCCCTATCAGATCGTAGGACTTTAATTTTACGATTTTGTTGAGTTTCAACTTCTACATTAAAAAATTGAAATTTCTAGAAAACTTCATCTTTACTTTTAAGAAAATATATATATGCATACTTAGAGTAATAATTAATAAAACATAAGAAATATTTATTTCAACCACGAGTCATATTACTCTTCATATCACATACATCACTATGAATAAGATCAAGCATTTCGGATGTCCTCTCAATAGATTTAAACGACTTTCTAGTTATCTTCGATTGAGCACAAATTTCACATTTAGAAAAGTTTTCAAATTTAGAATCCGAGATTAAGCAAAGATTATTCATATTTTTAATACTTTTATAATTCACATGACTAAATCTACTATGCCATAATGAAATAGACTCAACCATATAAGAAGAACTAATATCATTAATTACATTAATTTTGATCATGCCGTTACAAGGGTACCCTTTGCCAATAATTGGTCATTCTGAGATAAGACAAACTTATCAGACTCATACACAAGTTTGAAACCTCTCTTATTGAGAAGGTCCCTAGACACAAGATTTTTACACATATCAGGTAGATGAAGTACATCAATAAGAGTAAGAGTCTTTCCAGAAGTTAATTTTAATTCCACTATTCCTTCCCAACTACATTAGTGCGAAAGATTATTTTCAATCTTCACTTGTTTTCCATAAATTTCTTTATATGTTATGAATAAAGAGCGGTTTTTTCATATGTGGACCATTGTGTTGGATTCCAGCCACCATCCACCTTTATTTTCAATTGAACCTGCTTCGCATACAGTAGCAATAAGATCTTCAATATTGTTGGTTTCCTTCGACCCTTATATTTCCTTAAATGCCTTCTTTTTAAGAAGATATTCTCGAGAATAATGTCTCAGTTTGTCACAGAAGAAACATTGTCCCTTGTTTTTCTTATTTACACCTTGGTTCTTGAATTTTGAACCATTCTTTGCTTTAAATTTTGAGTCTTTGGTAATTTTAAATTTTTTATCCTCAATCATATTGGCTTTTGAATAACCCTCACCTTTTTAATCTTTTTTTTCCTCGAATACGAGTACTATCTTCAATACGAAGGTGATGAAGAAGGGATTCCATGGTATAAGTCTTCTCATCAGGATTGATTATCTTCTTTAATCCATTCCAAGAGGATGGATGTTTTGAAACAATCACCCCTACTTGAAATTTTTCTTAAAGATTAATTCCAGCGGCTTTAAGGTCACTAACAATCTGTTGGAGTTCATGTGCTTGTGCAACGACATATTTATCATTACTCATTCTAAAATTCATGTAGTTTGAAATTATAAAACTAAGGTTGCTCGCTTATTCATTTTTATACTTTATCTCCAAAGCCTTCCATAATTCCTTTATTGTCAGAATCATTCGATGAGCGCTATAAATAGTTTGAGACAAAGCATTGAGGATGTGTTCTCGACACATAAATTCGTCTTCTTTCCTCTTCACACATTATTGCTTTATTTATTCGGTGTCTTCGGGTGTGGGCTCGGCAATTTTATCAAGATTGTCATCTAGAATGTATGCTAGTTTTAGTGATGCGAGGAAGAACAATACTTTCTCTTTCCAATGGGTGAAATTTCCATCATCAAAACGGTCGAGTCGGATTAAGTCTTGACTCATGACTTGGATAGATTGTGCCACTGTTCCTTCCATTTGAGTGGATTAATTAGTTAGACTTTTTTCTTAAAACTTTTGGAGTTTTGTTATGTAAAGAAAAAAATATTTAAATCAATTTCTGCAAGGCACGTTTTGGGGACGCTGTCTTTTAGGAAAAATCTCTCCTAATCCGGTTGAGATAGAATCGCGAGTACACTATGGGTTTTATAGAATCTGCCTTCGGGATACAATGAAATGTATGTACAGTTGTTTGATTCAAACTATGTACTGTTTCATCAAACTGAGAACACTCTAAATTTGTAATCTGATAATGTCAAAATGTAGAGGATGAACAGAGGAGAAATTAACAAATTTCAATGTCCAAAACAGAGTTCTGGAACTCTTTTTATAGCCATTTCTATGATTGTTCTTCAACAGTCACATCTCTTCACATAACGACTCAGCAGCCATTGGATCGTGCCCGTTTGGAACATCTTCGATCTAACTATTTATATTAGGCATCCCATCGTAAGCGAATGGACATCCCCTACATGAAACACTATGAGTTCATCTAACGACTCAGATCAAGTCGTTTCAGATTTTAAATCCTTTGATCAAATCGTTTAATAACAGTCGTTGATCTGTTTTACTTTGTCAAAACTTTAGGCTCCCACGATCCAAGCGATGATTCACACGTGCGAAGTTCCAAGTTTGTGTCAAAACACCTAATGCGCCCTAAGTCTCCCAATTGCCCTTTCGCGCGCCGCGTGTCACGTTTCGCAATTGGTGGTGCTTAAGCACCACCACAATGCATAGGATCATAGCATCTTGTTTGACTTGTCAACTAAGAATCCTTGTTGTCCTTTTGGGGATATACCACTACTTTTTGTAGTAATCTTCCAATGTGGGACTTTAAGAACTCCCATATCTTTCACACCCATTTTCTCATGTTTCTTCCTTCTAAAAATAAAACCCAAACTAAAAAATTAAAACACTAATTAATATAATAAAAATAAAAACTAAATCTTATATAATATTATATTAATGTTGAAATTTATCCAACATTCCCCCACCAATTTCAATATACACAAGAGAGGATACAAACGATCGATCATAAAAGAACAATAAAAAAAAATTTGGCACTATCACTGAAATCTAGTACATAAATGAGAAGTGTCTTCCGAACTTGAACTTTTATATAGTGTAAACAATTCAAAGCTCCATCAAGGTGATGTGGTGAACTTATCTTGAACCAAGGACCCTTTGAGACGAGCCGGAACTATCACACACTGATTTCTGAGTTTTAGAAGTGTTCTTATAACATGAACATTTATGACCTTATGCTAATCCTGATTTCACGAGCTCTTTGGGAATGGTTTTGATTCCATAGAAAGTGACCACACTGTCCACACTCATACAGGTAAACCAACTTTATTGATTCAATGAGTCACACTTATATGATTTATTAAGAAGTAACCTTCATCCTCTAACATGCAGAAAATCAAAACTAGGCACATAACTTTTGTATAAAATCCCTAGTGTTCCATAAGTATAATTTAACTTGTTTGTACCATATTGAACTCTATCAATATTTTCAAGATATGAGTTGGGTTCCCATTAAATATAGTTGTGTTATTTAATATATCTTTGTCCCATTCCTTTTGAGGTGATATATATCATCTCCATAGCAAGACCTTTAGTTAGAGCATCTGCTAAATTCTTGTTCGTTTTAACATAGTCGACTGTTGTTACCTTCCTTGAGTAATTTTCTTATAATTTGATGCATTAGACTAATGTGTCTAGATTTTCTGTTGTAAGTTTTGTTCGAAACTTTATTAATTGTGGATTAGTTATCACAACTTATCATAATAGAATGAGATAGCTTTTTCCATTAAGGAATATCATACAACACATTTCTAAGCCATTCTGCTTCTTTACATTCATCTGCTAGGGCCATAAATTCAGATTGCATCGTTGCATTGTTGAATCTGCCACCTATGGTCATCCCAGTACCTTTCCAAGGCACCTAGATTCATCAGCAAAACTCCCTGCAAAACTATGCTTTGGGTTCCACAAACAAATCACACAAAAAGTCTGGGATTTGTGAATTGTAAAAATAGAGTTTTGAACCCTCAAAAAGATGGAGAATAAACCAAAAAACACTCAAAACGTATTCTGTTAAAAGCATTGTTTTCTCCACTCAAAATACAGTAGCCTCACACCCTTTATATAATGAAAATCAAGGAGATGATGTGTCAAGGAAAAACATCTCGTTCGAACGAGAAGCGGCATCATTCAAGCGATATCTAATCTCGTTTGAACAAGAAACGATGTCGTTCGAACGACATTGTACACGTTTCACTTTCTCTACAATCTGTAATGAAACTTGGAAATCTTAAAACTAAGACTGTTTACGGGATCAAAAATTTTTATCCAAACCTTTTATGATAAAAATCATTTAAAATATTTTCAAAAATTATTTTTCATAAATATAAAAATATTTTGCCTTTCACAAAAATATCCCAACACTTTTTTAGGCAAAATGTAAATGAAACTAAAACACATTTACCAAATTTGTCCTTGTTGGGCATGATTGTTGAAGTTGTCTTCAAATTCGGATCGTCTTTGTAGATAAGATCTTCTCAATTCTTCAACGACTTGTATCGGTATATGACATACTAAATTGATAACGAACAATAATGTCGTTACAAATCCCCCCTATGACTATGCCGGTACAAAATAAAAATATTCGAATTATCAAAGTTTCATAAGTGGTTGCATGCACATGAACATGTGTAGTGCCGTAACTTGGCACGAAACCCAACTTAAAACAAAATTCCATAAGGTGTCCTCGCTTTTTTCAATGGGATTATACATAAACCGACCTAGTAATAAATTTTTCAAAAATTCTAGGATGTGTTCTCCTAACGGGAACAGGATGCCTAGGTGTGTTGGGATGAGAAACACGTGAATCAATCACCAAAGTGGGAATCGGCTCGTGTGCAATAAAAGATGTGGATGCACTGTCATAACCTTTTCCTAAACTCTCATCACCACCCAAAATGAGATTAAGAACCATCTTTTCAACCTTCTTAGATGCGTTCTCTAAAGGGACTTTGACCTCCTGGGCACGTTCGAGATCACTCTCGAGTTTGGATACACATGTCGTCAGACTAGACACCGTGTTGGTCAAGTCACACTTTTCCCTTTTCAACACTTCCTTCTCTCTCTCTAAATCTAAAACCTGATGTCCTAAATCTCTATTGTACTTTTTTGTTTTCAAGTTCTCGGTGTACAAATACCTAAAGGATTTTTGGATCTCACTTTCATCTCCACTCTCAAACTCGTTATCATTTCCACTAGAAACACTTGACTCATCGTTGTCGCTCTTGTGGACACTATCATCGTGGGACAAAGTGGGTGCACTCACACGACTCAAAAAAGTTACACACATCCCATGAGATAAACCTTTTTCGGACTCGTCTTTCTCATCATCTCCCTTGCTATCACTAATAGTGGCAGCAATGACTACTTTCTTCCCTTTTCTCTTAAGCCTAGTAGCAGACTCAAAAGCCCTATTCCATTTCCCTTCACATTCAAAACAAATCATCTAATCTAAATCTTCACCAATCTCTTCCTCTTTTTCTCTCTCATTCTCTTTTTCATTGCCCTCTATGGCCTTTTCTTTCTTTTTATTTTTCTCAAATGACTTTTTAGTGAAAGAATTATTTTTGTTCATTTTGAGAAACTTTTTTAAAAAATTCGCAAATAAGGCCTCATCGTCAATGCTAAAATCTTCCTCAAAATGAGACGCATACACTCTCTCTTTCTTTTTCTTCCTAACTTGAGTCTTTAAAGAAACGCCTCTATCCTTAGCCTTAACAGTTTAGGAAAACATGTCAATCTCATAAGTTTGTAGGTATCCTACAATCACTTTTAACTTAAGTGAATTTAACTTTCCCAACAAATTCAAAATAGTGACTTTAGGAATGAAACATTTTGAAAGAGATCTCAAAATATTTTTAATGACACACGTGTTATCAACATGCTCATCTAAATTAAAACTGGTGTTAATAATGTCCGAAAAACGTGCATAAAACTCATCAAAATATTCAGACTCATACATTGTAATGGTCTCAAATTGGGTGGCCATATTTTGCAACTTTGATTCTTTAACCGCCTTCGTACCCTCATGCATTAATTTAAGGAAATATCATACCTCTTTAGACGTGGTGAACGTCATAATTCGGCCCTTACTTTAACCGCGTCGTACCCTCGGCCCTTGAATAAAATCAGAAAAGTAATGAAAATCAAGAAAGTGATGTGTCAAGTCAAAACATCTCGTTTGAACGAGAAGCGTCGTTGTTCGAGCGAGATCTAATCTTGTTTGAATAAGAAACAATGTCGTTTGAACAACATCATACACGTGTCACTTTTTGTATAGTATTTTATAAAACTTGGAAACCTCAAAACTATGACTGTTTACGAGATCAGAAAAGTTTATCCAAACCTTTTATGAATAAAATCATTTAAAATCTTTTCAAAAATTATATTTCATAAATAGAAAAATATTTTACCTTTCACAAAAATATTCCAACACTTTTTATGCAAAATGTAAATAGAACTAAAACAATTTACGAAATTTGTCCGTGTTGGGCATGATTGTTGAAGTTGTCTTCAAATTCATATCGTCTTTGTAGATGAAATCTTCTCAATTCTTTGACGACTTGTATCGGTATACGATATACAAAATTGATAACGGATAATAATGTCCTTGCAGAGGAAGTCAACCAGGAGTCTCTCACCAGGCTGAAGAAGCTGCTCGTTTCACCACACACCATGATTCCTCCAAGGGTAGGAATACTGTTGCAGTTATACCTCACATCCACTATGAGGTTCGTTGGAGCTCTGTTAGCGTACGAGATTGACGATCAGGAACGACAAGTCTACTACCTTAGTAGAATCATACATGGGGTAGAGGTTATAGTAGCTTAGAAAGGCATTGTTTAGCCTTAGTCTTTGTAGCACAAAAACTAAGACATTATATGTTTTGTTTTACAATTCATATTATAATGAGATGTGATCCTATTAAGTTTTTGTTAGCAAGAACTATATTGATTGGTAGGGAAGCTAGGTGGTTCCTTATCCTTTCAGAATATGACTTGAAATGTGTGGTCCCTTGTGTAATCAAAAGCCATTCATACATAGATCTCTCAGTAATCTTTCCGTCTAGGATATTTGAGCCACCACGAGAGAGCATTCCAGGAGATGATTTATAGGTCAATCACTTAAATGCAAGCGAAGAGGAATGGATAATGCAGTTCGATGGATCTTCAGTGGAGAAGAAAGGAGGAGCAGGGGTCATTCTTTCAAGAGGTACGAAAGAAATTTGTTTTTCCTACAAGTTAGATTCACCTTGTTCCAATAATGAAGAAGAATATGAGGCATTGGTGCCGGGATTGCTGGAGTCCATTCGAAGGGAAATTCTTCATCAAGGGTGATTCGAACTTAGTGATTCAGTAAGTAAGTAAAGAATATATGTTGAAATACCTCAGTCTAGCACCTTACAGAACAACCATTCAGAGGCTTCTCAACCAGTTCCATTCTACCAAGATCAAGAGGCATCCCCAAATAATGAACCTCCATTTAGATGCCTATGCCACCATCTCTCAGAAGATGATCATGAGAAGTGATATGACCACAGTCGTGATTCAACGAACAATAACTCCCTCATTGATACAGTCAATTCTACTAATGGAGGATGACTCTGACTGGAGGGGAGAGATCAGAATGCAATTAGAGTCTGGGGAAGGAGCAATGGAGCTAAAAGGGTTATCCCAATACTTTACAAATCAGGGAAACCTTTACTTCAGAAATGTAAGAGGATGGCTTTCAAGATGCATGGATCCAGAAGAAGTTAAGCAGAGATTAAAGAAAACACATCAAGAGCACTGCAAAATAACTGAGATCCCTCTTTAGAGGAGAATTTAAAAAGAGGGATACTTCTAGACTAGAATGAAGAAGGATGCAGTAGAGCTACAACGGAAGTGTGATAAGTGCCAAGTGCTCTTCGAAGTAGCTGAATGCCATTTCGTTGAAGCACAACCAGATTAGAGGTAACCCTATATTAACTTCATTAAAGATGAAGTTGTCCCAATAGAGAAAATTGATGTAGTGGGACTCAAACGAAGGGCCCCAAGGTTCTATGTTCAAGTAAGGCAGCTTTATCATAGAAGTTACTTCAACAGGCCATTGTGTTGCCTCACAAAGGATGAAGCAGCCAAAGTCCTAAAACAAGCCCATGACCCAGCTCACATAATAAGAGAAAAGTTATATGACCAGCTGATGATGTTGGGGTACTATTGGCTAACGATGGAAAGATACTCTACTGAGTTTGTTCAAAAATGTAAAGCTTTGCAACTGCATGGAACTATGATCTATAATCCATCGGTGGGTCCACACTCTCTGGAAATAACTTACCCCTTTTCAAACTTGGGCATTCGACCGGGTAGGGAAACTTCATCCTTCTTCAACGGGGTAAGATCTAGATATTAGTGGCAACAGAGTGCTTTACAAAGTGGACTGAAGTGATACCACTAAGAATGGCATTAACAGGGATGGTGAGAAACTTCATCAGAGAATACATCATTTACCATTTTGGAATTCCAAAGGTTTTCCTCTCTAATAAGGTCTTCATAGATGCGTACTTGTGAGAACTTAGCAGGAAGAGATGCCGATAACTTATACTTCACGAAAGTTAAAGCCTCATGATGGACATTACCCCACCCACGACTTGGAGTTAACATCCATGGTTATTGTTTTGCGAGTGTGGAGTCATTATCTCCTGAGGGAAAGGTTCCATCTATCCATATACCATAAGATCCTATTGTACTTATTCACCTAGTGGGAGTTGAACATGAGGTAGATGAGATGGTTAGAGTTTATGAAAGATCACCAATTAGATATTCACTATCATCTTAGGAAAGCGAATGTTGTGAAGGATGCTTTGAGCCGCAAATCGATATTGGAGTTAGCGAAAGTGTGAAAGGTGAAGTGGAAATCACTTTGTGAGTATGATGAGTTAAATCGTGCTTTTATGGCTGTTCTCACCATCACACCCGAGATTATTATTCGGGTCATGAAGGCACATGTACGAGAACAGCTTTACCGGGATACGGTTAAGTAGTTATTATATGAGCACTACTCGATAGGGTCAAATGGAGAATTGCGATTCTAATGTAGACTAGTTGTCTCGGATGACAAGGAGATGAAGCGAGCCATAATGTCCGAGGATCACAATTCATGCTTTACAGTACATCCTAGTGGGGATAAGATGTATCAGGATATGTGACGTCAGTATTGGTGGATCGCCATGAAGAAGAACATAATAGTATTTATATCCAAGTGTGACACATGCCAATTAGTGAAGGTGGACCATCAGCGTCCCACAGGTGTACTATAGCCTCTTGATATCTCTATGTGGAAATGAGAGAGTATTTCCACATATTTCATCACTGGGTTACCAACGTCACAAAGGGCACGATTTCATTTGGATGATTATTGATAGATTGACGAATGTGGCTCATTTTGTATCGATTCGGACGGACTACACATCAGAGATGTATGCTAGACTTTTCTTTGCTGAGATTGTGAAACTGCATGGGGTACCGCTCAACATCGTGTTGGATAATGACAAGACATTTGTGTCCCACTTTTAGAGGAGCTTCCAGCAGGACTTAGGGCCAGAGATAAGGTTAAGTACCTCCTACAACCCACAGATAGATGGATAGATAGAGAGGATGAACTTGATGCTAGACGACATGCTACGAATGTGCATCTTAGATTTTAAGGGTAGTTGGGACAAGTATTTGCCCGTGGTGGAGTTTGCGTACGATAATAGCTATCAGCTCACTATTGGGATGTCACTATTTGAGGCGTTATATGGGAGACCTTTCCATTCATCCTCATGTTGGTTGGAGGGGGAGAGAAAAAATTACTTTGGCTAGGGTTCATTCAAGACACGTCCGAGAAGGTAGAGATGATTTAGGCGAGGATTCGGATTACCCAGGATAGGCAAAAGAGTTATGTGGACATGGGTTGGAGAACCCTGTATTTTAGTGTCGGGAACCAGGTGTTGATTAAAGTGTCTCCCATGAAGGGAGTGGTGAGATTTGGGAATAAGGGAAAGTTATCTCACTAGTATGTGGGCGCATTCCCTATGATTGAGAGGATTGGGCCCGTAGCATATCAGTTGGAACTATCGGACCACTCGTAGTAGATGCACATCGTCTTTCACATATTTGAATTACGGAGGTTCCTTAGAGACGAGATATCTTACCAGCATATCAATATTGATGAGATAGTGCTCTAGCCTGATGCTACCTTCGAGGAAAGACTCGGAACCATTCTGGACCACAGGGAGCACCAACTATGATATAAGGTTGTTCCGTTGGTACTTGTATAGTGGGGATATTGTAAGGAAGAATGGGTCGATTTGGGAGAGGGAGGACGATATATGAGCAAAATATCTGAAACTCTTCTAGCCAGGTAAGTTTCAAATTCCAAGGATGGAATTCTGTTATTAGGGGAAGAAGAATGTAATACCCTGTATTTTTAGAATAAACATAAAATTTGACGAAAATAAATTGAATCGGTCAATTTAATTAATTATGCTGTGAAGAAATTAATTAATTATCATTTCCCGTTCTATGAAGTTAACTTTGCATTTTATATAATTTTGGTACATAATAATTGCATATGTATTGAATAATTGGTATATGATGTGTGACACAATTGAAAAATGTACTTGTTGAATAAAAAATAATTGAGACATGTTCTGGAAGGTTTTATGAACTCGTTTTAGGTGTTTTAGACATTTAAAAATGGTCCCGTGGTATATGTATATGAGCTAGGAGCTTATTAGACTAGTTGAGTTATGTATTTGGGTCCATTTGGGGGTCCAAAATTAAGGCCCAAGGTCCAACTCGATAATTGAGTTTAGAATATATTAATTAGGGGATTAAGGAAACATCCCATCATTAACTAAGAACCCTAGCAGAAACTTTGGGAAAAGAGATGTGTCAAAAGGGCTAAGGCGGGGGAGAATTCAAGAAAGAGGATAAAGAACATACCAATAAAACATAAAGAAATCAAGCAAGAATTTTCTTGATAACTTTATTTGTCCAAAATATTTCTTAGTTCATCATTATTTATCCCCCATGTAGAATTTTGGAATATGTAGGGATTTGTGATGATATAATGATGAATTAAATTATGTTTTTAGAGGATACGAATCTAAAAATATGATACAAAATCCAGAAATTAGGATGGGTATTAATTGTGGGTTGGATGGTAGGAAATTCATGCTTTAGAACCTTTTTGTAGTTGATATGATTATTCACATGTAGATGACTATTGGATATGTTACAGATCTGAAACTTATGTTAATTATAACCCTTGCATCATGTTATAATCATAAAGGATTTATAGGTATAAATTTGATTTGGTATGAACCAGTGTCCTAAAAAACCTGCTTCGGCTCCGCCTAGGCACGCCTAGGCTTGAGGCTTGGGAGAAATGCCCCACCTTATGTTTTTTACACCTTATTCTTGGTAAAACCCTTAAGGAACACTTTTTTCTAAAAACAACAATGCTTTAGTGAAATGATATCGCCTTTTAAGGATTTTTTTTACTAACCGGACCATTATCTCGCCCGAAATAATCAATTAGTATTTTAATATCCAAATATTCAGACATATTTTTATGATATGTATAATTTTAGTATTTTAATAGCCTTGTTATGGTTAAAAAATATTAAAATATATTAAAAAGGCCTTAACGCCTATTCACGCCTTTTTACGCCTAAGGTTCGCATAGGCTTCTTAGGCTTAAGGCTTGACCTCCACGCCTCGATTTTGCCCTGCGTTTTTTAGAACCTTGGTATGAACTCCCCAATAGCATGAAATTATGAGAATTTATACTTGAATATGACCATAAAATACGTAATAAATTATCCTAAATGGGTGAACTAAGTCATGGGGGCCAGTTTTAAGGTTTACATAAATTTTTGAGCCCTTGAGATTAATTTTAAGAGGAATATTTGAATTCCTATACTTAAAAACTTCTAACAGGTCTAGATTGCTGCCTATGGGGTGAACCGGTTTGGCCACAAGGGAAAGATCGGTGGGGGCCGATGTTTAATCCGAGGTATTTTTAGGATTCCATACGAATTGGTGGGACGATGTTTGGACAAGCGAATAATTTGTTTAAAATATTTTAGTGACACAAAAATTAAATGGAGAGCTTGTTTAACTAGATGGTTAAGCTTTTATAAATATGGAGGTGATTAGTGAATAACTAGATGGTTCATTATTACACGAAATTCTCTTATGAGAAATCACTCGGGGCAGTTAGGGGGTAATTATAAAGTAATTACCTATACATATTGTGTGATAATAATATGTAATTATTTATGTGTGTAAGCATACCTATGCTTGTCGGCACATGTGGGCTAGGCGTTGTGTAGGTCATAATTTAGGTACTACATAGCAGCGCCACTTATGAGAGATAGGTGTAGATGTTGAGATCCATTATCACCGCTGGGTATGGGCCGTGCCATGGTGTACTGCGTAAGGACCGACCCAATTGTGTGTGTTTTGTGATGTCTGACTTGGATAAGAGACTCCAGCAGACTTACCGATAGAGCACGAATGAAACATTATTGGTAGAGGCCTTTAGTATCGCATATATATATAAGGACATATATAATTTAATAAAATGAATATTTTAAATTTTCTAGTCTAATAATGTAGAATAAAAATCATAGACACAATACTGCGTAGTATGTATGATGATTAATTACGTCACTTTATGGGTAGTATGACTGGGACAACTTGGGAAGTAGGAATTTGAATGTAGATAATTTTATTCAAGCACATTAATTATGATGGATCCATTCTTATACTTTCATTAGCACATTTATCCATCATTTGTAATGGGATTGGGGTAGTTATACGTATAACACTGCTCTTAGATGAGGGGTAAGATGTATTATGTATGTGAGTGACAATCGATGGGAGGCATTCACTTTTAATTACTTGTATTTTTGCACTTTAAATTTAGTAAGTTAATTCTTTCACACTCTAGGGCGCTAACCCAAAATTATAAATATTTTCTCCCCCCAGGTGCTACTAGACAGGGATAACACGACTGTGGACTGATTAGCTGTGCAGTCTCACATCGCGCGTCAGACTTCATATCATTGATTCTAGACTAGATTGATTCTCTATTCTAGTTGATTGCCAACTTCAGATCATTGACTCTGGACTAGATTGCTTCTCTATTTTTGTTGATTACCTTTGTGATTATTGTATGGGCATAATCCCGAAGTCTATTTTATTTCTTGCTAGTTTGAGGCACTTATGAGTATGTTGGGATTTATACATACTACGTGGATGTTGAATTTTATTATTGTCTTGAATATTAATTTAGATTCCATTTTAAACTCAATTGTGTTTTACAAATATATGTTTTATATGGTTTGGTGTTGAGAATGATATAGATTGTATATCAAACACCATTTTTAGCGTATTGCATCTCACCAACCTTTATATGAAAAAATGGGGGTTGTTATATTACAAATGTTACCTTTGGTAAAAAAGTGTTTAGAAGGGCAAAAGGGTCCTTTTATATCATCAAGCCTGCTATTAAACGTTTTGTACAACTGATTCTAATAGCTGTCATTAGAAATGGCACTCAATCATTAATACAAGAAATAATGGCACCGAACCAAGAATAAAGAAGAATAAACGCACCCAAAACTACAAATAACCCTTAAAAAAGAGTGGTTATAGGAGTCAATGATGTTAAATGGCCCCTTTTGACATTTCTTATGGTGAATTATATTTTAAGTAATTTTATAAATAGTGCCAACGAATTATAAGCACCAAATAAAAATTGATGAAAATATAAAATTAACTTTGAAGTTTTTGGTAAATTTTAATTTAACACCCAATCATTTTAAAAGTTATAATATTAACCTTCAACTTTAAAAGCTGTTTCAATTAAACTAACAATTATATTGTTGTTAGGAAATGTAAACCCCATTCAATTTTGTTATGTTTTTATTGTGAAGGTGACAAATTTTTAAGTTTATTTATTAATAAATTATGTTTTAAGTTGACTGTCAAATTATTTAATTAAAATCTGAATGGTGTGCCTATATATATATCAGAGCAACCTTAAATCTATAAACTAGGACGATACAGAAATTTTATGAGTACTACTAAGCTCAAATAAATGATTCAGTAACAAAATCTTAAACCTTGAAATTGACATTTCTTATTCATTGATCTGCGAAGAAAGGGCATTCACCACCCTCTCTATTTCCAACGCATCCTAAAAGGGCGAGAATAACCAGATTGATTAGGTACAGTATATAGCCTGACAATTGAGCATACGCGGATCGTAGCGCATCCTTAAGCTTCAAAGTAACAAGCCTCTGTGAAGATAAGGTTGGTTCTGGTGGTTGAGGATACGATGATGGTGGTGGGGGAGATGGGGATGGTGGTGGTGGTGATGGTATATGTGTGCATATAATTTGGTTCTTTGAAACCACTATTGACAGGTTGGTTGATAATACTATCATCTAAAATATGAGAAAATAGAGTTTCATTTTCTGGGTCATCTCTTTTTTTTCTCTCCCAAGGATAAAAGAAAGGTGAGTTGATAATATCACATACTAATAGTCATATATAAAGACGCCAGGAGGTTCTCATAGTTGTGAGCCAGGTGTTGGTATGGCTTCTCTCTACACACTTGTTAGTTTCACCCCAAATTCTGCCCAGTTGTCCTAGCTTTCGGCATCTCTATCTCTTCTTCTTCTCCCATTCCTAATACTTAATACAATGATACAACATTAAGAGGTGTCTCGTCTTCTACCTACGACCTTTCATGTCTCCAAAATGTAACGCATTTCTTCCCATTCTTTTACAGCATTTGTATTTTTTAAGCCAATTACTCTCATCAATAGTCTAGTGTGATCCATTACTACTTATAGCCGCTTCAGTCTGTCATTTTACTCTGCCCTTTCACTCCTCAATTGCCTAAAACCAAACATTGTTCTCTCTTAGACAACCCAAACGACGGGTCCTCTCTCTCACTCTCACCATTTAAATATTCAATTCATACCCTGCAGTCATTCATATATGCTAAAATGCTACACGAAGGACTGATTTGTCTTGGATTATGTTGTGTTCCTTATGGACGATCTCTATGTCACCCTTTTTTCAATTTATTCATCCTTCTTTTTGGTAGATTAGTTGAGAGTGTGGTTAGAACCATTGTAATCACTCGAGACTTGAATTTGCTTTTTTCCTAACATGTAATCCCATATGTTTATTCGTGACTCTCTGTGTTGGGTTTGAAGTTAAACTCCATGCTTTGTTCTTTTTGTAGTCTTTGTTCAATCAGGGTAATATTAATCAGGGCCAGTCCTAAGATTGTGCGAAAATTAATTTAGGTCTCTTTTAAAAAAATATTTTACCAAAATATTAAATACATAAAATGGGTCCGTAAAAATTTAAACTTATTTTTAAGGGGTCCAATTTAGTTGGGTGAGATTTTTGGGTAGTTGAATCATTTCTTGTACAAATTGTTTTTGGGTAGTTAAAAAAATGGGCCAATAAAAAATTAAACTTATTTTAAAAATTGATATTTTTAATATATATAAAATATTTTTCGACCCCTATAATATACATATATAGGTTCATACTCTAAAATGGGCCCTGAGCCATTGCCCATTTGGCACATGGCCAGCGCCGACCATGATATTACTCCCCCGCACTGGCATAGCTGAATACCTATCTTTAGAGTTAATCCTTTAAAACTCTTCTTCTCATCCATTTTAATCTTTCACGACTATCCCCAATTTACAGGTTTTTTTATTTTCCTTCAAAGTTCTATGCAGTCTAAAAAATTATGTTTGCGGGTACTTGAGTAGGCTAAAAATGTTGTGAGGGAATGCACTATGACAAATGCACTACATCTGTATGTAAATATATTTTTTTTTATTTTTTTTTCAGAATACAACTATTTTTGTAGATGTTTAGTAAAGGAAAACTAATTATTAAATTTTATTGTTACTGTTTCTTTTCTATATTTTGGTGAGTTTAATTTTAGTTGCGTAATCGGAGTTGAGGATGCCGAGTTTGTTTAAGGACTATATCCCTGACTTTGCGTATTCATAATGGGTTTTTACTATTATTTATCTACTCATGTTTCCAGGTAGCCATATTTGTATTTGGTTGTACTTGCCTGAGTACAAGATCATATCCATGATCATCTCCAAAAAAAAAATTTTGTCTATGCTCCACTAAGATCACTTTAGATTTTAATAAAAGTGTATTACATTTTCTATATTATTTTAGTGTTGGAGCCTCTCCAGTACTGTTCTTGAAATTCATTATAACTTATATTATGTGGAGTATTTATATTTATTTATTTACTTATGTTACTCATTTTGTAGTTCAAGAAGGATCTATCTCATGTGGATTCTATTTATGGTGATTTAATTTATGGTGTTTGCCCACTGAGACTGATTGTGGAGATTGTGACACTCTTACTAATGAACATGAATCATATGTGAAGTCTTCACGGATCAATAGTCCAATTAAAGTTACAGAAATCAACCACTATATAACATGTACTTGTACAACAAGTTTTTAAACTGCTTGAGTTGTTGTTGTTTCTCCCTTTGAATAATCTAGTAGTGGCTCTATTTTCTTACATCTAGGCATGTAATCTTTATATATTTATATATATATATATATATATAAAATAGTAGTCCAGAATAGTTTGGAGTTGCCACGTGGTTAATGCCTTAATTATCAGTATCACATAATCATATTTGCAGCGGCTACAAATAGCTTTGGAAGAGGACTCAAAGCCTCTCTAAATCGCCTTGAGAAATGAATAGTCAAAAGCCACCTCAATTATGAGAACTATTCATCTCTCGGTTTGTTAAAACCAAATAGTCCTTTCTTTCATGTGGTAATTTAGAGATGAATCTATGGAGCCAGGTCAATTCCTTACATTAAAATACACTCACATGAACCATCCATTTGTTTAAACATATTCCTTTAGATGTAAACATAAAACGGGGGAAATATCAAAAGTTAGTAAAGTAAGACAAGTGCTCAAGTGGTGTACTTAGCAACTCACCTGATGGAATTGTGTAGTATAAGGGTCCATCCATGCACAATTGTCACTTCTATTTTGTAGGTTCCAATCATACTCTTAGAAATATGTGTCCTTTTAAAAATTTTAGCCCAGTGTAAGTTTGTTACGTGTTTTGAATTTCTAGAACTATTGTAAATGGTAGATTTTCTTTGAATAATATTTTTTTGCACCAACTATATATGTTTTTATTTTTATTTTTCTTACCATGGTTAATCTATTAAATAATTTTTCGGTTTTAGGTTTATTTTTTTAGTTTTTTATCAATTACTCCCGTTTACTAAGTATATCATTTAGTAGGCTTATCCCTTTTTTTACTACAATAGTTCCATGAAAAAAGATTTTTTGTCCAATATGTCCTATTTGTAAACATATAGTGAATATTCACTATATGTATAAATAAGACATGTTGATGTAAACAAATAGATTTTATCTAATTAATTAATCACAGATGAAAATAGAATAAATAAATGAGACAAAAGATTTTTAAAGTGGTTCAGCCTTATGAAATTCCCTACGTCCACTGTTTGTATTGCTGATGTTTTCCTTAATCTCGATGATGATTTCAAGAGATCAATTACCCCCTTGTGGAGGGTTTTACAATGTATTTATAGCCTTGGGGCCATCAGTATGAATAGACGATATTCCGCTCTTTAATAGACACATACATCTGGACAATAAGAATGTTAATTAAATCCGATGTTCATTGAATGTGCAATCGTCGCTTGATCTTCCCAGACAGGTGAGTAGGTCGGCACGCTATGTAGCTCAGCACGCTGTATAGCTCAATGAACATATGTATTTTCCACGTAAGATGCTACGTGTCTTTATATAATTGGTCCACGTCAGCTGTGTAATTTTTGTATCCACGGAAGCCCCCAATGTTTCACAGTTGAGTTTTGATGCGAGAGTGTGGAATATTTTGCTCGAAAGTTTCTCGAGCACCTTTGTACGTCTTGATTAGTTACAGATCTCCAACACTTAGGATTTTTACCTCTACTCCCGTCATTTGAGCGCGAACTGGCAAATTTGTAGATATTTTGAATCTGCGCCAGTCACTTGGGTATTTGCATCTTTTTCATCATTTAACCGCCGGAAACGTAATCGTATTTTCTAGTAATCATTTATTTTCCTACTTCCCGATGGAAGGCATTTAAAAGCGATAGGAAAAAAATCCTTCATCTACTTTTCACTTCCAGATTTCTAAACATTGTGTTTTCTCACTCTGTTTTTATAGTATCATTCTTTTCGTCGTTCGCCTTAGCTGATTTCTCAATTTTCTATAAGAATGTCTTCCTTCTTCTTTCTTTTCTTTAGTAATCATGGTTTATCTTGTCGAATCTTTGGATAAATTTTGAGCCGATTTTGTCATTCCCTCTAGGGTTATTCCAGAAGAACCTCCTTCTCCATCTGATTTCTTTTATCTGGCTAAGGGACACTAGTTTCCCTCACTTTTTATACCTAAATGTGGTTTTTATTTTCCGCGTAATCCCCTGTATCTGGAATTTTTCCAATATTTCGATATTGTTCCAATTAATTTCTGGGGAGCATATCAGAGCTTCTTTTTATTTATTGAGATACAAAAACACCACCTCTTCTTTCATTGCTCATCCTCTTGCCCCTCCTGTGGTAACTGATCTTGACCAAGTATCCACACCTCGAGCAATCATAGAAGGATCTTCCTCTAATTTGGGTACATCTATTGCTGATTTGATAAAGAAGAAGAGGAGAATGCCTGCATTCTTCGCTAAGGATGCTCCTGGCATTGATGGGGTAAAGAAGAGCAAATGGGATGTCCTCCCAGTTGAAGGGACAAAGAAAGTGGATCGTACTTCCTCCAAAGGAACAATTTCACATGTCAAAGAAGTCGACAGGAAACCTCCTGCTATCCCAAAAGTGGCAGCACCTTTAATTGAAGGTGCTACTATTGCACGAGAAGATGCAACATCTATGATTAAAGATGCTCCTATAAGGAGATTAAGGAGAGGTCTTACAGAAAGACCTGTAGAACCTGCTGCTTGACCTTGTGATATTGGGGGTCCTTCCTTGACATCTAGTGCTCCAGCATCTATTACCTCAAGTTCAGTCAGGGGTTTGATCAAGTCTTGGACCATTCCGGAGTATCGATCTGTTGGGGGTTCCCTTTAATGGGAGAAGGTCATTGATTTAGCCGCCCAACATATCGCATCAGTAAGTTTCACCATCCCTACTACTTAATTTCCACATACTATATTCATAGTCTGATTTGAGCTTTTTTTTTTTCAGTTTATGACGTTCTTTAATGATATCCTGGAGAAAGATGAGGTTATCAAGGCTTTAACTTCCTCCAGTGGGATTGAAGAAGAATTTGTTGGGTTTTCACAGTCTTTGAAGGACGCCCGAAGAAAATACGAGGAAGATAATGTTACCTGGGAGAAGAAACTTCTATCTGTAGAGTCAGCTCGTGATCAAGCCATAAATGCCTCCAAGGATTTGGAGGAAAACTTAAAGGTCATCGTTTCCAGCAAGAAAGAGGCTGATGGAAAGCTTGAAGAGGCTGAATGGCGTAAGAAAGACCTCAAGGAGAAAGTGAGGCTTGCTGAAGAAAGTGCTTCTATTGAGAAGACGAAGAGAAAAGCTGCGGTAAAGAAATCGTTCAGCTCTGGTTGGGACAAGGGATGGAACAAAGCCTTAACATTTATTACTTGTCAGATGGAGTAAACAAGTCTGAAGTACTTCAGGGACAGATGGGTCACAACATTAAAAGCGTTGAGTGTTGCGGACGATTCTGAGTTATTTTAGAGACACACTCACGGCCCTCCACCTACTATTGACGAAGAAGAAAAGATGAAGTTGTATCTAATGAGTCTTCTATGATGATAGTATAACAAGTCCCTATTGCTACTGCTCCTCGATCCTCCGAGCAAGTTCAGCAAGCATATGCTTCTACCGAGCAACACCAAATGCCTCCCGAGCAACCAACTCCTTTGTCCAAACCTACTAATGATGTTATAGGAAATAAGGAGAAGGTGTAGCGTTGTTCATCTCTTTAATTATGTTATTCTTCTACTTTTTCCTTTATTTCTTGTAACTTTGGTTATACTTTCTCTTATGATTAATAAAATGGGTTATTGTCGTCTATTCCGAATTTCTCCTTGACTTTCTCTTGTCTGTATCATTATTGATGTGTTTTTATTTTTCCTTTCTAGTTTGTTGTCAGGATGGAACTCTTATCATCTCATTACACATAGTTGATGAAAAAATATAATGATTATTTCAAAACGGATCATGAAGATTTTACTGAGGCCCAAATAATTGATATCCTTAGATCCGATTCTTTCGAGCAAGCAGTTGACGCATACCAATACTTGAAGTGTCTGCTTGATCATGAGGTAGCCAACAATGTGGCTTATTATGAAATGATAGAAGACCTTCAAGGGATGATCAAGGAACTCCAACTTCAACACAAAGAGACCACTGCACTCTTGCACGAAGGTTATGAGAAAAAATACCAATAATTGAGTGCTAACATAGGCTATGACAAGTATATTTCGGCCTATGAGAAAAAAGAAAGTGTGCTAAAACTTGAGATTGAAGAGCATATGAATATTGCCAAGCTGCTAGAGTAAGAGAATATTACGTTGCAAGAGGAAGTGAAGCAACTCAGATGTGCCACCTCCTCTTCTTCGGGAGCATTGGTCCCAGTTAATGGTGAAGGTTTTTCCTTTTTAGAAATTAAAAATCTTCCCTTAATAGAGGAGTTGGAGACTTTGAAACAAATCGGACCTACCACGTCTGCTCGTGGCCGAGCAAGGCCTTATACCCTTGGATGAGAAAAAGATGTTCGGGTTAATATTGAAGAGACGAGGACCCAATTGGCCTTAGAAAATCAAGCCGTTCAATTGACAAAAAAAAATTAAGCCCGGGCAGAAATGTCTACAAAAATTCAAAGTCTTACCGACCAACTTTCCAACCAGATATCTGCATCGGAAAGTAAAGAAATTTTGGTGAAGAAACTGCACAAACAGCACGAGAGATTGACTTATCAATTTCATAAACAGCCTAGAAAAATTTGGATGGCCGGATAGAACGAAGCCTTGTGCCATCCTTGTGTGTGATGAAAGTTGATCGAGGACTATCCCTGTGGGATTAGTGTGATCCGGGATTACTTGACTTGCTTGTTCCTCCCTTTAAGATCGATGTCATCAAGATTCCAACTCTTGCCATTCCTTGGTGTTTGATTTCCAGGTATCTTGGTGATTACCGGCTTCATTTAGGTTTTGAGATATCTCGTCTTGAACATTTGCTTGAAAATCCATGTCCGTGCAACATTAGAATGCTGCAAGACATGGATTCTATCAATTCCCCCTATGCATTAGATGATCCTCCAGTTGGGATGGAACCTGTGTCAAATTCAGAAGGAAAGAAACCCATAGAATAGGCAATTTGTACTTAATGAATAAGAAATTCATGGTTATGTAATTTGCTTGTATTTAATGAAGAAAATTTGGTCTTTGTGCAGTTTTAATTCCTTGGAAATACTTTGTGAGATGGTTCTTTTTTCTTGTTACTTTATGATGAATGTATATATATATATATATATATATATATATAGAGAGAGAGAGAGAGAGAGAGAGAGAGAGGAACAATAATTCTTGTTTTGCCTAAACAATGGAGCTTGCCGCAATTGCTGCCTAGTTATAGTGACTTGTCACCCATTGGTGCCTAAGCAATGGAATGATTTTCATCCCATTTTCTTGATTAGTTATAGTAATCACGTTAGGATTACCTTGGTTCCTAGATAGTGGATGCCCCGTGAGGTTATTCATCTTCTTGTCAATTTGAGGATGTCCTTTGAGATCATCCGTGATCAAACAGGCTTTGCCTTGTATAATTGTCATGCCAACTTTGTTGGTCAAGTTTATTGGTGCCGACCAATCGGAGTTGGTGGTGATTGTTGATTACCGACCAACCTTAGTTGGTGGTTGCTGCTGCTGACCAATCAGAGTTGGTGTAGTGTGTAATCAAAGGTTGTGTAGTGTGTAGTACTAGTACTCTGACAAAAAATGAACGAAAAAGGAATATGGAAAACCAATAATTTTATTCATTGAAAGAGAAAGGTGTACATGTAAATTTGTACTACTAGTAATACTTGCGCAGATGCTCTGCATTCCATGCATTTTTGAATTCTTCTCCCTCTAAGGATTCTATTCTATAAGTCCCAGGGCGAACAACTATAGTTACTCCGTAGGGGACATGCTAGTTGGCTTCTAGCTTATTATGCTTATGTATAACCTTCTTGAGTACATAATCCCCCTCTTTTAGATCACATTTCTTCACTCTTTTGTTGTAAAACATATATGTTCTTTGTTGGTAAGCTGCGTTCTTGATTGACGCATCTTCTCTAACTTCCTCGAGCATGTCCAGGTCTAAGCGTCTCATCAAATCGCTTATAGGGGAGTTAAAATTCATTACCCTATGTGTAGGCAAGCCCAATTAAATTGGAATAACTGCTTCGTTGCGAAAGGCAAGAATGTAGGATGATTCCCTAGTGGTTGTTCGGGGTGTTGTGCGATATGCACATGGCACGAAATGTAGCTCGTTAATCCAGTTTCCTTTTGCGTTATCCAGTCATTTCTTCAAGCTGTTTAGCAGATTCATGTTCGTCACTTTAGTTTGCCCATTGCTCTGGGGGTGGACTGGTGCAGAATGGATCTTCTGGACATTGGATTGATGATAATATGAAGAGAATTCCTCATTTTCAAATTCGGTACCGTGGTAGGTAATGAAGGCATGTGGCAGACCATACCTGTAGACAATGTTCTTCCAAATGAACTCGTAAACCCTTTCGTACGACATGTCAATGAGAGGTTCAGCCTTAACCCACTTGGTGAAATAGTCAACAGAGACTACTAGATATTTAAACCTTCCTTTGGTGGTTGACAGAGGCCCGACCAAGTCTATGCCCCACATAAAAAATGGCCAGGGGGACGTAATGGGTGTTAAAAATGCCTGGGGGGTTCTTCGAATAAAAGAGAAGCACTGGCACTTATCACATTTCTTCGAATAGGCTGTGCAGTCAGCTCTCATAGTCAGCTAATAATATCCCTATGTCGTTAACCTCTGTAGGAGAGTTTTTCCTGCCACATAAGCTCCACAAGAGTCTTCATGAACCTCTTCAATCAGGTCTTTAACTTCTGAGGGATGAACAAATCTCTGTAGAACTATGATGATACCCCTTCTATATACCCCTTCTATGCAACTTTAAGCTTCAGCCTCTTGGCTTCAAGTTGCTCATTTGGCATATCCCCTTCCTCGATGTATGCCCTGATGGGCTCCATCCAGGATATCCCCATATCTAGGGTAATGAATTTCACCATTAAATCTTCATCTATGTTCCATTTTGCCAATATCTTGATAGGGATCATTCTTCGTAGCTCGGTGTAACACCCCGCCTAATTAAATATGGGGTGGCCAGCCCCATACCAAATTAAAACATAATATATAGTTGGCTCATTCTTAGCATCACTGTCTAAAACATTTACAACTCACCCAATACCCAATTAAGCTGGTGTTAAAAACTTTTCAAATTTTAATTTAACAAAATCCATTTTCAGTTTAAGAATAACACAACACATTTTATTCTAAAACACTGATAACCCAATAAATAACACAAAATAATTTAAATGCAATTGGAATAAACATTCCCAAATAATATAAATCCATTACAATAATCCCAACAATGTCAAATGTATTAAAAAGACACAAATACAAAAGTATTTAACCCCGATAGAAAAGATAACTGAATCCTTTGGGCGACATGCCCAAACTAAGAATACTGTGAATCAAAAAGATGATAGGCGTCTAAGCAAAATCTCCATATCTCCATAGTTCTACATAATCCGCTAAGGTTGGCGTCCCTATTGCTGGACACCTGATACAGAAGATACAATAGAAAAGAAAATATGCAAGGAAACGGGTCAGAGCTCGAATGTGTAAATTATTTTTAAAACAGCAAGTATTTAACAAGTGCAATAAACTATTTATTATGTACATGTTAGATCCAACTCTCACTTGCTATTCTCACCTCTCAACTAGAGTGCACACTTAACGTTTCCTATTAACCTCCTAGTTAATGATTCCTCTTTAACAGTTCCATAATATAATTCCATTCCCATATCATAACCCCGTATGTCCCATACCATACGTTATATAATCATTCTTATACATTTTTCATTTATATGAATCGTTGCTCATTAACATGACTCATTTCTCTTTAATATGAATTAAGCTTTTCAATTCTATAAGAATAAACATTCATTAACTTAATTCCATTCTTTTCTCAATTCGCCTTTATCTACAATTATCACACAGTAGATGACTTAACCACAATATAACCATTCAATCATTTAATTCATTATATATATATATATATTCATATATAATACGGCACCCCGAGTCACAGCTGCGGTGCAATGCATTACTCTGCTATCATATTCCAATATCGCTGGTCGCCGAATAGGAGACAAAAGGTTCGATAAGGATTCCTCGAACCACAAACATCAACAAAAAAATTGGAGTCGAACATAGTTCTCGTATCCAAGGGTCACGCACATACCTACGTACCCACAGTCAGCGGACTTATCAACTCCCCGATAAGTCTTTCATAGACCTATGTTCTCAAGCAACAAATCAAAGATCCCATGGATTCATCAGGATATGACTGCCGTCACGCGCAAACCTCCCACCGATAGCAAGTAAGCTAGGTATGTCATACACATAAATCATCTATCAATCAAATGGGCATTATCATACCTATAATATAATATCAATATGGTAATATCACTACCCAAAGATAATTCCCATACGTAGCATTATATCTCTTTTAAATTCCACGTATTAAAATATCATATCTTTACTTCATAATTTAATTATCCTTGCATCCTATAACATCTCTCCACTCCCGACATCGTTAAGGTTCATGCGCGGAGCATCTCGTAAAGCGAAATCCAAACAAGGAACCCCTCCAATACACTACTACTTAACTTTGTCGATCGAGGAGGTCCGTCAACTTTAAATACGTGATTGGGATAACCTCATACCCTCTTTCAACCAAATGTGTTATAAACTCCCATCTCTATCCAGGAGTCATACTACTAAGCGCTCGTATTACACTTAGTCCTTGCACAATCAATAATGAGCTTAAACTCAGTCCTTGATGTTCATATTGTAATCCTAAGGCTACCTGGGTGTTACAGTCAATCACCACTACTGGACCTATCCTTAATCCTCAAGCAAACAAATTATAATCCAACATATGAATCTAGCAACCGAAATTTCTTTAATTTAATTATCATCACTCTAATCAATTTAAATCCCAATAAAATTAATTCAAATCTTATCAAGGGTCTACTGATATTTTCTAAGTCCCGTAATATCCAATTAATAATCACCAAAGATCTACAAAAGTTTTGGGAAAAGAACCAACGTTAAAAAGAAACAACATCATGAATTCTCATATTTTCAATACTCAGAAAAATTAGATCCAAAAATTATTTGAATCATCAATCCGACTTCAGATTTTGATTCTACACGAGAAATTGAGTCAGGTATGTGTTTTGAGTTTTTCTTAAATCTCATCCAAATGCACTCGAAAAGAAGATCTAAACATTCTAAATTGGCTCTTCTCATTCCACTCGTTTTTGCCTCTTTTTCCAAAATAATTATCAACATATTATCTTCAAGAACACTAAATTATTTTCAGAATTTCTTCCACAGATTGATGAATATTTATTGGATTATTATCATCCTACAACATTAGTTTACTTCCTATATCATTTCAGTTTCTAGAAATCCATAGAATAACTCCATTATGTCTTCCAAACATGAAAAATCATCTCTTTTCATAATTATTCTAACATGGACAATATACGAACTTAAATTGCAAATATCAAACACTTGCCTCTACTGAAGATCTGATCCGTTGGAGTTGAATAACATAGGTGGTGATGGTGGTGGTGACCTTTGACCTTTGGTTCTCCTCCTTCCCAAGCAAACTTCTTTTTCTTTCCAAGCAACCTTCCACTCTCTCTAAGAAGATGACTTTTCAATTTTGTGTAGAAGAGATGAAATGAACCTACATACAATAATCTCCAAATACTTGTAATAAGACAAAACCCGAAATCACTATTCATCCCCCTTGTAAAAATAACCAAAATGCCCTTTTGGGTTGTCTTTTCATTTCCAAATGACCCGAGACTCAAAATTAACATCCAAATAGAATTTTCTGACTATTTTGAACCTTCCGGACGCAACGACGCAGTCAAAATGACGATAAGGTCGATAGAAAATAAATTTTCTTTTTTATTTAAGAAATTAGTCCCGACACGTCCCATACCGCGTCTGACTAAAAATTCAAATTACCGAATTTATATCACACCGTCATAATAATGACATCATATTCATATATTACCTAAATATCTTTAAGTAATATTCAGAATCATCCATTTTAATATCCACAATTCGGATAAAACCCAAATGAATTAATTTACAATAAAATCCAATTAATCCATTAATTTAAAATATAACCCATTTTAAAAGTCATTAAAATCACGGGGTATTACATACTTCCCCCCTTATAATAGTATTTCGTCCCGAAATTCTAGAATATAAATCATTTCGGTAAGGTCAACTCCGAGTATACATCTCACGTCGGAAGAAACCTCAAACGTACCGCCCATACAGTTTATTAACGAAAATCCCTATCGATGTTATACACCAAGCCTCACCATATAGTTTCAACTAAATCGAATTTAAACTCTACCCAATCTTCCCTATACCGACCTCGTGACAAACTTTGGGAAAAATAAATGATCCTCTCGTAGTGAACAAATAAATCCTGAAGCCTCAACTACTTACCTTTTTCACAATTATGAAAAATACTACAATCCAATCATCCAGGGCGCCCATACACCCTATCGTACCACTTTCATTATAATATTTGTCGCAAAGGTTACAAACTCATATACTAAGGACCTAACTTATTTCGACTCCCAACAGTTATTAGTTTCATGCGTGGGGTGTCTCGCAAAGCGAAATCCAAACAAGGAACCACCCCGATACACTACTTCCTAAAGTAGTCGGTCATCGAAACTCCTAAGGTCCTTATTCAATAGTGTATAAAAAATTGGTTTATTGAAAAAAAAATCAGGTTTATCAATTTAAACAAATTTTTTTTTAGGTTTTATTGATTTCAAATAGAGTCTACTCATCTACTCGTCTCTAGAAGACAAGATGCTGGCTAATAGTAGTACATACGCTCTCGTATACCACAAGTCAATGCATGCCGATAGTCACATCATGCTCGGACATGCCCAAAGTAAGTAATCCTATGATAAAAATCAAACCCACGTGATAACATGTAATATATAGGTGTCCCACACCCCTAAGTAAGTTTACGTAAATAACGATGCTATAGGCTATGTTTAGCAATCCTTTTTGCCCACACAATATTAATCGCTACAAAAATAAATATACGCCTCATAATTCCTTAGATAGAAAACATACCCTCATTCGTGGGTGGTGGTTGTTGAATGCCACAATTATAACTTTTCTCCAATGAGTCAAGAAAAATTTTACCCCCAAATTTTCAGTTCTAGTTCACCACACTCCACTATATGCCCAAGCCTTTGAATATATTGCCTTCGTTAGGTAACACACATAATTACCGCATTTCAAGAACTTCTACTAATGTCTCTCCTCAATTTTCCATAATAGGGGTGACCTCGACTACGGTCATCATACTCGAACATACTTCATAACCTCCTAAGTACGATCTCCGCTATCCATTCAATGGCCCTCATCTTCCATACTTCTCGTACGAACCCGTTCGAACGCAAATAGTATTCACTAATATCTATTTTACAGTAGGAGAACGAAATCCCACCAAGTAATACAACAATCCTAAACATAGGGCTCTATATCAAAGAATGCAAAGCTGAAAACACAGTAAGCCATACAGATCCTAAGGGACACTAGAACCTGATGCTTTGATACCACCTGTAACACCTCGACTAATTAAATACCGGGTGGCCAGTCCCATACCAAATTAAAACAGAATATATAGTTGGCTCATTCTTAGCATCACTGTCGAAAACATTTACAACTCACCCAATACCCAATTAAGCTGGTGTTAAAAACTTTTCAAATTTTAATTTAACAAAATCCATTTTCAGTTTAAGAATAACACAACACATTTTATTCTACAACACTGATAACCCAATAAATAACACAAAATAATTTAAATGCAATTGGAATAAACATTCCCAAATAATATAAATCCATTACAATAATCCCAACAATGTCAAATGTATTAAAAAGACACAAATACAAAAGTATTTAACCCCGATAGAAAAGATAACTGAATCCTTTGGGCGACATGCCCAAACTAAGAATACTGTGAATCAAAAAGATGATAGGCATCTAAGCAAAATCTCCATAGCTCCATAGTTCTACATAATCCGCTAAGGTTGTCATCCCTGTTGCTGGACACCTGATATAGAAGATACAATAGAAAAGAAAATATTCAAGGAAACGGGTCAGAGCCCGAATGTATAAATTATTTTTAAAACAGCAAGTATTTAACAAGTGCAATAAACTATTTATTATGTACATGTTAGATCCAACTCTCACTTGCTATTCTCACCTCTCAACTAGAGTGCACACTTAACGTTTCCTATTAACCTCCTAGTTAATGATTCCTCTTTAACAGTTCCATAATATAATTCCATTCCCATATCATAACCCCGTATGTCCCATACCATACGTTATATAATCATTGTCATACATTTTTCATTTATATGAATCGTTGCTCATTAACATGACTCATTTCTCTTTAATATGAATTAAGCTTTTCAATTCTATAAGAATAAACATTCATTAACTTAATTCCATTCTTTTCTCAATTCGCCTTTATCTACAATTATCACACAGTAGATGACTTAACCACAATATAACCATTCAATCATTTAATTCATTATATATATATTCATATATAATACGGCACCCCGAGTCACAGCTGCGGTGCAAGGCATTACTCTGCTATCATGTTCCAATATCGCTGGTCGCCGAATAGGAGACAAAAGGTTCGGTAAGGATTCCTCGAACCACAAACATCAACAAAAAAATTGGAGGCGAACATAATTCTCGTATCCAAGGGTCACGCACATACCTATGTACCCACAGTCAGCGGACTTATCAACTCCCCGATAAGTCTTTCATAGACCTATGTTCTCGAGTAACAAATCAAAGATCCCATGGATTCATCAGGGTATGACTGCCCTCACGCGCAAACCTCCCACCGATAACAAGTAAGCTAGGTATGTCATACACATAAATCATCTATCAATCAAATAGGCATTATCATACCTATAATATAATATCAATAAGGTAATATCACTATGCTAAGATAATTCCCATACATAGCATTATGTCTCTTTTAAATTCCACGTATTAAAATATCATATCTTTACTTCATAATTTAATTATCCTCGCATCCTATAACATCTCTCCACTCCCGACGTCGTTAAGGTTCATGCGCGGAGCGTCTCGCAAAGCGAAATCCAAACAAGAAACCCCTCCAATACACTACTACTTAACTTTGTCGATCGAGGAGGTCCGTCAACTTTAAATACGTGATTAGGATAACCTCATACCCTCTTTCAACCAAATGTGTTCTAAACTCCCATCTCTATCCAAGAGTCATACTGCTAAGCGCTCGTATTACACTTAGTCCTTGCACAATCGATAATGAGCTTAAACTCAGTCCTTGATGTTCATATTGTAATCCTAAGGCTACCCGGGTGTTACATTCAATCACCACTACTGGACCTATCATTAATCCTCAAGCAAACCAATTATAATCCAACATATGAATCTAGCAACCGGAATTTCTTTAATTTAATTATCATCACTCTAATCAATTTAAATCCCAATCAAATTAGTTCAAATCTTATCAAGGGTCTACTGATATTTTCTAAGTCCCATAATATCCAATTAATAATCACCAAAGATCTACAAAAGTTTTAGGATAAGAACCAACATTAAAAAGAAACAACATCATGAATTCTCATATTTTCAAGACTCAGAAAAATTAGATCCAAAAATTATTTGAATCATCAATCCGACTTCAGATTTGGATTCTACACGAAAAATTGAGTCAGGTATGTGTTTTGAGTTTTTCTTAAATCTCATCCAAATGCACTCGAAAAGAAGATCTAAACATTCCAAATTGGCTCTTCTCATTCCACTCGTTTTTGCCTCTTTTTACAAAATAATTATCAACATATTATCTTCAAGAACACTAAATTATTTTCATAATTTCTTCCACGGATTGATGAATATTTGATGGATTATTATCATCCTACAACATTAGTTTACTTCCTATATCATTTCAGTTTCTAGAAATCCATAGAATAACTCCATTATGTCTTCCAAACATGAAAAATCATCTCTTTTCATAATTATTCTAACATGGACAATATACGAACTTAAATTGCAAATATCAAACACTTGCCTTTACTGAAGATCTGATCCGTTGGAGTTGAATAACATAGGTGGTGATGGTGGTGGTGACCTTTGACCTTTGGTTCTCCTCCTTCCCAAGCAAACTTCTTTTTCTTTCCAAGCAACCTTCCACTCTCTCTAAGAAGATGACTTTTCAATTTTGTGTAGAAGAGATGAAATGAACCTACATACACTAATCTCCAAATACTTATAATAAGACAAAACCCGAAATCACTATTCATCCCCCTTGTAAAAATAACCAAAATGCCCTTTTGGGTTGTCTTTTCATTTCCAAATGACCCGAGACTCAAAATTAACATCCAAATAGAATTTTCTGACTATTTCGAACCTTCCGGACGCAACGACGTAGTCAAAATGACTATAAGGTCGATAGAAAATAAATTTTCTTTTTAATTTAAGAAATTAGTCCCGACACATCACGTACCGCGTCTGACTAAAAATTCAAATTACCGAATTTATATCACACCGTCATAATAATGACATCATATTCATATATTACCTAAATATCTTTAAGTAATATTCATAATCATCCATTTTAATATCCACAATTCGGATAAAACCCAAATGAATTAATTTATAATAAAATCCAATTAATCCATTAATTTAAAATATAACCCATTTTAAAAGTCATTAAAATCACGGGGTATTACACTCGGTGCGAGTAGCTGAGGCTAATCGAGCAAATGCATCAGCCCTCGCATTCTCTAATCTTAGTATTCTGACCAACCAAACTACAGTAAAGGTGGAAACAATCTACATAACCATGGCATGGTATCTTGACATCAAGTCTCCCTTCACTGTGTACAACCCCAGAATCTGATGTACAATTCATTATAAATCACTAAATACGGTTACTTGCTCTGCTCGCATTATTTTTGCTAAACTGAGGCCCATGATCATAGCTTCATATTCGGCCTCATTATTAGAGGCTTTAAATTGAAAGCGTAGATCATATTCGATATCTAGCCCATCAGGACTATTAAGAATTATTATAGCTCCACTTCCTGTTGCACATGAAGAGCCATCAACATACAAGTTCCACACAGGAATACCGTTATCAAACTCTTAATCTGACAAGGTTCCCTAATGGAATATTTGGTAATTCCTCTTATTAGTCTCCACTGTTGGGCTATTACCCGATGATGCTTATTGCTCGTTGTTCGTCCCTGCCACCGTTAGTTGATCGGGTACTATCTTTGATGATCACGTAACATCCACGGGTTGTTCTTCATTAGGCTCTTCCTGGTCGGAGGTATCTGGGTAAGCTAATTCCTCAATGAAATCGACCACCGCTTGCCCTTTTAGTGAGGACCTTGGCTCATAAACAATATCATACTCGCCCAGTTCGATCACCCAGTACATCATTCTTTTGGATTTTTCTAGATTGTGCAAGGCCTGTCTAAGTGGCATATTACTGTACACCACTATGGTATGGGCCTGGAAATAAGGTTTTATCCTCCTACTCGCCTCTATTAGAGCTAATGCTAGATTTTCTAGCCTTGGATATCTAACCTCTGCTCCTCAGAATGCTTTACTGGTATAGTACACCAGTTTTTGCACTCCATCCTCCATTATTATCAACATTAAACTGACGACGCTTTCCAAGATAGCCAGGTACATGTATAGTTTTTCTCCCATCACCGGCGTGGACAACAGTGGAGGTGTCCCTAAATATTTCTTCAATTCTTGAAATTCTTGCTCTCACTTATCATTCCACTCAAAAGTTGTTCTGGGGGTCTTGAAGAATGGGAGACATTTGTCCGTTGCTCTTGATACGAACCTATTAAGAGCTGCAATTCAGCCTGTAAGGCTTTTCACTTCCTTCTTCGTAGCTGGAGATCGTAATTCTAATATGGCTTTAATCTTCTTCGGATTCGCCTCAATGCCTCGCTAATTCACAATACACCCGAGGAACATGACTTCTCGCACACCGAATATGCATTTCGTCGGGTTCAGCTTCATCTGATATTTGTCCAACTGATCAAAGTTTTGGCTGAGGTCAGCTAGATGGTTGGCAAATTTCTTTCTCTTAGTTAGCATATCATCCATTTAAACCTCCATATTCTTTTCGATTTGCTCTGCGAAGACTTTATTCATCAACCTCTGGTATGTAGCGCCTGTATTTTTAAATCCAAAAGGCATAACATTATAGCAATATGTTCCCCTCGGGATAATAAAAGAAGTACTCTCCCTGTCTTCTGGTTTCATCTTAATCTGGTTGTAGCCGGAGTAAGCGTCCATGAAGCTTAATAACTCGTGGCCCGAGGTAGCGTCCACCAACTGATCAATTCGGGGCAAGGGAAAATGATCTTTTGGGAAAGCTTTATTGAGATCTGTGAAATCTACACACATCCTCCACTTGTTATTCTTCTTTTTTACCATAACGACATTGGCTAGCCAATCAGGATATTTGACATCTTCAATAAAAGAGACCTTTTGTAGCTTATCTACTTCCTCCTAGATGGCCTGATTCTTCTCTGGGATAAATACCCTTCTTCGTTGCTTCACTGGCTTGACCTCCTTGTTAACATTGAGCTCGTGGCACAGGAAGGCCGGATCTATCCCTGGCATGTCTTCATGACTCCATGCAAAAGCTTGCTTTCTATGCCGTAAGAATTCCACTAGTTCTTGCTTTATGGACGGATCCAAGGAAGAGCTGATTTGAGTTGTCCGTTTTGGTTGTTCATCGTCCAGAATAATGTCCTCCGTATCTTCGATGACCTGGCCCTTCACAAGATAGGACTCATCCCTAGGGTCCAAAGTCTCAATCTCTACATCTTCAGACTCATCCACTTGGTAGGTGGTGGTTTTATTCTTGTCCTTCTCCACTTCTTCCTATTCGACAGCTGAATAGTAGTATTCATGGGCTAGTTTTTGGTCGCCTTTCACAACTCTAACCCCGAAACTGGTCAGAAACTTTAAGCATTGGTGTACTATGGATGGCACGGCTTCGAACTTCTTCAAGCACACTCTCCCCATGATTATATTATAGGCTGATTGGACATTCTTGTCTATTACGAAAAAGCATACTTTTTCTATTGTGCAAGCACACCAAGTGCCAATGAGCATGTCCAACTTGATCGCCCCAAGTGGAAAAATGTTCTCACCTGTAAAACCGAGGAGGGGCCTGTGATATGGCTCCAACTGGGCTAACTTCAAATTCAAACTATCAAAATACGATAGAACATGATGTCTGCGGAGCTACCATTGTCCACCAATACACGTAAAATCACAACATCCTTCATTCTCATCTTGACCACTAAAGGGTCAATGTGAGGATACAGTACGCCGACAAGATCAGTTTTGGAAAAACCGATAACCAATTTGTCCTTGTTCACCTTCCTCGGGCGATCATCTTCGGCCAAGTTTATGCGCTCTATGTAAGAACAAGGTTGAACCTCATTGAGGTGAGCTTTTCGTTCAGTAGTATGATGTCCTCCTCCTGCATCGCCACCTGTTATAACATTACATTCAAATGATCCAAAGTGAATTGAGATCCCTCATGCTCGGGCTGCCTTGGTTTTTTAGGGAGGTCGGAGTCATCCTCTGGATGATCTTGGTGGTCCCTCTTTTTGTCATCTCTTGGTCGGCGAGGAGATTTGGACCTTTGTCTTCCTTTTTCCTTAGTCTTCCCACTATTCTGGTGTTCAACGAACTTATTCAATTTTCCTCTCTTAAGGAGTTCTTCGATCTCATTCTGTAGAGATTTACAACGCTAGATCGTATGGCCATGGTCTCTATAAAACTCATAATATTTGGAATTATCCCTCTTATCGAGGTCTGTCCTCAATTTATCCTGCCAAGTTAGCTCCTCGCTATTCTTGATCTCCTCCATAATATGGTTTATGTCCACCTTTAAAGGAGTATAATTTCCATACTTCTTCAACTTCTCAAACGCCTCCTTGCCTTTTGGTCACTTGTCGTTCCCATTACGCTTTTGATCCTTCTTCTCTGCTATACCTTCAGCCTTGGTCTCTGCTTTATTGTCAGCATTATTCTTCACAGCCGTAGCCTCTTTAGCGTTCATGATCTGAGATGCTTTTTCCATCAGTTCAGCCATGGATTTGAGGGGATCTTTGGACAACGTATAATACAACTTGTCGGGTAATAGACCACTCATCAGAGCTGTTATTATTTTTTTCTCCTGGTAGTCAATCACCTCAAGTTTCTCATTATTAAAATGAGTGATGTAGTCCCTTGTAGTTTCTCTTGCTTTCTTCCCCACACTCAGTAGGTGTGCTACTCTCTTAACCGACTTTGTACCGAAGAAGAAATTCCCGATGAAGAGCTCTTCCAGTTGACGAAAAGTAGCGATCTTGCCCCGAGGAAGGCTGTTGTACCATATCTGGGCTGACCCAGTGACAGTTCCTGAGAATGCCCTGCATCTCATCTCATCAGTATCCACATAGATGTCAACAGCATCTTGGTACTGCTCTATATGGAGGAAGGGATCATTTTTTCTATCATATTTGGGAGTCACTACCAGAGCTTTAAACTTTGATGGTGTGGGAAAATCCACTATTGCCTGTACGAAAGGTGATCCTTGGACAAAAGTTCTTTGGAGAGGATATTTGGCCTTTGCCATTCCCCCTAGCCGGTCTTCCAATCTCTGAATGGAGCCCTTCCACGCGTCATTCCCAGCCTCAGGCCTATTTTCCCGAGCAACAGAGCACACTAAATTCTCCTTTTGGGATATTTCATTACGAGTGGTTGGGAATGATTGGGTCGAACCTTCCCTTAGATCGGTTGGTCGTTGAGAATTCCTCGACACAATCCTAGGGGAATTTTGATTCCTCCTAGGTCCCAAATGGATAAAGGTGGAGACTCTGCTCAACCTTTCCAAATCTCTTGTTCTCTCAGGAGTTAGGGTAACATTTTGTCTAGAATCTGTAGCTCTTATAGATGAAGTCCTTACAGGTTGATATGAAGGATCATTGGATCTCTGAGTATGATGAGAGTAATTGTGCCTGCGCCGAGAAACATCCAAGAATAGTGTATGTATGGTTCTTGAGGATGGCAGATGAGTATTCCTCTGGATGCTCTGTTGACCTGACTAGGCAGGTGATTCATTACGAGCAGTTTGAATGAGTTGTTGCATAGTTTCTTGCATAGCCATTTGCCCCTGGGATAAGTTGGCTATTATTCCTATAAGTTAATCGATAATTGGAGGTGCAGAGGGGTTTGGAGGCCCCCAGTATTGTTTCAATTATTGGATTCTGTAATCTCAGCCATTGATAATAAGTTTTTGGTGAAAAACACTACGTATAGTCGTTTCCCACAGACGACGCCAATCTGTTGATGTAAAAAACTAGATTTTATCTAGTTCATTAATCACAGATGAAAATAGAATAAAGAAATGAGACAAAAGATTTTTAAAGTGGTTCAGCCTTATGAAAATGGTCTACATCCACTGTTTGTATTGCTGATGTTTTCCTTAATCTCGATGATGATTACAAGAGATCAGTTACCCCCTTGTGGAGGGTGTTACAATGTATTTATAGCCTTGGGGCCATTAGTATGAATAGACGATATGCCATTGTTTAATAGATGCATACATCTGGACAATAAGAATGTTCATTAAATTTGATGTTCATTGAATGTGCAATCGTCGCTTGATCTTCCCAGCCAGGTGCTCTGCACGCTGAGTAGGTCGGTACGCTATGTAGCTCGGCATGCTGTGTAGCTCGACACGGTGTGTAGCTCGGTGAACATATTTATTTTCCACGTAAGATACTACGTGTCTTTCTATAACTGGTCCACGCCAGCTATCTAATTTTTGTATCAACAAGACCTATTGGGAAAAAATGTTATGATTGGACCTATTAGGAAATATTTTATGTAAATAGAATATATTTGTCAAGCTCCCCTATTTTTTCGTGTTTCATTATTATTGAAGAATTTTCCTTATGTTTATGCACCCTCTGTTTTTCATAATATATCCATTTATTTAAAGATAATATATTTCTTCTGGTATATCAATTTCTTGTCCTCCACCCTTTCAAATTTAAAAGTGGTAATTTTTATTTTTAGCTTTATGCAAACTTGAATTGAAAAAATAAATTAACTTCCATACTTTTTGAATAAAATGTTTGGCATACATTAACATATAATTTCTTCAAATATTTAGGAAATAATTTAACTATTTTTATATGACTATTTTCAATAACGAACAATTTATAAATTATTGACCACGCATCGCGTGGCCTACTCACTAATCTATATAGACTATATAAAAATTGTAGACCCAAATCCTCTGAGGATGACACGTGGCATCGACATAAATGAAAAATTCTTTGAAGATGACATGTGGCATCAACATAATTATTTTAAAATTTGTAAAGTTGATAAACTGAAGAGACATCTACGATTGATGAATTGAGAAGCATTTTGTATTAAATCAAAACTTCAACATATGCATCCCCTTTCATCCCTGCCTTCAAATCTATAAAACATCCGAACCTCTTTAGTAATTCAAACGTTTCCCAAAAAAATGATTCTTTCTTCCTCCATTAATTTCTTTGGTTTTCGTTATTTTTATTGTATTATTTAATATATACTCACACGTTAAGAGAAATATGGGAGAGAGGAGAGGATGAGTTTATGAACTGAGGTATATTCATGGTTATGTTTTTCCAAGGATTCACATGGAGAGGTGATGAATGCGTGGGTTTGGGGTTTAAAAGAGAGACCAAATTAATGGAAGCACGTTTAATTGGTACTTAATTGTAGATATGGGTGAGTGAAGTACAAATGCATACATGAAAAATGAGCACACATGGAGTCAATGTAAGAATGTTTTTATTTGTAACAAAAAAAATGCACTGCTTTTGTTTTAATGGGACGAGTGAAGGGTTATAATTAAAAGCCATTTATTAATGTATCATGGTTTGTTCTCCAAACATTTAACCCCTAAGGTGGGATCCGTCGATAACACTCATTTTTTAAAGATATAGTTTTGAAAATGTTTATTTGATTAGTGAAACGCTTCAAGGAAAAGAAGGTCACAATCCCGTGTTTTTTATTTTTTTTTATTCGAGACCGTCAAGGCAAAGTAGCCATTGTACTCAACAGCACCCGAAAGAGTCATCATGGTGATTTTAAGTTAAGTTTTGATTTTAATTGTATCATTATGTTTTTTCATTTCAGATTCGGTGTTATGGATTGTTGATTAGATATGATTTAATAGTTTAACCGCAAGACCCATTTGATTACACTTGTGGTGGATCTGATAATGGTTGGGGACATGAGTAAGTTTTACATCCAACAAATCAATCGTTTGGCGAGAATTTATGAACAAGGTTTAAATGAGAATTTGGACTTATCATCTTCTTCGGCTATGTAAAATCTCTGATAACAACTTTTTTACTACAATTTTCTGTTAAATTCGGCCACGCATCTTGTGACCTTTATGCTAGTAATATTATAAAATGCTTTACAGCAATTAAGTTTTCTTCTCATTTAGAGTTCCACGTGGAACACCACTAAAATCTTTAAAGTGTATGAAACACATAATTTCCTCTCCCATACCAAGCTCTTAATTAATTATCCTAGGTTCTTCCACTCCCATTCCACCCATCTCTCACTTGGAATCATCTAATAGTAGCCTTTTTTTATTCATGTACTCCATTTTTATTATAATTCGAGTGGGGTATTTATGAATCGTGTTACTCGTATGGGATCGTGTTTCAGATGAGTTGTGATCATGTTGTAGATGAGTTGTGATCATGCAGTATCATGTCGTAGATATGTATTGGCATGTTGTGTCAAGTTAACATGATTTGACACACCTACGTATAGCGTATAATATGTCTTTGGACCGAATATTTCGACAAAGAAAACTAAACGAATTGTTAAATGATTTGCACGCAATTTTCACGTTATATATGTTTTCAAACATTCCTGTGTTCTCCTTGGGCCTTTTTTTTACGATCAAATATATATATGTATATATATATATGTATATATATATATATATATATAATAAAGTAGAAAGATATATATGTCATAGGTTGGAACTATGATGTCATCAATATAAATTTTCCAACACTACCTCTTTTGCCCTCAATTTGTTGGTTTTCCCCTCTTTTTTTACTTACCAAATTTGCACATCAATTCAAAATAGGGGTACTTTGGTCGGAACCACTTTATTTACTACTTCTCTCCCGCTCAGACCCTTCCTTATTTCTCAAACAAAGATTACATCTATCTTTCTATATTCTCTCTCATTCTCTTATTAGCAACCTAAAGAAAACCCTACCTAAATCCGACCTTCTCACTTCTCCATGCCGCCACCCTTCTCTCTTTTCCCCACTACCGACTTTATCACCACGCTCAAGTTCTCCACTCTCAAGTTCTTCTGCTAGGGCTTTTATATTTTGACTTATAATTTGGGTTTTTTTTTTTAGTTTCATATATTGTGATTTATTTTTATTTTATGATCTAATATGTTCTTTCTTGGTAGATCTGAATACAATAATGGTTCTCTCTTATTGGTACTTCGTATATGTGGTACTTAGATCAGGTATACACTCTCTTTGCTTCTAGATTTATATTTTGAGGGGTTTTCATTTTGAATGGTAATAACAATTCTCTCTTTTCTGTTTGTGTAAGAATGCATATCAAGAAATGGGTGGCATGTGTATATATGTGTTTCAAAATTAGGGCTTTTCTCGATTTTGGGTTCTTTGTGCTTTTATGTGTTGTTTTAAAATTAATATGCAAACAAGACTACAAAGATGGGAATTTGACATATGATTCATTTTCATTTTATCTTATGCAGAATGGAGATGGACACACTTCATAAATTTTAATGATGTAGCATCAACACCCTATTATTTTTGTTATGAGGTTTGACTTTTAATCATCTTTAGGTTCTAATTTATCTATGTAAGTGTGTTTTTATTGTTGTAGATGAAGAGTACTAGAATTATTTTTTTATTATTTTTATTGGTCCTCTTTAGGTTTCCGATATAGTTTTTATTGTTTTTTTGGTGCATACATAGTCGTAAGGTGTGAGGTAATCGGATTACATTTTTTGTCCCGATATTGTTAGTTAATGAAATCAATATTGGGAATACGCCATGATTACATTTATATCTATACTTCCAGTAAGAAATTGTATTTTATTTGATCGTTGGAGACCACATGATGCGGAATAATGATTTTGATTTACAATGTTAGGTCATCTTTAGCCTCATAGTCTCACATTTGGTTCCATAGCCTCATAGTTGCTCCCTTGCATAATCGATGGATTAATTACTCTCATTATATGTCATCTTTAGACATTTAAATTCACAATTTCATTTATAAAGTACACATTGGGTGTTTCATTTACTAATCATGAGTTAGGGTGGTACTTTTATAATCTTCTAATTGGTTTTATTTTGTTGTTTTTCAGCAAAGAGGGTAAAGCTTCAATGTACAAATGGTAAATCTACTAACTCCATCATGGGATGTACTTTTCCAATTCTTTTATTTGTTTGGGTATCAATGTTAATAAGTTTTTATAAATGGTCAAGGTGTTTTAGAAAAGGAAATATTTGTATAAATGGTTTATGTCTCTATTTTTTATGGTTGTGTTTCGCATTTTGCTCCAATGGATGAACTCATGTTTTATTGGCTTTTTTAGATAATATGAAATAAAGATCATAAATGAATCATAATGGTCTTCACATGTATATTTTAGTATTTTATTTTCTATGTATTGTTATTTGATATATGCTACTTTTATAAGTGCAAACTTGCGTTTGTAGTAAATATAAAATGTTCATGTTGTACTTGGAAATGTTTTTACCGTGCCTTTATGAGATTGATTAAAAGATTGTGGGAGTTGGTTTTGATTCAGGGACATTTCTCATTCCCTACATAATAGAGATGATATAAGAGTTGGTATGGATGATGCGATTATGGTTACAAACCATATAATTTGATGATGTTGGTAATGTCGCAAATATAACATACTTTTAGATTATTTATGATTATTATATTTTTTCTATGCTTTGAATTACGTGAGTTGGGCATGTCATAATAATCGATCCAGCACGACTATTGTCACCACGACACATCTTCTATCTTCAGTTAAATACTATCGTTTTTATTATTTGGAATGAAGATTTATTTGTTGTTCTAAAGATTAATCGTGAGTTAGGCATGTCATAATAACGAGACTGGAGACTGAAGAGAAGATGAATGGCCCACACTGTAAAGTTCTTTGCATCTCTCTGTCTCTGTTTGAAGGAAAAAATAGAAATGTTTTTATTCAATAATCAAATAGGAAATCTTACCAGTTATGCATTTTGGCTTGGCTTGATGCAGTTTGGCAATTATGCTACCAATTTATGTAAAATTCTACCGGTTATGCAGTTTGGCTTGAATGGAAATCAAACAGGAATAAACGTTACATGTTATTTTTTTGGAAGTCCTTTGTTTTGTTCTTTGACACCATATTACACTCACCCGTGATCTTATTTTAACATTTCATGGATGGAGACATCTTTCTTGATATTGGATGTATTATGTTCACAACTTATCTTTCTTGATAAAATTTCATTTATTTTATTCTATTCACAACCCATTTAATATATTTTAATTTGTATAAAGAGTTGTTCCTTTTTCTTTCTAATTGCATAGTCCATGAGAACTGAAAAAGATCTTATGTTTGTTCTGAGCTAACTAAGACTTTTGTGTTAGTCCAATAATTGAATGTACATGGTTGTTGGGTAGTTATGATTACATCAATTCTAGGTTCATTATAGTTCAAGTAGATCAGAAATAATAATTAAACTTTTGTGTGTGTTTGTACAATATTTTATTAGTTAGCTTACTGTTAAATATGCAGGCTCAAATTACTTGAATTGTTTTACTACAAATACATAGCTATTTTATTAGCTAGCTTATTGTTAAATATGGAGGCTCAATAATTAAAAGTGTTAAATATGCAGGCTCAACCGTTGTTGGATTCTAATTTGGAAGCACATTTGGGAGATTCCCCGTTATCGGAGGACATGTCGTGCTGTCAAAGACAAGAGCCACGGTTAGCTTCAAGGATGAAGTAGTGCAGGAGATGACAAGGAGGATCCAAAAATGTCGGGACAGAGGTCATGTAGTCGAAGGCTGGTGTTGGGTTCGCTACACTTTTAATGGCATAAGCAGCGAAGAATTTTTTATTTTTGATTTTTGTAGACTTCTTGGGTTAATGAAATTTTCAATTTTAGAAAATTGAAGGATGGATTTGTTTATTCTCATTTCAACCCCGCTGATGCTAAATTCATCGCAATGCCTTTACCAGAAAATGATTTTCCACGATCACTACTGCTTTCATTATCTGGTGACACAACCCAACGTAGTGGTTAATGACCCTCCTCATCCAAAAAAGGGGTTCTACATTGGCAACGATTTGATCAAAAGAGTACGCACCATAAATTTGTGAGGTTTTTTTTTTATTACTCTCGCATAGTAAATTTGTCATGTACTGTTCCAGTATTGTTATCTTTTAACATGGATAAGATGTGATTATTACGTGAAGAGATCTCAATATTCATTGAATATTTGGGCTGTATAACATGTTGGATGTTGTCCTCTTAGAATATTTCGGTAGGGGCACCTCAAGTGACAAAGACCAGTGATTTCTGCAGTGAATGCCTACGGTAAAATTACTCGGAACATCACTTTTTTAGGCATTAAATCGTTGAATTTTGACTATTTGGATCTGAATAATGTTTTTTAAAATATACTTTTACATTTTTGAAATCTATTAATTTGATAAGATTTTTGAGTAAATTACCTATTTGACCCTTTATCTATGACAGATGTTGAGAAAAAAGATGTAGAACCACATACTAACACCCAAATTTAAATGCATAACTTTTTACTTACCCCTCATTTTCACAAACCTTTGATTTTACCCCAACATAAGCCTCTATCTATGTTTATGAAATACTTTGAGATAACCCCCTCATGCAGGGGGAAGTGTCTAAAAGATTTCCAGACTGTATATGCATTATTTTCCCTTCAAACACAACATATTCATAATGCTCTCTCTTGCAAAATAAAGGCAAATATCATCCACGGAAAAACAAGAGGGCTGCATTAGGATAACATGAGCTGAAGATAACAATTCTATTATTTTTGAATTAGTGTGGAATGCAATCACTAATGATTTATGATTTCAGAAGTTATGCAGAACTCATTCATGAGAGTACATACAAATCCAAGATAATTGATGCATTGTTACTGAAGCTTCCATCTTGGGCATTTATCGAGTTCAACACCTTTTCCATCTCTAATATCCAACCATCAAGATATGGAATGAACAAGATATCAGTTACAATACGCTCATAATCTATGCAGCAGTACAATACGTGCACACGCATATAAGTTAGTAAAACTGTCCAGCTAGGATTCTTTTTCATTGGGTTACTGTTCAGAATACAACTCCCAAAGTTATCAAACTGTTTAGATAAAGTTATTATTTGTTATTTTAATATTTTTTTCAAATTATTGAATCGCATTTTTTTCCTACTGACTAATTCTTACGCTCTTTTTCATTATAGGCTATAGAAAGAGAAAGGAAAAGTGTATCTACGGGTATATTAGTGATTGTTGTTACAATATTATGCACTATGTTATTGGTGATTATTGTTACAATATTATGCACTATCTTTGAGCCATTCACATCTTCTAAATGTAGAGAAGTGATAGAGGTCAGCTTGCTGCTCATCTCTTTCAGTGCCAGACTGTTGATTTTTGGAATATTCAATCCCTTAATAGATAGACAATGACTTGGTATCATTCTCAATCTTATGCATATTAAAAATTTTAACTCCTTGAGGCAAGGAAACACCAGTCATGGATGATATGCCTCAGGCCATTCCTCTAGATTTTGCATATCCACTAGAGTTAGCTCTGTTAGTGTTGGAATTCACGTTATTATATATAAATATGCACCAAGTTAATGAAGTGCCCAAAATTTTTAGGAAGCTCTTCCAGATCATTCATTGTCAAAGTCTGCAAATTATAGAGCTTCGTGATGTTTCTTGATAATGCATGAATAAGTCTTTGAGCTGTCAAGATATCTTAGAAGATCCAATTCAAGATATCTCACGAGAATACCTAACAGAGTATTATATTAGATTGTATCATTATTGCCTTTTCTGTCTTGCTATCAATTATGCTCTCATTCTATTTCTTCCCATATAAACATTCATATATTTTTTGTTATCCTTTTTAACATTTTGAGCTTATAATGTTCATTCTGTATCGACAAAAAATAGTTTATTGGTTGTGTTGACTGTTTTAAATGCTTGGATTTGTTATTACATGTGTAGAAGTACATTTCTATTTTATTTAAGATATCTTTGTTATACTCAATAGGGTTTTAGAAATTAGCGTCGTGCCTTCAGGCACAGGCATATCATTACACAAATAATGTTATTTTTGTGTAATGATATTTCTCTCAATGAATTTACTTCAGCACTCTGCTTTTTTTCCCTTCTTTTGATGGCTACTGGGATTATTTATTTATTTGACAAATTGTGTACATTGTCTTTCATTGTTAAGGTGTGGGGAAAGGGCTACCTGCACTAAATGGAAAGAAGACTACGATTCCTTCCGTGTACTAACTATTGAGGTTTTATTGGTGGGCTCACTGGCAGGATTGAGATGGCTTCCTTAAGTCTGCTATCAAGTAAGCAGTAGGTTGATGAAAAGAAAAATCAAACGAAGTTGGATGAATATCAGAGAGTATTTGCTTCCTAATATAAGGATTTATTATCTTTGTGATCTTATATGCTTACTATCATTAGTAATGATGATCAATAAATCACCATTATAAGATATCATAAGGTTCTTGAAATTGGTACTTCATTGTTCATTTTATTATTTTTGGTTCAATACATTTTTTTTCTCTTTCACATATTTGATATTAGGATATAAATTTGACTGTACTACATGTTTGATATTCGGATTTGTTTCATTTTAGTTTATTAGTGTGACATACGCAGCCATTACTAAATTTGCATTGCAGCCCATATGTTGCTACTATGGTCCAATATGTTACTCATTACTTTTATATGCTTTAGGTGTATATTCATACGAAGCATTTTTTTTGTATGAGATAGAATATGTGGTATGTAATATACAAATACTGGATAAATTTTTATGCTTTGCTTCACTAGAGTACAAGCATATTCCTTTTTTACTAATATGACAGACTTGCAATTCTTTTTAATCTTTTTCTTTCTATATGTGTTGAATTGTAGGTAAACATTTATGTGGAGAAGATTCTTTGGGTGTTGGATTAAGCGTAGCTGGTACTCAAGAGGGTGAGGAACTTAGTGCACCGAAGGGTTTACTCCTCTTATAATTTATAAACATGTCTACAACACGATGCAACCAGAGGTTACTGTGTAGCCAAATCCTTCTAGGGATTCTATTTTTCATCCATTCTTATAATTCGGGGTGTAAATGGATGGTAATTTGTAATAGAATCACAACCATCAAGGCTGGATGCAAGTATAAAAGTTGAAAGTACATTGTTCAACAACTTTGTTCAACAGTTTTTCATCCATTCTGTTTGTCCAACAACTTTTAACCTCTACCAGCACACTATTCAGCTAATGAATTCATATGATTAGCAAGAATTGATTTGAAAAAAGTCAAAAGTACATTAATAATAAGAACAACTTAAAGTGAATTCTTTGTCTCAATCACGTGTGTTTGTGTTCTGTACATTAATAATAAGAACAATTTAAAGTGAAATATTTAATATTATATGTTTAGCAATATATTGATGTGGGTTCTAGCACCATCTTGCTATAAATATATGCTATGTTTAGTGGTTCTTTCATCCAAAATTTTGTACCCAGTTTCATGAAGAATATATTTCTCCCCTCAATTTTTTACAAACTATTTAATGATTTGCTTATTGTTTTTAATTGGTTATGCTTTGGTGAGTCAGATTATGTATAGTAGAAATTGATGTAATTGCCAATAAAGCATCTTCAACCAAAAATGTGGTTGCTTCTAAGCTTGGCTATGGAGGAAAAGAGAACATTGGGTCGAGTAAAATGCCCAAATAGGTAAATGCTTCTAAGGTAGCATCAACCACTGATATGCAGAGTAGTAGCTATACTGGGGCTATCTTATCTACAACTTTTGTAATTGCAGATAAAGCAGCCTCAGCCAAAAATGTTGTAGCTTCTAAACTTGGCTACGACGGGAATGATTACTCCATTGTTATGTGTGAGCACTAACTGGCCATTGAATGTTAGTCTGATTCTTGATCCTGTATCTGCTGGATCATTACGGTTAGTGGACCAGACCAGTGTTTTTTCCTCGATTCTATCAAAACAAATTCCAGCAAGGTAGAGACCGGTAGAGAGGGGGTAGAACCCAAAGTCGAAGTCGCCACATGGGGATATTTTGTGCGAGCTGAGTTGTGTGTTTCATGTTATATTCTTTGTTTTTAGTTTAAAACAAGTGTTATGGAATTTTATTCATTTTAGTTGAATGAAGAGTTGGTTTCATTGGGGATCAATCTATTTTGGGTTTATGTAAACATTTGTTTCAATATGATGTGGATTTGAAAAAATAGATATAATGTATACAATTATTTAAATTGGTTCGTGATGTAGAAAAGTAAGAATAGTGCGATTGCTCAGCTGACATTTTTTGTCGTGCCGACTACCTTTATTTATAATTTCATAAATGTTGTGTCGGTTAATTAAGTGGTCATATTGATAATCACAAATATTACTCCATTTTTTGTTTAGGTGTGGGTTGTTGGTTGCGGTGTTTGTGGTGGCCTTCGTGTCGCAAGTACAAGTGTGAATGCTAGGGTAAATTTATCTTCGTACCTTCAGGCACGATGTTATGCTTTTCAAAATTATCAACATGCCTTCAGGCACGGGCATACCCTAGTATATATATATATATATATATAATAATTCCCTTTTGTGGACTAGTCTGTAATTTAAGGGTACGGATCAAACATGTGTCACCTAATCGCGCGCTTAGAAATTATCGTCAAAATTATAGGAAACTTCCCCCCTTTTTCTGGGCTCACCGTTAGGTGACAAATGTTCGGTTCGCAATCTTAAAATGAGGCCAGGTGATAAGCACCCAAAAGTATACATTTTATACCCCGAATTGACCTATTTTAGTTGCTAATTCTTGTCAATTTGGGTCTTATGCGCGTAAATGTTTAATTTGCAGGCTTAATTGCGTTTGCGGAGTTCAAAAGCTTAATTTAAGGAAAATGCACATCAAAAGGATCTAATTTCCCTAGTCCCGTAGCCTAAACCGAGCCCAAACCTTCCCAGAAGCCCGTGTGTGTTTAGTTTGTACCTTTTTAATTTTTTAGATTTTTTTTGTGGCGTTTTATTTTAAGAATTTCTAGGTTTTATTTTAAAATTTTCTGTTTCTTTTTTATTAGTGTGATTTTATTTTGTTTTTGATTTTTTTTAGTTTTTATTTATCTTTATTTTTTATTAGGATTAATTTCTTTAGGATTTCATTTATTTTTAGCTTTATTATATTTTACGTTTAAGGATTTTAGTTTTAGTTTAATAGATTTTTATTTTTATTTCTTTTCAGTCTTATTTTTTATTTGTGTCTTTATTTTATTTTTATATTAGGATTTTATTTTTAGATTTTTAAATTTATTAATTTTATTTTTTTAGTAAGTTAGTGTTATTTTCAGGTGTCCAAATTAAACACACACACACAAACATACCTACACACTATTCCACAACCGACTCATCCTAACCCACACACACACCATAACCCATACACCCTCACACACTCTATCTATTCCCACTTCATCTTCCCCACTCAACCAACACCTGCCATCTCTCACACTCTCTCCTCTCTCCAAACTCCATCAACACACACCATACCTTATACCTCCCATTCAACAACCATTAAACAACCACATCCAACAAAAACACATATCACACTTAACCACCTTACCCACTAACCCAACACCTTATGCCAACCTTTGCTTCAACGGTCTGACCAACCCACTACCACACCTCCCTCTAGACACCCATGACTACCTAGCTGGGTCCCAAAACTCCGAACCGGGACTAGACCTTACTCCGGCGAGCTGACCCAACAACCCCGTCGCCGTCAGAACCCCCCATACCCATCCATACCAGTCGCCGACGACCCATCGTCGGCTAGCCTTACCCTAACCGAACTCGATCACGAACCTACCTGGTAGGAAACCCCCATATCTGATGATGTTGGAAACAGCACCACCCTTCAAGGTGTTTGTGAGCTCAATTCAATGTTAACAATGGCAGCACATGTATATAGTAAATATAAGAGAATGAGGTGAGGAGAAGAGATGATTCACACCGGAGTATAAGTGGTTCAGCCAATTAGGCCTACGTCCGCTGTGCAAGTGTATGATATGTATCACTGTATGAGGACACTAATGGCCATGGATACAATCTCTCAAGCTTTCTCTCTCTACTGTATATTTGGACAGAGTTTCAGCTAGGGTTGACAATTTTGGATCCTTTTCAAGGTAGAGGATGACCTCTATATATAGTGCCTGGGGGTGTAGTGTACCCTCCAAGCATGCAATGAGTATGTGCATAAGGATCGAACCAATATGAGAATAACACCTGGATGATCTCATGTTGATAATGATGACCTCAATATTCCCTCACGTGAGGGGAATGATTCGGTTATAACTGATTACGTACACATGTTCCTAGCCCCACATGTGAATATAAGAGCTCGGCCAACTGCGATTGGTCACAACCTCGGCCTGGAATAGGACGAGGTGGTGACCTTGACTCAATGGGAGAGACGATGTAAGGCTTGCTATGCTATAATGTCGGCCTGGGTCGAGGTAGAGGTGGTGAAGCAGGAACAACGACCGATACCTAGCCGAGATCAACGTTGATGATGGGATGTCAACCTCTTCATCTTCCGAGTCGAGGTAGCTAGCAAGGTCGGCCGTGGCCGACCTTGTCTAGGACGAGACTATTAGCGATGAATCCAAGGTCCCTCTAACATTGGCCATCTTCATGGCTGAGGTTGGTGTCTCTGAGCCGAGGGGATACATTCAGGGCATATCAATCACCCCCTAACCCTTAGTTATATGCGAGAGCAGGTGACTATGGGGTCGACAACTCCGAGGTCCTTGTGATTTGTACCAATATTCCTTTTTTTTACACTTGTAAGTTACTGAAGTATATAGCGTGCCTGACAGGCTTGATGATGTTGGTTATCTTTTGGGCTCCCAAGGCAATGATGGGCCTTGGGACGCGTGCACTCATACTTAAGGGTTAAAACCCCATTTTTTTCTCTTTCTTCCTCATTTCTCTCCTTTTCTGAATTTGGTCACTTACGCAACTTTCTCTCTCTATAATAGCTCTGATTTGAAGTGCATTTGGGTTATCATTCCTTGGGATTCCTTCCTTGATTCTCTTCACCTTTCTTTAGGTACCCCTTGCCATCCCTTCTTCTTCATTTTTCTGCCTTTGTTCTTGCTTTTGAATTTTTCGGTGAGCTTCAAGAGGTTTCCGGTGAACCTATTGATTTTTCCGGCGAACTTTTCTTAATTGTTCTTTGCCATTTTTATTCAAAGTTAAATAGCTTGATCTTTAGTTCCTTTTGCCAATCTTGTTTGTAATTTAGGAGAGTCAACAAGTCTAGCGTCTTCCTCATATGCTCAGACCCCTTTACCAACTTTTAGAGGAGTTCCCCTCTCTTATGGAGAAGACCTTAGATAAAATTAGACAAATAGAAAGAGCCCAAGAGGAAGCTCGTAGGTTAGAGGAATTCCCCCTCAGACCTATCTTTCCACCACCTCTGAAGGTCGTATACCCTAAACTAACCGAACCAGTTAACCAAGCCGAGGTCCCAAATGAACCCTATCTAATGTCGGAGCCTGAGTCATCCACCTCAGACCCTATGTCTGTGGACTCCTTCCGAGAGGCCGTGGACTTCTCAAATAAACAAGACCAGGTCCCTGATCAAGCATAGGTTTCCAGTCGGGCCTCGTCTCACAAAAGTTTGAGCACATCAACCTCTTCCTTAGAGGTTGAAATTGTTGGACCAAGTGTGGTTGTTCCTTCGATTCTTGAAGCCATTCCCCTGTCGGCTGTCAAAGGAGCTGAGTTCGCTCAGCGGTTCCGGAGTGGTGCCCCATCGTCTGCTCCGGCCGACGTTGAGACAGATGATGATGACGGTGCAGAGAGTGATGTTGACACCTCTGAGGCAGCCGAGATGGAGAGTACAGTCAGTGAGGTTGACCTTCTGGCATTCAAACATATTTATTCCATAAGTCCTTCAACAAAACTCAGGAGACCTATGAGGGAAGAGAGGGCTTATGACGACCGAGATGGTGAGATCTGCCATTATGAGCAGATGTTCAAGTTGGGATTTTGTCTGCCCATCCATCCCACCACCGGGGCTATATTGGCCTACATTAACTTGGCTCCTTCCCAGTTGTCACCTAATGCATGGAGGGTGATAATTGGATCCATTGTCTTGTTGAAGGCCATCCATCACTCAGACCTTCAGTCGAGGTCTTCACGGGGTGATATGTCCCTTCATCTTCCAGAAACCATTCGAGCTATTATCATTTATTAGCTCAAAAGTTGAACAAAAGGATGCTTTAGATTACCCAAACCTCAAACCATAACTGGAAGCCACGTTACTTCTTCGTATCAGGGCCATGGGAATTTGGTCCATGTGCCCCCTCTTCTTCATTAGAGCCGAGAATACCCTGAGATGGAGAAAGGTTACAATGGCTACAAGGGCCGACCCTGGACTAAGCCAAAACAATCTTCAGAAGGTCAAAGACCTTCAGGATCAGGGGGATCATGGTATGCTTGTCAAATTCGAGCATCTGATGACCCCCTACTATCTCTCTGAGACAGGGCTTGGGGGAAGTCCTTTAATAGAGCTTCGTAAGTCTTTTTATTTTGATAAGTTATACCTCTAAATTTTGTATATCTGATTTTCTAACTCAGACCTATCCATCTTGCAGAGCACCCCAAAGGAATATCTGACGAGTTGTGGGAGATGGTCGCCCCCAGTCTGACAAAGCTCGTAAAAAAAGCTGGATTGAATGCTCCTCCTCCCCTCCATCTACTTCCAGGGTTGAGGCCACCAAAAAAAGGAAGGTTACCAAACCTGCCCCTGAGGATCAGAGGCAAAAGAAGAAAGGGTGGGATCGTGCCATCCCCATTTCTTCTGAGGATGCCTTGATTGCTCGTCTTGAGCAATTAAAGATTGGTGATAGTGTCATTGGCCAAAGTATGAAGTACTTGGATGCTATCGGCGATGTCATGACTGAGTCTGACAAGCGCTTTTGCCGATCCATGGATAAGCCTCTGCTGATTGAATTCTCCCTTCATCGTACCATCCAAGTAAGACCTTTAACTCTTGCCTCCGAATTATGCAAGTGTAACATCGGTATTTGGGCTACTTCAGACCTTAGACTGACATCTTTTCAAATTTTTTGTAGGGTCTGCTCACCATGCATCACTATATTAACTGGACCTTGGGGAAGCTCCCTCTGATAGAGAAGGGACAAGAGGTTGAGAAGACTAAGGCCACTTTAAATGCTGAAGTCGAACATCTGAAGACTGCTCTGAAGAAGGCTGAGAGCGATGTGAAGGGACTGAAGAAGGATATGAAGATGCAAAGTGAAGATCATAATACTTCCCTGAAGACTCAGGCTGACTCACTTCAGCATAAAGTTGATATGTCTATCAAGGCTGCCTTAAGTGATGCCTCCGAGAAGATCTTGGAGGAGTACAAGGTCTCTGATAAGTTTTTCATCTTCGACTTCGAATATCTGGAGAGGTGGGTTAAGGCCACTAGTAAATGGGATGTCATGAAGGAGAAGGAATCAGGAAGCCTTACAGTTGCTGACTTCATCAGCCTAGACTATGCCGGCCCTAAGTTTGCCCAGGCCCTGCAGGAGGTTGAAGAAGAGGGATTTGCTGCACCCACTGAGACCGCCCCCCAAGGAGACACCATGACTGAAGATGTCGTTGCTCAAGATGACGGGGTGGAAGTGACCAACCTCGGCCAAGGAAACGCAGACATGTCAACTAACCCTGAGCCTACAAACACTTAAATTCTTGTGAAGCTATATGCAATCTTTTGTAACTCTCAATTAATTATAACATCTGATGAACAATGTCACTTTATGTTTTTGCCATTTGTAACTTAACCTATCAACCTCTGAGGAGGGCTCTTATTTCTTCTCCATCTTAACTATTTATTGGATGATTTTCTTTGCCATGCACTAATTTCACCAAATTAATGATGTTAAGGGTCTGAGGTCATCCAAGTATGATGTTTGACCTCATACCTTGTCACCAAATCATGATGTTATAAGGTCTGAGGTCATCAACTAAGATGTTATCCCCATAAATAAGTTCACCACATTAATCATGTTAAGGGTCTGAGGTCATCCAAATATGATGTCTGACCTCAGACATTGTCACCAAATCATGATGTTATAAGGTCTGGGGTCATCACCAAGATGTTTATCCCCATAAATAATTCTTACCAAATTAATGATCTTAAGGGTCTGAGGTCATCCAAGTATGATGTCTGATCTCAGACCTTGTCACCAAATCATGATGTTATAAGGTCTGATGTCATCACTAAGATGTTATCCCCATAAATAATTCTCACCAAATTAATGATGTTAAGGGTTTGAGGTCATCTAAGCATGATGTCTGATCTCATACCTTGTCACCAAATCATGATGTTATAAGGTTTGAGGTCATGACTAAGATGTTATCCCCATAAATAATTCTCACCAAATTAATGATGTTAAGGGTCTGAGGTCATCAAAGTATGATGTCTGATCTCAGACCTTGTCACCAAATCATGATGTTATAAGGTCTGAGGTCATCACTAAGATGTTTATCCCCATAGATAATTCTCACCAAATTAATGATGTTAAGGGTTTGAGGTCATCCAAGTATGATGTATGATCTCAGACCTTGTCACCAAATCATGATGTTATCAGGTCTAAGGTCATCACTAAGATGTTATCCCCATAAATAATTCTCCAATTGAGTATAATGAACCAAGAACTTCCACATGAATTTTTTGATCTTCTCATTAATAATCTCTTCATAAGATGATACGTTTATATGAAAGCTCTTGCAACATTATATGTAATACTTTTTTAGATGATTAGCATTCCAAGGATTGGAAAAAGGTTCCCCTTCGAGGTTCCCTAGCCTGTAGGTTCCTGGAACAACCTCCTCAATTACTTTGTAAGCGCCATGCCAATTTGGGTGAAGCCTATTTTCTTTCTGTAATGTCTTCTTCAGCTCCAGGTCTCCCACGGCTATGGGTCTCGATTTTACCCTTTGATTGTAGAATTTTGTTGTTCTTTACTGGTAAGCTACTTGACTAATTTTTGCGTCTTCCCTTCTCTCCTCGATCAAGTCTAGGTCGAGTCTTCTCTCCTCCCCATTCTTCTTAGGGTCATAGGTCTGCACCCTATGAGTTGGGAGTCCAACCTCTGCCGGTATGACGACCTTCGAGCCATGTGATAACATAAATGGGGTCTCCCCTATTGGCGTCCTAGCCCTTAACATAAATGGGGTCTCCCCTATTGGCGTCCTAGCCCTTGTTCTGTAGGACCAAAGAACAGCATAAACCTCTTCAATCCACCTTCCCTTAGCCTCTTTCGACCTCTTCTTTATCCCATCAAGGATCGTTCTGTTTGTGACTTCGGTCTGACCGTTTGCTTGAAGTCGACCAGGAGAAGAGAAAAATTATTTTATCCCAACTCTTTCGCAGTATTTTTCCAGGGAAGAGTTCTTGAACTGTGTTCTATTATCTAAAATGAGGGTGTTTGGGAGGCCATGTCTGCATATGATGTTTTTCCAAATAAATTAGAAGGTCTTCTTCTCTGTAATCGTGATCACCGGCTCTGCCTCCACCCACTTGGAGAAGTAATCAATGCAACTATCAGGTATCTGTAATTATTTGTAACCCTTGGTAGGGGACCTACTAAGTCAATCCCCCACACCGCGAATGGATAAGGTGAACTGATAGTCGTCATAGGTTAATGAGGTTGATGGGGGATTGTGGAGAATCTCTGACATTTGTCGCACCTCTTTACATAAGCAGTAGTATCTTTAGCCAGGGTCGGCCACCAATACCCTTGCGTGACAATCCTCTTCTCCAAAGGTCTTTCTCCTATGTGACTGGAGCAAGAACCCTTATGTACCTCCCATAGGACGTGGGGGACTTCGGTTGGATGGACGCATTTGAGCAGGGGTAATAGGATTCCCTTCCTATATAGGACGTCTCCTACTATTGAGAACTTTAATGCCCTGTACTTCAATTTCCTACTTTCTAACTTTGACTCCGGTAATGCCCCTTCTCTGATGTATCTGATAAGGGGATCCATCCATGAGTCCCCCTGGTCCAAATTGAGACAAAGATTACTAACCTCTTCTTCTTCAATGGTTGCTCTGGGAAAGATCTCGATGGGGACTGTCCTACGGATATTTATCTTCATTGCTGAAGCCAACCTTTCCAAGGCATCTGTGTGGCTATTATTTTGCCGAGGTACTCTCTTCATCTTTACCTCTTAGAGGCCTTCGAGTATCGTCCTCACCCTCTTCAAGTATTTGTCCATCCTTTCGTCATTGGCCTCATAAACCCCCAATACTTGGTTAACAACCAACCTTGAGTCACTGTGAAGGAAGAGTCGTCTTACACCTATGGACCTTGCCAAGGAGAGGCCTGCTATCATGGCCTCGTATTATGACTCGTTGTTCGATGCCTTGAAGTTGAACCTTAGGGCATATTCGATGTTGGTACCATCAGGGCTTGAAACTATTAGGCCTGCACCGCTCCCACTTTCGCAAGAGGACCCATCGACGAAGAGGTTCCATATGTCTTTATCTGATGATAAACCCTCTTCTAACATAATTACCTGCATAAAGAGGTACCAGTCTTCCTCATTCTTGGTAATTCCATCTCTGACTCTCTTGGGCATAACCTCTTTCGGTTGCCGGAAGACGTTGCTGTTTGACACTTCTGTGGCCTCTGTGCCATTCTCACCCTCGACCTCTTCCCATGTAAACTCTGGGACAAAATCTTCCAGTGCCTACCCTTTGATGGCCATCCTAGGCTGATAGGTAAGGTCATACTCCCCCAATTCAATGGCCCAGGTCATCAGTCTACCCGACTTTTCAGGTTTATGGAGGACCTATCTTAGCGGGGAGTCGGTGAGAATGACCATGTAATGGGCCTAAAAGTAGGGCTTCATCTTCCTAGAAGCATGTATCAGGGCGTAGTCTAACTTTTCCATGCAAGGGTAATTCTGCTCTGATCCCTGAAGGGACTTATTATTGAAGTATACGGGTCTCTGAATCCCAGCGTCTTCCTGTACAATGGCTGCACTTATAGAGGATTCAGAGACTTCTAGATAGACGTATAACTTCTCTCCTATTATGGGACAAGATAAGAGTAAGGTAGATCAAAGGTATGATTTGAGTTGATCAAAGGCCTCATCACACTCTTTGTTCCACTTGAAGGCCTTTGTAAGCACCTTGAAGAACGGAAGACACTTTTCGCTCGCTCTGGAAATGAATCTGTTGAGTACATCCACTCTTCCAGTGAGCCTATGAACGTCCTTGATACTCCAAGGTGTATTCATGTCGAGCAAAGCCTTGATTTTCTCAGGGTTTGCCTCTATTCCTATTTGATTGACGATGAATCTGAGAAACTTCCCGGCTCCTACCCCGAAGATAAATTTTATCGGATTGAGTTTCATTTTGTACAGGTCCATGGTATTGAAGGTCTTTTCCAGGTCTGCCACATGGGTGCATGCCTTTAAGCTCTTCGTCAACATATCATCTACATACACCTCCATAGTCTTGCCTATTTGGTCTTCGAACATCTTATTCACAAGACGTTTATATGTTTCCCTTACATTTTTTAATCCGAAGGGCATCACTTTGTAGCAATACTTCCCTTTGTCAGTGATGAAGGTTGTCTTCATTGAGTCTTTGACATCCATGAAGATTTTGTTATAGCCTGAATATGCGTTCATGAAGCTCATGAGCTCATGTCCTGCCATTACAACTACTATCTGATCGATCCGGGGTAAGGGGTAACTGTCTTTCAGGAAAGACATGTTTAGGTCAGTAAAATCCACACACATTCTCCACTTTCCACTGGCCTTGGGGACAGTGACTGCGTTTGATATCCATTACGGATATATTACTTCCCTGATGAATTCAGCCTCTTCTAACTTTCTGACCTCTTCCCGGATGACGTCGTACTTCTCCTTAGAATAGACTTTTCGTCTTTGCTTGATTGGACTTGCATCCTTAGATACGTTGGGTTTATGGCATATGACCTCGGGGATGATGCCAGGCATGTATGCATGACTCCAAGCAAAGACACTCCGCCTCTTCCTTAGGAAGTTCATCAGCTCCTCTTTTAAGGATTTGCTGACCTGGATGGTTTTTTCCAGTTCGTCCTCTTTGAGGATGATGGATTCTACCTCTTCCGTGGCCTCTCCTTTCTTCAACTTTGCTTCATCTCTAGGGTCAAGTGTATCGATGTTATAAGTGGTAGTAGCTCTCTTATGTGCCTCTATCTCTTCAGCCGAGTTGAAGTAACATTCCCGTGCTATGGTTTGATCACTCTACACTTCCCCTACCCCATATGGGGTCAGGAATTTTAGCATCTGGTGGACCGATGACGGCACAGCTTCAAACTCCTTAAGGGCCACTCTTCCTATGATGAAGTTATAGGCTGAGAAGACATTTTCGTGCATGACAAAAAAATTGATTTTTCAGGTTAACCTCTTAGGCCACTCATCACCCATTCGTACGTCGATTGCATACATGCCTAGTGGGTGGACCTTCTCACCACTGAACCCCATTAACGGATGATGACAGGGTACCAGCCTAGCCCTGCTAAGGCGTAGGCTTTTGAAGCAGGGCTAGAGCATCACATCTGCCGAACTTCCTCCGTCCACAAGAATTATATGCACCTCACATCCATGAACTCTTATCGTGATCACAAAAGGGTCATCATATGGAGCTAGGATGCCTTTCAAGTCTAGTCGAAATAAAACTACTACGAGAGTGTCCATGTCTACCTTCTTTGTCTTCTGCGTAGTCTCGAAAGATGTTAGGTTTACCACTTCAAGTTTAGTCATTGATTTGTCCTCTTCCACATGAGCTTTTCTGTCAGCAATCTCGGAACCACCCCCCGCAAGTCCTTCGCATATGGTGCTAATGCTAAAGGAGATCATACCAACCCTCGTCACTGGGGTGTTGTCATCTTTTGGTGGGAGGTTTGGATCATCTTCGTCATCTCCGTTTGAGTCCCTATCTCTTCTTGTCGGAGTATTATCACGACATCTATCATTCCTCTTATTTTTGGGGTCATCTCTTCCCTTTTTGGGAGCTTTCCCATCCAAATATTTCCTCAATTTTCCTGACTTCATCATCTTCTCAATCTCATCCTTCAAGGAGAAGCACTTGTCTGTTATATGGCCATGGTCTTGGTGGAACTCACACCATAAGTTTTGGTTCCTCTTATATGGAGGATCCTTCATCTTCTCTAGCCATCTTAGGGATCGATCATTTTTTTATCTCATTAAGAATGTGTTCGCATCTCACCGTAAGAGGTGTGTAAAGCGCAAACTTGTCATCAGCTGACCTCTTCTTCCCATCCTTTTTTCTTTGGAATTTCCCACTACTACTGCCGTTGTCGTCTTCATATTTAGCGACCATGGCTTCCTTAGCGTTCATGACCTTCCCCGCAGTTGCCAATAGCTCCTCCATGGATTTTGGAGGGTCTTTCGCAAGTTTTCATAACAACTTTCCCTTATGAAGACCTCCTATGAGGGCGATCATGGCAATATTCTCTTCATAATCTTAAACCTCAAGTTTTTCTTTGTTGAACCTGGAGATGTAGTCTCTTAGGCTCTCGTTCTTGCCTTGCTTGACATACAATAGATGGGTGGTATTCTTTTGAGGTCTTACCCCAAAGTAGAAGTTATGAATGAATCATTCAGCCAAGCTCTTAAGGTTCTCAATTGAATTCTTCGGAAGAGAAGTAAACCACATGTCCACAGCTCCCGTCAAGGTCCCAGAGCAGACTCGGCACTTCATCTCATCCGGTATCGAGTAGATGTACATCGCCGACTGGTACATCTCAATATGGTGTACAGGATTGGTGCTACCATCATACTTGGGAGTCACTGTAGGTTACTTGAACTTGGCTGGGGTAGGGAAGCTTACTATCTTAGCCACGAATGGAAAGCCCTCTGAGAAACCTCTTTGCAGTGGATCCTGACTTTTGATGAATTCTCATATCTTGTTCTCAAGGCGTTGGATGGATTCATTCCACGGTCTTGCAACATCGGCCTGGCCGAGGTTATCCCCAGCCACCTCCAAGGGGTGGACTGAGGGTTCCCCATCCGCAACACAACATTAGTTGTTGACCTTTTCTTAGTCTCTTCATCGTCCCTGATGAGGCCGACATTGAATCTCTTCCCTTTGTGAGCCGGATGCACTCCTTGACCTTGATAACCTCTATCTCATGTCGTTTACAGGGTCGAGCCTTTCTAAGGCTGACCCTCTGCTCAGTCGGTCAAAAGTTGATCCTCGTTGCTGGGCTTCTCCACCTCTTCTGCCCCCACAACCTTGTCTTTGTTGGATAGGACGTACCGTTTTGTTCGAAACCTCATACGGCTCCCAACAATCTTCCGGGACATCTTTCGCCTCTAGATCATCATACATATCCTCAGGGCAAGGATTTCCTTGCCTCCCCAGGCGCAAGCGCCTAGGGTCAGCAACGTCCCTCCTCCGCTGGGGCGTAGGTTTGTCTTTTCTCGGTGCCTGGAGTGGTACCCTAGCATCAGGATGAGGTTGAACCACCGCAGGAGTGATCATTTCCGGTGAGACTCTAGGTGGCCTTATCATATTCTAACTGAGTTGTGCAAATTTCTCATGCATTGCTTATTGCATTGCAGCCAAAGACCTCAAGGCTGCGGCCACCTCCGCCATTTTTTATTGGGGTGGGGCCTGGATAGAGCTAGGTCCCCCTGCTACAGGCGGCGGAAGAGGTGGTGGTAGTTCCGGTGCCATGTATTAGCACAAAAGAGTTGGTGTAGTAAATGAGCTTAATACCTTACATGACCTCTTTCAATGATGAAACAGCTCTGCGCAAGGGGGGAGGCCTGGTTCACCACCAGAGTCTCCGGTGAGGCTAAGCAACAGGTGAGGAAAATATAGCTTCTCGATTCCCACAGACGGCGCCAAAATGATGATGTCGGAAATAGCACCACCCTTCAAGGTGTTTGTGAGCTCAATTCAATGTTAACAATGGCAGTACATGTATATAGTAAATATAAGAGAATTAGGTGAGGAGAAGAGGATTCACACATTTGAGTATAAGTGGTTAAGCCAATTAGGCCTACATCCATTGTGCAAGTGTATGATATGTATCACTGTATGAGGGCACTAATGGCCATGGATACAATCTCTCAAGCTTTCTCTCTCTACTATATATTTGGACAGAGTTTCAGCTAGGGTTGCCAATTTCGGATCCTTTTCAAGGTAGAGGATGACCTCTATATATAGTGTCTGGGGGTGTAGTGTACCCACCAAGCATGCAATGAGTATGTTCATGAGGATCGAACCAATATGAGAATGACACCTGGCTAATCTCATGTAGATAATGATGACCTCAATATTCCCTCATGTGAGGGGAATGATTAGGTTATAACTGATTGCGTACACGTGTTCCTAGCCCCACATGTACACATAAGAGCTCGACCAACTGCGATTGGTCACAACCTCGGCCTGGAATAGGACGAGGTGGTGACCTTCACTCAATAGGCGAGCCGAGGTAAGGCTTGCTATGCTATTAAGCGGCATGGGTCGAGGTAGAGGTGGCGAAGCAGGAACGTCGATCGATCCCTAGCCGAGATTGACGTTGATGATGGGATGGCAACCTCTTCATCTTTCGAGCCGAGGTAGCTAGAAGGGTCGGTCGTGGCCGACCTTGCCTAGGACGAGACTATTAGCGATGAATCCAAGGTCCCTCTAACATCGGCCATCTTCATGGCCGAAGTTGGTGTCTCTGAGCCGAGGGGGTACATTTAGGGCATATCAATATCCATACCTAGCAACCCCATGCCCAAATCCGACCATAGACCCATTTCCCATGTTAACCCATCTGACCCACTTGTCCAAAACATTTTTACCTACGAATTCTTCACCTGCCAAATACAATCTCAAAAATCAATTACCACATTTCACCCACATGTCTTTTATGCCTCTTAACCCCTGTTTCCAAAACTACCCCCAACATCTTTTACCCAACTTACCCCTCTAAACCAATCTGATTTTTATCTCAATTCCCCCACGTCTCACATGTCCTCACACCTCTCAACCCACATGCACACCTTTTCCAAGCTCATGTTCTCTCATCCTCACTCAATTTTACCAATACCCAATTTACCCCTAGCCTCCATGTGCACCATATAAATTGAAGGCTTGGACCATTTTCAAGAAGGATCTCAAATTTAGTTTTTAAGCTTTTATGTGATGAAATTCTCTCCATCCCTCTATGTTGAGTATTTTCATTTTTTGCAAATATATCAATATAGAGGTGTGTAGTGAAATTTATCTCTAGGATGAATTCCACCCCACCATTCTATAATGAATTTTTGCATTTTTAGCAATTATTTCAAAATAGATTGATGTAGTTGAATTCATCCCTTATGGGAGGTAAATTCTATCCATTCCTTTATGTTAAGATTTTGCATTTTTAGAAATATCTCAATATAAAGTAATGATCTATAATTTATTTCTTTGGATGAATTCTGATGTACAATTTTATAATGTTAGGATTTGCATATTTAGCAAATCTCTTTTATTATTTAATTTTCCATTATGAATTCATCTATTATCTTTTTCTTTCTTTTTTTTAATTTTTGATTCAAGAAATACATTGGTGAGGGATTGTTATTGAGAGAATTTTGATTGTAATTGAGAAAGTGTTGTTGTAATTGAAGATTCCATTCCAATTGAAGGCTTAAATGGGTTTGATCTATTCCTCTTTAATTTCTCTTGATTTAATCCTCACATGCTTTCATTTGTTTATCTTATATTTTTGGATGATGATTATTGAGGGCTAATCTCCCATTCATGGGATGTATTTTGAAGCCCTCATGAGTCCAATTTAGTTAGTTTACTTTTTAGCACAATTTTGTTTATCTCACTTTTATTAAATTAGCTTCTACTTCTTAATTAGTAGTTATATAAATTAGTATATAGTTAGTTAATTAATAATCCCTTGAAAATTCCATAAAAATAGAAATGGAAAAATAGAAAAATATAATAAAATGCAAATGATTTCACACTTTTGTCTTCTCATATTTTGTGTTTCAACCTTAGATTTGGATTGACTCCCTTACTTACCCTGTACACTAGTTTTTTTATATTTTTGTAGGTTCAAGGGAATTTTGATGGAAAAGAAATTGCACAATAACGACAAAATACATTAGAAATGCATTTTTTATCTATCAAATGGCACCGTTACCGGGGAGCGTGAAGCACTTGCCACTGTCTATCAAATGGCATCATTGCCAATCTTTGGAGCGTGAAGCTCTTGCCACTGTCTATCAAATGACGTTGTTGCCAATCTTTGGATCTTGACGCACTCGCGAGGATTTCTATTGTGATTCATTTGTATTCCGTTTATTTTTATTTTTTTAGTACAATTTTTTACTTTTTTCAGAAGGCTTATATTAGGATCTCTATTCTTGGTTTGTATTACGGTGCATAGATACACCTTATTCTTTCGCATTTAAAATTGTAATAATCGAAGAAATCTTGATAGGGAAACCGGACAAGGTAGATAGAGGGCGTCCCAAGGCGAGGAAAATAAGCCTCTCTACCTTGGGTCGGTAGGACTCCCGAGGCCGATTGAGATACGCGTAATCTACCCCCCGGTTGACTCAAATTTTTCGGCACCGCACGGCGTAAAAACCGTGGGATCTAATCCCTCGCGCCTCTCCTATTAGCGAGTCAATTATTGTGTGTACTTGTGTGCTCTTGTGTGAGTTTATTCTCGCATTTATTTTTTGAATGGTGTGATGAATTAATTTACTAATACCTACACCCGGTCACTCACGAGAAGGGATTTCATCACCCGACACTCTCGCTTACCATTTGTGTGCTACCCTAGCTTTCATTAAATTTAAAATCAATCGACTAGGTAGCCCAATAGGAGAACATTTTTACAAAGGCGATCACCAAGATAATTTCGTGATTTTTTATCGCCCACGGACTTAATTAAAATTTGACTACCCTTTCACTAATTTCCAGATAAAAATTGTCTATGTGTTAGTTAGGTTTTATCTTTGACTTGCATGGGTCCAATTCATTTTTCAGTGGTCGAGGTTTAGTGAGTTCGTTCAAAATTTAAGAGCCCAAATATTTTTCCCATTCTTTTCTTCTAAAAAAAATCCAAAAAATTTTCTTCCTTTATTTTTATAAAAAAGCCAAAAACATTTTTTCCCGCTATATTCTTCCAAAAAATCCAAAAACATTTTCTTCCTTTATATTTTTTAGAAAAATCCAAAAATATTTTTTTTCTTTTGAAAAATATTAAAAAATCCAAAAAAAAAATCCAATATTTTCTTCCAAAAAATCCAAAAACATTTTCTTCCTTTATTTTTTTCAAAAAATCCAAAACTATATTTTTTTTCCTTCTTTTTCTCCACCAAAATCCAAAAACATTTTCTTCCTTTCATTCTCTAAAAATCCCAAAAATATTTCCTTTCCTTTTCCAATTATTCAAAAACCACAAAAAAGAGAAAATAATGAAAATAAAAAATAAGGTCGTGATCGTTGTTTCTTCACCCTCACCTTTGTCAATTTATCCAACAAGACTGACGCTTCAGTCTTGTTTGGGGGTGATTCTCATTACCCAATTTTTTTGCGATCCTGCGCTTTCATAGATCTTATTTTTAGGGTGAGAATGGTTCGGTTTGGCTGAAGATATTAAACTTAGCACTATCGGGAGGCAACCTGTTGTTTTTTGTATAAGTCTCATCCTGTTTGGGGGAGTGTTTCACACCACCCAGTGCTTTACATGTTTTTAGACTTGTACACATTTTTTTTTATCTTATCACTCATTTAGGTTTCTCCCTGGATTCATATGTCCACTTCATTAGCGGTTGATTCTGGTAATCTCTTTCCTCCCTACTCCTCTCAATTTTAAAAATCATTTTACTTAACATCGAGGACGATGTTCCTTTTGTTTGGGGGTGGGGAATTTTATCAAAATCGTGCATCTTTTAAAAAAAATTGATTTTTAAAACCTGGTTTTTAAAATTTCATGCAGTTTCTTTCATGTCAATCATTGATGTGAATTTTCAATCGTCCATCTTTCAAAGTCTAGGAATCAAGTTAGATGATTTATTTTTTCTAAATAGCGTATGTAATACATATCAAGGCATTTTGCACTGTGAATTTCTAGACTCAACAAAATTTGCGCACTTATCACATCACTACGGTTTAGAGTTGAAGTGTACTATAATTCTCAGGAGAACCTTTAGGATCACTAGTAGAGACTTTAGCTTGTGAGATTTGTGGCTTTCACCTTTCAGAGAGTTTTATGCAATCTTCGAGTCACAAGTTGATTCAAGTTCGTTTGGGTCTGCACTTAAATCGTTGTATAAACTCATTATTTTTCATTAAAAATTTTGGCTTCATCACGGAGAATGACATCACTTTCGATTCGTAAGAAACACGTGTCTTGAATTTGTCCCGATCACCAGACTTTCACCCATACACCAACAAAATTCCATTTATCATTCATCCATACACCTTCCATTTTCCGAATCATCACCTTAGACCTAACCTCACATTTACATATCCACTTCCGTTTTCCACCCACTGTGTTGAAAAAGGGAAGAGTGTTGAAAGAAAAAGGAGAAGATCCGTCAAAGAGGGTGTTTGCATTTTTAGCGATTATCTCTCCCAAATCCAATTCAGATGGAGAAAAATTAAATACAAGTCTATGTTGGGGCTCTTTGTATTTTTAGCAGATTTATCTCAGACATTGATGCGTATTTGGAAAAGAAAAAATAATTAAAAAAAAAAGGAAAGTAAAAGGAGTATATCCGTCAAAGGGAGTGTTTACATTTTTAGTGAATATCTCTCCCAAAGCCGATTTAAATGTTGAAAAATTACATACAAATATATGTTGGTGGTTATTTGTATTTTTAGAAGATTTATCTCATAGATTGATGTGTAGTTCAAAAAGAATAAAAAGAGAAAGTTGCAGTCAAGAAATAAAGACATTTGTTCGTCTACGTGTGATACACTCTTCTCAAATATCCACCATCCATCCATCATATCATCATCCCATCCGATCCTACCTCACCTCATCCCACATATCCCATTTCATTTCCCCCTCACCCATAAACATCATTATTTCCCCTAGGTGTTCGGGAAAATGATAGTCAACATGGTGAATAACTCGACGTTCTCACTATAGTGATTAGGATTCTTTCATGAAATCACTTTTCTTTTTAAATGTATGTTCTTTCTCATCTGTGTGTGAGACATTTGAAATTGCTTACATTTACTCAGCTCCTCACGCACAAGAGCAATAAACTAACCCATATCTCAAGAGTTCGTTTAAGAGAGATATATCTCGTGAGATTTTGAATTTGAAGCGTTGATTCTGAGTAGGCAATATAGGAATTACTCTTACGATACGCGACCCATTTTAACTGATTCACACACACACGTTGAGTTCTAGGAAGGATGTGCCTGGTGTATTTACTTAGCTAAACTTTTTATGCACTTCTAGCCTGTAATTCTAAAATTATTTCTCCCATTATGGATTGTATGATGTTTCTATGTCTAGTAAGAGATTGATTGACTGCCTTTCAATAAATCATTTTAAATAAAGAATTTTGTGGGTTTATTCCCTGAAAACCCTCACGAGACCCAACTCGTCCTGTAGGGAAACTTATAGGTTTCAAGGCTTGTTGCACATGCTAAATGCACTCGCAAGTGCGTACGAAAGTGGTACACTTTTGGTTTCTTATCTTTCTCTTTCTCTTTATATTTTGCTCGAGGACTAGAAACGCTCTGTTTGGGAGTGGTGTCATAAGCACCCAAAAGTGAACATTTTATACCCCGAATAGACCTAATTTTGTTACTAATTCTCGGCAATTTGGTCTTATGCGTGTAAATATTCAATTTGCAGGCTTGATTGCGTTTGCGAAGTTCAAAAGCTTAATTTAAGATAAATGCGCATCAAAATGACCTAATTTCCCTTGTCTAGTAGACTAAATCTAGCCCAAACCTTCCCTGAAACACGTATGTGTTTTGTTTGTGCCTTTTTAAGTTTATAGATTTTTATTTTGTGTTGTTTTATTTGTAAGTTTTATTTTTAGAATTTATTTAAAATTTCTAGGTTTTATTTTCAATTTTTCTTTTTTCTTTTTTATTAGTGTGATTTTATTTTGTTTTTGATTTTTATTAGTTTTCAGTTTTTAGTTATCTTTATTTTATATTAGGATTACTTTTTTTAGGATTTCATTTAATTTTAGTTTTATTATATTTTACTTTTTAGGATTTTAGTTTTAGTTTAATAGATTTTTACTTGTATTTCTTTTTAGTCTTATTTTTTATTTGTGTCTTTATTTTATTTTTAGATTAGGATTTTATTTTTAGATTTTTAATTTTATTACTTTTATTTTTTTATTTAGTTAATGTTATTTTTAGGTGTCCAAATTAAACACACACACACAAACTTACCTACACACTATTCCACAGCCAACTCATCCTAACCCACACACACACCATAACCCATACACCCTCACACACTCTATCTATCCCCACTTCATCTTTCCCACTCAACAAACACCCACCGTCTCTCACCCTCTCTCCTCTCTCCAAACTCCATTAACACACACCACACCTTATACCTCCCATTCAATAACCATTAAACCACCACATCCAACAAAACCCAAATCACACTCAACCACCTTACCCACTCACCCAACACCTACGGCCAGCCCTTGCTCCGGCGGTCTGACCAACTCGCTGCCACACCTCCCTCTAGACACCCATGACTACCTAGCTGGGTCCCAAAACTCTGAACCTGGCCTGGACCTTACTCCGGCGAGCTGACCCAACAACCCCGTCGCCGTCAGAACCCCCAATACCCATCCATACTTATCGCCGACGACCCATCGTCGGCCAGCCATACCCCAACCGAACTCTCCCACGAACCTACCTGGCAGCAAACCCCCATATCCATACTTAGCAACCCCATGCCCAAATCCGACCATAAACCCATTTCCCATGTTAACCCATTTGACACACTTCTCCAAACCATTTTTAGCTACGAATTCTTCACCTGCCAAATACAAAGTCAAAAATCAATTCCCACATTTCACCCACATGTCTTTTACGCCTCTTAACCCCTGTTTCCAAAACTACCCCCAACACCTTTTACCCAACTTACCCCTCTAAACCAATCTGATTTTTATCTCAATTCCGCCACGTCTCACATGTCCTCTATCGCACCCCAACTTAATTAACTTAAAATCAACCTTTTATTTAGAGATAAATCCCCATTAGACAATATGGTACTTGAAACTTTTTGAAAAATAACATAACATTTTTTTTATTTTCTTCAAAGGCATGTTTGGATGAAAACATAGCTACCTTTATGCACAACTTAAAAGTACCAAACAAATTTACTTACATAAGTTATTTTGTTTAACATTTACCCAAAAAGTTTGTTGATATAAAACTCACGTTATTTATCCTCCACTCTCCCATTTAATGTCCTAACTTGGCAGTGAACTCCAAATGATAGGCATACCTGAAACATAACATTATAGGAGTGTAAGCAACACAAGCTTAGTGAATGACTATATTCCACACATACATCACATATATATAACCAATTTGAATAACAATTTTTATTTTCTTATGTCATAACCCAATAGGAATTGTATAACTCTCGCAAGCCTGGACCCGCCAGTCCAATTAACTCCCAGTTATTGGGGATACCACATCCCATAATTAGGCCCAAGAACAACAAACCTTTAAGTTGAGTTAATGGGACCGCCACATCCCGTAGGACCCACCACAGTCCTTAACATTAGATAAAGGACCCACCTCAGTCCATAACATTATATAACATCACATAACATTCTTAATCATATTCATATGTTTCATAAATAAAACATCACTCCCATAAGCATCTTAACACATGAGTTTTACTACACATTTACATTTGAACATATAAGCATCTATATTTCATAGGATAGATCACTCACCTTTAATTTGGTACTAAGATTAATACCAAAACTATTTCCTTGGTATGGTAGTGTTAGTCGCTTCCCCACCTAATAATTCAACATCATTAGTATTTGAATACACCAAATCACATTAAACTTGGTAACACATCACATCAGTTGGTCAATCTAAAATAACAGAAAACTAATTGAATATGATACTTCAAATTTCTATAACACCTTATTCCTTAGGGTTCTAACGCAATTTAAGAAATTAAATTATGAATTCTCTAGACAAAGTTATGCATGTTTTATTACAACATTTTCCAAATAATTTATGGAGAAAAACAACAACAAAACTTCAACTCAAACACAACTCCCAAGCCAAACTAGAAGGTATTTTATTCTCCCCATCAAGTATATCATACCCATATATGTTCTCTAATATTTTCAATTGGAATTTCTTGATTCCAATAAGTATTCAATGATTTATGCCACTTTTAATACATCTAGGTCTGAGTAGACCATCAAAGCATAACTTAACATTTTTCAAGCATATATAATATCCTACTCGGTTATAAATCATGGAAACATATATTAAACATATTGAATAATATAAAATTGATGTTGCATAATTTTTAGAGTTCATTTAGTAAGTCAAGCAAAACATCGAACACCTGGTGTGCGCACTTATGCTTTTGGGGCAGATTTCATACCCAAACTTCAAACTATCACCCAAGATTCATTTCTTGGTATTTTTACATAATTTTCGGATATGACATGTATGTATAAGTTTAGTTTCATATCCAACTAGAATCAATCGATTACATTTATTATTCACAAAAATACACCAATTTGATTAACATGATGATTACACCCTTAGTTGTATGAATTCAACATACTTCATATATACAACCTACACATACACACCTACACGTAACAACACGTATTATATCATACTTAAATATGATCTTTAATATCATATAAAACACCCTATATCATGTAAAGAATGAAATTTATAAGTTAAATCTTACGTAAGCACCTTGGATACATAAGCTTGTTTATCTCTCGATAATCTGCCTTAATCCTTCACTAATTCATCATAACCTTGCTTTCTTCCAAGTAATTCTCAACCCCACTTGAAATTATGATTAAAATGAATAACAAGGGGTATTTTTAACCTCTTTAAGTCGGCATAAGGCACCTCCCCTTGGTCCAATCAAAACAAGCCACGTGTTCCACTAATAAGACAAAATACCATTTAACGAATAGACATATTTTCCCTTGTTTCATAATTTCAGCATTACTCCTTACTTAGACCTCTGTTTTACACACCGTTTGTTATGTTATAAACTTAGCTCATATATCTATAACTTTTATATTTTGTATTTTCCACAAATCATAAAACTAGTATGCCTATTTTGGGCCCGAACAGAAGGGTAGCAATTTATCGAAAATCTCAAAACTTTCACATTTGGCGACCTAACAATGCCAATTTAGGACCAACACCTTGGTTTAATTTTTTTTATAAACATAATGATGAATTAGAAACATATTTTCATGATTCATTTAACCACATAACTAATCATATGATCTAAACAAGTTATCCCCGATCATAAGCTTAATTACATCTAATGCAACCAACACATATATCACATGACTATGCATCCCCCAAATATAATAATTAACGTGTTTAACACCCCTCATCAACTTATAACATATAACTTATACTTAATCATATAATTAACATTCCTAATCACATTTAGGGCCTAACAATTCTACCCCTCTTACAAAAATTTCTTCCTCAAAATTTAACGCATAAGAACTTACCAAAAGATGAGGATATCACACCTTAATGTTATTTTCTCTTTCCCAGGTGGCATACTCCACATTTTGATTTCTCCATGCTACCTTAACTAATGTAATGGTTTTTCCTGTTCTTTTCAATCAAAAATAACAATTGGTTCCTCCATTTTAGTGAAGTCATCTTTAAGCTATATCAGTTATAAAATAAACACATGTGAAGGATCAACCACATACTTTCGTAACATTGATACATAAAAAAAAACATCATGTATACGAGATCGTTATTGTATCAAAGCCAATTTGTAATATACAACTCCAACTCGTTTCACTACTTCATAAGGACATTGTACCTAGCCCTTAATTTGCCTTTTTTTCTCAAATCTCATAACCCCTCTCTAAGGAGAAAGACGTAGGAAAACTTGATCACCTTCCTCAAATTTTAATTCCTTCCTTACGTTGTCTAGATAACCTTTTTGTCTACTTTGCACCACCTTCAAGTGATTATGAATAAAATTTATCTTCTCAGTAGGTAGTTGCATAATTTCTGGCCTAAGTAGTTTACATTCTTCTACTTTTGTCCAACACACTGGGGTCTTGTACTTTATCCCATACCAGGATTCATAAGGATCCATCTCAATACCTGAATGATAACTATTATTATAAGCAACTTAATTAGTGACAAGTGTTCATCCCAACTGCCCTTTAACTCTAATATATAAATTCGTAACATGTCTTCGAGTGCCTGGATCATTTTCTGACTGCCCCATCAGTCTGAGGATCAAAAGTTGAACTAAATCTCAATTTAGTCCCTAAAACTTATTGTAAACTAGGCTAAAAGTTGGAATTAAATCTAGAATTTCGATAAGAGATAATAGAAACAGGTGAAACATGCAATCTAATTATCTCACCCACATATATGTTGGCATATATATTCATGGAATAAGTAGCTTTAACTGGAAGAAAATGTGTCAAATTAGTCAATCTATTAACGACAACCAAAATAAAATCAAACCCTCATGATAATTTTGGCAAACCTATAACAAAATCGATAGTAACATGATCCTATTTCCACTCAGGAATAGGTAAGGACTATAGTAGACTATTAGGCTTTTGATGCTCCGCCTTCACTTGTTGGCAACCATACATCTAGCAATAAAATCTGCACTATCGTGTTTTATTCCCGGCCATCAATAACATTGTTTCAAATTTCTATAAAGTTATGTGTTTCCTGGATGCATATCATATAACTAAGAATGGACCTCCTTTAAAACCGTTCTCCTTAAATTAGGCACATTAGGTACACACAAACGGTTATCATACATAACAATGTCTTATTATGAATAGAAAATTCATTTGCTTTACTCATTTTCATATTGTCTTTAATTTTATCCAATTCTATATGTCCTGCTTGTGATGGTCGTATCCAGTCTACTAGCATATGTCTAACATTTAAACGCGCTAGTATTCCACAACTCATTTAACGTTAACTTCTTCCTTATTAAAGTTAACTCTCTCAGTAAGTTAATTAAAACATAGTAAATATAAAATACTCTGTCTAGAGCTTTTCTACTCAAGGCATCGGCAACAACATTAGCCTTACCCGGATGGTGATGTATTGTGTAGTCATAATCCTTTATAAATTCCATCCATCTTCTTTTCAACCAACACAATTACCATCAGCAAAAATAACATTCCCCAAAACACTACTTTGGTCTAGTCAAAATTAACATTTAGAAAATTTAGCATATAATTGCTTCTCTCGCAAGGTCTATAAAATAATACGCAAGTGACATTCCATTTCCCAATAAATTTAAATTCAGGTTCACACGGTAACCGAAACACTACCTTCCTTCTAAAGCAGTCTAAACATACATGATATGAGGACAACCAGTCCGTACCCAAAATCACATAAAAGTCATGCTTACTGAAAGGTAGTAAGTCAACCAACAACTCATTTTTACTTATTCATACCATACCCTCCGTACACACCCTATCAATAAAAACAAATTTCCCACACTGGAGTAATAATAGCTAAACTAGAATCTAATGATGATAGTGGTTTATTAAGATGCAATAGATAAAGCAAGACATAAAGAATGTGTAGAATCACGATCTATCAACACATAAGCGTCTTTATCATTCATACGCAAGAATAATCGTCTAGTGATTTCTTATCAATAACAGTCAATTCCCAACTCATATATTACTCCATACCTTTATATACGTATGTCGAACATTCACACATAATATATTATCGATTGTATCCTCTTATATTAATAATGAGTAAACATTCTTAATAAACCAAACATCATTATGTACATTTCTCACTTCATTAATATAATCTATCCTTATCATTGTGTAACATTTCAAATAATAAATATTCTATTGCAAGACTAACTTCTTATAGTTCATCTCCCTAACTTCAATTCATTACTTCAAATGATAAACATCATATTATAATACTAACTTACTATATGACATCTTCTCATCTTCCACTCAATACCAAACTCATGTGTTAGACTTGGACTACTATCCGTATCATCTCTGATGTTTTAGAGTATGTTAAATATCGTTCTTATGCTCCTTAATCTAAACATAGCGTCACTACTTTCCATATATCGATAATGAACAATAATTCACCAAATGTTTACTTTTATCCAATATCCCATATTCACTTTCATGTATATTGTGTAGTCATGGACTATGAATTCAATATAACTTCTCACTATATCCCCTTCTTTTTAAGTAACGTTTGATTGTTCTTTAACTAAACATATAATGACCTTAACAAGTCGTTTATCCAACACAATAACTTTACAATCATAATCTTACTCCAATCCATATTAACATGATAGTCTTACGCAACATCATTAATACACTCATCTTAACCGTTTGATAACATGGATGTTAAATGTAACCTCACCACTTAGAACTTTAACCATACTTACCAAACCCATAATACTTCTCTAACTATTATATATCGTATTTTTTTCAAATAACTTGTACAAATACCTCAATGTACCACATTATGGTATCTCACATAGCACATTCTCCTTACACATACTTCTTGGTGACTCCGTATAATGTCAATCATATTACTTATATAACACTATTAGTGGTAACACATACGCACAATGACAAACACAACTCAATATTCACTCAACTCAGTTGTAAGTATTTCCTGACAAACATCTTTCCCATACTCATCCACAACACATATTCTTAAAAGGACTCCTCAATATTTTTAAACTTCTAACTCTTTAACATCTCATCTAAACTTTACTACTCTTATAAGCATTTCAAAACATCACAAGAGTAATATCCACTATATGTACTCACATTATTAAAGACGTACATCTCAACTCTTATTACTCTTTATTCTACTTTTAATAATTCATTATGAATTCACATTCTGATCACTTGTGATATATCGACTAGTTATTAAATTTCATACTTATTTCACATGTTAAATATAAACATATACAACTACTAACCTTATCATTTAACCTCTACTATGTGAATCTTCATTTTTATTTACACTCCAACAATTTAAGTCTTATTATAATCATGTAACAATAATTCTTCTCATTTCTCATCCTTTAATTGAATATTTTTTCCCGTACATCACTCTCCCATACAGATGAGGAGAGAACCCATTCATAATGATACACGTAACATGACTTAAGTCCACATATACCAACATAGGAAGCGATCACCTCCAATACTTTATAATTTTTTCCAAGTTCACATATACCAGTATAAGGGGAGATTACAACTTTTATACCACATTGTGTCTTTAAATATTTTCCTTCAATGAAACATTTGTTCATACAACATATAGAACAATGCAATGCTTTATATTAAAATACCTGTATTCGTTGTCATCCCCGAATAAACCTTAACATCTTATTTCCTTTCCTGCAAGATCCTTGCACTTTATATCACGTACAACAATATATATGTATAACTGACAGATGTTAGTCAACAAAGCCAATTTAAAACTTGATAACAAAACATTCCTATCCATGCCTCAGGAATCTAACATACTTAAATGTATCCCCAGAAACTGAATACTTATGACTCAAAACAGTTTCTATGTCCACTGCCAATCTAGACCCTCACACCCTGTCTAGAACCTAATAACCATGCTCTGATACCAAGTTGTCGCGCCCCAACTTAATTAACTTAAAATCAACCTTTTATTTAGAGATAAATCCCCATTAGACAATATGGTACTTGAAACCTTTTGAAAAATAACATAAGATTTTTTTCCTTTTCTTCAAAGGCATGTTTGGAAGAAAACATAGCTACCTTTATGCACAACTTAAAAGTACCAAACAAATTTACTTACATAAGTTCTTTTGTTTAACATTTACCCAAAAATTTTGTTGATATAAAACTCACGTTATTTATCCTCCACTCTCCCATTTAATGTCCTAACTTGGCAGTGAACTCCAAATGATAGGCATACCTGAAACATAACATTATAGGAGTGTAAGCAACACACAATTAGTGAATGACTATATTCCACACATACATCACATACATATTACCAATTTGAATAACAATTTTTATTTTCTTATGTCATAACCCAACAGGAATTGTGTAACTCTCGCAAGCCTGGACCCGCCAGTCCAATTAACTCCGAGTTATTGGGGATACCACATCCCATAATTAGGCCCCAGTACAGCAAACCTTTAAGTTGAGTTAATGGGACCGCCACATCCCGTAGGACCCACCACGGTCCTTAACATTAGATAAATGACCCACCTCAGTCCGTAACATTATATAACATCACATAACATTCTTAATCATATGCATATGTTTCATAAATACAACATCACTCCCATAAGCATCTTAACACATGAGTTTTACTACACATTTCCATATGAACATATAAGCATATATATTTCATAGGATAGGTCACTCACCTTTAATTTGGTACTAAGATTAATGCCAAAACTATTTCCTTGGTATGGTAGTGTTAGTCGCTTCCCCACCTAACAATTCAACATCATTAGTATTTGAATACACCAAATCACATTAAACTCGGTAACACATCACATCAGTTGGTCAATCTAAAATAACTGAAAACTAATTGAATATGATACTTAAAATTTCTATAACAGCTTATTCCTTAGGGTTCTAACGAAATTTACGGAATTAAATTATGAATTCTCTAGAGAAAGTTATGCCTGTTTTATTACAACATTTTCCAAATAATTTCTGGAGAAAAACAACAACAAAAATTCAACTTAAACACAATCCCCAAGCCAAACCAGAACGTATTTTATTCTCCCCATCAAGTATATCATACCCATATATGTTCTATAATATTTCCAATTGTAATTTCTTGATTCCAATAAGTATTCAATGATTTATGCCACTTTTAATACATCTAGGTCTGAGTAGACCATCAAAGCATAACTTAACGTTTTTCAAGCATATATAATGTCCTACTCCATTATAAATCATGGAAACATGTATTAAACATATTGAATAATATAAAATTGATGTTGCATAATTTTTAGAGTTCATTTACTAAGTCAAGCAAAACATCGAACACCTGGTGTGCGCACTTATGCTTTTGGGGCAGATTTCATACCCAAACTTCAAACTATCACCCAAGATTCATTTCTTGGTATTTTTACATAATTTTTGGATATGACATGTATGTATAAGTTTAGTTTCATATCCAATTAGAATCAATCGATTACATTGAGTATTCACAAAAATACACCAATTTGATTAACATGATGATTAGACCCTTAGTTGTATGAATTCAACATACTTCATATATACAACCTACACATACCCACCTACACGTAACAACACGTATTATATCATCCTTAAATATGATCTTTAATATCATATAAAACACCCTTTATCATGTAAAGAATGAAATTTATAAGTTAAATCTTACGTAAGCACCTTTGGATACATAAGCTTGTTTATCTCTCGATAATGTGCCTTAATCCTTCACTAATTCATCATAACCTTGCTTTCTTCCAAGTAACTCTCAACCCCACTTGAAATTATGATTAAAATGAAGAACAAGGGGTTTTTAAAGATCTTTAAGTCGGCATAAGGGACCTCCCCTTGGTCCAATCAAAACAAGCCACGTGTTCCACTAATAAGATAAAATACCATTTAATGAATAGACATATTTTCCCTTGTTTCGTAATTTCAGCATTACTCCTTACTTAGACCTCTATTTTACACACCATTTGTTATGTTATAAACTCAGCTCATATATCTACAATTTTGATATTTTGTATTTTCCACAAATCATAAAACTAGTATGCCTATTTTGGGCCCGAACCGAAGGGTAGCAATTTATCGAAAATCTCAAAACTTTCACATTTGGCGACCTAACAATGCCAATTTCGGACCAACACCTTGGTTTAATTTTTTTTATAAACATAATGATGCATTGAAAACATATTTTCATGATGCATTTAACCACATAACTAATCATATGATCTAAACAAGTTATCCCCGATCATAAGCTTAATTATCATCTAATGCAACCAACACATATATCACATGACTATGTATCCCCCAAATATAATAATGAACGTGTTTAACACCCCTCATCAACTTATAACATATAACTTATACTTAATCATATTATTAACATTCCTAATCACATTTAGGGCCTTACATCCTCACACCTCTCAACCCACATGCACGCCTTTGCCAAGCTCATGTGCTCTTATCCTCACTCAATTTTACCAATACCCAATTTACCCCTAGCCTCCATGTGCACCATATAAATTGAAGACTCGGACCATTTTCAAGAAGGATATCAAATTTTGTTTTTAAGCTTTTGTGTGATGAAATTCTCTCCACCCCTCTATGTTGAGTATTTGCATTTTTAGCAAATATCTCAATATAGAGGTGTGTAGTGAAATTTATCTCTAGAATGAATTCCACCCTACCCTTCTATAATGAATTTTTGCATTTTTAGCAATTATTTCAAAATAGATTGATGTAGTTGAATTCATCCCTTATGGGAGGTAAGTTCTAATCAATTCCTTTATGTTAAGATTTTTCATTTTTAGCAATTATCTCAATAAAAAGTAATGATCTAGAATTTATTTCTATGGATGAGTTCTAATGTACAATTTATAATGTTAGGATTTGCGTTTTTAGCAAATATCTTTTATCATTTAATTGTCCATTATGAATTCATCCATTATCTCTTTTTTTGTAGTTTTTATTTTAGATTCAATAAATACATTGGTGAGGGATTGTTATTAGGAGAATTTTGAATGTAATTGAGAGAGTGTTAAATGGGTTTGATCTATTCCTCTTTAATTTCTCTTGATTTAATCCTCACGTGCTTTCATTTGTTTATCTTATATTTTTTGATGATGATTATTGAGGTCTAATATCCCATTCATAGGATGTATTTTTAAGCCCTATTGAGTCCAATTTAGTTATTTTACTTTTTAGCGCACTTTTATTTATCTCACTTTTCTTAAATTAGATTTTGCTTCTTAATTAGTAGTTATAAAAATTAGTATATAGTTAGCTAATTAATAATCCCTTGAAAATCAATAAAAATATAAAAAGCAAAAATAGAAAAATAAAATAAAATGCAAATGATTTCACACTTTTGTCTTCTCATATGTTGTGCCTCACCCTTTGATTTGGATTGACTCCCTTACTTACCCTCTACACTAGTTTCGTTATATTTTTGTAGGTTCAAGGGAATTTTGATGGAAAAGGAATTGCACAACAATGACAAAATACATTAGAAATGCAATTTTTTATCTATCAATTGGTCCGTACAAGATCAAGACTATATATATATATATATATATGTACTAGGGTATGCCCGTGCCTGAAGGCACGTCGGAAATTTCCAAAGTACATAATCTCAAAACGGCAAAAAATTTCGAAGTACGTAATTGCAGAACGGAAAAAATTTCGTTCCCCAACAAAGAAAGGTATAATTTTAAAAAAATTGGTCATAATTTCCAAAGTCATGACGACAATTCTCCTGGGTATGAATCGTGTGGTCAAGTCATGAAAGTTTTATATTATAGTATAATTTTCCAAAATATCAATTGTGGTCAATTTTTGGATAATTGTTTCAAAATTATTTAATCGACGTTAATTTCGAAAGTACACATCGTTAATAGAAATGTACATCTTATTTAGTTCGCAACAGATAAATAATTTTTGAAATAACATATGGTACAAACCTATTAGTTTGAAAAAAATGAAAATTAGCATGAACCAGCTACCCAAGATTAAGCCTGCAAAACAAAAAACAAAGAAGAAATAGATGAAGAAACATACACGAAACAAAGGGAGACTTAGTATCACCACCCGTTCAATTGGTTCGGTTGTACCTCAAAACTAACCATTGATGAACTTAAAAGAGATAGTTAGCCAAAATTGAACAAAATGGATATAGAATGAGTTTAGTTAAAATATATGTATAAAATGGGTAACACATATAAAAATAGGTTTTTAAAGAAAAAATTTCCAACTCCATAAAACAACCTCATTTTTCCCACCAGGGCATATTTGAATTTGTATGCAAGTTTACCGTATATGTATCCGGGTATATGGACGTTAATTCCAACTAATTAGACTGACTATCGAGTTGCTCCAACATGCCGCATATGAATCAAAATATCGTGACATAAATGTATCATATACTGACTTTTTAACATAACTATATCACATACCGACTTAAAAATAATAAACGTTTTTACACCAACTACAAAAAATACAAACCAAATTTGTAAAACAAAACTCCGAATCCGAACCCAACCTACTCCGATCATCAAACCTACTCTCCGAAACCTCAACTCTCATACCTCTATATTGAAAACCTAATATTCCCATTATGAAAAATCAAAGGTTAAACAAATGTGGTGCCTACATGTTCATCATATAAGTCGTTAAGTAACCCTTCATAATTTCAAAAACCAACAATAACACAAAGTTATGTAAACAAGCCCAATAAGAAAGAACAAAAAAACTCATTTAGCCTCTCTCAATATTGAATTTCAATTTTCGTACAAAGAGAGGGCAGTGGTAAAAAAATTCAATACTTGGGATTCCATACCATTGGACTTGGCAAACATTAAAAGTTCAAGACTTGGCAAACATTAAAAGTAAATGTACAACAGTTATAATATATATTTTTTTACATCAACAATTCTGATAGATTCATTAGAGTCAGGTACATGAACCACAAGCCAGAATTATTCAATTCTTTGGCATCAACCAAATTTAAAAAAAAACAGACAAAACATATGGTTAACTCCACCAACTTCTCACGTTTCCTTCGTAGTGAATCAAGATTTTTTCCGAATATTCATCTCATTCTCTATGTCAATAATTTGCGGCTGTTTTACCCAATTTCTCTTCTCCATAGCATACAATTGCTTCAATATCTCAATTTGAGGTGCTTTTAGTTCAATACACGAAAAAAAAATCATCCTTATAATTTGGGCACACTACGAAACATCTTCATATTCCCGATTGCTTCGGTGTGTTGCTTGATATTGTTGAGCATGTTTTCATCAGCACATTGAAATTCTCTTTCTCTATGATTGTTACCACTTTGGTTCGGCTTTGTCTAATAAGGATATCAAAGATCACCATCTGAACCTAGACCAATCAATATGCCCTGCAAAATTAAAATAATTAAATAAATTCAGTACCAGCATCTTGATCACAAAAAATGTTGTTGTTGTACTCCCTATATTCATATGAGCAGTGTGAGAAAAAAAAAGTTACTCGTAAAATGATGTTGTAGCAATAAAGTTACTCGTGTATCAGTTTTGATGATTAGGGAGGGGTCTGCTAACTCAACCATCTATATTCTCTCTCTCTCTCTTTCTCTCTCTCTCTCTCTCTCTCTCTCTCTCTCTATATATATATATATATATATATATATATATATATATACACCAGAAAGACTGATGTTCAAGACCCGTTAAAAATTAATACACAAAGCATACATTTATAACACACAAATTATCAGATTTGTGGTTCCATGATACAGAGTCAAGCATGATACATCTATAATCTTAAATGTGCAACTTTAAATAGTATATGAAAACCAAACCAAATTATCAATCAAAATTAAGAATATTGGTAGTTATGATTCGAGAGTCGACCAATTGTCCTTTGAGAAGATCAAATTTCTCTAGGGTCATTTTTTTCAGAATGCCTTTTATTATTTTCAAGGCATGCACCTTCTCAGAAAGATTCCACCTTCGAAATGACCATCGTACCTCAGTCTTGATAAAAGAAGGAGCAGGGTAAACCCCTTTGTAACAAGAGAGTTGTGCTCTTCCAAACTAGGATTGATTTTGTAGATTTCTTTCTCCACAAACCCAATTTTGATCTTCACCAAAAAATTCCAGGAATGATTTTGTAGATTGTTTGATTTTCTGGATATCCTCTCGGACAGCAACAACCTCCTTAAGTTGTAACAGCTGGGATTTGTTGTAGAGAACACTCTCACAACCCTCAAATCGCACGCCGTTTGCTCACAATTACAAAGCATTTTAAAAATCCATTAAACTAGTGAAAAGTATTGGCTCCCATTCAACAAACTCAGTTCTAGAGAGACCCCAACACATCCTCATTGACAAAAATCAAGGCCCAGATGCTTACTATGCCTATGGCACAACATTCAATGAAGTCTAATACTACTATTAAATAACTAAAAATGAACATGAAAATTAAAATGGGTATACAGGTGAAAAGTTTCTTAGATCAACTGAAAATTCAATTGGAAATTAAGTCAAACGAATTTTAGGATAATAGACGTAAAAATGCATTTTGGAATTAGTAATTAGAAAGCAACATAGAAATATTAACGAGAGTTGGTAGTTTAAAAACCCACATTTAAAACAGGGAGAAGGCGTGCCTTTATGTGTTTTAGGTAATCTATTCTGATCCACAAATGTGTTTGACCTCAAAACATCGAGAATGGTAACACCAGAGAGTTTCTTGGGGACGTAACAACCCTTCTACCTCAATACTTTTGCTATAATCAGAACGATCGAGTTAACCGAGTTGTTAATAATATGGATAAAAGCATCAGTATTCTTAACGTAGTTGCAACACTTTTGCTGCAATCAATAGTTCTGCTGTAATCAACACTCTCAGTAGCCCAAGAGTTTGAAAAAAAATACAATCAGAAATATTTTTAAATGAAGAAAGCGTCATCAATAATAACAAATATCATTTAACATTAGTCAACTTATTATAAATAAAAATACAACAGATTGAACACACATCTCAAATGTGCTAAAATAAAATATAATCTAACATTGTGATGAAAAATAGTTGGATGGAAAAAACTTGTGCTAACTCTTGAATATGAACACGGTGGGTGTGATCGAAGACGAACTCATAGCAGAACACAATAAAAATATGTAGCGAGGCAAATGGGTCACAACATGAGGGTAGGAGATACATCAACATGGGAACATCCATCAGAATAGAAAATTTATAATTCAATACGTCAAGGCAGACTTAAAAATTAGTGACTAAACAACTAACATGGGTTACACCCATTTTGGTTTGCATTACCATTAGTTGTCTTCGTGACCTTTGCGTAGGTTGAAGAAATAAAATAATTTACACTCGGTCGATTCTAAGTAGCTGCAAATTATAAAAAACTAATTATCAATAGAAAATAAAAAATTGTGAGAGGCAAACTATAATAACTGGGGCACATCATCCCCGAAAGTTTCAATACCATTAATCACCTCTTGACCCATGTAGCAACTGGAGTAAGCATCTCAAGTAGAGGACTCCAAAGTCCTTAGATCTCGTTACTCCTTAGTGGAGAGAGAGGAACAAAGACAACACCTGCAGATATGGGGAAGAAATCTAAATAATGAGAACAAATAAAACTAAACAGAAGATAAAAAAAATTAAGAGCCACACTCTAAAAGAGAAAACCTGAGTGTGGTTTGAACATGATTAAGAAATTAGAATGTACATTAGATTTTCACGTTGCAACAAATAGAAATTAAATTAGAAGAAATACTAAATAGTTACAAATCTTACATTTAAAAAATAATTGAATATTTAACAATCTTACATTTCTCAACTGAATATAACTTTTGGTAGGATTTCAAGAAAAAGATATTCATAATGAGTAAACTATTTTCGTAAAATGAAGAACACTACCACTACACCAAATCTGCCCATTTTTCAAGGTCTTTGACCTTGACAAATCCACCTTGTCAAGGTCAATGACCGTGACATTTCGAGGTGAGACAACTTTTTTTGTCACGGTCGTGTCACGGTCATGTCAAGGTCAATGACTGTGACACGTTTGTCACGGTTATAAACCGTGACAAAGCCGTAACCCTTTTTTAAAAAATTGTCACGGTCAATGACCGTGACAATTCTGGGCAGAATTAAAAAACAAACTGCTGGGCAGTATGGCCACTGCCACTGCCCAGCAGTATATTTGTACCTGTTATAGCAACGTTGTACCTGTTCCAAACATCATATATCCGAACAAACTAAAGATAATGCAAATATATATTCAAATAAGAAACTATTTAAAAAGAAAAAACATCACCATCATTTTATCTCAAATCTACAAACTATTTGCATGGAAAAGAGATTTTGTACCGCGACGCTTGGGAACACCTTCTTATCCTTCCCTTCTCGTCCGAATAGCCACATAAGTATAGAGAATATGTGGACTACCCTTAGGGCCACTCCCTGTCCCCTAAATTGAAATAAAGTAAAATTAGTATCCGCCCCTCAAATATAGATAAATATAAATCGTAATTGAAATCAAAATCGAAATTGACATATAAATATAAATGCATTACCTGTAGTGTCACTCAAACAGATAACTTGAGCTGATATGGCACCTCCTTCCAACTAATGTACCCCGGGCAATCGTGTCAATTATAATTCTCTTCATATCTAAACAGTAAGAAATATCATAATCCTATGGAGGTATGCGTTGCAAATTCCTTCCAACCATTGTGTAGCCAAAAATCAGTAGTTGAAGTTGTCAACACCACCTCTGAATGGTCTCCCATGTTTTGCTAGAAGTTCCAAGTGGTGGGGTATGGAAAGTGGAATTGACAACTTCAAACGGTGATGTTTGGTTACATAACGGTTGGGAGGAATTTGCAGAGCATCGCTCCATAGGATTATGGCATTTCTTAGTGTTCGGATAGACAAAGAGATTCAGTCTCCTCTCCACAAATAGGACACCCCAAATAACTATGTACTAATCACCTATTAAAGGTAAGAAGCGTATATTCATGGATTAGTATAAACAAAACATAGATGTAGTTGGAATATTTATGTATTAATCTCCTCTCTACACATGCACACTACACAAGAGTGAAAATGATAAAGTGCAGATCAAGTAAAAGCATTAAAAATGGATGTTTCGGTACAAATTGAAATAAATATACACACAAATATATATATAAATGAAAGAAAGAGAGAGAGAAATTGGACCTGAAATTAGAGAGAGAGAGAGAGAGAGAGAGAGAGAGAGGGAGGGAACGGTGGGAGGGAAAAAAGAAGGGGGAAAGGGTTTTTGTTGGAAAAGTTGTCACGGTCGTGTCAAGGTCATTGACCGTGCCAAGAATTGTCACGGTCAAAGACCGTGACAAGACCGTGACAACTACATTTGTCACGGACTTGTCACGGTCATTGACCGTGACAATTAGTTATCACGGTCGTGTCAAGGTTAATGACCGTGACATAAAACGCGTGTTTTTTGTCACGGTCAATGACCTTGACAAGGCTGGCTGGCTGAAAGGTGACAATTTGCCCATTTTGGTGTAGTGTACATAATTAAACTATTTATACACCCACTGAAGCGTTGTGCGCTATTCATTAAAAACATTCATTCTATTCAGTAAAAGAATGGTTAGGAAGTTTTCATTACCATCACAATGACATTCAACAGCACAATCAACCCCCACCAAATTTCAACTGCATCACCAAGCTTACAAAAAAACTTAAAAAATAAAGAAAACATATGTAAAAATTTAACATATGTAACATATCTATGGTGAGACAAAACCCTGATCCCATTATAATAGACAAAGAACACGACCCCTGTTTGTTTCAGTCTTAACATTATTTAACATATGTAAAAATTAAAAATAAAAAACATGTGAGATGTAACAATGTAGAATAGATTCACCTTGCTTTATTTATCCAACCATCCCTCTTCACTCTACAACGGACACATCTCTCTCTTAGAAACATTTGTTTCAGTCTTAATAAACAAAGAACACGACCCCGGTTTGTTTCAGTCTTAACATTATTTAACATATGTAAAAATTGAAAATAAAAAACATGTGAGATGTAACAACATAGAATAGATTCTCCCAGGTTTATTTCTCCAACCATATATCTTCACTCTACATCGCACAGTTCTTTCTCTTAGAAACATTTGTCATTGCTTAAGAACATGGAAGACACTCTCTCGACTCTGTACAAGGAAAACGTACCTTGTCATTTTCTCTGTATAATACCTGTATACATGACACCCATAACCATAAAAACATACAAATTCATTCTTTGTTTTTGGACACATGCGTTGAAACAGTAAGAATGAGATAGAGTACCCATAAATCACCTTCAAAATAATTTGTCCTCCCCAATTTTGAAGAAGCTGTCATTCATCGTGATGCCATTTTTGATCATCCATCTGCCACACGCTATGAAATTCGTGAGGAGATGACATATGAAATGCCTCCAGTAATAAAGTTTCAAAAACATATAATGTTGAAAAAACATGAAACTATGGTCCTTAATTCTTGTGAAGTTCCAGAAACGTTCTTCACTGTACAACCATCGACCTTATCAATTGTAAGAGAAAGATTATTTACGTGTTTGTCAATTTCCATGCAAAAAGGGTGCAAATTTAAGAGATTTCTCTGGGGTGGTTGTGCAAATCTCATCCAATTTCAAGAAATGTGATCATAATTAACCATATTGTCAAATGTCAACTAACCACATTGCAAACGTGATGTTCAACAAATATTGGCATCTAAGATCAAGTCCATTTTCATGAAAGATAACGCAATAGGTATTTATTATAATAGTAGAATCCATACCCATTAAATGAATCCAAAAGAGGTGGCCTAAACATGATCGATTACAACTAATGACAATTAAACATGGGGGTAAGAATAATAGATAAAACTTTCAACCGTAGACCTCATAACCCTAAGAAATAATTACGGTTTTGGTGCAAGCTGCCATAATATATAAAGTTTGGGGTCTCTGCCACACAATTAATCGAGTCCTACTCTATTTCAAAATGCCCAAAATGATATTGGTCATTACATTACATCATTACAAATAGTAAAAGACACCTCTGGTTGATGAACCAAAATATAATTACTCAAACTACGATGCGTAGAATCAACAATATCGTAAACGAATGATAAATAAATATATTGCATAATATGTAAAAAGGCCTCCAATGAATTACGGTATCAAATGTTTGCACAGCGGCACGCCTCATGTCTATATCTTGGCAAGTTCGGGGGCCCCAAGGCTCGTCGTATGATCGCGATAATATAAATGGGAGCCATCTGCAAGAATTTACAATCATAAAGAACTAAATCTGAAAACAGATGTCCTTTGAGTTAAAAAGATGCTCAAAATTTTTCATTCGCATAAACCCATGAGAGAAATAAAGAAAGACGGGGGGACAACAAGAGAACAATTGGTATACTTGTGATTCAAGACGTAAAAATCAGTTACATTTGCAAAATAAAAAAATCATAACAACAAAATAAGAGGAAAAATAGTTAGTTCGGGAAAATTGCACTAAAAATATCAATTTTGTAAAAACTATAAACCCAGATTTGTGTTTGCAACAATAAAAAAATATGATTCCCACAATAAAAAATTAACATAAGGAAGGGGAAGATCGAGATTCTAAAAAATCGCACCAAAAATATCAATTTTTTTAAAACGTAAAAACCGAAATCCTTGATTGCAACCATAAAAGACATGATTCAAAGAAAAATCACTTTAATGGAGGGAAGAGGAAGACCGAGCGATGGAGAAGGAAATACACCCATAACACAAAATGGTTTGAACAAAAAATGTAAATCCTTCTTTGAACTCAAAAAATCCAAAAAAGTTATTTCAATCTTCAAAACTATCCAATAAAGTATATCCACTTACCAAACAGAGATGCCTTGAACCAAACATCATCCAACTTTCATAGATTTGGAAAAAAATAAAGAAAATCAAAGATCTAATTTGAAAATAATCCAATATTCATGCCAATCAAAGTGGGAGAGAGATTTAATGGATCGTACCTGAGGGCAATGGGATACGACAGAGCTTGGAAGGGTGAGCGAGAGGGAGGATGCGTGGGCGAGGGAGACAATTAGGATTAGGGAGGCAGACGGATGAGAGAGGGATAAAATTAAGGTTGAAGTTGTTTCGCCCATTTCAGGGTTTGAGTGTTTGGATGAGAGTATCGTGGGTTGTGTGTCAGCGAAAAAGTGAGATCAAAACGGGTATAATACCCTTTTGCCCTTGTTTTTTGAATTTTAAAGGAAGGGAAAAATAAATTAGAGTGTGTCAAAAGAGGGGAAACTCAAATATATAAGGGGCAAAAATGGTAAAAGGGATACTTTAATTTCAACCATTGGATCGTTGCCTTGTTGGCTTCGATCTGAACCGTGAAGTGTCTCCCAAACTTACGAATAGTAAAAATACCATTGTAACTTATTATATAGACTAGGGTATGCTCGTTCCTAAAGGCACGTCAAATATTTCCAAAGTACAAAATCGCAAAACGGCAAAAAAATTTGAAGTATGTAATTGCAAAATAGAAAACATTTCGTTCCCCAACAAAGCAAAGTATAATTTTAAAAAGTTGGTCATAATTTCCAAATTCATCCGCATGCCTGAAGGCACGACGACAATTCTCCCGGGTATGAATCGTGTGGTCAAGTCATGAAAGTTTTGTATTATAGTATAATTTTCCAAAATATCAATTGTGGTTGATTTTTGGATATTTTTTTCAAAATTATTTAATCTACATTAATTTCGAAAGTATACATCGTTAATAGGATTGTACATCTTATTTAGTTCGCAACAGATATATAATTTTTGAAATAACATATGGTACGAACCTATTAGTTTGAAAAGGATGGAAAATTAGCGTGAAGCAGCTACCCGAGATTAAACCTTCAAAACACAAAAAAAAGAAGAAATAGATGAAGAAACATACACGAAACAAAGGAAGACTCAGTATCACCACCCGTTCAATTGGTTCAATTGTACCTCAAAACTAACCATTGATCAACTTGAAAAAGATAGTTAGCAAAAATTGAACAAAATCGTTATAGAATGGGTTTAGTTAAAATATATGTATATAATGGGTGACAGATATAAAAATAGGTTTTTAAAGAAAAAATTTCCAACTCCATAAAACAACCTCATTTTTTCCACCCGGACATATTTGAATTTGTATGCGACTTTTCCGTATATGTATCCGGGTATGTGGACATTAATTCTAACTAATTAGACTGAAAATCGAGTCGCTCGAACATGCCGAATATGAATCAAAATATCGTGACATAACTATATCACATACTGACTTTTTGACATAACTATATCACATACTGACTTAAAAATAATAAATGTCTTTACACCAACTACAAAAAATACAAACCAAATTTGTAAAACAAAACTCCAAATTCGAACCCAACCTACTCCGATCATCACCCCTACTCTCCGGCAACTCAACTCTCAAACCTCTATTTTGAAAACCCAATACTCCCATTATGAAAAATCAAAGGTTAAACAAATGTGGTGCCTACGTGTTCATCTTATAAGTCGTTAAGTAACCCTTCATAATTTCAAAAACCAACAATAACACAAAATTATGTAAGCAGGCCCAATAAGAAAGAACAAAAAAAGTCATTTAGCCTCTCTTAATATTGAATTTCAATTGTTGTAGAGAGAGAGGGCAGTGATAAAAAGTTGAATACTTGGGATTCCGTACTATTGGATTTGGCAAACATTAAAAGATGAAGACTTGGCAAACATTATAAGTAAATGTACAACATTTATAATATATTTTTTTTTACATCAACAATTCTGATTGATTCATTAGAGTCAGGTACATGAACTACAAACCATAATTATTCAATTCTTTGGCATCAACGAAATTAAAAAAAAACACAGACAACACATGTGGTTAATGCCACCAACTTCTCATGTTTCCTTCGTAGTGAATCAAGTTTTTAATAAATATTCATTCATCCCATTCTCTATGTCAATAAGTAGCTGCCGTTTACCCAATTTTCTTTCTCCATAGCACACAGTATCTCAATCTTAGGTGTTTTCAGATCAATACAGTCGAAAAAAAATCATCCTTGTAATTTGGGCACACTACGAAACACCTTCATATTCCCGATTGCTTCGGTGTGTTTCTTGAGATTGTCGAGCATGTTTTCATCATAACACTGAAATTCTCTTGCTCCATGATTGTTACCACTCTGGGCCAGCTTTGTCTGATAAGGATATCGAAGTTCACCATCCGAACCTAGAGCAATCGATATGCCCTGCAAAAATTTAGATAATTAAATAAATTCAGTACCAGCATCTTGATCACAAAAATGTTGTTATTGTAACCCCTATATTCATATGAGCAGTGTGAGAAACAAAAGTTACTCGCAAAATGATGTTGTAGCAATAAAGTTACTCGTGTATCATGTTTGATGCTTAGGGCGGGGTCTGCTAACTCAACCATCTATCTATATATATATATATATATATATATATATATATATACCAGAAAGACTGATGTTCAAGACCCGTTAAAAATTGATACACAAAGCATACATTTATAACACACAAATTATCAGATTTGTGATTCCATGATACCGAGTCAAGCCTGATATATCTATAATCTGAAATGTGAAACATTAAACTATATATAGAAACCAAATGAAATTGTCAATCAAAATGAAGAATATCAGTAGTTGTGATCCGAGAGTCGATCAATTGTCCTTTGACAAGATCAAATTTCTCCAGGGTCATTTTTTTCAGAATGCCTTCTATTATTTTCAAGGCGTGCTCCTTCTCAGAACGATTCCACCTTCGAAATGACCATCGTACCTCACTCTTGATAAGAGAAGGGGCAGGGTAAACCCCTTTGTTTCAAGAGAGTTGTGCTCTTCCAAACTAGGATTGATTTTGTAGATTTCTTTCTCCACAAACCCAATTTTGATCTTCACCAAAAAATTCTAGGAATGATTTTGTAGATTGTTTGATTTTCAGGATATCCTCTCGGATGGAAACAACCTCCTTAAGTTGTAATAGCTGGTCTCTGGTGTAGAGAACACTCTCATAGCACTCAAATCGCATGCCGTTTGCTCACAATTATAAAGAATTTTAAAAATCCATTAAACTGGTGAAAAGTATTGGCTCTCATTCAACAAACTCAGTTCTAGAGAGACCCCAACACATCCTCATTTGACAAAAATCAAGGCCCAGATGCTAACTATGCCTATGGCACAACTTTCAACGAAGTCTAATAGTACTATTAAATAACTGAAAATGAACATGAAAATGAAAATGGGTATACATGTGAAAAGTTTCTTAGATCAACTGAAAATTCAATTGGAAATTAAGTTAAACGAATTTAAGGATAATAGACGTAAAAATGCATTTTGGAATTAGTAATTAGATAGCAACATAGAAATATTAATTAGACTGTGTAGTTTAAAATCCCACATTTAAGACAGGGAGAAGGCGTGCCTTTATGTGTTTTAGGTAATCTATTCTGATCCACAAATGTATTTGACCTCAAAACATCGAGAATGGTAACACCAGAGAGTTTCTTGGGGTCGTAACAACCCTTCTACCTCAATACTTTTGCTATAATCGGAACAATCAAGATAACCGAGTTGTTAATGATATGGATAAAAGCATCAGGACTGTTAACGTAGTTGCAACACTTCTGCTGCACTCAACAGTTATATTGTAATCAACACTCCTAGTAGCCCAAGAGTTTGAAAAAAAATACAATCAGAAATTTTATTAAATGAAGAAATCGTTATCAATAATAATAAATATTATTTAACATTAGTAAACTTATTATAAACAAACATAGAACAGATTAAACACACATCTCAAACGCGCTAAAATAAAATCTAATCGAACATTGTGATGAAAAGTAATTTGATGGAAAAAACTTGTGCTAACTTTTGAATATGAACATGGTGGGTGTGTTCGAAGACGCACTCATAGCAGAACGCAATAAAAAATATGTAGCGAGGCCAATGTGTCACAAGATGAGGGTAGGAGATACATCAACATGGGAACATCCATTAGAATAGAAAATTTACAAGTCAATACTACAATGCAGACTTAAAAATTAGTGAATAATCAACTAACATGGGTTATACTCCTTTTGGTTTGCATTACCATTAGTTGTGTTCGTGACCTTTTCGTTGGTTGAAGAAATAAAATCATTTACACTCGGCCGATTCTAAGTACCTACAAATTAGAACAAACTAATTATCAATAGAAAATAAAAAATTGTGAGAGGGAAACTATAATAACTGGGGCACATCATCCCCGAAAGTTACAATACCATTAATCACCTCTTGACCCAAGTAGCAATTGGAGTAAGCATCCTAAGTAGAGGACTCCAAAGTCCTTATCTCTCATTACTCCTTAGTGGAGAGAGAGGAACAAATATAATACCTTCAAATACCGGGAAGAAATCTAACTAATGAGAACAAATAAAACTAAACAGAATACCGAAAAAATTAAGAGCCACACTCAAAAAGAGAAAACCTGAGTGTGGTTTGCACATGATTAAGAAATTAGAATGTACATTAGATTTTCATGTTGCAACAAACAGAAATTAAATTAGAATCTATAGTAAATAGTTACAAAATCTTACATTTAAAAAACAATTGAAGATTTAACAATCTTACATTTCTCAACTGAATATAACTTTTGGTAGGATTTCCAGAAAAATATATTCATAATGAGTAAACTATTTCCGGAAAATGAAGAACACTATGTAATCAAACTATTTATACACCCACTTAGGTATTGTGTGCCATTCATTAAGAAAATTCATTGAATTCAGTAAAAGAATGGTTATGATGTTTCCGTTACCATCATAATGACATTCGACTCTGCACAATCTACCCCCACCAAATTTCAACTGCATCACCACGCTTACAAAAAAACTTAAAAAAATAAAGAAAACATATGTAAAAATTTAACATATGTAACATATCTATGGTGAGACAAAACTCTGATCCCCTTAAAATAGACAAAGAACATGACCCCTGTTTGTTTCCGTCTTAACATTATTTCACATATGTAAAAATTGAAATTAAAAAACATGTGAGATGTAACAACGTAGAATAGATTCACCTTGCTTTATTTCTCCAACCATCGCTCTTCACTCTACAACGTACACATATCTCTCTTAGAAACATTTGTTTCAGTCTTAATAGAGAAAGAACACGACCCCGGTTTGTTTCTGTCTTAACATTATTTCTCATATGTAAAAATTGAAAATAAAAAACATGTGAGATGTCACAACATTGAATAGATTCACCCAGGTTTATTTCTCCAACCATCTCTCTTCACTCTACAGTGCACACATCTTTCTCTTAGAAACATTTTCCGTTCCTTAAGAAGATGTAAAACACTCTCTCGACTTTGTACAAAGAAAACATACCTTATCATTTTCTTTGTATAATACATGTATACATGACACCCATAACCATAAAAACATACAAATTCATTCTTTTTTTTTGGACACATGGGTAGAAACAGTAAGAATGAGAGAGCATACTTGTAAATCAGCTTCAATATAATTTGTCCTCCCCAATTTTGAAGAATTTTTCGTTCATCGTGATGCCATTTTTTATCATCCATCTATCACACGCTATGAAATTCATGAGGAGATGACATATGAAATGCCTCCAGTAATAATGTTTCAAAAACATATAATATTGAAAACACATGAAACTATGGTCCTTAAATCTTGTGAAGTTCCAGAAACGTTCTTCACTGTACAACCATCGACCTTATCAATTGTAAGAGAAAGATTATTTACGTGTTTGTCAAATTCCATGCAAAAAGGGTGCAAATTTCAGAGATTTCTCTGGGGTGGTTGTGCAAATCTCATCCAATTTCAATAAATGTGATCATAATTAACCATATTATCAAATCTCAACTAACCACATTGCAAACGTGATGTTCAACAAATATTGTCATCTAAGATCAAGTCCATTTTCATGAAAGATAACGCAATAGGTATTTATTATAATAGTAGAATCCACCCCCATTAAATGAATCCAAAAGAGGTGGCCTAAACATGATCGATTACAACTAACTTCAATTTAATATGGGGGTTAGAATAATAGATGAAACTTTCAACCGTAGACCTAATAACCCTAAGAAGTAATTACAGTTTGGGTGCAATCTTCTATAATATATAATGTTTGGGTTCTCTGCCACACAATTAATCGAGTCCTGCTATATTTCAAAATGCCCAAAATGATATTGGGCATTATTTTACATCATTAGAAATAGTAAAAGACTCCCCTGGTTGATGAACCAAAATACAATTTCTCAACCTACGATGCGTAGAATCAACAATATCGTAAACGAATGATAAATAAATGTATTGAATAATCTGTAAAAAGGCCTCCAATGAATTATCGTATCAAATGTTTGCGCAGCGGCACGCCTCGTGTCTATATAATGGCAAGTTCGGGGGCCCCAAGGCTCATCCTATGATCGCGATAATATAAATGGGAGCCATCTACAAAAATTTACAATCATAAAGAACTAAATCCGAAAAGAGATGTCATTTGAGATAAAAAAAAAATGCTCAAAATTTTCATTCGCATAAACCCATGAGGGAAATAAAGAGAGACGTGGATAGCAAGAGAACAACGGGTATACTTGTGATTCAAGACGTAAATATCAGTTACATTTGCAAAATAGAAAAATCATAACAACAAAATAAGAGGAAAATTAGTTAGTTAGGGAAAATTGCATTAAAAATATCAATTTTTTAAAAACTAAAAACCCAGATTTGTGTTTGCAACAATTAAAAAAATATGATTTAGGCAATAAAATTTTAAGATAGGGAAGGGGAAGATCGAGATTCTACAAAATCACACCAAAAATATCAATTTTTTTAAAACCTAAAAACCCAAATCCTTGATTACAACCATAAAAGACATGATTCAATGAAAAATAACTTTAATGGAGGGAAGAGGAAGACCGAGCGATGGAGAAGGAAATACACCCATAACACAAAATGGTTTGAACAAAAAATGTAAATCCCTCTTTGAACTCAAAAAATCCCAAAAAGTTATTTCAACCTTCAAAACTATCCAATAAAGTGTATCCACTTACCAATCAGAGATGCCTTGAACAAAACAACATCCAACTTTCATAGATCTGGAAAAAAAAGAAAGAAAATCAAAGATCTAATTAGAAAATCATTCAATATTCATGCCAATCAAAGTGGGAGAGAGATTCAATGGATCGTACCTGAGGGAAATGGGATACGACAGAGCTTGGAAGGGTGAGGGAGAGGGAGGCTGCGTGGGTGAGGGAGACGGTTAGGATTAGGTAGGCAGACGAGTGAGAGAGGGAGAAAATTAAAGCTGAAGTTGTTTCTCCCATTTCAGGTTTTGAGTCTTTGGACGAGAGTATTGCGGGTTGTGTGTCAGCGAAAAAGTGAGATTAAAACGGGTATAATACCCTTTTGCCCTTGTTTTTGAATTTTGAAGGAAGGGAAAAATAAATTAGAGTGTGTCAAAAGAGGGGGAACTCAAATATGTAAGGGGCAAAAATGGTAAAAGGGGTATTTTAATTTCAACCATTGGATCGTTGCCTTGCTGGCTTCGATCTGAACCGTGAAGTGTCTCCCAAACTTATGAATAGTAAAAACGCCATTATAACTTATTATATATATATATATATTTATTGATAGATAGATAGATAGATAATTTTATTGTAAAGCTTCATGAATTTCACTATTTTCTTAGGACATGTTTACATAACTTTTGCCCTGAATTTGTACATAATATTAGTAGAATATTACGAAGTAAATTTGATTGGTTGATTCTTATTCCGCATCCTGTATCTGTGAGGGCGTTTGTATCTCCTAATGCATATATTTAATCCAGTTGGGTTTATAACATGCTTTATATCCAAAAATAATTGTGTTCGTCTTTTGAAATTCTATGGCTAAACGAAATCTTTGATTATGAATTTCATTTTATTTCATTTCAATCCTCAACTGTTCTATTTTATTTCATTTTAACCAGTATATCAAGATAATTTTACCAACTTCTTGAAGTGTATCACTTCTTTATGTTGTCACGATATATTATAAATAGGGGTCATTTGCACAAGGTACGTGATCACAAATCATGAAGTAGTTAAAATTTGTACCAAGTTTGTAGAACAGGGTTAGAAAAGTGTGAAATAAAGTATGTGTATCAATTTTTAATATGTTTATTGGTTGATATCAAGCTTTCAGATTGAAGAAAATGGTTATGTTCTAGGTTTTACATGCGGAGACTAGACCTATCGGTGGCAAAAAAAACTAGGCAATTATGAGGAAGAATGTGAATTTATAATTTATGTACAATTGACCATTTCATTTCATTTCATTACACTTTTTTTGACCTGGTCTATTTTTTATCATACATTAGTTAATTTTTTCTATTCGATCGATCAAATTAGTTTCACGCTAGAGCTTTGTGCATTTTGCTTATTGTTATTGATCGATTTGATTATTTGTATCATATTATTGATTGAAGAGGAGTCATTTACATTTTTCGTATTTATTGTATCCCATCATCATTGGAATGTCCCTCTCAGTCTCTTAGGGTTTTCTTCATCTATAAATCCTTAAATCGATGAGGCGTGGTGCGAAGTGTACTTTATATATTGAAACCCAAATAAGATTTGTTGTCCATGGGATGTGTTGAGCTTCAATTTTCAAGCCTTATATACATTCTTTTTTAATTATTGAATGAATGTTAAATTTATCTGAGATTTTGATTTCAATCTCAGGTTATAATTTGATTTTTTTAGTATTGCGTACAACAGTCCCTCACTATATTAAGACTATTACAACTCTTTTATAAGTTAAAATAGAATTTATGCGTGATGTGTTTTGTGATTGTAGTGACGAGTAAGACATTTTTACAAGGATTCTTTAGAAGCTAATTTTTTACCCTTCATTCCTAGTTGCTCAAGAGGTGTTTGTATATTGGTGGAAAAGAGTCTTATATAAATTGATTTCCTTTTTCTATTAATTTTACGGTTTCCTAATATCTAGTGTGATTAGGCATAAATTCTTCGAATTTATTCCCGTAATTTAGAGGATTTCATTACCCTGTGCAGTGTAATTTGAGTTGATTTGTCTCATATCCTTACTACTGACATCTTCTATCTAGTGCATCGAGTTTCATGTATATCTCTTACATTTTGCAGGAAATTTATGCAAGTGAAGAAAAGAGATAACTCAAAATCAATAAAGAAGGAAAGGAAGAAAAATCAAGGGTAAAAGCATAATTTTACATTCTGAATTTGGATACGAAATCCAAAAGAAGTTAAAGACCTTGAGTCCACAAGCTCATAGAAACAAATGACATCCCAATCTGAGTCCCGATTGCAAAGTTATGAAGCTTTAAAGTTGAGAAGAAATCAAATGAAGAGTGGAGGAAAGATCTAGGGAGAACCGAACCGATAACAGTCTAGAAGAATTGGTTCCCCTCACTAGAAAGGGCAAACCTAACCGATGGAAAACTAAGGGGATCGATTCGGTAAATTGTAAAGACCAGACTGAATCGATGATCAAGACTTATAAACTATTTGGCACACTGTAATAAGCGATCTAGTTCACCCAGTAAAGAAGGAAAAAATAGAACCAGTTCGGTGGGACGAATTTGCATTTTTTATTCTTTAAAATTAGAGTTGTTCATTGTGCAAACACTGAATAAAATGTGAGAGTTATATTCTATTGTAATACCAGACATTAGGGAGTTAGTTTTTAAGTGGTTTTCTGAGATTATTGAAGGCAAGAAACCTACGATTCATCTTCTTCATAAATTATTCATCATTTACATTAAATCTAAGATTTTTTCTTCAATACAAGTACAGTTTCCTTTTTTCTTTCATGTTCTCTGATCTTTTTGTCTTATGATTCATTATTGTTTAGTTAGAATTATCTTTTACATGTTTTATTGCATTTTTTACATAAAAATGATTTCACGCAACGTAGATTTCATGTGTAGTCGTATTTACACAATGTTAGGCTATGTTTTTAGCGGGTTGGGGTACATGAACCCAACCTATGTAACACATATGGACTTAAAACTGGATAAAAAGTAATCCCTCATTTAACGGTTTGAAATTTATCAAGATAAAGAATTGTCGGCCTTTTAATTCCGTTTGACCCATGTAACCAGAATGTTTAAAGGTGAAATTGGCTTCTTGATAACTTATCATCCTTGTCAAATACAATTTTTGATTTAATATTGTGCAATATTTAGTCCTCATATCTCGAATGCTTAGAGAGTATATAAATTATCGTTTTGAAGCTTTTATGTTCTATATAAACACTGACGGCTCGGGGGAGTGTACCCTAACTCAATTTTCTCGCATATACTTAAAGTTTAATTTAGTTCTCTTTGAATTCATAGTTAGTTATTAATCTAATTTATGTTGCATTAGTTGATAGGTGAGATCACAAAATCATCATCTTTTCCCTTCTTTCTCTGAGTCATTCTAGGGTAAAACGTTCTTCCTATTTTTCTTCACAAGTTGTCATCCTATTTTCGAAGTTCGGAACCCGATTTATCGGATTTATACTTGAGCGACCGACCTACACTTGATTCGATAGAAGCACGCACTAGAAAAACTTTTAAAGTCGCTAATTCGTATCGAATATTGCATATTTCCGCCATATATCTTTATGCATTCTAGAACTTTTGGATATATACATGCATTTTAGAACTTTTTCATATATCCGTCCTAAATGCCTATATTTATGCTCATTAAGAATACAACCTCGTATTTGGATATATACATGCTTTGAAGGGGATAATTATGTTTTTGTAGGTATTGGAATGCTAAAAGTGAGGATCCGTTGCATTTCGGAGAAGTTCCATCATCGGATGCTACTTCAAGGGAATTTTACTCAATTCACATTTCATCTAGAGCTCATGGTAATTTCACGGATACGTATTTCATTGAGTTAGTGTCGTTTGGCAACAAATGGTGCCTCATTTGGAGTTCGAATGGTGGAGTTATAGACATTTCCGTTCGCACACCTATCCCCCCTCTTTATGGAAGGCCAAGAAATTGAGTGCTGGTGGACCGGCATTGTGACCCTGGTCGACCGCAGTTTGAGATTTTTCCTTCTGAAGGAGACAGAAGGTTTTTCCCTACTCAATCGATCGATCGACATTATGGGTCAATCGATCGATCCTGCCAGACTTTTGGCAATTCGTTCCTTTTCATTTATTTTTGCTTTATTTATTCTATAACTTACTGTATAAACCAATTTTGGTTTCTATTTTCAATATCTACATTTTTGTCTTATCTTCTAGGGTTTGTAGAGAAAGCTTTGCCCTACTCTCCATTTTGGGTGTTTTACCCATTGTTTGTAAATTAATATACTATTCATTCATCTTCTTTGTTGTAGTTTACTTATTTTAGCTTAATTTCCATTATTGCCATTAATTTCCCTTGCCTAGATTAAATTGTATTTCATTTATCTATTGCTTTCATAATTAGGCTTTCTTTCTTTCTTTCATTACATGTCATTTACCATTCATTGTAGCTAATTTAATCTAGGTTGCGTCAGATTGAACTCACTTTGGGTTGACGGGTTGCTTTTCTTTGGTGATGGAGTTTACGGGTTTATATCGAGTGTGTTGTCCTAGTTATTACTCCTAGGAGACTTGATGAGGTATATCATGTATACTCCGTGCTTACGACCTTGCGTGCATAATTTTTGGGGTATTTGTTGACGCCAAAATCTTATTAGACTTTTATACAAATTTAGGGGTTTGACAACTCTTGATTTAATTAACTATCGAAACGAGATACAATCTTAATAACTAGTGAACCCATGTAACCATTTTATACTAATTAACTCGGGTGAGTAATATTCGACGTAACCTATAGTTTTTATTCGCTTTGCTAATCTAGTTTAAATACACTCGCCTAGTTTAATCTTTTATGATTACTGGAGTGGGTATCTCCTTATGTTTTTTGTGTTATAAATGTTACCAGGTAAAAATCTAAGGTGAAAAATTTGCTAGTCCGAACTGTTTATGACTGTTATGAGTGGTTCTCAATCCTCTATCAAAAAATATGTTTATATAGATTGTTAGTCTCAACTATTTTTATGGATAGTCGCCAATCCCATTAAACATTTCTTTCATCCAAACCAAACTGCATTGGCGTCACTAATATTACTGTTTAGGGTGCCACGTTACAATTGCACTCATGTATGTCACTTAAGAAATATTAAATTAAGAGATTATGAAGGTAGAGAAACATGTTCCAACACAACCACATACAAAAAAATTAAGGATCAGTGGTCTATTCTTTGCTTCATAGAGTTCAATACATAGTTGTTTAAGTAATAATATCAAACCTATAAACATTTTTTGGATACTTCCCTCATGTGCGCATATTAGGGGAAGTGGGTTTTTTTTCTGTGCAAGGTTGTGGTCGGTAAAATTTTCCAATACCTTTTAAAATTTCGTCACTCCATGCTATCAAACATGCCCTAAAGATTCAATTCATAGAGAAAGGGAAGATGTGTGCTACAAGTTATGGTCTTGTATATTTCATTAAAACAATTCAACCATTCGATGGGTGAATTGTAAATCAAAAATTTCAATGATTGAACTAAACATACATATATTAATTTTACATATAGTTGAGTTTTTTCACCAAATTTGGCAGAGATTGTTTCCACGCTGAGGAAATCATCTCCACCTTGAAAAGGGCTGTTGTTTTTTGATTTTTTTGGGTAATCACTCCCTTCTTTTGCAACATATTACTCAAACTTGAATTATTCTCAGTTTATTTCCAAATATCTGGTCATGTTCATACTAATTGCTAACTTGGAGAGGTCCTTATTGAGTACTTGTCATGATCTTTGGGTATATTTGGTGCAGGATGTTGTTAACTTTGAGGAGTTTGCAAGTCGTATGACTCATGATGAACAACAGAATTTGCTCAAGTATTTATCTCCTATCAATGATTCTAAACTTGTAGACAGGTTTTTATATTCATCATCTACCTCATAATGGCTCATTGTATGCTACAAGTTATGGGTTTGATCTTTTGTTATGCTTTGTACATTTTCTGTAGAGTTACTATATGCATGTGTAGAAAATAGGCACATTTTCATGTTACATGGAAGATGGGTCATTTACATTTTTTTGGTTTCTATACTGAAGGGCCTAAGTTAAGGTAATAACTTGTAATAAATTACCTTATTTGCAAACATATGTTTTGGGTGACTAATTTGTTCTTAAATATATGAATGGATAGCTACAACTACTTTAGATATGAGTATTATTTAGTCTTAAACACATGTTTGGATATCTACACATAGCTACTGTAGCTTTAAAGTTATGTTCACTAATTAAAAGATAATTGTGTAATAAACACTCTATTATTATGCCTAACGCCATTTGTTACATGTTGTGTTAGAGTTGGTGTGCCTTTCACAGTTTAAGGAACGTATCCTTTTTAGTTTAAAAAAGTTATAATTCATTATATGATTTGGTTTAATCTGAACATAATGCATGAAATTGTGGGTTTTATGTTCTATGAAATAAAAAGGTGACAATTTCATTATGACAAATTTGAGTTTTATATTTGATCACTTGTTGTATCAAGTTGGACAATAGGGTTATTCTAACTTTTATCTTTTGCATTCTCAAAATAATATGAAACTCTAAAATATGTTTTTTTTACAAATACAAATCTGAAATACATTGCCCTCCGCATCTTCAATAATTAAAAAGTGTATTTGAAGTTCGGAGAGACTTCAATCTCAACATAAATTCCAAGTCAACAAAATTTAGATTGGAATCCAACATTTTCTATTTTTTTCTTCTCAAATAAAATCGGACTCCTAGCAATCACTCAAAACTATAAAATTTTCAAATGGTTTCAAAACAACAATTTGAAGCAGTAAAACTATCAGTTGAGTATAGCTAATTGAAAAGGTAACACTTAAAACGAGTTAAGTTATTTTTTTCGAATTATGTAGTTTTTGCCAAAAACTTGTCTGAACTATTATTAATGCAAAAAAAAAACTCCTAAACTATGCATTAGTTTACAAAGACCCCCTAGGGAAAAAAAAATCTTTGCAACATAGTGCATAATATTGGGGAAATTTTCACATTGAAACTAGTTTGTTGTGTTTGCTGCATAATTTGCGTAAGAGTGGGGATTTTTCCCCAGTTAAAAATTCAATGAATGTGGAAAAAATACTAAGAAAGCAATAAGATAGTGTATAATGATGGGCATAAAGTGTTTTGTTCCTTGGCTTACTTAAGATAGGTAGGTAAATCTCAAGCCCCACAAGTTCAAGTAGCTTACTCCCATCCATATCTAGCATATGGACATCACCATCACTAATAACCAAATCAGATTTCTTTTAGCACGCTCGTAACATCTCCAGTGCCTTGTCTTCTCGAATCATTGTCTCAACTTCTCCAACTATATGCATATGAAATTTAAATAAAACATGGTTGATTTGTGGATGTGGTATATCAAAAAAAAGATTGTGGCATCCTTCATGAGTGAACATCTATCGAATAGAATGCATAATAAGTCTTTTGTTTTTTTTTTCACTTTCCTCATTTTAATGAAATTTTAGTTTGTTGTTGAAGAATAAATATCTTTCTTTAGGCATGCCATGATATAATTATGTTTAATTTCTCTAGATTCATCTGTACCAACACATCTATCTATACAGGTTATGGACTATGGGCATGATAAGCTAGAAGTTGCTGTTGTTTATGAAGCTAAATTTTGTTGATCTAAACGAAGACTTCCTCTAAGTTGTTCTAGATGAAAAGAAGACGAAGGGGATCTTCTTGAAGAGGTATGTACGCAATGGTGAAATCTATGAGAAGTATACGATCTTTCTGCTTTTAATGGCAATTCAATACGAGAATTATACCATCATTATTCTTTTAATGGCAACCCAATACGATCTTTATATATTTACATAGATGACATCATGTTTATTTTTTGTTCAATAATATAAAGCACGGTAGCAATGTGGGGTATTATTTGTGTTATCTTGATCCATGAAAACTATAGTTTTGTATATGATATAGTAGAGCCTGGATTGTGTTTAAGGCCTCTCTCTCATAGAGTCATATTTGAGTTATTTTGATCCATGAAAACATTAGTCAATTACTTTAGAATTAGTTTTCCTCGTTGTTGTATATGTATTATGCCTTTGATTTGATTTAATTCAATTTCACTTGTACAAGTGATGAATAATCAAGAAAATTAAATAAATACATTATAACATAACTATATTATCTTCTGTAGTATTATGAAACTACTCATAAGATAAACTTTTCATCTTTCTTTTTGCAAGAGAAATGGGAAGAAATCATTATCCATTACACACCTATTAATTACTTAACTATTCTTGCAAATAAATTTTTTGAAATGTTATATTACATGCCATCATACAACATCCTTAAGAAATTGATTAATACCCTTCTAACTTTTTTATACCAGAAGCATAACTTTATTAGTTTATTTTTCCGTATTATGAATATGGGTTAGTGTCTCTAAAGATTCATGAAAATGGACTTTTGGGAAATTTGAAAGTTCATGTAACACGCGTAAAATCTCTGTTCGTGACCTTTCACATTTCCCAAAAGTCAAGTTTGAAAGGTCAATATTATCTTTCGTATTATGTACCTTATGATCTTTAATTAACTACCATGAAAGATAATATTGAGCTACGTAAGTATTTGATTAAGACATCGAGCAAATGGAACATCGTTATTGCATATATCAATTGTTCAACGTATTTTACTATCCAAATATTAAGCAAAGGGGAAAATGAAGAGAACGATCTCGATCCAAATTAACCTCATATTGTTACTTTTCTTCTGGAGCTACCTGAAGGCAGTTGGTATTGTTCGCACTTCGCATTGCACTTATCAGATTTGCAAAGATATAATAAATTCATTGATTATAATTTTAAACTATCTCATTTTTGGGGTAATTGTATTCAGATGTTATATTCGATGCGTTTTATGAATCACTCTATTGAGAGTGGAGGCTTAAATAAAATATAAATGTTGAATATAGTGACCTTATTTTTGTGGACTATTTTTTTATATGTTCTTAGGGTTTGAATAGTGCGATAAGAATAATTGAATTTGTTTAAATTTTGGACATGATATATATATATATATATATATATATAGTACTGCTCTTGTGCGGACCGATCTGTATTTTAAGAATGCAGACCGGACATGTGTCACCTGACGATGAGCCCAGAAAAGAGAGAGAGAGTGCCTATAATTTAGCCGATAATTTCTAGGCTCACCGCCAGATGACACATATTCGCTCTGCACTCTAAAAATGCTGACTGGTTCGCACAAGAGCAGTACTATATATATATATATATATATATATTAATATTACTAACGGACCTTTGTCGTTACAAAATCAGACAAATACAAAACATGTGCAATAAGGTAATCGAGGGATTATAACTTGATGGCCGGAAAATATACCCAGGGGATGAATTTTTTAGAGTTTTGTTATGGAGAGAATGAAATATTTAAATTAATTTCTGCAAGGCACGTTCGGGAAACGCTGTGTTTTAGGAAAAATTTCTCCCAATTTGGTTGAGACAAAACTGCGAGTACACTATGGGTTTTATAGAATCTGCCTTCAGGCAACCTTGCAATGTATGGACAGTTGTTTGATTCAAACTATGTACTATTTGATCAAACCAAAAACACTCTGAATTTGTAATCTGATAATACCAAAATGTAGAGGACGAAGAGAGGAGAAATTAGGAATTTTCGGTGTCCAAAACAAAGGCTGGAACTCTTTTTATAGCCATTTATGTGGGTGTTCTTCAACAGTCACAACCCTTGATGTAGGGACTCAGCAACCATTGGATCATGCCTATTTGGAACAACTTCGATCTAACAGTTTAGATTAGGCATCCCATCATAAGTGAATGGACATCCCCTACACGAAACACTACGAGTTCATCTAACGGCTCAGATCAAGTCGTTTCAGATTTTAAACTCTTTGATCAGATCATTTAATCATAGTCGTTGATTTTTTTTACTTCATCAAAACTTTCGGCTCCCACGCTCCAAGCGATAATGTGCACATGCGAAGTGCCAAGTGCGCGTCAAAGCGCACGATGCACCCAAAGTCGCCTAATCGCTACTTTTGTCGTGTTTACATGTGTATCATTTACGCATGTCACGATTGGTGGTGCTTAAGCACCAACGCGATGCGTAGGATCATAGACTCTCATTTGACTTGTTAACTAAGAATCTTAGTTGTTATTTAGTTGATATACCACTACTTTTTATTGTAATCTTCCAATGTGGGACAATGTGGGACTTTAAGCACTCCCATATCTTTCACACCCATTTGCTCATGTTTCTTCCTTCTAAAAATAAAACCCAAACTGAAAAATTAAAACATCAATTAATATAATAAAAATAACAACTAAATATTAAATAATATTATATTAATGTTGAAATTTATCCAACATTCCTCCATTTCAATATAAACAAGAGAGGATACAAAGGATTGATTACAAAACAATAATAGAAAACATTTGGCACTATCACTGAAATCTAGTACATAAATGAGAAGTGTCTTCCGGACTTGAATTTCCATATAGTGTAAACAATTCAAAGCTCCATCAAGGTCCTGTGGTGAACTTATCTTGAACCAATGCCCCTTTGAGATGAGCCGGAACTATCACGCATACTGATTTCTGAGTTTTAGAAGTGTTCTTCTAACATGCACGTTCATGGCCTTGTGTTAATCCTGATTTCAAGAGCACTTTAGGAACGGTCTTAATTCCAAAGAAAGCGGCCACACTTTCGACACTCATATACGTAAATCAGCTTTAGTGATTCTGCGAGTCACACTTATGTGATTTATTAATAAGTAACCTTCTCCTCTAACATGTAGAACACCAACACTAGGCAAATAGGAATGGAACTTTTATATAATATTCCTTGTGATCCATAACTATAATTTACCTTATTTGTACCATATTGAACTCTATCTATATTTTCAAGATAAGAGTTGGGTTCTCATTAAATATGGTTGTGTTATTTAATAAACCTTAGTCCTATTCCTTTTAAGGTGATATATATCATCTCCCTAACAAGACCCTTACTCAGAGGATCTGCTAAATTCTTGTTTGTTTTAACATAGTCGACTGTAATTACTCTTTCCTTGAGTAATTTTCTTATAATTTGATGCCTTAGACTAATGTGTCTAAATTTCTCGTTGTAAGTTTTGTTCGAAACATCATATATTGTCGCTTAGTTATCACAACTTAGCGTAAGAGAAGGAGATAGATTTTTCCATAAAGGAATATCATACAACACATTTCTAAGCCATTCTGCTTCTTTACATGCATTTGCTAGGGCTATAAATTCAGATTGCATCGTTGAATCTGACACACATGTTTATTTCTTAGATCCCCAAGAGATAGCTACTTCTCTTAGCGTATAAATCCAACCAGTAGTTGACTTGGATTTGGATTCACGATTATGGCAACTTAAATCTCTATATCCTTCTAAAATAGATGGATATCCTACATAATGTAAGCCATGATTCAAAGTCCACTTCAGGTATCTAAGCACCCTAAAAATTAAATTCCAGTGCTCTTGTCCTGGATTACTTGAAAATCTACACAAGATACTCACTGAATAAGCAATGTCTGGTCTAATGCAATGCATGGCATACATTAGACTTCCAATAATACTAGCATATTTAAGTTGGTCCAAAGCACGCCCAATATTTTTCATTAATTTGATACTAGGATTCACTAGTGTAGAAACCGGCTTAAGTTCAAAATGATTATATCTTTGAAGAACTTTTTCTATATAATGAGATTGAGATAATGCTAAAAAAATATTCTTTCTCATAATTTAGATTCCTAAATGTAATACCCCGTATTTTTGTAGCTTTTAAATTATGGGATTTATTAAATTTAATTGAGATAAATTAATTTAATTTTAATCCGGAATGTTGCTTTAAATATTTACTAGCGTGACGAGAGTTAGTAATTATTAGAAATTTGTTATTTGTTGCATATTACTGGATGAGTATAGTAATATATAAGATTTATTTTTATAATATTGTCACGTGTGAATAAAATCGCAATTTTGGAAATTTAAGTCGGGATGCGCCTGTGTCGTGTCGGGACTAAATGTGAATTAATAAAAGTGAATATTTTATAAGTTGTTCATATGGTCGTTTTGAGTGCGCCAACACGTCCGAAAGGGTCGATATAGTCAGAAAAGTGTACCCGGGAGTTTAGTTTGGGTCTCGGGGCGTTTTTAGGCCTAATTAGTACCCCGGGAGGGCATTTTGGTCATTTTACATATTTGGGTAATTAAACCCACGAAAATTAGAAGAGTTATATCAGATACCTAGGTTACCTTCTAGGGTTAGAAACTCTAAACACAAGTGACGGCCATAGGAGAGGAAGGAGAGAGCTCTCAAGGTAAATTCAAGGCCCAAAACTCAACGGTTTGCACCACCGCCACCACCAACGCATAGATCGCGAGACGGGGAATGCAACCATACCAAATTCGGCACCAAACCAGGCCTCTGAAAATCCCAGGCAAGTGTTTATCTTACTTTTTTCGTTGGTGCATCTTTCATATTAGTTTAGGAATGATTAAAGATGAGTTTTAATGGAAGAAAACCCGATTTATGATAGGAAAATCCATGTAGTATTGGTCTAATTGATAATTCTGGAGACCCTTGCCATGTAGAGGAATTTACACCACGAAATTATGATGTGTATAAGAAGAGAATTCTAGAAATAATTGTTAGAACCATGTTTAAGAGAATTTTAGGGTTCTTGAGATTTTGTATGAAATTGGGACTGTTAATCCATGATTAAATGACAAAAATCCACATGCTTTACGTTGAAAATACCTATTATGATGATATAGGATTAGTAGTATCAATTATGGGTCGATTGGGATTAGAAAAGATGGAATTTGTTGATGTTAGTAGAGGAAACCCGTAACTGCAATTCTGCAGTTTTCGCAGACCTGTTTGATCGATCGATCGAGCCCAGAGCTTCGATCGATCGAAGGTTCGATCGATCGAGCCCTAAACCTCGATCGATCGACCCCTCCTGGCAGACTCCTATTTTCCCTTTTTAAATGAGTTAAATTCAATTTATTGTGAGAAAATTCTTGGGCATCCTTAATGAAAGGTTTTGGGAGATAGGGAAGACCAGTAGGATATGTGAATAGATTTTTGGACCCTTGATGTTGGGCAAAGATTGTATTTTGGGAGAATTACATAAGGGTTGGTAAATTTATGATTTAAGGAGAGAGGCACGTAAGAGAGTTACTTTGGGACAAATGTGTATACCTACTGAATTTTATAATTGGGAGGATAGAATCCATGAAGCGTTATATATTAAGTGGAAAAGTTCCTCAAATTAAAGTAAGATGTGAATGGCTATACGTGATAACTATATAATGTGAAATAAATGCGAATGACGTAATTATGGGAATTGAGAATTTACCCATTTTTGATATGGTAATATTAGTATAGTTATATGATTGTGCATGCATATACTATCTATGTGTGAAAATCATGCCCACGCTACTTGCTATCCCTGAGGTTTCTGCGCTGGGACAGTCTTATCTCGATGGGACCTTTGTAATACCTCGTAATTTTAAATGACTTTTAAAATGGGTTATATTTTAAATTAATGGATTAATTAGATTTTATTATTAATTAATTAATTCGGGTTTTATCCGGACAGTGGATATTAAAATGGATGATTATGAATATTACTTAAAGGTATTTAGGTAATATATGAATGTGATGTCATTGATATGACTGTATGATATAAATTCGGTAATTTATATTTTTAGTCAGACGCGGTATGGGACGTGTCGGGACTAGTTTATTAAATTAAAAAGGAAATTTATTTTCTATCGATCTAATAGTCATTTCGACTGCGTCGTTGCGTCCGAAAGGTTCGAAATAGTCAGAAAAGTCTATTTGGATGTTAATTTTGAGTCTCGGGTCATTTGGAAATGAATAGACAACCCGAAAAGGCATTTTGGTCATTTTCTAGGGGGGATGAATAGTGATTACGGATTTGGCACTATTATAAGTATTGGTAAATTAAGTGTATGGGGGTTATTCATCTCCTCTTCACAAATAAGAGAAGCCATCTTCCTAGAGAGAGTGTAAGAGTGCTTGGGAAGGGAAAAGCCACTTGGGAAGGAGAAGAACAAGAACCAAGGTTCACCACCACCAACCACCACCGGAGTTTGACCGGAGAAGGGTCAACAAACTGAGATATACTACACCAAAGGATCAGACCTACAGTAAAGGCAAGTGTTTGACAATGGAAATTTAAGTTTGTATATTATCCATGTTAGAATAATATGAAAAGAGAAGATTATTATTGTTTGGAAGAAATAATGGAGTATTAAATGGAGTTCTGGAAAACTGAAATGATATAGGAATCTAACTCATGTTTTAGGATGATATTAATCCATGAAATAGTCGTGAATATGTTGAAGAAAAATCTGAAATACAATTGTAGTGTTCCTGAAGTTAATATGTTGATGACTTTCTGGAAATAAGGAGATAAACATGCTTTTTAATCCAATCCCTTGATGATTCTAGGATGTTTAGAGTATTGGAAATGGTTCATATATGTTGATATATCATGTAGTAAAGATTATAAGTTATTTTGGAGGTTAATATGAAGGTTTGAATTAGTAAAAATGGTGAAACCCGTAGTTGCAGAAAATGCAGAAAACCAGGCTTGGACCTGAGGGATCGATCGATCGACCCCTGCCTTCGATCGATCGACCTCCCCAGAATATGTAAAGTTGTTTCTTTTAAATGTTGATTCTAATCCCAAAACTTTTGTGGATCTTTGGTGATTATTATTTGGATAGTATGGGACTTAGAAAATATCAGTAAACCCTTGATAAGATTTGAATTAATTTGATTTGGATTCAAGTGATTAAAATGATGAAAATTATATCGAATGGGATTTCGGTTTCTAGATTCATTTGTTAAATTCTAAATGGAAATGTATGAGGATTAAAGATAGGACCAGTAGGGGTGATTTAATATAACACCTGGGTATCCTTAAGTTTACAAGAGGGTTTAATCCAAAGTGAAAGAAGATGTGTTTATAAGAGATTTGAAAGTATCGATTTTAACCTTAATGAAAAAGAGAATTTAACTCGTAGTAATTCGGGAGAAATGATGTTATGGACCAGTAGGATATTAGTAAATTCTTACTGAATATATGTTGAGGAAAAACCTATTTGAATGTTGTCTATTGAGTGAGGGTGGCCTTAGGGTTACAATTTGAACATCAAGGACTGAGTTTAAACTCATTATTGATTACGCAAGGACTGAGTGTAGTACAAGAGCATAGTGGTATGACTCCTGGATAGAGATGGGAGTTTAAAACACATTTGGGTTGAAAGAGGTATGAGGTTATCCCGATCGCATAGTTGTAGTTGTCGTACCTCCTCGATCGACAAAGTTAAGTAGTAGTGTATTGGAGGGGTTCCTTGTTTGGATTTCGCTTTGCGAGACGCTCCGCGCATGAATCTTAACGACGTCGGTAGTGGAGAGATGTTATAGGATGCGAGGATAATTAAATTATGAAGTAAAGATATGATATTTTAAAAGAGATATAATGCTACGTATGGAAATATCTTAGGGTAGTGATAATTACCTTATTGATATTATATTATAGGTATGATAATACCTATTTGATTGATTATTGATTTATGTGTATGACATACCTAGCTTACTTGCTATCGGTGGGAGGTTTGCGCGTGAGGGCAGTCATATCCTGATGAATCCATGGGATCTTTGATTTGTCGCTCGAGAACATAGGTCTATGAAAGACTTATCGGGGAGTTGATAAGTCCGCTGACTGTGGGTACGTAGGTATGAGCGTGACCCATGGATACGAGAACTATGTTCGCCTCCAATTTGTTTATTGTTGATTGTGGTTCGTGGAATCTTACCGAACCTGTAGTCCCCTATTCGGCGACCTGCGATGATGGGACATGATAGCAGAGTAATGCATTGCACCACAGTTGTGACTCGGGGTGCCGTATTATATATGAATATATATATAATGGATTAAATGGTTACATGAATATATTGTGGTTAAATCTATCTACGGTGATAATTGTAGATAACGGTGAATTGAACAAGATAATGTAATTAAGTAATAAATGTTGATGCATATAGAATTGAAAATCTTAACTAATGTTAATGAGAAACGATTCATATTAATGAGTAATGATTCATGTTAATGAGAAAGTAATCATATAAATAAGAGATGTAAATGAATAATAATGTGACGTATGGTATGGGACATACGGGGATTATGATATGGGAATGGAATTTATATATGGAGACTAGAAAATAGGAACCATTAACTAGGAGGTTAATAGGAAACGTTAAGTGTGCACTCTAGTTGAGAGGTGAGAATTGCAAGTGAGAGTTGGATCTAACATGTACATAATAAATGCTTGATTGCACTTATTAAATACTTGATGTTTTAAAAATAATCTACACATTCGGGATCTGACCCGTTTCCTTGCATATTTTCTCTTCTATTGTATCTCTATATCAGGTGTCCAGAAACAGGGACGCCAACTTTAGCGGATTATGACAGGCTATGGATTTATGGAGTTTTGCCTAGACCCCTTCCATCTTTTGATTCACAGTATTCTTAGTTAGGGCATGTCGCCCAAAGGATTCGGTTATCTTTTCTATCGAGGTCAAATATTATTGTATTCGGAACTTTTTAATACATTTAACATTGTTGGGATTATTGTAAAGGATTTATATTATTGGGGAATGTTTATTTCAATTGCATTTAAATTCTTTTGAGTTATTTATTGTGTTATCAGTGTTGTAGAATAAAATGTGTTGGGTTATGCTTAAAACTAAAAATGGTTTTGTTGAAATTTAAAATTTGGAAAGTTTTTAACACCAGCTTAATTGGGTATTGGGTGAGTTGTAAATGTTTTCGACAGTGATGCTAAGAATGAGCCAACTGTATATTCCGTTTTAATTTGGTATGGGACTGGCCACCCGGTATTTAATTAGGCGGGGTGCTACAGGTGGTATCAGAGCATCAGGTTCTAGTGTCCTTTAGGATCTGTACGGCTTATTGTGTTTTCAGCTTAGCGTTCTTTGATGTAGAGGCCTATGAGTAGGATTATTGATATTCTATTTACGCCTACAAGGGTACGATGACTGCAGTCGAAGTTGCTGCAATTGTCGCTCAGGCAGTCAATGCGGCTTTAGCTACTGTTTAGCAGGCTCCCGCACCGGCACCGATTGTGCCACCTACGCAAGGGCAAGTGTTTCCTACTGCATGGGAGCGAGCGAGTGATGCCTTTCAGAAATCGCACCCACCTGAGTTTTAGGGAGGATCAAATGTTGTGACTGCTAGCCAATGGAAGAAAGATATCCAATGGCACTTAAGAATGATCGAATGCACTGAGGTTCAACGTCAAATACTAGCCACATTCAAGCTAGTAGGGGCAGCTTTGCAATGGTGGGAAGATACGACCACTATGGAAGAGAGGGACATAATGACTATCCAAGACTTTTGGATACGGTTTGATGGGAAGTATTTTCCTTCCGCCATCCAGACAGAGATGAGGCATAAGCTACCTGATTTGAAACAGGGAGAGAAAACTGTGGCGGAATATGAGGAAGAGTTTACTAGATTAACCAATTTGGTACCAGCTGAAGTACCTACTGAGGTGAGGAGAGTCCTAATGTTCACTGATGGGTGGAACTATAAAATGCGACAACATTTATTGGGGAATCTTTCATTAAGTACGTATGGAAGATGAGGGCCATTGGACGGATAGCGGAGATCGTACTTAGGAAGTTATGATGTATGTTCGAGTATGATGACCGTAGTCGAGGTCACCCCTATTATGGAAAAATTAAGGAGAGTCATCAGTAGAAGTTCTTGAAATGTGTGAATTGTGTATGTTCCCTAATGAAGGAAATATATGATGAGGCTTGGGTATATAGTGGAGTGTGATTAACTAGAACTGAAAATTTGGGGTAAAATTTTTCTTGACTCATCGGAGCAAAGTTATAATATTGGGATTCAACAACCATCACCCGCAAATGAGGGTATGTTTCCTATCTAAGGAAGTATGAGGCGTATTGATTTTTGTAGCGATTGATATTGTGAGGGCAAAAAGGGTTGTTAAACTCAGCCTATGGCATCGTTATTTACGTAGACTCACTGAGGGGTGTGGGACACCTTTATATTACATGTTATCACGTGGGTTTGATTTGTATCATGGGATTACTTACCTAGAGCATGTCCGAGTGTGATGTGACTATCGGCATGCATTGACTTGTGGTATATGAGAGCTTATGTCTGCATCTTGTCTTCTATAAAAGAGTAGATGCGTAGACCCTATTTGAAATCGAAAAAAAAAACCAAAAATTTTGTTTTAAATCGATAAACTTTATATTTTTTTTATAAACCAAATTTTTTTTTATATATATTATTGACTAAGGACCTTAGGAGTTTCGATGACCGACTACTTTAGGAAGTTGTGTATCGGGGTGGTTCCTTGTTTGGATTTCGCTTGCGAGACACCCCACGCATGAAACTAATAACCGTTAGAAGTCGAAATAAGTTAGGTCTTTGGGAAAATGAGTTTATAACCTTTGCGAAACTTTTAATATTGAAAGCGGTACAAGAGGGTGTATGGGCGCCCTGCATGATTGGATTGTAGTATTTTTCATACTTGTGAAAAAGGTAAGTAATTGTGACTTCAGGATTTATTTGTTCACTACGAGAGGATCATTTATTTTTCCCAACGTTTGTCACGAGGACGATATAGGGAAGATTGGGTAAAGTTTAATTTGATTCAGTTGAAAATATATGGCGAGGCTTGGCGTATAACATCGATAGGGACTTTGTTAATGTACTGTATGGCCGGTACATCTTGGATTTCTTGCGATGTGAGATTTATACTCGGAGTTGACCTTACCGGTATGACATATATTCCTGAATTTCGGGACAAAATTCTGTTATAAGGGGGGAAGTATGTAATACCCCGTAATTTTAAATGACTTTTAAAATGGGTTATATTTTAAATGAATGGATTAATTAGATTTTATTATTAATTAATTCATTCGGGATTTGGGTGAGTTGTAAATGTTTAACACCAGCTTAATTGGGTATTGGGTGAGTTGTAAATGTTTTCGACAGTGATGCTAAGAATGAGCCAACTGTATATTCTGTTTTAATTTGGTATGGGACTGGCCACTCGGTATTTAATTAGGTGGGGTGTTACAACCTTTATGGGGGATATTGACTTGTACCCTAGAAGATATATATCCTTGGTACAGGCTATCGGAATGATAGTTCATACGGTCCTAAGAGATGCGGGTATGTGATTTCCTCTTAGAGACTTGGAATCTATGCTTCGCCTCATTTTGTTTATGTATAGATATCCTTGGTACAGGCTATCGCAGTGATAGTTCAGACGGTCCTACGGGAATTGGAATCTATACTCCGTCTCAATATTGTTTGAGTATGTGTTAATACAATTCGAGGGTGATTCCGAATTTGTATTCCCCTTAATGTGAGTGATATGGGGTTTGGATAGTAGAGTATGCCCGCACCATAGTTATTATGTGGGGTGCTGTTTTGATATATATATTTTCGAGTAGTTAATATATATATATGAAATTATGAAATCTGGAACTGCCTACTGTGATTTGATATGTAGGACATGGTTGATGACTCAAATTGTAAATACTTGTTTTGAGAAAGTATAATATGAAATTGGAAAGCATTATTGATTAATAAAGTCAAAATGAGAACGTTGGTTACTAATTGAAATATCCTTTTTAAACAATTGAATCGTTAAATTTTGAATCTTACGAGTAAGCTAAGATAAGTTAAATCATTGGGAAGATTAGTGCGATAAATGATAAGACAAACCGTTGGGAAGGTTAGTGCGATAGGTGTGCACATTAGAAGAGAGGTGAGAATTTCTCAAAAGAGTGTCGCACTAATATGTTGTTGCATTGGCCTGTATCAATTTAAATACTTGCTAAACGTATTTTAAATCAAACACACTATCGGGCTCTGACCCGTTTCTTTCTCTTTCTCTCTCTCTCTTGTATATATATGTATGTATTACAGGTGCCCAACCACAGGGGCGTCTTGCTTAGGATCTCTTGGAAGGAACGCGCTGCAGCATAGGTGGGAGTTGCAGGTCTATTGATTAGACGACTTCGTTCATTCGGATCCACTCTTAGTACTTTCATCTAGTTGGGCATGTGTAGCTCTTTCCATTATTCCGTTGTTATTGGACATTTGTATTTCAGTTATTTCCAGTATTGTTACTATGGGATTTATTCAGTTTGGATGTGTTACTTTAGATTTCGCATGTTGACATTCGATTGACGGATGTTTTAAATTAATTGGATTATGTTCCAGGTTTATTGTGGTGTTATTGTTATTTATTGAGATGTTGTTAATAAATAAATAAATAATTTTTCTTTAAATAAAATTTGGAAAGAAATGTTTAAATATGGTTTTGACACTTAGCTTAATTATTTAGGGTGCTTAAATTGGAAAAGTGTTTTTAAGACAGTGATGCTAAGAATGAACCAACTGTTCACCTTGATTTTAATTTAATAAAGGAGTGATCGCCCGGTATTTAATTAGGCGGGGTGTCACAGGTGGTATCAGAGCATCAGGTTCTAGTGTCCTTAGGATCTGTACGGCTTATTATGCTTTCAGCGTTGCTTTGTTTGTTATAGAGCCCTATGTTTAGGATTGTCGATTCCTTTGACGAGATTTTGTTCTCCTGCTATAATGTGTATGCATTAGTGAATTCTAATTTCGTTCGGATGTGTGCGTGTGCCGAGCGATGACGGATGTCAGAAGAGGACCATTAAGCGTACATCAGGAGGTAGGGCTCGGTTGAGATTATGAAATATATTCGAGGATGATGACCGTAGTCGAGGTCACCTCCATTGTGGCACGAGAAGCCAAGACTAGAAAGGCGACTAAGGTGCAACAATGATTTTCAAATGCTGTTATAGTCAAATGAGGTGCGAGGGTAAACTTACCCAACGTATTACAAAAACGTGTAGAGACTATCAATGAGAAATTTTAGAAACGCGAAAATTGTATGTGTCTTTACCAAAGGCGGTAAAGTATCCAAAGGATTAAATATAGGATGGAGTGTGGCAAACCGAAAGTGAAAATTTAGAGAAAATTTTCTTGGCTTTCTGGACGAAATTATCATGGTTGGAGTCAACCACCAATTTTAGAAGTGGAATGCTATGCCTATAGGAGAACCTTAGGTACAGTGTTGACCGTATGTTCCTTCCATAACTGTTCAGGATTAGAAGCAAATGTGGTTCTGAACTCATTAATAGAGGGCATGTCAGGGGTCCATTCGTGAATATGAATCTTAACCGTTAGCAAATCTTGTATCGAAAGATGTAGATACAAGTGGGGGAAATGACTCCAAGTGGGAGACCAACTCGTAATAATAATTGATAAAACTCAAGGAGGAAATTCTGGTGGACGAACGATTCAGAGGTTGACATTGTCATATTTTGTCAGAATAGATGATAACGCTTCTTTGTGGGGGAAATTAAAGGAATCGAAGAATTTAGTCGAGAATAAGACTGAATACAACGGTGGTAGTATAGCACCATAAAAGGATGTGGATACACATCAGGAAAACCATTTAAATGTTTCAGATAGTTAAATTATTACCAAGTGATGGTAAATTCAGTAAGTACTATTATAGATAGTAACATGATCATTAGGGCCTAAAAAGCTAAGGGAACAACCGGGATGGCTAACAGGAATCGAGTCTACTAAGTCCGAGAGAAGGACAATCCTAACCTGGTTAGTAGGACAGGTGATAAGTGGATTATGTATTGAGGTATTTTGGTGCGAAGTGAAATTGCTTGCGATAATATGTTCCAAAGTGATAAAAAGGGACAAGAATACGGTGCCTAGTGAAGGACGACGATTAAAAATAAATTTTTGGTTTGGTTTGGGTAGACGTGTTACGTCCGAAAACCATTTGTGAAGTCAAGACAATTGCCAGGATGGAAGTATAAGTTGTATCCTTAGAGGATGCGGCGTGTTTATGTGACACGAGCGAGTCACCATATTTTGTTCATTGCTAGATTAGCATGTGAGATGAGTTTAATGCATATGATTATAAATGTTACCATTATGTGAATATTTTTCCCTAGTGTAGCGGGATTTTTCTTTAGTTCTTTCCGCGGAGGATGAATGAGTATATTAACAAGTTTTGTACTTTATTGAGGTTACTCGTTGTAGTGATGCGATACTCGAGTATGATATTATCTTTGTTAAAATGTTATAGAGATGGGTAGTATGATAGTGGGCATTTATTGCAAGGCAATTGGAGTAGTTGCATTGGTGCAACATGTTTTATGTTTGTTTTGGCGAGGCTTTACCTGTAAGATGGTTGGACTTGCACTTATATTATCTATCCAAGAGACTTCGGAGGAGATAGTGGGCTCGAGATATTCGATGCCAATGTATTTATAGACTTTGTCAGTATAATTCGGTATGTATCGGGACTTACCGTTGAGCGAAAAGATTTGACTCAGTATTATGTTTAGCACTCCGAACTTAGTGATAGGAAGAGTGCATTGTTATATTTATCCTTTAGAGATGTGGGAGTAAATATTTATACCCCTATTATTAGGGAAGGAAATTTCGAGAATTTAGATCGTATGTATCCGAGGTTTATAAAATGTAATTACTATCAACCAATACGGAACGATAGTGAAATTGGTGAAACGTTATTTGTTAAGCATAATTACGGGAGAAATTGTAACTTTTCTGTCAAGGGACGGAATAAAGGGGTATATACTATGGACGGAGGACCTAACGGATTTCGATAATCGATAATGCTAGGTAGTAGTGTATCGGGGGGGTTCCTTGTTTGGATTTCTCTTTGCGAGACATCCCACGCATGAAACTTAGCGTAAGGTTGGAAATAGGGAGGCGTTTGGTCACTATTCCATTAGTTCGGTACCCTGGTTGAAATGGGATCAAGTAATTATGTATGTAAGTTGGAAGTTGAATTTTGTTTTAAGGTTATTGGAGCCGAATTTTTGTGGTAGGAAAGCATTGAAAGTTATCCCCACGAGTTGAGGGGTGGAACTATGATAAGGATAATTTAAGAATTTTGATTTCTAGGGTGATTGAGAGTACCCAAATGTCATAACCGCATACAGAACACAAGGTGAATAAAGAGTTGAAATGATTTTTAGCATGGATTATCTGGAAAGAACTTTATATTATACAAAAGAGATGACCTGTAATTATTTTGATGAATAGAGCGTTAGTGATTTATTTTGGTTGTTGTACCCATTTGGGAAAATTGTTGTACTTATCTGAGGAAGGTTGAGAATTATTATTACTCTTTTATTGTCATGGAATTTGAATCCCCTATTCCTTCTATTCATTTGAATTTAGTTGGTCCTACAGATGAGTATCACGACGTTGGCTCTCCCAGGGCGGTCGGAGTGTTGCAAAAATGTGGGCATCTTGGTTAACTACAGTTGAAATAGTTCGGGTCGAAGGGACGTGGTAATAAACGTGTGAAATATATGTTTGTGGGACTAGTATAATGAAGTGGAAGTGATAGAGTGGATTGAAAGTCACATGAGGGTCGATAATACATACATAAGGGTGCAATTAGAATAGCACGCCCTAACTTGATTGGAAGGCTGTGGGAAGCCATTAAAGAATTGGTATTCCTTGAATATAGTAGAATTTAATTGTTATGAAGCACACCCGGAGTGGAGTTGTTATTAGTCAAGAGTGAGAGCGACTTGCCCCTACAAAGAGTAATGATGTTAGTATAGTATAAGAGATCCAGAAGTGCGCTTCGTGGAGAAAAGAGCACAGGTCGGAACTTTCGGCATATTACGTGTCACTTAATGTGAGACATTTCAAGGGAAGAATCGATGTTTAGCGAGACGTAGTGAGTAGTCTCTACATGCACCGCCCATAGGTGAGGTTTGATTGAAAGAGGAGAATCAACCAAAGAATTTTTTGTTTATCGAAAATTCCTGAACTTGGAAGAGGTCGGTAAAGCCGGTTAAGTTCTTGAATGAGTTGCCATCCTCAAAACAAGATCAAGGGTTTATCCCGAACATGTGAATTAAGTCATCGAGAAGGAAGTGATTGATATTCCTTTGGGCTGGCTTACAATATTAACACGTTTATTACTTGCTAAACGTATTTTAAATCAAACACACTATCGGGCTCTGACCCGTTTCTTTCTCTTTCTCTCTCTCTCTTGTATATATATATGTATGTATTACAGGTGCCCAGCCACAGGGGCGTCTTGCTTAGGATCTCTTGGAAGGAACGCGCTGCAGCTTAGGTGGGAGTTGCAGGTCTATTGATTAGACGACTTCGTTCATTCGGATCCACTCTTAGTACTTTCATCTAGTTGGGCATGTGTAGCTCTTTCCATTATTCCGTTGTTATTGAACATTTGTATTTCAGTTATTTCCAGTATTGTTACTATGGGATTTATTCAGTTTTGATGTGTTACTTTAGATTTCGCATGTTGACATTCGATTGACGGATGTTTTAAATTAATGGGATTATGTTCCAGGTTTATTGTGGTGTGATTCTTATTTATTGAGATGTTGTTAATAAATAAATAAATAATTTTTCTTTAAATAAAATTTGGAAAGAAATGTTTAAATATGGTATTGACACTTAGCTTAATTATTTAGGGTGCTTAAATTGGAAAAGTGTTTTTACGACAGTGATGCTAAGAATGAACTAACTGTTCACCTTGATTTTAATTTAATAAAGGAGTGATCGCCCGGTATTTAATTAGGCAGGGTGTCACACTAAAATCACCTCATCTTCTCCCAGATCTTTCATATCAAATTTTGATGATAGAAACTGTAAGGACACAAATTTCCAATTGATTCCATGTATTGTGTTGGCTCAATTCCGGACAAAAACATTTATTCATAGGATAGTATGTCATTGTAATACTCTCAAGCCTATGAAGTGTTTGTTGAAGACGTAGCGGCAAAGAATATAAAGCTTCATCAAATATGTCGGTTTGCGTGCCTCGTTTCTATGTCATCAACTATGGTTCCATGCTCCCAAGGTATGAATGCAATTATATATATATAGGAGCTTGGAATAAAGTTTTTTGGGTGTTAGGTTTAATAAAAACTGTGTTTTATTTTCAGAAAAATTTAATTGGAACTTTAAATTAAAGTATATAAAGTTTCTGGGCCAAAATCGTATTTTACAAAATTTCTGGAAGTCGTTCGAAATGTCGTTGGGACGAGTTTTTCGTTCGAACCAGGTTTCGTTCGAATGAGTTTGCCAACAAGTTCTCACTAACCTATACTGGTCTGTCGTTCGAACGAGATTGTTCATTCTAACGAGTTTTCCAACGAGATTCTAACGAAGTCGATACTGGTGTGTCGTTAGAAGTCTCGTTCGAACGAGATCTCGTTCGAATGAAATGTCGTTCGAACGAGAGGCCAGACGGGAACAGTTATTGGCAGTTTTTTGGCAGTTTTGCACCCACTTCCCCACTTGGTTTTTAACCAACTTTTACAGACTTTAATATGTGCGGGAATGACATTTTTCTAGCTTAACATTTCCATAACTTTTCCATCCTAGTTTATCTCTTAGAGAGAGTTTGAGAGCAAAAATTGCTTAGGAAAATGTTCATGTTTTGAGTGCTAATTTTCAAAGAGAAATTCATATACCACTCTAGTGTTTACACCCAATTATTGTTTATCCAAGTTCTTATATACATATCTTATTTCTTGGAGTTTGGCACGGGTTTTTCTCTATCGAATTCAAGAAGAGAAGTTTTGGTTTGCTTCTACATCCATCAAAGAAGAAGTGTTTCTCATGTTGATTTACCCACACGGAGAAAGGCTCCATGTACGGGTGACGGTGACCATATAAAGTCCTATCGGTGGATTCCGAGACCGCGGTGGTGTTCCAAGGTTATCCGCTAGGAAGAGGTGTCTACAAGAAGAAGCGTCGTGACTTGAGAGGGATCGAGTCAGTCGTTGTAAGTCTATCTGTCTTCTACTTGTAATTCCGTATCTAGTGGATTTGTGGCTAGGGACGTCCGAGGTTTTTTCCCGTCTTAGGTTTTTCCTCGTACATCGCGGCGTAGTGTGATATTGTTTATTTTATCTTGCATTATAACTTAGAACGCATGCTTAGGACAATTCAAGATAAAATTCAGTTTTAATTATCACACTCATTTTAAGTTGGACTTAAATTAAATATTGGGAAAATTTTATTTATTCAAGTCTTTTGCTAAATTTGGTTTCGCCTAACTTTGGATAATTGTTAATTATGACTTAGGCAAATTCTAGGGCTTGGATTTATGAATCGGTTTAAGTGAATACATTAATTGAGTACTTTTATTGAACCATCACCTTACGCTTCCGCATCGATTTTATCACAAAAGGAAATTCTCGCGTTTTCAAATTGGTATCAGAGCCAAAAACGATAAATTATTTCGTTAAAGATCCTTAAATAATTTTTTTTGGCTAAAATGGATTTTTCCGCATTTTCAAAATTTCTTGTCTTCGATGGTTCAAACTACGCATATTGGAAAGCGCGTATGAGATCGGCACTAAAGTCTATCGACGAAAGAGTTTGGATGTATGTTGTTAACGGGTGGTCCGACCAACTCATTTAGTTGAAAATGAACGTGTTCCCAAACCCGCCGATAGATGGACCGAAAATGAGTTTAAACTTGCTAATTTCAATTCCCGTGGTTTAAATGCCTTATTTAGCGCTGTCACACCGGATGAATTCCGTCGTATTATGACGTGTGAAACCACTAAAGAAGCTTGGGATATTTTACAATTAACTCATGAAGGAACTAGTGTCGTTAAAGCTTCAAAACTCCAAAACCTCACCACTCAATTTGAAACTATCAAAATGAATGAAAAAGAAACTTTTGATGAATTTTATGCTAGACTTTTCGATATTGTTAATTCATCATTTAATTGGGAGATAAAATACCTGACGACCGTGTTGTACAGAAAATTTTAAGGTCCCTACCCGATAGATTTATTCCAAAGGTGACCGTGTTAAATCCTTTACCCACTTTAGCCTCTACGAAATTAGAAGAGCTTGTAGGTGATTTACAAACCTATGAAGTGGATATGTTTCCCTCTATAACTGAAAAGAAAATCAAAAAGGGCGTTGCTTTAAAAGCCCGAAAAGAGGTTAAACAAGTAGTAGAGAGCGATAGTGATAGTGACTCGGAAGACATGGCTTTATTTGCTCGCAAATTTAGAAAATTTCTTAAAATTAACAATGATAGATTTAAAAATGATTTTAAGAAATTTGAATCTTCTAAACATGACAAGAACGAGAAGATTCCTAAAGCCGAAAAGATCCCTAAACCTAGTAATGAAAATTTAGATAGGGACGAGTCTAATAAGTGTTTTGGTTGTGAAGGTTATGGCCATAGGGCTTATGAGTGCCCCACTAAACTAAGGAAAGAGGGTAAGCGACCCATTTCATACAATGTGACCCTTAGTGATAGTGATAAGGAAGAGAAGCCCGATTCCCCCTCTCAGAAAAATTTTGTGGCTTTTATGGCTAGTCATGTGAGTGACAATGAGAACTCATTGATTGAAGAAACGATAGCACATGCCACTTCCAAGGTCATTGTACATGATTCTTTTATTTTTTATGATAGTGAGAGTGAATAAGAAAGAGAGAGAGAAAATGAAGAAGAGGTTAATGTGAGTTAACTTCAAAATGCTTTTCAAGAACTTTATAAAGAATCTATTAAATTAAAAAGAGCCAATTTGAAGTTAGAAGCTAGTTTAAGAGAAAGTGTCAAGGTCGTTGATGAAAGTGCTTTAATAGAAGTCCTTAGGACACGTGAGAGGACTCTTCAAGAGAATCTAGAATATGTAGAAGGCGAAAGAGATAGCCTTAGGGGTTCAATGGAATCCTTGAAAAAGGAGCTTCTTGCTTTTGAAGAGCACAATGTTTTACTAGAATCTAACATTTTAGAATTGGAAAATAAATTAAAAGATTCTAGTAATGTAAAATTTGATTTGGAGTGTCGTTCGGAAAAACTAGATAAAATGTTAGGAACGATCCAAATTAAAAATGACACTTGTGGTTTAGGCTTCAATACTTGTAATGAATCTACTCATAATGCCAAAACCAACGTTTTAGGAGAATCTACTAGGAATGCATTTAAAGATCACTTCTTAAGTAAATCTTTTCGACATGCTTTTGCTTGTACTCATTGTGGTCGACAAGGTCATCTTAGGAAATTTTGTTTTGATCTTAAACGAATTCCTAGAAAATCCCATAGTAAAGTAACCACGGTAGTTAAAGTTCCTACACCCCAAGATAGTCATTCTTCATTAATTTGGGTTAGGAAATCCGACTTGATTGCCTTGCAAAATAGGGTTTTTGATTCTCATTTACTTTCACATGCTTCCTCCCTTGCTAAATCAAAAGGATGAATGTGTTAGTGTTTGCATACTTTAGCTTTTGATGTCACATGTTATATTTGAGCTTTTTGAGGTGTTCTCCTACCAATCTAGTCATCTACATATCTATGACCTAGGAGGACTAGTGCATGTCAAAATCCGTTGCATGTGAGATTTGTGTGAAAAATGAAAACATGATAAAATATATATGCACGGGGAAGGGCTCCGAAAGGACTAAGTGATCCTTTGCGATAGTAAGCCATCGTTTGAATGGACCTAAAAGAAATACGTGGTCCAAAGGCCTAAAAACATAATATTTGGCAATAAAAAGAAAACAATTGCCAAGTCCTATGTTTGTTTGATATATTCATTCAAAAGCAAAAGAATATATATGATTATTGAGGGAGAAGTGGATGGTATATCAACGGTTTGCACAATGTCCGTTTATCCTAGTTGTCTTTAATGTCATGACTCTATTTGGTTTGTAGAATCATCATCATGCTAGGCTTGTATGCATTGTGTATGTTTGTTCATTGAGTTCAATCTTCTACTGCCACATGAGGTTATATTTCAATGTGATGAAGTTTGCAATCAATTGAGAACTCCGTGAACATGTTTTAAGTGCGTGGGTCTAAATTTAATCATTACTAGTTCACACCCCAACACTTCCGTTTCCATATGACACATTTTTGCCATACGAGTGTGCAAACTTATTGTACTTTGTGTCATGTGTGTGTTTATATCTATATATATATATATGCATGTACTTCATCGGTATATTTCCTGTTTATATATATATGATATTTGTTTGTCTTTGCCTTACTTTTATTGCCCATATGCTTTAATGTCTTAACACTTTAAGCTTCAATATGCTTTTATGTTTATTAGTTATTTATCCTTTGCCTATTCCGAACAAAAAGGGGGAGAATGATGATAGGGGGAGAAATGGTATCGAATCCTATTATTATCGTATCTTAGTTTGGGGGAGATTTATCTTAGGGGGAGACGTCTTTCTAAAGTAGGTCATGTGTGTGATAAAGGGGAGAATTAATTTAGGGGGAGTAATTAATGAAAATTGCATTTAGTACTTTGATATTCCCTATGCATTTGATGAGTTTGCTTAAGTGTGCAGGAATTATTCTAAAGCGGCATCTTTCAATGGCAAAGCGTTTGATCCTTGGGTTGAGTCAAGTTTTGGTGGGTTATGTTTTTGAGTCTAGTGAGTGTTGATACCAAAATTAGTATGCTGATATAGACGAATCACAAGAAGACATATGTCGATCTACGTGGCACAATAACAACGAGGAAGTCTATTTCCCCGACCAAGTCAGACTCACTCCGAGCAACAAGTATACTCCGAGGAACTCTAGCTCTCCGAGGAACTCCAACTCTCCGAGGAACTCCAACACGGCGAGCAACTAAGGCGGTTCGAGCTGCATCTCGACCACAGCATTGATTGCCAGATAATCAACAGTTCAACTATTCATTGAATGCTTATCATCTTGACGCACACGCTTGAAGAGCATTAAATGATTTACCCTTTCATATGTATATCATTTAATGTATCAGCCTTTCAAATTATAGCCTCAAGGCTATAAATATATTGTATTACCCTCATTCAGGGGGACGGGAATTTCTTGATAGTACTTATAATCGAGAATTCCCAAACACTCAGCAATAACATAACAGTGGACGTAGGCCATTCATATAAGGCTGAACCACATTAAAATATTTTGTCTCATTTATTTATCTGTGATTGAATAATTAGAGTAATCTAATGTTTTACATCAACAGATTGGCGCCGTCTGTGGGAACGACTGTTGTTATCATTTCTCACCAAAAATCATTCATCATCAATGGCAGATAATCCGAAATCCAATAATCGAAATGCTGGAAATGCTAGAAATCCTCCAAATCCCTCTGCACCTCCAGATCTGGCTGGGATTATGACGAATCTGGCTCAAGGACAAACCGCCATGCAAGAAACAATGCGGCAACTCATACAGACCCTTCATGGTGGTGCAGCTGCATGTTCGGGACAGCGAAGTGGTCAGAGGCAATCCTATTTACTTTCTTCACGATCCAGGCATACTAAGTCATATCGTAATCTTATCAACCTGGGCAAACTTCATCAATACGGGCTACTGATACTGAGCAACATATCACATTCTCTCCAGAGAGACCCAGTGCCTCGGAAAGACTGAGTAGGGTATCTCCTTTCAATCGATTTGCTCGTCAAGATAGATCTCAGGAGTCCACCTAAGACCATGTCAAGGAGTTTTCGACAACCATCAGATCTAAGAGAAGGATCAGCACAATCATGACCATTTGCTCGTCAAGATAGATCTCAGGAAGCCACATCAGAGCAATCAATTGCTCGAACTAACAAGCCCGAGGAAGGAAATGATGCGTGGAAAGGTTCCATTCAGCGGTTGGTGGATAGATTGGGAGAAATGGCTAAGGCGAAGAATCCCCTACAATGAACTTTTGTTCAAGGGATACTTTTTGTCTAGGCCATTGTGGGTTTTCCTACTCCATCAAAGTTTAAAGCACCTGTAGTGACCCCCAAATATGATGGAAAGACAGATCCTATTCTACACATAGAGCAATATCAAGCTACTGCCGACATCTATGTCGTCCCCAACGAGATGAGATGCAGAGCATTCTCAGGAACTCTTACTGGATCTGCCCAGATATGGTACAACAATCTTCCTCGGGGTGAGATTTCAACTTTCTTTCAATTGGCCGAGTTGTTCATCGACAATTTCTATTTTGGGGCAAAGCCAGTAAAAAGAGTAGAACTAGGGGTGGCAATCGTGTCGGGTTAGATGGGTTCATGTCGGGTTGAGCAGTGGGTATTATACTATTTGGGTCAACACGAACCCGACACGATTAATAATCGTGTCGAAGTTCTCGACCCTAACACGACCTGTTTATTATACGTGTAACACGACACGACACGCTTAACCCGTTTAATTAATGGGTCGTGTCACACGAGTAACACGACACGAAATGTTTAACCCGTTTAATTTTTATGTCGTGCCACGACACGACACGTTTAACTCACGAACACGAAAAAATGCGTCTGACCCGTTTAATAATTGACCCGTTTACTAAAAGCTGGTATAAATTAAAGAAAAATTCATATTCAATATTACAGATTTCCTTCAACCAAATCCCTATTTTTTTTTCTTCAGAAATAAATTACTTTGCTTCATATTGCACTAGCAAGCATTGAGAATTGATTCAAACAGATCCAAAGAAAAAATAGATTTAAGTGCTTCCATGGTTCAGACACAATAAAATTACATGAATTCAAAACAGATCCATGAATTCAAAATAGATCCAAAATAGATGCATGGATTCAAAACAGATCCAAACACAAAATAAAATTATAAATTAAAGTAGTTTTAAGTGCTTCCATGGATTAAAACAGACACAAAATTGGAAGACTTTCATAGCTTCAAAGAGACACAAAATCCTTCTTTCCACCAAGCTTCATCAAGGACTAAACCTGGAAAAAAAAATTGAACACAATTAATGCAATATTAAAATAAATCACAACAAAAATAAAAATAAAAAAGATATTAAGTATTACCAAGTAATTTTCAATCTCCAAATCCACTACCACATTTGAACATTCAAACGATTCTGGGTCATCATCTTCTATAACCTCCTTTGCTTTGTCGTTGATGCTCAAATGTGTTATATCTTGCAGCAACTCATCCAACCTCACTGAATCTAAACAATAAAAAATAAAAATATAAGGATATAATTTTTTTTAAGACCTACAAATAAAAACTGAAAAATCATATATTACCTTTACTTCCAAACAACCAATCTCTTGAACAAATCAAAGCCTCGACAACTTCTGGCCTTAAAGCACTACGGTATTGGTCAAGGATCCGACCTCCAACACTAAAAGCAGACTCGGAGGCTACCGTAGAAATAGGAACACTTAATATATCACGAGCCATGCAAGCTAGCTCGGGATACCGATATTGATGCGCTTTCCAATATGTAAGAACGTCTATTCTTGCTTTCCTATCAACACGAGGCTCATCCAAATACAACTCCAATTGACTTTTTTGGGCACTAGTCACAAACTCTTGGCTCTCAAAAACATCAAATTCCTGAAATGTGAAAAGTTAGTTTCTAAAACAATAATAAAACATTAAAATACAATTTTAAATAATTTTAACTTAAATTCATATTCATAAAAAATTGAAAAAAGATATTTCACCTTAAAAACATCCATGGACTCTTTACTTTGACCATCTTGCTCATTCACCTCTTCATTATTTCCACGAGAATTCGATGATTGAGAGGTGGAAGACTTTGAAGCATTTTGCATGTACTCATCGTAGAGAGAGAATAACTTTTCACGCACCCTCGTGCATTCAACGTTTCCAACACCATAAAGTTTGTTGTAGGAAAATTCCACAAATTGGATTTTATAACGGGGGTCAAAAATGACAGCCAATGCCAACAACAAGCTATATTCATTCCAATATTTCTCAAACTTTGTAACCATTTGCACGGCTATTCTTCTAATAAAAACATATGTGCTTTCACTTGCTTTGTTTAAACTAAACTCAACCATGAAAACAAGTGGGAAGAACAAGTTTGAAGTCGGGTATTTCACTCCAGAGAAAATACAAGTAACATCATAAAAAAGTTTCAAAAACTTACAAATTTTCTCCACTTTTCCCCACTCCTCATGAGATGGACAATGCTTAAAATTAGAGTCGGTGAGTTGCAAATGACAAAATGCTCGACGATAATACAAGGCACACTCGAGCATAAGAAACGTGGAGTTCCATCGTGTTGGAACATCTTGTCTCAACGCCCTTTTTGAATCTAGAGATGTTTGTGCCACACATGCAATAAATCTATCCTTCCTCACTTGCGAACCTTTCACATATTTAACACATTCTCTAATTTTATCAACCGACTCATCAATCTCTTTTAACCCTTCTTGCACAATTAAGTTAAAGATATGTGCACAACAACGAACATGAAACAAACTACCATCACTTAATAATGCACTTTTCAAACTTAGTTGGCTCCTTAATATCTCACAAAAAACATCATTAGCAGATGCATTATCCAATGTAAGTGAAAATAATTTCTTTTCAATTCCCCAACTACTAACAAGACTATAAACCTTTTCCGCTAAACATACACCACTATGAGGAGGAGGCATGTAACAAAAGTTTACAATCTTTTTTTGTAAAACCCAATCCTTATCAATGAAATGAGCAGTAAGGCATATATAACCATCCGTAGCAATAGAAGTCCACAAATCAGAGGTTAAGCAAATTCTACCCGGACAATCTAACAACAAGGAGCTTAATCTACTCACTTCTTTTTTGTGAGCCTTCATTACATCGGCTTTTGCCGTATTCCTAGTGATATGCTTGACTTCGGGGCACAGATAGGTTAACAGTTGCCTAATACCATCATACTCAACAAATTGGAATGGCAAATCATGCCTAATAATAGCAAATGCCAATAAAAGGCGGAAATTTTCTAAGCAAAAATTTGGAGAACGGGTGGTCAATGAACCATTTGCTTGCGACATAATCAACTGGCCTACGTCATTTGTATTTCTCCTTTCACAATTTTTAACATGTCAGGTCATGTTACCCGTTCCATATTTACTATCACAAAGATATGTAATCCCACATTTTTTACATTTACATCTTTGTTTTTTATCACTGCTCAATGGAAGGAGTTCAAAAAAAGCCCAAACAGCAGAAGTTAACTTTCTAACTCTTTTTTTAGGGTTTTTAGTTACCTCTGGCTCAGTGGCTTTTTCTTGACCATTTCTCCGAGCAGATTCTTCTTCCCCCAAATCTCTTTGAAACTCAACACTATCATCTTCCTCAAATACAACATTATTATAGTCCATCTGTTGAATAACATAAATAAATAAAAAATCAGCCACAAACAACAAAACAAAATGGGTGGTTCTTAAAAAAATATATGCAGATTATTCTAATTAAAAAAATATATGCAGATCTTAAAAAAATGGGTGGATCTAACATTGTTCTAATTAAACATATGAAAAAAACATATGCAGATTATTTTTCATTCTTTCAACTGTATAAATATTATGAGGTGGGTATATAAAATATATCATCCAAAAATTCTATGGCTGTAGGACCACACCAAGTTGGAAATAGATTCATTTAGTAAACAAGGACCTGACATATGGCTGTAGGACCACATCCAAAAAAATTATGACGTGGGTATATAACATTGTTTGTTCTAATTAAACATATCCAAAAACTCTATGGCTGTAAAACATATGAAAAATATTAAGAGACATGACTCATGAGAGTGACCTGATGTTGTTGGGGCGAGACTGCGATGTGAGGCTGGTGCGAGGGTGCTGCGAGGGGCTGCCTGGTGCGAGGGGCTGCCTGGTGCGAGGGTGCTGGCAGCTGCGAGGGGCGAGGGTGCTGGCAGCCGCGAGGGGCGAGGGTGCTGGCAGCCGTGAGGTGCAAGGGTGTTGCCGGGGAGATTTCCTTGGAGTGAGGCGTTTGGGTTTTCAGTAAGAGGGTGAGAGAGAAATGAGAGGGGCGGCTGAGGAATATAGTTTAGGGTTTTGAAAGTGTTGTGTTGTGTGTAGAATATATATGGTAAAGGTTTAAATGGGTTTAAATGGGTTGGGTGTAAATGGGTTTAAATGGGTTGTAAACGGGTTGGGTGGGTCGTGTTATAAACGGGTCAACCCGTTTATTAAACGGGTTATACGTGTCAAAATCGAGTTCTGCGGGTTTAACCCGAACACGACACGATTATTAATCGTGCTAAACGGGTTGACACGATTATGACACGAACCCGTTTAGGCCCAACCCTAACCCGTTTATAGCGTGTTGGGTTCGTGTCAGGTTTTCGTGTCGTGTCGGAAATTGCCACCCCTAAGTAGAACACTTGTTAAGTGTTAGACAAAAATCTGGTGAGAGTACTAGAGATTACATAACTCGTTTCAATAACGAGAAGCTGGAAGTCATAGATTATGAAGAAAAGACAGCAATCACCGCCTTGATGAGTGGGTTGTTGCCTAACAAGTTGAATTACACTTTGGCCAAAGATCCACCTACAACTATGTCAGAGTTGATGGCAAAAGTGGCCAAAATCATGAATGTCGAGGAGGCTATGGCTGCAAAGAAGAATATGGATAAAGAAACCAAGGTGGAAGAAGACAAATCCAAGAAGAAAGAGCATAAGGGCAATGGCGGTGACAAGAATTCCAAGAATAATAAATCATCATGGGAAGTCCTGAAGAAATTCAATAATTATACTCCTTTGAAAATGGGTATTAATCATGTCTTGGAAGAAATCAAGAATAACGAGGAAGTAAAGTGGCCAAAGAAACTGAGATCAGACCCTGACATGAGGAATAGGGAGAAATATTGCGAGTTCCATAAGGATCACGGCCATATGACCAAAAATTGCATATCTCTTCAGAACGAGATTGAAACACTCATCCGAAGAGGGAAGCTAGCAAAGTATGTTGATCGGGGAGGCGAAAGAAGAAGTAATGACCGAACTAGAGAAAAGTCTAGATCTCCTCGTCGAGCAGAGGAGAAAAAGAAGAGAGATCATGAAGACGATCCAGATGATGACCCCGATCTTCCCAAGAAACCAAGGCAGCCAGAATGAGAGGTATTTTCAATACTCTTTGGGTCATTTGATTGTAATGTCATTACAGGAGGAGATGCAGGAGGAGGAGACCTTACTGCAGAAATAAAAGCTTACCTCGGTGAGGCTCAAGCTTGCTCATACATTCAACGGATAAATTTGGCTGAAGAGGATCGCCCGAGGAAGGTAAACAAAGAGAAGCTGATCATCGGTTTTTCAAAAAACGACCTTGCATGTGTTCTTTACCCTCACAACGACCCTTTGGTGATCAAAATGAGGATGAAAGAAGTAGTGATTTCAAGGGTTCTGGTAGATAATGGTACTTCGGCAGACATCATGTTCTACTCATGCTTTGACAGTTTAAATTTAAAGTTATCTCAATTGGAGCCTTATCACAGACCTCTCTTGGGTTCTGCTGGCGAGAAGGTTTTTCCACTTGGGACGATCAAGTTGGATATATTCATTGGAACTTGTCCTTCTTGTCGAACAGAAAGAATATGCTTCTTTGTGATGGATAAAAATGTGCAATCAGCTTACAACATCATCATGGGAAGAGTTGGTTTGAAGAAGTTCGAAGCAGTTCCATCTACGGTACATCAGTGTTTAAAATTCCCTACAAATTTTGGAGCAGGAGTTGTGAAAGGTGATCAGAAAGTAGCTCGGGAATGCTATTATTCGTCTACCGAGCAAGAGGAGCTTGAAGAATCAAGGAAAAAGACTACTACCTACCAGGTGGATGAAGGTACAGAAATTGAAACACTGGATCCCAGAGATGAATCCCAACTTGTAAAAGGACAGGTGTTGGAATCTACAGAAAATGTTATTCTGGACGACGAGCACCCTGAACGAATAACCCAGATAGGTTCGACGTTGGATGCTTCAATAAAACACGAGTTGATAACTTTCTTGAGAAACTGAAAGAAAACTTTTGCATGGAGTCATGAAGACATGCCAGGAATAGATCCCAACTTCTTATGTCATGAGCTCAATGCGAATAAGGAGATCAAGCCTGTAAAGTAGAGAAGAAGAGTGTTTAGTCCCGAGAAGAATCAAGCCATACAAGAGGAGGTCGAGAAGCTCCAGAAAGCCCAATTCATTGAAGATGTGAAATATCCAGGCTGGTTAGCAAATGTGGTGATGGTAAAGAAGAAAAACAATAAATCGAGAATGTGTGTTGATTTCATTGATCTCAACAAGGCCTGCCCAAAGGATCACTTTCCATTGCCCAGAATTGACCATCTAGTGGATGATACCTCGGGACATGAGCTGCTCAGCTTCATGGACACTTACTCTGGATACAACCAGATCAATATGAAACCTGAAGACAGGGAAAGCACTTCTTTTATTACCCCTAGGGGAACATATTGTTATAATGTTATGCCTTTTGGTTTGAAAAATGCAGGAGCGACATACCAGTGGCTGATGAACAAGGTTTTCGTCGAACAAATCAGTTGCAATATGGAAGTCTATGTCGATGATATGCTGACAAAGAGCAAGAAAGCTGCTGATCATCTAGTTGACTTAGGTCACACCTTTGATCAACTGGATAAATACCAGATGAAGCTCAAGCTGACGAAGTGCACATTTGGAGTACGAGAAGGAATGTTCCTCGGGTACATCGTCAACCAGCGAGGCATTGAGGCGAATCCAGAAAAGATCAAAGATCTTTTAGGGTTGCGATCTCCATCGACGAAGAAAGAGGTACAGAGTCTTACAGGACGAGTTACAGCGCTCAACAGATTTGTATCCCGAGCAACTGATAAATGTCTCCCATTCTTCAAAACACTTCGAAAAACTTTCGAGTGGAATGATGAATGTGAAAAAGCCTTTCAAGACTTGAAGAAATATTTGGGAACACCTCCACTGTTGTCCAGGCCAGTAACGGGAGAAAAGTTGTACTTGTACCTGGAAGTATCGGAGAATGAAGTCAGCTCGGCATTGATCAGAATGAAGAACGGAGTCCAGAAGCCAATTTATTACACAAGTAAGGCTTTTCGAGGTGCAGAGATCAGGTACCCAAAGCCGGAAAAATTGGCATTGGCATTAATTGAGGCAAGTAGAAGAATGAGGACATATTTCCAGGCCCATACCATCGTCGTGTATACCGACATGCCATTGAGACAAGCCCTTCATAAGCCAGAAAAATCAGGGAGGCTGATGTATTGGGCAATAGAGCTCGACGAATATGATATTGTGTATGAACCCAGATCATCATTAAAAGGGCAGGCTGTAGCAGACTTTATTGAAGAGTTTACATATCCTGATACCCCCGAGGAACAAAAATTGCTCGCTGACCAATCTGTGGATGTTACAGGATCAACTGACATAAGTCCAGATCAACTCCGGTTGGTAAAAGGTCTTGTGGATGTAGAAAGATCATCAAATTCAAACCCAGACCAACTCCGGTTGGTAAAAGGGCAAGAAGAGATGGTCGACGAAGAGAGAAAAATACCAAGGGAGGATGAAAGGAAACAACAGATATTTCACCGAGGAACTCTGTCAGATAAGAAATTTGAAGGCAAGTTACCTACATGGAGAGTATATGTAGATGGGTCATCTTGCATAACGGGTTGTGGAGCAGGGATTGTTTTGAACACCCCAAACGAGATTGACATGGAATATGCCTTGCGATTCCAATTCAAAGCCTCCAATAATGAGGCTGAGTATGAAGCCTTGATAGCAGGTCTTAATTTAGCAAAGATTATGGAAGCACAACAAGTAATGGTATTTAGTGATTCTCAATTAATTGTGAATCAGATGCTGGGAACATATGTAGTTAAAGGAGAATTAATGCTCAAGTATCATGCAAAGGCAATAGAGTTGTTGGCAGAATTTGATGCCATTCAGTTGATCAAAATACCAAGAATGAAGAATGCATGAGCAGACGCACTGGCCCGACTAGCATCAGCTACTCGTATAGAGCTGCGAAGAACGATACCAATTGAAGTATTAGAAAGTCGGAGCATAGAGGAAGACTTGACGATGAATGTTATTACCTTTGATTCATGACCATCTTGGATGGATCCCATCAGGGCATATATTGAGGAGGGAGAATTGCCAAAGGATAAGCTCTCTGCAAAGAAATTGAAGTTTAAAGCTGCTCGGTATGTACTAACTAATGGTGTTTTGTATAGACGAGGAATTATGGTAGATTTGCAGAGATGTGTACATCCCTCTGAGGTGAAATAATTGATTGAAGAGATCCATGAAGGGTCTTGTGGAGCCCATGTAGCAGGTCGGACACTTTTGCAAAGGGTGATGATGCAGGGATACTACTGGCCAACGATGAGGGATGATTGTATAGCCTATGCTAAGAGATGTGATAAATGCCAACGTTTTTCCTCCATCTGATGAACTCCACAAGCATTATTGACACCCATAACTTCCCCTTGGCCATTTTCCATGTGGGGAATGGATTTGGTTGGACCACTGCCAATGACCCGAGGAAGATTCAAGTACCTCGTCGTCGCAGTGGATTATTTTACTAAGTGGGTAGAAGTTGAGCCTCTGATTGATATGACATATGAGAAGGTGTACCAATTCATTTGGAAGAACATCATCTGACGATATGGTCTCCCTCATGCCTTCATCACAGACCATGGCACACAATTTGATAACGAGGAGTTTGCCGCCTATTGTCATCAGTCAAACATTTTGAAGGTTCATTCAGCACCAGGCCATCCTCAAAGCAATGGACAGACTGAAGTGACGAACATAACAATACTAAATGGTTTGAAGAAGAGGCTAAGTGAGGCTAAAGCTAATTGGATTAATGGGCTACAGTCAGTATTGTGGGCTTACCGAACAACTCCCCGAGCAGCAACTGGAGAATCACCATATATGCTGACATTTGGAAGTGAGGCTGTAATACCTGCCGAGTTGGGTCTTCCAACACACAGAGTGTTGAATTTCAATTCCCCAGTCAGCGACTTGATGAGGAGATTAGATTTGGACATGCTCGAGGAAGTTAGAGAAGAGGCAGCCATTAGGAATGTTGCTTATCAACAACGAACAACCCTGTTCTACAACAAGAGGGTGAAAAAATACGACATAAAAGAAGGATATTACGTGCTAAAGAAAGTCATTCAAAAGAATAATAAGTTGGAAGCAAACTGGCATGGACCTTACCGAGTTACAGAAGTTGTTCGACCAGGAACTTACCGAATAGCAACTTTAAAAGGAGAGGAATTTAAGAATGCATGGAATGCTGAACACCTACGCAAGTATTATCAGTGATGTAAAATGTAAAGCAGTTCCATCAATATAAATAAAACGATGATATTTCACAATCTTCTCTCCTTTTATTGAAAGTTTTTCGGGGAATAATAGTGTTTAACACTGCGCTGCTCGGCACACTACGCTGCTCGGCAGTAAAAAGAAGACGATAGTTCGAACCTAGACCAACTCCGGCTGGTAAAAGGGAGAGAACACTCCATACTCCTTTGGTTAGGAGGCGTACACTAGCTCAGACCAACTCCGGTTGGTAAAAGAGTTAGTTGACATGATAGTTCGAACTCAGGCCAACTCCGATTGGTAAAAGAGCGAGAACACGATAATTCGAACCCGGACCAACTCCGGTTGGTAAAAGGGGGAGAACACCCCATACTCATTTGGTTAGGAGGCATACATTAGCGCATACCAACTCCGATTGGTAAAAGAGTTAGTGGACATGATAGTTCGAACTCAGACCAACTCCGGTTGGTAAAAGAGCGAGAACACGATAGTTCAAACTCAGACCAACTCCGGTTGGTAAAAGAGCAAGAACACGAGATGATCAACGAAAGGCCAACCTCGGTTGGTTAGGAAACAAGATATGCTCTCAAATGCCAACGTATGTTGGTCGGGAAGTAAGATTATCACAGAAAATACAAAAGTTCCTCGGAGAATAAAATATTTCAAACTGAACCAAGTTGGTTGGTCGGGGATAAAAACCCACTAACTGTAGTTGGACGACGAGGAAAACTCATCGACCTTGGTTGGTCGGGCAGATTTTATGAAAAAGACAAAAATTTACCAAGTATAGCTGGTCGGGGATAAAAACCCATTAACTATAATTGGTCGACGAGCACAATTTAAGTTGGTCGGGGATAAAAACTCATTACTTTATTATTAAGTGATCGAGCAACATTACTAATACTTGTAATTTTTTATTACTAAGTTGGTTGATGAACCACACAATATTGTTATGCAAGCACAAATATAAAGTGTTTGACAAATACAAGAGCAATACAAACTTGAAAACAAAAATGAAATTCTTTCATTAAAGTCAAAATGAATTACACAAGTTTATTACATTGATATTAAATTGTGTACTAATTATTACATCAGAATTTCCTATTCTATTGGATTTTTTTCAGCTTTCGATATAGGCTCCTCGCCAGCAGGAGGATCTTCCAGGCAAAGGGGAGAATTAATGAAGTTAATATCTTGAAGCATTCTGACGTTCGTTACTGAAGGTGTGTCCAGTAGATGCTCGGGACGAGATACCTCGATCCGAGAATGAAGATTGTAGTCACCGAGGTATTTTGCAATTAAGCTACGAGGAATGTCACTAGCTGGGATCCATTCCATGTCCAATTTATAAGGTGGCACTGGCAAGTCTAGTACCCCAAGATCATAATAGTCCCACAGGTAGTGTCCTTGTTTGAGCTTCAGCACGCCCAAGTCATTCAACCATCCCTGTTTATAACCTTCATTATTGGCATTTTAAACGCGAGCATCCAAGTGACAAAGGGCCTCATTGTAGACTGCCATCCAGAACTCATGAGGTTGTTTGTGGAATTGGAAAGTTATTCTCTCTAACTGCTCGTGAAGTTTTCTAGCAAAAACATCTTTATTATTCAGAGCAGACTTTGTCGAAGCAAGTTGATCCTCCAGAGTTTGGATTTTCTTGGACATTTCAGACAAAGCCCGATCTATTGCATTCAATTGGAACGCTTGAGTTTCCAATGTTGATTGAGTACGAGCTTCTTCCACAGTAAGACGAAAACCTCTTGGTCGTCCCCGAGCAGGTTGAATACTTTGTTCCTCGTCAACATCCTGAGCAACTCTTCCTCGTCCACGAGAACCTCTTCCTCATCCCCGAGTAGCAGTAGAAGGCCCAGCTCTTCTCAAAGTCTCTAATTCTTGCCTCAATTTGGCATTCTCAACCTCTAAAAATGAGAATCCTTCATCGGTGACCGGTACCAAGGCAGTGGAAGATGAAGCTGCAGATTTATACTGTGCCAACTCTTTCTGCAAATTGTTATTCTCTTGCTCCAGCAGATCGGCGATCTGTCTGCATGCTTCCACTTCACCCTTTAGGGTTCTCTCTCTCACTTCATAGCCAGCAAGCATCTTGTCATAACCTGTTTCAGCACTAAGTTGTTTGAGTTTCTTCTCATACCCTTCATGCAAAAGAACCGAAGACTCTTTATACTGATGCTGAAGTTCATCGAGAGTACCTTGCAAATCTTCAATCATTTCGTAATAAGCCACATTGTTGGCTACAACACGATCAAGAAGACCTTTCAAGTATTGATATGCCTCCACTGCTTGATCTGAAGCATCATGACCAAGGATATCAGCAATTTCTGATGCACTCAGGTCAGTATGGCCAGCTTTAAAATATTCATGGCATTGCTGCATCAGTTTTGTATCATTGGCAGACAGCAATTCGATTCTAGACATAAACTAGTAAAGAAGAGACGGCAAGAGTTAATAAAAGAAGCAGACAGAACATCAACAACGTAGAGGAACAAAAAGGGTGATTTTTATTACATCATCAAAACGAGTACAGCGTTCAGAATGCAGTTTCGTCTCCTAAGACTTTCTCGGGAGGCTGGGACGAGGAGCTTGGTTGCTCGGTGGGAACAATGAGTTGGTTGGCAGAAATTGGGACTTGTTCAGGAGGAGCAGGCAAAGACGAAATCTCCTCGGTGGCTGTCTGATTGGGTTGTGGAGCAAGGACTTGATCACCCACTATCATTGAAGACTCCTAGGATGCAGTTTCGTCTTCATCCTCATCTTCAATTCTAGGAGGAGGACCGGGAAGATGTTGGTGAAATAGCTCAGAGTCCTCGTTCACCTTCAATTCTTGTAGGGCAACAACCCAATCGGAAGTATTACAAACTCCCATACTGTACCTGAGTCATCATTGCTGCCACCCCCTGTCCCATCCTTTATCGCAACCATTACGAAAAGATTTTTTCACTGCCACTTTTCTCTTCATTTTCTCCTAGGAGAGCTTCTCGGATAGAAGATCCTCGGAGGCTTTCAACTTGGCTTCCACCTCCTCCTTCTGACGATTTACTTCTCGCAGAAGGGTTAGCTCTTCCTCAGCCGACTTCAACTTATTTTCAAGCGCCCCAAAGTTTATGAGCTTCTCGTCATATTTCTTATTCTCTCTCTCCAAGTCTTTTATTTTGTTTCCCAACTTCACCTTCTCTGACTCAGATGCAGCCAACTTCTTCTCCCATTCACCCCTATCCTCGTCATATTTTTGACGGGAATCCTTCAAAGACTGGGCCAAACCCAGAAAAGCATCCTCCACTCCAGACGAGGAGCTAGAAGCCTTGAGTGCTTCATCTTTCTTCACTATGGTGTTAAAACAACTCACCAGCTGAAAAAGAAGGTAATGATAAGTCAGTGCCGAGATACATATATTGACTGAAAGAAAGAAAAATTCAGGATAAGAGAAACTTACTGAAGCAATGTGACGAGTAGCTAGGGATGTCAGCATATCCCTAGACATGTTTTCTTCAATTCCTTAGACTTCAGGAATAGTCCAAGTCTTTATCGAGCTCATTACAGAACTCGGGGGAATAATGGTTGGAACACCAGCTCCACTAGCTTGGAGCTGGGGAATGGTTTCAAAAAAACTGACCGAGGAGGATTTCTTCAATCTCCTCAGTGGCACTTCAACAATTTCAACGAAAGAGGAACTTTTGGTTGGGGAGATGGTGATCACTCCTGCTGGTACATCCTTCTTATTAGAAGCCACTGGGGGCTTCTCAGCAGCCTTCTCAGGAGCAACAGAAGTGGTGGCATCTACTTTCTTTGTCCCCTTTGGGACATCATTCTTGTTTCTCTTTCCATCTCCAGCAGAGGAAGTCTCCTCGAAGATAGCAGGAACTCTTCTTTTGCCCATTTTCTGACTTAGAGGAATGTGAGATTCTGGTGAAGAATCCTCAGAAGCTGGCAATGGTTCACTAATGCTGACCACAGGACGAGTAGTAAAGGATGATGTATATCTCCTGTACTGCACCAAGTATGAAGCAGACCTGATGTGCTCGTCTGGAACTTTCTGATGCAAACTCCAGATATATTTCAAATGCTTTATATTAACTTCTGATTCTTTGGGAGTTTTTCTCTTGCTGTTAACTGCAAACAAATACATAGTGAAATATCAGTCATACATTTTATCAAACGTAATGAAATCATAATTTCATAAATAAAATAAGATGAAAATAACCTATCCCATTGACATATGGAGGGCATTTGGGACCTTCATATACTTCGTCTCCAACCAAAGGGGCATGTTGCCAATTTTTGATAACTACCCCATGTTCAAAATAATCCCTATTAGCATCAGGGAGATTGACTACTAAAGCTCTATTCAAAAATCTAGTTTTTAAATAATAAACATTGTCTAGAACAACCCATCTATAACAGTACATAATCTCAGGAATTCCTATACAAGTTCCATGAGTTTGATTTAACCTATGCACCCCATTAACTATTCTCCATGTGTTCGGGGCTATTTTTGCTGGAACAAGATCGAAATAATGACAGAACTCTAAACACAAGGGGTTTGGCGGAAAAGAAAATCCACATTCATCAATAAAAAGGCTGGGGAACCAATGTCCCTCAGCCAAACGAAAATAATTTGAAGGCTCGAAAAGATCCTCCAAAGTTACCCAAGACGGAATAGAGAAATCAGAACGGAGTTTCTCAAGAGATTCAATAATATAAACCATGGTGAATAAAATAAATGAAGAAGAAGGAAGAAGATCTTACAGAAAAAAGGGAGATATGTTGACAACGAACGAAAACAAGGATGAACGCACAAGAGATAGAAACACTATGGAAAACTCGAAAGCAAAAATTAGAAAAGGTAGAAGACGGTGATATTGTCTATGAAGTTTAAATACTTTGCCTTGGGAAATGGCGAAAGAAATGATTAAAAAAAGGAAACTATTACGCTAACGGCGGCTAAAAGGACAAAAAGTACACGAAGATCGAAGCGCTTATAAAAATGCAAAAAGGCGGATTCTGCGAATTTGGAAGGAAATTCAAATACGGAGAAATGTTCCTAAAAACCAGGAAGATCATTTAATATTGCCATATACGGAGAAAGAATGTTCCATACTCCTCAAAGTTCGAAATATGAAACATTGGGGGCTTCTGTTGATACCAAAATTAGTATGCTGATATAGACGAATCACAAGAAGACACGTGTCGATCTACGTGGCACAATAACAACGAGGAAGTCTATTTCCCCGACCAAGTCAGACTCACTCCGAGCAATAAGTATACTCCGAGGAACTCCAGCTCTCCGAGGAACTCCAACACGGCGAGCAACTAAGGCTCTTCGAGCTACATCTCGACCACAGCATTGATTGCCAGATAATCAACATTTCAACTATTCATTGAATGCTTATCATCTTGACGCACACGCTTGAAGAGCATTAAATGAATTACCCTTTCATATGTATATCATTTAATGTATCACCCTTTCAGATTATAGCCTCAAGGGTATAAATATATTGTATTACCCTCATTCAGGGGGACGGGAATTTCTTGATAGTACTTATAATCGAGAATTCTCAAACACTCAAAAATAACATAACAGTGGACGTAGGCCATTCATATAAGGCTGAACCACTTAAAAATATTTTGTCTCATTTATTTATCTGTGATTGAATAATTAGAGTAATCTAATTTTTTACATCAATAGTGAGCTTGACGGCCCTTTAGGATTTTTGTTTGGTTTTTGTCCCAGAATAGCCAAAGGGGGAGATTTGTAAGGACACAAATTTCCAATTGAGTCCATGTATTGTGTTGGCTCAATTCCGGACAAAAACATTTATTCATAGGATAGTATGTCATTGTAATACTCTCAAGCCTATGAAGTGTTTGTTGACGACATAGCGGCAAAGAATATAAAGCTTCATCAAATATTTCGATTTACGTGCCTCGTTTCTACGTCATCAACTATGGTTCCATGCTCCCAAGGTATGAATGCAATTATATATATATAGGAGCATGGAACAAAGTTTGTTGGGTATTAGGTTTAATAAAAACTGTGGTTTATTTTCAGAAAAATTTAATTGGAACTTTAAATTAAAGTATATAAAGTTTACGGGCCTAAATCGTATTTTACAAAATTTCTAGAAGTCGTTCGAAATGTCGTTCGAACCAATTTTTAGTTTCGAACCAGGTTTCGTTCGAATGAGTTTTCCAACGAGTTCTCACTAACCTATACTGGTCTATCGTTCGAAATGTCGTTCAACCGAGATTGTTCGTTCTAACGAGGTTTCCAACGAGATTCTAACGAGGTCCATACTGGTGTGTCGTTAGAAGTCTCGTTCGAACGAGAGGCCAGGCGGGAACAGTTATTGGCAGTTTTTTGGCAGTTTTGCACCCACTTCCCCACTTGGTTTTTAACCAACTTTTACAGACTTTAATATGTGCGGGAATGACATTTTTCTAACTTAACATTTCCATAACTTTTCCATCCTAGTTTATCTCTTAGAGAGAGTTTGAGAGCAAAAATTGCTTAGGAAAATGTTCATGTTTTGAGTGCTAATTTTCAAAGAGAAATTCATATACCACTCTAGTGTTTACACCCAATTATTGTTTATCCAAGTTCTTATATACATATCTTATTGCTTGGAGATTGGCACCGATTTTTCTCTACTGAATTCAAGAAGAGAAGTTTTGGTTTGCTTCTACATCCATCAAAGAATAAGTGTTTCTCATGTTGATTTACCCACACGGAGAAAGGCTCCATGTACGGGTGACGGTGACCATATAAAGTCCTATCGGTGGATTCCGAGACCGCGGTGGTGTTCCAAGGTTATCCTCTAGGAAGAGTTGTCTACAAGAAGAAGCGTCGAGGCTTGAGAGGGATCGAGTCAGTCGTTGTAAGTCTATCTGTCTTGTACTTGTAATTCCGTATCTAGTGGATTTGTGGCTAGGGACGTCCGAGGTTTTTTCTCGTCTTGGGTTTTTCCTCGTACATCACGGCGTAGTGTGATATTGTTTATTTTATCTTGCATTATAACTTAGAACGCATGCTTAGGACAATTCAAGATAAAATTCGGTTTTAATTATCACACTCATTTTAAGTTGGACTTAAATTAAATATTGGGAAAATTTAGTTTATTCAAGTCTTTTGCTAAATTTGGTTTCGCCTAACTTTGGATAATTATTAATTATGACTTAGGCAAATTCTTGGGCTTGGATTTATGAATCGGTTTAAGTGAATACATTAATTGAGTACTTTTATTGAACCATCACCTTACGCTTCCGCATCGATTTTATCACAAAAGGAAATTCTCACGTTTTCAGAAACCTTTTGGTTTCTTCAACATATTTGAGACTAGACCCAAATATTAACATGTCATCCACATACAAGAAAATAATAACACCAACACCATTTTCGAATTTACTATATATACATTTTTCGGCATCATTAACTTTATATCCATGGGATATTACAGTATTATCAAACTTCTCATGCCATTGCATAGGAGCTTGTTTAAGGCCATAAAGATATTTAACCAATTTAGATACTTTCTTTTCTTGGCCATGTAAAACAAAACCCTTTGGGTTGTTCCATATAAATCTTTTCTTCTAAATCACCATTTAGAAAATTAGTTTTGACATCCATTTGATGAATTACTAAATTATGAATAGAAGCAAGAGATATTAATATCCTAATGGAAGTGATTCGAGCAACAGGAGCATATGTATCAAAATAATCAATTCCATGTTTTTGCTTATAGCCTTTAGCAAATAATCTTGCCTTAAATTTATTTATAGAACCGTCCAGATTTAATTTCCTTTTAAATATCCATTTTCACCCAATAGGTTTAGCTCCGATGGGAATATCGAAAAGAACCCGAGTTTGATTTGACAGAATTTAGTTCATTTCATCATTTATTTCTTCTTTCAAAAAAATAGCATCCCGAGATGTTACAGCTTCATGAAATGTTGTCGGTTAATTTTCTATATTAAGAAAAAAACTTGTTTGTTCTTAGTTTCATTTAAATCCCCTTTAACCAAATAGATAACAAAGTCGGGTCCATATGTTTTTTCAGTTCTTTGTCTTTTAGTCCTCCACGGTTCAACGTCATTCGTTGTTTCTGAAGAAGATATTGGTTGTAAAATTTCTTCTGAATGTGAGGAGTCAGCAGTTGGATTATTATTTTCTAAACCTTGATTCAAAGTACGAAACTTTGTTAGATGTCCAAAGAATTGCACATCTACCGACTCAATGATTTCTTGAGTTTCAAGATTTAAAAATCTATAAGTTGCACTGTTACTAGAGTATCCAATAAAAACACATTTGTATGTCCTATTTCCTACTTTAGGTCTTTTGGGTTCGAATTTTCTTACATAAGCAAGACATACCCAAATTTTAAGACGTCTAATATGAGGCTTACTATTAAACCATAGTTCGCATGGTGTAATATCCTTGTTTTTCAATGGAACTCTATTTAAAATATAACATGCTGATAAAATTGCTTCTCCCCACATCGACAAAGGTAAATGAGAACTGATTAACATTGCATTTATCATTTTAACTAAAGTCCTATTTTTTTCTGATGTTCCATTTGGTTGTGGCGTATAAGGCGCCATAACTTGATGGATTATCCCATGAGTGATTATGCTAAGATTCAACACCACCAGATTAGAGATGATGAACTCAAACAATGATAACAATGGCAGCAATAGAGTTATGTATGTGTATAAGTATATATAAGGAGATGAGGATAAGAGGAATGAACGCAATGATGTATACTGGTCCAACCAATCAGGACTACATCCATAGTGAGTGTGTGATCCACTAGTATGGTCACTAATGGCCTTGGATACAATGCACATAGGCTCACTCGCTCTTTACTGTGTGTATGAGCAGAGTTTTAGCTAGGGTTACCAATATCTATCCCTTTACAAGGTTGAAGATTGTAAGTATATATAGGGCTTAGGGGGAGTAGTGTACCCCCCAAGCATGCATTGAGCACGTGAATGATGACCTAGCCAATTCCCTCTTGACACCTGGCTGTGACACTTATGATTAAATGATGACATAATATTCCCTCACATGAGGGAATGATATTGTTATAACGGCCAGGTTCATGTGCTATATGAGTCCCACATGCATTGTGCAACGCGTCTCCTAAATCACGTGCCTCGGTGATATCACCCTCAGCCTATGATGTCAGGCCGAGGTTAAAGTTCATGCTGGCACTGGGTCCTATTGGATGTGGGCCTCATAGTGTCGACCCCTCTTAGGGTCATTCGAACTATGATGAAGGGTCGGCCCCTTACAGGTTCATCTGACCTATGGTGTAGGGTCGGCCCTTATACGGTTGTTCGGCCTGTGATGAAGGGTCATCCCCTTATAGGGTCATCTATCCTATGGTGAAGGGTCGGCACATTTTTGGGGTCTCCCGGTCTCTGATAAGACCCCCAACCCTCGTCTTATATGAGGATACTCTCGTCTAGGACGAGGGTGTATCTTGGTATATCAATCACCCCCTAGCCCTTGGTCATCGATGTTGTTGAGATGTCTGAGAAGTAATGTTGCCTTGAAATGCGAAATGGTGGTCGGGTTGATGAGTGACATTTGTCAAGTTGATTGATGTCTTATCAGGTGTTAATCATCATTTGTGTTTCCCATATGTGACAGCTGCACACTATGTTGGGTCTTTGTGCCCTAATGATGCTTCTCCTCGTGGGATGTGCACTGTCTTGATTAATGGGCCCACTAATAACAAAGTATTTAAACCATTTTTAAACAATCATCTCTTTTCTTCTTCTTCCCACGCATGCTCTCTCTCTCTAGCTTCTTAGCAGCTCCAATCAACATTTCTGCCATTTTTCCTGTGTTATAAGCTTCTCTCAGTCTCACTCTTAACCCTAAGCTAATCTTTCTGCCCTAAATTCCTATTTAATCTTCCATTCTCGCTTGTTTCTTGATTTGATTTCTTTTTCATTTTCTTGATTGTTTATAGTTTTTTGGTGTGAGAACCCACCCTCTTGTGGTGGTTGTGGGGCTTGATATTAGGCTTTAGGTTTTCCCAAATTCCTCTTCCACTGCCTAACGGTGGTTCTGCCATGAGTTTTTGTTCTTTGAGGTTCTTCGAGGAACCTTTGGTTTCCTTCTCCGGTGAGTTTTGTTCTTCCCGTTCTTGAGTGCCCATTAACAAAAACCTTTCATTTTTCTAGGTTTGATCTATAAGTCCACTTGTTCAGCTATTTAATTTATTTGTAGATCATTTGAGAAAATTTTTGCAAAGTCTAGGGTCTCCCTCTTCATGCTCAAAAGACGTTATGATTTAGCTGAGGAGTTTCCAACTTTGAGGGAGAGGTGCTTTACGGAGATTAGACAAATAGAGGAAGAGGTCGAGCGTAGATGAGGGGCCAACCCTATTTGGGTACGACCCATCTTCCCAATTCCATTTGCCAAAATTTTACCCTCTGAGCCCTTTGGGTCTTCCAATCGTCCAGCCGAGTGTCAAACACAAGAGGGATAAATGAACAAAAGAACATCGTCAAGAATGGGTGCTAGGAATTCTAGGAGAGGAAAGACGTCAACACTTAGCCCAAACCGATAGGCCAAGGGTATAGTTCATTATGAGGTTGTCCCTGTGACAGCCCTATCCCCTCTTGCCTTCCAAGTGGCCTTTCCGGATGGCCTACTGACAGGCAGTGAGGCTGAGAGATTTGGGGATAAGAGGGATGAGGATAATAATGAGAATTATGATACTAATCAAGTTGACACTTCTAGTGCCTCGGCCTACATCTTATCTGTTAGGGATCATGACCTCTTACTGTGGAGGCACCTTTTCGGTATACAACCAAATGTCAGTATGAGGGTCCCAAATGAGGATGAAAGTGTCTTATAGGGGAATGAAAAGGGAAGTTGCTATTTACGAGAAAATGCTCAAAGTAGGCGTTAGGTTCCCTCTGTATGCAGTAGTTGATATACTTTCTGCCCTTAAGGTCGCTCCTTCTTAACTTCCTCCTAACACCTGGAACACCATCCTCGGCTATGTCTCCCTCTGGAAGAACACCTTCACCGATGAGCCCTCGGTCGATTTATTCATAGCCTCCTACAATATAACTTCCTCATCCAAGCAACCTGGGTATTTTCAGCTAGGGGCGAGGAAGTCTGACAAAAAACTTCTTCATGTAGCACAAACTTCCAACTATGATTTTAAGAAGAGGTTCTTATTTATCTTTGGGGATTTGGAATTCCCCGCCTGGGTTGAGCCTGTAGAAGATAGTCTGAGGGTCCTAAGGGCATGGTCCAACCCCTCGATAGGGTCAAACGAAGAAGTGAGATTCCAGTGTAGACTAGTTGTCCCAGATGATAAGGATATGAGGAGATCCATTAAGTCTGAGGCTCACAGTTCATGCTTTACTGTACATCCTAGATGTACCAGGATATGCGACGTCAGTATTGGTCCATCGCCATGAAGAAGGACATAACAGTCTTTATATCCAAGTGTGCCACATGCCTGTTAGTGAAGGTGGACAACTAGTGTCCCACAGGTGTACTATAGCCTTTTGAGATCCTGCTGTGGAAATGAGAGAGTATTTCCACATATTTCATCACTGGGTTACCTACGTCACAAAGGGCACGATTTAATTGGGTGATTATTGACAGATTGACGAATGTGGCTCATTTTTTACTGATTCGGACAAACTACACATCAGAGCAGTATGTTAAACTTTTCCTTGCGGATATTGTGAAATTTCATGGGGTACCTCTCAACACCATGTTAGATAATGACAAGACATTTGTGTCCCACTTTTAGAGGAGCTTCCAGCAGTCCTTACGGACAGAGCTGAGGTTAAGTACCTCGTACCACCCACAAATCGATGGACAGGCAGATAGGATGAACTTGATGCTAGACAACATGCTACGGATGTGCATCTTAGATTTTAAGGATAGTTGGGAGCAGTATTTTCCCTTGATGGAGTTTGCGTACAGTAATAGCTATCAGTTCACTATTGGGATGTCACCATTCGAGGCGTTATATGGGAGACCTTTCCATTCATCCTCATATGGGTTGGAGGTGGGGGAGAACAAATTACTTGGGCTAGAGTTCATTCAAGACACCTCTAAGAAGGTGGAGATGATTTAGGCTAGGATTCGGATTGCCCAGAATAGGCAAAAGAGTTATGTGGACGTGGGTTGGAGAACCCTGTATTTTAGTGTCGGGGACCAGGTGTTGATTAAAGTGCCTCCCATAAAGGGATTGGTGAGATTTCGGAATAAAGGAAAGTTATCTCACAAGTATGTGGGGTCATTCCCTATCATTGAGAGGATTGGGCCCGTAGCATATTAGTTGGAACTATCAGACCACTTGTAGCAGATGCACACCCTCTTTCACATATTTACATTGCAGAGGTTCCTTAGAGACGAGATAGCTTACCAGCATATCAATATTGATGAGATAGAGGTCTAGCCTGATGCTACCTACGAGGAAAGACTCGTAACAATTCTAGACCATAGGGAGCACCAACTATGATATAAGGTTGTTCCCTTAGTACGTGTATAGTGGGGATATTATAAGAATGATGAGTCGACTTAGGAGAGGGAGGACGATATGTGAGCAAAATATATGAAACTCTTCTAGCCAGGTAAGGTTCAAATTCCAATGACGGAATTCCGTTATTAGGGGAAGAAGAATGTAATACCCAGTATTTTTAAAATTAACATAAAATTTGAAGGAAATAAATTGAATCAGTCAATTTAATTAATCATGCTGTGAAGAAATTAATTAATTATTATTTCCTGTTTTGTGAAGTTGACTTTGGATTTTATATAATTTTGGTAGATAATAATTGCATATGTATTGAATAATTGGTATATGATGTGTGACACAATTGAAAAATGTACTTGTTGAACAAAAAATAATTGAGACATGTTCTGGAAGGTTTTATGAACTCGTTTTAGGTGTTTTAGACCTTTAGAAATGGTCCCGGGGTATATGTATATGAGCTAAGAGGTTATTAGACTAGTTGAGTTATGTATTTGGGTCCATTTGAGGGTCCAAAATTAAGGCCCAAGGTACAACTCGATAATTGAGCTTAGAATATATTAATTAGGGATTAAGGAAACATACCATCATTAACTAAGAACACTAGCAGACACTTTGGGAAAAGAGATGTGGAAAAAGGGCTAAGGAGGGGGAGAATTCAAGAAAGAGGATACATAACTTACCAATAAAACATAACGAAATCAAGCAAGAATTTTCTTGCTAACTTTATTTGTCCAAAATATTTCTTAGTTCATCGTGATTTATACCCTATGTAGAATTTTGGAATATGTTTTGATTTATGGTGATATAATGATGAATTAAATTATGTTTGTAAAGGATATGAATCTAAAAATATGATAGAAAATCCAGAAATTAGGATGCGTATTAATCGTGGGTTGGATGTGTGTCCATCCTCGATCCTCGCCGCGCTTGGGCGGGCGGGCGAAGGGAGAGGATCCTTCGGGTCCCGCGCATCCCTCTGGGGAGCGCTTCGGCCGGCGTCATTTTGAGATGAGGTGTAAAGATGTAGAGAGATTCAGAGTCGCCAGTCTATTTTACTCAAAACAGATAAAAGAAAAAGGGGAAGCCATCCCGAAGGATGTCATCCAAAGACATACTGGTGCATGCGAAATCAAAATGATTCGAGAAGGGTTCGGAGGCTTAGTTACTAAATGGGAAGGTGTTAGAAACCCATTTTGCCCTTTTGGTCTCTCATGGATATTTGCTATTTTCGTTTATATTCCCCCCCCCCCCCCCCCCCCCCGTGATATGTGTGCATGTGTATATATATAATGGAGTTAGGAATCCTCGACTTGTATCATGGAAAAGATAAAGTGAGTCATCTGTAGGAAGATATAAGAATAATATTAGAAAAGTAAGATTTACGCGATTACCCCTACGTTGATCGTTATAATGGAACGACAACGCATATGGAGCAATACGTCACTAAGGGCAAGTATATAGAATATAAGAAGATTACATTTATAGAAAATAGGAAAATAACAGAAAAAATGAGAAAAAAGACTCAAGTCTCGGGTTTTACCCCGAGATGCCTACGTAGCCTATAAAGGCATCAAAGTCCACGTAGTTCGCATACAAAATGAGGGGTGGGGTTTATCCCATAAATCCAAATGGGTGATTGTAACAACCCTCACTTTTGATAGCTTATTTTATATTTATTTACTATGTGTAGTAATTAATTATAAAATGATGGATGTTGAGTAAATATTAATTTAATATGAAAAAGGTTAATACTTACTGAAATGTTGTATGATTACCTGATGAGAAGGTAAAAATATCCATGTGGTGATTTATGGTGTCATAAGATATAAAATGACATTTTGGTTTAATGAGAAACCGGAACTTAAAATGAGTTATAAAATTTCCAAATGATAATTTGGAGGGTGTAGTTAGTCTCGGTAGGTGCGAGACGGTCAAAATAAGTGCCATATTGTATTTTGGCATTTCGGGCACTTTTGACTGGTTATAGCTTAAATGTTTAGTGCATATCATTTTATCGCGTATTAATCATTAAAGTTGGACATTTTAGACTAATGGTCCGATTTAGTCTTGCTAACCTCATTATTTTACTCATTTTCTCTTAACACACAATTGTTAACCTAGTGTAATACCCCGTACTTTTGGCTATATTTATTTTTGGGATTTAATTAATTAAATGTGAATTAATTGGGAATTAATCCGGATAAAATACTAGCGAGATGTGAGTTGGTATTTGACTATATTGAGCATATATGATGTTATATGAATATAGAATTATGAAATTTTTCGTGAGATTTATATACGGCAATTTGGTCATTTTATTGGGACACGTGTGACAGTCGCGTCGGGATATAATTATTTTATTTATAAAAGTGAATTTAAATTATATTAACCGTATGGTCGTTTCGAGTGCGCCAACGCGTCCGGAAGGGTCAAGATAGTCGGAAAACACTAGCCGGGGGTTTAGTTTGGGTCCCGGGGTATTTTTAGGCCATACCGGCAACATAAAGGGTATTTTAGTAATTTTATATTTTTGGAGAATTAAAAATGACGAAAATTTAGAGTTTTAATCTGATTGGGAATTGACCCACTAAGCCACTAACCAACCCATATTAACCCAATAAGCTACGGGAGTTATCAATTTAGGTTTCCAACTTTCCGAAAGAAAACCCTAGCCACCATAGCCACCTTTGGACAAGAAAGCTTGGAGAGGGAGAGATAGAGAAGGAATTCTGCAGAAAATCTTTACAAAAATCAACACCAAATTCAGAGAAAATCAAGGCAAGTGATTTAATTACATTTAAATTCAAAGAATGTCCTTTCCATGTTAGAAAATTGATGAATTCCAATTGTTCTTGAAAAATGAATGAAAACCCATGTTAATTGGATTTAGAACTTGAATATTGAGGATAAATTGCATGTAGAACCATATAGAGATGATTATTCTGGTATTAGTATACGTGGGATCTAACAAAAACGGATCTAGAATGGAAAAATTGATGATTACAAATTCTAGGGTTTATGTTCTTGAATAATTGGGGAAAAAGTATAGAGATTTGTATATTGATTGATGTTAGGATGATTTAATCCTTTAAAACATGTTAGGAGGTGACTATAATATGTTTAGGATTGATTAGAGACCTTAAAACAATCATTGGGACTAATTTTAGAGGAGATTTGAGGAGAAAAATTGATGAAAAACGAAGAAGGAAAAATCTGGGCTCGAACTGGTCGTTCGTTAGAAGAGCCTCCCCAGGTCGTTCGAACGAGCCTCGTTCGAATGAGCTTCTAACGAGTTGACCAGTCGCTTCTAACGAAAAGGAATTTCGTTCGATACTCGTTCGAACGAGATCTCGTTAGAAGGTACAGTTCGTTCGAACGAACTGGATCTCGTTCGAACAGTCTCGTTCGAACGAGACTTCTAACGAGCTGACAGTTGGATCTCGTTCGAACAGCCTCGTTCGAACGAGACTTCTAACGAGCTGACAGTTTGGGTCTTTTTGGCCTGTTTTGATTTTGGGAGTCCCGTAAACTTGTTCGAGGGTAGAGTTAACATTCCTTTGATGATGTATTGATAGATCTGGGACTTTTGGGTTATTATGAGGAGTAAATTATATACGAGGGATTTAAATAATTGATCCGTTTGGGTGGAGACGTGAGTGTCTACTATGACGTGAGAATAGATTATGGCGCGTATGATTATAAACCGGAAATCGTATAAAGTGTGTAAATTATAGATTGGTACGAGAATGAGAATAGTACTACAATTAAATTACGAGATTTCTAAGACGTGTGTCTACTTAGTATTGGTATATAAATTGTGTGTATGACATACCTACCATACTTGCTATCACGGGAGGTTTGCGTTCGCTTAGGGACCTCTAATCCTTGTGTTGCCCGGATTTAAACTGGTTACCTTGATGAACATAGGTCATAAAAAGACTTATTGGGATATTAATAAGTCCGCTCATCGTGGGAGCGTAGGTATGTGCGTGACCCATATCATGTGACTGTGTTCGCCTCCATTATTTGTGATGTTGTTATGTGTGAACTAGTCCTGAGAGATTAGGAATATGTGATCCTTATGTACGTGATGTACCGGGATAGATAGCAGAGTATGTGTGCACCGCAGCTTAGTTCTCGAGGTGCTTGTATTGTATATTTATGATGTGAATAATATACACTTAATTAATGGAAACCTTCATGTTAATGTTGTGAAAATAATTACGGTACTGTTTCGAGAAAAACATAACGGGTTAGCTGATAGTGAAATATATTGCATGTTGAGCATCTGAGTTTACGTTAAACCCCTATTTAATTACGATCGTTATTATGTTAATAGAACCGAGTAATAAGGGTAGGACCTATGACAGTCTAGCTTGATATAATGTCACTTAGCTAGTGGGTTGTGTCGTTGTAGATGGGTACTTACGTTAGGAGTGCACAGTTAGACGAGAGGTGAGAATAGCATGTGAGTGCACGTCCTAACATGTACTTTGCATTTAATGTTTTAAATGTTTTAAAGAACTTGCAGGTTTTTAAAATATATCAACATTCGGGCTCTGACCCGTTTACTTTCAAATCTATTTTTTTGTAAAACCATTTTTTAGGTGCCCAGCCACAAGGACACCATGCAAAGGATACTCATTCGGGTGACGAGCTGTAGCTGTTTGTGGAAGCTACAGGGATTTTCTTGTAGACGCTTCTATCACTTGGATTCCAGATTCATTATCTATCAGTTGTAGGGCATGTTGCCCATTTCTATTAGAGACATCTTTCCATTACAATTTTTCAGACTTTGGCATGTATTGTGTTAGTATTCGGTTTACTTATTTCAGTTGTGGGATTGTAGTGAGGAGTTTTTCCTCCAGACTTTATTTACATTATGTGATGGTTATTCTATTTACTTCTTTATGGTGAATGGTGTCATTATTCTTCATTATACTTGTTGCATGTTAATCAGACTTAAATTAAAATTTGGCACTTACTTTTTAAATACTAGGTGGTTAGTAATCATTAAAATGTTTTCGACAGTGATGCTATTAACTGGACCAACTGGGCATTTTGAATTAATTTAATAAAGGTGTAGCTACCCGGTATTTAATTAGTCGGGGTGTCACAGGTGGTATCAGAGCATCAGGTTCTAGTGTCCTTTAGGATCTGACGGCTTATTATGTTTTCGCTAAGTTTCTTTGATATAGAGCCCTATATTTTAGGACTGTTGTATTCTTTTTGTGTATGCTTCGTTCTTCAGCTATTTTAAGTTTATAAATAGTGAACTTATAAACTTTGATATTATTTCAGATGCCTCCACGATGTACACGACGAGTTCCCAGGGATGCAATGCCCGAACCCCAGCCCGCTCCAGTTCAGGGCATGATGAACGCTGTTGAGGTTCCAGCTATAGTAGCCCAAGCGGTAAATGCCGCAATTGCCGTTGTTCAGCAGGCACCACCTCAGGCGTCGGTTGCCGCGCCAGTACAGGCAAATGCATTCTCGTCTGCTTGGGAGCGTGTACGTGATGCTTTTCAGAAAGCGCATCCGCCAGAGTTTGCAGGTAGCTCAGATGTGGTAGTCTCGAGCAAGTGGATGAAGGATATGCAGAGGCACTTAAGGATGTACTAGTGCACGGATGTTCAGAAGCAGGTGCTAGCTACTTTCAAGCTAGTTGGATCTGCACTGCAGTGGTGGGAGTCTATTACCACCATGGAGGAGAGGGATACTCTCACTATTCAGGACTTCTGGGTGTGGTTTGACCGCAAGTACTTTCCGTCATCTATTCACACGAAAATGAGGAGGAAATTGATGAGTCTGAAGCAGGAAGGTAAGACTATGGCCGAGTATGAGGCCGAGTTCACAAATCTGTTGAATATCATTCCGGATGAGATACCGACAGAGAAGAAGAAGATTGAGAAATTCACCGACGGGTTGACTTGGAGGATCCGTCAGCATCTGTTAGGGAACCTTTCATTGGCCACGTATTCTGATGTGGTTAACGCTGCTTTGATACACTTCCAGGACCACCGCTTTCATATGGCTGAGGGCAAGAGGTCGGGAGAGTCTAGCCATCAGGGCAGGACTGGAGGACATGGTGCCGGTGGGGCATAATCTGTTCAGGGGCAGAGACAGGGTGAGCAGGGTTCGCAGCAGGGGGATCAGAAGAGGTTCCGATCAGGGAACTACAGACAGGGACAGGGAGGTTTCCGTCAGGGCCAACAGTGGCAGAATGGGCAGCAGTTTCACCATGGCCAGCAGGGCCAAGGGAGGAACGGTAACGGCCACCAGGGTCGGGGACAGCAGGGGCAGAGAGGAGGGAACTTCCCAGGGAAGTGTTTTGTTTGTGGCAAGACTCTCCATAAACGACAGGATTGTCCTGATAGGGGAACGTCCCCACAGCAGAAGCAGCAGGGTGCTCGACATGAGCCACAGAGGCCTATGTTTCCCGCCGCTCTCCCCGCACCGCCACAGATGGCAGCATTGCAACCCATTCCAGTAGTCCCAGCTCAGCAGGGGAAGCTACAGTATGGACGTGTCTACAACGTCCACCAGGGTGCAGTTCCACAGGCACCGCCCGCGATTGAGGGTACGTTTCCTATCTATGGCACTATGTGTCGGTTATTATTTGATACGGGGGCTACACATTGTTTTATAGCTACACATTTCGCGCAAGCTTTAGGATTATTAGCTACGGCAGAGAGCACAGTGACGTGTGTCTACTCACCATTGGGGAGTGGGTCACTTATATTCTTTATATGCTGGGGAGTGGGAGTAGGGATTGGTAGTCTGGTATTACCTACAGATATGTTGGTATTAGATATGCATGTTCACGATGTGATTATCGGTATGGATTGGCTCGTAGCTTATAGGGCCATGATTGATTGCTTCAGCGGGAGCATTATTTTTCACATTCCGGGGCAGGAGATGTTTGTAGTGGCGATGCCTCGCCCAGAGGGAGGCTCGACCGCTCATTTGTATTACCTAGAGGAGGATACCTCTGAGGAGGTTGTGATTCCTTTAGATTCGATCCCGGTTGTCAGGGAGTATTCGGATGTGTTTTAGGAGATACCAAGCCTACCCCCAGTCGAGAGATAGACTTTGTTATAGACCTATTGCCAGATACGAGGCCTAGAGCACGTGCACCGTACCGTATGGCTCCGGCAGAGATGCAAGAGCTACGAGATCAGATAGAGCAGCTGTTAGGTCAGGGCTTTATTCGCAGGAGTACCTCACTTTGGGGCGCTCCAGTTTTGTTTGTGAAGAAGAGGGATGGTTCACTGAGATTGTGTGTGGACTACCGAGAGTTGAATAAGGTCACGATAAGGAATAAGTATCCGTTGCCTCGAATCGATGACTTATTCGACCAGTTGAGAGGAGCTTCTTTCTTCTCAAAGATTGATTTGAGATCGGGATACCATCAGTTACGTATCAAGGAGGAGGATGTCTCGAAGACTGCGTTCTTATCGAGATATGGTTCTTACGAGTTTCGAGTTATGCCTTTTGGTTTGACCAATGCTCCAGCTGTGTTTATGGACTTGATGAACAGAGTGTTCAATGATTTCCTAGATCAGTTTGTTATTGCCTTCATTGATGATATTCTGGTCTACTCCTAGACAGAGGAGGACCACGCCGAGCATTTGAGGCAAGTTTTGCAGACACTCTGTCAGAACGAGTTGTATGCAAAATATGAGAAGTGCGGGTTTTGGCTGAAGGAGGTCCAGTTTTTAGGACACATTATTTCCGACCGGGAGATATCTGTTGATCCGGGGAAAGTATCCGCGGTGAGGGAGTGGGGACAGCCCACGACACCGACTGAAATTCGTAGTTTCTTGGGCCTAGAAGGATACTACAGGAGGTTCATTCGGGGATTTTAGAAGATAGCGGGTCCTTTGACACATCTGACTCGTAAGGGTGTGCCATTCATTTGGAGTGATGCCTGTCAGTTGGCATTCGATGAATTGAAGGACAAATTGACCTCAGCACTTGTGTTAGCATTGCCGAAACCGGGAGTTGAGTATTTGGTTTACACCAACGGGTCTTTGCAAGGACTTGGAGGTGTATTGCAGCAGGAGAGACAGGCCATAGCTTATGCTTCCCGTAAGCTTAAGACTCATGAGAAGAATTACCCCACGCATGATTTGGAGTTGGCGACAGTGGTATTTGCCCTACGGATTTGGAGCCACTATCTTTTGGGGGAGAAGTTCTAACTGTTCACGGACCACAAGTCCCTACAGTACCTGTTCATGCAGAAGGAGTTGAATATGCGGCAGCGTAGGTGGCTTGAGTTTGTGAAAGACTACCAGTTCGATATCCATTATCACCCAGGTAAGGCTAACGTAGTGGCTGACGCGTTGAGCCGTAGGCCAGCAGATGAGGTGGCAGAGGTGTGGAAGGCAAAGTGGATGGAATTGGGACACCAGGATGCAGTGGCCCGATCTTTCATGTCTGTGATGACCATTACACCGCAGATTGTCACGAAGGTAGTATGGGCACAGGCTAATGACTCGTTCTGTCAGGAGAAGATAGTTCGATTACTAGCAGCGGGAGCCGAGTCCTATACCGTCAGGTCAGACGAGGGATTACGCTTCAATGGGAGATTAGTAGTTCCGAAAGGGGAGGAATTGCGACACGATGTGATGGAAGAGTCACACGGCTCACGGTTCGCGGTACATCCCGGAGGGGAAAAAATGTACCAAGATATGAGACGCCAGTATTGGTGGAGCGGTATAAAGAGAGATATCACTGAGGTTGTTTCGAAATGCGCCTCTTGTTAGCTTGTAAAAGTGGATCATCAAGGACCGGCATGATTGCTACAGCCGTTGGAGGTCCCGGTGTGGATGTGGGAGAGCATATCCATGGACTTTATCACGGGGTTGCCTACGTCACAGAGGGGTCACGACTCCGTTTGGGTAATTATGGACAGGTTGTCCAAAGTCGCTCACTTTTTACCCGTAAGGACTGACTACACTACGGGACAGTATGCCTAGCTCTTCATTTCAGAGGTTGTGATACTTCACGGTCTGCCCCTAAAAATCGTGTCGGACAGAGACAAGATATTTGTTTCGAGGTTTTGGGAGAGTTTCCAGGAGGCAATGGGCACGGAATTGCGGTTGAGTACGGCTTATCATCTGCAGACCGATGGGCAGACCGAGCGCACAAATCAGATGTTGGAGGACATGCTACGCATGTGCATTATTGACTTTGGAGGTGGATGGGAGCAATACCTTCCAGTGGTAGAGTTTGCTTATAAAAACTCCTATCAGTTCACTATTGGCATGGCTCCGTTTAAGGCATTTTACGGTAGGCCTTGTCGTTCCCCAGCATGTTGGTTAGAAGTGGGAGACAACAAACTACTTGGGCCGAAAGTGATTCAGGATACTTCGGCAAGGATTGAGTTAATTCGGAGTCGCATTCGGGTAGCTCAAGATCGGTAGAAGAGTTATGCTGATGCGAAGAGATTTGTCAGAGAGTTTCAAGTGGGAGACCAGGTTTTTATCAGAGTATCTCCTATGAAGGGGATTATGCATTTCGGGAAGAAGGGGAAGTTCGCACCAAGGTATGTGGGGCCGTTTCCTATTATTGAGCGGATCGGACCGGTTGTGTATAGACTTGGGTTACCGGAGCATTTGCATCGGATTCACGATGTGTTTCATATTTCCTCGCTAAGGAAATACCTTAGAGATAATTTGGCTCATTCTCACATTGCTGCGGAGGACATCGATCTCCAGCCGGATAGCTCCTACGAGGAGGGGCCGATTGCTATTTTGGACCGAAGCGAGAGGAAACTGCAGTCAAAGATAGTCCCGTTAGTGCGTGTTCAGTGGCGAGATCACAATGTCGAGGAGTCCACATGGGAGCGCGAGGATGAGATGCGCGAACGTTATCCAGAGTTATTTTTAGCAGGTACTTTCTAGTTTCGATTTTCGGGACGAAATCCAGTTATTAGGGGGGAGTATGTAATACCCCGTACTTTTGGCTATATTTATTTTTGGGATTTAATTAATTAAATGTGAATTAATTGGGAATTAATCCGGATAAAATACTAGCGAGATGTGAGTTGGTATTTGACTATATTGAGCATATATGATGTTATATGAATATAGAATTATGAAATTTGTCGTGAGATTTATATACGGCAATTTGGTCATTTTATTGGGACGCGTGTGACAGTCGCGTCGGGATATAATTATTTTATTTATAAAAGTCAATTTAAATTCTATTAACCGTATGGTCGTTTCGAGTGCGCCAACGCGTCCGTAAGGGTCGAGATAGTCGGAAAACAATATCCGGGGGTTTAGTTTGGGTCCCGGGATATTTTTAGGCCATACCGAAAACATAAAGGGTATTTTAGTAATTTTATATTTTTGGAGAATTAAAAATGATGAAAATTTAGAGTTTTAATCTGATTGGGAATTGACCTACTAAGCCACTAACCAACCCATATTAACCCAATAAGCTACGGGAGTTATCAATTTAGGTTTCCAACTTTCCTAAAGAAAACCCTAGCCACCATAGCCACCTTTGGAGAAGAAAGCTTGGAGAGGGAGAGATAGAGAAGGAATTCTGCAGAAAATCTTTACAAAAATCAACACCAAATTCAGAGACAATCAAGGCAAGTGATTTAATTACATTTTAATTCAGAGAATGTCCTTTCCATGTTAGAAAATTGAATAATTCCAATTGTTCTTGAAAGATGAATGAAAACCCATGTTAATTGGCTTTAGAACTTGAATATTGAGGATAAATTGCATGTAGAACCATATAGAGATGATTATTCTGGTATTAGTATACGTGGGATGTAACAAAAACGGATCTAGAATGGACAAATTGATGATTACAAATTCTAGGGTTTATGTTCTTGAATAATTGGGGAAAAAGTATAGAGATTTGTATATTGATTGATGTTAGGATGATTTAATCCTTTAAAATGTGTTAGGAGGTGACTATAATATGTTTAGGATTAATTAGAGACCTTAAAACAATCATTGGGACTAATTTTAGAGGAGATTTGAGGAGAAAAATTGATGAAAAATGAAGAAGGAAAAATATGGGCTCGAACTGGTCATTCGTTAGAAGAGCCTCCCCAGGTCGTTCGAACGAGCCTCGTTCGAACGAGCTTCTAACGAGTTGACCAGTCGCTTCTAACGAAAAGGAATTTCGTTCGATACTCGTTCGAACGAGATCTCGTTAGAAGGTACAGTTCGTTCGAATGAACTGGATCTCGTTCGAACAGTCTCGTTCGAACGAGACTTCTAACGAGCTGACAGTTGGATCTCGTTCGAACAGCCTCGTTCGAACGAGACTTCTAACGAGCTGACAATTTGGGCCTTTTTGGCCTGTTTTGATTTTGGGAGTCCCGTAAACTTGTTCGAGTGTAGATTTAACATTCCTTTGATGATGTATTGATAGATTTGGGACTTTTGGGTTATTATGAGGAGTAAATTATATACGAGGGATTTAAATCAATGATCCGTTTGGGTTGAGACGTGAGTGTCTACTACGACATGAGAATAGATTATGGCGCGTATGATTATAAACCGGAAATCATATAAAGTGTGTAAATTATAGATTGGTACGAGAATGAGAATAGTAATAAAATTAAATTACGAGATTTCTAAGACGTGTGTCTACTTAGTATTGGTATATAAATTGTGTGTATGACATACCTACCATACTTGCTATCACGGGAGGTTTGCGTTCGCTTAGGGCCCTCTAATCCTTGTGTTGCCCGGATTTAGACTGGTTACCTTAATGAACATAGGTCATAGAAAGACTTATTGGGCTATTAATAACTCCGCTGATCGTGGGAGCGTAGGTATGTGCGTGACCCATGTGATGTGACTGTGTTCGCCTCCACTATTTGTGATGTTGTTATCTGTGAACTATTCCTGAGAGATTCGGAATATGTGATCCTTATGTACGTGATGTACCAGGATGGATAGCAGAGTATGTGTGCACCGCAGCTTAGTTCTCGGGGTGCTTGTATTGTATATTTATGATGTGAATAATATACACTTAATTAATGGGAACCTTCATGTTAATGTTGTGAAAATAATTACGGTACTGTTTCGAGAAAAACATAACGGGTTAGCTGATAGTGAAATATATTGCATGTTGAGCATCTGAGTTTACGTTAAACCCCTATTTAATTACGAGTGTTATTATGTTAATAGAACCGAGTAATAAGGGTAGGACCTATGACATTCTAGCTAGATATAATGTCACTTAGCTAGTCGGTTGTGTCGTTGTAGATGGGTACTTACGTTAGGAGTGCACAGTTAGACGAGAGGTGAGAATAGCATGTGAGTGCACGTCCTAACATGTACTTTGCATTTAATGTTTTAAATGTTTTAAAGCACTTGCAGGTTTTTAAAATATCTCAACATTCGGGCTCTGACCCGTTTTCTTTCAAATCTATTTTTTTTGTAAAACCATTTTTTAGGTGCCCAGCCACAAGGACACCATGCATAGGATACTCATTCGGGTGATGAGCTGTAGCTATTTGTGGAAGCTATAGGGATTTACTTGTAGACGCTTCTATCACTTGGATTCCAGATTCATTATCTATCATTTGTAGGGCATGTTGCCCATTTCTATTAGAGACATCTTTCCATTACAGTTTTTCAGACTTTGGCATGTATTGTGTTAGTATTCGGTTTACTTATTTCAGTTGTGGGATTGTAGTGAGGAGTTTTTCCTCCAGACTTTATTTACATTATGTGATGGTTATTCTATTTACTTCTTTATGGTGAATGGTGTCATTATTCTTCATTATACTTGTTGCATGTTAATCAGACTTAAATTAAAATTTGGCACTTACTTTTTAAATACTAGGTGGTTAGTAATCATTAAAATGTTTTCGACAGTGATGCTATTAACTGGACCAACTGGGCATTTTGATTTAATTTAATAAAGGAGTAGCTACCCGATATTTAATTAGTCGGGGTGTCACACCTAGAGAGAGAAAGGAGAAGGAAGAGAGCTTTGGAGAAAAGAGAGATTGGAGCTTGGATCTTGCTTGCATCTTCCTCAAATTTGATTTTTCTACATCAAGGCAAGTTATCTACTTGCTATTATATGATTTAAGGAGAATAATTTGTTGTGATAGTTATGAATTTGTTATGTTTAATCATTTTAGGGTTTTGTTGGATTTATGGGTATTAACCCTTGGAAATTGATTTGGATGATTAATATTGTAAATGATGGTAATTAGACATATTTGTGGTGTATTAGTTCCATTAAATGATATGGGCTTTGGTTGTTGGAAGAAGAAATTGGGAGGCTAGGTCTGCTATGACCGGTCGACCGCGGTTATCAGACCGGTCGACCGGCCCTGCCGAAGGAAGCTTTCTACTTTTCTTCTTAGGAAAAAACTTGAGATGCGATCGACCGCGGTATTGGGACCGGTCGATCGGTCCCCTGTTTTCTTCCCAAAATTTTACTTTTTCTTTTAAATATTTTGTTTTCATAGGGCCTTAGGAACCTTCTTGAATGAAGTAAACTTTGGCTTTTAGAGTCCTAGTTGAGTCTGGTTGTCACCCTAGAGTGGAATGGATTTCACTTGGGGTTAAGTCCTAAAGGGGGGGGGGTGTTCCAAAGTGATGTTTAGGCATCACTCTTTTGGTTACTTCGGAATAGGAGAATAGGGGTCGTAGGCCCATGTTTGGAGACTTAAGGGCTTATCAAAATTTTATGAACTTTGGGGACTTGTAGGATCATAATGATCATTTGGAGATTTAGTCGGGACTTGTAATTTGAGGAATATTAATGACGATATTCAAGGGGAATTAGGTTCAACAAAAATGAACCCAGTTGTTTAATGATGATAGGTTCGAATAAAAAGAACCAAACACATGGATATTTGAAATGGAATTTGGTAATGGTAATTGAAAATGAAAATGAGATTAAAATGGTAAATGTTAATTTACTTAAACACACCTCTCTAAATGACATCATAAGGGAAGTTCGGGCGCTTGGTGATGCCCCCTGGCTAATGAATGTAGGGAGGATATAGTCCTAGGCCATATGCGGGGTTTTTATATGTTTTTCTGCGCTGGTTAGGGGATTCCGGGTGTGGTCCTGACTTTCCCGTAGGCATATGGCCGCTTCCCGACGTTGCGTTATGATCCCAGGTTGTCTTGTATAGATAGGCCCTGGAAGATGATGGTCATTTAGGGGCGCGCCCAGTGGGGAAACTCGGAGGGGCGGTCTTAGAATCATTATATGTATATGAATATAACTTTTCTGCATCAAGTGGGACTTGATGGATATATGCCATAAAGAGCATGATACGTGCCATAAAGAGCACGAGAATGAGACTAATGAGATATGTGCCATAAAGTGCACTCGATATTAATGGTATCCCTATTAAGGAATGGAAAGATGAAATGGTAAGATAATTAACTATGGAAGTTAATAAATGGTTTTATTCCTATTAAGGAATACAAAAGGAAATGGAAATTTGATAAATGAGGAAAGGTTTTAAATTTAAGTTATTACTTTTCTTTCTTTTATGTAAATGACATTTCATTTCATCATTTAGTTAAATTGTAATGTAAGTTTATCAACCTTATCATTCATGCATAGCTGTTCATTTCTATCAGGCTTTTTATTTTTCTTCTGGTGATTATATAGAACCCGGCCCTGACCGGTTTACTTTCCTTGTTGTGTATATGATTGTATCCGTTCAGGTGCTCCCCCGCAAGGATGCCAATTTTGATGTTCCCATTCCTTTGCTTTTGACGAGCTGTAAGATTCTGCGGATTATTACAGGACATCGTATTAGATGCTCTCATCTTTGTATTATATATATGATCGGGTCTTTTAATCGAGCGTGTAGCCCAAACTTTTGTACTTGTTTAATGAATGTATTATGTAAAAATATTTAAATTATGGTACTTCGTTGTATGTTGCTATGGATCGACAACTTATTAGGTCTTTTTGTATACATTCGTCTTAGTTGTATTATACATATTCTTATGGAATTCCATTTGCTTATCAGATTTGGGTTGCTTAAATTTAATTTTCTTAACTGGTTTTAAATTTCTAAACTTTTTGGCAACCCGTCTTTTGATTTATTGGGTGGTTTTCCCGTATACTCAGTTTATTTTTGTTGATGCTGAGAATGATATCCATCCATGATCCCTGTTACGTTTGAGTATCGGGATGGCCACCCCATATCTCGGATCGCGAGTTGTCACAGGGATCTCTTATTTGTAAGTGTGTGTGTAGAAAAAAGTGTTTTAGTTGTGAGAAAAGTATGAGAATCCCTATTTGGAATTTATGAGCAAACCCTCTTTTTCTTATTTTTTTTAGTTTTGTTTGTATGAAAATAAGAGATGTGCAATAATACTAAGTAAAAAAGTATATTAGGATGTGTGAGATGGGATAATAAAAGTGCTAAGTAATAAAATAAGTTATTGAGAGTTTAAGAGAATTTAAGATAAAGTTGGACCTTCTTGAAGATCTTGAGCTTGATCTTGAATGTTGGAGAGCAACCCTTGCACTTGGATGATTATGGAGAGTGACTGATTCACCAAGTTTGATGAAAAGGATGATGAAAAGTGGAAGTAAGAAAGGGATTTGGAGGGTGAAATCACGCTGCCCTTGAGAGAGGTTTCTGGGATTCGTTGAGAGTGAATTTTATCAGATCTGGGTTGTAAATGAGGTGAAAGCCTCCTTTTATCGGCTCAGGTCACTACCGATTGGCATAGACCTGATCCTGCCTATCGGCACCTGCCGATAGGTGGGGTCTGGAACCTGCCATTTGGCAGTGTGTTTCAGGCCTTTTTGGAAAATCGACTGCCGAGGGAAAACTGTTGGTTAGAATCACACATGGGGTGGACCGTTGGAAAGGTAATTCTGAGACCTTCGAAAGACCTTTGGATCGCTCCGGAGGTCAGGAGTTGACTTTGGGTCAAATATAGCTCGGAAGCATTTGTCGGTCCGTTGGACGGGGAATCGTTCGGACGCAAACGGATCGTTCGTCCACATGGTAAGTCCAAATCGTGCACGGGGCAGACCGTTGGAAAGGTTAGGAGATATACTTAGACATTCCAAAGAGTTTGACCTGGTTTGGGGAGTTGTCTTTGGTCAACCGGGCCCTGGAAGCGTTTGGTGACCTCTGAGAGTCGAACGAATCGTTCGTCCCCATGGTAAGTCGGAATTGCGCACGGGATGGACCATTGGAAAGGGTATTCAGTTCCCTTCGAAGATTCATTCAGTCTCGATCGAGATGAAGAGTTTGACCTTTTGGTCAAACTGAGCCGGGGAGTGCCCGATGGCTTCTAGGTCAGTACTCGGGACATGAGCTTGGTTTGTAGTGATGGAGAGAGGTACTAGGGACCTGAGGAGAGTTAGGGGGTAACATAATGGGGTGTCTACAGGATGATGGGAAATTCACGCTTTAGAACCTTTTTGTAGTTGATATGATTATTCACATGTAGAGGACTATTGGATATGTTACCGATCTAAAAATTATGTTGATTATAACCCTTGTATCATGTTATAATCATAAAGGATTTATATATATAAATTTGATTTGGTATGAACTCCCCAATAGAATGAAATTATGAGAATTTATACTTAAATCCAACCATAAAATACATAATAAATTATCCTAAGTGGGTGAACTAAGTCATGCGGACCTGTTTTAAGGTTTACATAAATGTTTGAGCCTTTGGGATTAAGTTTAAGAGGAAGATTTGAATTTCCATTCTTAGAAACTTGTAACAGGTTGAGATTGCTGCCTATGGGGCGAACCGATTCGGCCACTAGCGAAAGATCAGTGGGGATCAAGGTTTAATCTGAGGTACTTTTAGGATTCCATACGAATTGGTGGTACGATGTTTGGACATGTGCGTAATTTGTTAAAAATATTTTAGTGACACAAAGATTAAATGGAGAGCTTGTTTAACTAAAAGGTTAAGCTTTTACAAAAATGGAGGAAATTAGTGAATAACTAGATGGTTCATTATTATACGGAATTTTCTTATGGGAAATCACATGGGGAAGTTAGGGCGTAATTATAAAGTAATTACCTATTGTGTGATAAGAATATGGAATTATTTATGTGTATGAGCATACCTATGCTTGTCGGCACATGTGGGCTAGGCGTTGTGTAGGTCATACTTTAGGTACAATGTAGCAACGCCACTTATGAGAGATAGGTGTAGATGTTGAGATCCATGATCATAGCTAGGTATGGGTCGTGCCATGGTGTACTGCGTAAGGACCGACCCAATTGTATGTGTTTTGTGACGTTTGAATTGGATAAGAGACTCGAGCAGACTTACCGATAGAACACGAATGAAACGATATTGGTAGAGGCCTTTAGTATCGCATATATATAAGGACATATATAATTTAATAAAATGAATATTTTAAATTTTCTAGTCTAATAATGTAGACTAAAAATCACAGACCCAATACTGCGTAGTATGTATGATGATTGATTACATCACTTTGTGGGTAGTATGACTGGGACGACTTGGGAAGTAGGAATTTGAATGTAGATAATTTTATTTAAGCACGTTAATTATGCTATATGCATTCTTATACTTTTATTAGATTATTTATCCATCATCTGTAATGGGACTTGGGTAGTTATACGTATAATATTTCTCTTAGATGAGGGGTAAGATATATTATATATGTGAGTGACAATCGATCTGAGGAATTCACTTTTAATTACTTGTACTTTTTCACTTTAAATTTCGTAAGTTAATTCTTGCACAGTCTAGGGCGTTAACCCAAAATTATAAATAGTTTCTCCCCCAGGTGCTACTAGATAGGGATAGCAGGACTGTGGACTGATTAGGTGTGCAGTCTCACATCGTCCATCATACTTCATATCATTGATTCTTGACTAGATTGCTTCTCTATTCTAGTTGATTACCGACTTCATATCATTGACTCTGGACTAGATTGCTTCTCTATTTTATTTGATTACCTTTGCGAATATTGTATGGGCATAAGCCCGAAGTCTATTTTATTTCTTGCTAGTTTGTGGAACTTATGAGTATGTTGGTATTTATTCATACTACGTGGATGCTTAATTTTGTTATTGTCTTGAATGTTAATTTAAATTCCATTTTAAACTAAATTGTGTTTTACAAATAAATTTTTATCAGAATATATATTAGAGCGACCTTAAATCTATAAACAAACACATATACACACACTACAACAAATATAGCTTTTAGCGACGAAATATATTCATCTACACCAAATATAGCTTTTAGTGACGAAATATGTTCATCGCTTCATTAGTCGCGATAGGGTGGATGCAGTAGATTATCTGCGAAGAATATGATTTTGTCACTAGAAGTTTAAATTTAATGACGAAAATATTCGTCGCCAAAGGTCATTTCGATTGTCGCGGAAAAAATTCTTAAAATAGTTAAAATCATCCCTACTGAATAAACACTTTTCACTATCGAATAAAAAATCATCGCTACAGAATAAAATTTTGGCATAAATAATCCATTTTTAATATTGTCATAAATAATCAATTTTTAATATAATCTCGTTATAGTTTTTCATTCATTTAACACCAACTTTTTTAATGAAAGTTTAACAAATAAGTCCGGTTTATATGAGACATTTCCTAAAATGTCTTATCACAATATTTTTTTCTCAATAGATCGTATTTGTAGATATAGTGAATATTCACTACATGTTTATAGATAAGATCTATTGGAACAAAAAAAAAAATTATGAGACCTCATGAAGCAAAAAATAAATATTTAGACCTATTTAATTAGATATATACTAAAGGGGGTAATTTATAAAAAAAAAACTCATTTTATATTTGAGATATTGTTCAAAGCATGCCTACAAATCCTCCAAAATGAAAGCACTGTCAACAAACAAAGTAATTAAAAGGAATAACGTAAAACTAGGACGATACGGAAATTTTATGACTACTACTAAGCTCAAACAAATGATTCACTAAAAAAATCTTAAACCTTGAAATTCACATTTCTTCTTCATTGATCTGCGAAGAAAGGGCATTCACAACCCTCTCTATTTTTAGCGCGTCCTTAAGCTTCAAAGTAACAAAAAAAGAGCGAGAATAACCAGGGGGATCGGATAGATTATATAGCCTGACAATTGAGCATACACGGACCGTAGTGGACGTGGAGTGCTATTATTGTAATACGGGAAATAAGGTTCAACTGGTTTAGGAGTGATAATTATTGCCGCTGTTTTCAAAGGGTAGCGGTGGGGAGTGATAATTATTGCCGTTGTTTGGAGGACAATAAGTGGTGGTTGGTGCTGGTGGTTGGTGCTGGTGGTTGAGGATATGATGATGGTGGCGGGGGAGATGGTGATGGTTGTGGCAGAGATGGGGATGGAGGTGATGGTGGTGGTGATGGTATATATGTGCATGGGTTGTCATAAGCCTCACACATTGTGCATTGGATTTGGTTCTTTGAGACCACTAGTGACAGGTTGGTTGATAATATTATCATCAGAAATATGAGAGTATAGAGTTTCATTTTCCGGGTTGTATTTTTTTTCTCTCCCAAGACAAAAGAAGGGTGAGTTTATAATATCACATACTCATAGTCATATATAAAGAGGCCAAAAGGTTCTCATAGTTGTGAGCCAGGTGTCGGTATGGCTTCTCTCTACCAGGGACGAAACTACCTTGGGGCAGAGGGGGGCCATGGCCCCCTCCAAACTTTTCATTATATTTACTCTACTGCTATACAAATTTGAAGTGGGGAGTGATTAGAGATATCCTTTATCCCAATCTTTCTTATTTCACATAATTTCCTTTAAAACCCCCATTACATTTTAAGTTAAAAACTAAGGCCGCTTCTAACTTTTTTGTTATTTTTCATTCAAAATGTGTTGTTGCCTATATCATTATGGCAATATATATTAGGGTCTCTCTCCCCATGTACACACATGTATTGACAATTTCCTTCTTATATTTAGTCTAAATTACTATTTAAGTTTTGATATATTTTCAAATGAATATTTTTCCTTGATTTTGTGTTTTAATTTCATATATAATTTTTTACACCCTAAATCCATTTTAATTGTAGATTTTTTACTTAATTGTAAATTTAAATTTTGACTCACAGTGTTTATTATAATGCATTTATAAATTTCAATGTTAAATAGATTCTAAGTGCAATTTTTTACCACTTTTTTTGTTATCTTTTTCAAAGTTAATGGTCTTATTTTTATCATGGTAAAAGTACGTTTTAATTTATTTTTGTATATCATGAATTTTTTCTTTTGTTGATGAATATATATTGTGAATTTTTCCCCCATAACTTTTGGGCCCCCCTTAAGATTAAATCCTGGCTTCGTCCCTGCTCTCTACACACATGTTAGTTCCACCCCAAATTCTGCCCAGTTGTCCTAGCTTTCGGCGTCTTTATCTCTTCTTCTTCTCCCATTTCGAATACTTAATATAATGATAAAAGATAAATATTCCCATTATGAGCGTCTCCTCTTCTACCTACGACCTTTCATGTCTCCAAAATGTAACACATTAATTCCCATTCTTTTACAGCATTTGTATTTTTTAGGCCAATTACTCTCATTAATTGTCAAGTGTGATCCATTACTACTTACACCCCTTCAGTCTGTCATTTTGCACTGCCCTTTCACTCCTCAATTGCTGATAACCAAACATTGTTCTCTCTTAGACCACCCAAACGACGGGTCCTCTCTCTCTCTCTCTCTCTCTCTCTCTCTACATTTAAAAATTCAATTCATTCCATATAGTCATTCATATATGCTAAAATCCTACAGGAAGGACTTATTTGCCTTGGGTTATGTTGTGTTCCTTAGGGATGATCTCTATTTCACCCTTTCTTCAATTAATTCTTTCTTCTTTTTGCTAGATTGCTTGAGAGTGCGGTTAGAACCATCGTAATCACTCGAGACTTGAATTTATTTATTTTTCTAAAACTTAATCCCATATGTTTATTTTTGACTCCCTGTGTTGGGTTTGAAGTTAAACTCCATGCTTTGTTCTTTCTGTAGTCTATGTTCAATCATGATAATATTGCTCCACCGCACTGGCATAGCTGAATACCTAGCTTTCGAGTTACTCCTTTAAAACTCTCCTTCTCATTAGTTTTAATCTTTCACAACTTTCCCAAATTTACGACATTTTTTATTTTCCTTCAAAGTTCTATGCAGTCTAAAGAATTTGTGTTTGCAGGTACTTGAGTAGGCTAAAAATGTCGTGACAGAATGAACTGTAAAAAATGCACTATATCTGTATGTAAAGAAATTTTCTTATTTTTTGCAGTATACAACTATTTTTGTAGATGTTTAGTAAAGGAAAAATGATTATTAAGTTTTATTGTTACTATTTCTTTTCTATATTTTGGTGAGTTTAATTTTTGTTGCATAATCGGAGTTTAGGATGTCGAGTTTGTTTAAGGACTATATCCCTGACTTTGCGTATTCATAATGGGTTTTCTCTATTATTTATCTACTCATGTTTCCAAGTAGCCATATTTTTAGTAGGTTGCTCACGCCTCAGTATAATATCATATCCAAGATCATCTCCAGACAAATTTTTTTTGGTGTACGTTCTACTAAGATCACTTTAGATTTTAGTAAAAGTGTATTAAATTTTCTATATTATTTTAGTGTTGGAGCCTCTCCAATACTGTTCTTGAAATTCATTATTACGTATATTATGTGGGGTATTTATATTTATTGATTTACTTATATTACTTATTTTATAGTTCAAGAAGGATCTATCTCAAGTGGATTCTATTTATGGTGATTTAATTCATGGTGTTTGCCCACTGAGACTGATTGTACAAATTGTGACACTCTTACTAATGAACATGAATCATATGTGAAGTCTTCACAGATCAATAGTCCAATTGAAGTTATAGAAATCAACCACTATATAACATGTACTTATACAACAAGTTTTTAAACTCCTTGTGTTGTTGATGTTTCTCCCTTAGAGTAATATAATAGTGGCTCTATTTTCTTACATTTAGGCATGTAATATTTATATATCTATGTATATATATAAAATATTAGTCCAGAATAGTTTGGAGCTGCCACGTGGATAATGCCTTAATTATCAGTATCACATAATCATGTTTGCAGCGACTACAAATTGCTTTGAAAGTGGACTCAAAACATCTCTAAATCGCCTCGAGAAATGAATAATCAAAAGCCACCTCAATTATGAGAACTATTCATCTCTCGGTTTGTTAAAACCAAAGAGTCCTTTCTCTCATGTGGTAATTTAGAGATGAATCCGTGGAGCCAAGTCAAAAGCCATCCATTTGTTTAAACATATTCCTTTAGATGTAAACATAAAATGAGGGAAATATCAAAATTTACTAAAGTAAGACAAGTGCTCAAGTGGTGTAATTAGCAACTCACCTGATGGAATCGTGCCGTATAAGGGTCCATCCATGCACAATTGTCACTCATATTTTGTAGGTTCCGATTATACTCTTAGAAATATGTGCATTTTTAAAAAATTTGGCCCAATGTAAGTTTGTTTTTTGTGTTTTAAATTTCTAGAACTATTGTAAATGGTAGATTTGCATTGAATAATATCTTTTTGCACCAACTATGTATGTTTTTATTTTTTTTCTTACTGTGGTTAATCTATTGAATAATTTTTTAGGTGTTAGGTTTATTTTTTTATTTTTTTATCAATTACTCTCGTTTACTAAGTATATCATTTAGTAGGCCTATCATCTTTTTTACTACAATAGTTCCATGAAAAAAAGATTTTTTGTTCCAATAGGTCCTATTTGTAAACATATAGTGAATATTCACTATATGTATAAATAAGACCTATTGGTAAAAAAATGTTATGATTGGACCTATTAGGAAATCTTTTATGTAAATAGAACTTATTTGTCAAGCTCCCTTATTTTTCGTGTTTGATTATTATTGAAGAATTTTCCTTATGTTATACACCCTCTGTTTTTCATAATATATCCATTTATTGAAAGATAATATATTTCTTCTGATATATCAGTTTTTTGTCCTACACCCTTTTAAATTTTAAAGATCGTAATTTTTATTTTTAGCTTTATGTGAAGTTGAATTGAAAAAATAAATTAACTTCCATACTTTTTGAATAAAATGTTTGGATACATTCACATATAATTTCTTCAAATATTTAGGAAATAATTAAACTACTTTTATATGACTATATCTTTTCTCATTTCATTCTCCAAATATATTGTATGACAACATAGTAAAATAATAACGAACAAATTATAAATTATTGACCACGCATCGCGTGGCCTGCACGCTAATCAATATAGACTATATAAAACCTGTAGACCCAAATCCTATGAGGATGACATGTGGAATCGACATAAGTGCAAAATTCTTTAAAGATGACATGTGGCATCAACATAATTGTTTTGGAATTTGTAAAGTTGATAAACTTAAGAGACATTTACAGTTGATTAATTGAGAAGCGTTTTGTATTAAATCAAAACTTCAACAGACGCATCCCATTTCATCCCTGCCTTCAAATCTATAAAACATCCGAACCTCTTTAGTAATTCAAATGTTTCCCAAAAAAAAAATGATTCTTTCCTCCTCCATTAATTTCTTTGGTTTTCATTATTTTTTATGGTATTATTTAATATATATACACACGTTAAGAGAAATAGGGGACAGACGAGAGGGGAAGTTTAAGAACTAAGGGTATATTCATGGTTTTGTTTGCTATGGATTCACAAGGAAAGGTGAGGAATGCGTGGGTGTGGGGTTGAAAATAGAGAGCAGATTAATGGAAGCACATTTAATTGGTACTTAATTGTAGATATGGGTGAGTGAGGTACAAATGCATACATGAAAAATGAGTACACATGGTGTCGATGTAAGAATGTTTTTATTTGTAACAAAAAAATGCACTACTTTTGTTTTAATGGGACGAGAGAAGGGTTACCATTAAAAGCCATTTTTTATTGTATCATGGTTTGTTCTCCAAAAATTTAACCCCTAAGGTGGGATCCGTCGATAACACACATTTTTTTAAACATTTAGTTTTCAAAATGTTTATTCGATTAGTGAAATGCTTCAAGGTAAAGAAGGTCACAATCCCATGTTTTTTATTTTTTTATTCGAGACCGTCAAAGCAAAGTAGCCATTGTACTGAAAAACACCCGAAAGAGTCATCATGGTGAGTTTAAGTTATGTTTTGATTTTAATTGTATCATTAAGTTTTCATTTCAGATTTGGTGTTATGGATTGTTGACTAGATATGATTTAATAGTTTAATCGCAAGACCCGTTTGATTACACTTGTGGTGGATCTGATAATGGTTGGGAACATGAGTAAGTTTTACATCCAACAAATCAATCATTCTTCCAGAATTTCCGAACAAGATCTAAATGAGAATTGGGACTTATCATCTTCTCCTGCTATGTAAAATCTGTGGTAATAACTTTATTACTGCAATTTTCTATTAAATCGGCCACGCATCGCGTGACCTTTATGATAGTAATATTATAAAATGCTTTACAGCAATTAAGTTTTCTTCTCATTTAGAGTGCCATGTGGCACACCACCAAAATCTTTAAAGTGGATGAAACACAGATTTTCCTCTCCCATACCAAGCTCTCAATTATTTATCCTAGGTTCTTCCACTCCCATTCCACCCCGCTCTCCCTTTGAATCATCCAATAGTAGCCTTTTGTTTATTCATGTACTCTATTTTTATGTTAATTCGAGCGGGGTATTTATGAATCGTGTTACTTGTATGGGATCGTGTTTCAGATGAGTTATGATCATGCTGTAGATAAGTTGTGATCGTGTTGTATCATATCGTAGATAAGTATTGGCATGTTGTTTCAAGTCAATGTGATTTGACACACCTACATATAGCATATAATATGTCTTTGGACCGAATAGTTCGCCAAAGAAAGCTAAACGGATTGTTAAATTATTTGCATGCAGTTTTCACGTTATATCTGTTTTCGAACATTCATGTGTTCTCCTTGTTCCGTTTTGTTTACGATCATATATATATATATATATATATATATATATATATATATATATAATCCTCTTGTGCGGACTAGTCCGCATTTTAAGAGTGCAGACCGGACATGAAATTATCGCCTAAATTATAGGCACACTTTCTCCCTTTTCGAGGCTCACCGTCAGGTGACATATGTTCGGTCCGCACTTTTAAAATGCGGACTGGTTATAAGCATCCAAAAGTGCACATTTTATACTCTGAATAGACCTATTTTAGTTGCTAATTCTCGGTAATTTGAGTCGTATGCGCGTAGATGTTTAATTTGCATGCTTGATTGCCTTTGCGGAGTTCAAAAGCTTAATTTAAGGCAAATGCGCATCAAAAGGAACTAATTTCCCTTGTCCCGTAGCCTAAACCGAGCCCAACCCTTCCCCGAAGCCCGTGTGTGTTTAGTTTGTGACTTTTTAATTTTTTAGATTTTTATTTTATGTCGTTTTATTTTTAAGTTTTATTATTAGAATTTATTTAGAATTTCTAGGTTTTGTTTTCAAGTTTTAAGTTTCTTTTTTATTAGTGTGATTTTATTTTATTTTTTATTTTTATTAGTTTTTAGTTTTTAATTATCTTTATTTTTTATTAGGATTAGTTTTTTTAGGATTTCATTTATTTTTAGTTTTATTATAATTTACGTTTTAGGATTTTAGTTTTAGTTTAATAGATTTTTATTTTTATTTCTTTTTAGTCTTATTTTTTATTTGTGTCTTTAATTTATTCTTAGATTAGGATTTTATTTTAAGATTTGTAATTTTATTAATTTTATTTTTTAGTTAGTTAGTGTTATTTTTAGGTGTCCAAATTAAACACACACACACACACAAACTTACCTACACATTATTCCACAACCAACTCATCCTAACCCACACACACACACCATAACCCATACACCCTCACACACTCTATCTATCCCCACTTCAACTTCCCCACTCAACCAACACCCACCATCTTTCACTCTCTCTCCTCTCTCCAAATTCCATTAACACAAACCACACCTTATACCTTCAATTCAACACCTATTAAACCACCACATCCAACAAAGCCCAAATCACACTCAACCACCTTACCCACTCACCCAACACCTCCAGCCAACCCTTCCCCCGGCGGTCTGACCAACCCACTGACACACCTCCCTCTAGACACCCACGACCACCTAGCTTGGTCCCAAAACTCCGAACCTGGCCCGGACCTTACTCCAGCGAGATGACCCAGCAACCCCGTCGCCGTTCGAACCCCCAATACCGATAACTGTCACCGATGACCCATCGTCGGCCAGCCTTACCCCAATCCAACTCGCCTAGGAACCTACCTGGCAGCAAACCCCCATATCCATACCCGGCAATCGCATGCCCAATTCCTACCATAGACCCATTTCCCATGTTAACCCATTTGATCCACTTCTCCAAACCATTTTTACCTACGAATTCTTCACCTCCCAAATAAAGAGTCAAAAATCAATTCCCACATTTAACCCATGTGTCATTTATGCCTCTTAACCCCTTTTTCCAAAACTACCCCCAGCACATTTGACCCAACTTACCCCTCTAAACCAATCTGATTTTAATCCCAATTCCCCCACTTATCACATGTCCCCACACCTCTCAAACCACATGCACACCTTTGCCATGCTCATGTGCTCTCATCCTCCCTTAATTTTACCAGCACCCAATTCACCCCTAGCCTCCATGTGCACCATATAAATTGAAGACTTGGTCCATTTTCAAGTAGCATCTCAAAATTGGTTTTTAATCTTTTGTGTAATAAAATTCTCTCCACCCCTCTATGTTGAGTATTTCCATTTTTAGAAAATATCTCAATATAGAGGTGTGTAGTGAAATTTATCTCTAGGATGAATTCCACCCCACCCTTCTATAATGAACTTTTGCATTTTTAGCAATTATTTCAAAATAGATTGATGTAGTTGAATTCATCCCCTTATGGGAGGTAAATTCTAATCCATTCTTTTATGTTTAGATTTTGCATTTTTAGCAATTATCTCAATATAAAGTAATGATCTGGAATTTATTTCTTTGGATGAGTTCTAATGTACAATTTTATAATGATAGGATTAGAATTTTTATCAATCTCTTTTATTATTTAATTGTCCATTATGAATTCATCCATTATCTTTTTATTTTATTTTATTTTAGAGTCAATAAATACATTAGTGAGGGATTGTTATTGAGAGTGTGTTAATATAATTGAAGATTCCATTCCAATTCAAGGCTTAAATGGGTTTTATCTATCCCTCTTTAACTTCTGTTGATTTAATCCTCACATGCTTTCTGTTGTCAAGTTTCATTTGTTATAAAACTACCGCAAGTGCATGGGCTATTGAAATATATCGAGTGTAAGTACGAGTCGAACCCACAGACATTTCATCAATTTATAAGGCACCGATTTTCCAACTAGACAAATGTGTGTATAAATATGATTTAGAGATAAAAAAATAAAAATAAAAAATAAATGAGTGAACAAATTTTATGTAACAAGTATGGAGATATTACTAGGATTTCGGATCCCTTTACCATTTTTATTAGTTTATGATTAATTAGTCTAACTCGCTATTCCTTTTATAACTCAAAATTGTACCGACTCTCGTCGCGTAAATTTCGAAAGACGAAAATGTGAAAGTGTAAATAAATATTTTTATATCTCTTTTTTAGATACCAAAAATCCATATTCCCTTAAAAATATCACTCCTAAGCATTAAATGTCAAATATAAGCATGGAATATCAAACAATTTAACATAAGCATAATCCATCAAACGTAAGTACATAAAATCAAAGGCTGTGAAAAAAGAAATCAATTCTGAAGGTTTAAAATATCACTCTCGTGACTATTTTAAATGAATACAGAATTTATAAAACATTTTCCAAATAAATAGGGAATTGAGCGTATTAAATCAATAAACATGCCCTAAATAATTATGGTAAATTTCATCTCATCCTAGCAATTTAAATTAAAATGACATCATAATTAAAACACAAAACTTGCAAGATGAAATACTAATGGCCATAATAATAATCAACTTGCAAGATTGAAGTTCAAATATTTGAATGTCAATACAATAAAATTCTGCTCCAACTTGCACAAAAAAATTACACTCTAAAAATACCTATCTATACTCTATGTAAAAAAAATGGTGTGTATTTGTCACACACAATGTGTCTCTCCCCCCTTACTCTATGTAGTCCCTTTGATATGAGATGCCTTGACATGTTTTAGAGTCCCACGATTGTTTATTTTCTTTTTTTTCCATGGCCGGTGGCTTTAATCCCTGATTTTAGTCGAGATAATTGCAGGTGGCTTTTTTTTTTTTTAATTTATGGCTTTGGTTTTTTGTTGGAATCTTGAGTTGGCAGGTGGGGTAGAAATCGGATTAGTGGGATTAGTGATAGACAATGGGTTGAAAAACATGTGGATTTTTATTTTATTTGGATTTTGATTTATGTTTGGAATTTGGCAGGTGAGGATTTTGGTTTTCGCCAGAAATGGGATTCGGGTTTGGCATGGGTGGGCAGGTGGTTCCGGGTTTTGGAGCAGCTCGCCGGAATAGGTCCGGGTTGTGTCGCCGACGAGTTCAACTATTTGGGTTTGCAGGAGATGGGTAAGTGGGTTTTCGGGTTGTTGTGGTTTTGTTTTTTTAGGTTGGTTTATGGTGGTGAGAGGATGAGATGGAGAGGAATTTAATGGGTTTTGGTGGTTTGGGGGGTATAAGTGTAGTATAGGTGTGTTAATGGAGGAGAGAGAGTGTGTTAGGTGGTTAGAGGATAAAGATGATTGTAACAAACCTCGCTTTTGAGGTCCTATTTTATATTTAATTCGCTAGATATAGTAATTAGATATAAAAATGTTGATATGTGGAGTAGGTATTAATTTAAGCAAGAAAATTTAATATCTACTATGATGTTGCATATTCACCGTAAGTATAGGTGAATTTTGCAATGTTATGTTTTGTAATGTCATATGATTTAAAATGACATTTGACTTAAAATGAAACCGGAACCTAAAATGAATTATAAAATTTCCAAATGATAATTTGGATGGTGCAAATAGTTCCGGGAGGTTCGAGATAGTCAAATTATGTGCCATATTATTTTTCGAGGTTCCGGGCACTTTTGACTGGTTGTAACTTTAATGAGTAATTGCGTATTATTTTATCGCGTATTAATCACTTAAAGCTGAAAATTTGAACATAAGCCACGATTTATGTCTTCAACAAAGTCACTATTACCCTAATTGAATTGGTAAACCTAGAGAAAGAAAGAGAAGAAGAAACCTTGGGAGAAAGGGACAGATTCAAGCTTGGGTGATTGTTCTTGCATACAACTTCATCAAAATCTGAACTTGCAAGCTTGAGGCAAGTTATCTACTTGCTATCTTATGATTTAAGTAGAGTAATTAGCATTGATAGTTGTGGTTATGTATGGTTTATGGAAGTTAGGTTTTTTATTTAATTTATGGGCTTTAGATCTTTGGAAGTTGAATTGATATGATTTTGAGGTAAATTGTGGTTTGATGATGTATTTATGATCAGTTGGTAGCATTAAAGGATAGGGTTTTGGGTTGGTTGAAGTTGGGTAGAATTTGGAGTCAAAGACTCCATAGACAAAACTTGAAATTTCTGCAAAACCGAATCGATTCGCTGAGAGACAGTTTCCAAGTCTGGGTCGTCCGAATCGATTCGGCAAATATGCAGAAACTCACTTTTCCTGACCGAATAGATTCGGCGAGTCCTAATCGATTCACCTTTAAGAACCCAAATCGATTCGGCTAGTCTGAATCGATTCGGAAAGCTTGTACATTTCCTTTGTTTTTCTTTTTTGAAATTGGACTCCTTTCTTTAGGATTATGACCTAGGAATCTCCTTGAATGAAGTAAACATAGGATCCTAGAGTCTTAGTTGAGTTTGGTCGTTACCCTATAGTTGAATGGGATCACTTGGGGTTAATTCAGGGGTACTTAAAGTGATGTTTAGGCATCACTTCTCATTTGGTAAATAAATTGGAAAATAGAATACTAAGCCCATACGTGGAGATTTTAGGGGCCTTTTTGAGGTATATAAAACCTTGGGACTTATGAGGTTTTGGGAAATTGTTTAGAGAATACTTCGGGACCTAAAAATATGATGAAATTGAATTAGAAAAATTCAAAGATAATGGTTTCAAGTAAAATGAAACACATGTGATTCATGATAATGAAAATGAGATTATATTGGTTATTTTTAAATTACTTAAACACACCTCTCTAAATGCTATCATAAGGGAATCTCACGCATGAGGTGATGTCCCCTGACTATTGAATGCAGGCTGACTATAGTCCTCGTCCATATGCGGGGTTTGTATATGTTTTTCTGCGCTAGTGAGGTGATTTCGGGTGTGGTTATGACTCACTCGCAGGCATATGTCCACTTCCCGACGTGCGTTAGGTGCCCAGGTTGTCTTATATAGATAGGCCCTGGAAGATGATAGTCATTTAGGGGTGCACCCAGTGGGTAAACTCGGAGGGGCTGTCTTAGAAACATTATATGTATAAGAATATAACCTTTCTAACTCAAGTGGGACTTGAGGTATGTAAATTGCCATATAAAATGAGATGGTAAATATATTCCTGCTAAGGAATGGAAAATGGAAAGATATGATGGGAAATATATTCCTACTAAGGAATGGAAAATGATAAGATACGATATGAAATGAGATTTAATTTTATTTCTCTTGCTTAATTTAATAACTATTTGACACTTATATAAATGCATTATCACATTTGATGATTAGGTTGTTAGATTCTCATTCACATTATTCGTGATTTATTGTCCATATCTATCATGTTTCTTACTCTTCTGGGAATCATATATAAATCGGGCCCTGACCCGTTCATTTTTCATGTTGTTGTATCCGCTCAGGTGCTCCTCCGCAAGGGCGCCCGTTATGATTTTCTTACTCCTATGCTTTTGACGGGATGCATGACCTTGCGGATTATTACAGGATGTTTGTTAGACGCCTTCATTCTTGGACTCTAGTTATGATCGGGTCTTTCATTCGGGCTAGTGGCCCATCTTTTGTACTTGTTAATGAATGTAGTATGTAAAATATTGAATTGTTGAAACACTTTGAATGTAACTGTGGACCGATAGATTATTCGGTCCTTTTATTGTATGTTGTTTTGGTATTTATCTATATGTTCCTTTGAAATTCCACTTTCATCAGATTTGGGTTGTTTAATTTATTTCTTAACTTGTTATCAAACCAAAATTTTTGACAACCTGCTTTCTGATTTATTGAGTGGTTTTTCCCCGTATACCTATTTTATTGTTATGATACTGAGGATGATATCCATCCATGATTCCGTTACATCGAGGTAATCGGGCTGGCCACCCCTTATTTTGGAATGTGGGTTGTCACAGATGGTATCAGAGCATCAGGTTCTATAATCTTTTGGATCTTTGTGGACTTGTCACGTTCTACCGTAGCGTTCTTTGATATGGAGACTAATGTTAGGACTGCTTGTTGCTCATGTTTACGATCTTCTGCAAAATAGATTGTTTTAAGTAGAATTCTAACTCTATTGTTTCTCCATCTCAGATGCCGCCTAAAAGAGGTCGCCCGACAATATACAATAGGGTCTTAGATGAGGATGTTGGTCCTCCCCCGCCGCCACAAGGAACATTCAATGTAGCGAATGTGGCGAATATAGTGGCTCAAGCCGTTAATGCGGCCATGACAACAGTGTCCCAACAAGCGCCACAGGCTCAACAAAGAGCGCCAGATGCCCAAGTTCCTACCGGCCCTTCTCCGTGGGAGAGAGCTAGGGAATCTTTTTTAAAGGGTCAACCCTCGGAATTTGACGGTAGCTTGGATGTTATAAAGGCGAATCAATAGAAGAAAGATATACAACACCATCTTCGTATGGTGGAGCGTGGTGAGGACAGGAAGCAAGTCCTTGCTACTTTTAAACTGGTTGGGGCCGCATTACACTGGTGGGAGTCCGTGACTACGCCAGAACAGAGGGATACAATGTTGATCTCTGAATTCTGGGTTTTGTTCGATCATAAATACTTTCCTCCCTCAATTCAAGGGGAGATGATAAGGAGGTTGTAGGACCTTGTGCAAGGGGAGAGGTCAGTAGAAGAATATGAGGAGGAATTCACCCGATTGGCAAGTTTCGTACCGGATGAAGTGACTGCCGAAGAAAAGAAAGTTTCGAAGTTTATGAGAGGGTTGAACTAGAGAATCCGACAACAGTTTCTGGGTAATCCGGCTTTACAGACTTTTGGGGATGTGATGAATACATCTCTACTACATTCCCAAGAGCATAGACTATTTTTGCAAAGTGGCAAGAAGGCCTCCGTAGTGGGGCAAACGAGAAGGCCGGGAGGTAGTGGGATTGGAGGAGGAGTCTTTCCCTTGTCCCAACCTTCGGGCAGTAAACAGAAAGAAAGGGATCCCCAACAGGGGTACTTGTCGAAGAGGCAGCGTTCTAGTGGGTTTAATTCGGGGAACCATAATAATAGGCACGGTCAGGGTGCCCCACAACAACAAGCGGGCCGTGGTGGTCAGGGAGGTAGAGGCCAGCAGAGCCAAGGTGTGAATCAGTTTAGAAATAATCGTGGTCGAAATGCCGAAAATATGATTGGTCGGTGTTTCTAATGCGGGGAAGCGGGTCACTATAAGAAGGAATTGTAATACCCCATAATTTTATTGATATTTATTTAAGCGATTAATTAAATTAAATGTGAATTAATTGAGAATTAATTCGGATATAGATACTAACGAGATTTGAGTTGGTATTTGATTATGTTGTATATATATGGCAATATATGAATGTTGGAAATATTAAAATTATCGCGAGACTGAAATACGACAATTTGGGAAATTTAGTTGGGACGCGCGTGTCAGTCGCGTCAGAAATGAAATTATTTGAATTAAAAAGTGAATTTTATTTTTATCAACTGAATGGTCATTTTGACTGCGCCAACGAGTTCGGAAGGGTCGAAATAGTCAGAAAACACTAGCGGGGGGTTTAGTTTGGGTCCCAGGGCATTATTGGGCCATACCGGCAACTTAAAAGGGTATTTTGGTAATTTTGAAATTTTAGGAATTAAAGCCTACCAATTTTAAGAGTTAATTATACATTATTAGTAACACACTAAGACCATTACCAGAATTTGACAAGTTAGAGGGCTACGGGAGTTATAGGAAGAGTTGGAAGAGGTTCCCAAGAGAAAACCCATAAGCACCATCTTCAACCTTGGAAAAAAAAATCTGTAGAGAAAGGGGAGAGATCAACCCTCAACCTTCAACATCAAATTCTGAAGAGCAATCTAAGGCAAGTGATTTAGTATTTTTAATGCATTGAATATGTCTTCCATGCTTAGTGTAGGAATTATCTTTTATTAAAAATTTTGGAAGAAAACCCATGAAAATTGTTGGAGAAACTTTGAATTTGGGTTATGATTTGCATGTAGTATGATAATATAATGATGTAATTCTTGAATAGTTACATATGATGATTTAAAAACGGATTTATGATGAGTAATTAGACATAAGAAAATTAGGAGTTCATGTTCATAGGGTTTGGAGATATATTTGAAGATTCATAGTAATTCCATGATTTTTGTAAAGATTTAACACCTTAAATATGTTAAGGAATCATCTAGGGTGATTAGAAATGGTTTATATACGTTAAAACATAATTTGGATGGTCTTAGGGTGGATTCGTAGGGGAGAAGAATTGAGAAAAATGGAATTAGGATTTTTTGGGCTGAAATTGCCATCTCGTTAGAAGACCTGCCTAGGTCGTTCGAACGACCTCGTTCGAACGAACTTCTAATGAGATGACAGTATGAATTCTAACGAGTTGGTATTTCATTCTAAGACCTTCATTCGAACAAACTCGTTCGAACGACCTCGTTCGAACAAGACTTCTAACGAGTTGACAGAATGGCCATTTTGGCCTGAATTGATTTCTAGTATTCCGTAGACTTATTTAAATGATGAGATAACCTTCCCTTATTAACTAGTGGGTATAGTTGGGAGATTTGGGGTACATTGAGGAGTAAAACTTAGAATAAAGTCTTAAAATGGATGTCATTTGTGGATTGGGAAGCGAGTAACTAATCACGAAGTGAGATTAATCGATAAATTAAATACATATGAACCGGGGACATGTGATTTGTATAACACTAAGTGTGGGTATAAGAACGAGAAGTATACCATTTACAAAATATTTTAATATCTAAGATGTGAGAATGATTAGTATATGTAGTTATATGTGTATGACATACCTACCATACTTGCTATCATGGGAGGTTGGCGTTCGTTTAGGGCCATCTAATCTTTGTGTGCCTACGGGGGGGATTTAGATTGGTACCTCGAGGACATAGATCGGAGAAGGGGTTGTTGAGAAGTTAATAAGTCTGCTGATCATGGGAGCGTAGGTATGTGCGTGACCCATGTGATGTGAACTATGTTCGCCTCCATTGTTTTGTGACTATTGTTAATGAAACGTTTCCTGAGAGATTCGGAATACGTGGTCCTCATGTACTTGATGTACCGAGATTTGATAGCAGAGTATGTGAGCACCGAAGCTTAGCCTCTGGTTTCTAGTACTGTATATTTTTTGTGAGAATAATATACTGTGTTTGAAATGAATTGTCGTGAACAATTGTGAGTATGAATAATGGCTACGGTTTGTAAAGTGAAAATGTAAGAATTATGATAAATTGTAATGCTAAAGTGGGGAAAGTGTGTAATAAGGTACAATACTCTAGTAAATAGAAGATGTTTGGATTTGAGTTGGATATCATATATAAATGTTAGATTTAGCATTGGACTAGATAGATATGGGAGAAACTAGAAATGGGTACGGGTACGATAGGAGTGCACAATTAGTTGAGAGGTGAGGAAATCATGTGAGTGCTCACACTATCATGTACTTTATATTCACTGTTTAATGATATTAAACACTCGCATTTTTAAAATTTATTTTCACATTCGTGCTCTGACCCGTTTCCTTTCAAATTTATTTTTGTAAAAACCTTTTTAGGTGCCCAACCACAAGGACACCATGCATAGGACTTTTATTCAGGTGACGTGCTGTAGCTGCTGTGGAAGTTACAGGACCTTGACAGTAGACGCCTCCATTTCTGATCTTGACTCCATTATCAGTTTTTATCATTTTTTGGGCATGCCGCCCATTCCTTTTAGAGACATTTTTCTTATTCAGTTATTTCAGACTTTGGGTTGTAATTAATTTTAGTGATGTGGACTTTGTATTTAATTATTTCGGAATTCGGTTTGTTGTGAGGAGTTTTCCTCCAAACTCATTATTTAATGGATGATTATTCTATTGTGACTATATTGTTGGTTATGTTAACTTTTCATAATTCATTTATTGCATGTTAATCGATTTTAATTAAAATGGACAAACTAATTTTTAAATACTAGGTGGTTAGTAATATTAAAATGTTTTCGACAGTGATGCTATGAGCTGAACCAACATGGCATTTTGAATTAATTCAATGAAGGAGTAGCTACCCGGTATTTAATTAGTCGGGGTGTCACAGGTGGAGATAGAAAATTTTGGGTGAAATTCGTGATAGGCATCTAGATTAGATGTGAGGAATTTATTTTTGGAGACGAGATTATTTTGGAGATTGTTGGCCTGATTTTGAGAGTTAGGCACTCGGCGAATTTCGAGGGCAAAATTCCATTGTTAGTGGGGAAGTGTAATAACCCGCGTAATTTTGGGCTATTTTAATTAATTTCTGGCCCTTGAGATTTGTGAGTTCCAACCTTCGATTAGAGGTGTTCTTGGGGCTATTTTTTGGAGGTTCTTGGAGGAGATTTTGTAGTTCTTTTGAGTTGATCTTGAGGATGTGATCGTTGATTTCTCATCATAGTTTGAGGTATGGGGTTTTACACAATATGCTCCTTAAATCTCACGAGTGTCATTCTCTTTGATTTCTTATTAATTGAACTCATATTTGAACTGATAAATTCATTGAAATCTGGAGAAATAATTGTTGAATTATTTTGATTCATGTGGCGTCACTATATTGTTGTTAAGCATGTTGTCATGAGATTTTAATATGGCACGAATGTTGAGTACCAGCTGAGAGGAGCTTCTTTCTTCTCAAAGATTGATTTGCGATCAGGATACCACCAGTTGCGTATCAGGGAACAGGACGTCTCGAAGACTGCTTTCTTGACGAGATATTATTCCTACGAGTTTCGAGTTATGCCTTTTGGCTTGACCAATGCTCCAGCTGTGTTTATGGACTTGATGAATAGGGCGTTCAGAGAGTTCCTAGACCAGTTCGTCATTGTCTTTATTGATGACATTCTGGTTTATTCCCAGACAAAAGAGGAGCACGCCGAGCATTTGAGACAGGCTTTACAGACGCTACGTGAGAACGAGCTTTATGCAAAGTATGAGAAGTGCGGGTTTTGGCTGAAGGAGGTTCAGTTTTTGGGGCACATCATTTCAGACCGGGGGATATCGGTAGATCCGGGGAAGGTATCCACGGTGAGGGAGTGGGGACAGCCAACAACACCGACTGAGATCCGTAGTTTCTTGGGCCTAGCAGGATACTACAGGAGTTTTATTCATGGTTTCTCAAAAATAGCGGGTCCTTTGACACATCTGACTCACAAATGTGTGCCATTAATCTGGAGCGATTCCTGTCAGTTAGCATTCGATGAGTTGAAGGACAAGTTGACCTCAGCACCTGTGTTAGCATTTCTGAGACCGGGAGTTGAGTATCTAGTCTACACCGATGCGTCCTTACAAGGACTCGGAGGTGTGTTGCAACAGGAGAGTCAGGCCATAGCTTATGCTTCCCGTAAGCTTAAGCCTCACGAGAAGAATTACCCCACCCATGACTTGGAGTTAGCGGCAGTTGTATTTGCCCTTCGGATTTGGAGACATTACCTCCTCGGGGAGAAGTTTCGATTGTTCACGGATCAAAAGTCTCTACAGTACCTCTTCACGCAGAAGGAGTTGAATATGCGACAAAGACGGTGGCTTGAGTTTGTGAAGGATTATCTGTTTGATATCCAATATCACCCGGGGAAGGCTAACGTGGTAGTAGACGCGTTGAGGCGTAGGCCAGTAGATGAAGTGGCCGAGGTGTGGAAAGAAAAGTGGAAGGAGTTGGGACACTAGGATGCAGTGGCCCGATCGTTCATGTCTGTGATGACTGTTACACCGCAGATTGTCACGAGAGTGGTAAAGGCTCAGGCAAATGACTCATTCTCTCAGGAGAAGATAGTTCGATTACTAGCAGAGGGAGCTGAGTCCTATACCATTAGCTTAGACGGGGTATTACGCTTCAATAGAAGACTAGTCGTTCCGAAAGTGGAAGACTTACGACACGTGGTGATGGCAGAATCGCACGGCTCACGGTTCGCGGTACACCCTGGTGGGGACAAAATGTACCAAGACATGAGACGTCAGTATTGGTGGAGCGGGATGAAGAGAGATTTTGCCGTGTTTGTTTCTAAATGTGCCGCTTGTCAGTTGGTGAAGGTGGATCATCAGAAACCGGCAGGACTTCTACAACCATTAGAGATTTTGACGTGGATATGGGAGAGCATATCCATGGACTTTATCACGGGGTTACCTACGTCACAGAGGGGTCACGACTCCATTTGGGTAATTGTGGACCGTTTGACCAAAGTGGCTCATTTTCTACCGATAAGGACAGACTACACTACGGGACAGTATGCCCAGATTTTTATTGCGAAAATAGTGAGACTTCATTGTGTGCCTCTAAATATCGTGTCTGACCGAGACAAGATATTTGTTTCACGGTTTTGGGAGAGTTTCCAGGAGGCCATGGGCACTGAATTGCGATTGAGTACGGCTTAACACCCGCAGACCGAGCGTACAAATCAGATGTTGGAGGACATGTTGCGTATGTGCATCATAGACTTTGGGGGTGGATGGGAACAGTACCTTCCACTGGTGGAGTTTGCTTATAATAACTCCTACCAGTTCACCATTGGCATGGCTCCATTTGAGGCATTGTACGGTAGACCTTGTCGTTCTCCAGCATGTTGGTTAGAGGTGGGGGATAACAAACTCCTTGGGCCGGAAGTGATTCAGGACACTTCGGCAAGGATAGAATTGATACGGAGTCGCATTCGGGTAGCTCAGGATCGGCAGAAGCGCTACGCTGATGCAAAGAGGTTCTTCAGTGAATTCAAAGTAGGGGAACAGGTTTTACTCAGAGTATCTCCTATGAAGGGGATTATGCATTTTGGGAAAAAGGGGAAACTGGCACCGAGATATGTGGGGACATTTCCTATCATCGAGCGAATTGGGTCTGTTGTGTATAGACTTGGGTTACCGGAGAACTTGCATAGGATTCATGAGGTGTTCCATATTTCCCCGCTAAAGAAATATCTTATAGATGATTTGGCCCATACTCACATTACTTTGGAGGACATCGATCTCCAGCCCGATAGTTCTTACGAGGAGGGGCCGATTGCTATTTTGGATCGAAGCGAACGGAAACTGAGGTCGAAGATAGTACCGTTAGTACGTGTTTAGTGGCAATCCACATGGGAGCGCGAGGTTGAGATGCGCGAACGTTATCCAGAGTTGTTTTCACCAGGTACTTTTTAGTTCCGAATTTCGGGACGAAATTCTGTTATTAGGGGGGAAGTATGCAATACCCTATAATTTTATTGATATTTATTTAAGGGATTAATTAAATGTGAATTAATTGAGAATTAATCCGGATATAGATACTAACGAGATGTGAGTTGGTATTTGATTATGTTGATAATATATGGAAATATATGAATATTGGAAATATTAAAATTGTCGCGAGACTGAAATACGACAATTTGGGAAATTTAGTTGGGACGCGCGTGTCAGTCGCGTCAGAAATGAAATTATTTGAATTAAAAAGTGAATTTTATTTTTATCAACTGAATGGTCATTTTGACTGCGCTAATGAGTCCGGAAGGGTCGAAATAGTCACAAAACACTAGCCGAGGGTTTAGTTTTGGTCCTGGGGCATTTTTGGGTCATACCGGCAACTTAAAAGGGTATTTTGGTAATTTTGAAATTTTGGGAATTAAAGCCTACGAATTTTAAGAGTTAAGTATACATTATTAGTAACCCACTAAGCCATTTACCAGCATTTGACAAGTTAGAGGGCTACGGGAGTTATAGGAAGAGTTGGAAGAGGTTCCCAAGAGAAAACCCATAACCACCATCTTCAACCTTGGAAAAAAAAACTCTGTAGAGAAAGGCGAGAGATCAACCCTCAACCTTCAACATCAAATTCTGAAGAGCCATCTAAGGCAAGTGATTTAGTATTTTTAATGCATTGAATATGTCTTCCATGCTTAGTGTAGGAATTATCTTTTATTGAAATTTTTGGAAGAAAACCCATGAAAATTGTTGGAGAAACTTTGAATTTGGGTTAGGATTTGCATGTAGTATGATAATGGAATGATCTAATTCTTGAATAGTTACATATGATGATTTAGAAACGGATTTATTATGAGTAATTAGACATAAGAAAATTATGAGTTCATGTTCATAGGGTTTGGAGATATATTTGAAGATTCATAGTAATTCCATGATTTTTGTAAAAATTTAACATCTTAAATATGTTAAGGAATGATCTAGGGTGATTAGAAATGGTTTATATACGTTAAAACATAATTTGGATGGTCTTAGGGTGGATTTGGAGGGGAGAATAATTGAGAAAAACGGAATTGGGATTTTCTGGGTTGAAACTGCCATCTTGTTAGAAGACCTGCCCAGGTCGTTCGAACGACCTCGTTCGAACGAACTTCTAATGAGATGAAAGTATAACTTCTAACGAGTTGGTATTTCGTTCGAAGCCCTTCATTCGAACGAACTCGTTCGAATGACCTCGTTCGAACGAGACTTCTAACGAGTTGACAGAATGGCCATTTTGGCCTGAATTGATTTATAGTATTCCGTAGACTTATTTAAATGATGAGATAACCTTACCTTATTAACTAGTGGGTATAGTTGGGAGATTTGTGATACATTGAGGAGTAAAACTTAGAATAAAGTTTTATACCGGATGCCATTTGTGGATTGGGAAGCGAGTAACTAATCACGAAGTGAGATTAATCGATAAATTAAATACATATGAACCGTGGACATGTGATTTGTATAACACTAAGTGTTGGTATAAGAACGAGAAGTATACCACTAACAAAATATTTTAATATCTAAGATGTGAGAATTCTTAGTATATGTAGTTATATGTGTATGACATACCTACCATACTTGCTATCATGGGAGGTTGGCATTCGTTTAGGGCCATCTAAGCTTTGTGTGCCTACGAGGGGGATTTATATTGGTACCTCGAGGACATAGATCAGAGAAGGGCTTATTGAGAAGTTAATAAGTCTGTTGATTATGGGAGCTTAGGTATGTGCGTGACCCATGTGATGTGAACTATGTTCGCCTATATTGTTTTGTGACTATTGTTAATGAAACGTTTCCTAAGAGATTCGGAATACGTGGTCCTCATGTACGTGATGTACCGGGATTTGATAGCAGAGTATGTGAGCACCGCAGCTTAGCCTCGGGGTGCTAGTATTGTATATTTTTGGTGAGAATAATATACTATGTTTGAAATTAATTGTCGTGAACAATTGTGAGTATGAATAATGGCTACGGTTTGTAAAGTGAAAATGTAAGATTTATTATAAATTGTAATGCTAAAGTGGGGAAAGTGTGTAATAAGGTACAATATTCTAGTAAATAGAAGATGTTTGGATTTGAGTTGGATATCTATTGTAACTTTTTGTTTTTAAGATCTCGGTGTACAAATCCCTAAAGTATTTTTGGATCTCACTTTCATCTCCACTCTTAAACTCGTTCTCATTTCCACTAGAAACACCTAACTCATCGTCGTCGCTCTCGTGGACACTATCATCGGGGACAAAGTGGGTGCACTCACATTACTCGAAAAATCTACACACCTCCCATGAACTAAACCTTTTTCTGACTCATCTTTCTCATCATCTCCCTTACTATCACTAAGAGTGGCAGGCATGGCTACTTTCTTCCCTTTTCTCTTAAGCCTAGTAGCACACTCAAAAGCCCTATGCCCTTTCCCTTGACATTCAAAACAAATCATCTCATCTAAATCTTCATCACTCTCTTCCTCTTTTTCTCTCTCATTCTCTTTTTCATTGCCCTCTGTGGCCTTTTCTTTCTATTTATTTTTCTCAAATTACTTTTTAGTGAAAGAATTATTTTTGTTCATTTTGAGAAACTTTTTAAAAAAAATCGCAAACAAGGCCACATCGTCAATGCTAAACTCTTCCTCAAAATAAGACTCATACACTCTCTTTTTTTTCTTCTTCTTAACTTGAGTCTTTAACGCAACGCCTCTATCCTTAGCCTTAATAGTTTGGGAAAACATGTCAATATCATAAGTTTGTAGGTCTCCTACAAGCTCTTCTAACTTAAGTGAATTTAACTTTTTCAACGAATTCAAAACAGTGACTTTAGGAATGAAATGTTTTGGAAGAGATCTCAAAATCTTTTTAACGACACACTTGTTATCAATAGGCTCACCTAAATTAAAACTCGTGTTAACAGTGTCCGACAAGCGTACATAAAACACATCACAACATTCAGACTCATACATGGTAATGGTCTCAAATTGGGTGGCCAGATTTTGTAACTTTGATTATTTAACCGTGTTCGTACCCTCATGTGTCAATTGGAGGACATCCCATGCCTCTTTAGACGTCGTGCACGTCATAATTCGACGGAACCCGTCAGAGGTGAAAGCTCCCAAAATTTCACTCAAACCATGGGAATTAAAATTTGACATTTTTAAATCATCTTCGGTCCAATCCGACACAGGTTTCAAAGAGGTGATGTTATTAGCAGTGATAGTGGGAAGAGTCCACCCACTTTCACAAAGCAACCAGACTCATTCGTTAATGGCTTTTAACTCGGATTTCATACGAGCTTTTCAATAGGCATAATTGGACCGATCAAAAATAGGCATTCGATTATATAGGTTATCGTTTTGAACCATTTTGACAAACTTTCAAAAATAAAGATTTTTTCAAACAAAAATCAATATCACACAAGTTTGCGGAAAATAGGAATGCGCGATAAATTGGCGTAACTTGCTCTGATACCAATTTGAAAATGTGTACCATGTGCGATACTGATTCAAATAGATTCGCAATTTCCAATATAGACTTATTTAATTGGATGTATAAATTTACACAACCCGAATACCAATTAAATCAGCCCCTAAACATGCATCTACGTGTTAATTCAAATCTCAAATTTAATTAAGTGATGAACAAGCTAACAACGATAGATTTTTGAAAAAAATCCCCGCAGGGTAAAAACCTTTTATTTCCACTATAATTTGTAAAGGAACGGTTTGCAATCGGATTACCGCAAAAATACAATTTGACTTATGAAATACTCGTAGGTGTCGATTCGTAGGCATCAACCCAGGAACAGTGCAGCACTCCCAGTCACACGCAGTCGATCAGCCTAGTACCTCCCACAAGAGGTATCTATGGTCAGCCCGTGCCTTTCCTAGGCACCTATATTCAGTAGCAAAAATCCTAGAAAAGCTATGCTTTGGGTTCCACAAACAACTCACACAAAAAGTCTGCAATCTGTGAATTGTAAAAACATAGTTTTAAACCCTCAAAAAGATGGAGAATAAACCAAAAAACAGTAAAAACGTATTCTGTTAAAACCAGTGTTTTCTCCACTCGAAAAACACTAGCCTCACGCCTTTTTATATAATGAAAATCAAGGCAGTGACGTGTCAAGGCAAAATATCTCGTTCAAACGAGAAGCAACGTCATTCGAGCGAGATCTGATCTCGTTTGAACGAGAAACGATGTCTTTCGAACGACATCGTACACATGTCACTTTCTGTACCGTATTTTATGAAACTTGTAAACCTCAAAACTAAGATTGTTTACGAGATCAAAAAAGTTTATCCAAACCTTTTATGAATAAAATCATTTAAAATCCCTTCAAAAATTATTTTTCATAAATATAAAAATATTTTCCCTTTCACAAAAATATCCCAATACTTTTTATGCAAAATGTAAATGTAACTAAAACACATTTACCAAATTTTTTCTTGTTGGGCATGATTGTTGAAGTTGTCTTCAAATTCGGATCGTCTTTGTAGATGAGATCTTTTTAATTCTTCGACGACTTGTATTGATATACAACATACTGAATTGATAACGGATAATAATGTCCATACAGAGGAATTCTACCAGGAGTTTCTCACCAGGCTGATGAAGCTGCTCGTTTCACCACATACCATGATTCCTCCAAGGCCAGGAATACTGCTGCAGTTATACCTCACATCCACCACGAGGTCCGTTGGACCTTTGTTAGCACATGAGATTGACGGGCAGGAACGACCAATCTATTACCTTAGTAGAATCATACATGAGATAGAGGTCAGGTATAGTAGCTTGGAAAGGCATTGTTTAGCTTTAACCTTTGTAGCACAAAAACTTAGACATTATATGTTCTCTTTTACAATACATAATGTAATGAGATATGATCCTATTAAGTTTTTGTTAGCAGGAACTATATTGATTGGTAGGGCAGCTAGGTGGTTCCTCATCCTCTTAGAATATGACGTGAAATGCGTGGTTCCTTGCGTAATCAAAATCCAATCATACGCAGACCACTTGGCAATCTTTTCATCTTGGATATTTGAGCCACCACGAGAGAGCATTCCAAGAGATGATTTACAGGCCAATCACTTAGACGCAAGTGAAGAGGAATGGATGATGCAGTTCCATAGATCTTCAGCAGATAAAAAAGGAGGATCCAGGGTTAATCTTTCAAGAGGTACTCATGAAATTTGTCTTTCCTACAAGTTAGATTTCCTTTGTTCCAACAATGAAGAAAAATAGGCGTTGGTGTTGGGGTTGCTGGAGGCCCTTCGAAGGGGAATTCTGCATCAAGGGTAATTCAAACTTAGTGATTCAGCAGGTAAGTGGAGAATATACATTGACACACCTCAGTCTGGCACCTTACAGAATAATCATTATGAGGCCTCTCAACCAGTTCCATCGAACCAAGATCAAGAAGCATCCCTGAACAATGAACCTCCATCCAGAAGCCTAAGCCACCATTACTCAGAAGATGATCATGAGAAGTGATACGACCACAGTCATGATTCAATGAAGAACAACTCCCTCGGTGATATAGTCAATTCTGCCAATAGAGGATGACTCTGACTAGAGGGGAGAGATTAGAAAGCTATTAGAGTCTGGGGAAGGAGGAATGGAGATGAGAGGGTTAGCCTAATACTTTACAAATTAGGGAAACTTTTACTTCAGAAATGCAGGAGGATGGTTGTCAGGATGCATCAGTCCAGAAGAAGTAGAGCGGAGATTAAATAAAACACATGAAGAGCATTGCAAAATAATTGAGATCCTTCTTTACGGGAGAATTTAAAGGGAGGGATACTTCTAGACTAGAATGAAAAAGGATGCAGTAGAGCTACAATGGAAGTGTGACAAGTGACAACTGTTCTTCGAAGTAGTTGAATGCCATTTCATTGAAGCTCAACGAGATTGGAGGCAACCCTATATTGACTTCATTAAATATGGAGTTATCCCAATAGAAAAGACTGATGCGATGGGAATCAAACGAAGGACCCCAAGGTTCTACGTTCAAGAAAGGAAGCTTTATCAAAGAGGGTACTTCAACAGGCCATTGCATTGCATCACGAAGGAAGAAGCAGTTGAAGTCCTCAAACAAGCTCATTACCCAGCTCACATAGGAGGAGCAAAGTTCTGTGACCAGCTAATGACGTTGGGGTACTATTCCAACGATGGAAAGAGACTCTACTGAGTTTGTTTGAAAATGAAAAGCTTTCCAACTGCATGGAAATATGATCTACGCTTTATCGGTGGATCTACACTCTCTGGAAAAAACTTAACCCTTTTCACACTTGGGCGTTCGACCTGGTAGGGTAAATGCATCCTTCTTCGAGGGAGAAGAGCTGGATGCTAGTGGCAACGGAGTTCTTTACAAACTGGACTGAAGCGATACCACTAAAAAGGGAAACAACGGGGGTGGTGAGCAACTTCATCAGAGAATATATCATTTGCTATTTTGGAATTACAAAGGTTCTCCTATCTGATAAGGTCTTTGTAGATGCGTTCTTATGAGGACTTAGCAGGAGAAGAGGCCAATAGCTTATGCTTCATGAAAGTTAAAGCCTTACGATGGAAATTACCCCACCCACGCTTTGGAGTTGGCATCCCCGATTATTTCTTTGCGAGTGTGGAGGCATTATCTCCCTACTAGAAAAGTTCCAGCTATCCATATACCATAAGAGCCTATTGTACTTATTCACCCAGTGGGACTTGAACATGAGGTAGATGAGATGGTTAGAGTTTATGAAAGATCGTCAGTTAGCTATTCAGTATCATCCTAGGAAAGCGAATATTGTGGAGGATTCTTTGAGCCGCAAACCAATATTGGAGTTAGCAAAAGTGTCGAAGGCGAAGTGGAAATCACTTTGTGAGTATGACGAGTTAAATCATGATTTTATGGCGGTTCTCACCATCACACCTGAGATCATTATTCGATTCATGAACCCACAGGTACGAGACTAGCTTTATCGGGATAGGTTTAAGTAGTCACTATATGAGCACTACTCGATAGGGTCAAACAAAGAAGTGAGATTCCAGTGTAGACTAGTTGTCCCAGATGATAAGGATATGAGGAGAGCCATTAAGTCTGAGGCTCACAGTTCATGCTTTACTGTACATCTTAGATGTACCAGAATATGCGACGTCAGTATTGGTCCATCGCCATGAAGAAGGACATAACAGTCTTTATATCCAAGTGTGCCACATGCCTGTTAGTGAAGGTGGACAACTAGTGTCCCACAGGTGTACTATAGCCTTTTGAGATCCTGCTGTGGAAATGAGAGAGTATTTCCACATATTTCATCACTGGGTTACCTACGTCACAAAGGGCACGATTTAATTGGGTGATTATTGGCAGATTGACGAATGTGGCTCATTTTTTACTGATTCGGACAAACTACACATCAGAGCAGTATGTTAAACTTTTCCTTGCTGATATTGTGAAATTTCATGGGGTACCGCTCAACACCATGTTAGATAATGACAAGACATTTGTGTCCCACTTTTAGAGGAGCTTCCAGCAGTCCTTACGGACAGAGCTGAGGTTAAGTACCTCGTACCACCCACAAATCGATGGACAGGTAGATAGGATGAACTTGATGCTAGACGACATGCTACGGATGTGCATCTTAGATTTTAAGGATAGTTGGGAGCAGTATTTTCCCTTGATGGAGTTTGCGTACAGTAATAGCTATCAGTTCACTATTGGGATGTCACCATTCGAGGTGTTATATGGGAGACCTTTCCATTCATCCTCATATGGGTTGGAGGTGGGGGAGAACAAATTACTTGGGCTAGAGTTCATTCAAGACACCTCTAAGAAGGTGGAGATGATTTAGGCTAGGATTCGGATTGCCCAGAATAGGCAAAAGAGTTATGTGGACGTGGGTTGGAGAACCCTGTATTTTAGTGTTGGGGACCAGGTGTTGATTAAAGTGTCTCCCATAAAGGGATTGGTGAGATTTCGGAATAAAGGAAAGTTATCTCACAAGTATGTGGGGTCATTCCCTATCATTGAAAGGATTGGGCCCGTAGCATATTAGTTGGAACTATCAGACCACTTGTAGCAGATGCACACCCTCTTTCACATATTTACATTGCAGAGGTTCCTTAGAGACAAGATAGCTTACCAGCATATCAATATTGATGAGATAGAGGTCTAGCCTGATGCTACCTACGAGGAAAGACTCGTAACAATTCTAGACCATAGTGAGCACCAACTATGATATAAGGTTGTTCCGTTAGTACGTGTATAGTGGGGATATTATAAGAATGATGAGTCGACTTAGGAGAGGGAGGACGATATGTGAGCAAAATATATGAAACTCTTCTAGCCAGGTAAGGTTCAAATTCCAATGACGGAATTCCGTTATTAGGGGAAGAAGAATGTAATACCCAGTATTTTTAAAATTAACATAAAATTTGAAGGAAATAAATTGAATCAGTCAATTTAATTAATCATGCTGTGAAGAAATTAATTAATTATTATTTCCTGTTTTGTGAAGTTGACTTTGGATTTTATATAATTTTTGTAGATAATAATTGCATATGTATTGAATAATTGGTATATGATGTGTGACACAATAGAAAAATGTACTTGTTGAACAAAAAATAATTGAGACATGTTATGGAAGGTTTTATGAACTCGTTTTAGGTGTTTTAGACCTTTAGAAATGGTCCCGGGGTATATGTATATGAGCTAAGAGGTTATTAGACTAGTTGAGTTATGTATTTGGGTCCATTTGAGGGTCCAAAATTAAGTCCCAAGGTACAACTCGATAATTGAGCTTAGAATATATTAATTAGGGATTAAGGAAACATACCATCATTAACTAAGAACACTAGCAGACACTTTGGGAAAAGAGATGTGGAAAAAGGGCTAAGGAGGGGGAGAATTCAAGAAAGAGGATACATAACTTACCAATAAAACATAAAGAAATCAAGCAAGAATTTTCTTGCTAACTTTTTTTGTCCAAAATATTTCTTATTTCATCGTGATTTATCCCCTATGTAGAATTTTGGAATATGTTTTGATTTATGGTGATATAATGATGAATTAAATTATGTTTGTAAAGGATATGAATCTAAAAATATGATAGAAAATCCAGAAATTAGGATGCGTATTAATCGTGGGTTGGATGTGTGTCCATCCCCGATCCTCGCTGCGCTTGGGCGAGCGCGCGAAGGGAGAGGATCCTTCGGGTCCCGCGCATCCCTCTCGGGAGCGCTTCGGCCGGCGTCATTTTGAGATGAGGTGTAAAGATGTAGAGAGATTCAGAGTCGCCAGTCTATTTTACTCAAAACAGACAAAAGAAAAAGGGGAAGCCATCCCGAAGGATGTCATCCAAAGACATACTGGTGCATGCGAAATCAAAATGATTCGAGAAGGGTTCGGAGGCTTAGTTACTAAATGGGAAGGTGTTAGGAACCCATTTTGCCCTTTTGGTCTCTCATGGATATTTGCTATTTTCCTTTATATTCCCCCCCCCCCCCCCCCCCCGTGATATGTGTGCATGTGTATATATATAATGCAGGTAGGAATCCTCGACCTGTATCATGGAAAAGATAAAGTGAGTCATCTGTAGGAAGATATAAGAATAATATTAGAAAAGTAAGATTTACGCGATTACCCCTACGTTGATCGTTATAATGGAACGACAACGCATATGGAGCAATACGTCACTAAGGGCAAGTATATAGAATATAAGAAGATTACATTTATAGAAAATAGGAAAATAACAGAAAAAATGAGAAAAAAGACTCGAGTCTCGGGTTTTACCCCGAGATGCCTACGTAGCCTATAAATGCATCAAAGTCCACGTAGTTCGCATACAAAATGAGGGGTGGGGTTTATCCCATAAATCCAAATGGGGGATTGTAACAACCCTCACTTTTGATAGCCTATTTTATATTTATTTACTATGTGTAGTAATTAATTATAAAATGATGGATGTTGAGTAAATATTAATTTAATATGAAAAAGGTTAATACTTACTGAAATGTTGTATGATTACCTAATGAGAAGGTAAAAATATCCATGTGGTGATTTATGGTGTCATAAGATATAAAATGACATTTTGGTTTAATGAGAAACCGGAACTTAAAATGAGTTATAAAATTTCCAAATGATAATTTCGAGGGTGTAGTTAGTCCCGGTAGGTGCGAGACGGTCAAAATAAGTGCCATATTGTATTTTGGCATTTCGGGCAATTTTGACTGGTTATAGCTTAAATGTGTAGTGCGTATCATTTTATCGCGTATTAATCATTAAAGTTGGACATTTTAGACTAATGGTCCGATTTAGTCTTGCTAACCTCATTATTTTCCTCATTTTCTCTTAACACACAATTGTTAACCTAGTGTAATACCCCGTACTTTTGGCTATATTTATTTTTGGGATTTAATTAATTAAATGTGAATTAATTGGGAATTAATCCGGATAAAATACTAGCGAGATGTGAGTTGGTATTTGACTATATTGAGCATATATGATGTTATATGAATATAGAATTATGAAATTTGTCGTGAGATTTATATACGGCAATTTGGTCATTTTATTGGGACACGTGTGACAGTCGCGTCGGGATATAATTATTTTATTTATAAAAGTGAATTTAAATTCTATTAACCGTATGGTCGTTTCGAGTGCGCCAACGCATCCGGAAGGGTCGAGATAGTCGGAAAACACTAGCCGGGGGTTTAGTTTGGGTCCCGGGGTATTTTTAGGCCATACCGGCAACATTAAGGGTATTTTAGTAATTTTATATTTTTGGAGAATTAAAAATGACGAAAATTTAGAGTTTTAATCTGATTGGGAATTGACCCACTAAGCCACTAACCAACCCATATTAACCCAATAAGCTACGGGAGTTATCAATTTAGGTTTCCAACTTTCCCAAAGAAAACCCTAGCCACCATAGCCACCTTTGGAGAAGAAAGCTTGGAGAGGGAGAGATAGAGAAGGAATTCTGCAGAAAATCTTTACAAAAATCAACACCAAATTCAGAGACAATCAAGGCAAGTGATTTAATTACATTTAAATTCAGAGAATGTCCTTTCCATGTTAGAAAATTGATGAATTCCAATTGTTCTTGAAAAATGAATGAAAACCCATGTTAATTGGATTTAGAACTTGAATATTGAGGATAAATTGCATGTAGAACCATATAGAGATCATTATTCTGGTATTAGTATACGTGGGATGTAACAAAAACGGATCTAGAATGGAAAAATTGATGATTACAAATTCTAGGGTTTATGTTCTTGAATAATTGGGGAAAAAGTATAGAGATTTGTATATTGATTGATGTTAGGATGATTTAATCCTTTAAAACGTGTTAGGAGGTGACTATAATATGTTTAGGATTGATTAGAGACCTTAAAACAATCATTGGGACTAATTTTAAAGGAGATTTGAGGAGAAAAATTGATGAAAAACGAAGAAGAAAAAATCTGGGCTCGAACTGGTCGTTCGTTAGAAGAGCCTCCCCAGGTCGTTCGAACGAGCCTCGTTCGAATGAGCTTCTAACAAGTTGACCAGTCGCTTCTACCGAAAAGGAATTTCGTTCGATACTCGTTCGAACGAGATCTCGTTAGAAGGTACAGTTCGTTCGAACGAATTGGATCTCGTTCGAACAGTCTCGTTCGAACGAGACTTCTAACGAGCTGACAGTTGGATCTCGTTCGAACAGCCTCGTTCGAACGAGACTTCTAACGAGCTGACAGTTTGGGTCTTTTTGGCCTGTTTTGATTTTGGGAGTCCCGTAAACTTGTTCGAGGGTAGAGTTAACATTCCTTTGATGATGTATTGATAGATCTGGGACTTTTGGGTTATTATGAGGAGTAAATTATATACGAGGGATTTAAATAATTGACCCGTTTGGGTGGAGACGTGAGTGTCTACTACGACGTGAGAATAGATTATGGCGCGTATGATTATAAACCGGAAATCGTATAAAGTGTGTAAATTATAGATTGGTACGAGAATGAGAATAGTACTACAATTAAATTACGAGATTTCTAATACGTGTGTCTACTTAGTATTGGTATATAAATTGTGTGTATGACATACCTACCATACTTGCTATCACGGGAGGTTTGCGTTCGCTTAGGGACCTCTAATCCTTGTGTTGGCCGGATTTAGACTGGTTACCTTGATGAACATAGGTCATAAAAAGACTTACTGGGATATTAATAAGTCCGCTGATCGTGGGAGCGTAGGTATGTGCGTGACCCATGTGATGTGACTGTGTTCACCTCCATTATTTGTGATGTTGTTATCTGTGAACTATTCCTGAGAGATTCGGAATATGTGATCCTTATGTACGTGATGTACCGGGATAGATAGCAGAGTATGTGTGCACCACAGCTTAGTTCTCGAGGTGCTTGTATTGTATATTTATGATGTGAATAATATACACTTAATTAATGGAAACCTTCATGTTAATGTTGTGAAAATAATTACGGTACTGTTTCGAGAAAAACATAACGGGTTAGCTGATAGTGAAATATATTGCATGTTGAGCATCTGAGTTTACGTTAAACCCCTATTTAATTACGAGCGTTATTATGTTAATAGAACCGAGTAATAAGGGTAGGACCTATGACAGTCTAGCTAGATATAATGTCACTTAGCTAGTGGGTTGTGTCGTTGTAGATGGGTACTTACGTTAGGAGTGCACAATTAGACGAGAGGTGAGAATAGCATGTGAGTGCACGTCCTAACATGTACTTTGCATTTAATGTTTTAAATGTTTTAAAGAACTTGCAGGTTTTTAAAATATCTCAACATTCGGGCTCTGACCCGTTTACTTTCAAATCTATTTCTTTGTAAAACCATTTTTTAGGTGCCCAGCCACAAGGACACCATGCATAGGATACTCATTCGGGTGACGAGCTGTAGCTGTTTGTGGAAGCTACAGGGATTTGCTTGTAGACGTTTCTATCACTTGGATTCCAGATTCATTATCTATCAGTTGTAGGGCATGTTGCCCATTTCTATTAGAGACATCTTTCCATTACAGTTTTTCAGACTTTGGCATGTATTGTGTTAGTATTCGGTTTACTTATTTCAGTTGTGGGATTGTAGTGAGGAGTTTTTCCTCCAGACTTTATTTACATTATGTGATGGTTATTCTATTTACTTCTTTATGGTGAATGGTGTCATTATTCTTCATTATACTTGTTGCATGTTAATCAGACTTAAATTAAAATTTGGCACTTACTTTTTAAATACTAGGTGGTTAGTAATCATTAAAATGTTTTCGACGGTGATGCTATTAACTGGACCAACTGGGCATTTTGATTTAATTTAATAAAGGAGTAGCTACCCGGTATTTAATTAGTCGGGGTGTCACAGGTGGTATCAGAGCATCAGGTTCTAGTGTCCTTTAGGATCTGACCGCTTATTATGTTTCCGCTAAGTTTCTTTGATATAGAGCCCTATATTTTAGGACTGTTGTATTCTTTTTGTGTATGATTCGTTCTTCAGCTATTTTAAGTTTATAAATAGTGAACTTATAAACTTTGATATTATTTCAGATGCCTCCACGATGTACACGACGAGTTCCCAGGGATGCAACGCCCGAACCCTAGTCCGCTCCAGTTCAGGGCATGATGAACGCTGCTGAGGTTCCAGCTATAGTAGACCAAGCGGTAAATGCCGCAATTGTCGTTGTTCAGAAGGCACCACCTCAGGCGCCGGTTGCCGCGCCAGTACAGGCAAATGCATTCTCGTCTGCTTGGGAGCGTTTACGTGACGCTTTTCAGAAAGCGCATTCGCCAGAGTTTGCAGGTAGCTCAGATGTGGTAGTCTCGAGCCAGTGGAGGAAGGATATGCAGAGGCACTTAAGGATGTACTAGTGCACGGATGTTCAGAAGCAGGTGCTAGCTACTTTCAAGCTAGTTGGATCTGCACTGCAGTGGTGGGAGTCTATTACCACCATGGAGGAGAGGGATACTCTCACTATTCAGGACTTCTGGGTGTGGTTTGGCCGCAAGTACTTTCCGTCAGCTATTCACACGGAAATGAGGAGGAAATTGATGAGTCTGAAGCAGGAAGGTAAGACAATGGTTGAGTATGAGGCCGAGTTCACAAATCTGTTGAATATCATTCCGGATGAGATACCGACAGAGAAGAAGAAGATTGAGAAATTCACCGACGGGTTGACTTGGAGGATCCGTCAGCATCTGTTAGGGAACCTTTTATTGTCCACGTATTCTGATGTGGTTAACGCTGCTTTGATACACTTCGAGGACCACCGCTTTCATATGGCTGAGTGCAAGAGGTCGGGAGAGTCTAGCCATCAGGGCAGGACTGGAGGACATGGTGCCGGTGGGGCACAATTTGTTCAGGGGCAGAGACAGGGTGAGCAGGGTTCGCAGCAGGGGGATCAGAAGAGGTTCCGATCAGGGAACTACAGACAGGGATAGGGAGGTTTCCGTCAGGGCCATCAGGGTCCAAACGGCCATCAGGGCCAACAGGGGCAGAATGGGCAGCAGTTTCACCATGGCCAGCAGGGCCAAGGGAGGAACGGTAACGGCCACCAGGGCCGGGGACAGCAGGGGCAGAGAGGAGGGAACTTCCCAGGGAAGTGTTTTGTTTGTGGCAATACTCTCTATAAACGACAGGATTGTCCTGATAGGGGCAGGTCCCCACAGCAGAAGCAGCAGGGTGCTCGCCATGAGCCATAGAGGACTAAGTTTCCCGCCGCTCTCCCCGCACCGCCACAGATGGCAGCATTGCCACCCATTCCAGTAGTCCTAACTCAGCAGGGGAAGCTACAGTATGGACGTGTCTACAACGTCCACCAGGCTGCAGTTCCACAGGCACCGCCCGCGATCGAGGGTACGTTTCCTATCCATGGCACTATGGGTCGGTTATTATTTGATATGGGGGCTACACATTGTTTTATAGCTACACATTTCGCGAAGGATTTAGGATTGTTAGCTACGGCAGAGAGCACAGTGACGTGTGTCTACTCACCATTGGGGAGTGGGTCACTTATATTCTTTATATGCCGGGGAGTGGGAGTAGGGATTGGTAGTCTGGTATTACCTACAGATATGTTGGTATTAGATATGCATGTTCACGATGTGATTATCGGTATGGATTGGCTCGTAGCTTATAGGGCCATGATTGATTGCTTCAGCGGGAGCATTATTTTTGCCATTCTGGGGCAGGAGATGTTTGTAGTGGCGATGCCTCGCCCAGAGGGAGGCTCGACCGCTCATTTGTATTACTTAGAGGAGGATACCTCTGAGGAGGTTGTGATTCCTTTAGATTCGATCCCAGTTGTCAGGGAGTATTCGGATGTGTTTCAGGAGATACCAGGCCTACCCCCAGTCGAGAGATAGACTTTGTTATAGACCTATTGCCAGATACGAGGCCTAGAGCACGTGCACCGTACCATATGGCTCCGGCAGAGATGCAAGAGCTACGAGATCAGATAGAGCAGCTGTTAGGTCAGGGCTTTATTCGCAGGAGTACCTCACCTTGGGGCGCTCCAGTTTTGTTTGTGAAGAAGAGGGATGGTTCACTGAGATTGTGTGTGGACTACCGAGAGTTGAATAAGGTCACGATACGGAATAAGTATCCGTTGCCTCGAATCGATGACTTATTCGACCAGTTGAGAGGATCTTCTTTCTTCTTAAAGATTGATTTGAGATCAGGATACCATCAGTTACGTATCAAGGAGGAGGATGTCTCGAAGACTGCGTTCTTATCGAGATATGGTTCTTACGAGTTTCGAGTTATGCCTTTTGGTTTGACCAATGCTCCAGCTGTGTTTATGGACTTGATGAACAGAGTGTTCAATGATTTCCTAGATCAGTTTGTCATTGCCTTCATTGATGATATTCTGGTCTACTCCCAGACAGAGGAGGACCACGCCGAGCATTTGAGGCGAGTTTTGCAGACACTCTGTCAGAACGAGTTGTATGAAACATATGATAAGTGCGGGTTTTGGCTGAAGGAGGTCCAGTTTTTGGGACACATTATTTCCGACCGGGAGATATCTGTTGATCCGGGGAAAGTATCCGCGGTGAGGGAGTGGGGACAGCCCACGACACCGACTGAAATTCGTAGTTTCTTGGGCCTAGAAGGATACTACAGGAGGTTCATTCGGGGATTTTCGAAGATAGCGGGTCCTTTGACACATCTGACTCGTAAGGGTGTGCCATTCATTTGGAGTGATGCCTGTCAGTTGGCATTCGATGAATTGAAGGACAAATTGACCTCAGCACTTGTGTTAGCATTGCCGAAATCGGGAGTTGAGTATTTGGTTTACACTGACGCGTCTTTGCAAGGACTTGGAGGTGTATTGCAGAAGGAGAGACAGGCCATAGCTTATGCTTCCCGTAAGCTTAAGACTCATGAGAATAATTACCCCATGCATGATATGGAGTTGGCGACAGTGGTATTTGCCCTACGGATTTGGAGGCACTATCTTTTGGGGGAGAAGTTCTAATTGTTTATGGACCACAAGTCCCTACAGTACCTGTTCACGCAGAAGGAGTTGAATATGCGATAGCGTAGGTGGCTTGAGTTTGTAAAAGACTACCAGTTCGATATCCATTATCACCCAGCTAAGGCTAACGTGGTGGCCGACGCGTTGAGCCGTAGGCCAGCAGATGAGGTGGCAGAGGTGTGGAAGGCAAAGTGGATGGAATTGGGACACCAAGATGCAGTGGCCCGATCTTTCATGTCTGTGATGACCGTTACACCGCAGATTGTCACGAAGGTACTATGGGCACAGGCTAATGACTCGTTCTGTTAGGAGCAGATAGTTCGATTACTAGCAGCGGGAGCCGAGTCCTATACCGTCAGGTCAGACAGGGGATTACGCTTCAATGGGAGATTGGTAGTTCCGGAAGGGGAGGAATTGCGACACGATGTGATGGCAGAGTCACACGGCTCACGGTTCGCGGTACATCCCGGAGGGGAAAAAATGTACCAAGATATGAGACGCCAGTATTGGTGGAGCGGTATAAAGAGAGATATCACTGAGGTTGTTTCGAAATACGCCTCTTGTTAGCTTGTAAAAGTGGATCATCAAGTACCGGCATGATTGCTATAGCCATTGGAGGTCCCGGTGTGGATGTGGGAGAGCATATCCATGGACTTTATCACGGGGTTGCCTACGTCGCAGAGGGGTCATGACTCCGTTTGGGAAATTATGGACAGGTTGTCCAAAGTCGCTCACTTTTTACCCGTAAGGACTGACTACACTACGGGATAGTATTCCCAGCTCTTCATTTCAGAGGTTGTGAGACTTCACGGTGTGCCCCTAAATATCGTGTCGGACAGAGACAAGATATTTGTTTCGAGGTTTTGGGAGAGTTTCCAGGAGGCAATGGGCACGGAATTGTGGTTGAGTACAGCTTATCATCCGCAGATCGATGGGCAGACCGAGCGCACAAATTAGATGTTGGAGGACATGCTACGCATGTGCATTATTGACTTTGGAGGTGGATGGGAGCAATACCTTCCAGTGGTAGAGTTTGCTTATAAAAACTTCTATCAGTTCACTATTGGCATGGCTCCGTTTGAGGCATTGTACGGTAGGCCTTGTCGTTCCCCAGCATGTTGGTTAGAAGTGGGAGACAACAAACTACTTGGGTCGAAAGTGATTCAGGATACTTCGGCAAGGATTGAGTTAATTCGGAGTCGCATTCGGGTAGCTCAAGACCGGTAGAAGAGTTATGCTGATGCGAAGAGATTTTTCAGAGAGTTTCAAGTGGGAGACCAGGTTTTTCTCAGAGTATCTCCTATGAAGGGGATTATGCATTTCGGGAAGAAGGGGAAGTTCGCACCAAGGTATGTGGGGCCGTTTCCTATTATTGAGCGGATCGGACCGGTTGCGTATAGACTTGGGTTACCGGAGCATTTGCATCGGATTCACGATGTGTTTCATATTTCCTCGCTAAGGAAATACCTTAGAGATAATTTGGCTCATTCTCACATTGCTGTGGAGGACATCGATCTCCAGCCAGATAGCTCCTACGAGGAGGGGCCGATTGCTATTTTGGACCGAAGCGAGAGGAAACTGCGGTCAAAGATAGTCCCGTTAGTGCGTGTTCAGTGGCGACATCACAATGTCGAGGAGTCCACATGGGAGCGCGAGGATGAGATGCGCGAACGTTATCCAGAGTTATTTTTAGCAGGTACTTTCTAGTTTTGATTTTCGGGACGAAATTCAGTTATTAGGGGGGAGTATGTAATACCCCGTACTTTTGGCTATATTTATTTTTGGGATTTAATTAATTAAATGTGAATTAATTGGGAATTAATTCGGATAAAATACTAGCGAGATGTGAGTTGGTATTTGACTATATTGAGCATATATGATGTTATATGAATATAGAATTATGAAATTTGTCGTGAGATTTATATACGGCAATTTGGTCATTTTATTGGGATGCGTGTGACAGTCGCGTCGGGATATAATTTTTTTATTTATAAAAGTGAATTTAAATTCTATTAACTGTATGGTCGTTTCGAGTGCGCCAACGCGTCCGTAAGGGTCGAGATAGTCGGAAAACACTAGCCGGGGGTTTAGTTTGGGTCCCAGGATATTTTTAGGCCATACCAGAAACATAAAGGGTATTTTAGTAATTTTATATTTTTGGAGAATTAAAAATGACGAAAATTTAGAGTTTTAATCTGATTGGGAATTGACCTACTAAGCCACTAACCAACCCATATTAACCCAATAAGCTACGGGAGTTATCAATTTAGGTTTCCAACTTTCCCAAAGAAAACCCTAGCCACCATAGCCACCTTTGGAGAAGAAAGCTTGGAGAGGGAGAGATAGAGAAGGAATTCTGCAGAAAATCTTTACAAAAATCAACACCAAATTCAGAGACAATCAAGGCAAGTGATTTAATTACATTTAAATTCAAAGAATGTCTTTTCCATGTTAGAAAATTGAATAATTCCAATAGTTCTTGAAAGATGAATGAAAACCCATGTTAATTGGCTTTAGAACTTGAATATTGAGGATAAATTGCATGTAGAACCATATAGAGATGATTATTCTGGTATTAGTATACGTGGGCTGTAACAAAAACGGATATAGAATGGACAAATTGATGATTACAAATTCTAGGGTTTATATTCTTGAATAATTGGGGAAAAAGTATAGAGATTTGTATATTGATTGATGCTAGGATGATTTAATCCTTTAAAATGTGTTTGGAGGTGACTATAATATGTTTAGGATTAATTAGAGACCTTAAAACAATCATTGGGACTAATTTTAGAGGAGATTTGAGGAGAAAAATTGATGAAAAATGAAGAAGGAAAAATCTGAGCTCGAACTGGTCGTTCGTTAGAAGAGCCTCCCCAGGTCGTTCGAACGAGGCTCGTTCGAACGACCTTCTAACGAGTTGACCAGTCGCTTCTAACGAAAAGGAATTTCGTTCGATACTCGTTCGAACGAGATCTCGTTAGAAGGTACAGTTCGTTCGAATGAACTGGATCTCGTTCGAACAGTCTCGTTCGAACGAGACTTCTAACGAGCTGACAGTTGGATCTCGTTCGAACAGCCTCGTTCGAACGAGACTTCTAACGAGCTGACAGTTTGGGCCTTTTTGGCCTGTTTTGATTTTGGGAGTCCCGTAAACTTGTTCGAGGGTAGAGTTAACATTCCTTTGATGATGTATTGATAGATTTGGGACTTTTGGGTTATTATGAGGAGTAAATTATATACGAGGGATTTAAATCAATGATCCGTTTGGGTTTAGACGTGAGTGTCTACTATGACATGAGAATAGATTATGGCGCGTATGATTATAAACCAGAAATCGTATAAAGTGTGTAAATTATAGATTGGTACGAGAATGAGAATAGTACTACAATTAAATTACGAGATTTCTAATACGTGTGTCTACTTAGTATTGGTATATAAATTGTGTGTATGACATACCTACCATACTTGCTATCATGGGAGGTTTGCGTTCGCTTAGGGACCTCTAATCCTTGTGTTGCCCGGATTTAGACTGGTTACCTTGATGAACATAGGTCATAAAAAGACTTACTGGGATATTAATAAGTCCGCTGATCGTGGGAGCGTAGGTATGTGCGTGACCCATGTGATGTGACTATGTTCGCCTCCATTATTTGTGATGTTGTTATCTGTGAACTATTCCTGAGAGATTCGGAATATGTGATCATTATGTACGTGATGTACCGGGATAGATAGCAGAGTATGTGTGCACCGCAGCTTAGTTCTCGAGGTGCTTGTATTGTATATTTATGATGTGAATAATATACACTTAATTAATGGAAACCTTCATGTTAATGTTGTGAAAATAATTACGGTACTGTTTCGAGAAAAACATAACGGGTTAGCTGATAGTGAAATATATTGCATGTTGAGGATCTGAGTTTACGTTAAACCCCTATTTAATTACGAGCGTTATTATGTTAATAGAACCGAGTAATAAGGGTAGGACCTATGACAGTCTAGCTAGATATAATGTCACTTAGCTAGTGGGTTGTGTCGTTGTAGATGGGTACTTACGTTAGGAGTGCACAGTTAGACGAGAGGTGAGAATAGCATGTGAGTGCACGTCCTAACATGTACTTTGCATTTAATGTTTTAAATGTTTTAAAGCACTTACAGGTTTTTAAAATATCTCAACATTCGGGCTCTGACCCGTTTGCTTTCAAATCTATTTTTTTTGTAAAACCATTTTTTAGGTGCCCAGCCACAAGGACACCATGCATAGGATACTCATTCGGGTGACGAGCTGTAGCTGTTTGTGGAAGCTACAGGGATTTTCTTGTAGGCGCTTCTATCACTTGGATTCCAGATTCATTATATATCAGTTGTAGGGCATGTTGCCCATTTCTATTAGAGACATCTTTCCATTACAGTTTTTCAGACTTTGGCATGTATTGTGTTAGTATTCGATTTACTTATTTCAGTTGTGGGATTGTAGTGAGGAGTTTTTCCTCCAGACTTTATTTACATTATGTGATGGTTATTCTATTTACTTCTTTATGGTGAATGGTGTCATTATTCTTCATTATACTTGTTGCATGTTAATCAGACTTAAATTAAAATTTGGCACTTACTTTTTAAATACTAGGTGGTTAGTAATCATTAAAATGTTTTCGACAGTGATGCTATTAACTGGACCAACTGGGCATTTTGATTTAATTTAATAAAGGAGTAGCTAACCGATATTTAATTAGTCGGGGTGTCACACCTAGAGAGAGAAAGGAGAAGGAAGAGAGCTTTGGAGAAAAGAGAGATTGGAGCTTGGATCTTGCTTGCATCTTCCTCAAATTTGATTTTTCTACATCAAGGCAAGTTATCTACTTGCTATTATATGATTCAAGGAGAATAATTTGTTGTGATAGTTATGAATTTGTTGTGTTTAATCATTTTAGGGTTTTGTTGGATTTATGGGTATTAACCCTTGGAAATTGATTTGGATGATTAATATTGTAAATGATGGTAATTAGACATATTTGTGGTGTATTAGTTCCATTAAATGATATGGGCTTTGGTTGTTGGAAGAAGAAATTGGGAGGCTAGGTCTGCTATGACCGGTCGACCGCTGTTATCAGACCGGTCGACCGGCCCTGCCGAAGGAAGCTTTCTACTTTTCTTCTTAGGAAAAAACTTGAGATGCAATCGACCGCGGTCTTGGGACCGGTCGATCGGTCCCCTGTTTTCTTCCCAAAATTTTACTTTTTCTTTTAAATATTTTGTTTTCATAGGGCCTTAGGAACCTTCTTGAATGAACTAAACTTTCGCTTTTAGAGTCCTAGTTGAGTCTGGTTGTCACCCTAGAGTGGAATGGATTTCACTTGGGGTTAAGTCCTAAAGGGGGGGGGGTGTTCCAAAGTGATGTTTAGGCATCACTCTTTTGGTTACTTCTGAATAGGAGAATAGGGGTCGTAGGCCCATGTTTGGAGACTTAAGGGCTTATCAAAATTTTATGAACTTTGGGAACTTGTAGGATCATAATGATCATTTGGAGATTTAGTCGGGACTTGTAATTTGAGGAATATTAATGACGATATTCAAGGGGAATTAGGTTCAACAAAAATGAACCCAGTTGTTTAATGATGATAGGTTCGAATAAAAAGAACCAAACACATGGATATTTGAAATGGAATTTGGTAATGGTAATTGAAAATGAAAATGAGATTAAAATGGTAAATGTTAATTTACTTAAACACACCTCTCTAAATGACATCATTGTAACACCCCGTATTTTTGTGCATTTATTATTTAATTAATTCAGGATTTTAAATTACTAGTGTGTTGTAATTTTAATTGAATTAATTATGACAATATAATTATTTAAATATTAATCGGGAAGTGAATGGTTAATGTTTAGGAAAATTTATTTACTAACTGAATAGTAGTAATTTAATTCGGTCATTTTGGGTATTAATGACGGGGTATACACTTATCTCAACCGGGAGTCGGTATAGACTAAATGGGGTGTGAAATAAGGATTTTTATAAATTAATTCGGATGTCAATTCTGAGGGCGCGGTTGAGTCCGGATGGGTCGAGATAGTCAGAAAAGAGTACCCGGGGGTAGTAATTGGGTCTCGGGGTATTTTTGGGCATGGTCGGGCCCACACGGGGTGAGTTGGGCCACTTTAATTAAGTCCATTAGACTAAAAACGGGATTAAGGGTTTTTAACCTAATTGGTAGATTAAGGGATGGCAGCCAACATAACTCTAAACCTAGGGTTTGAGAGGATATTTGGGGGAAAGCAAATCAAGAACAAATTGGAGGTTATTGGAGCCAAATTAAGGGACATCAACAACGGATCAGACACTACGAACACTTACAGGCAAGTGGTTAACTGTTTTTACTCCTAAATTGTGATATCCAATTCATATTTTAGTGATGTGTAACTAAAATTTATTTTGGGGATAAATGGGTACAAAATGGGGTTTTGTTAATGGAATCTTTATGAGTTCTTGGATGAAGAACATGAATCTTGAATGACTTAGGGTTTATCTGATGAACACAAGAGGTCAATCTGCCAGAATTTTTGATACAACTTTAAACCTATGCCATTTGAGTTGTACTTCGAATTAGAGTGTGAACCATACATGCCTGGAAAGGTATTTCTCTTAGCTATCCAATGAACTTGGAATCAGATCAATAGGAGTTCTATAGAGGGAGTAATAGACCTTTTACTAGAGGGTGTTTGATCTGTCAACATAGTAATCTGCCAGACTTTTAACGTGACTTTAAACGTTTGCGATTTGAATTTTACTTCGCATTAGAGTGTGAGACATACATTACTGGAAAGGTATTTCTCTTAGGTATCCAATGAACTTGGAATCAAGTCAATCGGAGTTATGTAGAGGGAGAAATCGAAATTTTACTAGAGGGTGTTTAATCTGTCAGAAAATTTGAGATTTTTCTTTTTAAGCCTCAAATGTCTAAAATTTTATCAGGGAAGTGTTTGGGACCTTGATGAAAAATATTGATGGAATAATAATATGGAATTAGGTCAATGATTGAGTGTTGGACTTTAATTTTGTGAGAGAGTTAAAGTGGAGATTCATAGGCTTGATTGTGACGTACTCTAATTCGAGATGATAAGAATATAATTACGAAAAAAGCATGAGCGAGCTTAAATTCGTTAAGTCAGTGGGTTAACAAGGGTAACTACTGAATTGATATAACAAGGGGTAACTAGGACCCTTAAAGTTGTGTGAATACTTGAATTAATACGAAAGTGAGATAAATTCGTAAAGCAAACAAGTACGGTGAATATTAGAGAGAAATATATTACATACAAGTATAAAGAATTGGGTTGTGTAAATACCTACTGTTTTATAGGATTACTTGGGTTGTGAATGCATATTGTGTGTTTCCTTATGATAGGAACAAAGACTCGGCAAATATTAAGTTTCGGGCTAAGTAAGTGAGTCCGGAAATAATGGTTGGGTGACACCAAGTTATTAAATTAATATGGGTATTAATTAATTTAATTAGAGTCGGTTGGTAGACTCGGGTAGGATTAAATTAATATGTGGGTTGATTAATTTAATTAGAGTCGGGTTGTAGACTCGGGTAGGATTAAATTAATATGGGTGTTAATTAATTTAATTAGAGTCGGTTTGTAGACTCGGGTAGAATTAAATTAATATGTGTGTTAATTAATTTAAGGAGACTCGGACCATAGACTCGGGGAAAGTATTATATTAATTAAGGTGTGAATTAATTATATTAGAGTCGGACCATAGACTCGGGAAGAGGAAAAGTTATTAAGTGAGAAAATTAATTACATTGAGTCGGGCCACAGACTCAGGAAATTACAGGCAGTGTACGAGATTTTGAGTACACGGTAAAGCCGGGTTTATATTATATATATATACGGTGTCGTGATAGTATATATATATATATATATATATATATATATATATATATGTGTGTGTGTGTGTGTATTTATTTTGCGTGATACTAAATATCAGTGATTAGATATTTATTAAATTTTTATACTCTAATGCTATCAAGGGAGGTTGCGCGATGTGGGTGAATCCCCTAGCTTGAGGAGTAGGGCGAGTATATCTCCAGGTCATAGCGTCCGGTATATATGGGTGAGGGATTTATCTCACTTTCAGGGAAGGAATATGACCGCCTCCATTTCGTTTATATTTTGGTCCAAGTTGGTGAGCGATTCTAACTTGGGGAAAACTAGGTTTTGTGAGCACACCTAGTGAGATAGCATTCTAGAGGGAATCATCCGGTGAGGGTATACTCGGAAGGATGGATACGCGTATGATATATGTGTGGATGTTAGTAAAGGTACGTATAATATGGTAGTAAATATTATATGTAGGTGATAATACAGTGCGTGATGTATTTACCTTATATAACTCGGATTACAGTTATATGTTGTTAATTAATGAGAAATTAATTAAGTTAATTATTTGTGGGAATAATACAGTGTTTGACGTATGTACTTTATATAACTTGTGTCACGGTTATATGTTACTATTTAAGAGGAATTAATTAAGTTTATTGTGAAATAACTTATAATTCAGAAAATCATTATACTCGGGTTAGAGTAGTATGGAAAGGGAAGGTTATACCAAGACTAGTTGGACGGGGTAGTACAACTAGGTGGGGTTAAGATAACCGGTAGGTGTGCACAATAGTGGAGGGGTGAGAATGTCCACAAGGGAGTGCGACACTAACTTAAATATGAAGCGCATTCATGCATTTTAAATTACTGTAGTTAATTCACTTGCTAAATATTTTCAAAAATGTTTTGGGTTCTAACCCTTGCTATAAAACTATTTTCAAAACCTTTTAGGTGTCCAGCCACAGGGACGCCAGGATTGATATTCTATTCCAGGGACACGGAGCTGCGGCATATGTGGATGCTAGCAGGAGTTTGGATTAGACGCATCATTCATTCATTCCTAGAGTAGGAATCTTGTATCAGTTTCAGTTTTATTTGGGGCTTGTAGCCCAGACTTCTTGGTACAGTTTTCAGGTGTAATTTATTCAGGTGTTGAATAATTGTATTTGGATTATTTATTTGGTGGCCGGTGATTTATTCGGCAAGTTGTGTTATTGTTATTCTATTTACTTTCATTCAGTTGTGTGAATGGTTTATACTTTAAATTCCGCATGTACTGTTTTGTTAAATCAAAAAGTTAAAATTGGCACCAGTTTTTGGAATACTAGGTGGTTAGTAAGTTTTAAAAAGTTTTCGACAGTGATGCTAAGAATGATCCAACTGATATTCCTGTTTTAATTTGGTATAGGACTGATCACCCGGTATTTTATTAGGCGGGGTGTCACAGATGGTATCAGAGCATCAGGTTCTAGTGTCCTTAGGATCTGTGCGGCTTTTCACGTTTCTGCTTGACAATCTTTGATATAGAGCCCTATTATAGGATTGTTGTATTCTCATACGTATGCGCATATACGTTCTTCCGCGAAATTTATATTTGAGAGTGAACTCATACCAATTCGGTTCTCATTACAGATGACGCCCAGGAGAGAGCAGCTAGGGCAACAGGGGGAGATGAGGCGAGGGAGGCTCATCAGGAGCAAGAGTTACCGCAGCAACGGTCAGGGATGATTTTGGCAGCTTAGATAACTGAAGTAGTGGCACAGGAAGTTGGAGCAACGGTGGTCACAACGGCAGGGTACTTTCCACGGGATCAGCCACAAGTGTTAGTGGCGTCGGACGTTCAGACTCACGCGGAGTCGTCAGGGTGGAAGCAAGAAAGAGAGGATATTTTAGTGGGAACCCATCAGAATTATGGGGGGGGGGGGGGTTCAGATGTTGTTCTAGCGTGTCAAGGAAGAGAGATATCCAGTGTTACCTACGCATATGAGATTGCAATGAGGTACGGAAGCAAATGCTAACCAGTTTTAGTATAGTGGGAGAAGCACTACAGTGGTGGGAGTCGATCACCACAGTTGAGGAAAGGGACACACTAATTACTGCAGAGTTTTGGGTGCGGTTCGACCGCAAGTATTTTCCTCAGCGGTCGAGACCGAAATGAGGAGAAAATTTTGGGAGGAAACTCAAAGGGAGACCGTTAAGTGACCGATTGCGAGGAAGAATTCACTCGTTGGCAAAATTTTGTACCGGATGAGGTAGGCAAGGATAAGGGAAAGAAGGCAAAGTTTATGGATGGGTTAGTCTGGAGAATCAAACAACATTTAATTGATAATTCCGCATTAGTAGATTATACTGATGTCATTAACGCAACACTCCGGCACTGTCGGGAATATCGCTTACACGTGAAAGGAAGCGGGAGGGGAGTGGGGATTAGCCAGTCGAATGAGGCAGAAAGGAACAATACCATTGGGGTATCCCAGCAGCAAACTGGGGGAGATCAGGGGCAGGATTTCCGATAAGGAAATCATGCCAAACGATCTAGAACTGGAGGCTATCGGCGGGATGGACCGGAATTCCAACAAGGTTGGCATGGAAGGGATCAGTGGAAGGGTGAATGTATTAGAAGGTGTTTAGTTTGAGGGTAAAGCGAGACACATGAAGAGAATTTATCTTAAGCGAGGTAGGGGTCACCTACAGGATGAGGTCCTGGATGTACAGTCACTAAAACAAGTCACGGGTGCATTCGTGCAGGGAGAAGCTCCTCCAGAACCCGAGAACCAGCCGCTGCAGCTGGGGTATAGAGGTAATTATTTTTGCCCTAGGGGCATGGGTATATTTTTGAGTGACAAAGAGGATGTCACGGTATAAGACTTATTTTTTTTACTAGAGTTCGCAGGTGAGTTGAACTTAGTGGGTGCGTTGGCGGTAGCAACCATAGCATGTGGGTAAACTTTTCGTAGGGTAGCGGAGTTCCTTAGTGTTCTTCACGGGAGAGTGGAGGCGTACACTGAGTGATTGGTTGAATTATGCGAGGAATTACTACTTTTGAGAATTATGGGAGTAGGGTTAATAATATTTTCAAAATATCGGATGCATTGCGATGGAATTTAACTATTGTGGATAGTGGAGTTAAATTTTGGTGTTCGCGACACCAGGGTATGGTTGGTACTAGGTATCACCTGAGAGGGCGTATAGCCTATATATATGTGTGGGTATATATGTTGTATTACGTGGTGCAGTAGCACATAGTGAGGTTTTGTGTTCTCACATTTTATCCCGGTAAGTGGGGATGTTTAATGAAGTGAATTAGGGTGGTTGAATTGATTTTCGAGCAAAGAGAGATAGCTCGGGGTCTATTTTGCGCAAGGACTAATGGTAGTAAGGGAGCTGTATTATGTTGTCTTTGGTAGCATAAGGGTAAGCATATATACAATTGTGTTGAGAGATAAGTATTTATGGGGAGATGGTTGGACGTAGCATGGGTTGAGTACCCCGGCAGTAACTATATATGTATATATATATATATATATATATATATATATATATATATATAGGTAATATGTTTACGGGTTCGAAGTTATATTACGGGTTATGACTAGCACAATCGGGTAACTTTCGTGCGGTAGAGCGCGGGGATAGGGTGTATGGGCACCCGGGTTAATTAAGGCAAAATTTTGTGCGGTTAAGCACGGGTATAGGGTGTATGGGCGCCCTGGTAAAGTTAAATGCATACTTGTGTAACGTATGGTTAGAATCGGATGGGATAGATATAGCGGGCTTGGAGGCACTTGTCTAGTGAGTAATATGTGAATACTGGAACACTAGGTTTATCTTAATTTCGAGGACGAAATTCCATTGTAAGGGGGGGAGTATGTAACACCCCGTATTTTTGTGCATTTATTATTTAATTAATTCAGGATTTTAAATTACTAGTGTGTTGTAATTTTAATTGAATTAATTATGACAATATAATTATTTAAATATTAATCGGGAAGTGAATGGTTAATGTTTAGGAAAATTTATTTACTAAGTGAATAGTAGTAATTTAATTACGTCATTTTGGGTATTAATGACGGGGTATACACTTATCTCAACCGGGAGTCGGTATAGACTAAATAGGGTGTGAAATAAGGATTTTTATAAATTAATTCGGATGTCAATTCTGAGAGCGCGGTTGAGTCCGGATGGGTCGAGATAGTCAGAAAAGAGTACCCGGGGGTAGTAATTGGGTCTCGGGGTATTTTTGGGCATGGTCGGGCCCACACGGGGTGAGTTGGGCCACTTTAATTAAGTCCATTAGACTAAAAACGGGATTAAGGGTTTTTAACCTAATTGGTAGATTAAGGGATGGCAGCCAACATAACTCTAAACCTAGGGTTTGAGAGGATATTTGGGGGAAAGCAAATCAAGAACAAATTGGAGGTTATTGGAGCCAAATTAAGGGACATCAACAACGGATCAGACACTACGAACACTTACAGGCAAGTGGTTAACTGTTTTTACTCCTAAATTGTGATATCCAATTCATATTTTAGTGATGTGTAGCTAAAATTTATTTTGGGGATAAATGGGTACAAAATGGGGTTTTGTTAATGGAATCTTTATGAGTTCTTGGATGAAGAACATTAATCTTGAATGACTTAGGGTTTATCTGATGAACACAAGAGGTCAATCTGCCAGAATTTTTGATACAACTTTAAACCTATGCCATTTGAGTTGTACTTCGAATTAGAGTGTGAACCATACATGCCTAGAAAGGTATTTCTCTTAGCTATCCAATGAACTTGGAATCAGATCAATAGGAGTTCTGTAGAGGGAGTAATAGACCTTTTACTAGAGGGTGTTTGATCTGTCAACATAGTAATCTTCCAGACTTTTAACGTGACTTTAAACGTTTGCGATTTGAATTTTACTTCGAATTAGAGTGTGATACATACATTACTGGAAAGGTATTTCTCTTAGGTATCCAATGAACTTGGAATCAGGTCAATCGGAGTTATGTAGAGGGAGAAATCGAAATTTTACTAGAGGGTGTTTAATCTGTCAGAAAATTTGAGATTTTTCTTTTTAAGCCTCAAATGTCTAAAATTTTATCAGGGAAGTGTTTGGGACCTTGATGAAAAATATTGATGGAATAATAATATGGAATTAGGTCAATGATTGAGTGTTGGACTTTAATTTTGTGAGAGAGTTAAAGTGGAGATTCATAGGCTTGATTGTGACGTACTCTAATTCGAGATGATAAGAATATAATTACGAAAAAAGCATGAGCGAGCTTAAATTCGTTAAGTCAGTGGGTTAACAAGGGTAACTACTGAATTGATATAACAAGGGGTAACTAGGACCCTTAAAGTTGTGTGAATACTTGAATTAATACGAAAGTGAGATAAATTCGTAAAGCAAACAAGTACGGTGAATATTAGAGAGAAATATATTACATACAAGTATAAAGAATTCGGTTGTGTAAATACCTACTGTTTTATAGGATTACTTGGGTTGTGAATGCATATTGTGTGTTTCCTTATGATAGGAACAAAGACTCGGCAAATATTAAGTTTCTGGCTAAGTAAGTGAGTCCGGAAATAATGGTTGGGTGACACCAAGTTATTAAATTAATATGGGTATTAATTAATTTAATTAGAGTCGGTTGGTAGACTCGGGTAGGATTAAATTAATATGTGGGTTGATTAATTTAATTAGAGTCGGGTTGTAGACTCGGGTAGGATTAAATTAATATGGGTGTTAATTAATTTAATTAGAGTCGGTTTGTAGACTCGGGTAGAATTAAATTAATATGTGTGTTAATTAATTTAAGGAGACTCGGACCATAGACTCGGGGAAAGTATTATATTAATTAAGGTGTGAATTAATTATATTAGAGTCGGACCATAGACTCGGGAAGAGGAAAAGTTATTAAGTGAGAAAATTAATTACATTGAGTCGGGCCACAGACTCAGGAAATTACAGGCAGTGTACGAGATTTTGAGTACACGGTAAAGCCGGGTTTATATTATATATATATACGGTGTCGTGATAGTATATATATATATATATATATATATATATATATATGTGTGTGTGTGTGTATTTATTTTGCGTGATACTAAATATCAGTGATTAGATATTTATTAAATTTATATACTCTAATGCTATCAAGGGAGGTTGCGCGATGTGGGTGAATCCCCTAGCTTGAGGAGTAGGGCGAGTATATCTCCAGGTCATAGCGTCCGGTATATATGGGTGAGGGATTTATCTCACTTTCAGGGAAGGAATATGACCGCCTCCATTTCGTTTATATTTTGGTCCAAGTTGGTGAGCGATTCTAACTTGGGGAAAACTAGGTTTTGTGAGCACACCTAGTGAGATAGCATTCTAGAGGGAATCATTCGGTGAGGGTATACTCGGAAGGATGGATACGCGTATGATATATGTGTGGATGTTAGTAAAGGTACGTATAATATGGTAGTAAATATTATATGTAGGTGATAATACAGTGCGTGATGTATTTACCTTATATAACTCGGATTACAGTTATATGTTGTTAATTAATGAGAAATTAATTAAGTTAATTATTTGTGGGAATAATACAGTGTTTGACGTATGTACTTTATATAACTTGTGTCACGGTTATATGTTACTATTTAAGAGGAATTAATTAAGTTTATTGTGAAATAACTTATAATTCAGAAAATCATTATACTCGGGTTAGAGTAGTATGGCAAGGGAAGGTTATACCAAGACTAGTTGGACGGGGTAGTACAACTAGGTGGGGTTAAGATAACCGGTAGGTGTGCACAATAGTGGAGGGGTGATAATGTCCACAAGGGAGTGCGACACTAACTTAAATATGAAGCGCATTCATGCATTTTAAATTACTGTAGTTAATTCACTTGCTAAATATTTTCAAAAATGTTTTGGGTTCTAACCCTTGCTATAAAACTATTTTCAAAACCTTTTAGGTGTCCAGCCACAGGGACGCCAGGATTGATATTCTATTCCAGGGACACGGAGCTGCAGCATATGTGGATGCTAGCAGGAGTTTGGATTAGACGCATCATTCATTCATTCATAGAGTAGGAATCTTGTATCAGTTTCAGTTTTATTTGGGGCTTGTAGCCCAGACTTCTCGGTACAGTTTTCAGGTGTAATTTATTCAGGTGTTGAATAATTTTATTTGGATTATTTATTTGGTGGCCGGTGATTTATTCGGCAAGTTGTGTTATTGTTATTCTATTTACTTTCATTCAGTTGTGTGAATGGTTTATACTTTAAATTCCGCATGTACTGTTTTGTTAAATCAAAAAGTTAAAATTGGCACCAGTTTTTGGAATACTAGGTGGTTAGTAAGTTTTAAAAAGTTTTCGACAGTGATGCTAAGGATGATCCAACTGATATTCCTGTTTTAATTTGGTATAGGACTGATCACCCGGTATTTTATTAGGCGGGGTGTCACAATCATAAGGGAAGTTCGCGCGCTTGGTGATGCCCCCTGGCTAATGAATGCAGGGAGGATATAGTCCTAGGCCATATGCGGGGTTTTTATATGTTTTTCTGCGCTGGTTAGGGGATTCCGGGTGTGGTCCTGACTTTCCCGTAGGCATATGGCCGCTTCCCGACGTTGCGTTATGATCCCAGGTTGTCTTGTATAGATAGGCCCGGGAAGATGATGGTCATTTAGGGGCGCGCCCAGTGGGGAAACTCGGAGGGGCGGTCTTAGAATCGTTATATGTATATGAATATAACTTTTCTGCATCAAGTGGGACTTGATGGATATATGCCATAAAGAGCATGATACGTGCCATAAAGATCACGAGAATGAGACTAATGAGATATGTGCCATAAAGTGCACTCGATATTAATGGTATTCCTATTAAGGAATGGAAATATGAAATGGTAAGATAATTAACTATGGAAGTTAATAAATGGTTTTATTCCTATTAAGGAATACAAAAGGAAATGGAAATTTGATAAATGAGGAAAGGTTTTAAATTTAAGTTATTACTTTTCTTTCTTTTATGTAAATGACATTTCATTTCATCATTTAGTTAAATTGTAATGTAAGTTTATCAACCTTATCATTCATGCATAGCTGTTCATTTCTATAAGGCTTTTTATTTTTCTTCTAGTGATTATATAGAACCCGACCCTGACCGGTTTACTTTCCTTGTTGTGTATATGATTGTATCCGCTCAGGTGCTCCCCCGCAAGGATGACAATTTTGATGTTCCCATTCCTTTTCTTTTGACGAGCTGTAAGATTTTGTGGATTATTACAGGACATCGTATTAGATGCTCTCATCTTTGTATTATATATATGATCGGGTCTTTTCATCGGGCGTGTGGCCCAAACTTTTGTACTTGTTTAATGAATGTATTATGTAAAAATATTTAAATTATGGTACTTCGTTGTATGTTGCTATGGATCGACAACTTATTAGGTCTTTTTGTATACATTCGTCTTAGTTGTATTATACATATTCTTATGGAATTCCATTTGCTTATCAGATTTGGGTTGCTTAAATTTAATTTTCTTAACTGGTTTTAAATTTCTAAACTTTTTGGCAACCCGTCTTTTGATTTATTGGGTGGTTTTCCCGTATACTCAGTTTATTTTTATTGATGCTGAGAATGATATCCATCCATGATCCCTGTTACGTTTGAGTATCGGGATGGCCACCCCATATCTCGGATCGCGGGTTGTCACAGGGATCTCTTATTTGTAAGTGTGTGTGTAGAAAAAAGTGTTTTAGTTGTGAGAAAAGTATGAGAATCCCTATTTGGAATTTATGAGCAAACCCTCTTTTTCTTATTTTTTTTAGTTTTATTTCTATGAAAATAAGAGATGTGCAATAATACTAAGTAAAAAAGTATATTAGGATGTGTGAGATGGGATAATAAAAGTGCTAAGTAATAAAATAAGTTATTGAGAGTTTAAGAGAATTTAAGAGAAAGTTGGACCTTCTTGAAGATCTTGAGCTTGATCTTGAATGTTGGAGAGCAACCCTTGCACTTGGATGATTATGGAGAGTTACTGATTCACCAAGTTTGATGAAAAGGATGATGAAAAGTGGAAGTAAGAAAGGGATTTGGAGGTTGAAATCACGCTGCCCTTGAGAGAGGTTTCTGGGATTCGTTGAGAGTGAATTTTATCAGATCTGGGTTGTAAATGAGGTGAAGGCCTCCTTTTATCGGCTCAGGTCACTACCGATTGGCATAGACCTGATCCTGCCTATCGGCACCTGCCGATAGGTGGGGTCTGGAACCTGCCATTTGGCAGTGTGTTTCAGGCCTTTTTGGAAAATCGACTACCGAGGGAAAATCGTTGGTTAGAATCACACATGGGGTGGACCATTGGAAAGGTAATTCTGAGACCTTCGAAAGCCCTTTGGATCGCTCCGGAGGTCAGGAGTTGACTTTGGGTCAAATATAGCTCGGAAGCATTTGTCGGTCCGTTGGATGGGGAATCGTTCGGACGCAAACGGATCGTTCGTCCACAAGTTAAGTCCAAATCGTGCACGGGGCAGACCGTTGGAAAGGTTAGGAGATGTACTTAGACATTCCAAAGAGTTTGACCTGGTTTGGGGAGTTGTCTTTGGTCAACCGGGCCCTGGAAGCGTTTGGTGACCTCTCGGAGTCGAACGAATCGTTCGTCCCCATGGTAAGTCGGAATTGCGCACGGGATGGACCATTGGAAAGGGTATTCAGTTCCCTTCGAAGATTCATTCAGTCTCGATCGAGATGAAGAGTTTGACTTTTTGGTCAAACTGAGCCGAGGAGTGCCCGATGGCTTCTAGGTCAGTACTCGGGACATGACCTTGGTTTGTAGTGATGGAGAGAGGTACTAGGGACCTGAGGAGAGTTAGGGGGTAACATAATGGGGTGTCTACAGGATGATGGGAAATTCACGCTTTAGAACCTTTTTTTAGTTGATATGATTATTCACATGTAGAGGACTATTGGATATGTTACCGATCTAAAAATTATGTTGATTATAACCCTTGTATCATGTTATAATCATAAAGGATTTATATATATAAATTTGATTTGGTATGAACTCCCCAATAGCATGAAATTATGAGAATTTATACTTAAATCCAACCATAAAATACATAATAAATTATCCTAAGTGGGTGAACTAAGTCATGCGGACTTGTTTTAAGGTTTACATAAATGTTTGAGCCTTTGGGATTAAGTTTAAGAGGAAGATTTGAATTTCCATACTTAGAAACTTGTAACAGGTTGAGATTGCTGCCTATGGGGCGAACCGATTCGGCCACTAGCGAAAGATCAGTGGGGATCAAGGTTTAATCTGAGGTACTTTTAGGATTCCATACGAATTGGTGGTACGATGATTGGACATGTGCGTAATTTGTTAAAAATATTTTAGTGACACAAAGATTAAATGGAGAGCTTGTTTAACTAAAAGGTTAAGCTTTTACAAAAATGGAGGAAATTAGTGAATAACTAGATGGTTCATTATTATACGGAATTTTCTTATGGGAAATCACATGGGGAAGTTAGGGCGTAATTATAAAGTAATTACCTATTGTGTGATAAGAATATGGAATTATTTATGTGTATGAGCATACCTATGCTTGTCGGCACATGTGGGCTAGGCGTTGTGTAGGTCATACTTTAGGTACAATGTAGCAACGCCACTTATGAGAGATAGGTGTAGATGTTGAGATCCATGATCACTTCTAGGTATGGGTCGTGCCATGGTGTACTGCGTAAGGACCGACCCAATTGTATGTGTTTTGTGACATTTGAATTGGATAAGAGACTCGAGCAGACTTACCGATAGAACACGAATGAAACGATATTGGTAGAGGCCTTTAGTATCGCATATATATAAGGACATATATAATTTAATAAAATGAATATTTTAAATTTTCTAGTCTAATAATGTAGACTAAAAATCACAGACCCAATACTGCGTAGTATGTATGATGATTGATTACATCACTTTGTGGGTAGTATGACTGGGACGACTTGGGAAGTAGGAATTTGAATGTAGATAATTTTATTTAAGCACGTTAATTATGCTATATGCATTCTTATACTTTTATTAGATTATTTATCCATCATCTGTAATGGGACTTGGGTAGTTATACGTATAATATTTCTCTTAGATGAGGGGTAAGATATATTATATATGTGAGTGACAATCGATCCGAGGAATTCACTTTTAATTACTTGTACTTTTGCACTTTAAATTTCGTAAGTTAATTCTTGCACAGTCTAGGGCGTTAACCCAAAATTATAAATAGTTTCTCCCCCAGGTGCTACTAGATAGGGATAGCAGGACTGTGGACTGATTAGGTGTGTAGTCTCACATCGTGCATCATACTTCATATCATTGATTCTTGACTAGATTGCTTCTCTATTCTAGTTGATTACCGACTTCATATCATTGACTCTGGACTAGATTGCTTCTCTATTTTATTTGATTACCTTTGCGAATATTGTATGGGCATAAGCCCGAAGTCTATTTTATTTCTTGCTAGTTTGTGGAACTTATGAGTATGTTGGTATTTATTCATACTACGTGGATGCTTAATTTTGTTATTGTCTTGAATGTTAATTTAAATTCCATTTTAAACTAAATTGTGTTTTACAAATAAATTTTTATCAGAATATATATTAGAGCAACCTTAAATCTATAAACAAACACATATACACACACTACAACAAATATAGCTTTTAGCGACGAAATATATTCATCTACACCAAATATAGCTTTTAGTGACGAAATATGTTCATCGCTTCATTAGTCGCGATAGGGTGGATGCAGTAGATTATCTGCGAAGAATATGATTTTGTCACTAGAAGTTTAAATTTAATGACGAAAATATTCGTCGCCAAAGGTCATTTCGATTGTCGCGGAAAAAATTCTTAAAATAGTTAAAATCATCCCTACTGAATAAACACTTTTCACTATCGAATAAAAAATCATCGCTACAGAATAAAATTTTGGCATAAATAATCCATTTTTAATATTGTCATAAATAATCAATTTTTAATATAATCTCGTTATAGTTTTTCATTCATTTAAAACCAACTTTTTTAATGAAAGTTTAACAAATAAGTCCGGTTTATATGAGACATTTCCTAAAATGTCTTATCACAATATTTTTTCCTCAATAGATCGTATTTGTAGATATAGTGAATATTCACTACATGTTTATAGATAAGATCTATTGGAAAAAAAAAATTATGAGACCTCATGAAGCAAAAAATAAATATTTGGACCTATTTAATTAGATATATACTAAAGGGGGCTAATTTATAAAAACAAAACTCATTTTATATTTGATATACTGTTCAAAGCATGCCTACAAATCCTCCAAAATGAAAGCACTGTCAACAAACAAAGTAATTAAAAGGAATAACGTAAAACTAGGACGATACGGAAATTTTATGACTACTACTAAGCTCAAACAAATGATTCACTAAAAAAATCTTAAACCTTGAAATTCACATTTCTTCTTCATTGATCTGCGAAGAAAGGGCATTCAAAACCCTCTCTATTTTTAGCGCGTCCTTAAGCTTCAAAGTAACAAAAAAAGAGCGAGAATAACCAGGGGGATCGGGTAGATTATATAGCCTGACAATTGAGCATACGCGGACCGTAGTGGACGTGGAGTGCTATTATTGTAATACGGGAAATAAGGTTCAACTGGTTTAGGAGTGATAATTATTGCCGCTGTTTTCAAAGGGTAGCGGTGGGGAGTGATAATTATTGCCGTTGTTTGGAGGACAATAAGTGGTGGTTGGTGCTGGTGGTTGAGGATATGATGATGGTGGCGGGGGAGATGGTGATGGTTGTGGCGGAGATGGGGATGGAGGTGATGGTGGTGGTGATGGTATATATGTGCATGGGTTGTCATAAGCCTCACACATTATGCATTGGATTTGGTTCTTTGAGACCACTAGTGACAGGTTGGTTGATAATATTATCATCAGAAATATGAGAGTATAGAGTTTCATTTTCCGGGTTGTATTTTTTTTCTCTCCCAAGACAAAAGAAGGGTGAGTTTATAATATCACATACTCATAGTCATATATAAAGAGGCCAAAAGGTTCTCATAGTTGTGAGCCAGGTGTCGGTATGGCTTCTCTCTACCAGGGACGAAACTACCTTGGGGAAGAGGGGGGCCATGGCCCCCTCCAAACTTTTCATTATATTTACTCTACTGCTATACAAATTTGAAGTGGGGAGTGATTAGAGATATCCTTTATCCCAATCTTTCTTATTTCACATAATTTCCTTTAAAACCCCCATTACATTTTAAGTTAAAAACTAAGGCCGCTTCTAACTTTTTTGTTATTTTTCATTCAAAATGTGTTATTGCCTATATCATTATGGCAATATATATTAGGGTCTCTCTCCCCATGTACACACATGTATTGACAATTTCCTTCTTATATTTAGTCTAAATTACTATTTAAGTTTTGATATATTTTCAAATGAATATTTTTCCTTGATTTTGTGTTTTAATTGCATATATAATTTTTTACACCCTAAATCCATTTTAATTGTAGATTTTTTACTTAATTGTAAATTTAAATTTTGACTCACAGTGTTTATTATAATGCATTTATAAATTTCAATGTTAAATAGATTCTAAGTGCAATTTTTTACCACTTTTTTTGTTATCTTTCTCAAAGTTAATGGTCTTATTTTTATCATGGTAAAAGTAAGTTTTAATTTATTTTTGTATATCATGAATTTTTTCTTTTGTTGATGAATATATATTGTGAATTTTTCCCCCATAACTTTTGGGCCCCCCTTAAGATTAAATCCTGGCTTCGTCCCTGCTCTCTACACACATGTTAGTTCCACCCCAAATTCTGCCCAGTTGTCCTAGCTTTCGGCGTCTTTATCTCTTCTTCTTCTCCCATTTCGAATACTTAATATAATGATAAAAGATAAATATTCCCATTATGAGCGTCTCCTCCTCTACCTACGACCTTTCATGTCTCCAAAATGTAACACATTAATTCCCATTCTTTTACAGCATTTGTATTTTTTAGGCCAATTACTCTCATTAATTGTCAAGTGTGATCCATTACTACTTACAGCCCCTTCAGTCTGTCATTTTGCGCTGCCCTGTCACTCCTCAATTGCTGATAACCAAACATTGTTCTCTCTTAGACCACCCAAACGACGGGTCCTCTCTCTCTCTCTCTCTACATTTAAATATTCAATTCATGCCATATAGTCATTCATATATGCTAAAATCCTACAGGAAGGACTTATTTGCCTTGGGTTATCTTGTGTTCCTTAGGGATGATCTCTATTTCACCATTTCTTCAATTAATTCTTTCTTCTTTTTGCTAGATTGCTTGAGAGTGCGGTTAGAACCATCGTAATCACTCGAGACTTGAATTTATTTATTTTTCTAAAACTTAATCCCATATGTTTATTTTTGACTCCCTGTGTTGGGTTTGAAGTTAAACTCCATGCTTTGTTCTTTCTGTAGTCTTTGTTCAATCATGATAATATTGCTCCACCGCACTGGCATAGCTGAATACCTAGCTTTCGAGTTACTCCTTTAAAACTCTCCTTCTCATTTGTTTTAATCTTTCACAACTTTCCCAAATTTACGACGTTTTTGATTTTCCTTCAAAGTTCTATGCAGTCTAAAGAATTTGTGTTTACAGGTACTTGAGTAGGCTAAAAATGTCGTGACGGAATGAACTGTGAAAAATGCACTATATCTGTATGTAAAGAAATTTTCTTATTTTTTGCAGTATACAACTATTTTTGTAGATGTTTAGTAAAGGAAAACTGATTATTAAGTTTTATTGTTACTATTTCTTTTCTATATTTTGGTGAGTTTAATTTTAGTTGCATAATCGGAGTTTAGGATTTCGAGTTTTTTAAGGACTATATCCATGACTTTGCGTATTCATAATGCGTTTTCTCTATTATTTATCTACTCATGTTTCCAAGTAGCCATATTTGTAGTGGGTTGCACACGCCTCAGTATAATATCATATCCAAGATCATCTCCAGACAAATTTTTTTTTGTGTACGTTCTACTAAGATCACTTTAGGTTTTAATAAAAGTGTATTAAATTTTCTATATTATTTTAGTGTTGGAGCCTCTCCAATACTGTTCTTGAAATTCATTATTACGTATATTATGTGGGGTATTTATATTTATTGATTTACTTATGTTACTTATTTTATAGTTCAAGAAGGATCTATCTCAAGTGGATTCTATTTATGGTGATTTAATTCATGGTGTTTGCCCACTGAGACTGATTGTACAGATTGTGACACTCTTACTAATGAACATGAATCATATGTGAAGTCTTCACAGATCAATAGTCCAATTGAAGTTACAGAAATCAACCACTATATAACATGTACTTATACAACAAGTTTTTAAACTCCTTGTGTTGTTGATGTTTCTCCCTTAGAGTAATGTAATAGTGGCTCTATTTTCTTACATTTAGGCATGCAATATTTATATATCTATGTATATATATAAAATATTAGTCCAGAATAGTTTGGAGCTGCCACGTGGATAATGCCTTAATTATCAGTATCACATAGTCATGTTTGCAGCGACTACAAATTGCTTTGAAAGTGGACTCAAAACATCTCTAAATCGCCTCGAGAAATGAATAATCAAAAGCCACCTCAATTATGAGAACTATTCATCTCTCGGTTTGTTAAAACCAAAGAGTCCTTTCTCTCATGTGGTAATTTAGAGATGAATCCGTGGAGCCAGGTCAAAAGCCATCCATTTGTTTAAACATATTCCTTCAGATGTAAACATAAAATGAGGGAAATATCAAAAGTTAGTAAAGTAAGACAAGTGCTCAAGTGGTGTAATTAGCAACTCACCTGATGGAATCGTGCCGTATAAGGGTCCATCCATGCACAATTGTCACTCATATTTTGTAGGTTCCGATTATACTCTTAGAAATATGTGCATTTTTAAAAAATTTGGCCCAATGTAAGTTTGTTTTTTGTGTTTTAAATTTCTAGAACTATTGTAAATGGTAGATTTGCATTGAATAATATTTTTTTGCACCAACTATGTATGTTTTTATTTTTTTTCTTACTGTGGTTAATCTATTGAATAATTTTTTAGGTGTTAGGTTTATTTTTTTATTTTTTTATTTTTTTATCAATTACTCTCGTTTACTAAGTATATCATTTAGTAGGCCTATCATCTTTTTTACTACAATAGTTGCATGAAAAAAAGATTTTTTGTTCCAATAGGTCCTATTTGTAAACATATAGTGAATATTCACTATATGTATAAATAAGACCTATTGGTAAAAAAATGTTATGATTGGACCTATTAGGAAATATTTTATGTAAATAGAACTTATTTGTCAAGCTCCCTTATTTTTCGTGTTTGATTATTATTGAAGAATTTTCCTTATGTTATACACCCTCTGTTTTTCATAATATATCCATTTATTGAAAGATAATATATTTCTTCTGATATATCAGTTTTTTGTCCTACACCCTTTTAAATTTTAAAGATCGTAATTTTTATTTTTAGCTTTATGTGAAGTTGAATTGAAAAAATAAATTAACTTCCATACTTTTTGAATAAAATGTTTGGATACATTCACATATAATTTCTTCAAATATTTAGGAAATAATTAAACTACTTTTATATGACTATATCTTTTCTCATTTCATTCTCCAAATATATTGTATGACAACATAGTAAAATAATAACGAACAAATTATAAATTATTGACCACGCATCGCGTGGCCTGCACGCTAATCAATATAGACTATATAAAACCTGTGGACCCAAATCCTATGAGGATGACATGTGGAATCGACATAAGTGCAAAATTCTTTAAAGATGACATGTGGCATCAACGTAATTGTTTTGGAATTTGTTAAGTTGATAAACTTAAGAGACATTTACAGTTGATTAATTGAGAAGCGTTTTGTATTAAATCAAAATTTCAACAGACGCATCCCATTTCATCCCTGCCTTCAAATCTAAAAAACATCCGAACCTCTTTAGTAATTCAAATGTTTCCCAAAAAAAATGATTCTTTCCTCCTCCATTAATTTCTTTGGTTTTCATTATTTTTTATGGTATTATTTAATATATATACACACGTTAAGAGAAATAGGGGACAGACGAGAGGGGGAGTTTAAGAACTAATGGTATATTCATGGTTTTGTTTGCTATGGATTCACAAGGAAAGGTGAGGAATGCGTGGGTGTGGGGTTGAAAAGAGAGAGCAAATTAATGGAAGCACATTTAATTGGTACTTAATTGTAGATATGGGTGAGTGAGGTACAAATGCATACATGAAAAATGAGTACACATGGAGTCGATGTAAGAATGTTTTTATTTGTAACAAAAAAATGCACTACTTTTGTTTTAATGGGACGAGAGAAGGGTTACCATTAAAAGCCATTTTTTATTGTATCATGGTTTGTTCTCCAAAAATTTAACCCCTAAGGTGGGATCCGTCGATAACACACATTTTTTTAAACATTTAGTTTTCAAAATGTTTATTCGATTAGTGAAATGCTTCAAGGTAAAGAAGGTCACAATCCCGTGTTTTTTATTTTTTTATTCGAGACCGTCAAAGCAAAGTAGCCATTGTACTGAAAAACACCCGAAAGAGTCATCATGGTGAGTTTAAGTTATGTTTTGATTTTAATTGTATCATTAAGTTTTCATTTCAGATTTGGTGTTATGGATTGTTGACTAGATATGATTTAATAGTTTAACCGCAAGACCCGTTTGATTACACTTGTGGTGGATCTGATAATGGTTGGGAACATGAGTAAGTTTTACATCCAACAAATCAATCATTCTTCCAGAATTTCTGAACAATATCTAAATGAGAATTGGGACTTATCATCTTCTCCTGCTATGTAAAATCTGTGGTAATAACTTTGTTACTACAATTTTCTATTAAATCGGCCACGCATCGCGTGACCTTTATGATAGTAATATTATAAAATGCTTTACAGCAATTAAGTTTTCTTCTCATTTAGAGTGCCATGTGGCACACCACCAAAATCTTTAAAGTGGATGAAACACCGATTTTCCTCTCCCATACCAAGCTCTCAATTATTTATCATAGGTTCTTCCACTCCCATTCCACCCCGCTCTCCCTTTGAATCATCCAATAGTAGCCTTTTATTTATTCATGTACTCTATTTTTATGTTAATTCGAGTGGGGTATTTATGAATCGTGTTACTTGTATGGGATCGTGTTTCAGATGAGTTATGATCATGCTGTAGATAAGTTGTGATCGTGTTGTATCATATCGTAGATAAGTATTGGCATGTTGTTTCAAGTCAATGTGATTTGACACACCTACGTATAGCATATAATATGTCTTTGGACCGAATAGTTCGCCAAAGAAAGCTAAACGGATTGTTAAATTATTTGCATGCAGTTTTCACGTTATATCTGTTTTCGAACATTCATGTGTTCTCCTTGTTCCGTTTTGTTTACGATCATATATATATATATATATAATCCTCTTGTGCGGACTAGTCCGCATTTTAAGAGTGCAGACCGGACATGAAATTATCGCCTAAATTATAGGCACACTTTCTCCCTTTTCGAGGCTCACCATCAGATGACACATGTTCGGTCCGCACTTTTAAAATGCGGACTGGTTATAAGCATCCAAAAGTGCACATTTTATACTCTGAATAGACCTATTTTAGTTGCTAATTCTCGGTAATTTGAGTCGTATGCGCGTAGATGTTTAATTTGCATGCTTGATTGCCTTTGCGGAGTTCAAAAGCTTAATTTAAGGTAAATGCGCATCAAAAGGAACTAATTTCCCTTGTCACGTAGCCTAAACCGAGCCCAACCCTTCCCCGAAGCCCGTGTGTGTTCAGTTTGTGACTTTTCAATTTTTTAGATTTTTATTTTATGTCGTTTTATTTTTAAGTTTTATTATTAGAATTTATTTAGAATTTCTAGGTTTTGTTTTCAAGTTTTAAGTTTGTTTTTTATTAGTGTGATTTTATTTTATTTTTTATTTTTATTAGTTTTTAGTTTTTAATTATCTTTATTTTTTATTAGGATTAGTTTTTTTAGGATTTCATTTATTTTTAGTTTTATTATAATTTACGTTTTAGGATTTTAGTTTTAGTTTAATAGATTTTTATTTTTATTTCTTTTTAGTCTTATTTTTTATTTGTGTCTTTATTTTATTTTTAGATTAGGATTTTATTTTAAGATTTTTAATTTTATTAATTTTATTTTTTTAGTTAGTTAGTGTTATTTTTAGGTGTCCAAATTAAACACACACACACACACACACAAACTTACCTACACATTATTCCACAACCAACTCATCCTAACCCACACACACACCATAACCCATACACCCTCACACACTCTATCTATCCCCACTTCAACTTCCCCACTCAACCAACACCCACCATCTTTCACTCTCTCTCCTCTCTCCAAATTCCATTAACATAAACCACACCTTATACCTTCAATTCAACACCTATTAAACCACCACATCCAACAAAGCCCAAATCACACTCAACCACCTTACCCACTCACCCAACACCTCCAGCCAACCCTTCCTCCGACGGTCTGACCAACCCACTGACACACCTCCCTCTAGACACCCACGACCACCTAGCTTGGTCCCAAAACTCCGAACTTGGCCCGGACCTTACTCCAGCGAGATGACCCATCAACCCCGTCGTCGTTCGAACCCCCAATACCGATAACTGTCACCGATGACCCATCGTCGGCCAGCCTTACCCCAATCCAACTCGCCTAGGAACCTACCTGGCAGCAAACCCCCATATCCATACCCGGCAATCGCATGCCCAATTCCTACCATAGACCCATTTCCCATGTTAACCCATTTGATCCACTTCTCCAAACCATTTTTACCTACGAATTCTTCACCTCCCAAATAAAAAGTCAAAAATCAATTCCCACATTTAACCCATGTGTCATTTATGCCTCTTAACCCCTTTTTCCAAAACTACCCCCAACACATTTGACCCAACTTAACCCTCTAAACCAATCTGATTTTAATCCCAATTCCCCCACTTATCACATGTCCCCACACCTCTCAAACCACATGCACACCTTTGCCATGCTCATGTGCTCTCATCCTCCCTTAATTTTACCAGCACCCAATTCACCCCTAGCCTCCATGTGCACCATATAAATTGAAGACTTGGTCCATTTTCAAGTAGCATCTCAAAATTGGTTTTTAATCTTTTGTGTAATAAAATTCTCTCCACCCCTCTATGTTGAGTATTTCCATTTTTAGAAAATATCTCAATATAGAGGTGTGTAGTGAAATTTATCTCTAGGATGAATTCCACCCCACCCTTCTATAATGAATTTTTGCATTTTTAGCAATTATTTCAAAATAGATTGATGTAGTTGAATTCATCCCCTTATGGGAGGTAAATTCTAATCCATTCTTTTATGTTTAGATTTTGCATTTTTAGCAATTATCTCAATATAAAGTAATGATCTGGAATTTATTTCTTTGGATGAGTTCTAATGTACAATTTTATAATGATAGGATTAGAATTTTTATCAATCTCTTTTATTATTTAATGAATTCATCCATTATCTTTTTATTTTATTTTATTTTAGAGTCAATAAATACATTAGTGAGGGATTGTTATTGAGAGTGTGTTAATATAATTGAAGATTCCATTCCAATTCAAGGCTTAAATGGGTTTTATCTATCCCTCTTTAACTTCTCTTGATTTAATCCTCACATGCTTTCTGTTGTCAAATTTCATTTGTTATAAAACTACCGCAAGTGCATGGGCTATTGAAATATATCGAGTGTAAGTACGAGTCGAACCCACAGACATTTCATCAATTTATAAGGTACCGATTTTCCAACTAGACAAATGTGTGTATAAATATGATTTAGAGATAAAAAAATAAAAATAAAAAATAAATGAGTGAACAAATTTTATGTAACAAGTATGGAGATATTACTAGGATTTCGGATCCCTTTACCATTTTTATTAGTTTATGATTAATTAGTCTAACTCGCTATTCCTTTTATAACTCAAAATTGTACCGACTCTCGTCGCGTAAATTTCGAAAGACGAAAATGTGAAAGTGTACATATATATTTTTATATCTCTTTTTTAGATACCAAAAATCCATATTCCCTTAAAAATATCACTCCTAAGCATTAAATGTCAAATATAAGCATGGAGTATCAAACAATTTAACATAAGCATAATCCATCAAATGTAAGTACATAAAATCAAAGGCTGTGAAAAAAGAAATCAATTCTGAAGGTTTAAAATATCACTCTCGTGACTATTTTAAATGAATACAGAATTTATAAAACATTTTCCGAATAAATAGGGAATTGAGCGTATTAAATCAATAAACATGCCCTAAATAATTATGGTAAATTTCATCTCATCCTAGCAATTTAAATTAAAATGACATCATAATTAAAACACAAAACTTGCAAGATGAAATACTAATGGCCATAATAATAATCAACTTGCAAGATTGAAGTTCAAATATTTGAATGTCAATACAATAAAATTCTGCTCCAACTTGCACAAAAAAATTACACCCTAAAAATACCTATCTATACTCTATGTAAAAAAAATGGTGTGTATTTGTCACACACAATGTGTCTCTCACCCCTTACTCTATGTAGTCCCTTTGATATGAGATGCCTTGACATGTTTTAGAGTCCCACGATTGTTTATTTTCTTTTTTTTCCATGGCCGGTGGCTTTAATCCCTGATTTTAGTCGAGATAATTGCAGGTGGCTTTTTTTTTTTAATTTATGGCTTTGGTTTTTTGTTGGAATCTTGAGTTGGTAGGTGGGGTAGAAATCGGATTAGTGGGATTAGTGATAGACAATGGGTTGAAAAACATGTGGATTTTTATTTTATTTGGATTTTGATTTATGTTTGGAATTTGGCAGGTGAGGATTTTGGTTTTCGCCAGAAATGGGTTTCGGGTTTGGCATGGGTGGGCAGGTGGTTCCGGGTTTTGGAGCAGCTCGTCGGAATAGGTCCGGGTTGTGTCGCTGACGAGTTCAACTATTTGGGTTTGCAGGAGATGGGTAAGTGGGTTTTCAGGTTGTTGTGGTTTTGTTTTTTTAGGTTGGTTTATGGTGGTGAGAGGATGAGATGGAGAGGAATTTAATGGGTTTTGGTGGTTTGGGGGGTATAAGTGTAGTATAGGTGTGTTAATGGAGGAGAGAGAGTGTGTTAGGTGGTTAGAGGATAAAGATGATTGTAACAAACCTCGCTTTTGAGGTCCTATTTTATATTTAATTCGCTAGATATAGTAATTAAATATAAAAATGTTGATATGTGGAGTAGGTATTAATTTAAGCAAGAAAATTTAATATCTACTATGATGTTGCATATTCACCGTAAGTATAGGTGAATTTTGCAATGTTATGTTTTTTAATGTCATATGATTTAAAATGACATTTGACTTAAAATGAAACCGGAACCTAAAATGAATTATAAAATTTCCAAATGATAATTTGGATGGTGCAAATAGTTCCGGGAGGTTCGAGATAGTCAAATTATGTGCCATATTATTTTTCGAGGTTCCGGGCACTTTTGACTGGTTGTAACTTTAATGAGTAATTGCGTATTATTTTACCGCGTATTAATCACTTAAAGATGAAAATTTGAACATAAGCCACGATTTATGTCTTGAACAAAGTCACTATTACCCTAATTGAATTGGTAAACCTAGAGAAAGAAAGAGAAGAAGAAACCTTGGGAGAAAGGGACAGATTCAAGCTTGGGTGATTGTTCTTGCATACAACTTCATCAAAATCTGAACTTGCAAGCTTGAGGCAAGTTATCTACTTGCTATTTTATGATTTAAGTAGAGTAATTAGCATTGATAGTTGTGGTTATGTATGGTTTATGGAAGTTAGGTTTTTTATTTGATTTATGGGCTTTAGATCTTTGGAAGTTGAATTGATATGATTTTGAGGTAAATTGTGGTTTGATGATGTATTTATGATCAGTTGGTAGCATTAAAGGATAGGGTTTTGGGTTGGTTGAAGTTGGGTAGAATTTGGAGTCAAAGACTCCATAGACAAAACTTGAAATTTCTGCAGAACCGAATCGATTCGCTGAGAGACAGTTTCCAAGTCTGGGTCGTCCGAACCGATTCGGCAAATATGCAGAAACTCACTTTTCCTGACCGAATAGATTCGGCGAGTCCTAATCGATTCACCTTTAAGAACCCAAATCGATTCGGCTAGTCCGAATCGATTCGGAAAGCCTGTACATTTCCTTTGTTTTTCTTTTTTGAAATTGGACTCCTTTCTTTAGGATTATGACCTAGGAATCTCCTTGAATGAAGTAAACATAGGATCCTAGAGTCTTAGTTGAGTTTGGTCGTTACCCTATAGTTGAATGGGATCACTTGGGGTTAATTCAGGGGTACTTAAAGTGATGTTTAGGCATCACTTCTCATTTGGTAAATAAATTGGAAAATAGAATACTAAGCCCATACGTGGAGATTTTAGGGGCCTTTTTGAGGTATATAAAACCTTGGGACTTATGAGGTTTTGGGAAATTGTTTAGAGAATACTTCGGGACCTAAAAATATGATGAAATTGAATTAGAAAAATTCAAAGATAATGGTTTCAAGTAAAATGAAACACATGTGATTCATGATAATGAAAATGAGATTATATTGGTTATTTTTAAATTACTTAAACATACCTCTCTAAATGCTATCATAAGGAAAGCTCACGCATGAGGTGATGTCCCCTGACTATTGAATGCAGGCTGACTATAGTCCTCGTCCATATGCGGGGTTTGTATATGTTTTTCAGCGCTAGTGAGGTGATTTCGGGTGTGGTTATGACTCACTCGCAGGCATATGGCCACTTCCCGACGTGCGTTAGGTGCCCAGGTTGTCTTATATAGATAGGCCCTGGAAGATGATAGTCATTTAGGGGTGCACCCAGTGGGTAAACTCGGAGGGGAGGTCTTAGAAACATTATATGTATAAGAATATAACCTTTCTAACTCAAGTGGGACTTGAGGTATGTAAATTTCCATATAAAATGAGATGGTAAATATATTCCTGCTAAGGAATGGAAAATGGAAAGATATGATGGGAATTATATTCCTACTAAGGAATGGAAAATGATAAGATACGATATGAAATGAGATTTAATTTTATTTCTCTTGCTTAATTTAATAACTATTTGACACTTATATAAATGCATTATCACATTTGATGATTAGGTTGTTAGATTCTCATTCACATTATTCGTGATTTATTCTCCATATTTATCATGTTTCTTACTCTTCTGGGAATCATATATAAATCGGGCCCTGACCCGTTCATTTTTCATGTTGTTGTATCCGCTCAGGTGCTCCTCCGCAAGGGCGCCCGTTATGATTTTCTTACTCCTATGCTTTTGACGAGATGCATGACCTTGCGGATTATTACAGGATGTTTGTTAGACGCCTTCATTCTTGGACTCTAGTTATGATCGGGTCTTTCATTCGGGCTAGTGGCCCATCTTTTGTACTTGTTAATGAATGTAGTATGTAAAATATTGAATTGTTGAAACACTTTGAATGTAACTGTGGACCGATAGATTATTCGGTCCTTTTATTGTATGTTGTTTTGGTATTTATCTATATGTTCCTTTGAAATTCCACTTTCATCAGATTTGGGTTGTTTAATTTATTTCTTAACTTGTTATCAAACCAAAATATTTGACAACCTGCTTTCTGATTTATTGAGTGGTTTTTCCCCGTATACCTATTTTATTGTTATGATACTGAGGATGATATCCATCCATGATTTCGTTACATCGAGGTAATCGGGCTGGCCACCCCTTATTTTGGAATGTGGGTTGTCACAGATGGTATCAGAGCATCAGGTTCTATAATCTTTTGGATCTTTGTAGACTTGTCACGTTCTACCGTAGTGTTCTTTGATATGGAGACTAATGTTAGGACTGCTTGTTGCTCATGTTTACGATCTTCTGCAAAATAGATTATTTTAAGTAGAATTCTAACTCTATTGTTTCTCCATCTCAGATACCGCCTAAAAGAGGTCGCCCGACAAGATACAATAGGGTCTTAGATGAGGATGTTGGTCCTCCCCCGCCGCCACAAGGAACATTCAATGCAGCGGATGTGGCGAATATAGTGGCTCAAGCCGTTAATGCGGCCATGACAGCAGTGTCCCAACAAGCGCCACAGGCTCAACAAAGAGCGCCAGATGCCCAAGTTCCTACCGGCCCTTCTCCGTGGGAGAGAGCTAGGGAATCTTTTCTAAAGGGTCAGCCCTCGGAATTTGACGGTAGCTTGGATGTTGTAAAGGCGAATTAATAGAAGAAAGATATACAACACCATCTTCGTATGGTGGAGCGTAGTGAGGACAGGAAGCAAGTCCTTGCTACTTTTAAACTGGTTGGGGTCGCATTACACTGGTGGGAGTCTGTGACTACGCCAGAACAGAGGGATACAATATTGATCTCTGAATTCTGGGTTTTGTTCGATCATAAATACTTTCCTCCCTCAATTCAAGGGGAGATGATAAAGAGGTTGTAGGACCTTATGCAAGGGGAGAGGTCAGTAGCAGAATATGGGGAGGAATTCACCCGATTGGCAAGTTTCGTACCGGATGAAGTGACTGCCGAAGAAAAGAAAGTTTTGAAGTTTATGAGAGGGTTGAACTAGAGAATCCGACAACAGTTTCTGGGTAATCCGGCTTTACATACTTTTGGGGATGTGATGAATACATCTCTACTACATTCCCAAGAGCATAGACTATTTTTGCAAAGTGGCAAGAAGGCCTCCGTAGTGGGGCAAACGAGAAGGCCGGGAGGTAGTGGGATTGGAGGAGGAGTCTTTCCCTTGTCCCAACCTTCGGGCAGTAAACAGAAAGAAAGGGATCCCCAACAGGGGTACTTGTCGAAGAGGCAGCGTTCTAGTGGGTTTAATTCGGGGAACCATAATAATAGGCACGGTCAGGGTGCCCCACAACAACAAGCAGGCCGTGGTGGTCAGGGAGGTAGAGGCCAGCAGAGCCAAGGTGTGAATCAGTTTAGAAATAATCGTGGTTGAAATGCCAAAAATATAATTGGTCGGTGTTTCTAATGCGGGGAAGCGGGTCACTATAAGAAGGAATTGTAATACCCCATAATTTTATTGATATTTATTTAAGCGATTAATTAAATTAAATGTGAATTAATTGAGAATTAATCCGGATATAGATACTAACGAGATTTGAGTTGGTATTTGATTATGTCGTATATATATGGCAATATATGAATGTTGGAAATATTAAAATTATCGCGAGACTGAAATACGACAATTTGGGAAATTTAGTTGGGACGCGCGTGTCAGTCGCGTCAGAAATGAAATTATTTGAATTAAAAAGTGAATTTTATTTTTATCAACTGAATGGTCATTTTGACTGCGCCAACGAGTTTGGAAGGGTCGAAATAGTCAGAATACACTAGCGGGGGGTCTAGTTTGGGTCACAGGGCATTATTGGGCCCTACCGGCAACTTAAAAGTGTATTTTGGTAATTTTGAAATTTTAGGAATTAAAGCCTACAAATTTTAAGAGTTAATTACACATTATTAGTAACACACTAAGACCATTACCAGAATTTGACAAGTTAGAGGGCTACGGGAGTTATAGGAAGAGTTGGAAGAGGTTCCCAAGAGAAAACCCATAACCACCATCTTCAACCTTGGAAAAAAAAAATCTGTAGAGAAAGGGGAGAGATCAACCCTCAACCTTCAACATCAAATTCTGAAGAGCAATCTAAGGCAAGTGATTTAGTATTTTTAATGCATTGAATATGTCTTCCATGCTTAGTGTAGGAATTATCTTTTATTAAAAATTTTGGAAGAAAACCCATGAAAATTGTTGGAGAAACTTTGAATTTGGGTTATGATTTGCATGTACTATGATAATATAATGATGTAATGCTTGAATAGTTACATATGATGATTTAAAAACGGATTTATGATGAGTAATTAGACATAAGAAAATTCGGAGTTCATGTTCATAGGGTTTGGAGATATATTTGAAGATTCATAGTAATTCCATGATTTTTGTAAAGATTTAACACCTTAAATATGTTAAGGAATCATCTAGGGTGATTAGAAATGGTTTATATACGTTAAAACATAATTTGGATAGTCTTAGGGTTGATTCAGAGGGGAGAAGAATTGAGAAAAACGGAATTGGGATTTTCTGGGCTGAAATTGCCATCTCGTTAGAAGACCTGCCTAGGTCGTTCGAACGACCTCGTTCGAACGAACTTCTAATGAGATGACAGTATGACTTCTAACGAGTTGGTATTTCATTCGAAGACCTTCATTCGAACGAACTCGTTTGAACGACCTCGTTCGAACAAGACTTCTAACGAGTTGACAGAATGGCCATTTTGGCCTGAATTGATTTCTAGTATTCCGTAGACTTATTTAAATGATGAGATAACCTTCCCTTATTAACTAGTGGGTATAGTTGGGAGATTTGGGGTACATTGAGGAGTAAAACTTAGAATAAAGTCTTAAAACGGATGTCATTTGTGGATTGGGAAGCGAGTAACTAATCACGAAGTGAGATTAATCGATAAATTAAATACATATGAACCGGGGACATGTGATTTGTATAACACTAAGTGTGGGTATAAGAACGAGAAGTATACCACTAACAAAATATTTTAATATCTAAGATGTGAGAATGATTAGTATATGTAGTTATATGTGTATGACATACCTACCATACTTGCTATCATGGGAGGTTGGCGTTCGTTTAGGGCCATCTAATCTTTGTGTGCCTACGGGGGGGGATTTAGATTGGTACCTCGAGGACATAGATCGGAGAAGGGGTTGTTGAGAAGTTAATAAGTCTGCTGATCATGGGAGCGTAGGTATGTGCGTGACCCATGTGATGTGAACTATGTTCGCCTCCATTGTTTTGTGACTATTGTTAATGAAACGTTTCCTGAGAGATTCGGAATACGTGGTCCTCATGTACGTGATGTACCGGGATTTGATAGCAGAGTATGTGAGCACCGAAGCTTAGCCTCTGGGTTCTAGTACTTTATATTTTTGGTGAGAATAATATACTGTGTTTGAAATGAATTGTCGTGAACAATTGTGAGTATGAATAATGGCTACGGTTTGTAAAGTGAAAATGTAAGAATTATGATAAATTGTAATGCTAAAGTGGGGAAAGTGTGTAATAAGGTACAATACTCTAGTAAATAGAAGATGTTTGGATTTGAGTTGGATATCATATATAAATGTTAGATTTAGCATTGGACTAGATAGATATGGGAGCAACTAGAAATGGGTACGGGTACGATAGGAGTGCACAATTAGTTGAGAGGTGAGGAAATCATGTGAGTGCTCACACTATCATGTACTTTATATTCACTGTTTAATAATATTAAAGACTCACATTTTTAAAATTTATTTTCACATTCGGGCTCTGACCCGTTTCCTTTCTAATTTATTTTTGTAAAAACCTTTTTAGGTGCCCAACCACAAGGACACCATGCATAGGACTTTTATTCAGGTGACGTGCTGTAGCTGCTGTGGAAGTTACAGGACCTTGACAGTAGACGCCTCCATTTCTGATCTTGACTCCATTATCAGTTTTTATCATTTGTGGGGCATGCCGCCCATTCCTTTTAGAGACATTTTTCTTATTCAGTTATTTCAGACTTTGGGTTGTAATTAATTTTAGTGATGTGGACTTTGTATTTAATTATTTCGGAATTTGGTTTGTTGTGAGGAGTTTTCCTCCAAACTCATTATTTAATGGATGATTATTCTATTGTGACTATATTGTTGGTTATGTTAACTTTTCATAATTCATTTATTGCATGTTAATCGGTTTTAATTAAAATGGACAACCTAATTTTTAAATACTAGGTGGTTAGTAATATTAAAATGTTTTCGACAGTGATGCTATGAGCTGAACCAACTTGGCATTTTGAATTAATTTAATGAAGGAGTAGCTACCCGGTATTTAATTAGTCGGGGTGTCACAGGTGGAGATAGAAAATTTTGGGTGAAATTCGTGATAGGAATCTAGATTAGATGTGAGGAATTTATTTTTGGAGACGAGATTATTTTGGAGATTGTTGGCCTGATTTTGAGAGTTAGGCACTCGGCGAATTTCGAGGGCGAAATTCCATTGTTAGTGGGGAAGTGTAATAACCCGCGTAATTTTGGGCTATTTTAATTAATTTCTGGAAAATGGAGGAAAATAAAGTTTTTGATAAAATTATTTTTATTGCTCAAATATGTTGGTTATTATTTTTAAAGCCGAGAATTTCAAACGGTTTCGAAAATGGAGTTAAAATGGATTTTTAAATGATTTTTAAATGTTTTTAACTCTTGGAGTTGTTTTGACTTCCAACTCTTCATTTCTTTGCCTTATTTAAAGGAGTCTTTTGGATTACAACTCTTCATTTCTTTGCATTATAAATTGAAGTCGTGGGCAACCCTTTTAACGTACTTTTGGCACAAATTTTGGCAGCAAATATATTTTATATTCCTCTTCTTTTTATATATACACTGGCCCTTGAGATTTGTGAGTTCCAACCTTAGATTAGAGGTGTTCTTGGGGCTATTTTTTGGAGGTTCTTGGAGGAGATTTTGTAGTTCTTTTGAGTTGATCTTGAGGATGTGATCGTTGATTTCTCATCATAGTTTGAGGTATAGGGTTTTACACAATATGCTCCTTAAATCTCACGAGTGTCATTCTTTTTGATTTCTTATTAATTGAACTCATATTTGCACTGATAAATTCATTGAAATCTGGAGAAATAATTGTTGAATTATTTTGATTCATGTGGCGTCACTATATTGTTGTTAAGCATGTTGTCATGAGATTTTAATATGGCACGAATGTTGAGTACCAGCTGAGAGGAGCTTCTTTCTTCTCAAAGATTGATTTGCGATCAGGATACCACCAGTTGCGTATCAGGGAACAGGACGTCTCGAAGACTTCTTTCTTGACGAGATATTATTCTTACGAGTTTCGAGTTATGCCTTTTGGCTTGACCAACGCTCCAGCCGTGTTTATGGACTTGATGAATAGGGCATTCAGAGAGTTCCTAGACCAGTTCGTCATTGTCTTTATTGATGACATTCTGGTTTATTCCCAGACAAAAGAGGAGCACGCAGAACATTTGAGACAGGATTTACAGACGCTACGTCAGAACGAGCTTTATGCAAAGTATGAGAAGTGCGGGTTTTGGCTCAAGGAGGTTCAGTTTTTGGGGCACATCATTTCAGACCGGGGGATATCGGTAGATCCGGGGAAGGTATCCACGGTGAGGGAGTGGGGACAGCCCACGACACCGACTGAGATTCGTAGTTTCTTGGGCCTAGCAGGATACTATAGGAGTTTTATTCATGGTTTCTCAAAAATAGCGGGTCCTTTGACACATCTGACTCACAAATGTGTGCCATTCATCTGGAGCGATGCCTGTCAGTTAGCATTCGATGAGTTGAAGGACAAGTTGACCTCAACACCTGTGTTAGCATTTCTGAGACCGAGAGTTGAGTATCTAGTCTACACCGATGCGTCCTTACAAGGACTCAGAGGTGTGTTGCAACAGGAGAGTCAGGCCATAGCTTATGCTTCCCGTAAGCTTAAGCCTCACGAGAAGAATTACCCCCCCCCCCCCCCCGTGACTTGGAGTTAGCGGCAGTTGTATTTGCCCTTCGGATTTGGAGACATTACCTCCTGGGGGAGAAGTTTCGATTATTCACGGATCAAAAGTCTCTACAGTACCTCTTCACGCAGAAGGAGTTGAATATGCGACAAAGACGGTGGCTTGAGTTTGTGAAGGATTATCTGTTTGATATCCAATATCACCCGGGGAAGGCTAACGTGGTAGTAGACGCGTTGAGGCGTAGGCCAGTAGATGAAGTGGCTGAGGTGTGGAAAGAAAAGTGGAAGGAGTTGGGACACTAGGATGCAGTGGCCCGATCGTTCATGTCTGTGATGACTGTTACACCGCAGATTGTCACGATAGTGGTAAAGGCTCTGGCAAATGACTCGTTCTGTCAGGAGAAGATAGTTCGATTACTAGTAGAGGGAGCCGAGTCCTATACCGTTAGCTTAGACGGGGTATTACGCTTCAATAGAAGACTAGTCGTTCCGAAAGTGGAAGACTTACGACATGAGGTGATGGCAGAATCGCACGGCTCACGGTTCGCGGTACACCCTGGTGGGGACAAAATGTACCAAGACATGAGACGTCAGTATTGGTGGAGCGGGATGAAGAGAGATTTTGCCGTGTTTGTTTCTAAATGTGCCACTTGTTAGTTGGTGAAGGTGGATCATCAGAGACCGGCAGGACTTCTACAACCATTAGAGGTTTTGACGTGGATATGGGAGAGCATATCCATGGACTTTATCACGGGGTTACCTACGTCACAGAGGGGTCACGACTCCATTTGGGTAATTGTGGACCGTTTGACCAAAGTGGCTCATTTTCTACCCGTAAGGACAGACTACACTACGGGACAGTATGCCCAGATTTTTATTGCGAAAATAGTGAGACTTCATGGTGTGCCTCTAAATATCGTGTCTGACCAAGACAAGATATTTGTTTCACGGTTTTGGGAGAGTTTCCAGGAGGCCATGGGCACTGAATTGCAATTGAGTATGGCTTAACACCCACAGACCGATGGGCAGACCGAGCGTACAAATCAGATGTTGGAGGACATGTTGCGTATGTGCATCATAGACTTTGGGGGTGGATGGGAACAGTACCTTCCACTGGTGGAGTTTGCTTATAATAACTCCTACCAGTTCACCATTGGCATGGCTCCATTTGAGGCGTTGTACGGTAGACCTTGTCGTTCTCCAGCATGTTGGTTAGAGGTGGGGGATAACAAACTCCTTGGGACGGAAGTGATTCAGGACACTTCGGCAAGGATAGAATTGATACGGAGTCACATTCGGGTAGCTCAGGATCGGCAGAAGAGCTACGCTGATGCAAAGAGGTTCTTCAGTGAATTCAAAGTAGGGGAACAGGTTTTACTCAGAGTATCTCCTATGAAGGGGATTATGCATTTTGGGAAAAAAGGGGAAACTGGCACCGAGATATGTGGGGACATTTCCTATCATCGAGCGAATTGGGTCTGTTGTGTATAGACTTGGGTTACCGGAGAACTTGCATAGGATTCATGAGGTGTTCCATATTTCCTCGCTAAAGAAATATCTTATATATGATTTGGCCCATACTCACATTGCTTTGGAGGACATCAATCTCCAACCCGATAGTTCCTACGAGGAGGGGCCGATTGCTATTTTGGATCGAAGCGAACGGAAACTGAGGTCGAAGATAGTACCATTAGTACGTGTTTAGTGGCAATCCACATGGGAGCGCGAGGTTGAGATGCGCGAACGTTATCCAGAGTTGTTTTCACCAGGTACTTTTTAGTTCCGAATTTCGGGACGAAATTCTGTTATTAGGGGGGAAGTATGCAATACCCTATAATTTTATTGATATTTATTTAAGGGATTAATTAAATGTGAATTAATTGAGAATTAATCCGGATATAGATACTAACGAGATGTGAGTTGGTATTTGATTATGTTGATAATATATGGAAATATATGATTATTGGAAATATTAAAATTGTCGCGAGACTGAAATACGACAATTTGGGAAATTTAGTTGGGACGCGCGTGTCAGTCGCGTCAGAAATGAAATTATTTGAAATAAAAAGTGAATTTTATTTTTATCAACTGAATGGTCATTTTGACTGCGCTAATGAGTCCGGAAGGGTCGAAATAGTCACAAAACACTAGCCGAGGGTTTAGTTTTGGTCCTGGGGCATTTTTGGGCCATACCGGCAACTTAAAAGGGTATTTTGGTAATTTTGAAATTTTGGGAATTAAAGCCTACGAATTTTAAGAGTTAAGTATACATTATTAGTAACCCACTAAGCCAATTACCAGCATTTGACAAGTTAGAGGGCTATGGGAGTTATAGGAAGAGTTGGAAGAGGTTCCCAAGAGAAAACCCATAACCACCATCTTCAACCTTGGAAAAAAAAATCTGTAGAGAAAGGCGAGAGATCAACCCTCAACCTTCAACATCAAATTCTGAAGAGCCATCTAAGGCAAGTGATTTAGTATTTTTAATGCATTGAATATGTCTTCCATGCTTAGTGTAGGAATTATCTTTTATTGAAATTTTTGGAAGAAAACCCATGAAAATTGTTGGAGAAACTTTGAATTTGGGTTAGGATTTGCATGTAGTATGATAATGGAATGATCTAATGCTTGAATAGTTACATATGATGATTTAGAAACGGATTTATGATGAGTAATTAGACATAAGAAAATTAGGAGTTCATGTTCATAGGGTTTGGAGATATATTTGAAGATTCATAGTAATTCCATGATTTTTGTAAAAATTTAACACCTTAAATATGTTAAGGAATGATCTAGGGTGATTAGAAATGGTTTATATACGTTAAAACATAATTTGGATGGTCTTAGGGTGGATTTGGAAGGGAGAATAATTGAGAAAAACGGAATTGGGATTTTCTGGGTTGAAACTGCCATCTTGTTAGAAGACCTGCCCAGGTCGTTCGAACGACCTCGTTCGAACGAACTTCTAATGAGATGACAGTATAACTTCTAACGAGTTGGTATTTCGTTCGAAGCCCTTCGCTTGAACGAACTCGTTCGAACAACCTCGTTCGAACGAGACTTCTAACGAGTTGACAGAATGGCCATTTTGGCCTGAATTGATTTATAGTATTCCGTAGACTTATTTAAATGATGAGATAACCTTCCCTTATTAACTAGTGGGTATAGTTGGGAGATTTGGGATACATTGAGGAGTAAAACTTAGAATAAAGTTTTAAACCGGATGCCATTTCTGGATTGGGAAGCGAGTAACTAATCACGAAGTGAGATTAATCGATAAATTAAATACATATGAACTGTGGACATGTGATTTGTATAACACTAAGTGTTGGTATAAGAACGAGAAGTATACCACTAACAAAATATTTTAATATCTAAGATGTGAGAATTCTTAGTATATGTAGTTATATGTGTATGACATACCTACCATACTTGCTATCATGGGAGGTTGGCATTCGTTTAGGGCCATCTAAGCTTTGTGTGCCTACGAGGGGGATTTATATTGGTACCTCGAGGACATAGATCAGAGAACGGCTTATTGAGAAGTTAATAAGTCTGTTGATCATGGGAGCTTAGGTATGTGCGTGACCCATGTGATGTGAACTATGTTCGCCTCTATTGTTTTCTGACTATTGTTAATGAAACGTTTCCTGAGAGATTCGGAATACGTGGTCCTCATGTACGTGATGTACCGGGATTTGATAGCAGAGTATGTGAGCACCGCAGCTTAGCCTCGGGGTGCTAGTATTGTATATTTTTGGTGAGAATAATATACTATGTTTGAAATTTATTGTCGTGAACAATTGTGAGTATGAATAATGGCTACGGTTTGTAAAGTGAAAATGTAAGATTTATTATAAATTGTAATGCTAAAGTGGGGAAAGTGTGTAATAAGGTACAATATTCTAGTAAATAGAAGATGTTTGGATTTGAGTTGGATATCATATAGAAATGTTAGATTTAGCATTGGACTAGATAGATATGGGAGCAACTAGAAATGGGTACGGGTACGATAGGAGTGCACAATTAGTTGAGAGGTGAGGAAATCATGTGAGTGCTCACACTATCATGTACTTTATATTCACTGTTTAATGATATTAAACACTTGTATTTTTAAAATTTATTTTCACATTCGGGCTCTGACCCATTTGCTTTCAAATCTATTTTTGTAAAAACCTTTTTAGGTGCCCAACCACAAGGACACCATGCATAGGACTTTTATTCAGGTGACGTGTTGTAGCTGCTGTGGAAGTTACAGGACCTTGACAGTAGACGCCTCCATTTCTGATCTTGACTCCATTATCAGATTTTATCATTTGTTGGGCATGCCGCCCATTCCCTTTAGAGACATTTTTCTTATTCAATTATTTCAGACTTTGGGTTGTAATTAATTTTAGTGATGTGGACTTTGTATTTAATTATTTCGGAATTTGGTTTGTTGTGAGGAGTTTTCCTCCAGACTCATTATTTAATGGATGATTATTCTATTATGACTATATTGTTGGTTGTCTTAACTTTTATAATTCATTTATTGCATGTTAATCGATTTTAATTAAAATGGACAACCTACTTTTTAAATACTAGGTGGTTAGTAATATTAAAATGTTTTCGACAGTGATGTTATGAACTGAACCAACTTGGCATTTTGTATTATTTTAATAAAGGAGTTGCTACCCGGTATTTAATTAGTTGGTGTGTCAAAGGAATTTCCTCAGTTGATTGGGGGATAGTTTCCTCGAGCTCCACAGCAGCCGTATGTTCAGTTCCCTCCACAGGTGCCTAACACAGTTGCTCCTCCACAACAGGGTCAGTTACAATATGGTAGGGTCTATCATGTTCAGGATGCTATGCTTCCACCAGCTTCACCGGCACCGCCAACCATTGAGGGTAAGTTCCTTATTCAGGGACATATGGGTCGTGTTTTATTTGATACGGGTGCGATGCATTCATTCATTTCTAGGAGCTTTGCTCAGACCACCGAGTTGATTAAATTTGCTGAAAGAACTTTTATTAGTGTGGAGTCCTCTATGGGTGATGGTTCACTCATCTTCTTTGTTTGTAAAAATATAGAAATCCCTCTCGGTAATTTATGATTTGAGGTCGATTTACTCATCCTGGACATGGTTGGGTATGACGTGATTTTAGGCATGGATTGGCTTATGAAGTATCATGCTATAGTAAATTGCAACGGGAAGAGTATAGTCTTCGCCGTTCCGGGACAAGAAATGTTCATGGTAGTTTTACCTCGTTTAGAGGGGAGTACTAGTACTTATTTGTATTGCATTTCTGAGGAGACTTCTAAGGATGTAGTTATTCCCTTGGATTCTATTCCGGTTGTGAAAGACTATGAGGATGTTTTTCGAGAAATACCGGGTTTGCCTCCTAGCCGTGAGATTGAATTTGTGATCGATTTAGCATCGGGAACGAGGCCTATTGCGAGGGCTCCATATCGAATGGCTCCTACTGAAATGAGGGAGCTACGAGATCAAATTCAGAAGTTGTTGGAGCAGGGATTTATTCAGCCTAGTACGTCTCCATGTGGTGCTCTGGTGTTGTTTGTTAAGAAAAGAGATGGCTCTCTCCGATTATGTTGTGGACTATAGAGAATTGAATAAGGTCACCATCCGGAACAAATACCCTTTACCTCGTATCTATGACTTGTTTGATCAACTTCGAGGAGCGACGTACTTCTCCAAAATCGATTTGAGGATGGGGTATCACCAATTGAGGATACGGGAGGAGGATGTATCCAAGACTGCTTTTCTAACAAGGTACGGGTCCTATGAATTTTTGGTCATGCCCTTTGGACTAACCAATGCCGCCGCTGTATTTATGGATCTCATGAATAGGGTGTTTCGGGATTTCCTGGACCAATTTGTTATTGTGTTCATCGATGAAATTTTAGTCTATTCTCGAACGGAATCTGATCATGCTATGAATTTAAGGTTGGTCCTAAAGAGATTACGGACCATCAAATGTATGCCAAGTTCGAGAAGTGTGGCTTTTGGTTACAGGAGGTATAGTTTTTGGGTCATGTGGTGACGTCCCAGGGTGTATCGGTGGATCCGGGAAAGGTGGCTGCGGTGAGGGAGTGGGGTCGGCCCACGACACCTACCGAGGTTCACAGTTTTTTGGGTTATTACCATCGGTTCATCAAGGGTTTCTCTAAAATCGCTAGCCCTTTGACAAATTTGACCCGGAAGGGGGTGAGATTTATTTGGGATAATTCTTGCCAGGCTGCATTTGATGAGCTTAAAGATAGATTGACTTTGGCTTCGGTCCTTGCATTACCAAAACCAGCATCGGAATATCTAGTCTTCACCGATGCATGTCTTCAAGGATTAGGAGGTGTACTTCAGCAAGATAGACGGGCTATCGCTTATACTTCCCGCAAGTTGAAGCCCATGAAAGAAACTATCCGGTGCATGACTTAGAACTAGCCGTAGTTGTCTTTGCCTTGAAGATATGGAGGCATTATCTCTTGGGAGAGATGTTTAGTCTTTTCACGGACCACAAATCGGTGCAATATTTATTTTCACAGAAGGACTTGAATATGAGACAGCGCCGATGGTTAGAGTTGGTGAAAGATTATCAATTTGATATTCGTTATCAGCCGGGTAAGGTGAACGTTCTAGCGGATGCCTTGAGTAGGAAGCTCGATGGAGAATTAGTTGAGGTTTAGAAAGCTAAATGGAAGGAACTCAGTCAAGAGGATGCGGTGGTGAGAGCATTCATGTTGGTGAATACCGTTACTCCTACCATTGTGGCAAGGGTGGTAAAAGCCAAAGGAAGGGATAACGGGTGTCAAGACCATATTCGTCGATTGCTGTCCGAGGGAGCGGAGTCCTACTCAATTGGTTCTGAGGGTGGATTACGCTTCCATGGAAGACTCATTGTTCCGGAGGAAGAAGATTTGAGACGGGCAGTGATGGCCGAATCTCATGGGTCTAGGTTCACGGTACATCCTGGTGGGGACAAAATGTATCAGGACATGCGCCGTCAGTATTGGTGGCTAGGTATGAAGAGGGATATTTCGGAATTTGTCTCCCAATGCACTACTTGTCAACTGGTTAAGATCGATCATTAGAGACCGACAGGTTTGTTGCAATCGTTAGAGATCCCGGTGTGGAAATGGGAAAGCATATCGATGGATTTTATCACGGGCTTGCCAAGATCACCAAGTGGATGTGATTTTATTTGGGTGATTGCCGATCGCTTGACAAAGTCGGTACACTTCCTACCCGTGCGGACAGATTATGACACTGCTCGGTATGCCCGCTTATTCATCGAGGAGGTGGTGAGACTCCATGGGGTGCCTTTGAATATAGTTTTCGACCGAGACAAAATTTTTGTTTCCCACTTTTGGAGGAGTTTCCAAGAAGCGATGGGGACCGAATTGAGCTTAAGCACTTTGTATCATCCTCAAACTGATGTCCAAACTGAAAGGGTAAACCAAATGTTGGAGGATATGCTTCGCATGTGTATGCTTGACTTCAAAGGTGGTTGGGACCAATATCTCCCATTGGTGGAGTTTTCTTATAACAACTCTTACCAATTCACAATTGGAATGGCACCTTATGAAGCTTTGTATGGAAGACCGTGTAGATCACCCGCTTGTTGGTTGGAAGTGGGTGATAATAAATTTCTTGGACCTGAAATGATCCAAGATACTTCCTCCAAAATTGAATTGATTCGGGATCGCATTCGGATAGACCAAGACTGCCAAAAGAGCTATGTCGATGCGGGTCGGCGACACATGGAATTGGAGATTGGGGACCAAGTCTTGGTTCAAGTGTCACCCATGAAAGGCATAAAGCGTTTCTGTAAGAAGGGGAAGCTTGCGCCAGGTTTTGTTGGACCTTTTCCAGTTATTACGAAGGTGGGTCCAGTGGCATACCAACTTGATTTACCGTAACCATTGCAACAAATTCACGATGTATTCCATGTTTCCTCCCTAAAGAAGTATAAGAGGTGTGAGGGTGCGCTTTGGCACATCCCTTTCGAGGACATTGATTTGCAACCCGATGTTTCATATGAAGAACAACCGGTTACTATTTTAGAGCATGGGGAGCGTAGATTAAGGTCTCATGTGTTGCCCTTGGTGCGGGTTCAATGGAGTCACCATAATGCCAAGGAATCGACATGGGAATGCGAGGATAACATGCGGGAAAAGTATCTGCATCTCTTTATACAAGGTACGCCTGAATTTTGGGGACAAAATTCCCTCATAAGGGGGGGAGTATGTAACAACCCTCGCTTTTGAGGTCCTATTTTATATTTAATTTTCTAGATATAGTAATTAGATATAAAAATGTTGATATGTGGAGTAGGTATTAATTTAAGGAAGAAAAGTTAATATCTACTACGATGTTGCATATTCACCGTAAGTATAGGTGAATTCTGCTATGTTATGTTTTCTAATGTCATATGATTTCAAATGACATTTGGCTTAAAATGAAACCGGAACCTAAAATGAATTATTAAATTTTCAAATGATAATTTGGAGGGTGCAGATAGTTCCGGGAGGTTCGAGATAGTCAAATTATGTGCCATGTTGTTTTTCGAGTTTCCGGACACTTTTGACTGGTTGTAACTTTAATGAGTAGTTGCGTATTATTTTACCGCATATTAATCACTTAAAGCTGAAAATTTGAGCATACGCCACGATTTATGTCTTGAACTAAGTCACTATTTCCCTAATTGAATTGGTAAACCTAGAGAAAGAAAGAGAAGAAGAAAGCTTGGGAGAAAGGGAGAGATTGAATCTTGGGTGATTGTTCTTGCATACAACTTCATCAAAATCTGAACTTGCAAGCTTGAGGCAAGTTATCTACTTGCTATTTTATGATTTAATTAGAGTAATTAGCATTGATAGTTGTGGTTATGTATGGTTTATGGGAGTTACGGTTTTTATTTGATTTATGGGCTTTAGATCTTTGGAAGTTGAATTGATACGATTTTGAGGTAAATTGTGGTTAGATGATGTATTTATGATCAGTTGGTAGCATTAAAGGATAGGGTTTTAGGTTGGTTGAAGTTGGGTAGAATTTGGATTCAAAGACTCCATAGACAAAACTTGGAATTTCTGCAGAACCGAATCGATTCGGCCTGGCCGAATCGATTCGCTGAGAGACAGTTTCCAAGTCTGGGTCCTCCGAATCGGTTCGGCTCATCCGAATCGATTCGGCAAATATGAAAAAACTCACTTTTCCTGACCGAATCGATTCGGCTAGTTCCAATCGATTCAGCTAGTTCCAATCGATTCGCCTTTAAGAAATCAAATCGATTCGGCTAGTCCAAATCGATTCTGAAAGCCTATACTTTTCCTTTGTTTTTCTTTTTTGAAATTGGACTCCTTTCTTTAGGATTATGACCTAGGAATCTTCTTGAATGAAGTAAAAGTAGGATCCTAGAGTCTTAGTTGAGTTTGGTCATTACCCTATAGTTGAATGGGATCACTTGGGGTTAATTCAAAGGTACTTAAAGTGATGTTTAGGCATCACTTCTCATTTGGTAAATAAATTGGAAAATAGAATACTAAGACCATACGTGGAGATTTTAGGGGCCTTTGAGGTATATAAAACCTTGGGACTTATGAGATTTTGGGAAATTGTTTAGAGAATACTTCGGGACCTAAAAATATGATGAAATTTAATTAGAAAAATTCAAAGATAATGGTTTCAAGTAAAATGAAACACATTTGATTCATGATAATGAAAATGAGATTATATTGGTAATTGTTAAATTACTTAAACACACCTCTCTAAATGTTATCATAAGGGAAGCTCGCGCATGAGGTGATGTTCCCTGACTATTGAATGCAAGCTGACTATAGTCCTTGGCCATATGCGGGGTTTGTATATGTTTTTCTGTGCTAGTGAGGTAATTTCTCATGTGGTTAGGACTCACTCGCAGGTATATGGCCACTTCCCGACGTGCGTTAGGTTCCCAGGTTCTCTTGTATAGATAGGCCCTGGAAGATGATAGTCATTTAGGGGGGCGCCCAGTGGAAAAAATCGGAGGGGCGGTCTTACAAACGTTATATGTATAAGAATATAACCTTTCTAACTCAAGTGGGACTTGAGGTACGTAAATTGCCATATAAAATGAGATGGTAATTATATTCCTGTTAATGAATGGAAAATGGAAAGATATGATGGAAATTATATTCCTACTAAGGAATGGAAAATGATAAGATACGAGATGAAATGAGATTTTATTTTATTTCTCTTGCTTAATTAAATAACTGTTAGACACTTATATAAATGCATTATCACATTTGATGATTAGGATGTTAGATTCTCATTCACATTATTTATGATTTATTGTCCATATCTATCATGTTTCTTACTCTTCTGGGAATCATATATAAATCGGGCCCCGACCCGTTCATTTTCCATGTTGTGTATGTTGTTGTATCCGCTCAAGTGCTCCTCCGCAAGGGCGCTCATTATGATTTTCTTACTTCTATGCTTTTGACGAGCTGTATGAACTTGCGGATTATTACAGGATGTTTGTTAGACGCCTTCATTTTTGGACTCTAGTTATGATCGGGTCTTTCATTCGGGCTAGTGGCCCATCTTTTGTACTTGTTAATGAATGTAGTATGTAAAATATTGAATTGTTGAAACACTTTGAATGTAACTGTGGACCTAGAGATTATTCGGTCCTTTTATTGTATGTTGTTTTGGTATTTATCTATATGTTCCTTTGAAATTCCACTTTCATCAGATTTGGGTTGTTTAATTTATTTCTTAACTTGTTATCAAACCCAAATTTTTGACAACATGCTTTCTGATTTATTGAGTGATTTTTCCCATATACCTATTTTATTGTTATGATGCTGAGGATGATATCCATCCATGATTCCGTTACGTCGAGGTAATCGGGTTGGCCACCCCTTATTTCGGAATGTGGGTTGTCATAATGATGTGGGTGTTGTTGTGTGTGTGAGGGTGTATGGAGTTAGGGTGAGGGTGAGGTAGTATTTGTTGGGTGTAAATGTTATGTATGTACGTAGGGTGTGTGTGCGTTGGGTTAATTGTGTGTGTGTGTGTGTGTGTGTTTAATTTCTACCATGAATATAATAAAAATAAATGTAATAAAAAAATAAAACTCACTTAAAAAACTATAAATAAATAAAAAACAACACAACACACAATACAAACTCTAAAAACTAAACACGACTCAAATAAAAACTAATAAAATAACACAAAACACAAAAATGATAATAAACTAACAAAAAACGAAAATAAATACTCGATGCACTAAACTAAAAAAATAAATCCTCTAAAAATAAATAAAATCTATTAAAAATAAAACTCAGATAATAAGAAAAAAACTATGAAATAAATAAAAATAAAACCTAAAGTCCTAAAAATATAAAATCTACCAAAACTAAAAATAAAGATTACAATTAAAAACTAATAAAAAGGAAATGGAAAAAGAAATAAATTCTAGAAAATTCTAAATAAATCCTAAAAATGAAAAAAGTAAAAATATATGAATATATATATACAAACTAAACACACACACACAAGGTGTAGGTATGGGTTGGGCTCGGTTTAGGGGTCGGTTTGGGTTAAGGGATAAGGTTTAACTTTGGGATTGACTTTTGACTTTTTTTCGGCGTCGAACTTTGCACGACCATAAATTCTTCCTTTCAACTCCCATTGACACGTCGTTTGAACCCAGGCGTCCCTTGATTCAAGGCCTTCAATTTTCGTGTTTGGTCCGAGTTCGAGATAAGTCATTTGAATTTACAATTTTGCCCCTAAAGTTGCATAGGTGTTCGTTTCACGCCCGAATTGAGTCCCATCATTGTCGTTTGCTTTCTAATCCTGTCAATACTCAAAACAACCTTGCATAAGAGATTAGCAGTGAATATAAGATATGAGTGTGAAATTATCAAAATTTCATTATTAATCCCACTTATTCTAAATTTTGTATTTTCTTTCTTTTAAATAAAAATAACTCTAAAAACTCTTTATTTACGATAAATTGGGAATAACAACACTTAGATTTGGGTCTAAATACTACATTCATCACTTTCATTTGTTTATCTTATATTTTTGGATGATGATTATTGAGGGTTAATCTCCCATTCATGGGATGTATTTTGAAGCCCTCTTGAGTCCAATTCAGTAAGTTTACTTTTTAGCACAATTTTATTTATCTCACTTTTCTTAAATTATCTTTTACTTCTTAATTAGTAGTTATAAAAATTAGTATATAGTTAGTTAATTAATAATCCCTTGAAAAATCCATAAAAAATATAAAAAGCAAAAATAAAAAAATATAATAAAATGCAAATGATTTCACACTTTTGTCTTCTCATATTTTGTGTTTCACCCTTAGATTTGGATTGACTCCCTTACTTACCCTCTAGACTAGTTTTGTTATATTTTTGTAGGTTCAGGGGAATTTTGATGGAAAAGGAATTGCACAACAACGACAAGATACATTAGAAATGCTATTTTTTATCAATCAAATGGCGTCGTTGTCGGGGAGCCTGAAGCACTTTCCATTGTCTATCAAATGGCGTTGTTGTCAATCTTTGGAGCGTGAATCACTTGTCATAGTCTATCAAATGGCGTCGTTGCCAATATTTGGAGCTTGAAGCACTCGCGAGGATTTCTATTGTGATTGATTTGTATTCCGTTAATTTTTATTTTTTTTCGTACCATTTTTTACTTTTTTCAGAAGGCTTGTATTAGTATTTTTATTCTTGACTTGTATTACGGTGCATAGAGACACCTTATTATTTCACATTTAAAGTTGTAATAATCGAAGAAAGATTGTGTTAATACCAAATTTACTCTGCTGACATGGCCCAATTAACTGATGACACGTGGCAATCTACATGGCAACAATAAATACTTCTGAGGAACTCACACGCTCCGAGGAACCATACTACAACGAGGAACACTGCTTCCCCGAGGAACTCACACGCTCCGAGGAACCATACTACAACGAGGAACACTGCTTCCCCGAGGAACTCAGACGCTCCTAGGAACAAGAACTCTCCGAGGAACTCTTGAATATCGAGAAGCTTAGGCGGTCCGAGAAACTCAGGCGGTCTGAGTTGCACCTCGAACAAAGTATTAATAGCTGGATAACCAACAGTTCAACTGATTCATTAAATGCTTATCATTCAGACGCACACGCTTAAGGGGCATTAAATGTATTACCCTTTCATATGTACCTCATTTAATGCATTACCCTTTCACATTATAGCTTCAGGTCTATAAATACATTGTACAATCCTCATTGTAAAAGAGGCCGAATCCAACCTGGGAATTTCTTGAGAGAACTTGTAATCGAGAATTCCCAATCATTCAGCAATAACACAATAGTGGACGAAGGTCATTCTTATAAGGCTGAACCACTTTAAAAGGTCTATGTCTCATTTATTTATCTTTGATTGAATAATTAGAATGATCTAATTTTTTACATCAACAGATTGGCTCCGTCTGTGGGAACGATTGGTAATATCGTTTTCTCACTAAAAACAATCCATTACGAATGGCTGATATTCCGAAATCTAGCAATCGAAATGCTGGAACCCCTCCAAATCCATCTGCTCCGCCTAATATTCCAGATCTAGATGGAATAATGACAAATCTGGCTCAGGGCGAGACCGCCATGCAAGAAACAATGCGACAACTCATCCAAACCCTCCATGGAGGTGCATCAACCCATTCAGGACTGCGAAGTATTCAAAGAAACACCTACGCACCATCCTCACGTACTAGGCGTACCAATTCATATCGCAATGAGGAGTCTGAAGATTTTTCTTATCAACCTGGGCGAACTTCGTCAGTGCGAGCCACAGATACTGAACAACGTGTCACTCTCTCCCCAGAAAGGACCAGCGCATTGGAAAGATTAACTAGGGTTTCTCCTTTCGACCGATTAGGCCCTAGGAGGAACAAAAGTCCTCTTAATGCAGCGCCGAGGAGATTTCGATGATCAACAGCCTTAAGGGAAGGATCTGCCCAGTCGCGACCAGCTGCTCGTCAAGATAGATCCCAGGAAGCCACTTCAACGCGATCAGTTGCTCGAACGAATAGGCCCAAAGAAGGAAATGATGCATGGAAAGGTTCTATTCAAAGACTGGAGGATAGATTAGGGGAAATGGTTAAAACCAAGAACCCTTTACAATGAACCTTTGTTCGAGGAACACCTTTTGTCCATGCCATTGTAGATTTTCCAATACCATCAAAGTTCAAATCACCTGTTGTGACCCCTAAATATGATGGAAAGACTGACCCTGTTCTTCATATAGAACAATATCAAGCTACTGCCGACATCTATGCTGTCCCAGACGAGATGAGATGCAGGGCATTCTCGGGAACTCGTACCGGATCTTCTCAAATATGGTATAATAATCTTCCTTGGGGTAAGATCTCAACTTTCTTTCAACTGGCCGAGTTATTCATTGGAAATTTCTGCTTTAGGGCAAAGCCAGTTAAACGAGTAGCACATTTGTTAAGTGTTAGACAAAACGCTAGTGAAAGTACCATAGATTATATAACTCATTTTAATAACGAGAAACTTGAAGTCATTGATTATGAGGAGAAGACAGCGATCACTGCCTTGATGAGTGGGTTGTTGCTTAATAAGTTGTATTACACTTTGGCCAAAGATCCACCCACAACTATGTCAGAATTGATGGCGAAAGCAGCCAAAATCATGAATGTCGAGGAGGCTATGGCTGCGAAGAAGAATATGGATAAAGAAAATAAGGTGGAAGTCTACAAAACCAAGAAGAAAGAGCATAAGAACAATGGTGGTGACAAACAATCGAAAAGTAGGTCGTCATGGGAGGTCTTGAGGAAACTTGATAATTACACTCCTTTGAAGGTAGATATCAACCACGTCCTGGAAGAAATTAAGAACAACGAGGAGTTAAACTGGCCAAAGAAAATAAAGGCAGACCCTGACACGACGAATAGGGAAAAATATTGTGAGTTTCACAAAGATCATGGCCATATGACCAAAAATTGCATAGCTCTTCATAATGAGATCGAAACACTCATTAGACGAGGAAAACTAGCAAAGTACGTTGATCGTAGAAATGAAAGAAGAAACAGCGACCGAACAAGAGAGAGGTTTAAATCTTCTCGTCGAGCAGAGGAGAACAAGAAAAGAAACCATGAAGATGATCCCGAGGATGGCCCCGATCTTCCCAAGAAACCAAGGCAGCCAGAACGAGAGGTATTTTCAATACGCTTTGGGTTATTTAATTGTAATGTTATTATTGGAGGAGATGTAGGAGGATGAGACCTTATTGCAGAGAGAAAATATTACCTCGGTGAGGCTCAAGCTTGCTCGTACATTCAGCGAATAAATCTAGCTGAGGAAGATTCCCCGAGAAAGGTGAATAAGGAGAAATTGGTCAACGGTTTTTCAAAGAATGACCTTGCAGGTGTTTTATATCCTCACAATGATCCACTGGTGATCAAAATGAGGATGAAGGAGGTTATGATTTCAAGAGTACTGGTCGACAATGGTAGCTCGGCAGACATCATGTTCTACTCGTGCTTCGATAGTTTAAATCTAAAGCTATCTCAACTGGAGCCTTACCACAGACCCCTCATCGGTTTTGCTGGCGAGAAAGTATTTGCACTTAGGACGATCAAGTTGGATATATTCATTGGTACATGGCCTGCTTGTCGTACAGAAAGAATACGTTTCTTCGTGATGGATAAAAATGTCCAATCATCGTACAATATCATCATGGGAAGAGTAGGATTGAAGAAGTTCGAGGTTGTACCATCTACAGTGCATCAGTGCCTAAAATTTCCAACAAACTTTGGAATAGGAGTTGTGAAAGGTGATCAGAAAGTAGCTCGGGAATGCTATTATTCATCCGCCGAGCAAGAAGAATTGGAGGAATCAAAGAAAAAGACTACTACCTATCAAGTCGATGAAGGTGCAGAGATTGAAACATTGGATCCTCGAGATGAGTCGCAACTCGTGAAGGATCAAGTGGTGGAAGCTACTGAAAACATCATTCTGGACGGCGAGCACCCTGAGCGAACTACTCAAATAGGTTCATCGTTGGAAGCCTCATTAAAATAGGAATTGATAACGTTCCTAAGAAGCAGAGATAAACTTTTGCATGGAGTCATGAAGATATGCCTGGGATAGACCCAAACTTCTTATGTCACGAGCTCAATGTGAATAAGGAGATCAAGCCTATGAAGAAGAGAAGAAGAGTATTCAGTCCCGAGAAGAATCAAGCTATACAGGAGGAAGTCGAGAAGCTACAGAAAGATTTTTTCATTGAAGATGTTAAATATCCAGACTGGTTAGCCAATGTGGTAATGGTAAAGAAGAAGAATAGCAAGTGGAGGATGTGTGTAGACTTCATCGACCTCAACAAAGCATGCCCAAAGGATCACTTTCCATTGCCTCGAATTGATCAACTGGTGGATGCTACCTCGGGACACGAGTTGCTGAGCTTCATGGGTTCTTATTCTAGTTACAATCAGATCAAAATGAAACCTGAAGACAGGGAGAGTACTTCTTTCATTACCCCTAGGGGAACTTATTGTTATAATGTTATGCCTTTGGGTTTGAAAAATGCAAGTGCAGCATATCAGCGGCTGATGAATAAGGTCTTTGCTGAACAAATCAGTTGCAATATGGAAGTCTATATTGACGATATGCTGACAAAAAGAAAAAAAGTTGTCGATCATCTAGTTGACTTAAATCAGACTTTTGATCAACTAGATAAGTACCAAATGAAATTGAACCCGACGAAGTGCATATTTGGAGTACGAGAAGGCATGTTCCTCGGGTACATTGTCAATCAACGAGGCATTAAATCAAATCCTGAAAAGATCAAAGCTCTATTAGGGCTGCGATCTCCAACGACGAAGAAGGAAGTACAGAGTCTCACAGGACGAGTAGCAGCACTCAACAGATTTGTGTCACGAGCAACTGATAGATGTCTCCCATTCTTCAAGACACTCAGAAAGACTTTTGAGTGGAATGATGAATGTGAGAAGGCTTTTCAAGACTTGAATAAATACTTGGGAGCACCTCCACTGTTGTCCAGGCCGGTGATGGGAGAAAAATTGTATTTGTACCTTGCAGTGTTCGAGAATGCAGTTAGCTCGGCGTTGATCAGAGTGGAGAATGGAGTGCAAAAACCAATTTACTACACAAGTAAGGCCTTTTGAGGAGCAGAAATTAGATATCCAAGGCTGGAAAAGTTGGCACTGGCATTGATTGAGGCGAGTAGGAGAATAAGGCCATACTTCCAGGCTCATACCATAGTAGTATATACTGATATGCCATTGAGGCAAGCCCTTCATAAACCGGAAAAATCAGGAACTTTGATGTACTGGGCAATAGAGCTCGGTGAATATGATATAGTTTATGAACCCAGATCATCGCTAAAAGGGCAGGCTGTAGCAGATTTTATAGCGGAGTTCACTTATCCTGATACGCCCGAGGAGCAAAAGTTGCTTGTTGATCAACCTGTGGATGTTACAGGGTCAATAAACACAAGCTCAGATCAATTCCGATTGGTAAAACGGCGTGTGGATGTTACAGGATGTGGCGCAGGGATAGTTGTGAGCACTCCGGATGAGGAGAAAAAGTTGATCGCTGATCAACCTGTGGATGTTACAGGATCAACAAACACTAGCTCAGACCAACTCCGGTTGGTAAAAGGGAAAGTGGATGCTACAGGATCATTAAATTCGAGCTCAGGCCAACTCTGGTTGGTAAAAGGGAAAGAAAAGATAATCGACGAAGAGCAAGAAATATTAGGGGAAGATGAAAGGAAGCAGCAAATATTTCACAGAGGAACTCTGACAGAGCAAAAATTTGAAGACGAGTTACCTATATGGAGGCTTTATGTAGATGGTTCATCTTGCACTACAGGATGTGGCGCGGGGGTAGTTTTGAGCACTCCGGATGAGGTCGACATGGAATACGCCCTGCGTTTCCAATTCAAAGCTTCCAACAATGAGGCTGAGTATGAGGCCATGATTGCAGGACTTAGTTTGGCAAAAATTATGGAGGCGCAATAGGTCATTGTTTTTAGTGATTCTCAATTGATCGTAAACCAAATGATGGGAGTATATGCAGTTAGAGGAGAATTAATGATCAGATATCATGCAAAGGCAAAGGAGCTGGTGTCAGAATTTGTCGCTATTCAGCTAGTCAAAATACCAAGAATGGAGAATGCGAGAGCAGACGCCTTAGCTCGACTAGCATCAGCTACTCGCACCGAGCTACGACAAACAATCCCAATTGAAGTGTTAGCTGGTCGGAGTATAGATGAAGATCTGATGATGAACTTTATCACCCTTGATTCAGGACCATCTTGGATGGATCCCATCAGGGCGTATATCGAGGAGGGAGAATTGCTAATTGACAAGCTCGCAGCCAATAAATTGAAGTTTAAAGATGCTCGGTATGTATTAATTAATGGTATTTTATATAAACGAGGAATTATGGCAGGTTTTCAGAGATGCGTACATCCCTTCGAGGTGAAAGAATTAATTGCAGAGATCCATGAAGGGTCCTGTGGAGCACATGTAGCAGGTCAGACGCTTTTGCAATGGGTGATGACGCAGGGATACTACTGGTCGACGATGAGGGCTGATTATATAGCCTATGCCAAGAAGTGTGACAAGTGCTAGCGCTTTTCCTCCATCCGAAGAACTCCACAAGCATTGTTGACACCCATAACTTCCCCTTGGCCATTTGCCTTGTGGGGAATTGATTTGGTTGGGCCACTGCCAACGACCCGAGGAAGGTTCAAATACCTTGTCGTCGCAGTGGATTATTTTACTAAGTGGGTAGAAGCTGAGCCACTCATTGACATGACGTACGATAAGGTGTACCAATTTGTTTGGAAGAACATCATTTGTCGATATGGTCTTCCTCATGCCTTCATCACAGGCCATGGAACATAATTTGATAACGAGGAGTTCGTTGCCTATTGCCATCAGTCAAATATTTTGAAGGTCCACTCAGCACCAGCCATCCTCAAAGCAATGGACAAACTAAAGTGACAAACAGAACGCTGCTAAATGGCTTGAAGAAAAGACTGGATGATGCAAAATCGAATTGGATCAACGAGCTACAATCAGTACTCTGGGCTTACCGAACTACTCCCCGAGTAGCAACTGTAGAATCACCATATATGCTGGCGTTTGGAAGTGAAGCCGTTATACCTACCGAGTTGGGTCTCCCAACACACAGGGTACTGAATTTCAATTCCCCTGTCAGTGACTTAATGAGAAGATTGGATTTAGATATTCTCGAGGAAGTTAAAGAAGAAGCAGCCATCAGAAATGATGCATATCAACAACGAACAGCTCTATTCTATAATAAAAGGGTGAAGAAGTGCGACTTGAAAGAAGGAGACTATGTGGTGAAGAAAGTAATTCAAAAGCACAATAAGATGGAGGCAAACTGGCATGGACCATACCGAGTTACAGAAGTTGTTCGACCAGGAACTTACCGAATAGCAACTCTAGAGGGGGAGGAGTTTAAGAATGCATGGAACGCAGAGCACCTGCGCAAGTATTATCATTAATGTATATTCCCATGTAACGCAGTTCCATCGGTATGAATAAAATGAAGATATTCAGCAAGTCTCTCCTTTTATTAAAATTTTTTTTGGGGAATACTAGTGCTACACACTACTCGGCAAAGCTCAGACTACTCAGCAAAATATTCCTAAAAATGCCAACCTCGGCTGGTTAGGAAACAAAATATTCCTAAAAATGCCAACCTGTTTGGCTAGGAAACAAAATATTCCTAAAAATGCCAACCTGTTTGGCTAGGAAACAAAATATTCCTAAAAATGCCAACTTATGTTGGTTAGGAAGTACATATATTCTCGAAAATGCCAACTTATGTTGGTCGGAAGGTAAGATTATGCCAGAAAGCGCCAAAGTTGCTCGTAGAAGAAAAATCTACTAACTATAGCTGGTCGGGGATAAAAACCCACCAACTGTAGTTGGTCGACAAGGAAAATTTACCGACCTTGGTTGTTCGGAAACATTTAATAGAAAAATTTACTAACTATGGATGGTCGGGGATAAAAACCCACTAACTGTAGTTGGTCGACATGGAGAATCTAACGACCTTAGTTGGTTGGAAACATTTTAAACATTTTTTATACTCGTGACTTTATTATTAAGTGATCGAGCAACATTATTGATACTTGTAACTTTTTAATTATTACTGAGTTGGTCGAAAAACAACACAATATCGTTATCGTTTTAACAGATATGCACAAATATAAAGTGTTTGATAATTACAAGACAATAGCAATTAAGATTGCAAACATAAATGAAAGTCTTTCATTGAATTCAAAATAAATTACATTGATAATAAAATGAAAAGTGCATTGATATTGAAATGAATACTAACTATTACATCAAAAATTCCTATTCTACTGGTCTTTTCCCCTCTGCTTTTGACACAGGTTCCTCGCCAGCAGGCGGATCATTTAAAGCCAGAGGAGAATTGATGAAGTTGATATCCTTCAACATCCTAACATTCATCATGGATGGTCGATCTAAGAGATGCTCGAGATGAGATATCTCGGCTTTTGAATGAAGATTATAGTCACCGAGATACTTTGAAATCAAGCTCCGAGGAATGGCCCGTGCAGGGATCTAACTAATATCTAATTTGTATGGTGGCACATGTAAGTCGAGCAACCCGAGATCGTGGTAGTCTCACAGGTAATGACCCTGTTCGAGCTGCAGGACACTTAAGGCATTCAACCAGCCTTGTTTGTAGCCCTCATTATTGGCATTCTGGATACGATCGTCCAAGTGGTAGAGCGCTTCATTGTATTCAGCCATCCAGAACTCCCTGGGCTGTTTGTGGAATTGATATGTTAGTCTATCCAGCTGCTCGTGGAGGTTTTTGACGAAGAGCTCCTTGTTCTCGAATGTAGATTTCTTCTCAGAGAGCTGCTCTTCCAAATCCCTGATCTTCTTTGACATGTCAGCCAAAGCCTGGTTCTTCGCCATTAATTGGAAGGCCTGGTTCTCTAGGGCAGACTGAGTCCTTTATTGCTCGATAGGAATCCGAGCTGCTCTTGCTCATCCCCGAGGTGCCCTTTCTCATCCCCGAGAAGATGTGGAAGGGACAGACCTCTTCAAGGTTTCCAACTCTTCCCTCAGGTTGGCTTTCTCAACTTACAGGAACGAAAATCCCTCATCGATCACTGGGATTAAGGCTTTTGAAGAAGATACTGAAGACTTCAACTGTGATAGCTCTTTCTGCAAGTTGTTGTTCTCTTACTCTGGCAACTCGGTAATTTGTCTGCACTCCTCTACTTCACCTTTCAGAGTTCTCTCCCTTACATCATACCCAGCAAAAAGTTTCTCGTAGCCCTTGTCGGCAATGATCAACTTGTATTTCTTCTCGTAACTCTCATGCAATAGAGCAGTTGATTCTTTGTATTATTGTTGAAGGTCTTTGAGGGTGCCTTGGAGATCCTCGATCATTTCATAATAGGCCACATTATTGTCCACCGCTCGATCAAGTAGACACTTCAGATATTAATATGCTTCAACTGCCTGTTCTGAAGCATCCTGGCCGAGGATGTTGACAACTTGTGCTGCACTCAAGTCTGTGTGACCAGCCTTAAAATATTCATTACATTATCGCAGCAACTTAGTATCATGGGCAGATAGCAATTCCATCCTGGCCAGAAACTAGCAGAGAAAGAAAGAGCAGTCATCAATGAGAAATATAAGTAGAGTATGAATAGAAGATAAAAAACAGTATGCAAAAAAGTCCAAGTTTTATTAGATCATAAAGTTCAGAGTTACATATGTGGGTTACATTTGAAAAAGAAAAAGATAAAGAGAAACCCAAACAACTCTACACCTTTTCCTTGTCTCCCAAAACCTTCTCGGGAGGCTGAGATGAGGAAGTAGGTTGCTCGGAGGGAATGGATAGTTGCTCGGGGAGCACTAGCAGTTGCTCGGAGGAAGTAACAATCTGCTGAAGTTCCTCGGCAGCAGGCTGAATGGCTGGGGGATTATCTCCCATCACCATAGAAGACTTTTCTAAGGCAGCTTCGTCCTCTTCAAGATCTTCTGGGGTTGGAGGGGGACCAGGAATGTGTTGCTGAAAAAGCTCAGAGGATTCATCAACTTTCATTTCCTGGAGAGAAGCAACCCATCCATCTTTAAAGTATTTGAGGCTGCCATAGTCCACTTGCGATACCATGGCAGCCAACCCCTTGTTCCACCCCTTGTCCCAGCCAGCGCTGAAGGACTTCTTCACAGCCATCTTCCTCTTCAATTTCTCCGAGGAGAGCTTCTCGGACAGCAGGTTATCAGCAGCTTTCAATTTGTTTTCAATCTCCTCCTTCTTCCGACCTACTTCCCTAAGTTGAGCCAACTCCTCCTCAGCATCCTTGAGCTTATCTTCAAGTTCCCCAGTAGTTTTGAGCTTCTCTTCGAGCTCCTTATTTGCCTTCTCCAGGGCATTTATTCTCTTCTCCAACTCCATAGAGGCATCAACAGCTCGAGCTTTCTCTTGCTCGGTGGAGGCAAGCTTTTTCTCCCAGACAGACTTGTCAGTAGCATATATCTGGCAAGAATCATCCAAAGACTTGATAGCTTCTGCCAGATCTCCCTCCACACTGGACGAGGAGAATGATGCTTTAATTGCTTCATCCTTCTTCAGGATTATATTAAAGAAGCTCGTCAACTGTGAAAGTAAAAAGAAAGGAAGTCAGAAACATAAATGCCAAAGGAAATATGAAAAGTTTAAAGTAAGAAAACTTACAGAAGCAAGGTAACGAGCAGCTAATGAAGTGACCATATCCCGAGTAAGGTTTTCTTCGGTACCTTGGACCTCGGGAATGATCCAGGACTTTACCGAGCTCATGGCAGAGCTCGGGGGAACGAAAGTTGGAACCCCAATCCCAGTAGCTGGGGGCTGAGTAATGGTGTCAGCCAAATTGACCGAGGAGCTTTTCTTCAGCCTCCTCGAGGGAACACTAACAGATTCAACCAAGGAAGAACCCTTGGTCGGTGATATTATAATCACCTCTCCAGGAGCAGCAGACCTGCTCGGCAACCTTCGCAACAGCAGCTAAGGAAGGTGCATCATTCTTCTTTGTCCCCTCCACTGGGACATTAGCCTTACTTCTTTTTTCCTTTCCAGAACCAGAGGCTCGTTTCTCGAAGAGGGTAGGAGGCCTTCTTCTCTTCATCCTTTCGCTTAAATGGATGTGAGATTCAGGTGAAGAGATGGTGGAAGCTGGTACTGGCTCTAATTCACTTATCACTGGACGAGCAGTGAAATAAGTGGTGTAGCTCTTGTATTTCAGCAGATATGAGGCTGATCTAATCTTCTCGTCCGCAACACTCTGATGCAGACTCCAGATAAGTTTCAGATGTCTTATATTAACATCTGCTTTCTTTGGACACTTTTTTTTGTTATCAACTGCAAATAAATAAACATTGAAATATCAGTGGAACATTTTATCAAACACAAAAGAAGCATGATTTCAAAATAAGTAAAATGAAATAAAAATAACCTATCCCATTGCCATAAGGAGGGCATCTGGGACCCTGGTAAACCTCATCTCCAGTTAATGGAGGGTGTTGCCAATTTTTTATGACAACCCCATGTTCAAAATAATCCTTATTGGCATCAGGGAGATTGACTACTAAGGCTCTATTTAAAAATCTAGTTTTTAAATAAAAAATGTTATCATTAACTGTCCATCTATAGCAGTACATGATTTTTACAATTCCTATGCGAGTTCCATGGACTTGATTTAATCTATGCACCCCATTAACTATTCTCCATATGTTGGGGGCTATTCTTGCAGGAACAACGTCAAAGTACTGACAGAATTCCAGACACAAGGATTTTGGTGGAAAAGAAAATCCACACTCAGCAATAAAGAGACTGGGGAACCAATGTCCCTCAGCCAAACGGAAATAATCAGAAGGCTCAGAAAGCTCTTCCAAAACAACCTAGGAGGGAATGTAAAAATCAGAGCAAAATTTATCAAGAGATTCAATAGGGTAAACCATGGTGAATAAAGGAAATGAAGAAGAAGGAAGAAGATCTTACAGAAAAAGAGTGGAGCTGTTGACAACGAACGATGGACGAAGATGAATACACAGGAGAGAAAGACACTATGGAAAACTCAAAAATAAAAATTTGGAAAAGTAGAAGACGATGGGATTTTCTGCAGCATTTAAATACTCTACCTAGGGAAAAGGAAAAGTAATGATTACGAAAAGAAACGATTACGCTACCGGCGGCTAAAAGGACAAAAAGTATGCGGAGATCGAGGCGGTCATAAAAATTCAAAAAGCCTGATTTTACGAATTTGGAAGGAGAAATAAATACGAGGGAAACACTCCTAAAAAATAGGAAGACCATTTAAAGCTACCATACTCCGAGAAAGAATGTTCCATACTCCTCAAATTTTGAACTATGAAACATTGGGGGCTTCTGTTGATACCAAATTTAGTCTGCTGACATGGCCCAATTAACTGATGACATGTGGCAATCTACATGGCAACAATAAATACTTCCGAGGAACTCACACGCTCCGAGGAACCATACTACAACAAGGAACACAGCTTCCCCGAGGAACTCACACGCTCCGAGGAACCATACTACAACGATGAACACTGCTTCCCCGAGGAACTCAGACGCTCCGAGGAACAAGACCTCTCCGAGGAACTCTTGAATATCGAGAAGCATAGGCGGTCTGAGCAACTCAGGCGGTCCGAGCTGCACCTCGAACAAAGTATTAATAGCTGGATAACCAACAGTTCAACTGATTCATTAAATGATTATCATTCAAACGCACACGCTTAAGGGGCATTAAATGTATTACCCTTTCATATGTACCTCATTTAATGTATTACCCTTTCACATTACAGCCTCAGGGATATAAATACATTGTACAATCCTCATTTTAAAAGAGGTCGAATCCAACCTGGGAATTTCTTGAGAGAACTTGTAATCGAGAATTCCCAATCATTCAGCAATAACACAACAGTGGACGTAGGCCATTCTTATAAGGCTGAACCACTTTAAAAAGTATATGTCTCATTTATTTATCTGTGATTGAATAATTAGAGTGATCTAATTTTTTACTTCAACAGATTCATAGGGAAACTGAACAAGGTAGAGAGAGGGCGTCCAAAGGCGAGGAAAATAAGCATCTCTACCTTGGGTAGGTAGGACTCTGGGGGTCGATTGAGATAGGCGTAATCTCCCCCCGGTCGACTTAAATTTTTCGGCACCCCGCGGCATAAAAACCGTGGGAGGTACATTTCTAAACCCTTGTGCATCTCCTGTTAGCCAGTCAATTATTGTGTGTACTTGTATGATTTTATTCTCGCATTTATTTTTTGAATGGTGTGATGAAATAATTTACTAATACCTACACTCGGTAACTCACGAGAAGGGATTTCATCACCCCGGCTCACTCGCTTATCATTTTTGTGCTACCCTAGCTTTCATTAAATTTAAAATCAATCAATTAGGTAGCCCAATAGAAGAACATTTTTGCAAAGGCGATCACCAAGATAATTTCGTGATTTTTTATCGCCCATGAACTTAATTAAAATTTGACTACCCTTTCACTAATTTCAAGATAAAAATTGGCTATGTGTTAGTCAGGTTTTATCCTTGACTTGCGTGTGTCCAATTCATTTTTCGATAGTCGGGTTTTAGTGAGTTCGTTCAAAATTTAAGAGTCCAAATATTTTTCCCACTCTTTTCTTCAAAAAAAAATTCAAAAATATTTTCTTCCTTTATTTTTATAAAAAATCCAAAAATATTTTTTTCCCACTGTATTCTTCCAAAAAATCCAAAAGCATTTTCTTTCTTTCTTTTTTTTAGAAAAATCAAAAAATATTATTTTTCCTTTTCGAATTTTTTTTTTTAAATCCAAAAATATTTTTTTCCCATTATTTTCTTCCAAAAATATTTTCTTCCTTTATGTTTTTCAAAAAATCCCAATATATATATATATATATTTCCTTCTTTTTCTCCATAAAAATCCAAAAATATCTTCTTCCTTTATTTTTATAAAAATTGAAAAACATTTTCTTCCTTTCATTCTCTAAAAATCCCAAAAATATTTCCTTTCTTTTTCTAATTATTCAAAAACCATAAAAAAGATAAAATCTTGAAAATAAAAAATAAGGTCGTGATCGGTGTTTCTTCATCCTCACCTTTGTCAATTTATCCAACAAGACTAACGCTTCAGTCTTGTTTGGGGGGTGATTATCATCACCCAATTTTTTTGTCGTCCCGCGCTTTCATAGATCTTATCTTTAGGGTGAGAATGGTTCAGTCTGGCTGAAAACATTAAACTTAGCGCTACCGGAGGCAGCCCATCGTTTTTTGTATGAGTCTTATCCTATTTGGGGGTAGTATTTCACACCACCCAATGCTTTACATGTTTTTAGACTTGTATACATTTTTGTATCTTATCACTCATTCAGGCTTATTCTTGGATTCATCTATCCACTTCATTAGCGGTTTATTCTGGTAATCTCTGTCCTCCCTCCTCCTCTCAATTTTAAAAATCATTTTACTTAACATCGAGGACGATGTTCCATTTGTTTGGGGGTGGGGAATTTTATCAAAATCGTGCCTCTTTTGAAAAATTTTGATTTTTAAAATTTCATGCAGTTTCTTTCATCTCAATCATTGATGTGAATTTTCAATCATCCATCTTTCAAAGTCTAGGAATCAAGCTAGATGATTTATTTTTTCTAAATAGCTTATGTAATACGTATCAAGCCATTTAACACTATGAATTTCTAAACTCAACAAAATTTGCGCACTAATCACCTCACTACGGTTTAGAGTTGAAGAGTACTATAATTCTCAAGAGAACCTTTAGGATCACTAGTAGAGACTTGAGCTTGTGAGATTTGTGTCTATCAGAGATTTTTACGCAATCTCGGAGTCATAAGTTGATTCAACTTCATTTGGGTCTGCACTTAAAACGTTGTATAATCTCATTATTTTTCTTTAAAAATTTTGGCTTGATCACTGAGAACGACATCACTTTCGAGTTGTAAGAAATATATGTCTCTAATTTGTCCCGATCACCAGACTTTCAACCATACACCAACCAAATTTCATTTATAATTCATCCATACACCTTCCATTTTCCATATCATCACCATATACCACACCGCCCATTTCCATATCCACTTCCATTTTCCACCCACCATGTTGAAAAAGGGGCCAGTGTTGAAAGTAAAAAGAGAAGATCCGTCAAAGAGAGTGCTTGAATTTTTAGTGAATATCTCTCCCAAAGTCGATTCAGATGGAGAAACATTATATACAAATCTACATTGGGGATATTTGTATTTTTAGCAGATTTATCTCATACATTGATGCGTATTTTGAAAAGAAGAGAAAGATAAAGTTGCAGTCAAAAAATAAAGACATTTGTTCGTTTATGTGTGATACACTCTTCTAAAATATCCACCATCCATCCATCATATCATCATCCCATCCTATCCTACCTCACCTCATCCCACATATCCCATTTCATTTCCCCCTCACCCATAAACATCATCATTTCCCCTAGGTGTTTGGTCAAATTATAGTCAACGTGGTGAATAACTCGACATTCTCACTATAGTTACTAGCATTCTTTAATGAGATCACTTTTCTTTCTAAATGTACATTCTTTCTCATGTGTGTGTGAGACGTTTGAACTTGCTTATAGTTACTCACCTCCTCACACACAAGAAAGATACACTAACCCATATCTCGAGATTTCATTTGAGAGATATATCTCACGAGATTTTGAAGTTGAAGCGTTGATTCAGAAAAGGTAATCTAGGAATTACTCTTATGACACTCGACCCGTCTTGACTGATTTACACACACACATTGAGTTCTAGGAAGGATGTCCCTTGTGTATTTACTTAGCTAAACGTTTTATGCACTTCTAGCTGGTATTTCTGAAATTATTTCTCTCATGATGGATTGTGTGATCATTCTACGTCTAATAAGAGATTGACTACCTTTCAATGAATTATTTTAAATAAATAATTTTGTGGGTATATTCCCCGCAAACCCTCACGAGACACAACTCGTCATGTAGGGCAACCTATAGGTTTAAAGGTTTGTTGCACATGCTAAGTGTAATCACAAGTGCCCGCGAAAGTGGGACACTATTGGTTTCTAATCTTTCTCTTTCTCTCTATATATTTCTCGAGGACCAGCAGCGCTCTGTTTGGGGGTGGTGTGATAAGCACCCAAAAGTGTACATTTTATACCTCCAATAGACCTATTTTAGTTGCTAATTCGGGGCAATTTGGGTCTTATGCGCGTAAATGTTTCATTTGTAGACTTAATTGTGTTTGCGAAGTTCAAAAGCTTAATTTAAGGCAAATGCGTATCAAAAGGAGATAATTTCCTTTGTCCCGTAGCCTGAACCGAGCCCAAACCTTCCCCGAAGCCCGTGAGTGTTTAGTTTTTGCCTTTTTAATTTTTTAGATTTTTATTTTGTCTCGTTTTATTTTTAGAATTTTTATAGAATTTCTGGGTTTTATTTTCAATTTTTCTGTTTCTTTTTTATTAGTGTGATTTTATTTCATTTTTTATTTTTATTAGTTTTTAATTATCTTTATTTTTTATTAGGATTATTTTTTTTAGGATTTCATTTATTTTTAGTTTTATTATAATTTACATTTTAGGATTTTAGTTTTAGTTTAATAGATTTTTATTTTTATTTCTTTTTAGTCTTATTTTTTATTTGTGTCTTTATTTTATTTTTAGATTAGGATTTTATTTTTAGATTTTTAATTTTATTAATTTTATTTTTTAGTTAGTTAGTGTTATTTTTAGGTGTCCAAATTAAACACACACACACAAACTTACCTACACAATATTCCACAACCAACTCATCCTAACCCCCACACACACCATAATCCATACACCCTCACACACTCTATCTATCCCCACTTCATCTTCCCCACTCAGCCAACACCCCCCATCTCTCACTCTCTCTCCTCTCTCCAAACTCCGCTAACACACACCACACCTTCAACTTCCCATTCAACAACCATTAAACCACCACATCCAACAAAACACAAATCACACTCAACCACGTTTCCCACTCACCCAACACCTCCAGCCAGCTCTTCCTCCGTCCGTCTAACCAACGTGCTGCCAAAACTCCCTCTAGACACCCACGACCTCCTACCTCGGTCCTAAAACTCCAAACCTGGTCCGAACCTTACTCTCGTGAGCTGACCCATTAACATCGTCGTCGTTGGAACCCCCCATACCCATACTTGTCGCCAACGACCCATCGTCGGCCATCCTTACCCCAACCGAACTCCCCCACGAAGCTACCTGGAAGAAAACTCCCGTATCCATACTCGACAAACCGATGCCCAAATCCGACCATAGACCCATTTCCAATGTTAACCTATTTGACCCACTTCTCCATACCATTTTTACCTACGAATTCTGCACCTGCCAAATACAAAGTCAAAAATCAATTCCCACATTTAACCCACATGTATTTTATGCCTCTTAATCCCTTTTTCCAAAACTACCCCAACACCTTTTACCTAACTTACCCCTCTAAACCAATCTGATTTTTATCCCAATTCCCCCTCTTCTCACATGTCCTCACACCTCTCAAAATACATGCACACCTTTGCCATGCTCATGTGCTCTCATCCTTCCTTAATTTTACCAGTACCCCTAGCCTCCATGTGATCCATATAAATTTAAGACTTAGGCCATTTTCAAGTAGCATCTCAAAATTGGTTTTTAAGCTTTTGTGTAATAAAATTCTCTCCACCCCTCTATATTTGAGTATTTCCATTTTTACAAAATATCTCAATATAGAGGTTTGTAGTGAAATTTATCTCTAGGATGAATTCCACCCCACCCTTCTATAATGAATTTTTGCATTTTTAGCAATTATTTCAAAATAGATTGATGTGTTTGAATTCATCCCCTTATGGGAGGTAAATTCTAATCCATTCTTTTATGTTTAGATTTTGCATTTTTAGCAATTATCTCAGTATAAAGTAATGATCTAGAATTTATTTCTTTGGATGAGTTCTAATGTACAATTTTATAATGTTAGCATTTGTATATTTAGCAAATCTCTTTAATTATTTAATTGTCCATTATAAATTCATCCATTATCTTCTTTTTTGTAGTTTTTATTTTAGATTCAATTACTACATTGGTGAAGGATTGTTATTGATAAAATTTTGATTTTAATTGAGAGAGTGTTGATGTAATTGAAGATTCCATTCCAATTCAAGGTTTAAATGGGTTTGATATATTCCTCTTTAATTTCTCTTGATTTAATCCTTACATGCTTTCATTTGTTTATCTTATATTTTTGGATGATGATTATTATGGGATAATCTCCCATTTGTGGGATGTATTTTGAAGCCCTCATGAGTCCAATTTAGTTAGTTTACTTTTTAGAAAAATTTTGTTTATCTCACTTTTCTTAAATTAGCTTTTACTTATTAATTAGTAGTTATAAAAATCAATATATAATTAGTTAATTAATAATCCCTTGAAAAATCCATAAAAAATAGAAAAAGCAAAAATAGAAAAAAAAATAATAAAATGCAAATGATTTCACACTTTTGTCTTCTCATATTTTGTGTTTCATCCCTAGATTGGGATTGACTCCCTTACTTACCCTCTACACTAGTTTTGTTATATTTTTGTAGGTTCATGGGAATTTTGATGGAAAAGGAATTCCACAGCAACAACAAAATACATTAGAAATGCAATTTTTTATCAATCTAGTGGTCCAAATATTTGATTATATAAGTTTCATGAATTTCATTGTAAAGTTTTGTTATATATAATTTTATTAGAAATACATTAGTTATGCAGGTTTTTTTATATATAATTTTATTGTAAAGTTTCATGAATTTCATTATTTTCTTAGGACATGTTTACATAACTTTTGCCCTGAATTTGTACATAATATTAATAGAATATAGCAAAGTAAATTTGATCGGTTGATTTTTATTCCGCATCCTGTATCTGTGAGGGCGTTTGTAATTCCTAGTGCATGTGTGCATATATTTAATCCAGTTGGGTTATAACATGGTTTATATCCAAGAATAATTGTGTCTGTCTTTTGAAATTCTATGGCTAAACCAAATCTTTGATTATGAATTTCATTTTATTTCATTTTAATCCTCAACTGTTCTATTTTATTTCATTATAACCAGTATATCAAGATAATTTTACCAACTCCTTGAAGTGTATCTCTTATTTTTAGTTGAAGTGTATCACTTTTTTATGTTGTCACAATATATTATAAATAGGGGTCATTTGCACAAGGTACGTGATCACAAATCATGAAGTTGTTAAAATTTGTACAAAGTTTGTAGAACAGAGTTATAAAAGTGTGAAATAAAGTATGTGCATCAATTTCTATTATGTTAATTGGCTGATATCAAGCTTTCAGATTGAAGAAAATGGTTATGTTTTAGGTTTTTTGTGCGGAAACTAAACCTATTGGTGGCAAAAAAAAAGTTAGGCACTTCTAAGGAAGAGTGTGAATTTATAATTTACGTATAATTGACCATTTCATTTCATTTCATTACACTTTGTTTGATCTGTTTTTTTTCGTACATCAGTTAACTTTTATATTTGATCAATCAAATTAGTTTCACGCGGGTTCTTTGTGCATTTTGCTTATTGTTATTGACCGATCTAATTATTTGTATCATATTATTGATTAAAGAGGGGTCATTTACATTTTTCGTATTTATTGTAGCCTATCATCATTTTGGAATGTCCCTCTCAGCCTCTTAGGGTTTTCTTAATCTATAAATCCTTAAATCGGTGAGGCGTGGTGCGAAGAGTACTTTATATATTGAAACCCAAGTAAGATTTGTTGTCCATGGGATGTGTTGAGCTTTAATTTTCAAGGTTTGTATACATTCAATTTTTTAATTATTGAATGAATGTTAAATTTGTGTGAGATTTTGATTTCAATCTTGGGGTTATAGTTTGATTTTTTGAGTATTTCATACAACACGCTCTCACTATATTAAGACTAATGCAACTCTTTTATAAGTTAAAATAGAATTTATGTGTGATGTGTTTTGTGATTGTAGTGACTAGTAAGATATTTTTACAAGGATTCTTTAGAAGCTAATTTTTTACCCTGCATTCTTAGTTGCTCAAGAGGTGTTTGTATTTTGGTGGAAACGAATCTTATATAAATTGATTTCCTTTTTCTATTCATTTTACGGTTTCCTTATATCTAGTGTGATTAGGCATAAATTCTTCGAATTTATGCCCGTAATTTAGAGGTTTTTATTACCCCATGCAGTGTAATTTGAGTTGATTTATCTCATATACTTACTACTGACATCTTCTACCTAGTGCATTGAGTTTCATGTATTTCTCTTACGTTTTGCATGAAATTTATGCAAGTGAAGAAAAGAGATAACTCAAAATCAAGAAAGAAGGAAAAGAAGAAAAATTAAGGGCAAAAGCGTAATTTTACATTCAGAATTTGGATGTGAAATCCAAAAGAAGTTGAAGACCTTGAGTCCACAAGTGCGTAGAAAGAAATGACATCTCAATCTGAGTCCCGATTGCAAAGTTGTGAAGCTTCAAAGTTGAAAAGAAATCAAATGAAGAGTGAAGGAAAGATCCGGGGAGAACCGAATCGATAACAGTCTAGCAGAATTGGTTCCCCTCACTAGAAAGGGCAAACCGAAACAACGGAAAACTAAGGGGATCGATTCGATAAATTTTAAAGACCAGACCGAACCGATGATCAAGACTTATAAACGATTTGGCACACTGTAATAAGCGAACTAGTTCGCCCAGTAAAGAAGGAAAAAATAGAACCTGTTCGGCGGGATGAAATTTGCATTTTTTATTCTTTCAAATTATAGTTGTGCATGGTGCAAACACTTAATAAAATGTGAGAGTTATGTTCCACTGTAACACCAGACATTAGGGGGTTAGTTTTTACGTGGTTTTGAGAGATTATTGAAGGTCAGAACCCTAGGATTCATCTTCTTCATCAATTGTTCATCATTTACATTAAATTTGAGATTTTTTCTTCAATACAAGTACAGTTTCCTTTTTCTTTCAACTTCTCTCATCTTTCTGCCTTATGATTCATTATTTTTTCGTTAGAAATGTATTTTACATGTTTGATTGCATTTTTTACGTAAAAATGATTTCATGCAACATAGATTTCATGTTTAGTCGTATTTACACCATGTTCGGCTATGTTTTTAGCGGGTTGGGGTACATGAACCCAACCTAGGTAACACATATGGACTTAAAAGTGGATAAAAAGTAACCCCTCATTCAACGGTTTGAACTTTATCAAGATAAAGAATTGTAGGCCTTTTAATTCCATTTTCCCTATGTAACCAGAATGTTTAAGGGTGAAAGTAGCTTCTTGATAATTTATCATCCTCGTCAAATACAATTTTTGGCTTAATATTGTGTTGTATTTAGTCCTCATGTCTTGAATGCTTAGAGAGTATTTAAATTATCCTTTTGAAGCTTTTATGTTCTATATAAACACTGACGGCTCGGGGGAGTGTACCCTAACTCCATTTTCTCGCATATAGTTAAAGTTTAATTTAGTTCTCTTTAAATGCGTAGTTAGTTATTAATCTAATTTATGTTGCATTAGTTGATAGGTGCGATCACAAAATCATCATCTTTTCCCTTCTTTCTCTGAGTCATTCTAGGGTAAAACGTTCTTTCCATTTTTGTCACGAGTTGTCCGCCTATTTCCTGAGTTCGGCACTCGGTTTACCGTATTTATACTTGAGCAACCGACTTACACTTGAATTCGATAGATGCACGCACTAGAAACACTTTTAAAGGCGCTAATTCGTATCGAATATTGCATATTTCCGCCATATATCTTTATGCATTCTAGAAGTTTTATAGTCCTAAATGCTTATAATTATACTCATTAACCAGAAAACCTCATATTTGGATATATACATGCTTTGTAAGGGTTAATTATGCTTTTGTAGGTATTGGAATGCTAAAAGTGAGGATATGTCACATTTTGGAGAAGTTCCATCATCGGACGCTACTTCAAGGTCATTTTAGTTAATTTACATTTCATCTCCAGCTTATGGGAATTCATGGATGCGTAGTTCATTGATTTAGCATCGCGTGGCCGTAAACGGCTCATCGTTTGGAGTCCGAATGGTGGAGTTATGGCCATTTCCGTTTGCACACCTTTCCCCCTCTTCATGGACCAAGAAGGCCAAGAAACAGATTGCCGATAGACCGGACTTGGGACCCCGATCGACAGCGGTTTGAGATTTTGGTGTGTGAAGGAGACAAAAGGTTTTGCGCTTCTAGATCAATCGATCGACGTTTTGGGTCGATCGATCGGTCCTGCCAGACATTTGGCAATTCATACCTTTTTCATTTCTTTTTCTTTTCATTTTTTATAACTTACTATATGAACCAATTTTGATTTCTATTTTCATTATCTACATTTTGTCTTAAATTCTAGGGTTTGTAGAGAGAGTTTTGCACTACTCTCCATTTTGGGTGTTTTTTCCATTGTTTGTAAGTTCATATACTATTCATTCATCTTCTTTGTTGTAGTTTACTTATTTCAGCTTAATCTCCATTATGGCCATTAATTTTCCTTGCCTAGATTAACTTGTATTTCATTTATCTATTTCTTTCATAATTAGGTTTACTTGCTTTCTTTCATTACATGTCATTTACCATGCTTTCTAGTTAATTTAATCTAGGTTGTGTCAGATTGAACTCACTTTGGGTTGACGGGTTGCTTTGCTATGGTGATGGATTTTACGGGTTTATTTCGAGTGAGTTATCCTAGTTATTATGCCTAGGACATTTGATGGGGTATATCATGTATTCTCCGTGCTTACGACCTTGCGTGCGTAATTTCTAGGGTATTTGTTGACGCCAAAATCTTATTAGACTTTTATGCGAATTCAGGGGTGTGACAACTCTTAATTTAACTAACTGTAGAAATGAGACACAATATTAATAACTCATGAACCCATGTAACCATTTTATACTAATTAACTCGGGTGAGGGATATTCGATGCAACCTATAGTTTTTATTCGCTTTGCTAATCTCATTTAAATGCACTCGCCTAGTTTAATCTCTTCTCTTTTTTCTCTTTTCCTTTTTGTTAAAATTATACACTTTTATTTTATAAGTATTAAACCAATTAATATTCTAGCAACTCGTCTCTATGGATTTTCGATCCCGGGACTTGGCCGATGTACTCCCTTTTTTAGTGTAGTTATAGGTTTAGGTTTTTGTATTAAGGCGGTGAATAGAAAACAACGATCGGCGTTTTGACACGCGCTACTTTTCACCCTTGATCAGTTACATCATTGGACATTTGTGAAAGTTCCTTAAATATATTTGACATTATCTTTTATTATTACTGGAGTGGGCATCTCCTTATGTTTTTTATGTTATAAATGTTACCAGGTAAATATCTAAGGTGAAATATTTGTTAGTCCGAACTGTTTATGAATGTTATCAGTGCTTCTCAATCCTCCATCAAAAAATATTTTTATATAGATTGTTAGTCTCAACTATTTTTATGGATTTTTGTCAATCCCATTAAACATTGCTTTCATCCAAACCAAACCACATTGGTGTCACTAATATTATTGTTTAGGGTGCCACGTTACAATTGCACTCATGTATGTCACTTAAGAAATATTAAATTAAGTGATTATTAAGGTAGATAAATATGTCCCAACACAACCACATACAAAAAAATTAAGGATTAGTCGTCTTATTCTTTGCTTCATAGAGTTCAATACATAGTTGTTTAAGTAATAATATCAAACCTATAAACATTTTTTGGATACTTCCCTCATGTGCGCATATTAGGGGAAGTGGGTTTTCTTTCTGTGCAAGGTTGTGGTCGATGGGTGATTGAATTTTATTACAAGTATCTAGTACATAATGTAACAGTGTCATCGGTATGTCACCGAACAAGTGTAACACATAAATTGACATAAAATTTAAAGTATTTTGGTCCAATGTTTATGGGAAATTTTCTTTGGTGGTGGGTAGGTAAAATTTTCCAATAGTTTTAAAATTTTGCCTCCCCATGCTATCAAACATGCCCTAAATATTCAAGTCCTTGAGAAAGAGAAGATATGTGCTACAAGTTATGGGCTTGTATATTTCACCAAAATAGTTCAACCATTCGATGGGTGAATTGTAAATCTAAAGTTTCAATGGTTGAAACTAAACATACATATATTGATTTTACATATATTTCAATTTTTTCACGAAATTTGGCAGAGGTTGTCTCCACGGTGAGGAAATCATCTCCACCAAATTTAGTGAAAATTTTCAATCAATTACCTCGCGTAAGTTTTTCTCTTGAAGAGGGATGCTGTTTTTGGATTTTTTTTGGGGTAATCACTCCTTTCTTTTGTAACATATTACTCAAACTTGAATTATTCTCAGTTTATTTCCAAATATCTGGCCATGTTCATACTTATTGCTAGCTTCGAGAGGTCCTTATTGAGTACTTGTCATGATCTTTGGGTATATTTGGTGCAGGATGTTGTTAACTTTAAGGAGTTTGTCAGTCGTATGACATATGATGAACAACAGAATTTACTCAAGTATTTATCTCCTGTCAATAATTCTAGACTTCTAGACAGGTTTGTATATTCATCCTCTTTCTCGTAATGGCTCATTGTATGCTATAAGTTATGGGTTTGATCTTTTGTTATTCTTTGTACATTTTCTGTAGATTTATTACATGCATGTGTAGGAAAATATGCACATTTTTATGTTACATGGAAGATGGGTCATTTACATTTTTCTAGTTTCTATATTGAAGGGCCTAAGTTAAGGTATTAACTTGCAATAACTTACCTTATTTGCAAACATACGCTTTGGGTGACTAATTTGTTCTTAAATATATGAATGGATATCTGCAGTTGCTTTAGATATGAGTATTATTTAGACTTAAACACATGTTTGGATATATACACCTAGCTACTGTAGATTTAAAGTTATGCGCACTAATTAAAAAATAATTGTGTAATAAACACTCTGTTATTATGCCTAACGCCATTTCTTACATGTTGTGTTAGAGTTGGTGTACCTTTCATAGTTTAAGGACCATATCCTTTTTAGTTTAAAAAAGTTGTAATTCATTATATGATTTAGCTTAATCTCAGCATAATGTATGAAATTGTGGGTTTTAACTGCTTGAAAAGATAACAATTTCAAGCAGTTAAACTATCAGTTGAGTATAAGCTAATTGAAAAGATAACACCTAAAACGGGTTAAGTTATTTTTTTTGAATTAAGTAGTTTTTGCCAGAAACTTGTCTGAACTATCATTAATAAAAAAAACACTCTTAAACTATGCATTAGGTTACAAAGACCCCCTAGGGGAAAAAACCTTTGCAACACAATGCATAACATTGGGGAAATTTTCACATTCAAACTAGTTTGTTGTGTTTGTTGCATAATTTGCGTAGCAGTTGGTATTTTTTCCCCAGTCAAAAATTCAATGAATATGGCAAAAATACTAGGAAAGCAATAAGATAGTGTATAGTGATGGGCATAAAGTGTTTTGTTCCTTGGCTTATTTAAGACAGGTAGGTCAATCTCAAGCCCCACAAGTTCAAGCAGCTTAAGCCCATTCATATCTGGCATATGGACATCACCATCACTAATAACCAAATCAGATTTCTTTTTAGTTGGCTTGCAACATCTCTAGTGCCTCGTCTTCTCGATTCATTGTCTTAATTTCTCCAACTATATGCATACGAAATTTAAAGAAAACATGGGAGATTTATGGATGTGGTCTATCAAGAAAAAGCTTGTGTCACCCTTCCTGAGTGAACATCTATCGAATAGAATGCATAATAAGTCTTTGGTATTTTTTAGTTTCCTCGTTTTAATGAAATTTCAGGTTGTTGCTGAAGAATAAATATCTTTCTTTAGGCGTGCTATGATATAATTATGTTTAATTTCTCTAGATTCATCTATACCAACACATCTATCTATAAAGGTTATGGACTCTGGACATGATAAGCTAGAAGTTACTGTTGTTTATGAACCCAAATTTTTTTTATCTAAACGAAGACTTCCTCTTAGTTGTTTCAGATGAAAAGTAGACGAATGGGATCTTCTTGAAGAGGTATGTATGCAATGGTGAATCTATGAGAATTATACAATCTTTATGCTTTTAATAGCAATCCGATACGAGAATTATACCATCTTTATGCTTTTAATGGTAACCCAATACGATCTTTATGTATTTACATAGCTGACATCATATTTATTTTTGTTTCAATAATATAAAGCACGGTAGCAATGAGGGATATTATTTGTGTTATCTTAATCCATGAAAACTATTGTTTTGTATATGATATAATAGAGCTTGGACTATGTTTAAGGCCTCTCTCTCATAGAGTTGTATTTGTGTTATTTTGATCCATGAAAACATCAGTCAATTACTTTAGTATTAATTTTCCTCGTTGATGTATATGTCTTATGCCATTGATTTGATTTAATACAATTTCACTGGTACAAGCGATCAATAATGAAGAAAAGTAAATAAATACATTATAACATAACTATTTTATCTTATGTAGTATTATCAAACTACTCATAAGCTAAACTTTTCATCTTTCTTTTTGTAGGAGAAAAGGGAAGAAATCATTATCCATTACACACCTATTAAGTACATAACTATTCTTGCAAATAAATTTTTTGAACTGTTACATTACATGCCATCATGCAGAGTCCTTAAGACATTGATTAATACCCTGCTAACGTTTTTGTATCAGAAGCATAACTTTATTAGTTTATTTTTCTAAATTATGTTTATAGGTTAGTGTCTCTAAAGATTCATGAAAATGGACTTTTGGGAAATTTAAAAGGTCATGTAACATGTGTAAAATCTCTGCTCATGACCCTTCAAATTTCCCAAAAGTCAAGTTTGAAAGGTCAATATTATCTTTCATATTAGGTACTTTATGATCTTTAATTAACTACCATGAAATATAATATTGAGTTACATAAGTATTTGATTAAGACATTGAGCAAATGGAACATCGTTATTGCAGATATCAACTGTTCCACGTATTTTACCGTCCATATAGTAAGCAAAGGGGAAAATGAAGAGAATGATCCCGATCCATATTAACCTCGTATTGTTACTTTTCTTCAGGAGCTACCTGAAGGCAGCTGGTATTGTTCGCACTTCGCACTGCACTTATCAAATTTGTAAAAATTTAAAATATTCATTGATTATAATTTTAAAACATCTCATTTTTGGGGTAATTATATTCGGATGTCATATTCGATGCGTTTTATGAAATCACTCTATTCAGAGTGGAGGCTTAAATAAAATATAAATGTTGAATATAGTGTCCTTACTTTTGTGGACAATTTTTTTATATGTTCTAAGGATTTGAATAGTTCGATAAGAATAATTGAATTTGTTTAAATTCCGGACATGATACATATATATAGATAGCACTGCTCTTGTGCGGACCGATCCACATTTTAGGAATGCGGACCAGACATGTGTCACCTGGCGGTGAGCCCAAAAAAGAGAGAGACTGTGCCAATAAATTAGCCGATAATTTCTAGGCTAACTGCCAGGTGACACATATTCGGTCCATACTCTTAAAATGTTGATTGGTCCGCACAAGAACAGTATTGTATATAAATATATTAATAACGGACCTTTGTCGTTAAAAAATAAGGCAAATACAAAACATGTGCAATAAGGTAATCGAGGGATTATAACTTGTTGGCCTGAAAATATACCCAGGGGTTGAATTGTTTGGAGTTTTGTTATGGAGAGAACGAAATATTTAAATTAATTTCTATAAGATACATTCTGGGAACGCAGTCTTTTAGGCAAAACTTCTCCCAATTTGGTTGAGACAAAATCGCGAGTACACTGTGGGTTTTATAGAATATGCCTTCAGGATACAATGCAGTGTATAGATAATTATTTGATTCAAACTATGTACTGTTTTATCAAACCGGGAACAATTTGAATTTTTAATCTGATAATACCAAAATCTAGAGGATGAAGAGAGGAGAAATTATCAATTTTTAGTGTCCAAAACAGAGGCCTTGGATTCTTTTTATAGCCATTTATGTGACTGTTCTTCAACAGTCACAACTCTTCATGTAGCGACTCATCAGCCGTTGGATCGTGCCTGTTTGGAATAGCTTCAATCTAACGGTTCAGATTAGGCGTCCCATCGTAAGCAAATGGACATCCCCTACAAAAAACACTACGAGTTCATTTAATAGCTCAGATCAAGTCGTTTCGAATTTTAAACCCTTTGATCAGATCGTTTATTCACAGTTGTTGATCTGTTTTACTTCATTAAAACTTTTGACTCCCACTCTCCAAGAGACGATGCGCATGTGTGATGTGCCAAGTGCGCGTCAAAGCGCGCAATGAGCACTAACTCACCCAATCACCCTTTCGCGTGCACCGTGTCACGTTTAAGCGTGTCATGTGTTGTGTGTCGCGATTGGTGGTGCTTAAGCACCACGCAATGCGTAGGACCATAGCCTCTTGTTTGACTTGTTAACTAAGAATCTTAGTTGTCCTTTAGTTGATATACCACTACTTTTTGTAGTAATCTTCCAATGTGGAACAATGTGGGACTTTAAGCACTCCTATATCTTTCACACCCATTTGCTCATGTTTCTTCCTTCTAAAAACAAAACCCAAACTAAAAAATTAAAACACCAATTAAAATAATAAAAATAACAACTAAATATTATATAATATTATATTAATGTTGAAATTTATCCAACATTTCCCCATCAATTTCAATATACACAAGAGAGGATACAAAGGATCGATTACAACACAATAATAGAAAACTTTTGGCACTATCGCTGAAATCTAGTACATAAATGAGAAGTGTCTTTCGGACTTGAACTTCCATATAGTGTAAACAATTCAAAGTTACATCAAGGTGGTGTGGTGAACTTATCTTGAACGAAGGACCCTTTGAGACGAGACAGAACTATCACCCATACTGATTTCTCAGTTTTAGAAGTGTTATTCTAACATGCATATTTATGGTCTTATGCTAATCCTAATTTAAGGAGCGCTTTATAGAAAGCGGCCACACTTTCGACACTCATATAGGTAAATCAACTTTACTGATTCTGTGAGTCACGCTTATATGATTTATGAAGAAACAACCTTCATCCTCTAACATGCAGAAAACCAACACTATGCACGTAGGAATGGGACTTTTGTATAAATTTCCTAGTGTTCCATAACTACAATTTAACCTGTTTATACCACATTGAACTCTATCTATATTTTCAAGATATGAGTTGGGTTCCTATTAAATATAGTTGTGTTATTTAATAGACCTTAGTCCAATTCCTTTTGAGGTGATATATATCATCTCCCTAATAAGACCTTTAGTCAGAGGATCTGCTAAATTCTTGATCGTTTTAACATAGTCGACTGTAATTACTCCTTCCTTCTGTAATTTTCTTATAATTTGATACATTAAACTAATGTGTCCAGATTTTTTGTGGTAATATTTGTTCAAAACTTTATAAATTATATCTTGGTTATCACAACTTATTATAATAGAAAAAGATGACTTTTCCATAAAGCAGTATCATACAACACATTTCTAAGCCACTCTGCTTCTTTACATGCATCTGCTAGTGCTATAAATTCAGATTGCATCATTGAATCCGGCACACATGATTGTTTCTTGGATCCCCAAGAGATAGCTGCTCCTCCTAGCATAGAAATCCAACCAATAGTTGACTTGGAATTTTTGATTCAAGATTATTCCAACTTGAATCACTATATCCTTCTAAAACATATGGATATCCTATATAATGTAATCCATAATCCAAAGTCCTCTTGAGGTATCTACGCACACTAGAAATTTCATTCTAGTGCTCTTATCCTGAATTACTTATAAATCTACACAAGACACTCATTGCATAAGCACTGTCTGATCTAGTGTAATGCATGGCATACATTAGACTTCCAATAATACCAGCATATTTAAGTTGGTCCATATCACACCTCGTATTTTTCATTAATTTAATACTTGGATTCACTAGTGTAGCAACTGGATTATGTTCAAAATGGTTATATCTTTTAAGAACTTTTTCTATATAATGAAATTGAGATAATGCTAAAGAATTATTATTTCTCACAATTTTGATTCCTAAAATCACATCAGCTTCTCCAAGATCTATCATATCATATTTTGATGATAGAAATCTTTTGGTTTCTTCAACATATTTCAGACTAGAACCAAATATTAACATGTCATCCACATACAAGAAAATAATAACACCAACACCGTTTTCGAATTTACTATATATACATTTGTCGGTATCATTAACTTTATATCAATGGGATATTACAATATTATCAAACTTCTCATTCCATTGCATAGGAGCTTATTTAAGGCCATAAAGAGATTTAACCAATTTACATGATTTCTTTTCTTGGCAGGTAAAATAAACCCTTCGGGTTTTTCCATATAAATCTCTTCTTCTAAATCACCATTTAGAAAAGAGGTTTTGACATCCATTTGATGAATTACTAAATTATGAATAGAAGCAAGAGATATTACTATCCTAATGGAAGTGATTCAAGCAACAAGAGCATATGTATCAAATTAATCAATTCCATGTTTTTGCTTATAGCCTTAAGAAACTAATCTTGCCTTAAATTTATTTATAGAACCGTCCGGATTTAATTTCCTTTTAAATGTCCATTTACACCCAATAGGTTTAGCTCTGGGGGGAAGATCGGAAAGATCCCGAGTTTGATTTTAATAAATTGAGTTCATTTCATCATTGATTGCTTTGTTCTAAAAAATAGCATCCCCAGATTTTACTACTTCATGAAATTTTGTCGGTTCATCTTCTATATTAAGAACACATTTTGTTTTACTCTTAGTTTCATTTAAATCCATTTCAACTAAATAGATAACAAAGTCAGGACCATATGTTTTTTAAGTTCTTTGTTCTTTACTCCTCCGCGGTTTAACGTCATTCGTTGTTTCTGAAGAAGATATTGATTGTAAAATTTATTTTGAATGCGAGGAGTCAATAGTCGGATTATTATTTTCTAAACCTTTATTCAAAGTACAAACCTTTTTTAGATGTTCAAATAATTGAACATCTACCGACTCATTGATTTCTTGAGTTTCAAGATTTAAAAATCTATAAGTCGTACTGTTACTAGAGTATCCAATAAAAACACATATGTAGTCATATTTCCTAGTTTAGGTCTTTTGGGTTCGGGTTTTCTTACATAAGCAAGCCATCCCCAAACTTTAAGACGTCCAAGATTAGGCTTACTCTTAAACCATAGTTCGTATGGTGTAATATCCTTGTTTTTCAATGGAACTCTATTTAGAATATAACATGCTGAGAAAACCGCTTCTCCCCACATCGACAAAGGTAAACCAGAACTGATTAACATTGCATTTATCATTTTAACTAAAGTCCTATTTTTTTCTTTTCGTCGTTCCATTTTCTTGTGGCGTATAAGGCGGCGTAACTTGATGGATTATCCCATAAGTATTACAAAATTGTATAAACTTACTCGGGTAATTTTCACCACCCCTATCGGATCGTAGGACTTTAATTTTACGATTTTTTTGAGTTTCAAGTTGTACTTTAAAAATTAAAAATTTCTCGAAAACTTCATCTTTACTTTTAAGCAAATATGTATATGCATACTTAGAGTAATCATCAATAAAAGTTAAGAAATATTTATTTCCACCACAAGTCATATTACTCTTCATATCACATACATCACTATGAATAAGATCAAGCATTTTGGATGTCCTCTCAACAAATTTAAACGACTTTTTAGTTATCTTCGATTGAGCAAAAATTTCATATGTAGAAAAGTTATCTAATTTACAATCCGAGATTATGCCGAGATTAGTCATATTTTTAATACTTTTTTAATTCACATGACCTAATCTACTATGCCATAAAGAAATAGACTCAACCATATCAGCAGAACTAATATCATTTATTACATTAATTTTGATCATGTCGTTACAGGAGTACCATTTTCCAATAAATTGGCCATTCTTAGATAAGACAAACTTATCAGACTCATATACAAGTTTGAAACCTCTCTTATTCAGAAGGTCCCAAGACACAATATTTTTACACATATCAGGTACATGAAGTACATCAATAAGAGTAAAAGTCTTTCCATAAGTTAATTTCAATTCCACCGTGCCTTTCCCAACTACATTCGTGCGAAATATTATTGGCCATATTCACTTCTTTTCCATCAATTTCTTGATATGTTTTGAAAGAAGAGCGGTCTTTGCATATGTGGACCGTTGCACCGGTATCCATCCACCATCCACTTTCATTTTCAATTGAATTTGCTTCGCATACAATAGCAATAAGATCTTCGACATTGTTGGTTTCCTTCGACCCTTATTTTTCCATAAATGCCTTCTTTTTAAGACGATATTCTCAAGAATAATGGACCGATTTGTCACAGAAGAAAGATTTTCCCTTCTTTTTCTTATTTGCACCTTGGTTCTTGAATTTTGACTCATTCTTTGCTTTAAATTTTGAGTCTTTGGTAATCTTAAATTTTGGATCCTCAGCCATATTGGATTTGAATGACCCTCGCCTTGTTCATCATATTCAATACGAAGGTGACGAAGAAGGGATTCCATGGTATAAGTCTTATCATCATGATTGATTTTCTTTTTAAACCCATTCCCAGAGGATGGAAGTTTTAAAACAATCACCCCTACTTGAAATTAATCTTGAAGATTAATTCCAGTGGTTTTAAGGTCACCAACAATCTATTGGAGTTCATGTACTTGGGCAATGACAGATTTATCATTACTCATTCTAAAATTCATATAGCTTGAAATCAGAAAATTACGGTTGCTCACTTCCTTATTTTGATACTTTATCTCCAAAGTCTTCCATAATTCCTCTATCGTCAGAATCTTTCAATGAGTGTTATAAACAGTTTGAAATAAAGACTTGAGGGTGTGTCCTCGACACATAAATTCGTCTTCTTTGCTCTTCACACGTTTCTTCTTTATTTCTTAGGTGTCTTCGGGTGTGGGCTCGAGAATTTACTCAAGATTGTCATCTAGAATGTATGCTAGTTTTAGTGATGTGAGGAAGAATATAACTTTCTCTTGCCAATGGGTGAAATTTTTGCCATCAAAACGGTCGAGTCGAATTAAGTCTTGACTCATGACTTGGATAGATTGTGCCACTGTTCCTTCCATTTGAGTGGAGTAATTAGTAAGAATTTTTGCCTAAAACTTTTGGAGTTTTTTTATGGAAAGAACGAAATATTTAAATTAATTTCTCTAAGGCAAGTTCTAGGAAGGTTGTCTTTTAGGAAAAATTTATCCCAATCCGGTTGAGACAGAACCGCGAGTACACTGTGGGTTTTGTAGAATCTGCCTTCAGGATATAATGCAATGTATGGACAGTTGTTTGATTCAAACTATGTACTATTTGATCAAACTAAGAACACTCTAAATTTCTAATATGATAATGCCAAAATGTAGAGGACTAAGAGAGGAGAAATTAGCAATTTTCGGTGTCCAAAATAGAGTGCTCGAACTCTTTTTATAGACATTTCTGTAACGGTTCTTCAATAGTCACAACTCTTCATATAGCGACTCAGCAGCCGTTCGATCGTGCCAATTTGGAACAGCTTTGATCTAACGGTTAAGATTAGGCATTCCATCGTAAGCGAATGGACATCCCCTACACGAAACACTACAAGTTCATCCAACGGCTCAGATAAATTCATTTTGTATTTTAAACCCTTTGATCAGATTGTTTAATCACAATCATTGATCTAATTTACTTTGTCAAAACTTTAGGCTTCCACGCTCCAAGTGATGATGCGCACGTGCGAAGTGCCAAGTACGCGTCAAAGCGCGCAATGCGCCCTAAGTAACCCAATAGCGCGCTGCGTGTCGCGATTGGTGGTGTTTAAGCACGACCGCAATGTGTAGGATCATAGACTCTTGTTTGACTTGTCAACTAAGAATCTTAGTTGTCCTTTAGTTGATATACCACTACTTTTTGTAGTAATATTCCAATATCGAACAATGTGGGACTTTAAGCACTCCTATATCTTTCACACCCATTTGCTCTTGTTTCTTCCTTCTAAAAATAAAACCCAATCTAAAAAATTAAAATACCAATTGATATAATAAAAATAACAACTAAATATTATATTAATACTGAAATTTATTCAACATTCCCCCACCAATTTCAATGTACGCAAGAGAGGATACAAAGGATCGATTACAAAACAATAAAAGAAAACTTTTGGCACTATCGCTGAAATCTAGTACATAAATGAGAAGTGTCTTCCGGACTTGAATTTCCATATAGTGTAAACAATCCAAAGCTCCATCAAGGTGCTGTGGTGAACTTATCTTTAATCAAGGAACCTTTGGGATGATCCAGAACTATCACACATACTGATTTCTGAGTTTTAGAAGTGTTCTTCTAACATGCACATTTATGACCTTGTGCTAATCCTGATTTCACAAGCGCTTTATAAATGGTCTTGATTCCATAGAAAGGGGCCACACTTCCGACACTCATATAGGTAAATCAAATTTAGTGATTCTGCGAGTCAAACTTATATGATTTATTAAGAAGTAACCTCCATCCTCTAACATGCAGAAAACCAACACTAGGCACATAGGAATGGAAGCTTTGTATAAAATTCCTAGTGTTTCACAATTATAATTTAACTTGTTTGTACCACATTTAACTCTATCTATGTTTTCAATATATGAGTCGGTTTCCCATTAAATATAGTTGTGTTATTTAATAGACCTTAGTCCCATTCCTTTTGAGGTGATATATATCATCTCCCTAACAAGACCTTTAGTCAAAGGATCTGCAAAACTCTTGTTCATTTTAACATATTCGACTGTAATTACTCCTTCCTTGAGTAATTTTCTTATAATTTGATGCCTTAGACTAATGTGTCTAGATTTTTCATTGTTAGTGTTGTTCGAAACTTTATAAATTGTGGCTTGTTTATCACAACTTATCATAATAGAAGGAGATAGATTTTTCCATAAAGGAATATCATACAAAACATTTATAGTCCATTCTACTTCTTTACATGCATCTATTAGGGATATAAATTCATATTGCATAATTGAATCTAACACACATGTTTGTTTCCTGGATCCCTAAGAGATAGCTGTTCCTCCTAGCGTAACAATTCAACTAGTAGTTTACTTGGATTTTGATTCAAGATTATTCCAACTTGAATCGCTATATCCTTCTAAAAAAGATGGATATCCTACATAATGTAAGCCATAATCCAAAGTCCTCTTCAGGTATCTAAGCACACTAGAAATTTCATTCTAGTGCTTTTATCCTGGATTACCTGTAAATCTACACAAGACACTCACTTCATACGCAATGTCTGGTATAGTGCAATACATGGCATACATTAGACTTCTAATAATACTAGCATATTTAAGGTTGTCCATAGCACGCCTAGTATTTTTCATTAATTTGATACTAGCATCCACTGGTGTAGCAACTGGATTAAGTTCAAAATGATTATATCTTTTAAGAACTTGTTTTATATAATGAGATTGAGATAATGCTAAAAAATTATTCTTTCTCGCAATTTTGATTACTAAAATCACATTAGCTTCTCCAAGATCTTTCATATCAAATTTTGATGATAGAAACCTTTAGTTTCTTTAACATATTTGAGACTAGACCCAAATATCAACATGTCATCCACATACAAGAAAATAATAACACCAACACTGTTTTCGAATTTACTATATATACATTTGTCGGCATGATTAACTTTATATCCAAGGCATATTACAATATTATAAAACTTCTCATGACATTGCATAGGAGCTTGTTTAAGGCCATAAAGAGATTTAACCAATTTACATACTTTCTTTTCTTTCCTAGGTAAAACAAACCCTTCGGGTTGTTCCATATAAATCTCTTCTTCTAAATCACCATTTAGAAAAGAAGTTTTGACATCCATTTGATGAATTACAAAACTATGAATAGAAGCAAGAGATATTAATATCCTAATGGAAGTGATTCGAGAAACAAGAGCATATGTATCAAAGTTATCAATTCCATGCTTTTCCTTATAGCCTTTAGCAACTAATCTTGCCTTAATTTATTTATAGAACTGACCAAATTTAATTTCCTTTTAAATATCCATTTGCACCCAATAGGTTTAGCTCTGTGGGGAAGATCGGAAAGAACCCGAGCTTGATTTGCCAAAATTGAGTTCATTTCATCATTGATTGTTTTTTTCCAAAACACAACATCCCTAGATGTCACCGCTTCATGAAATGTTGTCGGTTCATCTTCTATATTAAGAACACATTTTATTTTATTCTTAATTTCATTCAAATCCCCTTCAACCAAATAGATAACAAAGTATGAAGAACATGATTAATTCGGATCCGTCTTGATGTAGATGTCTCTTGAATGCTCTTCGATGGTGTAGTGGTATATGATATAATAAATTGATAACGGACTTATAAAAATATGTCCTTACGAATCTCCCCCTATGTCTATGGCGGTACATACATAAATAATCCGAATTATCAAAAACCAAACTGCCTGTACAAATATACCCTCCCGTGAATAAATTTGCAAGATCTCAAATTGTTCTTCAAACATCTTCGCTAAATCTCAAAGCTTTTCTCATCAGGGTGTGCAACATCATGATCTTAAATATTTGTACCTACACACATGAGATAAAGAAAAATACCTTCGTGACACATCGAGTTTGAAATGATATAAGAATAAAGCATTAACAATCAAATCTCCCACATATTTCAAAATCTCCCCCATAACATGATAATTCTTTCTCTCCCTTTTTATAATGTCCCCAAATAGACAGATAAGAAGAAAAAAAATCAAAACATAGAGTGTCACGATAAAATGCACAACAAATATGGATCAAAATACGCGCATGCAAAGGTATGTCTCAAACACATCCACAAACTATTTTTGATTTTTTAATTTTTTATGCAAAAATAAGATACCAAAAATCACACCATGGATTTAAACTGAAACAACCAAGTCATGGAAATGGAATGAATGGGTGTGAACACATTCGATGGGTAAATAAACTCAATCAATCATATGTTCACGATGCATACGTGTACTCCTAACGAATGAACATCAAAGGTATCCTTAGGTGTAAAAATTTGTTGAATTTAGATGACATCGTCTTATACAAATCAACAAATCAAAGTCAAAGTAATTTCCACCCCAATAACGTCCAAAACTATTTATGGTCATTCCAAGAGGATGGAAGTTTTGAAACAATCACCCCTGCTTGAAATTTATCTTACAGATTAATTCCAGCAGCTTTAAGGTCACCAATAATCTGTTGGAGTTCATGTGCTTGTGCAACGACATATTTATCATTACTCATTCTAAAATTCATAATGTTTGAAATCAGAAACTTACGGTTGCTCGCTTCCTCATTTTGATACTTTATCTCCAAAGCCTTACATAATTCCTTTGTCATTAGAATCATTTGATGAGAGCTATAAACAGTTTGAGACATAGCATTGAGGATGTTTCCTTGACACATAAATTCGTTTCTTCACACGTTTTTGTTTTATTTCTTCGGTGTCTTCGAGTGTAGGCTAGTGAAATTTCTCTAGATTGTCATCTAGAATGTAATCTAGTTTTAGTGATGCGAAGAAGAACATAACTTTCTCTTGCCAATGGTTGAAATTTCCGCCATCAAAACGGTCGAGTCGGATTAAGTCTTGACTCATGACTTGGATAGATGGTTCCACTGTTCCTTCCATTTGAGTGGAGTAATTAGTAAGAAATTTTGCCTAAAACTTTTGGTGTTTTGTTATGGAAAGAATGCAATATTTAAATTAATTTCTGCAAGGTATGTTCTGGGAACGCTGCCTTTTAGGAAAAATTTCTCCCAATCCAGTTGCGACAGAATCGCGAGTACACTACGGGTTTTATAAAACTTCCTTCAGGATATAATGCAATGTATGGATACTTGTTTAATTCAAATTATGTACTATTTAATAAAACCGATAACACTCTAAATTTTCAATCTGATAATGACAAAATGTAGAGGACGAAGAGAGGAGAAATTAGCAATTTTCGGTGTCCAAAACAGAGTCCTGGAGCTCTTTTTATAGCCATTTCTGTGAGTATTCTTTAACAGTCACAACTCTTCATGTAGAGACTCAATCGTCGTTGGATCGTGCCTGTTTAGAACAGCTTTGATCTAACGGTTCAGATTAGGCATCCCATCGTAAGTGAATGGACATCCCCTACAAGAAACACTACGAGTTCATCTAACGGCTCAGATCAAGTCGTTTCGGATTTTAAACCCTTTGATCATATCGTTTAATCACAGCCGTTGATCTATTTTACTTCATCAAAACTTTAGGTTCCCACGCTCCCAGTGATGATGTAAAGAATCTTTCGACACTCATATAGAAAGTGGCCACACTTTCGACACTCATATAGAAAGTGGCCACACTTTCGACACTCATATAGGCAAAGCAACTTTAGTGATTCTATGAGTCACACTTATATGATTTATTAATAAGTAACCTTCATCCTCTAACATGTAGAAAACCAACACTAGGCACATAGGAATGGAACTTTTGTATAAAATTCCTAGTGTTCCATAACTATAATTTAACTTGTTTGTACCTGCATTGAACTCTATCTATATTTTCAAGATATGAGTTGGGTTCCCATTAAATATAGTTTTGTTATTTAATAGACCATAGTCCCATTCCTTTTGATGTGATATATATCATCTCCCTAACAATACCTTTAGTCAGAGGATCTGCTAAATTCTTGTTCGTTTTAACATAGTCGACTGTAATTACTCCTTCCTTGAGTAATTTTCTTATAATTTGATGCCTTTGACTAATGTGTCTAGATTTTTTCGTTATAAGTTTTGTTCGAAATATCATATATTGTGGCTTGGTTATCACAACTTAGCGTAAGAGAAGGAGATATATTTTTCCATAAAGGAATATCATACAACACATTTCTAAGCCATTCTGCTTCTTTACATGCATCTTCTAGGGCTATAAATTCAGATTGCATCGTTGAATCTGACATACATGTTTGTTTCTTGGATCCCCAAGAGATAGTTGCTCCTCCTTGCGTAAAAATCCAACTAGTAGTTTACTTGGATTTTGATTCAAGATTATGCCAACTTGAATCGCTGTATCCTTCTAAAATAGATGGATATCCTACATAATGTAAGCCCTAATCCAAAGTCCTCTTCCAGTATCTAATCACCCTAGAAATTTCATTTCAATGATCTTTTCCTAGATTACTTCTAAATCTACACAAGACACTCACTCCATATGCAATGTCTAGTTTAGTGCAATGCATGTCATACATTAAAATTCCAATAATACTATCTTATTTTAGTTGGTCCATAGCACGCCCAGTATTTTTCATTAATTTGATACTAGGATCCACTGGTGTAGCAACTAGCTTAATATTAAAATGATTATATCTTTTAAGAACTTTTTCTATATAATGAGATTGAGATAATGCTAAAGAATTATTCTTTCTCACAATTTTGATTCCTAAAATCACATCAGCTTCGCCAAGATCTTTCATATCAAATTTTGATGATAGAAACCGTTTGGTTTCTTCAACGTATTTAACACTAGACCCAAATATTAACATGTCATCCACATACAATAAAATAATAACACCAACACCATTTTTGAGTTTACTATATATACATTTGTCGGCATCATTAACTTTATATCCATGGGAAATTACAATATTATCAAACTTCTCATGCCATTGCATAGGAGCTTGTTTAAGGCCATAAAGAGATTTAACCAATTTACATACTTTATTTTCTTGCCCATGTAAAACAAACCCTTCGGGTTATTCTATTTAAATCTCTTCTTCTAAATCACTAATTAGAAAAGCAGTTTTGACATCCATTTGATGAATTACTAAATTATGAATAGAAGCAAGAGATATTAATATCCTAATGGAAGTTATTCGAGCTATAGGAGCATATGTATCGAAGTAATCAATTCCCTGTGCTTATAGCCTTTAGCAACTAATCTTGCCTTAAATTTATTTATAGAACCGTTCGGATTTAATTTCCTTTTAAATATCCATTTGCACCCAAAAGGTTTAGATCCGGGGGAGATCGAAAAGAACCCGAGTTTCAGTTGACAAAATTGCGTTCATTTCATCATTTCTTGCTTCTTTCCAAAAAACAGCATCCCTAGATGTTACCGCATCATGAAATGTTGTCAGTTCATCTTCTATATTAAGAACCAGTTTTGTTTTATTCTTAGTTTCATTTAAATCCCCTCCAACCAAATAGATAACCAAGTCGGGTCCATATGTTTTTTCAGTTCTTTGTCTTTTAGTCCTTCGCGGTTCAACGTCAATCATGGTTTCTGAAGAAGATAATTGTTGTAAAATTTCTTCTGAATGTGAGGAGTCAAAAGTCGGATTATTATTTTCTAAACCTTGATTCAAAGTACTAAACTTTGTTAGATGTTCAAAGAATTGCACATCTACCGACTCAATGATTTCTTGAGTTTCAAGATTTAAAAATCTATAAGTCATAATGTTACTAGAGTATCCAATAAAAATACATTTGTAAGTCCTATTTCCTAGTTTAGGTCTTTTGGGTTCAGGTTTTCTTACATAAGCAAGACATCCCCAAACTTTAAGACGTCTAAGATTAGGCTTACTATTAAACCATAGTTCGTATGGTGTTATATCCTTATTTTTCAATGGAACTCTATTTAAAATATAACATGCTTATAAAATTGCTTCTCCCCACATCGACAAAGGTAAACCAAAACTGATTAGCATTGCATTTATCATTTCAACTAAAGTCCAATTTTTTCTTTCGGTTGTGGCGTATAAGGATCCGTAACTTGATGGATTATCCCATGAGTATTAAAAAATTGTATAAACTCACTCGGATACTATTCACCACCCCTATCGAATCATAAGACTTTAATTTTATGATTTTGTTGAGTTTCAACTTCTGCTTTAAAAATTAGAAATTTCTCGAAAACTTCATCTTTACTTTTAAGCAAATATGTATATGCACACTTAGAGTAATCATCAATAAAAGTTAAGAAATATTTCTTTCCACCACGAGTCATATTACTCTTCATATCACATACATCACTATGAATAAGATCAAGCATTTCGGATGTCCTCTCAAAAGATTTCAACGACTTTCTAGTTATCTTCGATTGAGGAGAAATTTCACATTTATAAAAGTTATTAAATTCACAATACAAGAGTAAGCCCAGATTAGTCATATTTTTAATACTTTTATAATTCACATGACCTAATCTACTATGCCATAAAGAAATAAACTCAATCATACAAGCAGAACTAATATCATTGATTACATTAATTTTGATCATGCCGTTATAAGAGTACCCTTTGCCAATAAATTAGCCATTCTTAGATAAGACAAACTTATTAGACTCATACACAAGTTTGAAACCTCTCTTATTGAGAATGCCCCTAGACACAAGATATTTACATATATCAGGTACATGAAGTACATCAATAAGAGTAAGAGTCTTTCTAGAAGTTAATTTCAATTCCACTATGCATTTGCCAACTACATTAGTGCGAAAGATTATTTGCCATCTTCACTTCATTTCCATCAATTTCTTGATACGTTTTAAATGAAGAGCGGTCTTTGCATATTTGGGTCGTTACGCCGGTATCCATCCACCATCCAATTTTATTTTCAAATTAATTTGCTTCGCATACAATAGCAATAAGATCTTCAACATTGTTGATTTCCTTCGGCCCTTGTTTTTCCTTAAATGCCTCCTTTTTAAGACGACATTCTCGAGAGTAATGGCCCAGTTTGTCACAAAAGAAACATTTACCCTTCTTTTTCTTATTTTCACCTTGGTTGTTGAATTTTGAATCATTGTTTGCTTTTAATATTGAGTCTTTGGTAATCTTGGATATTTTATCCTCAGCCATATTGTCTTTTGAATGACCCTCACCTTGTTCATCCTTCTTTTCTTGAATAAGAGTATCATCTTCAATACTAAGGTGATGAAGAAGGGATTCCACGGTATAAGTCTTCTCATTATGATTGATTTTCTTCTTAAAGCCATTCCAAGAGGATGGAAGTTTTGAAATAATCACCACTACTTGAAATTCATCTTGAAGATTAATTCCAGTGGCTTTAAGGTCACCAACCATCTGTTCGAGTTATTGTTCTTGTGCAACGACATATTTATCATTACTCATTCTAAAATTCATATAGTTTGAAATCAGAAACTTACGGTTGCTCGCTTCCTCGTTTTCATACTTTATCTTCAAAGCCTTCCATAATTCCTTTGTCATCAGAATCATTCTATGAACGTTATAAACAATTTGAGACTAAGCATTGAGGATGTGTCCTCGACACATAAATTCGTCTTCTTTCCTCTTCACACATTTTTGCTTTATTTCTTCGGTGTCTTTGGGTGTGGGATCGAGAATTTGCTCAAGATTGTCATCTAAAATGTATGCTAGTTTTAGTGGTGTGAGTAAGAACATAACTTTCTCTTTAAAATGGTTGAAATTTCGGCCATCAAAACGGTCAAGTCGGATTTAGTCTTGAGTCATGACTTTGATAGATTGTGCCACTGTTCCTTTCATTTGAGTAGAGTAATTAGTAAGAATTTTTGCCTAAAACTTTTGGAGTTATGTTATGGAAAGAATAAAATATTTAAATTAATTTTTGCAAGGAACGTTCTGGGAACGCTGTCTTTTAGGCAAAATTTCTCCTAATCCCGTTGAGACAGAACCGCGAGTACACTACGGGATTTATAGAATATACCTTCAAGATACAATGTAATGTATGTACAGTTATTTGACTCAATCTATGTACTATTTGATTAGACCGAGAACATTCTAAATTTGTAATCTGATAACTCCAAAATGTAGAGGGCGAAGAGAAGAGAAATTAGAAATTTTTTGTGTCTAAAACAAAGCCTGGAACTCTTTTTATAGCTATTTTTGTGACAGTTCTTCAACAGTCATAGCTCTTCATGTAGGGACTCAGCAGCCATTGGATCGTGCCTATTTGGAACATCTTCGGTCTAACGGTTCATATTTGGCATTCCATCTTAAGCGAATAGACATCCCCTACACGAAACACTATGAGTACTTCTAACGGCTCAGATGAAGTCATTTTGGATTTTAAACCCTTTGATCAGATCATTTAATCATGGCCGTTGAACTTTTTTACTTCGTCAAAACATTAGGCTCCCACACTCCAAGTGACGATGCGCACGTGCGAAGTGCCAAGTGGGAGTCGAAGTGCGCAATGCGCCCTAAGTAACCCAATCGCCCTTTCACATGTTGCGTGTCGCGATTGGTGGTGCTTAAGCACCACCGCAATGCATAGGAACATAGCCTCTTGTTTGACTTGTCAACAAAGAATCTTAGTTGTCCTTTAGTTGATATACCACAACTATTTGTAGTAATCTTCCAATCTGGGACTTTAAGCACTCCCATATCTTCAACACCCATTTGCTCATGTTTCTTCCTTCTAAAAATAAAACCCAAACTAAAAAATTAAAACACCAACTAATATGATTAAAATAAAAAACTAAATATTATATAATATTATAGTATTGTTGAAATTATCCAGCATTACCCCACCAATTTCAATATACACAAGAGAGGATACAAAGGATCGATTGCAAAACAATAATAGAAAACTTTTGGCCCGATCGCTAAAATCTAGTACATAAATGAGAAGTGTTTTTCGGACTTCAACTTTCATATAGTGTAAACAATTCAAAGCTCCATCAAGGTGTTGTGGTGAACTTATCTTGAACCGAGGACCCTTTGAGATGAGCCAAAACTATCACGCATACTAATTTCTGAATTTTAGAAGTGTTCCTCTAACATGCACATTTATTGCCTTGTGCTAATCCTGATTTCACGAGTGCTTTAGGAATGGTCTTAATTCCATAGAAAGTGGCCACGGTTTCGACACTCATATAGGTAAATCAACTTTAGTTATTCTGGGAGTCACACCTATATGATTTATTAATAAATAACCTTCATCCTCTAGCATGCAAAAAACCAACACTAGGCACATATGAATGGAACTTTTGTATAAAATTCCTAGTATTCCATAACTATAATTTAACTTGTTTGTACCACATTGAACTCTATTTATATTTTCAAGATATGAGTTTGGTTTCCAGTAAATATAGTTGTGTTATTTAATATATATTTGTCCCATTCCTTTTGAGTTGATATATATTATCTCCCTAACAAGACCTTTAGCCAGAGGATTTGTTAAATTCTTGTTCGTTTTAACATAATCGACTGTAATTACTCCTTCATTGAGTAATTTTCTTATAATTCGTTGCCTTAGACTAATGTGTCTAGATTTTTCGTTGTAAGTTATGTTCGAAACTTTATAAATTGTGGCTTGGTTATAACAACTTATCAAAATAGAAGGAGATATCTTTTTCCACAAAGGAATATCATACAACACATTTCTACGCCATTTTCCTTATTTACATGCATCTGCTAGGGCTATAAATTAAGATTGCATCATTGCATCATTGAATCTGCTACCTATGGTCAACCCAGTACCTTTCCAAGTCACCTAGATTCATCAGCAAAACTATGCTTTGGGTTCCACAAACAACTCACACAAAAAGTCTGGGATTTTTGAATTGTAAAAATAGAGTTTTGAACCCTCGAAAAGATGGAGAATAAACCAAAAAACACTCAAAATGTATTCCGCTAAAACCAGTGTTTTCTCCACTCAAAATACAGTAACCTCACACCCTTTATATAATGAAAATTAATGCAGTGATTTGTTAAGGCAAGACATCTCGTTCGATCGAGAATCGACATCGTTCAAGTGAGATCTGATCTCGTTTGAACGAGAAACGATGTCGTTCGAACGACATCGTACACGTGTCACTTTCTGTAGAGTCTTTTATGAAATTTGGAAACCTTAAAACTAAGACTGTTTACGAGATCATAAAAGTTTATCCAAATTTTTATAAATAAAATCATTTAAAATCTTTTCAAAAATTATTTTTCATAAACAGAAAATATTTTACCTTTCACAAAAACAACCCAACACTTTTTATGCAAAATGTAAATGGAACTAAAACACATTTACCAAATTTTTCCTTGTTGGGCATGATGGTTGAAGTTGTCTTGAAATTCGGATCGTCTTTGTAGATGAGATCTTCTCAATTCTTCAACAACTTGTATGGATATACGACATACTAAATTGATGACTGACAATAATGTCCTTACAAATGTCCCCTATGTCTATGCCGGTACAAAATAAAAATATCTGAATTATCAAACAATGAGATATACAAATCTTCCCTCCCAAAAACTCAAACACGGAAAGATAAACTGAACACGTCTTCAAACTTGGCTTCAACAATGAACTTTTCAAATCTCCAAGCTTTTCTCATCAAGGTGTGCAATCCAAACATCTTCAATTGTACCTACACGCATGAGCAGAGCAAAAATCACGTGATGTATCGAGTTTGAAATGATATAAACATAAAGCATGCAAGCATAATCAAAACTCCCCCATGAAATCATAATTCATTCTCCCCCTATTTATTTGTCCGAAATAGATAAGGAAAAGAATAAACCAAATAAATCAAATCGGGGTGTCACGATAATCAAGCAAACAAACTATTTTTCCAATTTTCAATTTTTATACAAAAAGAAAAAATATGATGTTACAAAAAATCACACACCATGAATTTATACTCAGATAACCAAATCATGGAAACGGAATGAATGGGTGTGAACAAATTCGATAGGAAAATTAACTCAATCATATCATATGTGCAAGATGCATAAGTGTACTCCTAATGAATGAACATTAAAAAAAGTCCTTAGGTGTAGAATTTGTTGAATTTAGATGACATCCCCTTAATCATATCAACAAATCAAAGTATAAATGATTTCCACCCCAATAACGTCCAAAACTATGCAATGTTTTTTTTATGACTTTCAAGGATGTGCAAATCGTATTGAATTCTCCAACCAAACTCCCTCATATATAATATCTTTTTGAGGTGATCAAAATTCTCAATCATTGGAGAATTGGTATATAAACCTAATTGCCCATTTTTGGCATATATATCTTTTTATTGCCTTTTAATTTTTTCGGTCTCTTTTAAATCTCATTGGATCCCGAATAATTTTCAATTCCTCACTTTTTTAGGTCCATTTAAATAGTGGCTTAATCGCAAAGGATAAATGAGTACCTTTTGTATCCCTTCACAATTTTTCAAAATAAAACACACAAATCTCATAAACGGTTTATAACATGCACTACTTTTTATCACATTTTATCGTATTTGGTTCGTTGTATAGACAGAAATGAAGAGAAAACACTCAACCAACCTGTGATAGACAAGCACAAACATCAAACAAATCCGTGCATGTGATCAATAAATGACAAATAGATTCAATCATGTAGGTAGTAACACTATATCATCTCAAAGACTCTAAACTTTGTAAAGAACATGAATGACACAATATATTGTCTCGAAACACTATCAAACAGTCATAGGGATATGGCATGAAGTTGTGACTTGGTCATCCTAAGTGTGCATTCATATAAGGTGAAAACAGACTACAAAACTCTTTTTGAATTTTTCAAAATTTTTCTAAAAAGACAAAATATATTTTTAATTTTTCAAACACTGTTCAGAAACAACCCAATAGAACCATTTATGTATAGCAGGAAGAAATAGGGACTGCGAACAGAATATTATTCCATGGGTTGTTCGAAAGAGATGTCATGTCATTGGAATAACTGGCTATCTCGTTAGAACGAGAAAGTCAAATTTTCCCAGATTACACCGAAAGACATGCAGTTTTGTCCAATGAGAAAATTTATAAAAACAGTTTCTAGAATGGGCAAACAGTTCCAAAACAGTGCTAAAATAGTACCAAAAATAAGAAAAGAAAATAAACTACAACTGGTACATACTAGCAATAGGCAAAAGTGTCATCATGTAAATCACCCTATGCTAGCAAACATGTCTAGACCTCAACCGGGAAGTGCGGTGGAGTTCTCCAAAGATGGTGACATCTTTTGAAACAACTCTGTTAAATTGTGCGAATTCTTAACCAAAAATTTTACTTTCTCGCGAATATTTGAAAACTCTCTATAATTGTGATTAAGCCAAGTGTCAAAAGTGGGTGCATGCGCGTAAACATGTGTAGTGGCATAACTTGACACGAAACCCAACTTAAAACAAAATTCCTTAAGGTGTCCTCGCTTTTTGCAATGGGAGCAGACATAAATCGGCTTAGTAATTAATTTTTCAAAAATTCTAGGATATGTTATCCTAACGAGAATATGACGCCTAGGTGGGTTGGGATGAGAAACACGTGAATCAATCACCAAAGTGGGAACCGGCTAGAGTGCAACAAAAGACATGGACGCACTGTCATAACCATTTCGTAAACTCTCATCACCACCCAAAACGGGATTAAGAACCATCTTTTCAACCTTCTTAGATGCGTTATCTAAAGGGACTTTGACCTCCTGGGCACGTTCGCAATCACTCTCGAGTTGGAATACCCGTGTCGTCAGACTAGACACCGTGTTGGTCATGTCACACTTTTCTCTTTTCAACACTTCCTTCTCGCTCTCCAAATCCAAAACCCGATGACCTAAATCTCTATTGTACCTTTTTGTTTTCAAGGCCTCGGTGTGCAATTCCCTAAAGGCTTTTTGGATCTCACTTTCATCACCACTCTGAAACTCGTTCTTATTTCCACTGGAAACACTTGACTCATCGTCGTCGCTCTCGTGGACACTATCATCGTGGGACAAAGTGGATGCGCTCACACGAATCGAAAAATCTACACACCTCCCATGAGCTAAACCTTTTTTGGACTCGTCTTACTCATCATCTCCCTTACTATCACTAAGAGTGGCAGGCTTGGCTACTTTCTTCCCTTTTCTCTAAGCCTAGTATCACACTTAAAAGCCCTATGCCCTTTCCCTTAACATTGAAAACAAATCATCTCATCTAAATCTTCACCACTCTCTTCCTCTTTTTCTCTCTCACTCTCTTTTTCATTGCCCTCTGTGGCCTTTTCTTTCTTTTTATTTTTCTCAAATGACTTTTTAGTGAAAGAATTATTTTTGTTCATTTTGAGAAACTTTTTAAAAAAATTCTCAAACAAAGCCACATCGTCAATGCTAAATTCTTCCTCAAAATCAGACTCATACACTCTCTCTTTATTTTTCTTCCTAACTTGAGTCTTTAAAGTAACGCCTCTATCCTTTGCCTTAATAGTTTGCGAAAACATGTCAATATCATAAGTTTGTAGGTCTCCTACAAGCTCTTCTAACTTAAGTGAATTTAACTTTTCCAACGAATTCAAAACAATGATTTTAGGAATGAAACATTTTGGAAGAGATCTTAAAATCTTTTTAACGACACACGTGTTATCAATACGCTTATCTAAATTAAAACTCGTGTTAATAATGTCCGACAAATGTGCATAAACTCATCAAAACATTCAGACTCAGACATGGTAATGGTCTCAAATTGGGTGGCCAAATTTTGTAACTTTGATTCTTTAACCGTGTTTGTACCCTTATGTGTCAATATGAGGACATCCCATGCCTCTTTAAACGTCGTTCACATCATAATTCGACAGAACTCGTCAGCGGTGATGGCTCCCGAAATAGCACTCAAACCACGAGAATTAAAATTTGACATTTTCAAATCATCTTCGGTCCAATCCTACACAGGTTTCAAAGAGGTGATGTTATTAGCAGTGATAGTGGGAGGAGTCCACCCTCTTTCACAAAGCAACTAGACTCCTTCTTCAATGGCTTTTAACTGGGATTTCATACGAGCTTTTCAATAGGCATAATTGGACCCATCAAAAATAAGCATTTGATTATATAAGTTCTCGTTTTGAAACATTGCGACAAACTTTCAAAAATCATATTTTTTTCAAACAAAAATCAATATCACACAAGTTTCCAGAAAATAGGAATGCACGATAAATTACCGTAACCTGATCTGATACCAATTTGAAAATATGTGTCGTGTACGATACTGATTCAAAAAGATTCGCAATTTCTAATACAGACTTATTTAATTGGATGTCTAAATTTACACAAACCAAATACCAATTAAATCATCCCCTAAACATCCATATACGTGTCAATTCAAACCTCAAATTTAATCAAGTGATGAACAAGCTGACAAAGACAAATTTCAGGAAATAAACCGCAGGGTAAAAACCTTTTATTTCCACTATAATTTGTAAAGGAACGGTTCACAATCAGATTATAGCGAAAATACAATTTCACTTATGAAATACCCATAGGTGTTGATCCGTAGTCGACAACCCAGGAACACCGCAGCACTCCCAATAACACGTTGTCGATCAGTGCAGTACCTCCCACAAGTGGCAACTATAGTCAGCCTAGTACCTTTCCAAGGCACCTAGATTTAGTAGCAAAACTCCCAGCAAAACTATTCTTTAGGTTCCAGAAACAACTCACACAAAAATTCTGCGACTTGTGAATTGTAAAAATAGAGTTTTAAACACTTAAAAAGATGGAGAATAACCCAAAAAACACTCAAAACGTATTCTGTTAAAACCAGTGTTTTGTCCACTCAAAAAATAATATCCTGACACCCTTTATATAATGAAAATCAAGGCGGTGACGTGTCAAGGAAAAACATCTCGTTCGAATAAGAAGCGACGTCATTCGAGTGAGATCTAATCTCGTTTGAACGAGAAAAGATGTCGTTCCAATGACATCGTACACGTGTCACTTTCTGTACAGAATTTTATTAAACTTGGAAACCTCAAAACTAAGACTATTTACGAGATCATAAAAGTTTATCCAAACCTTTTATGAATAAAATCATTAAAAATCTTTTCAAAACTATTATTCATAAATAGAAAAATATTTTACCTTTCACAAAAATATGCCAACACTTTTTATGCAAAATGTAAATGGAACTAAAACACATTCACTAAATTTTTCCTTGTTGGGCATGATTGTTGATGTTGTCTTGAAATTTGAATCGTCTTTATAGATGAGATCTTCTTAATTCTTTGACGACTTGTATCGATATACGACATACTCAATAATGTCGTTACAGAGGAAGTCCGCCACGAGTCTCTCACCAGGCTAAAAAAGCTTCTAGTTTAACCACATACCGTGATTCCTCCAGGGGCAGGAATACTGTTGCAGTTATACCTCACATCCACCACGAGGTCTGTTGGATCTCTATTAGCAGAGGTGATTAACGGGAAGGAACGAACATTCTACTAACTTAGTAAAATCGTATATGGGACAGAGGTCAGGTATAGTACCTTGGAAAGGCATTGTTAGACTTAGTCTTTGTAGCACAAAAACTTAGACATTATATGATGTCTTTTACGATTCATATTGTAACGAGATGTGATCCTATTATGTTTTTGTTAGCAAGAACTATATTGATTGGTAAGGAAGCTAGGTGGTTCCTCATCCTCTCAGAATATGATTAAAAATGTGTTGTCCCTTGCGTAATCAAAAGCTAATCATACGCAAACCTCTTAGCAATCTTTCCGTCTGGGATATTTGAGCCACCACTAGAGAGCATTCTAGGAGATGATTTATAGTCCAATCACGTAGACGCAAGCGAAGAGGAATGGACGATGCAATTCTATGGATGTTTAGCGGAGAAGAAAGGAGGATCAGGGGTTATTCTTTCAAAAGGTACGGAAGAAATTTGTCTTTCCTACAAGTTAGATTTCCCATGTTCCAACAATGAAGCAGAATATGAGGAATTGGTACTGGGGTTACCGGAGGATCTTCAAAGAGGAATTATGCATTGTTGATACCAAATTTAGCCTGTTGATATGGCCCAATTGAATGAAGACACGTGGCAATCTACATGGCAACAATAAACACTTCCGAGGAAACCACGCGCTCCGAGGAACAAGGCTACAACGAGGAAGACTAGTTCCCCGTGGAACACTACTTCCCCGAGGAACTCACACGCTCCAAGGAATAAGACCTCTCCGAGGAACTTTTGAGTACCGAGCAACTCAGGTGGTCCAAGCTGCGCCTAGAACAAAGCATTAATAGCTGGATAACCAACAGTTCGACTGATTCATTAAATGGTTATCATTCAGACGCACACGTTTAAGGGGCATTGAATGTATTGCCCTTTCATATATACATCATTTAATGTATTACCCTTTCACTTTACAGCCTAAGGGATATAAATACATTGTACAATCCTCATTGTAAGGGACCCTGAATCTAGACCGGAATTTCTTGATAGAACTTGTAATCGAGAATTCCCAAATACTCAGTAATAATACAACAGTGGACGTAGGCCATTCTTATAAGGCTGAACCACTTTAAAATTCATTGTCTCATTTATTTATCTGTGATTGAATAATTAGAGGGATTTAATTTTTTACATCAACAGATTGGCACCGTCTGTGGGAACGACTGGTAATATCACTTTCTCACCAAAAACAATCCATTACAAATGGCTGATATTCTGGAATCCAGCAATCGAAACGCTGGAACCCCTCCAAATACATCTGCTCCGCCTAATATTCCAGATCTGGCTGGAATAATGACAAATCTGGCCCAGGGCCAGACCGACATGCAAGAAACAATGCGACAACTCATCTAAACCCTCCATGGCGGTGCACCAACCCATTCAGGACTGCGGAGTATTCAAAGAAACACACGTGCACCATCCTCACGTACTAGGCGTACCAATTCATATCGCAATGAGGAGTCTGAAGATTTTTCTTATCAACCTGGACGAACTTCGTCAGTGCGAGCCACAGATACTGAACAACGTGTCACTCTCTCTCTAGAAAGGACTAGTGCGATAGAGAGGTTAAGCAGGGTATCACCTTTTGATCGATTAGGACTTGGAAGGAATAGAAGTCCTCCTAAAGTCATATCGAGGAGTTTTTGACAACCATCAGATTTAAGGGAAGGATCTGCCCAGTCGCGACCAGCTGCTCGTCAAGATAGATCTTATGAGCGACCAGCTGCTCGTCAAGATAGATCTCAGGAAGCCACTTCAACGCAATCAGTTGCTCGAAATAATAGGCCCGAGGAAGTGAATGATGCATGGAAAGGCTCTATTCAGAGGCTGGAGGATAGATTAGGGGAAATGGCTAAGGCCAAGAATCCTCTACAACGAACCTTTGTTCGAGGAACACCTTTTGTCCAGGATATTGTACATTTTCCAACACCATCAAAGTTCAAAGCACCTATTGTTACTCCCAAGTATGATGGAAAGACTGATCATGTCCTTCATATAGAACAGTATCAAGCTGCAGCCGACATCTACGCTGTTCCAGATGAGATGAGATGCAGAGCATTCTCGAGAACACTTACCGGATCTGCTCAAATATGGTATAATAATCTTCCTCGGGGTAAGATCTCACTTTTCTTCAACTGACCGAGTTATTCATTGGGAATTTATGTTTTGGGTCAAAGCCTGTTATACGAGTAGCACATTTGTTAAGTGTTAGACAAAAGGCTGGTGAGAGTAATAGAGATTATATAACTCGTTTTAATAACGAGAAACTGGAAGTCATTGATTATGAGGAGAAGAAAGCTATTACTGGCTTGATGAGTGGACTACTGCCGAACAAGTTGTACTACACTTTGGCCAAAGATCCACCTAGAACCATGTCGGACCTGATGGGAAAAGCATCCAAGATTATGAATGCCGAGGAGGCTATGGCTGCGAAGAAGAACATGGATGCTAAAGAAACCAAGGTGGAAGGTGATAAAGCTAAGAAGAAAGACCATAAGAATAATGGTAATGACAAACATTCAAAAAATAGGTCGGTATGGGATGTAATGAAGAAATATGATAATTATACTCCTTTGAAGAAGGATATCAGCCATGTTCTAGAAGAAATCAAGAACAACGAGGAACTAAACTGGCTAGAGAAAATGAAGGCAGACCCAGACAAGAGGAATAAAGCAAAGTATTACGAGTTTCATAAAGATCATGGCCATATGGCCAAGAACTGCATAGCTCTTCAGAATGAGATTGAAACACTCATCCGACGAGGAAAGCTATCAAAGTATGTTGATCATGGAAACGAAAAAAAAAAATGACATAGAAAGAGAGAGGTCTAGATCTCCTCGTCGAGTAGAGGAGAACAAGAAAAGAAACCATGAAGTTGATCCAGAAGACGACCCCGATCTTCCCAGGAAACTAAGGCAGCCAGAAAGAGAGGTATTTTCAATACGCTTTGGGTCATTTGACTGTAATGTTATAACAGGTGGAGATGTAGGAGGAGGAGACCTTACTGCAGAGAGAAAAGCTTACCTCGGTGAGGCTCAAGCTTGCTCGTATATTCAACGAATAAATTTAGTTGAGGAGGATCGCCCGAGAAAGGTGAACAAAGAGAAATTGGTCATTGGTTTCTCAAAGAATGATCTCGCAGGAGTTTTGTATCCTCATAATGACCCATTGGTGGTCAAAATGAGGATGAAGGAGGTTATGATTTCAAGTGTACTGGTCGACAATGGTAGCTCGGCAGACATCATGTTCTACTCGTGCTTCGATAGTTTAAATCTAAAGCTATCTCAACTGGAGCCTTATCATAGACCCCTCATCTGTTTTGCTGGCGAGAAAGTATTTCCACTTGGGACGATCAAGTTGGATATATTCATTGGTACGTGTCCAGCTTGTCGGACAGAAAGAATATGCTTCTTCGTGATGGATAAGAATGTTCAATCATCATACAATATCATCATGGGAAGAGTAGGATTGAACAAGTTCGAAGCTGTACCATCTACAGTGCATCTATGCCTAAAATTTCCAACAAACTTTGGAGTAGGAGTTGTGAAAGGTGATAGCTCGGGAATGCTATTATTCATCCGTCGAGCAAGAAGAACTGTAAGAATCAAAGAAAAAGACTACTACCTATCAAGTGGATGAAGGTGCATAAATTGAAACATTGGATCCTCGAGATGAGTCGCAACTCGTGAAGGGTCAAGTGGTAGAAGCTACTGAAAACATCATTCTGGACGACGAACACCCTGAGAGAACTACTCAAGTAGGTTCGTCATTGGAAGCCTTATTAAAATAGGAATTGATAACTTTCCTTAGAATGAGAAGATAAACTTTTGCATGGAGTCATGAAGATATGCCTGGGATAGACCCAAACTTCTTATGTCACGAGCTCAATGTGAATAAGGAGATCAAGCCTATGAAGCAGAGAAGAAGAGTATTCAGTCCCGAGAAGAATCAAGCTCAACAAGAGGAAGTCGAGAAGCTCCAGAAAGCTTGTTTCATTGAAGATGTTAAATATCCAGACTGGTTAGCCAATGTGGTGATGGTAAAGAAGAAAAACAACAAGTGGAGGATGTGTGTAGACTTCACCGACCTCAACAAAGCATGCCCAAAGGATCACTTTCCATTGCCCCGAATTGATCAACTGGTGGATGCTACCTCGGGACACGAGTTGCTGAGCTTCATGGATGCTTATTCTGGTTACAATCAGATCAAAATGAAACCTGAAGACAGGGAGAGTACTTCTTTCATTACCCCTAGGGGAACTTATTGTTATAATGTTATGCCTTTTGGTTTGAAAAATGCAGGTGCGACATATCAGCGGCAGATGAATAAGGTCTTTGCTCAACAAATCAGTTGCAATATGGAAGTCTATGTTGACAATATGCTGACGAAAAGCAAGAAAGCTGTCGATCATCTAGTTGACTTAAGTCAGACTTTTGATCAACTGGATAAATATCAAATGAAGCAGAACCCGACGAAGTGCATATTTGGAGTACGAGAAGGCATGTTTCTCGGGTACATTGTCAATCAACAAGGCATTGAAGCAAATCCTGAAAAGATCAAAGCTCTATTAGGGCTGCGATCTCCAACGACGAAGAAGGAAGTACAGGGTCTCACAGGATGAGTAGCAGCACTCAACAGATTTATGTCACGAGCAACTGATAGATGTCTCCCATTCTTCAAGACACTCAGAAAGACTTTTTAGTGGAATGATGAATGTGAGAAGACTTTTCAAGACTTGAAAAAATACTTGGGAGCACATCCACTGTTGTCCAGGCCGGTGATGGGAGAAAAATTATATTTGTACCTTGCATTGTCCGAGAATGTAGTTAGCTCGGCGTTGATCAGAGTGGAGAATGGAGTGCAAAAACCAATTTACTACACAAGTAAGGCCTTCCGAGGAGCAGAGATCAGATATCCAAGGCTGGAAAAGTTAGCACTGGCGTTGATTGACGCGAGTAGGAGAATGAGGCCATACTTCCAGGCTCATACCATAGTAGTATATACCGGTATGCCATTGAGGCAAGCCCTTCATAAACCAAAAAAATCAGGGAGATTGATGTACTGGGCAATAGAACTCGGTGAATATGATATAGTTTATGAACCCAGATCATCATTAAAAGGGCAAGCTGTGGCAGATTTTATAGCAGAGTTCACCTATCCTGATACCCCTGAGGAGTAAAAGTTGCTCGTTGATCAACCTGTGGATGTTACAGGATCAACAAACACAAGCTCAGACCAACTCCGGTTGGTAAAAGGGAAAGTGGATGTTACAAGATCATCAAATTCGAGCTCAAACCAATTTCGATTGGTAAAAGGGAAAGAAGAGATGATCGACGAAGAGAAAGAAATATTCGGGGAGGATGAAAGGAAGCAGCAAATATTTGTGGATGTTACAAGATCATTAAATTCGAGCTCAGACCAATTTCGATTGGTAAAAGGGCAAGAAGAGATGATCAACGAAGAGAAAGAAAAATCTGGGAAAGATGAAAGGAAGAAGCAAACATTTCACCGAGGAACTCTGACAGAGCAGAAATTTGAAGATGAGTTACCCATATGGAGGCTATATGTAGATGGTTCATCTTGCACTACAGGATGTGGTGCGGGGATAGTTTTGAGCACTCCGGACGAGGTCGACATGGAATACGCCCTGCGTTTCCAATTCAAAGTTTCCAACGATGAGGCTGAGTATGAGGACATGACTGCAGGACTTAGTTTGGCAAAAAGTATGGAGGCACAGAAGGTCATTGTTTTCAGTGATTCTCAATTAATCGTAAATCAAATGTTGGGAGTATATGCAGTTAGAGGAGAATTAATAATCATATATCATGCAAAGGCAAAGGAGCTGGTGTCAGAATTTTCCGCTATTCAGCTGGTCAGAATACCAAGGATGGAGAATGCGAGAGCAGACGCCCTAGCTCAACTAGCATCAGCTACTCGCACCGAGTTACGACGAACAATCCCAATTGAAGTGTTAGCTGGTCGGAGTATAGATGAAGATATGACTATGAACTTTATTACCCTTGATTTAGGACCATCTTGGATGGATCCCATCAGGGCATATATTGAGGAGGGAGAATTACCAATTGATAAGCCCATAGCCAAGAAATTGAAGTTTAAAGCTGCTCGGTATGTATTAACTAACGGTATTCTTTATAGACGAGGAATTATGGCAGGTTTGCAGAGTGTGTACATCCTTACGAGGTGAAAGAATTGATCGAAGAGATCCATGAAGGGTCATGTGGAGCCCATGTAGCAGGTCGGACGCTTTTGCAAAGGGTGATGATGCAAGGATACTACTGGCCGACGATGAGGGCTGATTGTATAGCCTATGCCAAGAAATGTGACAAGTGCCAACGCTTTTTCTCCATCCGAAGAACTCCACAAGCATTATTGACACCCATAACTTCCCCTTGGCCATTTACCATGTGGGGAATTGATTTGGTTGGGCCACTGCCAACGACCCGAGGAAGGTTCAAATACCTCGTCGTCGCAGTGGATTATTTTACTAAGTGGGTAGAAGCTGAGCCACTCATTGATATGACGTACGAGAAGGTGTACCAATTTGTTTGGAAGAACATAATTTGTTGATATGGTCTTCCTCATGCTTTCATCAATGACCATGGAACACAATTTAATAACGAGGAGTTAGCTGCCTATTGCCATCAGTTAAACATTTTGAAGGTCCACTCAGCACCAGGCCATCCTCAAAGCAATGGACAAACTGAAGTGACAAACAGAATGTTGCTGAATGGTTTGAAAAAAAGATTGGATGATGCAAAAGTAAACTGGATCAACGAGTTACAGTCAGTACTTTGGGCTTACCGAACTACTCCCCGAGTAGCAACTGGAGAATCACCATATATGCTAGCTTTTGGAAGTGAAGCTGTTATACCTGCCGAGTTGGGCCTCCCAACACATAGGGTACTGAGTTTCAATTCCCCTATCAGCGACTTAATGAGAAGATTGGATTTAGACATGCTCGAGGAAGTTAGAGAAGAAGCAGCCATTAGAAATGTTGCTTACCAGCAGCGAACAGCTTTGTTCTTCAACAAAAGGGTGAAGAAGTGCGACCTGAAAGAAAGAGATTATGTGCTGAAGAAAGTAATTCAAAAGCACAATAAGCTGGAGGCAAACTGGCATGGACCATACCGAGTTACAGAAGTTGTTCAACCAGGAACTTATCGAATAGAAACTTTAGAAGGCGAGGAGTTTAAGAATGCCTGGAATGCAGAGCACCTGCGCAAATATTATCAGTGATGAATAAAATGAAGATATTCTATCGAATTCTTTCTTTTTATTGAAAGTTTTTTAGGGAATAGTGCTACACACTACTCGGGGCAAAACTCGGTAAAGCTCAGGCTACTCAAAGTTTTTCTCGAAAATACCAACTAAGGTTGGTCGAGAAACCTATATTCCTCCGGAAAGTAAAGCTACCAATATTCCTCGGGGAAGTAAAGCTACCAATAATCCTCCGGGAAGTAAAGCTACCTATATTCCTCCGGGAAGTAAAGCTACCAATATTCCTCCGGGAAGTAAAGCTACCTGTATTCCTTCGGGAAGTAAAGCTACTTGTATTCCTCCGAGAAGTAAAACTTTTAAAACTATATGTTCCTCGGGAAATTAAAAAAAAAAGTATTCCTAAAACTATGTGACAATTTATGTTGGTTAGGAAGTAAATATATTCTTGAAAATGCCAACTAAGGTTGGTCGGGAGCTACAACTATTCCAAAAATACTAACTATAGCTGGTCGGGGATAAAAACCCACTAACTGTAGTTGGTCGACGAGGAAAATTTACTGACCTTGGTTAGTTGGACACATTTTATGAAAATGAAAAAATCTACTAACTATGGCTGGTCGGGGATAAAAGCCCACTAACTGTAATTGGTCGACAAGTATAATTTAACGACCTTGGTTGGTCGGAAACATTTTAAACACTTTTGATACTCGTAATTATTACTAAGTTGGTCGGGAAACAAAATATTGTTTTTGCCATATGACTACCATAAATTCAAGCTATTCAACAATACGTTGATCGACAAACTACACAATATTGTTATCTTTTTAACAGATATGCATGCACAAATATAAAGTGTTTTACAAGACAATAGCAATTAAGATTTGAAAACAAAAATGAAAGTCTTTCATTTAATTCAAAATAAATTACATTGATAATGAAATAAAAGTTACATTGATATTGAAATATATACTAACTACTACATCAAAATTCCTATTCTACTGGTCTTTTCCCCTCTGCTTTTGACATAGGTTCCTCGCCAGCAAGCGGGATCATTTAAAGCCAGAGGAGAATTTATAAATTTAAGATCCTTCAACATCCTGACATTCATCACGGATGGTCGATCTAGGAGATGCTCAGGACGAGATATCTCGGCTTTTGAATGGATATTGTAGTCACCGAGATACTTTGAAATCAAGCTCCGAGGAATGGCCCGTGCAGGGATCCAACTCATATCCAATTTGTACAGTGGCACAGGTAAGTCGATCAGCCCGGGATCATGATAGTCCCACATGTAATGACCATGTTCGAGTTGCATCACACCTAGGGCATTCAACCAGCCCTTTTTTTAGCCCTCATTATTGGCATTCTGGATACAATCGTCCAAATGGTAAAGCGCCTCGTTGTATCCATCCATCCAGAACTCCCTGGGCTGTTTGTGGAACTGATATGTTAGTCTGTCCAACTGCTCGTGGAGATTTTTGACGAAGAGCTCTTTGTTCTCCAAGGTAGATTTATGCTCAGAGAGATGATCTTCCAAGTCCTTGATCTTCTTTGACATTTCAGTCAACGCCTGATTCTTCGCCATTAACTGGAAGTCCTGGTTCTCTAGGGCAGACTGAGTCCTCTGTTCCTCGACAAGAATCCGAGCTGCTCTTGCTCATCCCCGAGGAGATCTTGCTCGTCCACGAGTTGATGTAGAGGGGCCAGCTCTCTTTAAGGTTTCCAACTCGTCCCTCAAGTTGGCGTTCTCGACCTCTAAGAACGAGAATCCCTCATCGGTCACTGGGATTAAGGCTTTTGAAGAAGAGGCTGCAGACGTCAACAGTGATAGCTCTTTCTGCAAGTTGTTGTTCTTTTGCTCTAACAACTCGGTAATTTTTCTGCACTCCTCGACCTCACCCTTTAGAGTTCTCTCCCTCACATCATACCCAGCAAAAAGCTTCTCGTAGCCCTTGTCGGTAATGATAAGCTTTTACTTCTTCTCGTAACTCTTATGCAACAGGGCAGTTGATTCTTTGTATTGTTGCTGAAGGTCTTCGAGGGTGCCTTGGAGATCCTCGATCATATCATAATAGGCCACATTATTGGCCACTGCTCGATCAAGAAGACACTTCAGATATTGATATGCTTTAACTGCCTGTTCTGAAGCATCTTGGCCGAGGATGTCTACAACTTGTGCTGCACTCAGGTCTGTGTGACCAGCCTTAAAGTATTCATTACATTGTCGCAGCAGCTTTGTATCATGGGCAGATAACAATTCCATCCTGGCCAGAAACTAGAAGAGAAAGAAAAATCAATAATCAATAAGAATCAAGACAGAGTATGAAGATAGACAACAGTGTGCAAAAAAATCCAAGTTTTATTAGATCATAAAATTCAGAGTTACAAGTTCTGGGTTACATTTGATAAAAGAAAAAGATAAAGATAAACCCGAATAACTCTACACCTTTTCCTTGTCTCCCAAAACCTTCTCGGGAGGCTTGGACGAGGAAGTAAGTTGCTCGGAGGGAATGGATAGTTGCTCGGGGAGCACTAGCAATTGCTCGAAGGAAGTAATGATTTGCTGAAGTTCCTCAGCAGTAGGCTGAATGGCTGGGGGATGATCTCCCATCACCATAGAAGACTCTTCTGAGGTAGCTTCGTCCTCTTCTTCATCTTCTGGAGTTGGAGGGGGACCAGGAATGTGTTGCTTGAAAAGCTCAGAAGATTCATCAACTTTCATCTCCTGGAGAGCTGCAATCCATCCATCTCTAAAGTACTTTAGGCTGCAATATTCAACTTGTGACATCATGGAAGCCAACCCCTTATTCCACCCCTTATCCCAGCCAGCGCTGAAGGACTTCTTCACAGCCATCTTCCTCTTCAACTTCTCCGAGGAAAGCTTCTCGGACAGCAGGTTATCAGCATCTTTCAAATTATTTTCAACCTCCTCCTTCTGCCGACCTACTTCCCGAAGTTGAGTCAACTCCTCTTCAGCAATCCTGAGCTTATCCCCAAGCTCCCCAGCGGTTTTGAGCTTATCTTCAAGCTTTTTATTCTTCTCCTCCAGACTATTCACTTTTTTCTCCAACTCCTTGGAGACATCAATAGCTCGAGATTTCTCCTGCTCGGTGGAGGCAAGCTTCTTCTCCCAAACAGCCTTGTCAGTAGCATATGTTTGGCGAGAATCCACTAAAGACTTCATAGCTTCCTCCATAGCTCCCTCCACACTGGACGAGGAGCATGAAGCTTTAATTTCTTCATCCTTCTTCAGAATTATATTAAAGAAGCTCGTCAACTGTGAAAGTAAAAAGAAATCAATTCAGAAACAGAAATGACAAAGGAAATATGAAAAGTTCAAAATAAGAAGACTTACAAAAGCAAGATGGCGAGCAACTAAGGAAGTGACCATGTCCCGAGTAAGGTTTTCTTCATTACCTTGGACCTCGGGAATGATCCAGGACTTTACCGAGCTCATGGCAGAGCTTGGGGGAACAAAAGTGGGAACCCCAGTCCCAGTAGTTGGGGGCTGAGTGATGGTGTCAGCCAAATTGATCGAGGAGCTTTTCTTCAGCCTCCTCGTGGGAACAGGAACAGATTCAACCAAGGAAGAACCCTTGGTCGGTGATATTACAATTACCTCTCCAGGAGTAGCAGACCTGCTCGGAGCCACTGCGGGCTTCTCAACAACCTTCACAAAAGCAGCCGAGGAAGGTGCATCATTCTTCTTTGTCCCCTCCCCTGGGACAATAACTTTACTTATTTTTGCCTCTCCAGAACCAGAGGCAGGCTTCTCGAAGAGAGTGGGAGGTCTTCTCTTCTTCATTCTTTCACTCAAAGGGACGTGAGATTCAGGTGAGGAACTGGTGGAAGCTGGTACTGGCTCTGATTCACTTATTACTGGACGAGCAGTAAAAGAGGTTGTGTAGCTCTTGTATTACAGCAGATATGAGGCTGATCTAATGTGCTCGTCGGCAACACTCTGATGCAGACTCCAGATAAGTTTCAGATGTCTTATATTAATATATGCTTCCTTTGGACACTTTCTTTTGCTATCAACTGCAAATAAATAAACATTGAAACATCAGTGACACATTTTATCAAACATAAAGGAAGCATAATTTCAAAATAAATAAAATAAAATAAGAATAACCTATCTCATTGCCATAGGGAGGGCATCTAGGACCCTGATAAACTTCATATCCTGATAAAGGAGCATGTTGCCAATTTTTTATGACAACCCCATGCTCAAAATAATCCCTATTGGCATCAGGAAGGTTGACTACTAAGGCTCTATTTAACATTCTAGTTTTTAAATAAAAGGTGTTATCAAACAAAGCATAATATCAGGAATTCCTATGCGAGTTCCATGGATTTTATTTAATCTATGCACCCCATTAACTATTCTCCATGTGTTGGGGGCTATTCTTGCAGGAACAACGTCAAAGTACTGAAAGAATTCCAAACACAAGGGATTTGGAGGAAAAGAAAATCCACACTCAGCAATAAAGAGACTAGGGAACCAATGTCCCTCGGCCAAACGGAAATAATCAGAAGGCTCAGAAAGCTCTTCCAAAACAACCCAGTAGGGAATGGAAAAATCAGAGAAAAATTTATCAAGAGATTCAACAGGGTAAACCATGGTGAATAAAGGAAATGAAGAAGAAGGAAGAAGATCTTACAGAGAAAGAGTAGAGTTGTTAACAACGAACGATGAAAAAGATGAACGCACAAGGGAGTAGAAGACAATGGAAAATTCGAAGGTACAAATTTGAAAAGGTAGAAGATGATGGGATTGTCTGTGACGCTTAAATACCTTGCCTTGGGAAGAGGAAAAAGTAATGATTACAAAAAGAAACGATTACGCTACCGGCGGCTAAAAGGACAAAAAGTACGCGGAGATCGAGGCGGTCATAAAAATTCAAAAAGCCTGATTTTACGAATTTGGAAGGAGAAATAAATACAAGGGAAACACTCCTAAAAATCAGGAAGACCATTTAAAGCTACCATATTCCGAGAAAGAATGTTCCATACTCCTCAAAATTCAAACTATGAAACATTGGGGGCTTCTGTTGATATCAAATTTAGTCTGTTGATATGGTCCAATTGAATGAAGACACGTGGATATCTACATGGCAACAACAAACACTTCTGAGGAAACCACGCGCTCCAAGGAACAAGGCTACAACGAGGAAGACTAGTTCCCCGAGGAACACTACTTCCCCGAGGAACTCACACGCTCCGAGGAACAATACCTCTCCGAGGAACTTTTGAGTACCGAGAAGCTTAGGCGGTCCGTGCAACTCAGGCGGTCCGAGCTGCACCTCGAACAAAGCATTAATAGCTGGATAACCAACAGTTCGGCTGATTCATTAAATGCTTATCATTCAGACGCACACGTTTAAGGGGCATTGAATGTATTACCCTTTCATATGTACATCATTTAATGTATTACCCTTTCACATTACAGCCTGAGGGCTATAAATACATTGTACAATCCTCATTGTAAGGGACCCTGAATCCAGACCGGAATTTCTTGATAGAACTTGTAATCGAGAATTCCCAAACACTCAGCAATAATACAACAGTGGACGTAGGCCATTCTTATAAGGCTGAACCACTTTAAAATTCTTTGTCTCATTTATTTATCTGTGATTGAATAATTATAGGGATCTAATTTTTTACATCAACATGCATTAAGGGTGATTTGAACTTAGTGATTCATCAAGTAAGTGGAGAATATACGTTGAAACACCTCAGTCTGGCACCTTACAGAATAATCATTCAAAATCTTCTCAACTAGTTCCATCGGACTAAGATAAAGAGGTATCATCAAATAATAAACCTCCATATAGACGCCTATGCCACCATCGCTCAGAAGATGATCATGAGAAGTGATAAGATCATAGTAATGATTCAATGAAGAATAACTCCCTCAGTGATACAGTCAATTCTTCCAATGGAGGATGTCTCTAACTGGAGGGGAGAGATCATAAAGAAATTAGAGTCCGAGGAAGTAGCAATGGAGCTGAGAGGGTTAGTCCAATACTTTACAAATTAGGGAAACCTTTACTTCAGAAATACAGGAGGATGGATGTCATAATGCATCGGTTTAGAAGAAGCAGAGCAAAGATTAAATAAAACGCATAAAGATCACTACAAAATAACTCAGATCCATCTTTATAGGAGAATTTAAAGGCAAGGATATTTCCGGACTATAATGAAAAAGGATGCAGTAGAGATACAACGGAAGTGTGATAAGTGCCAATTGTTCTTCAAAATAGTTACAGCTCAACCAGATTGGAGGTAGCCCTATATTGACTTAATTAAAGATGGAGTTGTCCCAATAGAAAAGATTGATGCGATGGGACTCAAACGAAGGGAAATAGTAGGGGTGCTGAGAAAATTCATCAGAGAATACATCATTTGCCATTTTGGAATTCCAAAGGTTCTCCTCTCTAATAAGTTCTTTATATATGCATCCTTGTGAGGACTTAGTATGATGTTAATGCAGGAGGAGAGGCCGATAGCTTATGCTTCACGAAAGCTAAAGCCTCACGATGGACATTACCCTACCCACGCTTTAGAGTTTGCATCCTTGATTATTGATTTGTGAGTGTGGAGGCATTATCTCTTGAGGGAAAAGTTCCAGCTATCCACATACCATAAGAGCCTATTGTATTTATTCACCCAGATGGAGTTGAACATGAGATATATGAGATGGTTAGAGTTTGTGAAAGATCAGTAGTTAGATATTAAGTATCATCCTAGGAAAGCGAATGCTCTGGAGGATGCTTTGAGCCGCAAATCAATATTGAAGTTAGAGAAAGTGTGGAAGACGAAGTAGAAATCATTTTGTGAGTATGACGAGTTAAATCGTGCTGTTATGGAGATTCTCACCATCACACCTGAGGTCATTATTCTGGTCATGAACACACAGGTATGAGACCAGCTTTACCATGATAGGGTTAAGCAGTTATTATATGAGCACTACTCGATAGGGTCAAATGGAGAATTGAGATTCTTGTGTAGACTAGTTATCCTGGATGACAAGGAAATGAGGCGAGCCATTATGTCAGAGTCTCACAGTTCATGCTTTACAGTACATCTTAGTGGGTATAAGATGTACCAGGATATGCGACGTCAGTATTGGTGGATCGCCATAAAGAAGGACATAACAGTCTTTATATCCAAGTGTGCCACATTCCAGTTGGTGAAGTTGGGCCATCAGCGTCCCACATGTGTACTATAGCCTCTCCAGATCTCGATGTGGAAATGAGAGAGAATATCCACATATTTCATCACTAGGTTACCTACGTCACAAAGGGAACGATTTAATTTGGGTGATTATTGACAGATTGATGAATGTGGCTCATTTTTTTATTGATTCGGATAGACTATACATCAGAGAAGTATGCTAGACTTTACCTTGCTAAGGTTGTGAAACTGCATGGGGTACCGCTCAACATCGTGTTGGATAATGACAAGACATTTATGTCCCACTTTTAGAGGAGCTTCCAAAATGCCTTAGGGACAGAGCTGAGGTTAAGTACCTCGTACCACCCACAGATCGATGGACAGGCAGAGAAGATGAACTTGATGTTAGAAGACATGCTACGGATGTGCATCTTAGATTTTAAGGGTAGTTGGGAGCAGTAGTTGCCCTTAGTGGAGTTTGCGTACAATAATAGCTATCAGTTCCCTATTGGGATGTCACCATTTGAGGCGTTATATGAGAGACCTTTCCATTCATCCTCATGTTGGTTGGAGGTGGGGGAGAACAAATTACTTAGGCTAGAGTTCATTCAAGACACCTCCAAGAAGGTGGAGATGATTTAGGTTAGGATTCGGATTGCCCAGGCTAGGCAAAAGAGTTATGTGGACATGGGTTAGAGAAACCTGTATTTTATTATCGGGGACCAGGTGTTAATTAAAGTGTCTCCTATGAAGGGAGTGGTGAGATTTGGGAATAAAGGAAAGTTATCTCACTAGTATGTGGGGTCATTCCCTATCATTGAGAGGATTGGGCCCGTAGCATATTAGCTGGAACTATCGGACCACTTGCAGCAGATGCACACTGTCTTTCACATATTTACATTGCGAAGGTTCCTTAGCGACGAGATTGCTTACCAGCATATCAATAGTGATGATATAGAGCTCTAGCCTGATTCTACCTACGAGGAAAGACTCGTAACGATTCTAGACCATAGGGAGCACCAACTATGATATAAGGTTGTTCTGTTGGTACATGTATAGTGGGGATATTATAAGGAGGATGAGTCGACTTAGGAGAGGGACGATGATATGTGAGGAAAATATCTGAAACTCTTCTAGCCAAGTAAGTTTCAAATTCCAATGATGGAATTTCTTTATTAGGGGAAAAAGAATGTAATACCCAATATTTTTAGAATAAACATAACATTTGAAGGAAATAAATTGAATCGGTCAATTTAATTAATTATGTTGTGAAGAAATTAATTAATTATTATTTCCCGTTATGTGAAGTTGACTTTGCATTTTATATAATTTTGGTAGATAATAATTTCATATGTATTGAATAATTGGTATATGATGTGTGACACAATTGAAAAATGTACTTGTTGAAAAAAAAATAATTGAGACATGTTCCGGAAGGTTTTATGAACTCGTTTTAGGTGTTTTAGACCTTTAGAAATGGTCCTGGGGTATATGTATCTGAGCTAAGAGGTTATTAGACTAGTTGGGTTATGTATTTGGGTCCATTTGTGGGTCCAAAATTAAGGTCCAAGGTCTAACTCGATAATTGAGTTTAGAATATATTAATTAGGGGATTAAGGAAACATCCCATTATTAACTAAGAACCCTAGCAGACACTTTGGGAAAAGCGATGTGACAAAAGGGCTAAGGCGGGGGAGAATTCAAGAAAGACGATAAATAACTTACCAATAAAACATCAAGAAATCAAGCAAGAATTTTCTTGCTAACTTTATTTGTCCAAAATATTTCTTAGTTCATCATGATTTATCCCCCATGTAGAATTTTGGAATATGTAGGGATTTATGGTGATATAATGATGAATTAAATTATGTTTGTAGAGGATATGAATCTAAAAATATGATAGAAAATCCAGAACTTAGGATGGGTATTAATTATGGGTTGGATGATAGGACATTCATGCTTTAGAACCTTTTTGTAATTGATATGATTATTCACATGTAGAGGACTAATGGATATGTTACAGATCTGAAACTTATGTTGATTATAACCCTTGCATCATGTTATAATCATAAAGGATTTATAGGTATAAATTTGATTTGGTATGAGCTCCCCAATAGCATGAAAGTATGAGAATTTATACTTTAATCCGACCATAAAATACATATTAAATTATCCTAAGTGGGTGAACTAAGTCACGGGGACCTGTTTTAAGGTTTACATAAATGTTTGAGCCTTTGGAATTAAGTTTAAAAGGAAGATTTGAATTCCCATACTTAGAAACTTGTAACAGGTTTAGATTGATGCCTATGGGGACAACCGGTTCGGCCACTAGGGAAAGATCAGTGGGAACCGGGGTTTAATCCAAGGTATTTTTAGGATTCCATACGAATTGGTGGGATGATGTTTGGACAAGCAAATAATTTGTTAAAAATATTTAAGTGACACAAAAATTAAATGGAGCTCTTGTTTAACTAGATGGTTAAGCTTTTATAAAAATGGAGGAAATTAGTGAATAACTAGATGGTTCATTATTATACGGAATTATCTTATGGGAAATCACATTTGGCAGTTAGGGCATAATTATAAAGTAATTACCTATACATATTGTGTGATAATAATATGTAATTATTTATGTGTGTAAGCATACCTATGCTCATCGGTACATGTGGGCTAGGCATTGTGTAGGTCATAATTTAGGTACTACGTAGCAGCGCCACTTATGAGAGATAGGTGTAGATGTTGAGATCAATGATCACCGCTAGGTATGGGCCATGCAATGGTGTACAGCGTAAGGACTGACCTAATTATGTGTGTTTTGTGACGTCTGACTTGGATAAGAGACTCCAGCAGACTTACTGATAGAGCACGAATGAAATGCTATTGGCAGAGGCCTTTAGTATCGCATATATATGAGGATATATATAATTTAATAAAATGAATATTTTAAATTTTCTAGTCTAATAATGTAGACTAAAAATCACAGACCCAATACTGCGTAGTATGTATGATGACTGATTACATCACTCTATGGGTAATATGACTAGGATAACTTGGGAAGTCGGAATTTGAATGTAGATAATTTTATTCAAGCACGCTAATTATGCTAGATGCATTCTTATACTTTCATTAGCACATTTATCCATCATCTGTAACGGGACTTAGGTAGTTATACGTATAACATTTCTCTTAGATGAGGGGTAAGATATATTATGTATGTGAGTGACAATCGATGGGAGGCATTCACTTTTAATTACTTGTACTTTTGCACTTTAAATTTAGTAAGTTAATTCTTGCACATTCTAGGGTGCTAACCCAAAATTATAAATATTTTCTCCCCCAGGTGCTACTTGACAGGGATAGCAGGACTGTGGACTGGTTAGGTGTGCAGTCTCACATCGCGCATTAGACTTCACCTCATTCATTGTTGACTAGATTGCTTCTCTATTCTAGTTAATTACTGACTTCAGATCATTGACTCTATACTAGATTGCTTCTCTATTTTAGTTTATTACCTTTGCGATTAATGTATGGCCATAAGCCCGAAGTCTATTTTATTTCTTATTGGTTTAAGGCACTTATGAGTATGTTGGGATTTATTCATACTGCATAGATGTTGAATTTTATTATTGTCTTGAATATTAATTTAAATTCCATTTTAAACTCAGTTGTGTTTTACAAATATATGTTTTATCACAATATATATCAGAGCAACCTTAAATCTATAAACAAATGCATATACACACACTACAACAAATATAGCTTTTAGCGACGAAATATATTCATCTACACAAAATATAGCTTTTAGCGACGAAATATATTCATCTACACCAAATATAGCTTTTAGCGACGAAATATATTCATCGCTTCATTAGTCGCGATGGGTGGCTACTAGAGATTATTTGCAAAGAATATGATTTTGTCACTAGAAATTAAAATTTAATGACGAAAATATTCATCGCCAAACGTCATTTCGATTGTCGCAAAAAAAATTCTTAAAATAGTTAAAATCGTCCCTACTGAATAAAAAATCGTCGCTACAAAATAAAATTTTGGGATAAATAATCAATTTTTACTATTGTCATAAATAATCAATTTTGAACATAATCTCATTATAGTTTTTCATTCATTTAACACCAATTTTGTAATGAAAGTTTAACAAATAAGTCCGGTTTATATGAGACATCACCTAAATTGTTCTATCACAACATTTTTACTCAATAGATCATATATTGTACATATACTGAATTCACTATATGTTTATAGATAAGATCTATTAGAACAAAAAAAAATTATAGGACCTCATGAAGCAAAAAAAAATTACGACCTATTTAATTAGATATATAGTAAAGGGGACTAATTTATAAAAAATAAAAATAAAAACTCATTTTATATTTGATATATTGGTCAAAGCATGCCAACACAGATCCCCCAAAATGAAAGCACTCTCAACCAACAAAGTAATTAAAAGGGATACCGTAAAACTAGGATGATACGGAAATTTTATGACTACAACTAAGCTCAAACAAATGATTCACTAACAAAATATTAAACCTTCAAATTCACATTTCTTCTTCATTGATCTCCGAAGAAAGGGCATTCACCACCCTCTCTATTTTCAGCGCGTCCTTAAGCTTCAAAGTAACAAAAAAAGAGTGAGAATAACTAGAGGAATCGGGTACATTAAATAGCCTGATAATTGAGCATATGCGGACTGTAGTGGAGGTGGAGTGCTATTATTGTAATACGGGAAATAAGGTTCAACTAGTTTAGGAGGTGGCCCATTCCTATAGGTAGATGTGTTTTAAAAGGGTAGCAGTGGGGAGTAATAATTAGTGCCGTTGTTTGGAGGACAATAAGTTGTGGGTGGTGCTGGTTGTTGAGGATACGATGATGGTGGTACGGGCGATAGTGATGGTGGTGGTGGAGATGGGGATGGTGGTGATGGTATATGTGTGCATGGGTTGTCACAAGCCTCACACATTATGCATTGGATTTGGTCCTTTGAGACCACTAGTGACAGGTTGGTTGACAATATCACATACTCGTACTTAGGGTGCGCACGGGTCGGTTTGTTTGGTTTTGGATGGAAATTCAAACCGAAACGATCGGTTCAATTTTGGAAAAAGTCAGACCGAAACCGTACCGATGATAAAAAAACCGCCAGTTTCGGTTCACATCGGTTTCGGTTTAGTTTTGGTTCGATTTTAACCGATTTTTAGTTTTGTTCGGTTTTTAAGATCGGTTAATGGTTTTTGGATATGAAAATATAAATTATTTAAGGGTTTTTAAATATAAATATTAATGTCAGTTCGATTCGGTTTAAATGGGTTTTTTAGGTCTAAACTGCAAACTGAACTGACATGATTGGTTTTTTAAATCTTTAAACCGCAGATCAAACCAGGCTAAAAAAATCTGCCAGTTTCGGTTTGGTTCGGGCCGGTTCAGTTCGGTTTTCAGTTCGATCGGTTTTTTAGCACACCCCTACTCATACTCATAGCCATATATAAGGAGGCTAGGAGGTTCTCCTAGTTGTGAGCCATGTGTCAATATTAATTGTACAACTTGCTTCTCTCTACACACTTGTTAGTTTCACCCCAAATTCTACCCAGTTGTCCTAGCTTTCGGTGTCTCTGTCTCATCAATAGTCCAGTGTGATCCATTACTACTTACAGCCCCTTCAGTCTGTCATTTTGCGCTGCCCTTTCACTCCTCAATTGCTGAAAACCAAACATTGTTCTCTCTTAGACCACCCAAATGATGGGTCCTCCCTCTCTCTCCATTTAAATATTCAATTCATACCTTGCAGTCATTCATATATGCTAAAATGCTACAGGAAGGACTTATTTGGCTTGGATTATGTTGTGTTCCTTATGGATGATCTCTATTTCACCCTTTTTTCAATTAATTCATTTTTCTTTTTGTTACATTAGTTGAGAGTGCGGTTAGAACCATCGTACTCACTCTAGACTTGAATTCATTTTTTCCTAACACGTAATCGCAAATGTTTATTTGTGACTCCTTGTGTTGGGTTTGAGGTTAAACTCCATGCTTTGTTCTTTCGGTAGTCTTTGTTCAATCATGATAGTATTGATCCACCGCACTGGCATAGCTGTATACCTAGCTTTCGAGTTACTCCTTTAAAACTCTCCTTTTTAATCTTTCATGACTATCCCCAATTTACAGGTTTTTTTATTTTCCTTCAAAGTTCTATGCAGTCTAAAGAATTTGTGTTTGCAGGTACTTGAGTAGGCTAAAAATATCATGAGGGAATGAACTGTGACAAACGCACTACATCTATATGTAAAGATATTTTTCTTATTTTTTTTTTCAGAATACATCTATTTTCGTAGATCTATAGTAAAGGAAAACTGATTATTAAGTTTTATTGTTATTGTTTCTTTTCTATATTTTGGTGAGTTTAATTTTAGTTGCGTAATCGGAGTTGATGATGTTGAGTCTGTTTAAGGACTATATCCCTGACTTTGCGTATTCGTAATGGGTTTTTTCTATTATTTATCTACACATGTTTCCAAGTAGCCATATTTATAGTAGGTTTCACATGCCTCAGGACAAAATCATATCAAACATCATCTCCAAACATATTTTTTTTTTGTCTACACTCCACTAAGATCACATTAGATTTTAATAAAAGTGTATTAAACTTTCTATATTATTTTAATTTTGGAGCCTCTCCAATATTGTTCTTTAAATTCATTATTACGTATATTATATGGAGTATTTATATTTATTGATTTACTTATGTTACTCATTTTGTAGTTCAAGAAGGATCTATCTCAAGTGGATTCTTTTTATGGTGATTTAATTTATGGTGTTTGCCCACTGAGACTGATTGTACAGATTGTGACACTCTTACTAATGAACATGAATCATATATGAAGTCTTCATAGATCAATAGTCCAATTGAAATTACAGAAATCAACCACTATATAACATGTACTTATACAACAAGTTTTAAACTCCTTGAGTTGTTGTTGTTTCTCCCTTTGAATAATCTAATAGTGGCTCTATTTCCTTACATCTATGTATGTAATCGTTATATATATACATATATATATATATATATAAAATATTAGTCCAGAATAGTTTGGAGCTGCCACGTGGCTAATGCCTTAATTTTCAGTATCGCATAATCATGTTTGCAGCGGCTACAAATTGCTTTGAAATTGGACTCAAAAAGTCTCTAAATCGCCTCGAGAAATGAATAGTCAAAAGCCAGCTCAATTATGGGAACTAGTCATCTCTCGATTTGTTAAAACCAAAGAGTCCTTTCTCTCATGTGGTAATTTAGAGATGAATCTGTGGAGCCAGGTCAATTCCTTACTTTAAACTACACTCACATGAACCATCCATTTGTGTAAACATATTCCTTCATATATAAACATAAAATGGGGGAAATATCAAAAGTAAGTAAAATAATACAAGTGCTCAAGTGATTTACTTAGAAACTCACCTGATGGAATTGTGCAGTATAAGGGACTATCCATGCACAATTGTCACTCATGTTTTGTAGGTTCCAATTATACTCTTAGAAATATGTGCCCTTTAAAAAAATTTGGCCCAGTGTAAGTTTGTTATGTGTTTTGAATTTCAAGAACTATTGTGGCATTGAATAATATTTTTTTGCACAAACTATATAAGTTTTTATTTTTGTTTTTCTTACCGCGGTTAATCTATTGAATAATATTTTGGGTGTTAGGTTTATTTTTTTTATTTTTTTTATCAATTACTCCCATTTACTTAGTATATCATTTGGTAGGCCTGTCATCTTTTTTACTACAATAGGTCCCATGAAAAAAGATTTTTTGTCCAATAGGTCATATTTGTAAACATATAGTGAATATTCACTATATGTATAAATAAGACCTATTGGGAAAAAAATGTTATGATTGGACCTATTAGGAAATATTTTATGTAAATAGAACTTATTTGTCAAGCTCCCTTATTTTTTCGTGTTTCATTATTATTGAATAATTTTCCTTATGTTATGCACCCTCTATTTTTCATAATATATCCATTTATTGAAAGATAATATATTTCTTCTGATATATCAATTTGTTGTCCTACACCATTTTAAATTTATATTATCCTAATTTTTATTTTTAGCTTTATGTGAAGTTGAATTGAAAAAATAAATTAACTTCCATACTTTTTGAATAAAATGTTTGGCATACATTAACATATAATTTCTTCAAATATTTAGTAAATAATTTAACTATTTTTATATGACTATATTTTTTCTCATTTCATTCTTCAAATATATTGTGTGACAACATAGTAAAATAATAACGAACAATTTATAAATTGTTGACCACGCATCGCGTGGCCTGTACGCTAATCTATATAGACTATATAAAAACTGTAGACCCAAATCCTCTGAGGATAACACGTGGCATCGACATAAATGCAAAATTCTTTGAAGATGACACGTGGAATCAACATAATTGTTTTGGAATTTGTAAAGTTGATAAACTGAAGATACATATATGGTTGATGAACTGGGAAGCGTTTTGTATTAAATCAAAACTTCAACAGATGCATCCCCTTTCATCCCTGCCTTAAAATCTATAAAACATCTGAACCTCTTTAGTAATTTAAACGTTTCCCAAAAAGAAAAATGATTCTTTCCTCCTCCATTAATTTCTTTGGTTTTCGTTATTTTTTTATGGTATTATTTAATATATATACATACGTTAAGAGAAATAGAGGAGAGGAGAGAGGGTGAGTTTAAGAACTGAGGTTATATTCATGGTTTTGTTTTTCCATGGATTCACAAGGAGAGCTGAGGAATGCGTGGGTGTGGGGTTTAAAAGAGAGAGCAGGTTAATAGAAGCAAGTTTAATTGGTACTTAATTGTAGATATGGGTGAGTGAGGTACAAATGCATACATAAAAATGAGTACACATGGAGTCGATGTTAGAATGTTTTTATTTGCAACGAAAAAAATGCGTTGCTTTTGTTTTAATGGGACGAGATAAGGGTTACCATTAAAATCCATTTATCATTGTATCATGGTTTGTTCTCCAAATATTTAACCCCTAAGGAGGGATCCGTCGATAACACATATTTTTTTAAAGATTTAGTTTTCAAAATTTTTATTTGATTAGTGAAACGCTTCAAGGTAAAGGAGGTCACAATCTCGTGTTTTTTATTTTTTATGTTTCGAGACCGTCACAGCAAAGTAGCCATTGTACCCAACAACACCTGAAAGAGTCATCATGATGAGTTTAAGTTAAGTTTTGATTTTAATTGTATCATTATGTTTTTTCATTTTAGATTTTGTCTTATGGATTGTTGACTAGATATGATTTAATAGTTTAACTGCAAGACCCATTTGATTACACTTGTTGCGGATCTGATATTGGTTGGGGACATGAGTAAGTTTTACATCCAACAAATCAATCGTTTCCTAGAATTTCCGAACAAGGTCAAAATGAGAATTGGGACTTATCATCTTCTTCAACTATGTAAAATCTCTGGTAACAAATTTTTTACTGCAATTTTCTGTTAAATTCGTCCACGCATCGGGTGGCCTTTATGCTAGTAATATTATAAAATGCTTTACAACAATTAAGTTTTCTTCTCATTTAGAGTGCCACGTGGCACACCACTAAAATCTTTAAAGTGGATGAAACACAGATTTTCATCTCTCATACCAAGATCTCAATTATTTATCCTAGGTTTTTCCACTCCCATTTGTAATACCCCATAATTTTATGGCTTTTAATTATGAGATTAATTAAATGAAATTATTTTTAATTGCTTTTAATTGTGGGATTAATTAAATTAATTTGGGATGGAAATTAATTCGGATTTAAATATCTAGCGAGACTAGAGTTCGTATTTAAATATGATGATAATGTTGAATATTACTGAGTGATTATGGTAATATGTGATTATTGAATTTATTAAAATTGTCGTGAGTTGAAAATATGGCAGTTTTGTTAATTTAGTTGGGACGCGCATGTCAGGACCCAATTTAATGGATTTAAAAGTATTTTATTTGTATGTCATTCGTATGAGTATTTTGAGTGCACCAACATGTCCGAAAGGGTCGAGATAGTCAGAAAACACTATCTGGGGGTTTAGTTTGGGTCCGGGGCATTTTTAGGCATAACCGACAATTTGGGAGGGTATTTTAGTCATTCCTATATTTGGTGAATAGTAACCCATGAATTTTAGGCTGATGACATCAGTTAACACTTGAGTACCTTAGGGTTTCACAACAAAAAATCATAAATGGCCATTGGAGAGGAAGAGAAGGAAGTTTCTAAAGGAGAACCACCACTTAGAGGCCTTTTGCACCACTGTCACCACCAACGGATAGATCGGAAAGCGAGGATCATCCCTATACCGTCTGCTTCAAAGGATCGGAATCTCTAATTCAGGCAAGTGATTTATCTTGCAATAATTTATGGCATATACTTTACATGATAGTTTAGGTTTGATGTCAATTTATGAATAATGGCAAAAACATGAATTTGGAGACTTAAAAATAAATTTTGGGTAGGTTTGCATGTAGTGGTGCTTCTGGAAATTTTTGATGAACGAAATTATAAATTAAGGGTTAAGAATCATGAAATTAAATTTAGGATTATGATGATTATGGAATAAATGGTGAAGAATTAGGGTTGTAGTGAAATTCATGACTTTTAATCCAAGAAAACGAGGATCAATGATAGTTTGATGATTCTTGAACGTTAAAAATTGTCTAGATATGTTGGTTTAATGATTGTTAAACTTTCTTGGGAGATTGGGACGTTGTAATGGAGGATTTTGGGTGTAAAAATGGTAAAACCCGTAACTATTAAGGAAATTTTGGGCAAATACCTGCATGAATGATCGATCGACTCAAGAATGTCGATCGATCGACCCCTTTTCTTCGATCGATTGACCCCTTCTGATTTTTGGTAATTGTTTTCTTTTAAGGTTGAAAGAAATTCTAAAGTCGGTATTGATTCTTAGGGTGATTAATATAATATTATGGGACTTAGTTAAGGTCAGTAGGGTCTTAGTTATTTCCCGAAAAAATGTTATAACTTATAAGATTAAGCATTATAATTACGAACGGTTACTGAGTGAGGACGGTTTGAGATCTTTCGAATTTAGGACTGAAAGTGGAATGAAAGATAATTTAAGGGATTTTATATTTGCTGAGATAACCTTAGGAACAAATTGGAGACCTTGTATTTACTTGGGATAGGTATAGGTACCCGAGTCCGTATGATGAGACTTATCGCATTAAATAAATATTACGTAGAATATCCAGAATGTAAATATTGTGGGTGAGACTTAATATATAGGGGAGTAGTATACCTATATTGAAATTTGTATATATACTAGATATGTGATTTTCTAGTATATGGATTATTGTGTGTATAGCATACCTACCATACTTTTTATCACGGGAGGTCGTTCGTAAGAGGAGAGTCTAGTCTCGATGTGACCTTCGAGGGGACATTAGATTTATGCCTCAGAACATAGGACTTGGAAGGTCTTATCGCTGAATGGATAAGTCTGCTGACCTTGGGAGCATAGGCATGTCCGTGACCCATGGGTATGTGATCTATGTTCGCCTCCAATATGTGTGATTTATATTGAGACGGTTCATGAGAGATTCGGAGCATGCGATCCTTACGAACATGATGTACATGGATTTGATAGCCGAGTATGCGTGCACCGCAGCTTAGCCTAGGGGTGATTTATATGTATATATGTACTGAGAGTGATTTATATATATACTTGTGACTTGTTCACTGTTGCTTAGTAGATGCGAATAACTAAGATAATTGAATGGGCTAAGAATACGAGAATTTAATTAACACTGGAGGTAAGTAATTTAATGAATGTGAATATGGGTTATGAATATGACTTATTTGGGTGTTTCGAGTTGATATCCTATGTTAGAATGCGAAAGCAGGAGTGGGACAGACTAGTTAGGTAGCGGCATAACTAGGATGGATTAAGGGTATACATCAGCCGTGCATATTAGTTGAGAGGCGAGAAACTCATGTGAGAGTAGGCAACTAACATGTTTATTATATGTGTTGTTTAATATTTTGATTTAAACACTTGCAGTTATAAAAATATTTTCACCTCGGGATTTGACCCATTTTCTTTCAAATCTATTTTCTTGTAAAACCTTTTAGGTGCCCAGCCACAGGGACGCCAAGCATAGGAGTTCCATTACATTGACGTGTTGTAACTGATGTGGAAATTACGGGATCTTGGTATTAGACGCCTACTCATTCTACATTTGATTCTATTCAGGTTCATTCATCAGTTAGGTCATGTCGCCCATTTCCATTTATAGATAGCCTTCTCAAACTTTCAGTTTTATTTCAGTGTTGGATTTATTTATTCATTCAGTCTTTGTATTGGGATTTATTCAGTATTTGGATTATTCAGGGGAGTGTTACTCCAGACCCATTGTACTTATTCCCTTACTATTATATTGTGGTTGTGATGTGGATGTGGTATATTTAGCTATTAATTTAATTGGTTGTATGTTAACTTAATTAATAAAATTTGGCAACTCTCTTTTAAATATTAGGTGGATAGTAATAAATAAAATGTTTTCGACAGTGATGCTACAACTAAACCAACTTGATATTTTGTATTAATTTAATAAAGGAGTAGATACTCGGTATTTAATTAGTCGGGGTGTCACAGGTGGTATCAGAGCATCAGTTTCTAGTGTCCTTTAGGATCTGTGCGGCTTATTATGCTACCAGTGTAACTTTTTTTGATGGAGAGCCCTATGTTTAGGATTGTTGATTTCCTTGCTGAGATTTCGATCTCCTGCTATAATGTATATAATAGTGAATCTTATTTTCGTTTGGGAGTGTTCGTGTGCCGAACAATGCAGTATATCGTGCGACTTGGGCGGACAGCATGAGGCAAAGCTTAGTTAAGTTATAAGGTATATTCGAGAATGATGACCGTAGTTAAGGTCACCCCTATTATGGCAAGGAGAGCCAGGACGGTAAAGATGGTTAAGGAAACATATGACTTCAGGTATCATTAGAGTATAAAGTGGGGTCAAATTAGACACACCCAGCCAGGTTGGATTGGGGAGAGAGTCAGACGAAATATTAAAGAGAACCAACAGTGAAAATACTATAAACACGAAAATGGTGTGTGTTAGACAACTAAAGTAAAATATCCAAAGGTTTGGTCATATATTGGAGTATTTCTAATCGGAAAAGAAAATTTGGGGTATATTTTTCTTGGCTCATAAGAGCAGAGTTAAAATGGTGAGAGGCAACCACCACACTTAGAAGTGGAATGTTTTGTCAAGAGAAGGCACATACGTACAGTTTAACCATAAGTTCCTTCATCAGATGTTCAGGATAAGATGCGAACGTTGTTCGGAACTCACACAAGAGGGTAGGACAGAGGTCACTTTGTATAAAGAAATTTAATTAATTAGCGGACCTTACACCGGATGAAGTAGGTGCAGTGAGGAAGAAGACATTTAAGGGAAAAATTAATTTACAAGAAGAATTGTTAGCACTTCTGGAGAATTCTGCTTGGATGGTCAATGAAGATGGTAATAATGCCGCATTTTCTTAACATAGAGGTAAACGCTTCCATGTGAGGGGAGCTACAAGAATCGAAGAATTTAGAAAGAGTAAGACTAGGGGAAACGGTGTTGGTGAAGCACCACAAGGGGGAGACCCATTAAAATGATTTGGATAACTGAATTGTTACCGAGCGATGGCTATTTCAATAAGAGTGGCTGAAGCCAGTAGCATGTTCCTTAGGGACATCAAAGCTAAGGGAATAAAGAAGGTAGTCATCAGAGTCGAGACTACCAACGTTCAAGAGAAGGACAACCTTAACATGGTTAGTGTGACCGGAGATAAATGAAGTATGTGTAGAGGTATTTTGTGGGGAGTAAAACCCGTATGTTAAAATGTTCCCCGAAGAAAGTAGAGGGATAAGGGTAAGTTTCCTAGCAAGGAAAATAATTATTGAAATGTTTGGTTTGGTACATACAGGTGTGTAAAGTCCAGGAACCATTTGAGCAGCCAGGGAGATTAGCAAGGTAGAAGTATGAGTTATATCCTCAAATGATGATGTGTGTTGTATGTGTCAGGAATGAGTTACTACATATTATTTTTATTATTGTTATATTTGTACGAGAAACGAGTTTAGTGAGTATCTCGACAATGTTATTATATATGTGAATATTTTCCCTGGTATAGTGGGGTTACCTTTAGTGTTATCCGCGGAGGATAAATGGGTGTATCGATAGTGGTATATACTTTATTGAGATTACTCGTTTTAGTGTTGTGTTATACGAGTATGATATTATCCTAATTATGGTTTTATGATAATGATTAAACTAATTGTGTGCGGTTATTTCTAGTCCATCGGGGTTACTACCTCGGTGAAGAATGTTTTTGTTATGGCGAGGCCCCATCTGCGAGAGGGTCGGACTCACGTTTATATATTTGTATATAGGTATATATATATATTGTGAGACTTCAAAAAGTATAATGGTCTCGGATATTGGTTCCCGGTATGTGTAGGGACTTTATTGATATTGTTTCGGAGTGTATTTGGTTTACTATTTATCGAAAAGATTTAGCTTGTTATTATAATTAACGCTCAGGATGTTGTAATAAGAAGAGTGCATTGTTATATCACCGTTTAGAGACGTGGGAGTTAATACTCATAGTTGTATGTTTGGGGATGGGATTTTGAGAGTTCGATTATATTTGCATGATGTTTATGGAATGTGATTATCATCAATGTTAAGAGACAGTGTCTTTCAGAAGAAGTTCCTTGTTTAAGAATTTTATGAAAGGAGACGTAACGTTATTGTCAAGAGACGGGAATATAGGGGTACATGTTATGGACCGAAGGCCTAACAGATTCTAATGACCGACAATGCTAGGAAGTAGTGTATCGAGGGGTTCCTTATTTGGATTTTACTTTGCGAGACATCCCACACATGAAACTTAGCATAAGGTTGGTAGTAAAGAGATGTTTGGCCATTCGTCCATGATTTGGGTACCTCGATCGTTATGGAAGTATGTAGTTATAACTAGAAGTTAAAGAAGAAATTATGATATGAGGACAGTAGAGCCAGTTGTGTGGTGAGGAAGTACTGATAATTTTGTCCTATTTTGGAGGGTTGAAGGATGAAATGATGTTTAAGAAGACTTAGAATTTAAAATTCGGGGGTGATTGAGAATACCCAAATTGGTGTAGCCGCATTTCAAATGCAGGGGCAATAAAGAGTTTGGAGTACTTATGAAGCGTATGTGATGTTTAAACCCGTTTGCACAATGTATAGGGTGTATAGACACCTTGGGTTGCTAGTGTCAGGATCACCGAAAGAAGAGACATAGATGGGTGAAATTCTTACTTGTGGAAATAACAAAATGGAAGTGGTAGAGTGGATTAGCCGTCGTGACAAAAATGACAATCTATAGATTCATGTATAATCAGAGTAGCACATCCAAAATTGGTTGAAGGGCAGTGGGAAGCCATTTAAAAAGGGGGTATCCATTGAGAAGACAAATATTTAACTATTATGGGAAATTTGAAGCGGAGTTCCACCCAATCGAAGGTTGAGGGTGGCTTACGCGTTAATAGAGTGAGGATGCCAATAAGGTATAAGGAGTCCTGATGTGCACAACGTGGTGAATGATGCACAGGCCAAAACTTTTGGTATACGTCAAAGGAAGAGAGGGTTATTAAGTACCACATAATGGGAGGAGTTATAAGTGGAAGTCGGTTTTGAGAGGGACATAATTAGTATCCCCACATGCACCACTAAGAGATAAAAATAAGTTGGAGTAAGGATACTAACACGAAACTTGGTGTCGAGCCGACGATTCCAGTAGCAGAAGAGCCAATATGGTAAATTTCTTTGATGGGTTGAATTCATAAAGATGAGTAACGAGTTCCTTCTAATGTATGGAACAAATTGTCAAGAAGGAAAGAAATTGTTATATCCTTGGGTGATATATAATATTTTATAGTGACCGCGTCAGTATGTGGTCCTACCTAGTATTATTCTGAACTAGGATGAGATCCCTGAAACCCACCTTCAATACAGGGTTTAAGGAAGTAGTGGGAAAAGTTTCGTTTGAGAAAGTTGTATCACCGATAGCCCGAGGAATACGCGCAAGCTGATTGACTACTCGCAAAATCGTATGAAAGAAATTTTGGACTCATTGTGATCATTTCATTTTAGTAAGTGAAGTATAATATGGTAATGGGGAGAGGATATTCCCTAATAGTAAATTATGTGAAAGCACTCGCACTTATTTATAATGGATAAGGTGATTAATGAGGTTTAGAGTGGATAAACCTTACCGTTCTTCCTTTGAATGCTTAGAGGTGAGCGGATTTTCAGAGTTTTCGATCAGTTGAAGTTCGATGACTATAATGGGTTAAACTGACCGTCTGAAGTGGATTTCCCTTGTGTGAAAGTCACAACGCCAGGAACCGAGTATTCAGATGTTTTATGGTTGCTCCCATGAGGAGAGTTTTGTGTTTAAATAAACGCGGGAGTTGACACAAAGTGAGGTACGATCTCCTAATAATATTAAGATAATACGACCAATGATATATAGGCTATTCTTATTCGAATGTTGTTTAGTAAGATCACAACATGAGGTGCATTTATTGAGGTGTAACCCTGTAACTGAGATAATGTCAAGAGTGTTCAACAAACTTGTTGTGAAGCGAGTTCTATAGTGATTGAGCCTTTCTTTGTATTTTATTTTGAGTACTGGAGGAAACCTGATTTTTCCAGGTATGCCTATTTTTTCGAATTTCAGGAAGAAATTCCATTATTAGGGGGGAAGTATGTAATACCCCATAATTTTATGGATTTTAATTATGAGATTAATTAAATGAAATTTCTTTTATTTTTTTTTAATTGTGGGATTAATTAAATTAATTTGGGATGGAAATTAATTCGAATTTAAATATCAAGCGAGGTGAGAGTTAGTATTTAAATATGATGATAATGTTGAATATTACTGAGTGATTATGGTTATATGTGATTATTGAATTTACTAAAATTATCGTGAGCTGAAAATATGGCAGTTTCGATAATTTAGTTGGGATGTGCTGTAACACCCCACCTAATTAAATACCGAGTGGCCAGTCCCATACCAAATTAAAACATAATATACAGTTGTCTCATTCTTAGCATCACTGTCAAAAACATTTACAAATCACCCAATACCCAATTAAGCTGGTGTTAAAAACTTTCCAAATTTTAATTTCAACAAAATTCATTTTTAGTTTACAAATAACACTACACATATTATTCTACAACACTAATAATCGAAAAGATAACACAAAAGAATCTAAATGTAATTGGAATAAACATTCCCAAATAATAATCCAATACAGCAATCCCAGAAATAATAAATGTATTAAAATGACACGAACACAAGAATATTTGGCTCAGATAGAAAGGAGATAACTGAATTCCTTTGGGCGACATGCCCTAAATAAAAGAAGACTATGAATCAAATGAAGATAGGCATCTAAGCAATACTCCATAGCTCCATAGATCGTCATAATCCTCTAAGGTTGGCGTCCCTGCTGCTGGACACCTGATATTGAAGGTACAATAGAAAAGAGAATACGCAAGGAAATGGGTCAGAGCCCGATGTAAAAATAGTTTTGAAAAAAACAAGTATTTAACAAGTGAAATAAAGCATTTATTATGTACATGTTAGTATCTAGAATCTCACTTGATATTCTCACCACTCATCTAGAGTGCACGCTTAACGTTTCTTATTAATCTCCTAGTTAATGGTTCCTCCTAACTAGTTTCCATGATATAATTATATCACATATTATAACCCCGTGTGTCCCATACCATACATAGTATAATCATTCATATACGTTTCTCATTAATATGAATTACACTTTTCAAATCTAAAAGAATAAATATTCATTAACTTAATTCATTTCTTTTTCTCTATTCACTGTCATCTATAATTATCACACAGTAGATTGATCTAACCACTATATATACATTCATTTAATTTATTATACATATACATATATAATACGGCACCCTGAGACATAGCTGCGATGCATGCATTACTCTGTTATCACGTCCCAGTATCACTGGTCACCGAATAGGGAACTAAAGGTTCAATAAGGATTCCTCGAACCATAAATATCAACACAAAAATTGGAGACGAACATAGTCCTCATACCCACGGGTCACGCATATACCTACGTTCCCATAGTCCGTGGACTTATCAACTTACCGATAAGTTTTTCATAGTCCTATGTTCTTGAGCAACAAATCAAAAATCTCATGGATTCATCAGGATATGACTGCCCTCGCGTGCAAACCTCCCATCGATAACAAGTAAGTTAGGTATGTCATACATATAAATCATCGATTAATCAAATAGGCATTATCATCTACCGATAATAAAATATCAACAATGTAATCACACTACCCTAAGATAATTCCCATACGTAGAAATATATCTCTTTAAATCCTACGTCTTAAATTATTATGCCTTTACTTCTTTAATTTAATTATTCCAGAGTCTAACTCATTACTCAAGGTTTAAATAGTTTTTCCTCAATATATTTATTCAGTAAGAAATCACTAATATCCTACTGGTCCATATCATCTTATCTCCTAAATTACTACGAATTAAACTCTCCTTTAAATAGGATTATAACCGATTGTTTCTAATCTCTTATAAACACATCTTCTATCACCTAGGATTAACCCTCTTGTAAACCTAAGGCTGCCCAGGTGATTTATTAAATTTCCCCTACTAGACTTATCCTCAATCCTCATGCATAAAAATTAGAATCCAACACATGAATCTAGCAACCAAAATTTCTTTCAATTTAATTATCATAATTCTAATCAATTAAATCCCAATCACATTAATTCAATTCGTATCTAGGGCTTACTGATCTTCCCTAAGTCCCATTATATCCAATTAATAATCACCAAAGATTTACAAGAGACTTTGGATAAGGACAAGAATTAAAAAGAAACAACATCATCATTTTTGGGGAGGTCGATCGATCGAAGGTAGGGGGTCGATCGATCGATCGCCCAGATTTCAGCCCAGATTCTGCAATTCTTATACTACGGGTTTCATAACTTTCGATCATTAAAACCTCTATATTAACAACCCAAATTCCTTATAATCCTTACTACATGATGTAGCAACATATGTAAATGATTTCTAACGATCTAAACATCCTAGAATCATCAAGAGTTTGAATTAAAAGCATATATTTATCCTGTTTTTCTAGAAAATTATCTACATGATATCTTCAAGAACAAACCAATGATTCTCAGAATTCCTTCAACAAATTGATGATTATTTCGTGGGTTACTATCTACCTATAACATGAGTTTGATTCCTATATATTTCCATTTTCCAGAAATCAATTAACAACTCTATCTTTATCTTCCGAACATGTAAAATCTCATTTTTAATAACTATCCTAACATGGACATTATACAAACTAGATTGAAATCATTAAATAACTTTCCACTAATGAAGGTCCGATCTCTTGGTGTTGTGTATCACCGGTGGTTCTCCACTTCTCCAGTCAACTTTCGGTGGTGGTTGGTGGTGGTGACCTTTGGCCCTTGGTTCTCCTCCTTTCCAAGCATTCTTCTCTTCTCCCAAGCACGCTTTCACTCTCTCTAAGAAGATGACCTCTCAATTTTGTGTAGAAGAGATGAATGAACCTACATACAACTAATCTCCAAATATTTATAATAAGAAAAAATCCAAAATCACTATTCATCCCCCTGTAAAAATGACCAAAATGCCATTTTTGGGTGTCTTTTCATTTCCAAATGACCCGAGACCCAAAATCAACATCAAAATAGACTTTTCTGACTATTTCAACCCTTTCAGAAGCAAGGACGCACTTGAAATGACTATACGGTTGATGTAAAAATAAGTTTCCTATTTAATCTAACAAATTTGTCCCGACACGTCCCATACCGCGTCCGACTAAGAATTCAAATTACTGAATTAATAACTCACAGCAATATAAATAACATCACATTCATTGTAATATCCAGAAATTCGGATTTAAACCCAATAAATAAATTTATAATAAAATCCAATTAATCCATTAATTTAAAATATAACAAATTTTAAAAGTCATTAAAATTACGGGGTATTACACGCGTGTGTCAGTCGTGTTAGGACCCAATTTAATGGAGTTAAAAGTATTTTATTAGTATGTCATCCATATGAGCATTTTGAGTCCGCCAACGAGTCTGAAAGGGTCGAGATAGTCAGAAAACACTAGCTGGGGGTCTAGTTTGGGTCCTGGAGCATTTTTAGGCATAACCGGCAACCCGGGAGGGTATTTTAGTCATTTCCATATTTGGTGAATAGTAACCCATGAATTTTAGACTGATGATATCATCCCACACTTGATTCCTTTAGGGTTTCATAACCAAAAATCATAAACGGCCATTAGAGAGTAAGAGAAGGAAGTTTCTAAAGGAGAACCACAACTTAGATGCCTTTTGCATCACCGTCACCACCACCGGATAGATCGAAAAGCGAGTATCATCCCCATATCGTCTTCTTCAAAGGATCAAAATATTTAATTCAGGCAAGTGATTTATCTTGCAATAATTTATGGCATATACTTTACATGATAGTTTAGGTTTGATGTCCCTTTATGAATAATGGCAAAAACATGAATTTAGAGACTTAAAAATAAATTTTAGGTAGGTTTGCATGTAGTGGTGCTTCGGGAAATGTTCGATGAAAAAAATTATAAATTAAGGGTTAAGAATCACAAAATTTAATTGAGGATTACGATGATTATGGAAGAAATAGTGAAGAATAAGGGTTGTAGTGAAATTCATGACTTTTAATCCAAGAAGGCGAGGTTCTATGATAGTTTGATAATTATTGAACGTTAAAACTTGTATAGATATGTTGGTTTAATGATTGGTAAAATTTCTTGGGAGATTAGGATATTGTAATGGAGGATTTGGGGAGTAAAAATGGTAAAACCCGTAACCGTTAAGGAAATTCTGGGCAAATACTTGCTTGCTCGATCGATCGACGATCAATCGATCGACCCCTTTTCTTCGATCGATCGACCCCTTCTGATTTTTGGTAATTGTTTTCTTTTAATGTTTAATGAAAATTCCAAAGCCGGTATTGATTCTTAGGGTGATTAATATAATATTGTGTGGCTTAGTTAAGGTCAGTAGGGTCTTAGTTATTGCCAGGAAAAATGTTATAACTTATAAGATTGAGCGTTATAATTACGAACGGTTACCACGTGAGGACGGTTTGAGATCTTTCGATTTTGGGACTAAAAGTGGAATGAAAGATAATTTAAGGGATTTTATATTTGTTAAGATAAACTTAGGAACAAATGGGAGACCTAGTATTCACTTAGGATAGGTATAGGTACCCGAGTCCGTATCATGACACTTGTCACGTTAAATAAATATTACGTAGAATATCCAAAACGTAAATATTATGGGTGAGACTTAATATATATGGGAGGAGTATACCTATATTGAAATTTATATATATACTAGTTGTGTGATTTTCTAGTATATGGATTCTTTTATGTATAACATACCTATCATACCTTCTATCATGGGAGGTCATTAGTAAGATGAGAGTCTGGTCTCGATGTGACCTTCGGGGGGACTTTAGATTTATACCACAGAACATAGGACTTGGAAGGGCTTATTGATAAATGGATAAGTATGCTGACCTTGGGAGCGTAGGTATGTGCGTGACCCATGGGTATGTGAACTATCTTTGCCCCACCAATACGTGTGATTTATATTGAGACGGTTCCTGAGAGATTCGGAACACGTGATCCTTACGTACGTGATGTACATGGATTCGATAGCATAGTATGCGTGGACCGTAGCTTAGCCTAGGGGTGCCTTATATGTATATATGTGCTAAGAGTTATTTATATATATACTTGTGACTGGTTCACTGTTGGTTAGTATATGCGAATAACAAAGATAATTGAATGGGCTAAGAATGTGAGTATTTAATTAACACTGGCGATAAGTAATTTGAATAATGTGAATATGGGTTATGAATATGACTTGTTTGGGTGTTACGAGTAGATATCCTATGTTAGATTGCGAAAGTAGTAGTGGTATAGACTAGTTAGTTAGCGGCATAACTAGGATGGATTAAGGGTATACGCTAGGCGTGTACATTAGTTGAGAGGCAAGAAACTCATCTGAGGTTATGCAACTAACATGTTTATTATATGTGTTGTTTAATATTGTAATTTAAACACTTGCAGTTATAAAAATATTTTCACCTCGGGCTCTGACCCGTTTGCTTTCAAATCTATTTTCTTATAAAACCTTTTAGGTTCCCAGCCACAGGGACGCCAAGCATAGGGGTTCCATTACATTGACGTGTTGTAGCTGATGTGGATCTTACAGGATCTCGGTATTAGACGCCTCCTCATTCTACATTTGATTCTATTCAGGGTCATTCATCAGTTAGGTCATGTCGCCCATTTCCATTTAGAGATAGCCTTCTCAAACTTTCAATTTTATTTCAGTGTTGGATTTATTTATTCATTCAGGCTTTGTATTGGGATTTATTCAGTATTTGGATTATTCAGGGGAGTGTTACTCCAGACTCATTGTACTTATTCCCTTACTATTCTATTGTGGTTGTTATGTGGATGTGGTGTATTTAGCTATTAATTAAATTGGTTGCATGTTAACTTAATTAATAAAATTTGGCATCTCTCTTTTTAAATATTAGGTGGCTAGTAATAAATTAAATGTTTTCGACAGTGATGCTACAACTGAACCAACTTGATATTCTGTATTAATTTCATAAAGGAGTAGCTACTTGGTATTTAATTAGTCGGGGTGTCACAACATTCCACCCTGCTCTCCCTTTGAATCATTTAATAGTAGCCTTTTGTTTATTCATTTACTCTATTTTTATGTTAATTCGAGTGGGGTATTTATGAATCGTGTTACTCGTATGGGATCGTTTTTCAGATGACTTGTGATCATGTTGTAGATAAGATGTGATGGTGTTGTATCATGCCGTATATACGTATTGGCATGTTGTGTCAAGTCAACATGATTTGATACACCTATGTATAGCGTATAATATGTCTTTGGACCGAATAGTTTGGCAAAGAAAACTAAATGGATTGTAAATTATTTGCACGCAGTTTTCACGTTATATCCGTTTTCGAACATTCATGTGTTCTCCTTGTGTCATTTTGTTAATGATATATATATATATATATATATATATATATATATATATATATATATATATATATATATATATATATATATATATATATAAAATAATGCTCTTGTGCGGAGTAGCCCGCATTTTAAGAGTGCGGACCGAACATGTGGCACCTAACGGTGCGCCTAGAAATTATCGCCTAAATTATAGGCACACACTCTCTCTCTTTTCTGGGCTCACCGTCAAGTGACACATGTTCGTTCCGCACTCTTAAACTGCGGACTGTCGTATAGACCTATTTTAGTTGCTAATTCTCGACAATTTGGGTCTTATGCACATAAATATTTAATTTGCAGGCTTGATTGCATTTGTAGAGTTCAAAAGCTAAATTTAAGGCAAATGCGCATCAAAAGGAGCTAATTTCCCTTGTCCCGTAGCCTAAACCGAGCCCAAACCTTCCTCGAAGCCCGTGTGTGTTTAGTTTATGCCTTTTTAATTTTTTTGATTTTCATTTTGTGTCATTTTATTTTTAAGTTTTATTTTTAGAATTTATTTAGCATTTCTTGGTTTTATTTTCAATTTTTCTATTTCATTTTTATTAGTGTGATTTTATTTTATTTTTTTATTTTTATTAGTTTTTAGTTTTTAGTTATCTTTATTTTTTATTAGGATTAGTTTTTTTAGGATTTCATTTATTTTTATTTTTATTATATTTTACGTTTTAGGATTTTAGTTTTAGTTTAATATATTTTTAATTTTATTTCTTTTTAATCTTTTTTTTTTGTCTTTATTTTATTTTTAGATTAGGATTTTATTTTTAGATTTTTAATTTTATTTATTTTATTTTTTTAGTTAGTTAGTGTTACTTTTAGGTGTCCAAATTAAACAAACACACACAAACATACCTACACACTATTCCACAAACCAACTCATCCTAACCCCCCCCCCCCCCCCCCCCCCACACACACACACACCATAACCCATACACCTTCACACACTTTATCTATCCCCACTTCATCTTCCCCACTCAACCAACACCCACCATCTTTCACTCTCTCTCCTATCTCCAAACTCCATTAACACACACCACACCTTATACCTCCAATTCAACAGCCATTAAATCACCACATCCAACAAAACCTAAATCACACTCAACCACGCACCCTTCACCTCTGACCAACACTTGCTCCGGCGGTCTGATGAACCCACTGACACACCTCCCTCTAGACACCCTTGACCACCTAGCTCGATCCCAAAACTCCAAACCTGGCCCAGACCTTACTCCAACGAGCTGACCCAGCAACCCCGTCGTCATCGGAATCCCCCATACCCATACCTGTCATTGACGACCCATCGTCGTCCAGCCTTACCCAAACCGAACTCGCCCACGAACCTACCTGGCAGCAAACCCCCATATCCATACCCGGCAACCCAAGGCCCAAATCCGACTGTAGACCCATTTACCATGTTAACCCATATGACCCACTTCTCTAAACCATTTTTACCTACGAATTCTTCACCTGCCAAATACAAAGTCAAAAATCAATTCCCACATTTAACCCACATGTCTTTTATGCCTCTTAACCCCTTTTTCCAAAACTACCCCCAACACCTTTTACCCAACTTACCCCTCTAAACGAATCTGATTTTAATCCTAATTCTCCCACTTCTCACATGTCCTCACACCACATGCACACCTTTGCCATGCTCATGTGCTCTCATCCTCACACAATTTTACCAATACCCAATTTACACCTAGCCTCCATGTGCACCATATAAATTGAAGACTTGGGCCATTTTCAAGAAGGATCTCAAATTTAGTTTTTAAGATTTTGTGTGATAAAATTCCGTCCACCCCTTTATGTTGAGTATTTGAATTTTTAGCAAATATCTAAATATAGAGGTGTGTAGTGAAATTTATCTCTAGGATGAATTCCACCCCACCCTTCTACAATGAATTTTTTCATTTTTAGCAATTATTTCAAAATAGATTGATGTAGTTGAATTCATCCCCTATGGGAGGTAAATTCTAATCCATTCCTTTATGATGATATTATGCATTTTTAGCAATTATCTCAATATAAAGTAATGGTCTAGAATTTATTTCTTTGGATGAGTTCTAATGTACAATTTTATAATGTTAGGATTTGTATTTTTAGCAAATCTATTTTATTATTTAATTGTCCATTATGAATTCATCCATTATCTTTTTTTTCTTTTTTTTTTGTAGTTTTTATTTTAGATTCAATAAATACATTGGTGAGAGATTGTTATTGATAGAATTTAGATTATAATTGAGAGAGTGTTGATGTAATTTAAGATTCCATTCCAATTCAAGGCTTAAATGGGTTTGATATATTCCTCTTTAATTTCTCTCGATTTAATCCTCACATGCTTTCATTTGTTTATCTTATATTTTTGGATGATGATTATTGGGGGCTAATCTCCCATTCATGGGATGTATTTTGAAGCCCCCATGAGTCCAATTTAGTTAGTTTACTTTTTAGCACAATTTTGTTAATCTCACTTTTCTTAAATTAGCTTTTTCTTCTTAATTAGTAGTTATAAAAATTAGTATATAGTTAGTTATTTAATAATCCCTTGAAAAATCCCTAAAAATATAAAAAGCAAAAATAGAAAAATATAATAAAATGCAAATGATTTCAGACTTTTGTCTTCTCATATTTTGTGTTTCACCCCTAGATTTGGATTGACTCCCTTACTTACCCTCTACACTAGTTTTGTTATCTTTTTTTAGGTTCAAGGGAATTTTGATGGAAAAGGAATTGCACAACAACGACAAAATACATTTGAAGTGCAATTTTTTATCTATCAAATGGCGCCGTTGCCGGGGAGCGTGAAGCACTTGCCATTGTCTATCAAATGGTGTCGTTGCCAATCTTTGGAGCGTGAAGCACTTGCCATTATCTATTAAATAGTGTCGTTGCCAATCTTTGGAGCTTGAAGCACTCGCGAGGATTTCTATTGTGATTCATTTGTATTACGTTTATTTTAATTTTTTTCGTACCATTTTTTACTTTTTTCAGAAGGCTTGTATTAGGATTTTTATTCTTGGCTTGTATTGCGGTGCATAGAGACACCAAATTATTTCGCATTTAAAATTGTAATAATCGAAGAAAGCTTGATAGGGAAACCGGACAAGGAAGAGAGAGGGCGTCCAAAGGCGAGGAAAATAAGCCTCTCTACCTTGGGTCGATAAGACTCCCGGGGCCGATTGAGATTGGCATAATCTCCCCCCGGTCAACTCAAATTTTTTGGCACCCCACGGCATAAAAACCGTAGGAGATACATTTCTAAACCCTCGCACATCTCCTGTTAGCGAGTCAATTATTGTGTGTACTTGTGTGATTTTATTCTCGCATTTATTTTTTGAATGTGATGAATTAATTTACTAATACCTACACCGGTTACTCACAAGAAGGGATTTCATCACCCGACTTACTCGCTTACCATTTGTGTGCTACCCTAACTTTCATTAAATTTAAAATCAATCAACTAGGTAGCCCAATAGGAGAACATTTTCGCAAAGGCGATAACCAAGATAATTTCATATTTTTTATCGTCCACGGACTTAATTAAAATTTGACTACCCTTTCACTAATTTCAAGATAAAAATTGGCTATGTGTAAATTAGGTTTTATCCTTGACTTGTGTGTGTCCAATTCATTTTTCGGTAGTCGGGTTTTAGTGAGTTCGTTCAAAATTTAAGAGTCCAAATATTTTTCCCACTCTTTTCTTCTAAAAAAAATTCAAAAATATTTTCTTCCATTATTTTTATAAAAAATGTAAAAATATTTTTTCCCCACAATATTCTTCCAAAAACATTTTCTTCCTTTATTTTTTTTAGAAAAATCCAAAAATATTTTTTTCCTTTTAAAAAAAAATTAAAACATTCAAAAATATTTTTTCCCACTATTTTCTTCCAAAAAATTCAAAAACATTTTCTTTCTTTATTTTTTTCAAAAAAGCCAAAAATATATATTTTTTTCCTTCTTTTTCTCTCCAAAAATCCTAAAATATCTTCTTCCTTTATTTTTATAAAAATTGAAAAACACTTTCTTCCTCTCATTCTCTAAATACCCCAAAAGTATTTCCTTTCTTTTTCAAATTATTCAAAAATCACAAAAAAAGAGAAAATCTTGAAAATAAAGAAAATCAGGTCGTGATCGGTGTTTCTTCAACCTCACCTTTGTCAATTTATCCAATAAGACTGACGTTTCAGTCTTGTTTGGGGGTGATACTCATCACCCAATTTTTTTGCCGCCCCGCGCTTTTATAGATCTTATCTTTATGGTAGAATGGTTCGGTCTGGCTGAAGACATTAAACTTAGTGCTACCGGGAGGCATCCCATCATTTTTTGTATGAGTCTCATCCTGTTTGGGGGTAGTATTTCACACCACCCAATGCTTTACATATTTTTAGACTTGTACATGTTTTTTTATCTTATCACTCATTTTGGTTTATTCTTGGATTCATCTGTCCACTTCAGTAGCGTTTGATTCTGGTAATCTCTTTCCTCCCTCCTTCTTTCAATTTTGAAAATCATTTTACTTAACATCGAGTACGATGTTCCTTTTGTTTGGTGGTGGATAATTTTATCAAAATCGTGCCTCTTTTGAAAAATTTTGATTTTTAAAGCCCATTTTTAAAATTTCGTGCAGTTTCTTTCATCTCAATCATTGATGTGGATTTTCAATCATCCATCTTTCAAAGTCTAGGAATCAAGGTAGATAATTTATTTTTTCTAAATATCTTATGTAATATGTATCAAGGCATTTTGCACTATGAATTTCTAAACTCAACAAAATTTGCGCACTTATCACGTCACTACGGTTTAGAGTTGAAGAGTACTATAGTTCTCAAGAGAACCTTTAGGATCAGTAGTAGAGACTTTAGCTTGTGAGATGTTACTAAAGCCGTTAATTAAAAATAAACTATTTAAGTAACTCCGAGCTGTTTTTTGAGGAAACTCTTTTCTTGAAAAAACAAAACTATTTGAACACAAGATGTGTTTAACAAAACAGTATGTACGAGATCTATTCAAGATTTTACTAACAGGTTTATAAAACAGTTTAAACAAACTTTAAACTTAGCACAACCAAGAATGATATGAGGAGAAGTAGAAAGATTAAGTTCACGATTTTTTACGTGGTAAAACCTCACCAACTGAAGAAACATCCACGACTCCCTCTACGGAGTAAAATGAAAAAAAAATCTACTAAAACAAATTTATGAGTTACAAACTATATAACTAACATGCATACAACTCAGACCTATATAAGTTTAGGAATGTACCCTCTGGTGTCCTTATAACTTCTCTGCAGTTCTGATTGTAGATGTTGTTCTCCCAGTTTGTTAACTTCTGATTCGTTCCAGCACTTTACGTCGACTCTTGTTCACAAGATCTGATTACAAACACTTTTCGTGTTGTAGTGTGAAAGTGTTTGTGGATGTGCTTTCTAACACATGCATGCATGAACGCACACTTATTAAGTACAAACAGTCCTAGCAAATTACATATAAGGCTATATGCAGTGATTTTTCTTTTTCTCTCTTCTCATAAAACTTTGAACCTGTTTGACCTTTAAATCAATCCCAGAATCCACGAATATCTTGCTTAGAAGACAGTCAAGATCTTAATCAATCTCTGATTTTTGAAAAGATTTTCGAGATTGAAAACCTCCAAGTGTGATTCCAAACTAGGTCAAAGGTTTAGTTTTAAGAGAACTAGAAACAGAAAACATTTATTGTTGATTTCAAAGTTAAAAGCAATTTTCAAAAAAGAATCAACAATATATTTTTCAAGATGAGAAATAAACTATGTAAATCTAAGTGTGATGTAACATGCAGAACATAGATCTGAAATTTCTATGAAGAAGAAAATAGATCTAAGTAAACAGTTTAAGTTGGAAACAAGATCTAACTAACAAGAGGTTACAGCAACACAAATATCTCTCAAAAACTCAAGAACACTTAGGGTAGTGTTTTGGATATGTAGGAGTTTTTTGTGGAGTGTTGGTTTGAAAGAGGATTGACGAACAGGGGTTAGGGTTAGGGTTTCTAACTCTCTCTCTTTCTTTCCGGTTTCTCTCTTTTTTTTCTCTTCTCTCTCTCTCTACTCTCTCTTTTCCCTCTTTTTTATTCTCAGGAATGAATTAGCCAAAAGTATTGGACGACTGAGAGGAGGATCCTTTTTAAAGGATGAAGAGAAGGATCGAGAAGCGGGTTCAAAACCAAGGGTCAGGATTGAGTCAAGATGGATTGACTTAAATCCAAGGGCTTACAGAAAGCGGTGATTAAAAGTCACCTGATTGGTTCAGGAGGGATACACAGGGATTACCAAAGAAAGCATGCAGGACGTTTATAAGGTTTGATCCAACGGTTGTAAAGATACCCGATTGTATACTCGGTGAAGAAACACAAATCCCACCAATCAGCAAGCAACAGGTGTTAACCAATAAATCGATATAAAATGCACGTCATAAAATAATTACAACCAAACCCTGATGTCTCTGCCGCTTTTGGTTTCTACCCAAACCAACTTTGAGCCAATAAACCCATTAATCAATAATTAGAGATTGAACCCACAAACTTCTAAAATCAAGTTTTAATTAATGAAACCTTTATTAAAAAATGTTTATAAAATCCAAAAAAAATATTTAAAAATCAAATTTAGGGATTTAAACATACTCAACATATGTACACACATAAATATGCAATGTGACATGTTTATGATGTATTCTACTATGTGTGAGTGTTGATAATTAGATCTAGATCACAACAAGAAATATGAATGAAATAGCAAACCAATCTCTGAGGTTCTTTGGTTTCTAGGATGGACATAATTTTGTCACAATTTCCAAACTAGATGAGCACTTATACAATATAGACTCAAGTGAGTCAAGAATATAAGGGCTTCAATCTCCCCCTTTGGAAATATGAGACAAAATCTCCTTTGAGTCAACTAGGACTCGTAGGGAGACAAAACATAAGAAAAACCTATTCCTATAAAGAATCTATCTACCCAAATCCTAGAAAACAAAAGTACATAACTCAACTATTTACAATTGAATACCCTATGACATCAGTTGAGAAAAACTGTACAAAAACCTGCAATGAATCACTAAGATCAAGCAGTTTAGCATATATACAAATATTCATAACGACTCAAATTTCTTCCCCATTTTGTCTCAAATGGACAAAGGGAAAAACTTGGATAATCAGTAAAGGTATTACTCAGCAAAAACCATACCAATAGATTTACGCAAGGAAATGAATCTATTATAATCTAAAGGTTTGGTGAACATATCTGCGAGTTGCAAATCAGTAGGAATATAATTGATTTCTAATTCCTTAGTTTCAACCAATTCGCGTATAAAATGATGTCTTATTTTTATGTGCTTTGTTCGCGAGTGTTGAACAGGATTTTTAGAAATATTAATCGCACTTTGATTATCACAATAGAGATGCAATTGGTTTTCTTGAATACCATAATCACTTAACATTTGTTTAAGCCACAGTAATTGAGCACGACAGCTGCCAGCGGCTATGTATTCAGATTCGGCTGTCGAGAGTGATGTGCAGTTTTGTTTCTTACTACTCCATCCTACCAAGTTATTACCTATATAATAATATGCTCCTGATGTGCTTTTACTATCATCAGTACACCCAGCCCAGTCAGCATCAGTGTACCCAATTATAGTGTTTGGTGTGTCATTAGTGTACCAAAGTCCTAGATTCAGAGTGCCTTTTACATATTTAATGATACGTTTAACATCATTTAAATCGCTCTCTTTAGGGTTATTTTGATAACGAGCACATACACACACAGCATACATAATATCAGGATGCGAGGCAGTAAGATATAGTAAGGTTCCAATCATACTACGATATAGAGTAGGATCTACGGATTTTCCATTTTCATCTTTAGAAAGTTTTAACGTAGTACTCATGGGCGTTCTAGCATCTTTAGCACTCTCGAGGACAAATTTCTTTACTATCTCTAAAGCATACTTAGATTGCGATACAAATCATCCTTCTAAATGTTGCTTGACTTGAAGGCCTAAGAAGAATTGTAACTCCCCCATAAGCGACATTTCAAATTCCTTATGCATAGTTTCAGAGAAGGATTTTACTTCTGAGGGAGAAGTTGATCCAAAGATAATATCGTCAACATAAAATTGAGCAATAATGATGTTTTTGTAAAAATGTTTGACAAAAAGAGTTTGATCATTTCCACCTCTTTTGAAACCTTTATCTAAGAGAAAACTGGAAAGACGTTCATACCAAGTTCTAGGTGCTTGTTTAAGGCCATACAAAGCCTTTTTAAGACGAAGTACATGATTTGGATATTGAGGGTCAATGAACCCTTTAGGTTGTTCTACATAGGTCTCTTCAGTCAATATTCCATTAAGTAATGCAGATTTGACATCCATTTGATAAAGTGTAAAATTCATGTGGCAAGCTATAGCAAAGAGCAGACGAACAGATTCTAAACGAGTAACAGGAGCAAAAGTCTCGTTAAAATCTATTCCTTCAATTTAAGAGTATCCTTGAGCAACTAATCTAGTTTTATTTCTAATTATTATCCCATTTTCATCAGTCTTATTTTTTAAAACCTAACGTGTGCCAATAACCTTTTTGTGCTCAGGACGAGGAACAAGATACCAAACAACATGAATGACAAATTGAAGAAGCTCTTCCTGCATAGCAAAAATCCAGTGAGAGGCATTCAATGCCTCATTTACATTCTTTGGTTCCACAAGGGAAACAAAACATGCATAATGTGCATAATTTCTTAGTTGGGATCTTGTACGCACTGGCTCACTAGGGTTACCAACTACGTTATTTATGGGATGATCTTTAGAAACCTAGTTAGTTACTTCAGGTATCTCAATTGGTAATGAATTGTCTATTTCAGAAGAGTCATTTTCTAAAATGTTTGTAGATTCTTCCTCAATAGTAGATTCACCAGTCTTGTTCTCTACAGTAGTGTCACTTACAATTACATTTATGGATTCCATCAAGATTTTAGTGCGAAGATTATACACTCGATAGGCTCTACTGTTAGGCGAGTATCCTAGAAATATAGCTTTATCTCCCCTACTCTCAAATTTGGATAAGTGTTCCCTATCTTTGCATACATAACAAGTACTACCAAAAGTTCTAAGGTACTTAAGATTAGGCTTTTTATTGTACCAAAGTTCGTAAGGAGTTTGTTTGGAATTCTTTCTAAGAAAGACCCTATTTATGATGTGACATGCAGTACGAATAGATTCTACCCAAAAGTATTTAGGTAAATTCTTGGCATGTAACATAACTCGTGCCATCTCTTGAAGGGTATGATTATTTCTCTCCGCAATTCCATTTTGTTGAGGAGTCTTAGGAGCACTGAATTCATGTTTGTAACCATTATAGTCACAGTATTCAATAATACCAGTGTCTTTGAATTCACCACCTCTATCACTACGAATTCTATTTACTTGAGTGTCCTTTTCATTTTCAATCCGAAGAAGAATTTTTAGGAAAGTTTGAAAAGTGTCGGACTTTTGTTTTAAAAAGGCTACCCAAGTAAATCTGGTGAAGTCATCAACCATAACTAGAATATAACTGTGTCCACAGAGACTAACAGTTTGGGAGGGACCCATTAGGTCCATATGGATGAGCTCCAAGGGATTAGAGGTAAGAATATCATTAACTTTCTTATGAGGTGATTTAACAATTTTATCTTCCTGACAAGGACCACAGACAATATTAGGAATGGGTTTGATTTTAGGAACTCCTCTAACTATTTCCTGAGAATTCAGTCTACTAAGATTATCGTAATTTATATGACCCATTATGTTATGCCATATCTCGTTGTAATCCATTCTGGCAACATTACAGATTTTAGAATTGTTCTTGACAGTATAACAATTTTCAGGGGTTCTGAATCCTGTAATTATGCATTCACCTTTATTATTTAAAATTTTGCAATTGTTCTTTGAAAAGGTAACAGTATGATCTGAGTCACAAAATTGCGAAATGCTAAGTAGATTTGCCTTAAGACCTTTAACTAGAAGGACATTTTCAAGAGCAGGAAGTCCATCTTCTTGGAGATTTCCTTTGCCTATGATTTGAGATGAAACTCCATCACCAAAAATGACTTTACCACCAGCAAAGATGGTTTTGTTTAAAAGTTTAGTTTCATCCCCAGTCATGTGCTTAGAACATCCAGAGTCTAAATACCAACCGGATGATGTGTATTGAGCTTTTAGAGCAGTAACAACTATGTTACACTTTATCTGAGGTAATAGATCATCTTTTCTAACCCAAATTGCTCTAGTTTTCATTTTGCGCTTATTAGCTCTCAATTGATAAAATTTGTGAGGATTGGATTTTTGCTGAAAAATGTTTTGCGTATGATTTTGAATTTTATGAACGACTTGAGCATTTGGTTTAGGAAAGTGCTTAGGATTCCTTCTAGTAAATGTTCTTTTAGGTTTGGTCTTTCTCTTTCTATAATTAGAGTTTTTATCTCGTTGTCTAGGAAGTATATAATTGTTGCGGCTCCTTCTAGAATAGTTAAAGTTCTGATAGATATGAGGATTATAGACAGTTTTAACTAGTCTCCTAGCATAGCAACCATCAAAAGAGTGACCATATATGTCGCAGTAGGAGCAGTAAAGATTGCTCAAAATTGGGGTCTCCTTAGGAAAGTCTCTAAACAAAGGTTTTGAGGAATTTTGAGATTGAACTCTATTCCTAGGTAGTCTAGGTTTGAATGTAGATTCACTCTTTCTAATAAAGGGGCAGACGTATTTAGCCTTAGGTGAACTTTCATGTTTAGAGCAACTTGATTCCCCAATGTTAAAATTTTGATGTTTTGAATCAAACTCAATTTTTAGAGAATGAAAGTCTGGGCATATTTCAATAGGCCTTTTGCCTCCTGACACAAACTTGATAGGTTCAAAAGATTTTGTTTGTATCTTCAAATTGGGGCAAAACCCTATTCCAGTTCGATCATCAGAATTGGTTTTTGATTCAGCAACAAATTCATCAAAACAGTTTGAATTATTTTCAAATTTTGTAAATTTTTTTAAAAGAGTTGTTGTCTTTTCTTTAGTTTGTTCCAATTCTAACAATGTCCGTTTGTACTTTTTCTCCAAAATTTCATTTGTTTCAGTCAAATTTCTGAGTTTTTCATCAAACATTTTAATTTCACTTTCATGAGTTAAACATTGGGTAGTATACTCTTCAGCATTCAATTTGACCATTAGGCTTAGATCTTCCAGTTTTTTGGTGAGATCTTTCACAATTTTTTCTAGTCTAGGGCTTTTCTTGAGAGTTTTAGAATAAAGTGTGTGAATGTCTGGGAGGTCTTCATTGTCCGAGTCACTAAGTGTAGTGTGTGAAGTGAACCCTAAGGATTCATTCTTTGAACTCACACACCCATTGACATCGTCATTATCGCTTTCCCTTTGACTCACACACCCCGAAGAAGAGATAGCAAAATTCTCAGTAATCAAAGCATCTAAACCAGAAACAGCAATATTCGAACCATCAGACATAGAATTATTAGATTCTTCCTCACTAACAAGCACAGGCATATCATCATTATAGATAATCTTGGCAAAGAAAGACATGCAAGGTTCAAAAACATCAGTTGACTCAGGTCCCTCATTTTCAGAGTCACTTGAATCATTCCATGTTTTGCAAATGTTGGCTCTAGTGTGTTTGTTTTGAGTATTCAAGTTAACTCTACAGTCTTGTGCAATGTGTCCCAGTTTACCACATCTAAAACATTCAGTCATCTTAAGGTCTCTATTTTGTCTAATGTGAGAGTCCTTGTGATTTTTGTCATTGCTTTTCTCATGAGGTCTGTGATTAGAGGGAGTTAGATAATTTGACTTGCCTTGTTTATTTGCCATTTTGTTTCTAAACTTAATGATTTTCTTAAACTGTTTTGACATTAAGGCAATCTGATTGTCCAAACTCTTTATATCGCATTCCTCATCAGAGTCATCATTGGAAGTATTAAACTCAGGCTTAATCAATTTAGAAGAGAAGCTTAGATTGGAACTACTCTGTTTCCTATGGGACTGGGTCAATTGTTTCTTAAATTCCAGTTCCATTTCCACAGTTCTTAATTTACCACTGAGTAGTTCAGGAGTGAGGTTAATTTCACACATTTCATCAATAGCATATATTTTGTTATCAAATTTCTGTGGTAATGATCTCAGAATTTTAGATACAATTTCTTGTCTATCATAAGCTATCCCATTAGCATGTAGTTTGGTCACAATATCAGTCAGGTTCATATAGAAGTCATCAAATGACTCAACCTCAGACATAATTAGGGAATTATGCTGTTGAATGAGCATTTGAGTTTTAGCAGCCTTAACTCTAGTGTCACCTTCATGAGCAGTAACTAAAGTGTCCCAAGCTTCCTTAGAAGTGGTACAGGATGAGATTCTTTTGAACTCATGTTCATTTATAGACATAAATATGGCATTCTTTCCTTTGTTATTATTTTGAGAAACTTGTTTCTCTTCTTGAGTGAACTCACTTAATGCTTTCTTAACCCTCTCATTACTTCCTTTAGTGGCTGGTTTTGTAGGAAAAGTGTAACCATTTTCAACAATGTCCCAGACATTATCTCCCAGAGTTCATTGAATGAAAGCAATCATTCTTACTTTTCAGTAAGCAAAATTGGTTCCATCAAAGATAGGAGGTCTGGTCAAGTTACCAAATCTTTCATTTTTCTCGTCCATATTTGATTTTCAGAAAACAATTTCAGAAACACAGTATCTCTTTAATATAAGTTTACCAAGATCTGATACCAATTGAAAATATGTTACTAAAGCCGTTTAATAAAAATAAACTATTTAAGTAACTCCGAGCTGTTTTTTGAGGAAACTCTTTTCTTGAAAAAACAAAACTATTTGAACACAAGATGTGTTTAACAAAACAGTATGTACGAGATCTATTCAAGACTTGACTAACAGGTTTATAAAACAGTTTAAACAAACCTTAAACTTAGGACAACCAAGAATGAGATGAGGAGATGTAGAAAGATTAAGTTCACGATTTTTTACGTGGTAAAACCTCACCAATTAAGGAAACATCCACGACTCCCCTGCGGAGTAAAAGGAAAAAAAAATCCACTAAAACAAATTTATGAGTTACAAAATATATAACTAACATGCATACAACTCAGACCTATATAAGTTTAGGAATGTACCCTCTGGTGTCCTTATAACTTCTCTGCAGTTCTGATTGTAGATGTTGTTCCCCCAGTTTGTTAACTTCTGAGTTGTTCCAGCACTTTACGTCGACTCTTGTTCACAAGATCTTATTACCAACACTTTTCGTGTTGTAGTGTGAAAGTGTTTGGGAAGGTGCTTTCTAACACATGCATGCACGCACACACACTTATTAAGTATAAACAGTCCTAGCAAATTACATATAAGGCTATATGCTGTGATTTTTCTTTTTCTCTCTTCTCATAAAACTTTGAACCTGTGTGACACCCCGACTAATTAAATACCGGGTAGCTACTCCTTTATAAAATTAATTCAAAATGCCAAGTTGGCTCAGTTAATAGCATCACTGTCGAAAACATTTTATTATTACTAACCACCTAGTATTTAAAAATCAAGTTGCCCAATTTTAATTTAAGTCTGATTAACATGCAACCAATGTAATGAAGAAATAAATAACACCATTCACCATACTGAGGTAAAATGAATAACCATCACATAACAGTAAATAAAGTCTGGAGGAAAAACTCCCCACTACAATCCCATAACTGAAATAAATAAACTGAAACAATACATGATAAAGTCTGAAAACTGAAATGTAAAAGATGTCTCTAAAGAAATGGGCAACATGCCCTAAAACTGATAGATGATGACTCTGGAATCCAAAAGATAGAAGCGTCTACATGCAAATACCTGTAGCTTCCACAAGCAGCTACAGCTCGTCACCTGAATGAGTAACCTATGCTTGGTGTCCTTGTGGCTGGGCACCTAAAATGGTTTTACAAAGAAAAAGAGATTTGAAAAGCAAACGGGTCAGAGCCCGAATGTGGGGTTATATTTTAAAAACCTGCAAGTGCTTTAAAAACATTTAAAACATTAAATGCAAAGTACATGTTAGGACGTGCACTCACATGATATTCTCACCTCTCGTCTAACTGCGCACTCCTAACGCAAATACCCATCTATAACGACAACATAACTAGCTAGACTGCCAAAGGTTCTACCCATATTACTCGGTTCCATTTAACATAACAACGCTCGTAATTAAATAGAGGTTTAACGTAAACTCAGTTACTAAATATGCCAATGATATAACTATCAGTTAACTCATTATATATCTTGAAACAATACCGTAATATTTTTACAACCTTAACATGAGGATTCATGTAATATAATGTATATTAATCATATCATAAATATACAACACAAGCACCCCGCAATCTAAGCTGTAGTGCACACATACTCTTCTATCCATCCCGGTACATCACGTACATAAGGATCACATATTCCGAATCTCTCAGGAATAGTCCAGATAACACAAATCACAAATAGTGGAGGCGAACACCGTCACCATCACATGGGTCACGCACATACCTACGCTCCCATGGTCAGTGGACTTATTAATATCACAATAAGTCTTTCTATGACCTATGTTCATCAAGGTACCAGTCTATATCCCCCCCGTAGGCACACAAGGAATAGAGGGTCCTAAGCGAACGCAACCTCCCGTGATAGCAAGTATGGTAGGTATGTCATACACACAATCCATATACTAATACTAAGTAAACACACGTCTTAGTAATACCGTATTTTAATCGTAGTACATATTGCATACTCGTACTAGCTTATACTTATCATAATTCATACTATTCCGGTTTGTAATTACACGCGTCATAATTATCTCACGTTGTAGTAGGTACTCACGTCTCAACCTAAACCATCCATGTAATACACTCTCGTATGTAAACTCCTTCTCATAAATACCCAAATGTCCCAAACCTATCACTACATCATCATTGGAAGGTTAACTATATCCTCGAACAAGTTTACGGAACTCCAAAAGTCAAAACAGTCCAAAAAGGACCAAACTGCCAGCTCGTTAGAAGTCTCGTTCGAACGAGGCTTCGAACGAGTTTGGACTGTCAGGTCGTTAGAAGTCTCGTTCGAACGAGGCTGTTCGAACGAGATCCCAGTTCGTTCGAACGAACTGGCCCTTCTAACGATATCTCGTTCGAACGAGATATCGAACGAAATCCCTACTCGTTAGTAACGACTGGTCAACTCGTTAGAAGCTCGTTCGAACGAGTTCGTTCGAACGACCTGGGGGCAGCTTCTAACGAGGTACCAGTTTCGGCCCAGATTTTTCCCCATCTCGTTTTTCACCATTTTTTACAATTCTAATCTCTTCCAAAGTTCATCCCAATAACGTTTTAGGGTCTCTAATTCATCCTAATCATATTTACATCATCTCCTAACATGTTTCCAAGGATTGAATCATCATAACATCAACCAAAATTACAAATCTCTACACTTTTCCCAATTTCTCTAGAACATGAACCCTAGGTTTATATCATCATCAAATCCCAGAATTTATTTCGTTTTAATTCCTTAAAATCACAATTATTATAAGGGAAATCATCTACCTAACATACTACATGCATTTCTCTTCACAATTTCTCAATTCCTATGATCTAAACTACATGGGTTTTCATATTTTCTTCAAGAACAAACATAAATCCGAATTTTCTAACATGGAGGAAACATTCTCAGAAATTAAATGGAATAAAGTCACTTGCCTTGGTTGTCTCTGAGTTTGGTGTAGATTCGGTGTAGAATTTCTGCAGAATTCCTCTCTCTCTCTCCTTCTCCAAGCTTTCTTCTCCAAAAAGCTATGGTGGCTAGGGTTTGCTTTGGGGGAACTTATGAAAACCTAATTTAATAAACCTCCGTAGCTTGTTGGTTTAATAAGGGTTGGTTGGGTTAATTCCTTATAAGATTACAACTCTCAATTTTCGTCACTTTTAATTACCCAAAAATACCAAATTACTAAAATACCCTTTAAGTTACCGGTATGGCCTAAAAATGCCCCGGGACCCAAACTATACCCCCGGCTAGTGTTTTCTGACTATCTTGACCCTTTCAGACGCGTTGGCGCACTCAAAACGACCATACGGATTATAGATTTTAAATTCACTTTTATTATCAAAATATTATACCGTGACGCGGCGGTCCCACGCGTCTCAACAAAATTTCTAAAATGCCGTATATAAATCTCACGACAAATTTTATAATACCAAATACATATATAATCATATATGCATTTAATCAAATACCAATTCGCATCACATTAGTATTTATGACCCGGATTAATTTCCAATTAATACGCAATTTAATTAATTAATCCCAAAAATAAATATAGTCAAAAGTACGGGGTATTACATACTTCTCCCCTAATAACTGAATTTCGTCTTGAAATTCGAAACTAGAAAGTACCTGCTAAAAATAGCTCTGGATAACGCTCGCGCATCTCATCCTCGCGCTCCCATGTGGACTCCTCGACATTGTGATGTCGCCACTGGACACGCACTAACGGGACTATCTTTGACCGCAGTTTCCTCTCGCTTCGGTCCAAAATAGCAATTGGCCCCTCCTCGTAGGAGCTATCCGGCTGGAGATCGATGTCCTCCACAGCAATGTGAGAATGAGACAAATTATCTCTAAGGTATTTCCTCAGCGAGGAAATATGGAACACGTCGTGAATTCGATGCAAGTGCTCCGGTAGTCCAAGTCTGTACGCAACCGGTCCGATCCGCTCGATAATAGGAAACGGCCCCACATACCTCGGTGCCAACTTCCCCTTCTTCCCGAATCGCATAATCCCCTTCATCGGAGAAACCCTGAGCAAAACCTGGTCCCCCACTTGGAACTCTCTGAAAAACCTCTTCGCATCAGCATAACTCTTCTGCCTGTCTTGAGCTACCCGAATGCGACTCCGAATCAACTCAATCCTTGCCGAAGTATCCTGAATCACTTCTGGCCCAAGTAGTTTGTTGTCCCCCACCTCCAACCAACATGCTGGGGAACGACAAGGCCTACCGTACAATGCCTCGAACGGAGCCATGCCAATCGTGAACTGATAGGAGTTGTTGTAAGCAAACTCCACCAGTGGAAGGTACTCCTCCCATCCACCCCCGAAGTCAATAATGCACATGCGTAGCATGTCTTCCAACATCTGGTTGGTGCGCTCTGTCTGCCCATCGGTCTGCGGATGATATGCCGTACTCAACCGCAATTCCGTGCCCATGGCCTCCTGGAAACTTTCCCAAAACCTCGAAACAAATATCTTGTCTCTGTCAGACACGATATTTAGGGGCACACCATGAAGTCTCACAATCTCTGAAATGAAAAGCTGGGCATACTGTCCCGTAGTGTAGTCAGTCCTTACGGGTAAGAAGTGAGCGACCTTAGACAACCTGTCCATAATTACCCAAACGGAGTCGTGACCCCTCTGCGACGTAGGCAACTCCGTGATAAAGTCCATGGATATGCTCTCCCACATCCACACCGGAACCTCCAATGGCTGTAGCAATCCTGCTGGTCTTTGATGATCCACTTTTACAAGCTGACAAGTGGCGCATTTCGAGACAAACTCAGCGATATCTCTCTTCATACCGCTCCACCAATACTGGCGTCTCATGTCCTGGTACATTTTGTCCCCTTCGGGATGTACTGCGAACCGTGAGCCGTGCGACTCTGCCATCACATCGTGCCGCAATTCTTCCCCTTCCGGAACTACCAATCTCCCATTGAAGCGTAATCCCCCGTCTGAACTATCGGTATAGGACTCGGCTCCCTCTGGTAGCAATCGAACTATCTGCTCCTGACAGAACGAGTCATTAGCCTGTGCCCGTACTACCCTCGTGATAATCTGCGGTGTAATGGTCATCACAGACATGAAAGATCGGGCCACTGCATCCTGGTGTCCCAATTCCTTCCACTTAGCTTTCCACACCTCTGCCACCTCATCTGCTGGCCTACGGCTCAACGCGTCTGCTACCACGTTAGCCTTACCCGGGTGGTACTGGATGTCGAACTGGTAGTCCTTCACAAACTCAAGCCACCTACGCTGCCGCATATTCAATTCTTTCTGCGTGAACAGATACTGAAGTGACTTGTGGTCCGTGAACAGCTAAAACTTCTCCCCCAACAGATAGTGCCTCCAAATCCGTAAGGCAAATACCACTGCTGCCAACTCCAAATCATGCGTGGGGTAATTCTTCTCATGAGGTTTTAGCTTACGGGAAGCATAAGCTATGGCCTGTCTCTCCTGCTGCAATACACCTCCAAGCCCTTGCAAAGACGCGTCGGTGTAAACCAAATACTCAACTCCCGATCTCGGCAATGCTAACACAGGTGCTGAGGTCAACTTGTCCTTCAATTCATCGAATGCCAACTGACATGCATCACTCCAGATGTATGGCACACCCTTACGAGTAAGATGTGTCAAAGGACCTGCTATCTCCGAGAATCCCCGAATAAATCTCCTGTAGTATCCTGCTAGACCCAAGAAACTACGAATCTCCGTTGGTGTCGTGGGCTGTCCCCACTCCCTCACCGCTGATACCTTTCTCGGATCAACAGATATCCCTTGGTCGGAAATAATATGACCCAAGAATTGGACTTCCTTCAGCCAAAACTCGCACTTCTCATATTTTGCATACAACTCGTTCTGACGGAGTGTCTGCAAAACCTGCCTCAAATGCTCGGCGTGTTCCTCCTCTGTCTGAGAGTAAACCAGAATGTCATCAATGAAGACAATGACAAACTGATCTAGGAAATCCCTGAACACCCTGTTCATCAAGTCCATAAACACTGCTGGAGCGTTGGTCAAGCCGAAAGGCATAACCCGAAACTCGTAAGAACCATATCTTGACAAGAATGCGGTCTTCGAGACATCCTCCTCCCTGATACGCAACTGATGGTATCCTGACCTCAAGTCAATCTTCGAGAAGAAAGAAGCTCCTCTCAACTGGTCGAATAAGTCATCGATTCGAGGCAACGGATACTTATTCCGTATCGTGACCTTATTCAACTCTCGGTAGTCCACGCACAATCTCAGTGAACCATCCCTCTTCTTCACAAACAAAACTGGAGCGCCCCAAGGTGAGGTACTCCTGCGAATAAAGCCCTGCCCGAACAGCTGCTCTATCTGATCCCGTAGCTCTCGCATCTCCGCTGGAGCCATACGGTACGGTGCACGTGTTATAGGTCTCGTACCCGGTAGCAAATCTATAACGAAGTTTATCTCTCGACTGGGTGGTAAGCCTGGTATCTCCTGAAACACATCTGAATACTCCCTGACAACCGGGATCGAATCCAAAGGAATCACAACCTCCTTAGAGGTATCCTCCTCTATGTAATACAGATGAGCGGTCGATCCTCCCTCTGGGCGAGGCATCGCCACTATAAACATCTCCTGCCCCGGAATGGCAAAAACAATGCTCCCGCTGAAGCAATCAATCATGGCCCTATATGATACGAGCCAGTCCATACCGATGATCACATCGTGAACATGCATGTCTAACACTAACATGTCCGCAGGCAATACCAAACCACCAACCTCTACCCCCACTTCCCGGCATATAAAGAAAATAAGTGACCCATTCCCTAATGGTGAGTCGACACACGTCACTGTGCTCTCTTCCATAGCTAACAATCCTAAAGCTTTCGCGAAGTGTGTAGCTATAAAACAATGTGTAGCACCCGTATCAAATAACACCCGACCCATAGTGCCATGGATAGGAAACGTACCCTCGATCGCGGGCGGTGCCTGTGGAACTGCAGCCTGGTGAACGTTGTAGACACGTCCATACTATAGCTGCCCCTGCTGAGCTGGGACTGCTGGAGTGGGTGGCAATGCTGCCATCTGTGGCGGTGCAGGAAGAGCGGCAGGAAATATAGGTCTCTGTGGCTCCTGGCGAGCACCCTGCTGCTGCTGCGGTGGGGCCCTGCCCCTATCAGGACAATCCTGCTTCTTATGGCCAGTCTTGCCACAAGTGAAGCACTTCCCTGGGAAGTTCCCTCCCCTCTGCCCCTGCTGTATCCGGCCCTGGTGGCCGTTACCATTCCTCCCTTGGCCCTGCTGGCCCTGGTGAAACTGCTGCCCATTCTGTCCCTGCTGGCCCTGATGGCCGTTTGGACCCTGATGGCCCTGGCGGAAACCTCCCTGACCCTGTCTGTAGTTCCCTGACCGGAACCTCTTATTATCCCCCTGCTGGGAGCCCTGCTCACTCTGCCTCTGCCCCTGACCAGATTGTGCCCCGCTGGCACCATGTCCTCCAGTCCTGCCCTAATGGCTAGACTCCCCCGACCGCTTGCCCTCGGCCATATGAAAACGGTGGTCCTGGCAGTGTAGTAATGCAGCGTTAACCACATCAGAATACGTGGCCAACGATAGATTCCCAAGCAGATGCTGACAGATCCTCCAATTCAACCCGTCGGTGAACTTCTCTATCTTCTTCTTCTCTGTTGGAATCTCGTCTGGAACGATATTCAACAGGTTAGTGAACTCGGCCTCATACTCGGCCACTGTCTTGCCCTCCTGCTTCAAACTCATCAGCTTCCTCCTCATCTCTGTATGAACTGCGGATGGAAATTACTTGTGGTCGAACCGCACCCAGAACTCCTGAATCGTGAGGGTATCCCTCTCCTCCGCGGTGGTAATAGACTCCCACCACTGCAGCGCAGATCCAACTAGCTTGAAAGTAGCTAGCACCTGTTTCTGAACATCAGTGCACTCATGCATCCTCAAATGCCTCTGTATGTCCTTCCTCCATTGGCTCGAGACTACCACGTCTGAGCTACCTGCAAACTCTGGCGGATGCGCTTTCTGAAAAGCGTCACGTACACGCTCCCAAGCAGACGGGAATGCATTAACCTGTACTGGCGCGGCAACTGGCGCCGGTGGTGGTGCCTGCTGAATAACGGCAATCGCGGCATTTACCGCTTGAGCTACTATAGCTGCAACCTCAGCGGCGTTCAACATGCCCTGAACTGGAGCGGGCTGGGGTTCGGGCGTTGCATTCCTGGGAACTCGTCGTGCACGTCGTGGAGGCATCTGAAATAAGAATGAAGTTTATAAGTTCACGGTTTATAAACTTAAAATAGCTGAAGAACGAAGCATACACAAAAAGAATACAACAGTCCTAAAATAAAGGGCTCTATATCAAAGAAACGTAGCGGAAACATAATAGCCGTACAGATCCTAAAGGACACTAGAACCTGATGCTCTGATACCACCTGTGACACCCCGACTAATTAAATACCGGGTAGCTACTCCTTTATAAAATTAATTCAAAATGCCAAGTTGGCTCAGTTAATAGCATCACTGTCGAAAACATTTTATTATTACTAACCACCTAGTATTTAAAAATCAAGTTGCCCAATTTTAATTTAAGTCTGATTAACATGCAACCAATGTAATGAAGAAACAAATAACACCATTCACCATACTGAGGTGAAATGAATAACCATCACATAACAGTAAATAAAGTCTGGAGGAAAAACTCCCCACTACAATCCCATAACTGAAATAAATAAACTGAAACAATACATGCTAAAGTCTGAAAACTGAAATGTAAAAGATGTCTCTAAAGAAATGGGCAGCATGCCCTAAAACTGATAGATGATGACTCTGGAATCCAAAAGATAGAAGCGTCTACATGCAAATCCCTGTAGCTTCCACAAGCAGCTACAGCTCGTCACCTGAATGAGTAACCTATGCTTGGTGTCCTTGTGGCTGGGCACCTAAAATGGTTTTACAAAGAAAAAGATATTTGAAAAGCAAACGGGTCAGAGCCCGAATGTGGGGTTATATTTTAAAAACCTGCAAGTGCTTTAAAAACATTTAAAACATTAAATGCAAAGTACATGTTAGGACGTGCACTCACATGATATTCTCACCTCTCGTCTAACTGTGCACTCCTAACGCAAATACCCATCTATAACGACAACATAACTAGCTAGACTGCCAAAGGTTCTACCCATATTACTCGGTTCCATTTAACATAACAACGCTCGTAATTAAATAGAGGTTTAACGTAAACTCAGTTACTAAAGATGCCAATGATATAACTATCAGTTAACTCATTATATATCTTGAAACAATACCGTAATATTTTTACAACCTTAACATGAGGATTCCCGTAATATAATGTATATTAATCATATCATAAATATACAACACAAGCACCCCGCAATCTAAGCTGTAGTGCACACATACTCTGCTATCCATCCCGGTACATCACGTACATAAGGATCACATATTCCGAATCTCTCAGGAATAGTCCAGATAACACAAATCACAAATAGTGGAGGCGAACACCGTCACCATCACATGGGTCACGCACATACCTACGCTCCCATGGTCAGCGGACTTATTATTATCACAATAAGTCTTTCTATGACCTATGTTCATCAAGGTACCAGTCTATATCCCCCCCGTAGGCACACAAGGAATAGAGGGTCCTAAGCGAACGCAACCTCCCGTGATAGCAAGTATGGTAGGTATGTCATACACACAATCCATATACTAATACTAAGTAAACACACGTCTTAGTAATACCGTATTTTAATCGTAGTACATATTGCATACTCGTACTAGCTTATACTTATCATAATTCATACTATTCCGGTTTGTAATTACACGCGTCATAATTATCTCACGTCGTAGTAGGTACTCACGTCTCAACCCAAACCGTCCATGTAATACACTCTCGTATGTAAATTCCTTCTCATAAATACCCAAATGTCCCAAACCTATCACTACATCATCATTGGAAGGTTAACTATATCCTCGAACAATTTTACGGAACTCCAAAAGTCAAAACAGTCCAAAAAGGACCAAACTGCCAGCTCGTTAGAAGTCTCATTCGAACGAGGCTTCGAACGAGTTTGGACTGTCAGGTCGTTAGAAGTCTCGTTCGAACGAGGCTGTTCGAACGAGATCCCAGTTCGTTCGAACGAACTGTCCCTTCTAACGATATCTCGTTCGAACGAGATATCGAACGAAATCCCTACTCGTTAGTAACGACTGGTCAACTCGTTAGAAGCTCGTTCGAACGAGTTCGTTCGAACGACCTGGAGGCAGCTTCTAACGAGGTACCAGTTTCGGCCCAGATTTTTCCCCATCTCGTTTTTCACCATTTTTTACAATTCTAATCTCTTCCAAAGTTCATCCCAATAACGTTTTAGGGTCTCTAATTCATCCTAATCATATTTACATCATCTCCTAACATGTTTCCAAGGATTGAATCATCATAACATCAACCAAAATTACAAATCTCTACACTTTTCCCAATTTCTCTAGAACATGAACCCTAGGTTTATATCATCATCAAATCCCAGAATTTATTTCGTTTTAATTCCTTAAAATCACAATTATTATAAGGGAAATCATCTACCTAACATACTACATGCATTTCTCTTCACAATTTCTCAATTCCTATGATCTAAACTACATGGGTTTTCATATTTTCTTCAAGAACAAACATAAATCCGAATTTTCTAACATGGAGGAAACATTCTCAGAAATTAAATGGAATAAAGTCACTTGCCTTGGTTGTCTCTGAGTTTGGTGTAGATTCGGTGTAGAATTTCTGCAGAATTCCTCTCTCTCTCTCCTTCTCCAAGCTTTCTTCTCCAAAAAGCTATGGTGGCTAGGGTTTGCTTTGGGGGAACTTATGAAAACCTAATTTAATAAACCTCCGTAGCTTGTTGGTTTAATAAGGGTTGGTTGGGTTAATTCCTTATAAGATTACAACTCTCAATTTTCGTCACTTTTAATTACCCAAAAATACCAAATTACTAAAATACCCTTTAAGTTACCGGTATGGCCTAAAAATGCCCCGGGACCCAAACTATACCCCCGGCTAGTGTTTTCTGACTATCTTGACCCTTTCGGACGCGTTGGCACACTCAAAACGACCATACGGATTATAGATTTTAAATTCACTTTTATTATCAAAATATTATACCGTGACGCGGCGGTCCCACGCGTCTCAACAAAATTTCTAAAATGCCGTATATAAATCTCACGACAAATTTTATAATACCAAATACATATATAATCATATATGCATTTAATCAAATACCAATTCGCATCACATTAGTATTTATGACCCGGATTAATTTCCAATTAATACGCAATTTAATTAATTAATCCCAAAAATAAATATAGTCAAAAGTACGGGGTATTACAACCTGTTTGACCTTTAAATCAATCCCAGAATCCATGGATATCTTGCTTAGAAGACAGTCAAGATCTTAATCAATCTCAGATTTTTGAAAAGTTTTTCGAGATTGAAGAACTCCAAGTGTGATTCCAAACTAGGTCAAAGGTTTAGTTTTAAGAGAACTAGAAACAGAAAACATTTATTATTGATTTCAAAGTTAAAAGCAATTTTCAGAAAAGAATCAACAATATATTTCTCAAGATGAAAAATAAACTATGTAAATCTAAGTGTGATGTAACATGCAGAACATAGATCTGAAATTTCTATGAAGAAGAAAATATATCTAAGTAAACAGTTTAAGTTGGAAACAAGATCTAACTAACAAGAGGTTACAGCAACACAAATATCTCTCAAAAACTCAAGAACACTTAGGGTAGTGTTTTGGATATGTAGGAGTTTTTTGTGGAGTGTTTGGTTTGAAAGAGGATTGACGAACAGGGGTTAGGGTTTGGGTTTCTAACTCTCTCTCTTTCTTTCTGGTTTCTCCTTTTTTTTCTCTTCTCTCTCTCTACTCTCTCTTTTCTCTCTTTTTTATTCTCAGGAATGAATTAGCCAAAAGTCTTGGACGACTTAGAGGAGGATCCTTTTTAAAGGATGAAGAGAAGGATCGAGAAGCAGGTTCAAAACCAAGGGTCAGGATTGAGTCAAGCTGGATTGACTTAAATCCAAGGGCTTACAGAAAGCAGTGATTAAAAGTCACCTGATTGGTTCAGGAGGGATATACAGGGATTACCAAAGAAAGCATGCAGGACGTTTATAAGGTTTGATCCAACGGTTGTAAAGATACGTGATTGTATACTCAGTGAAGAAACACAAATCCCACCAATCAGCAAGCAACAGGTGTTAACCAATAAATCGATATAAAACGTGCGTCATAAAATAATTACAACCAAACTCTGAAGTCTCTACCGCTTTTGGTTTCTACCCAAACCAACTTTGAGCCAATAAACCCATTAATAAATAATTAGAGATTGAACCCACAAACTTCTAAAATCAAGTTTTAATTAATAAAACCTTTATTAAAAATGTTTATAAAATCCCAAAAAATATTTAAAAATCAAATTTAGGGATTTAAACATACTCAACATATGTACACACATCAATATGCAATGTGACATGTTTATGATGCATTCTACTGTGTGTGAGTGTTGATAATTAGATCTAGATCACAACAAGAAATATGAATGAAATAGAAAACCACTCTCTGAGGTTCTTTGGTTTCTAGGATGGACATAATTTTGTCACAATTTCCAAACTAGATGAGCACTTATACAATATAGACTCAAGTGAGTCAATAGTATAAGGGCTTCAACCTCCAATTCAACAACCATTAAATCACCTCATTCAATAAAACCCAAATCACACTCAACAACCTTACCCACTAACCCAACACCTCCAGGCTGCCCTTACTCCGGCGGCCTGACCAACCCGCTCCCACACCTCCCTCTAGACACCCACGACCACCTAGTTCGGTCCCAAAACTCCGAACCTAGCCCGAACCTTACTCCGACGAGCTGACCCAGCAACCCCGTCGTCGTCTTAACCCCCCATACCCATGCCTATCACCGACGACCCATCGTCGTCCAGCCTTACGCCAACCGAAATCGCCCACGAACCTACCTGTCAGTAAATCCCCATATCCATACCTAGAAACCCCATGCCCAAATCCAACCATAGACCCATTTCCCATGTTAACCCATTTGACCCACTTCTCCAAACCATTTTTACCTACAAATTTATCACCTGCCAAATACAAAGTCAAAAATCAATTCCCACATGTCTTTTATACCTCATAACCCCTTTTTCCAAAACTACCCCCAACTTACCCCTCTAAACCAATCTCATTTTTATCCCAATTCCCCCACTTCTCACATGTCCTCACACCTCTCAAACCACATGCACACCTTTGCCATGCTCATGTTCTCTCATGCTCACTCATCACACCAATACCCAATTTACCCCAGCCTCCATGTGCACCATATAAATTGAAGACCTGGGCCATTTTCATGAGCGATCTCAAATTTAGTTTTTAAGCTTTTGTGTGATAAAATTCTCTCCAACCCTCTGTGTTGAGTATTTACATTTTTAACAAATATATCAATATAGAGGTGTGTAGTGAAACGTATCTCTAGGATGAATTCCACCCCACCCTTCCATAATGATTTTTTGAATTTTTAGCAATTATTTCAAAATAGATTGATGTAGTTGAATTCATCCTTCATGGGAGGTAAATTCTAATTCATTCCTTTATGTTAAGATTTTGCATTCTTAGCAATTATCCCAATATAAAGTAATGATCTATAATTTATTTCTTTGGATGAGTTCTATTGTACAATTTTAGGATTTGAATTTTTAGCAAATCTCTTTTATTATTTAATTGTCCATTATGAATTCATCCATTGTCTTTTTTTATTTTTATTTTGTAGTTTTTATTTTAGATTCAATAAATACATTGGTGAGGGATTGTTATTGAGAGAATTTTGATTGTAATTGAGAGAGGGTTGATGTAATTGAAGATTCCATTCCAATTCAACGCTTAAATGGGTTTGATCTATTCCTCTTTGATTTCTCTTGATTTAATCCTCACATGCTTTCATTTGTTTATCTTATATTTTTGGATGATGATTATTGAGGGATAATCTACCATTCATGGGATGTATTTTGAAGCCCTCATGAGTCCAATTTAGTTAGTTTACTTTTTAGCACAATTTTGTTTATCTCACTTTTCTTAAATTAGCTTTTACTTCTTAATTAGTAGTTATAAAATTAGTATATAGTTAGTTAATTAATAATCCCTTGAAAAATCCATAAAAAAGATAAAAAGCAAAAAAATAGAAAAATATAATAAAATGCAAATGATTTCACACTTTTGTCTTCTCATACTTTGTGTTTTACCCTTAGATTTGGATTGACTCCCTTACTTGCCCTCTACACTAGTTTTTTTATATTTTTGTAGGTTCATGGGAATATTGATGGAAAGTGAATTGCACAACAACGACAAAATACATTAGAAATGCAATTTTTTATCTATCAACTGGTCCGCACAAGAGCAGGACTGTATGTATATATATATATATATATATATATATATATATATATATATATATATAATTTTATTGTGAAGTTTCATGAATTTCACTATTTTCTTAGGACTTGTTTACATAACTTTTGCCCTGAATTTGTACATAATATTAGTAGAATATTGCGAAGTAAATTTGATCGGTTGAATCTTATTCCGCATCCTGTATCTGTGAGGACGTTTTTAACTCCTAGTGCATGTGTGCATATATTTAATCTAGTTGGGTTTCTAACATGCTTTATATCCAAGAATAATTGTGTTTGTCTTTTGAAATTCTATGGCTAAACCAAATCTTTGATTATGAATTTCATTTTATTTCATTTTAATCCTCAACAGTTCTATTTTATTTCATTATAACCATTATATCAAGATAATTTTACCAACTCCTTGAAGTGTATATCTTATTTTTAGTTAAAGTGTATCACTTTTTTATGTTATCACAATATAATATAAATAGGGGTCATTTGCACAAGGTACGCGTTCACAAATCATGAAGTGGCTAAAATTTGTACCAAGTTTGTAGAACAGGGTTATAAAAGCGTGAAATATAGTATGTGTATCAATTTCTATTATGCTAATTGTTGATATCAAGCTTTAAAATTGAAGAAAATGGTTATGTTCTAGGTTTTTTGTGCGGAAACTAGACATATTGGTGACAAAAAACTAGGCACTTATGAGGAAGAATGTGAATTTATAATTTACGTACAATTGACTATTTCATTTCATTTCATTACACTTTGTTTGATCTGGTCTTTTTTTTCATACATCAGTTAATTTTTTTTATTTGGTCGATCAAATTAGTTTCATGCTGGAGATTTGTGCATTTTGCTTATTATTATTGATCGATCTAATTATTTGTATCATATTATTGATTGAAGAGGGGTCATTTACATTTTTTGTATTTATTATATCCCATCATCATTTTGGAACTTCCCTCTCAGTCTCTTAGGGTTTTCTTCATCTACAAATCATTAAATCGGCGAGGTGTGGTGCGAAGAGTACTTTATATATTGAAACCTAAATAAGATTTGTTTTCCATGGGATGTGTTGAGCTTCAATTTTCTAGGATTATATACAATCTTTTTTTTAATTATTGAATGAATGTTAAATTTGTGTGAGATTTTGATTTCAATCTCGGGGTTATAATTTGATTTTTTGAGTATTGCATACAACACTCCCTCACTATATTAAGACACTTGCAACTCTTTTATAAGTTAAAATACAATTTATGCGTGATGTGTTTTGTGATTGTAGTGATGAGTAAGACAATTTTACAAGGATTCTTTATAAGCTAATTTTTTACCCTGCATTCTTAGTTGCTCAATAGGTGTTTGTATTTTAGTGGAAAAGAATCTTATATAAATTGATTTCATTTTTCTATTAATTTTACGATTTCCTAATATCTAGTGTGATTAGGCATAAATTCGAATTTAGAGGCTTTTATTACCCCGTGCAACGTAATTTGAGTTGATTTATCTTATATCCTTACTACTGACATCTTCTATCTAGTGCATCGAGTTTCATGTATTTCTCTTACGTTTTGTAGGAAATTTATGCAAGTGAAGAAAAGAGATAACTCAAATCAAGAAAGAATGAAAAGAAGAAAAATCAAGGGCAAAAGCGTAAGTTTACATTTGGAATTTGGATGCGAAATCCTAAAGAAGTGAACACCTGGAGTCCCCAAGCGCATAAAAATAAACGACATCCTAATCTAAGTCCCGATTGCAAAGTTATGAAGCTTCAAAGTTGAGAAGAAATAAAATGAAGAGTGAAGGAAAGATCCAGAGAGAACCGAACCGATAATAGTCTAGCAGAATTGGTTCCCCTCACTAGAAAGGGCAAACCGAACCAATGGAAAAATAAAGGGATTGATTTGGTAAACTGTAAAGACCAAACCGAACCGATTATCAAGACCTATAAACGATTTGGCACACTGTAATAAGTGAACTAGTTTGCCCAGTAAAGAAGGAAAAAATAGAACTAGTTCGGCGGGATGAAATTTGCATTTTTTATTCTTTAAAATTAGAGTTGTGCATAGTGCAAACACTTAATAAAATGTGAGAGTTATATTCTATTGTAATACCAAACATTAGGGGGTTAGTTTTTACCTTGGTTTTGAGAGATTATTGAAGGAAAGAACCCTAGGATTCATCTTCTTCATTAATTGTTCAGCATTTACATTAAATCTAACATTTTTTCTTCAATACAAGTACAGTTTCCTTTTTTCTTTCAAGTTCTCTGGTCTTTTTGTCTTATGATTCATTATTTTTAAGTTAGAATTGTCTTTTACATGTTTGATTGCAGTTTTTTACGTAAAAATGATTTCATGTAACGTAGATTTCATGTTTAGTCGTATTTACACCATGATTGGCTATGTTTTTAGCGGGTTGGGGTACATGAACCCAACCTAGGTAACACATATGGACTTAAAAGTGTATAAAAAGTAATCCCTCATTCAACGGTTTGAACTTTATCAAGATAAAGAATTGTATGCCTTTTAATTCGGTTTGCCCCAAGTAACCAGAATGTTTAAGGGTGAAATAGGTTTCTTGATAATTTATCATCCTCGTCAAATACAATTTTTGATTTAATATTGTTCGGTATTTAGTCCTCGTATCGCGAATGCTTAGAGAGTATTTAAATTATCTTTTTGAAGCTTTATGTTCTATATAAACACTGATTGCTCGGGGGAGTGTACCTTAACTCCATTTTCTCACATATCGTTAAAGTTCAATTTAGTCCTCTTTGAATGCGTAGTTAGTTATTAATCTAATTTATGTTGCATTAGTTGATAGGTGTTATCACAAAATCATCATCTTTTCCCTCTTTCTCTGAGTCGATAGAAGCACGCACTAGAAACACTTTTAAAGTCTCTAATTCGTATCGAATATTGCATATATCTTCCATATATCTTTATGCATTCTAGAAATTTTATGGTCCTAAATTCCTATATGTATGCTCATTAACCAGACAACCTCGTATTTGGAAATATACATTCTTTGCAGGGGTTAATTGTGCTTTTGTAGGTATTGGAATGCTAAAAGCAAGGATCCATTGCATTTCAGAAAAGTTCCATCATTGGACGCTACTTCAAGGGAATTTTAGTCAATTCACATTTCATCTCTATCTCATGGGAATTCCACGGATGCGTAGTTCGTTTAGTTAGCGTCACGTGGCTGTAAACGACGCGTCGTTTGGAGTCCGGATGGTGGACTTATGGTCATTTCTATTTGCACACCTTTCCCCTCTCTTCATGAACCAATAAGGCCAAGAAACAGAGTGCCGATCAACCAGCCTTGGGACCTCGGTCGACCTCGGTTTGAGATTTTTCCTTGCGAAGGAGACAGAAGGTTTTTCCCTGCTCGATCGATCGACGTTTTCAGTCGATCGATCGATCCTGCGAGATATTTGGCAATTCGTTCCTTTTCATTACTTTTTACTTTATTTATTTTATAACTTACTATATGAAACAATTTTGGTTTTTATTCTCAGTATCTACATTTTGTCTTAGATTCTAGGGTTTGTAGAGAGAGATTTTCCCTACTCTCCATTTTGGGTGTTTTGCCCATTGTTTGTAAATTAATATACTATTCATTCATCTTTTTTGTTGTAGTTTACTAGTTTTAGCTTAATTTCCATTATTACCATTAATTTCCGTTGCCTAGATTAACTTGTATTTCATTTATCTATTGCTTTCATAATTTGGTTTACTTGCTTTCTTTCATTACATGTCATTTACCATGCTTTCTAGCTAATTTAATCTAGGTTGTGTCGGATTGAACTCACTTTGGGTTGACGGTTTGCTTAGATTGGTGATGGAGTTTACGGGTTTATTTTGAGTGCGTTGTCCTAGATATTACTCCTAGGAGATTTGACGGGGTATATCATGTATACTCCGTTCTTACGACCTTGCGTGCATAATTTTCGGGGTATTTGTTGACGCCAAAATCTTATTAGACTTTTAGGCGAATCTGGGGTGTGACAACTCTTGATTTACTTAACTGTCTAAACGAGACACAATCTTAGTAACTCATGAACCTATGTAACCATTTTATACTAATTAACTCAGGTGAGGGATATTCCACACAACCTATAGTTTTTATTCTCTTTACTAATCTAGTTTGAATACACTCGCCTAGTTTAATCTTTTCTCTTTTTTATCTTTTACTTTTTGTTAAAATTATCTTTTACACTTTTATTTTAGAAGTATTAAACCAATCAATATTCTAGCAACTCGTCTCTGTGGATTTTTGATACCCAGACTAGGCCGCTATACTCCCTTTTTGAGTGTAGTCATAGGTTTAGGTTTTTGTATTAAGGCGGTGAATGAAAAACAACGATCGACTTTTTGACACGCGCTACTTTTCACCCTTGATCAGTCGCGTCATAAGATATTTGTGAAATTTCCTTAAATATATTTGTCATTATCTTTTATGATTACTGGAGTGGGTATCTCCTTATGTGTTTTGTGTTATAAATGTTACCAGGTAAAAATCTAAGGTGAAAGATTTGTTAGTCCGAACTGTTTATGAATGTTATCAATGCTTCTCAATCCTCCATCCAAAAATATTTTTATATAGATTTTTAGTCTCAAGTATTTTTATGTATATTCGTCAATCCCATTAAACATTGCTTTTATCCAAACCAAACTGCATTGGCGTCACTAATATTACTGTTTAGGGTCCCACGTTACAATTGCACTCATGTATGTCACTTAAGAAATATTAAATTAAGGGATTATGAAGGTAGAGAAATATGTCCCAACACAACCACATACAAACAAATTAAGGATCAGTGGTCTTATTCTTTGCCTCATAGAGTTCAATTCATAGTTGTTTAAGTAATAATATCAAACCTATAAACATTTTTCGGATACTTCCCTCATGTACGCATATTAAGGGAAGTGGGTTTTTTTGTACAAGGTTGCAGTCGGTGGGTGATTGAATTTTTGAAGACGTGTAAATAAGTCTTAGAAAAACCACTTCCCGTAGTGGGATTAAATAGGAGAACTTGAGCCCTAAAATTCGGAACATGATCTGAACACGATCTGTTTGAAATTATCCTCGTCGGATCGGTCCGGTCTCTTTAGGCGGATCGGTCCGGTGACATCGGATCGGTTCCTTTTTGAAGGCGAATCGATCCGATTGGCGTCGGATCGGTTTGGCTTTTTAGCTTCATCGGTTCGCTATGGATCTGGGGTACACTGGCCTCTCCTTAGCAGGCGGATCGGTGCGGTCTCTTTAGTAGGATCGGTCCATATGAACCGGATCGGTTCTTTTATCTGGGCCGGATCGGTCCGGTCTGTTCCCTGATTCCTTTTCTGCCTTTGATATTCGGATTCCGTTGATGAGCGTATGGTTCTTGAATTTTCTCAATGATGTAACGGCGTACGACATATAAAATGCTAATGGACAAAAATGTCCTTACAAATCTCCCCCTATGTCTATGCCGGTACAAACATAAAATGCTAATGGACAAAAATGCCCTTACAAATCTCCCCCTATGTCTATGCCGGTACAAACATAAAAACAAACATCCGAATTATCAAAATAAAAAATGCCTATACAAATCTACCCTTCCATGAACCCAAAACTGAAAGAGTACAAGTGAATAAGACTGCATCGTTTGATCTTCAAAACTTCAGGAATCTCAACGCTTTTCTCATCAGGGTGTGCAATACAATGATAATCCATGTAGTACCTACACACATGAGAAAAAGAAAAATACCACGTGACATATCGAGTTTGAAGTGAGATAAACATATATACCAATTTATGAACAAACTCAAACTTTCAAAACTCCCCCATAATAAGATAATTCATTCTCCCCCTTTTAATGATGTCCCCAAATAGACAAATGAGAGAAATAAATCAAATAAGCAAGAGCGGGGTGTCACACGGATAATATCACACCATGAATGAACACAAAGTAACCAAGTCGATGATAGCGTTAATGAAGTGGTGTGATCAAATTCGATAAGAAAATCAAAGCATACAAACATGAAATATGTGCACGATGAATATTGGATATTCCTAGAGAATGAACTCAAATGCTTCCTTTGGTGAAAAAGAATGACAGTATAAGTTATTGACTCAATCAAATCAACAAATCAAAGCTCAAAATGATTTTCACACCAATAACGTCCAAAATGATTTTATGCTTTTTCAGGACTTTCAAGGAAGTGCAAACCCGTTTATATTCTCTAACCAAACTCCCTCAGATATTATTTTGAATAGAGACATTCTAAATTCTCAAACTTTGGAGAATTGAAGATGAAACCTAAGTGGCCCATATTTGGCATGAATTGCTTTTTATTGCCTTTAATTTTTTCGGGCTCTTTTAACCTCTTTGGACCTCGGATATTAAAATTCCTCCATTTTTAGGTCCCTTTTAACGGTGGCTTTTACGCAAAGGATAGATAATGACCTTTCGCAGCCCCTCCCCGTTATACAAAAACACACAGTCTCACCAAAACGGTTTTTACATGCATTCCAATCTTGTCAAGTTTTATCGCAGATTGTACATTGTATAGACAGAATTGAGATGGAAACACTCAAGCCAATATGAGATAGACAAGTGCAATAATCAAATATAGCCGTGCATGTGTGCAATAAAGGATATAGGAGTCAAACATGTAGGAAGATATCACTAATTACATCTCAAAGACTCCATACTACGTAAAGCACATGGATGAAATGATGTAGTGTCTCAAATCTCTATCAAACAGTCACATGGATAAATGGAATGAATTTGTGACTTGGCTATCTTAAATGCTCGTCCATAAAAGAAGCAAAAAAAACAATCTTTTTGGTCTTTTTCAAAATTTTGATTAAAATAAAATCTTTTTGTGCTTTTTCTAAAAATTTTCTTAAAGGAAAATCTTTTTGTATTTTTTCAAAAGAAATATAAACAGCAAAAAGAATAAATACAAGTTGTACAACTAAGCAATGGTACATATAAACAGACTAGCAATATGAAGCATATGATATGAACATGAAGAAGTATCCTATACTAGACATAGACCAACCCCTCAGTCAACTGTGGAAATCCCCAAAGACTTCCTAAGACTCTCAAATCTAAGGGCATCTAAAGGTTTCGTGAAAATGTCGGCTAACTGACGGTCGGTGGGAACAAAACTCAGGGATACAGTGTTCTCCTCAACTAACTGACGAATAAAGTGCTCACGTATCCTGATGTGTTTTATGCGCGAATGCTGGACGGGATTATGGGATATGTGTATCGCGCTTGTGTTATCACAAGAAATGATCATGGTGTCTTGTGAAATCCCATAATCCTCCAACATTTGCTTCATCCACAAGAGTTGTGTGCAACAACTCCCTACGGCTATGTACTCAGCCTCCGTAGTGGACAAAGAGATGGAATTTTGCTTCTTGCTCAGCCAGGAGACAAGAGCTTAACCAAAATAGAAACACCCACCAAAAGTGCTCCTACATCCATCTATATCCCCAGCCCAATCGACATCCGAATAGGCGGACAAACGGTCATCGGTATCAAAGGAATACCAAATCCCGTATGAGAGAGTCCCACTCACGTATTTAATAATACGTTTTAGAGCAAGTAAATGTGACTCTTTTGGGGATGCCTGATATCGCGCACAGACTCCAACACTAAAGGAGATGTCGGGACGACTGACAGTCAAATAGAGAAGACTACCTATCATACTCCGATATAAGGTTTGATCTACGCCCTTGCCTGAAGTGTCCATACTAAGCTTGGTAGTGGTACTCATAGGTGTACGTGCATGCTTAGCGGAGTCTAAAAAAAATTTCTTCACTAGGTCTCTAGCATACTTGGATTGGGAGATGAACATCCCATCCTCTAGCTGACGAACCTGGAGACCAAGGAAGAATGTAAGATCACCAACCATACTCATATCAAACTCACTTTTCATCTCCTCCTCAAAGTGGTGAGCATGCTGGGAGCATGTGGATCCAAAGACTATGTCGTCCCAATAGACCTGGGCAACCAAAATAGCACCGTCATCTCTCCTGACGAACAACGTCATATCTACTCCCCCTCTCTTGAAGCCACGAGCTAAGAGATAGGAAGTAAGCCTCTCGTACCAAGCACGGGGTGCTTGCTTAAAACCATACAAGGCTTTTCTAATATAGTAGACGTGCTCTGGGTGCTGAGGGTCTTCAAACCCTTTTGGTTGTTCCACATAAACCTCCTCCTGTAGAATGCCATTCAGAAATGCACTCGTAACATCCATCTGATATACCTTGAAGCGCAGATGACATGCGATGGTGACCAGAAGACGGACGGACTCAAGCCTCGTAACAGGAGAAAATGTCTCCCCAAAGTCTACACCCTCTATCTGTGTGTAGCCTTGAGCGACCAACCTAGCCTTATTTCTGATTATGGTACCATTTTCATCCATTTTATTCTTAAAAATCCACCGGGTACCTATCACATTAGTTTCACTAGGTCGGGGGACAAGTTCCCAGACATCATTCTTTTTAAACTGAAGCAACTCATCTTGCATAGAAGATATCCAATGTTCATCCTTGAGTGCTTCTTTATGGTTCTTGGGCTCGACTTTGGACGTGTAGTAAAGATGGCTAACAACGTTCTCTAGCTGAGCACGAGTCTTGACCCCTAGAGTGGGATCGCCAACAATGGCAGATGGGTCATGACTCTTGCGAACCCAAGCAGGTGTGTCCCCTAACACAGGAGTAGGATCCACAGAGTGTGAGAGAGGAACAGGTAAATCACTGTCAGAACAATCCTCATCCTCACACTGAAGGTTAGGATGAATAACTGTCAAAGGTTCGTCATCTTGCACGGTGACGTTTATTGATTGCATAACCTTAGAGCTCTTCAGGTTAAAAACCCGGTACGCTCTGCTCGTCGATGAATATCCTATAAATATTCCCTCGTCGCTCCGAGAGTCGAACTTTACTAATTGCTCTCTATCCCGTAGGATGTAGCATTTACTCCCAAAAACATGAAAATATGCTAGTTTGGGCTTCTTGCCAGTCCACAACTCATAAGGAGTCTGAAGTGTGTGTGGACGCAAATACACCCTATTCACCATGTGGCATGCAGTAGACACTGCCTCTGCCCAAAATCTCCTAGAAGTTTTACGACCTAGAAGCATAGATCTAGCCATCTCTTGGATCGTTCTATTCTTTCTCTCAACAGTCCCATTTTGCTGAGGAGTTCTCACAGCATAAAACTCATGTTTGATCCCAAGGCTATCACAATACAAATCCACCTTTGCTTCCTTAAATTCAGTGCAGTTGTCACTACGTATTCTATTAATAGTGACACCGTGTTGATTTTGCAGGACACGGCACTTGGTCGTTAAAAATTCTACAGCATCGGATTTCTCTCTCAGAAAACCTACAATGGAGTACTTGGAGAAATCATCTACCATCACAAGGATGTACCTCTTACCACCTATACTCTCAGTACGAGTAGGACCCATAATATCCATGTGAATCAACTCAAGAACACGAGAGGTGGTAATGGAATGTAACTTCCTATGGGGACTACGAATTTGTTTTCCCAACTGACAGGGTCCACAAATGGTCGAAGTTGACTTTCCAAGAGATGGTAAGCCACGTACTAGGTCATTTTTAGCTAAGCGGTTGAGATCTCTAAAATTCACATGACCTAGACGTTGATGCCACAGATCCATAGGAGTGATCGTGGCGCTGTTGCAGACAAGTGAGGACGTGGGCTCAGTCCCATAGTAATTATCCTCGGTCCTCACCCCCTGCATCAAAAGTTTACCGGCTTGATTATAGACTTTACACGCGTCCCGATCAAACTTTACTGCAAAGTCAGTGTCGCACAGCTGGCTAATGCTGAGAAGGTTTGCTTTCAAACCTTTGACGTACAAAACATTTTCTAGCTTAGGAAATCCAGGTAACTCGACAGTACCACGTCCTATAATGCTAGACTTGCTCCCATCTCCAAAGGTGACTCTGCCATCCTGATAGTCCTCAAGAGTCGTAAAAAATGAGGCATCACCTGTCATATGTCTGGAGCACCCACTATCAAAATACCACTGTGAGGTATTATGTGCTTTGAGAGCAACATGAACAACAAAGGCCTTTTTATCTTTCTTAATCACCCAAGCAGAGATGACCTTTTGTTTGCCTTTGTTGTTGTTGGTTTTAGCTGGAATGTGAGAAGCATTCACTAACGGCGAAGACATCCGTCGAAATTCTTTCGTCAAACTTTGAGTCATGGCAGCTAAGAACTCAACTCTCTCTCTCAGACTAGAAAATTTATCAGTATGACGTGGTGGAGCAGTAGTACGTAGTGTTCGACCCATACTATAGAAAGATTCCCTAAGGTGGCCTTTTCTTTTGCAATAAGTACAAAAGAGCACAGTCAAAGGCGGACCTTGGTTTGCTTTTCTTGGTCGAACTCTCCTTCGAGGTTTTTGACGGTGACCATAAGGAGTTGTAGTAAACTCAGGAACTGGTCCAGGTGCAATTTGGGACGTGGAGGCACCATCACAACTAATTCCTTGACGATCACCAAAACCTAAAGCGGGGCCGAGGAGCATCTTTCCCATCTTCCCAAATCTGTCCTCGATTTGTACCTTGACTTCCCATGCTTTCTCAAGATCATGAGTCAGCTAGGCAACAAGGGCTTCAAGTTTCTTCCGAGTCTCCACGGAGGAATGGAGCTGACTCGTAAGACTAGCCACTTGCTTAATCAAGTCCCCTCTCTCTTTCTCTAAAACACTCTATCTCCCTCTAAACAAATTCTCATTCTTGACAAATGTAGAATCTCTCTCTCTCAGGGCGGTGCAGGTGGAGAACTCTCTTTCTCTCGCTTTTTTTAAATCTTCCTCTAAGCAGGTGATCTTAAGAACTAACGCTTTGTTACGCTTTTTAGTTTTAAAAGACTCAGAATATAACTCAGCGTAGGCGTGTTGTATATCACTCTCGCTCTCACTTGTGTCATCCTCCCCCTCACTCACATCGATCTCACTGTTGAGGTGTCCCTATGAAGCATCATCCTCAACGTTGTGAGGTGAACTAGGAGTGCTCACTTGGCTGGCCATGAATGCGGTGAAGTTACACTCATGCGGTGACTCATCTCCGGAATCCACCGTCTCGACCTCACTGTCGTCACTAAGGGTAGCATTAAGGACAGCTTTCCCTTTCTCTCTATTCAGACGATTGGCACACTCAAAAGCTCTATGACCCCTACCATCACACTCAAAACATCCCTCACTTTCTTTCAGAGAAGGATTTTTGGAATCTTTTTCATTTTTCTTTTCAAACTTATTTTTCTCAAATTTCTTTTTATCTTTAAAATTGCTATTTTTCTTAAATTTGAGAATCCTCTTGAAATTTTTTGCGAAAAGAGCCAAATCATCTAAGTCAAAATCGCACTCAGAATATGACGTGTTAGCCTCTTTCTTTCTAGATGACTCTAACCTCTTTCTAGCTGACCCCTCACTCCTTCTCTCTTGGGCTTTTAGTGCAATTCCCTTATCTTTAGATTTAGCATTTTTAGGGAACATATCAATTTCATAAGTTTGCAAATCTCCTACAAGTTCTTCCAATTTTAGCGTATTTAAATTACCCATAGAATTTAGCACAATGACTTTAGGGATAAAACGCTTAGGCAAAGAACGAAGAATCTTTTTAACAACTCTAGCATTCGGAACTAGTATTCACAATGTCAGAAAGTTTAGCATAAAATTCATCAAAGCATTCAGAATCATGCATGGTCATTGTTTCAAATTGAGTTGTCAAGTTTTACAACTTAGACTCTTTCACAGCATTAGTTCCTTCATGGGTGAGTTGTAAAACATCCCATGCCTCTTTTGACGTGGTACACGTCATTATGCGTTTGAACTCATCAGGTGTGACAGACCCAGAAATAGCACTTAGACCCTTAGAATTAAAAGATGACCATTTAAATTCTTCATCAGTCCAAGAAGTGTCAGGTTTCAAGTTGGTCACATTATCAACAGTTACGGTGGGAGGAGTCCACCCTCGTTCAACCAAAATCCAGACACGTTCATCAATGGCTTTTAAAGCCGACCTCATACGGGCTTTCCAATAAGCATAATTTGTCCCGTCAAAAACAGGCATTTTATAATATGACTTCTCCATTTGAACACGCACTTTTTCAAAAACCAATTTTTTTTAAAAAAAATTGATATCTTAGAAAAATTTTGCGAAAAAAGGAATACGCGATAGATTAGCGTAACCTGCTCTGATACCAATTTGAAGACGTGTGAATAAGTCTTAGAAAAACCACTTCCCGTAGTGGGATTAAATAGGAGAAATTGAGCCCTAAAATTCAGAACATGATCTGAACACGATCTGTTTGAAATTATCCTCGTCGGATCGGTCCGGTCTCTTTAAGCGGATAGGTCCGGTGACATCGGATCGGTTCCTTTTTTAAGGCGGATCGATCCGATTGGCGTCGGATCGGTTCGGCTTTTTAGCTTCATCGGTTCGCTATGGATCAGGGGTACACTGGCCTCTCCTCAGTAGGCAGATCGGTCCGATCTCTTTAGGCGGATTGGTCCGTATGAACCGGATCGGTTCTTTTATCTAGGCCGGATCGGTCCGGTCAGTTCCCTGATTCCTTTTCTGCCTTTGATATTCGGATTCCGTTGATGAGCGTATGATTCTTGAATTTTCTCAACGATGTAACGGCGTACGACACATAAAATGCTAATGGACAAAAATGTCCTTACAATTTTATTAGACGTATCCAGTGCAGAATGTCACAGTGTCGTCGGTATGTGACCGAACAAGTGTAACACATAAATTGACACAAAATTTAAAGTATTTTGGTCCAATGTTTATGGAAAAATTTTCTTTTGGCGTGGGTAGGTAAAATTTTCCAATAGCTTTTAAAATTTCACTGCCCCATGCTATCAAGCATGCCCTAAATATTCAAGTCCTTGAGAAAGAGAAGATGTGTGCTACAAGTTATGGGCTTGTATATTTAATCAAAATAATTCAACCATTCGATGGGTGAATTGTAAATCAAAACTATCAATGGTTGAAACTAAACATACATATATTGAATTTACATATAGTTGAGTTTTTTTACCAAATTTGGCAGAGATTGTCTCCATGGTGAGGAAATCATCTCCACCAAATTTGGTGAAAATTTTCAATCATTTACCTTGCGTAAGTCTTTCCCTTGAAGAAGGATGTTGTATTTAGATTTTTTGTGTAATCACTCATTTCTTTTGTAACATATTACTCAAACTTGAATTATTCTCAGTTTATTTCCAAATATCTGGTAATGTTTATACTTATTGCTCACTTGGAGATATCCTCATTGAGTACTTGTCATGGTCTTTAGGTATATTTAGTGCAGGATGTTGTTAACTTTGAGGAGTTTGCTAGTCGTATGACACATGATGAATAACAGAATTTGCTTAAGTATTTATCTCCTGCCAACAATTCTAGACTTCTAGACAGATTTGTATATTCATCCTCTTTCTCATAATGTCTCATTGTATGCTACAAGTTATGGGTTTGATCTTTTGTTATGCTTTGTAAATTTTCTGTAGATTTATTATATGTATGTGTAGGAAAATAGGCACATTTTCATGTTACATAGAAGATGGGTTATTTACATGTTTTTGGTTTCTATATTGAAGGGACTAAGTTTAGGTAATAACTTGTAATAACTTTCCTCATTTGCAAACATATGTTTTGGGTGACTAATTTGTTCTTAAATATATGAATCGATAGCTACAAGTGCTTTAGATATGAGCATTATTTAGTCTTAAACACATGTTTGGATATCTACACCTAGCTACTATAGCTTTAAAGTTATGCTCACTAATTAAAAGATAATTATGTAATAAACATTGTTATTATGACTAACGCCATTTGTTACATGTTGTGTTAGAGTTGGTTTACCTTTCACAGTTTAAGGACCGTATCCTTTTTAGTTTAAAAAAGTTGTAATTCATTATGTGATTTGGTTTAATCTGAACATAATGTATGAAATTGTGGGTTTTATTTTCTATGAAATAAAAAGGTGTCAATTTCATTATGACAAATCTGAGTTTTATATTTGAGCACTTGCTGTATCATGTTGGACAACAGGGTTATTCTAACTTTTATCTTTTGCGTTCTCAGATTAATATGAAACTCTGAAATATGGTTTTTTTTACTAATACAAATCTAAAATATGTTTCCCTTCTCATCTTCAACAATTAAAAAGTGTATCTAAAGTTAGGAGAGACTTCAATCTTAATATAAATTCCAAGTCAGCAAAATTTAGATTGGAATCCAACATTTTCTATTTTTGTCTTATCAAATAAAATCGGACTCGTAGCAATCACTCAAAACTATAAAATTTTCAAATGGTTTTAAAATAACAATTTCAAGTAATAAAACAATCAGTTGAGTATAGCTAATTGAAAAGGTAACACTTAAAACGGGTTAAGTTATTTTTTTCGAATTATGTAGTTTTTTTCCAAAAACTTGTCTGAACTATTATTAATGCAAAAAAACACTCCTAAACTATGCATTAGGTTACAAAGACCCCCAGGGGAAAAAAATCTTTGCAACACAGTGCATAATATTGGGGAAATTTTCACATTGAAACTATTTTGTTGTGTTTGTTGCATAATTTGCGTAGCAGTGGGGATTTTTTCCCCAGTCAAAAATTCAATGAATATGGCAAAAATACTAAGAAAGCACTAAGATAGTGTATAATAATGGGCATAAAGTGTTTTGTTCCTTGGCGTACATAATATAGGTAGGTCAATCTCAAGCCCGACAAGTTCAAGCAGCTTAAGTCCATCCATATCTAGCATATGGACATCACCATCACTAATAACCAAATCAGATTTCTTTTAGTTAGCTCGCAACATCTCCAGTGCCTCGTCTTCTCGATTCATTGTCTCAACTTCTCCAACTATATGCATATGAAATTTAAAGAAAACATGGGAGATTTGTGGATTTAGTCTATAAAGAAAAAGCTTGTGTCATCCTTCCTGAGTGAACATCTATTGAATAGAATGCATAATAAGTCTTTCGGTATTTTTTACTTTCCTCATTTTATTGAAATTCCAGTTTGTTGCTGAAGAATAAATATCTTTCTTTAGGCGTCCCATGATATAATTATGTTTAATTTCTATAGATTCATCTATACCAACACATCTATCTGTACATGTTATGGACTATGGGCATGATAAGATAGAAGTTCCTGTTGTTTATGAACCCAAATTTTGTTGATCTAAACGAAGACTTCCTCTTAGTTATTCCAAACGAAAAGCAGACGAAAGGGATCTTCTTGAAGAGGTAAGTATGCAATGGTGAAATGTAATACCCCGTATTTTCTGCAATATTTATTTTTGGGGATTAATTGAATTATGCTTATTAATTGGAAATTAATCCGGATAATAATATTAACGAGATGTGAGTTAGTATTTTATTATAATGTGCATACTTGGCATTATATGAATATTGGTAATATAGAAATTGTCGTGAGATATAAATACGGCAATTTGGGAATTTTGCTTGACGCGTGTGACCGCCACGTCATGGTATTGTGTTATATAATTAAAAAGTGAATTTTAGTTCCATTAACCGTATGGTCATTTTGAGTGCGCCAACGCGTCCGGAAGGGTCGAGGTAGTCAGAAAACACTAGCCGGAAGTCTAGTTTGGATCCCGGGATATTTGTGGGTCATACCGGCACCAAAAAGGGTATTTTGGTAATTTGTATTTTTGGGAATTAAAAAGTGACGAAAATGGAAATTAAAAATCTGACTATTTCTCAACCCACTTAACCACTTAACCCACTACTACCACTTAGAGATTTAATGGACTACGGGAGGAGTTGAAATATACTCCCAACTTCCAAAAACCAAGACACACTCCATATTCCATTATCTTCAACCTTGGGAAAAGCTTGAGAGAGAGAGAGAGAGAAGGAAACCTTGAGAAGAGCTTGAAAGAGAGAGAAGAAAGAGAATTCTGCAGAAAAAGTGAGAGGGAGAACAACTGGACTTCAAGATTCAACACCAAATTCTGAGATAATTAAGGCAAGTGATTTAAACTCCTTTAATTCAAGATATGTTTCCATGTTTAGGAATTTTCGGAATTGATTTTTGGAGATAAAATTAGACCCATGAATTGGAAGTTAAAAGACATGATTTATGTAGGAATTGCATGTAGTATATTCTGGACGAATTTATATGTTGAAAACAGAACCTTGATGATCAAAAGGTAGAATTAGTAGAAACTTAATGATGTTCTTGAATGGAAGAAATCTGGGAATTATTTTGATGTAGTTTTAATCCAAAGTAAGCCTTTAAATGATGAATTATGGGATTTAGAATGTTATTACTGATGTAGGATGTTAGTATAACGTTATAGTAACCTTATCTTGAAGTTTCATGCTTAAAAATGGTGATTTGGGACGAGACTGTAACTGCAAAACGAAGCAGCCCGTAACAGACCTGTGTAATCGATCGATCGACATTCATCAGTCGATCGATCGACCACCATCGATCGATCGAAGGTCAAGGTCGATCGATCGACCTTCCCAGAATGAATAAAGTTTTCCTTAATTGAATTTTAATGGTGTTAACCCTTGATTAATATTATTGGAGACATTGTGATTACCCTTAACTTTAGGGAAGACCAGTAGGCATGATCATGAAATTGGACCTTAATCAGAATCTAATTTAAGGAATTATTCTAAATTAATGAGATTCGTTACGTGAGATAATATTTGGGTTAATGGTTCAAATTTGAATAATTTGATGAAATAAAGTTTGGGGCAGAAGTAAAGACCTTAAGTATTATGATGTTATATGTGAGAATTATGGGAACTTAATAGTCTATTTGAGATAGGTTTAAGTTTAAGAAAATTACGACGTGAGACGTGTCGACTATTTAATTTATATATTTTCGGGATACTTGAAATATATGAATTGGGAATAATGGTATAATGATGTAGAGTATACCCTTATTATTATCGGGATATCTAAGATGTGTGAATGCTTAGTATATAATCTTATGTGTATGACATACCTACCATACTTGCTATCACGGAGGTTACGTTCGCTTAGGACCTTCTTATCCTTGTGTGCCCGGATTTAGATTGGTGCCTAGAGGACATAGTTCAAGAGAACGACTTATTTGTGAGTTAATAAGTCCGCTGACTATGGAGCGTAGGTATGTACGTGACCATGGATATGTGAATTATGTTCGCCTCCATTTATGTGTGTGGTGTCGATTCCAACAATTCCTGAGAGATTCGGAATTTGTAATCCTTATGTACGTGATGTACCGGGATGGATAGCAGAGTATGTGTGCACCGCAGCTTAGCCTTTGGGTGCTTGTATTGTATATTTATGATGTGAAAATATACGGTTATGCGAGAAGGAATTTATTATGTTAAATTGTGAGTATAATTATGGTAATGTTTTGAAAAGATGAAAAAGGGATTTTTGTCAATAAATAGTCTGGTTAATAATTGGGAACTTGTGAATTAAAGTAGAACTCCCTATTTAATGGTTAATGTTAGAACTTAAACGTGAATCGAGTAGAAGTGTTAGAAGCTCTTTAGATAGTTATGAGATAACACATGAATGGGTACAGGAACGTTAGGAGTGCACAGTTAGACGAGAGGTGAGTATACCATGTGAGAGCACGTCCTAACATGTACTTTGCATATACTGTTTTAAATCTTTTTAAAGCACTTGCAGGTTTTTAAAATATCTCCACATTCGGGCTCTGACCCGTTTGCTTTCAAATCTATCTTTTGTAAAACCATTTTTAGGTTCCCAGCCACAAGGTCACCATGCATAGGATTCTCATTCCGATGACGAGTTGTAGCTGCTTGTGGAAGCTACAGGGATTTGCTTTTAGACGCTTATATCATTTGGATTCCTTATTCGTTATTCTTCAGTTGTAGGGCATGTTGCCCGAGTTCTATTAGATACATTTCCATTTCAGTTTTCAGACTTTGGCATGTAATTATTTCAGTATTCAGTATTTCATTATTTACTTCAGTGTTGGGATTGTATTATGAGGAGTTTTCCTCCAGTTTCATTTATATCATATGACGGTTGTTCTATTTACTTCATTATGGTGAATGGTGTTATTACTCTTGCTTTAAATCTTTTACTGCATGTTAATCGGGTTTTAATTAAAATTTGGCAACTTACTTTTTAAAATACTAGGTGGTTAGTAATAATAAAATGTTTTCGACAGTGATACTATTGACTGAGCCAACTTGGCATTTTGAATTAATTTAATAAAGGAGTAGCTACCCGGTATTTAATTAGTCGGGGTGTCACATGAAAGCTATGAGAATTATACGATCTTTATGCTTTTAATATGAATTCGATACGAGAATTATACCATTTTTGTGCTTTTATTGGCAACCCAATACGATCTTTCTATATTTACATAGCTGACATCATATTTATTTTTGGTTCAATAATATAAAGCACGGTAGAAGTGTGGGATATTATTTGTGTAATCTTGATCCATTAAAACTATAGTTTTGTATATGATATAATAGAATCGGGACTGTGTTTAAGGACTCTCTCTTATAGATTTATATTTGCATTATTTTGATCCATGAAAACATTAGTCAATTACTTTAGAATTAATTTTCCTTGTTGTTCTATATGCCTTATGCCTTTGATTTGATTTAATTCAATTTCACTTGTACAAGTGATCAATAATCAAGAAAAGTAAATAAATACATTATAACATAACTATTGTATCTTCTGTAGTATTGTGAAACTACTCATAAGCTAAACTTTTCATCTTTCTTTTTTCAGGAGAAAAGCGAAGAAATCATTATCCATTACACACCTATTAAGTACATAACTTTCCTTGCAAATAAATTTTTTGAATTGTTACATTACATGCCATCATACAGAGTCCTTAAGACACTGATTAATACCCTTATAACTTTCTTATATCAGAAGCATAACTTTATTAGTTTATTTTTCTGTATTATGTTTATGGGTTAGTGTCTCTAAAGATTCATGAAAATGGACTTTTGGGAAATTTGAAAGGTCATGTAACACGTGTAAAATCTCTGTTCGTGACCTTTCAAATTTCCCAATAGTCAAGTTTTAAAGGTCAATATTATCTTTTGTATTAGGTACTTTATGGTCTTTAAATAACTGCCATGAAATATAATATTGAGTTGCGTAAGTATTTGATTAAGACATCGAGCAAATGGAACATCGTTATTGCAGATATCAACTGTTCCACGTATTTTCCCGTCCACATAGTAAGCAAAGGGGAAAATGAAGAGAATGGTCCCGATCCATATTAACCTCGTATTTTTACTTTTCTTCAGGGGCTACCTGAAGGCAGTTGGTATTGTGATCGACGCGTGAAAGGTGTGTCCGTGTAAGGACACAATCGTCGTTTTCATTTCACTGCGTTAATATAAAAACCTAAGTTATGACTACACTTACGATACAAGTCTAACGGTAAGTTGGGTATCGAAATCCACACGGAGTGTTCGACATATTTTAATTGGATTATTAATTCAGGAATAAAAGTGTAAAAGGTGATTGGTGGTTGTAAATAAAATAAAAGAGAGAAGTTAAGTCTAAATAAAAGTAAAGCGAGGATCGGGATATCATCCGACCATACGGATCGAAACACTTATTAATCAGAATTCCGGCTCGAGAGCAATTTAATCGAGCATTATCAATTAATCATAAACTTTGCATAATAAGGAATTTGAGACAAAGTTGCGTGAATAAATATTTAACCAAAAATTGGTCATACGTGGATTAAACTCGGATTATCGCTTTAAACATTAACGTTGCATGACAAAAAAGTTAAACGTGTAATAATCCGACTTTAATACGCGTGGGTTCAATTGAACGCAATTCTGCACAAAACCTAATTTTCGAAGCTCGGAGCCCGAAAATGGCGGAACGAAATCCCGACCCTATTTATCTAAGGGCAATACATGAATTAAACTAAATTACAACTAATTAAACTATTAAAGCAAGAAATAAAGCAAGTAAACTAATTAACAAAGCATGAAACTAATTTACAAAGCAAGAAAAATAAAGAACCAAACTATATTAGAGGAGATGATAATGAATAGTTCAATCTTACAAAACCAAACTGTGAATTGGGCAAGAAGTTAGAGGAGATTAAAGAACCAAACTATATTAGAGGAGATTAAAGCACATTAGCCCTCTCGTTTCCTACACAGAGGAGATGACAATGAATAGTTCAATCTTACATTAGAGCAGATGATAATGAATAGTTCAATACTACACAGAAGTTGTAGCCCTCCTTGCATAGTTGTAGCCCAAACTATATTAGAAATGCCGTAACTTCTTCGTTCGGACTCGGAATCGAGCACCGTTCATGGACACACGAAGCTTTCAAGGAGGGCTACAACTTCTGTGTAGGTGTTGGGACAGGTGCCCAAACTGTGAATTGACCAGATTGCCCTTGAACGTGCGATTGTGTACAGAACTTGAGTGGAATACGTCCGAACTCCATTCTTAGTTCCTAAATACCTACAAAAGCCCAATTATACCTCATATAGCATGTTAACAATATAAACTGAGGTTGTCTGGTTAACGGTCTTAAATATAGAGATTAAGGCACCCGAGGGGGTAAAAATGCGTAGGTTCGATGGATGAAATACATAATATTTGTGTGTTATCACACCCCCTAACTTACACATTGTTAGTCCCTAGCAATGAAATAGGATGCAACAAGAACAACAAGTAAACCAAAAGCAAGAGATAATACAAAAATATGGTATAAAAGAAAAAGGCCACTTTCGTGGGCGATTCGATTGCATTTAGCGTATGCAATAAGACGTTAAAACCCTACGTTACCCTAGTGGACGAGTGTCGTCTTGTGAGAGTTTTCAAGGATGAAACCCACAAACATCATAAAGTTTCCGCAAAATATGTCCAATGAAGCATGCGACAAACCCAAAAATACGGACAAGATTTCAACTTGTTATTAGCATAGCAAACGAATTCACGTGAAAAGTCCGTAGTTATTAACATTATAGAATGCACCTCAATGAATTGAAATTTTAAAATGTGGGAGGGGAGTGAGCACATGAAAAGTGTGATTTGGCAAAAACTTAAATAAATAGGATATTAAATATTAAAGCATGCATAAAAGTCAATCCTCACGGGAATCAAACTCATCAAATAAATTCACTTGAAACGGCGAGGTAACACACGGGACATACGGGCATAAGGAGTAAATGTAAATGGAAACTAAGCCGCGCACATGTCACAATTGAAGAACACCATACAGAAAATAAAAACTGTAATCTTAGTGAAAGATACCGCTCATTAAAGGAAGCGAAATGCATTTTCACAGATTATCAAAACTATTTCAACTTTTAAATTACATTTACTTAAGATCACATAGGACTTTAATAGGGTTGTAATGTAGTCTAGGCTAGGGTACGAATTGAAAGAGTAGTATATACAAATTCAAAGGTGTTTGGGGTTGAAACTCGGGATAATGGGAAAAAGTGGGCAATTTCAAAATTGGACAAATGATTTCCAAATGAGCATTAGATATAACAATCGAGAAAGTAACAAGGGTTATTGAATCACTATAGACAATATATACAAATTTCTCTTTCTTTTTCTTTTCTGCTTTTTCTCACTTTTTTTTTCTTTTGTTTTCAACTTTCTCTCTTTTCATTTTTTTTTCACCATTATTTTCTTACTCTTTTCATGCTCAAATTGCAACCACAATACACAACAATATCATTCAATCCCAAGTAACAATCAAAACAAGGGTATGTAAGGTACTATGTATGGTATAAAACTCCAATTTGGAGTTGGTTAGGGGATTTTGGGTAATGAAAAGAAAGGCTAGTATTTAGGCTCAAGTGGGTTGACTAGGGAACATATAAAAGGTGACGTCAAGGTCATATGGGTGATATAAAAAGATGTCCTGTGATAATTTCATAAAGTTTACGCAATTCTCCATTCAAAACAATATATGAAAATCATGCTCAAGTAATACATTTCATATATGAACTCAATTAATGAATGTTCAATGAAAGAATAAAGAGATTACCAACGAATGTAACACTTTCAAAGAGGAAAGAATATTGTATACACTCACAAATGAAGATAAGTCTCTAATCTCACTCGGTGTAAGTATATACAATGCAACAAAAGATTACCGGGTTATAAAAATCTCAAACCAAATCAATATAACAAGAAAAGTGCATGTGCTCACGGGATTAAAGTTTAATTCATGAAGTTATTCATAATATTAATGATTGAAGGAATAAAGTCTAATAACTTCTAAAATAGAGAACATGCATCGTTGAATTGTCTAATGGATCGGGCAATTATTAAAATTTATCATCGAAAACATGGGTAAAATGCCCAACAAAGGAGAAAAAAAGAAAGAAAATTTTTTTGAAAATTTTCAATTTTTTAACAAAAACATGCTTTGTAACTAAATTGTAGTCAAATTCAAGGACTAAACTTTGAAATGGATAGAATATCCCACACCCCCTAACTTAAATGTTGCATTGTCCTCAATGCGTCCATTAAAGAACACAACACAAAGATAGAAAAAGAATGATATTACCCAAATTTGGAGTGATCTCCATACGTACAAGTCTAAATGAATCTGTAAAATAAGTTACTACAAATCATAGGAAGAATATATACCAATGTATTAAGTTAAAAGAATCTATGTCACAAGTCACAACAATATAGAGGGGCTGAAGTGCAAATACTAGATAAATTGATGGTGAACTTTTTGATTTTATAAAATGGAAGGTCAAACATATCAAAATCCAATAAACAACCTCAAACTACATTCACATTGCTCATTTCATAAGTTCCATACAAAACAACTTAATACATTACAACTATTTAAAAAGAAAGAAATAAAAAAAAAATACAACATAATATCCGTCCCAGAAATGCCAAAATTACCCAGTACAGCACTAGCCTAGTGGCCAGAACCACTAGGATTAGAAGGATCCTAAAAATGAGGAGGTAGAGGGGCATCCGAATCATGCCGCTGAAAAAAAATGTCTCGCATCATCGCCTGCATCATCCGGTACTCATGCCTTTGCTGCGCTCTCACCTGCCTCTGCTCAGCACGCTCCTGTCGCTTCTCAGCCTGCTACTGGTCCAGGAAGGACTCCCATGTAGCCCACCTGAGTTGGGTCTCCTCCCAACGCTGGTCTTGCACTGCCTGAAATGCCTCAAAGTGGGCATCTAAATCTGTGTGTGGCACGTGAGAACCCTCACCCTGCTCCATATGTCTCATTTCTGCCTCCTCCTCTGCCATGTCAGCCGCCTCTGCCCTCTGCCTTTTGTTCCCTAATTCCCCCCACGCGTGAGTCAACATCTTCAAAATGTTATCTTTTATGAGAAGCCCTAGTGGCTCACGATTGCGATCAGCGTAGTACTCTAGTCAAGCGAGAGAAATGCATATCCTCGTGATGAGGGTAGGAAAAGGAAGGGGAAATCTCCAAGCCACCTCCTGGGATTGCGCGAGCATCATCTCCAAAAAGATTTTGGGTAAACTGATTTCACCCAAATTATGAAGCATAGTGTAGAGGAACGTCACGTGCTTGTGACGAACCTCTGATGGGTTCCTCCTCACCATGAAAGAATGGACATTGACGTAGTGTAGTAGTCTCGGTAAGTCCACCATTGCAGCCGAACGAAAAGAACCCTTTTCCATCCCTCGCCCAGCGTAAGGGCCTCAATCAACGTCGCATGACCAAAGAGATCACCATCCAATAAACTGATAGGATTCGCAGGTTCTAGCACATCCATAAAGGCCGCAAATCAGAAAGGCGGAGAGGTATCCTCACCCCACGGACTATGGCCTCAAATGTAGTAGGCCCCTGCCTATCACCTCTACCAATATCGCGTAAAATATGCGAACGAGCTCTTCATTCATGCACCCATTGGTAGAGAGAAAAGGCTCCCATCCCTATCGGTGCAAAAGTATACGCGCCTCCTGCGGTATATCTTCAAGTTTCCATGGCAAAATGATACCCGAAAGGCCTCTTGAAAGTCTGAAAATAGGGTTGAAACCAATCCCGCTCCTGCTCAGAACGGAATCCCTCGAAGCCCCGGTTGGGCATGCACCTAGTGAACTTCTATTTCTTGACAGCGGCCATTTCAATTTACAAAACAATAATTAAGCAATACAAAAAAATTGCGAGCAAATTAATGGTCAGTTAGTGTACAAGTTGAAATGGTGGGTGCACGTGCGCAAAATCGAGTGAAAACGAATCAACATTGCGATAAAATTTCGAGTGAAAATCACCCAAGTGTGTGCCAAAAATGGATTGAAAACTATTTAGGGAATTTTAGCGAACACTTGAAATGCGCAATGTGCGAAGAGGGTGAAAAAATACCATTTGAACCAACAATGGAGCCCCATTCATGAACACAATCACAATGCAACATCAAAAATGTGTTCATGAATTGATATATAACAATATTCACAAGATAAATCAGTTGGAACAATAAAACAAGGACACAACCAAAACACACTCAAACATGTCAAGAAAAATGATAAAAGAGTGCAATAATGACATATTTCAACCAAAATTTACAAATACATAAGTTTAGAGGAAGGATTATACCTTGAAAATGTAGAAAATGGGCTGAAATTTGAAGGAAAAGTAATGGGGGATTTTTTGGGCTCGAAAATGTGAAGAGAGGAGAGAAAAAGAATATAGGAGAAAGGGGAAAAATAGGTCAGTCTTGGCATTTAACTGGGCGATCGATCGATCGACCCTTGGGCTTCGATCGATCGATCAACGCAGGTAAATGCCTACAGCCTCTTGTTTTTAACAAGGGGGGAAATTGCATTTAAGGGAATATAAGGGGGTTATATATATATATATATATATATATATATCAACATAAAATACAACTAAAAAAATAAAAAAGTAAAAATAAAAATAAAATAAAATAACAAAGAATTAGACTAAATATGCACATACATACACATATGTTAACCAAAAACGGAAAAATATACACGACGAGCGACACACACGCATGTTCACAAAGGAATGAAAAATAAAATAAAAAGAAAAAAGAAAAACAAATGCAAATGTGCGAGAATCAGTGTGTGCAAAATAAAGAAAAATGTTGTGACTTTTTCATTTTTTCTTAACAAAAGTATGCCGGGACGACCAATTTCTGCAATTTTAAGTCCGTTGAACCTACAAAAAGAGTTAGAACCAAGCATACGAAAAATATAAAAAGAGATTAACTAATTCCACTAGACTAAATTAAGAGAAAATAAAAAAATGAAGAAGTTAGTATATACAACCTACACATAGGAATGCTAATTAGCTATATACTAAAAGTGGGAATTTTTTAGGGTCCACCCAAACAAAATTTTGACTTTGTAAGATCAATGGTGGACTTTCCCTCTCAAGCATGCGTCCCGAAAGATAGGAATTCCGTTCAAACAACGGAAGGCATAAGGGTGGTGGAAAAGATGAACCATCCCCAATTAAAAATTTGGGAGGGAGGATGGGGGATTTGGATAGGACGGGGGACAAATACACATGTGGGCCAAGAAAAATTGAATCATCTCCCAAGTATTTTAAAGTTGGAATGGGAGGAGGCGCACATGAGGGCAAAGAAGCACTCATGGAAGGTGGCTCGAGAGAGTACTCCTCGTCAGTGAGAAGGTTTGGAACTAAAAAGTTTTGAACCGATTCATCGGGTACTAGAATTGGTGTGACAGTATAGATTAACGACGGAGATGAAAGAAATTCAATCTTAGGAGATGAGTGATCATCGCCGGAATATTGAATTTTGGAAGAAATGGGATCGTTTGCAATGAAACTTTTTTCTTTGAGAATCAAAGAAGAAACGAGTTCATTGCAAATGGATACTATGCCCATTTCATCCTCATTTTCATTCTCTACTATATCATAGGTCAAGTCAGGGATGATTTGATCGAAAGTAGGCACAAAGTCCTCATTTGCTTCAAAACAGTCCTCGACTTCGGAAGTCTCAGAAGAAAATTCGTCGTCGAATTCAAATAGTAAATCCAACTCGTGTTCCCAACAACGATTTTCTTCCCGATAACGGTTTTCAATCCTCTCATTTTCCAGCATGCGCAACCCCTCATCGAAAGTCATAGGGCGAGGAGCAGATTCTTGGAAATAAGAAGTTTGCAAATTGTTCTCGGGACTACACTCAAAATCATTAACATAAGAATTTTGAAAATGATTACAATTTGTTACAAATTCTTATTATAAGGATCTTGCGACCCAGAATCAAAATGATCATGCCCAAAATTGATGTAATCCAAACATTGACTTTCGAAATACTCACCCAATGTCATTTTAGATGTTGCAATTTTCTGGGTCTGAAAGTATTGACCAAAAGTCATAGGTTTATCAAAATTTTAAGAATTTTCGTTAGGATTACGATAAAAATTAAAATAAGACATGCTTACCATAAAATAAAGCTCGAGAGGGCTAATTCCACAAAGCAATGTGCGACGGGAAAAATTCAAGCGTTTCTAGGTGCTCAAATGTAAAAGTCCTGCAAAAAAGGTTAAAACAAAGAATACAAATACAAAAGAAAGAATACTACGAATTAATAAGACAATTACAATCTAAATCAAAACATCCCCGGCAATGGCACCATTTTGATCGACGCATGAAAAGTGTGTTTGTGTAAGGACTCACTCGTCGTTTTCATTTCACTGTGTTATTGCAAAAACCTAAATTACGACTACACTTGCGATAAAAGTCTAGCGGTAAGTAGGGTATCGAATCCACAGGGAGTGTTCGACATATTTTAATTGGATTATTAATTCAGGAATAAAAGTGTAAAAGGTGATGGGTGGTTGTAAATAAAAGAAAAGAGAGAAGTTAAGTCTAAATAAAAGTAATGCGAGGATCGGGATATTATCCAACCATACGGATCAAAACATTTATTAATCAGAATTTTGGCTCAAGAGCAATTTAATCAAGCATTATAAACTAATCATAAACTTCGCACAATAAGGAATTTAAGCCAAAGTTGCGTGAATAAATATTTAACCGAAAATTGGTCATACGCGGATTAAACTCGGATTATCACTTTAAACACTAATGTTGTGTTACAAAGAAAGTTAAACGCGTAATAATCCAACTTTAATACGCGCGGGTTCAATTAAACGCAATTCTACACAAAACCTAATTTTCAGAGCTCGGGGCCCGAAAATGGCGGAACGAAATCCCAACCCTATTTATCTAGGGGCGCATAATGATTAAAATAAATTACAACTAATTAAACTAGTAAAGCAATAAATAAAGCATGTAAACTAATTAACAAAGCATGAAACTAATTTACCAAGCAAGGAAAATGAAGAACCAAACTATATTAAAGGAGATGATAGTGAATAATTCAATCTTACAAAACCAAATGGATGTCACCCCAAGAAGAGAAGAAAATGAGCTCTCAAAACCAAACCCTAACCTAAAATGTCTTCTAAAACTCAATATCTTGATATTACAACAAAATTGGGCTATATAGTAAGTTGGAAAAAAAGAAAAGAAAAGCAAAATATCTCAAAAAAGCAGAGGATCGATCGATCGACCCCTTTGGTCGATCGATCGATGGTTAAAATCGTGGCAAAAATCTGAAGGATCGATCGATCGATCCTTTTGATTGATCGATCGATCCTTTTGATCGATCAATAGATCAAGCAGGGCAGCTTCTCCTTTCCTCCTGCTTTGGCATGTATGAATTTCTCGTCCACTAGAAATGTCGTAACTTCTTCGTTTGGACTCGGAATCGTGCACCGTTATTGGCCACACAAAGATTGCGAGGAGAGCTACAACTTTCGTGAGGTATTGGTCCAGGTTCCCAAACTTTAAATTGATCGGATTGCCCTTGAACGTGCGATTGCATACGAAACTTGAGCGGAATGCGTCTGAACTCCATTCTTAGTACCTAAATACCTATAAAAGCCCAATTATACCTCATATAGCATGTTAACAATATAAACCGAGGTTGTCTGGTTAACAAGCTTAAATATAGAGATTAAGGTACCCGAGGGGGCTAAAATGCACAGGTTAGACGGATGAATACGAAATATTTGCATATTATCATTGTTCGCACATCACACTACACTTCTCAGATTTTCAAAGATATAATATATTCATTGATTATAATTTTAAAACATCTCATTTTTGGGGTAATTGTATTCACATGTTATATTCGATGTGTTTTTTGTAATCACTATATTCTGAGTGGAGGCTTAAATAATATGTAAATGTTGAATATAGTGTCCTTATTTTTGCGGACTATTTTTTATATCTTCTTAGGATTTTAATAGTGAGATAAGAACAATTGAATTTATTTAAATTCCGGACATGATACCTATATATATAGTACTACACTTCTGCGGACCGAACCGTATTTTAAGAATGCAGACCAGACATGTGTCACCAGGAAGTGAACCCAGAAAAGAGGAGAGAGTGTGCCTATAATTTAGCCGATAATTTCTAGGCTCACCGCCAGGTGACACATATTCGGTTCGCACTCTTAAAATATTGATTGGTCCGCATAAGAGCAGTACTATATATATATATATATATATATATATATATATAAAGGACCTTTGTCGTCACAAAATTAGACAAATACAAAACATGTGCAATAAGGTAATTGAGCGATTATAACTTGTTGGCCTGAAAATATACCTAGGGGACGAATTTTTTGGAGTTTTGCTATGGAGAGAACGAAATATTTAAATTAATTTTTGCAAGGTACGTTTTGGGAATTCTGTCTTTTAGGAAAAATTTCTCACAATTTGGTTGAGACAAAATTGCGAGTACACTATGGGTTTTATGGAATCTGCCTTCATGATACAATGCAGCGTATGGACAATTGTTTGATTCAAACTATGTACTATTTGATCAAATCGGTAACACTCTGAACTTGTAATATAATAATACCAAAATGTAGAGGACGAAGAGAGGAGAAATTAGCAATTTTCAGTGTCCAAAACAGAGGCCTGGAACTCTTTTTATAGCCATTTATGTGACTGTTCTTCAACAGTCACAACTCTTCATTTAGCGACTCAACAGCCGTTGGATCATGCCTGTTTGGAACAACTTCAATCTAACGGTTCTTATTAGGCATCCCATCGTAAGCGAATGGACATACCCCACATGAAACACTATGAGTTCATCTAACATCTCAGATCGAGTCATTTCGGATATTAAACCCTATGATACAATTGTTTAATCACAGTCGTTGATCTGTTTTACTTCGTCAAAAATTTAGTCTCCCACGCTCCAAGCAACGATGCACACGTGGGAAGCGCGTAATGCGCCCTAAGTCACCATTTTGCGCTCCTCGTGTCACGTGTCGTGTGTCACGATTGGTGGTGCTTAACAACCACCGCAATGCGTAGGATCATAGCCTCTTGTTTGACTTGTTAACTAAGAATCTTAGTTTTCCTTTAGTTGATATACCACTACTTTTCGTAGTAATCTTCCAATGTGGGACAATGTGGGACTTTAAGCACTCCCATATCTTTCACACCCATTTGCTCATGTTTCTTCCTTCTAAAAATAAAACCCAAACTAAAAAATTAAAACGCCAATTAATATAATAAAAATAAAAAATTAAATATTATATAATATTATATTAATGTTAAAATTTATCCAACACTCCCCCACTAATTTCAATATACACAAGAGAGGATACAAAGGATCGATTACAAAACAATAATAGAAAACTTTGGCACTATTGCTGAAATCTAGTACATAATGAGAAGTGTCTTCCGGACCTGAACTTCCATATAGTGTAAACAATTCAAAGATCCATTAAGGTGTTGTGGTGAACTTATCTTGAACCAAGGACCCTTTGAGACGAGACGGAACTATCACACATACTGATTTATGAGTTTTATAAGTGTCCTTCTAACATGCACATTTATGGTCTTGCGCTAATCCTGATTTCACGAGTGCTTTAGGAACGGTCTTGATTCCATAGAAAGCGTCCACACTTTCGACACTCATATAGGTAAATCAACTTTAGTGATTCTGTGAGTCACACTTATATGATTTATTAAGAAATAACCTTCATCCTCTAACATGCAGAAAACCAACACTAAGAACATAGGAATGGGACTTTTGTATAAAATTCCTAGTGTTCCATAACTACAATTTAACTTGTTTGTACCACATTGAACTGTATCTATATTTTCAAGAAATGAGTTCGGTTCCAAATAAATATAGTTGTGTTATTTAATAGTACTTAGTCCCATTCCTTTTGAGGTAATACATATCATCTCCCTAACAAGACCTGTAGTCAGAGGATCTGCTAAATTCTTGATCGTTTTAACATAGTCGACTGTAATTACTCCTTCCTTGAGTAATTTTCTTATAATTTGATGCCTTAGAATAATGTGTCTAGATTTTTTGTCGTAAGTTTTGTTCGAAACTTTATAAATTGTGGCTTGGTTATCACAACTTATCATAATAGAAAGAAATGGAATTTCCATAAAGGAATATCATACAACACATTTCTAAGCCAATCTTCTTCTTTACATGCATCTGCTAAGGCTATAAATTTAGATTGCATCATTGAATCTGACATACATGTTTGTTTCTTGGATCCCCAAGAGATAGTTGCTCCTCCTAGCGTAAAAATCCAAGCAGTAGTTGACTTGTATTTTGATTCCAGATTATTCCAACTTGAATCACTATATCCTTCTAAAACATATGGCCATCCTACATAATGTAAGCCATAATCCAATGTCCTCTTCAGGTATCTAAGCACCCTAGAAATTGCATTTCAGTTCTCTTGTCCTGGATTACTTGTAAATCTACACAAGACACTCACTTCATATGCAATGTCTGATCAAGTGCAATGCATGGCATACATTATACTTCCAATAACACTAGCATATTTAATTTGGTCCATAGTACACCCAGTATTTTTCATTAATTTGATACTAGGATGCACTGGTGTAGCAACTGGCTTAAGTTCAAAATGATTATAACTTTTAGAACTTTTTTTATATAATGAGATTGAGATAATGCTAAAGAATTATTCTTTCTCACAATTTTGATTCCTAAAATCACATCAGCTTCTCCAAGATCTTTCGTATCAAATTTTGATGATAGAAACCTTTTGGTTTCTTCAACGTATTTGAGACTAGACCCAAATATTAACATGTCATCCACATACAAGAAAATAATAACACCAACACTGTTTTAGAATTTAATATATATACATTTGTCGGCATCATTAACTTTATATCAATGGGATATTACAATATTATCAAACTTCTCATGCCATTACATAGGAGCTTGTTTAAGGCCATAAAGAGATTTAACCAATTTATATAATTTCTTTTCTTGGCCAGGCAAAACAAACCGTTCAGGTTGTTCCATATAAATCTCTTCTTCTAAATCACCATTTATAAAAGAAGTTTCGACATCCATTTGATGAATTACTAAATTATGAATAGAAGCAAGAGATATTAAAATCCTAATGGAAGTGATTCGAGCAACAAGAGCGTATGTATCAAAGTAATCAATTCCATATTTTTGCTTATATCCTTTAGCAACTAATCTTGCCATAAATTTATTTTTAGAACCGTCCGGATTTAATTTCATTTTAAATATCCATTTGCACCGGGGGGAAGATCAGAAAGAACCCGAGTTTGATTTGACTAAATTGAGTTCATTTTATCATTGATTGCTTCTTTCCAAAAAATAGCATCCCTTGATGTTACTGCTTCATGAAATGTTGTTAGTTCATCTTCTATATTTAGAACACATTTTTTTTTATTCTTACTTTCATATAAATCCCCTTCATCCAAATAAATAAAAAAGTTGGGCCCATATGTTTTTTCTGTTCTTTGTCTTTTACTCCTTCACGGTTCAACGTCATTCGTTGTTTCTGAAGAAGATATTGGTCGTAAAATTTCTTCTGATTGAGAGGAATCAACAGCCGGATTATTATTTTCTAAACCTTGATTCAAATTACTAAACTTTGTTAGATGTTCAAATAATTGCACATCTATCGACTCAATAATTTCTTGAGTTTCAAGATTTAAAAATCCATAAGTCGTACTGTTACTAGAGTATCCAATAAAAACACATTTGTAAGTCCTATTTCCTAGTTTAGGTCTTTTGGGTTCGGGTTTTCTTACATAAGTAAGACATCCCCAAACTTTAAGATGTTTAAGATTAGGCTTACTATTAAACCATAGTTCGTATGGTGTAATATCCTTGTTTTTCATTGGAACTCTATTTAGAATATAACATGCTAATAAAACCTCTTCTCCCCACATCGACAAAGAAAACTAGAACTGATTAACATTGCATTTATCATTTCAACTAAAGTCCTATTTTTTCTTTCCACCGTTACATTTTGTTGTGGCGTATAAGGCGCCGTAACTTGATGGATTATCCCATGAGTATTACAAAATTGTATAAACTCACTTGGGTAATATTCACCACCCCTATCGGATCGTAGGTCTTTAATTTTATGATTTTTTTGAGTTTCAACTTCTACTTCAAAAATCAAAAATTTCTCGAAAACTCCATCTTTATATGAAACCCACCAAATAAAATACCGAACGATCACTCCTATTTCAAATTAAAACAGGACTCGCATATGGATCATTCTTAGCATCACTGTCGAAAATCCATTTAATTACTAATAACCTATTAGGTTGGCGTCAAAATTTTAGTTAACTACTCTTTTTAAACCACTACCAAATTAAAACATCCACACAGTTTATATGAAAGAAACTAAAATGAAATAAAATAACCGAACACCCGGTTCAAATATGATACCACCAAATCGAATGCCGTACTAAAAGAATAAATAAATGAAATTGGGTCATTGGCCTGAATATTTATATAGTACCTCCTATCTAGATTACAAGGATAGAACCGTCTATGGTAAACTTGCCTGCATCCACAGCTGCTGCAGCCGACGTTTGACTCGAAAGAATTGCCATCCAGGCGTCCCTGTGTCTGGACACCTATATATATATATATATATATATATATATATATATATATATATATATATAGAAGGAGAGGGAGAAGTAGATAAACGGGTCAGAGCCCGAGTTTTGAAAAATAAGTGCTTTATTTTTAGAAAAAATAGATTTGTCTCATATTTAAATTTGGTATCGCACTCCCATGAGATACCCCTCAGCTCTCTTCTAATAGTGCATTCCTTTCGCATCCTAACAAAATACCCTAGTCAAGCTACCCTGCCTAACTAGTCTGTTACCCATCCTCTAACAACCCTAGGTATCCCAAGTACTAAAGGTAAACTTTTCCCCAGTCTCAACACTATGCCAAGTTCGTGCGTGCGGTATCTCGCAGAGCGAAATCCAAACAAGGAACCCCCCCCCCCGATACACTACTACTCGGCAAGGTCGATCCTCGAGATCCATTAGACCCTCAGTACATAACAAATATATCACATATTTCTATAACATACATATTTTATTATTCATATACATTTTAAAATATACATCCGGATCATATCTCCCGGACTGAGGTTTACCAATTCAATTTTCATTTTTATTTCAAAACTTTCCATTTCCTTTCTTCTATCCAGGAAAGGTATTTAGAAGCCAATTTTAATATCACAAAAATGCTTTTTCATCTTATATGCTCCCATTTCCCTTCTTCCATCCACGAAATGTATTTAAAACCAATTCATTTATCCCATTTCCCTTCTAATATCCAGGAAATGTATTTAAAGCCAATTTATTATCATAAATTGCTTTAACATCAATAATGTCCCACATTATTGAAAATAGTTATATTTCATATCATATAACATTTTTAAGACCGCCCCTCCGGGTTTACCCACTGGGCGCGCCCCTAAATGGCTATCATCTTCCAGGGCCTAAAAATCAAGACAACCTGGGATCCAACAACGCAATACGTCGGGAAGCGGCCATATGCATGCAGGAGAGTCTTAACCACACCCAGAATTACCTCACCAGCGGAGTAAAACATATAATAATCGCCCATATGGCCTAGGACTATATTCCCCTGCATTCATTAGCCAGGGGACTTCACCTCACGCACGCAACTTCCCTTATGATAGAGATTTAGAGAGGTGTGTTTACGCAAATTATCATTTACGAAAATCATTTCTTTTTCCAATTTGAAAACACTCATATTGTTCATTTTTAAAAGTCATTTATATCATATCATATATATGCTTTAACCACATAGTATACATATACTATATATTCCTCCTCGAATATGTATATATGGCCATAATTGCCAATCACACCTAGCGATGACCAATAATCCCAAAGATATAAATCCCTAGAAATCACTTCCTAGGTTTCACTAAGATGTATTCAACTCACATACATTCAAATACATAAATACCTAGGCTCGATGGTAACCGAACTCTCTCTCTCAAATTTTGTTCATCCTGAATGTTAACTATGTTCGTTCCCCGGATTATGCCCTACACCAATCCAAGGCCTTCTCTTTCATCTAAAGGTTTACTAACCCTCAAAACCATCATTTAAGAGTCCCTATATGATAAATAGGGTCCCCCATATAAGACCCCAAATTGTAATTTAACTCCCCATGCTCTTAAGGGGAGAAAACTGGCAAATTTGACCAAAGCGAATCGATTGGCCCCAATTGCGAATCGATTCGGCCCCCAATCCGAATCGATTCGGAAAGTGTTCTGCAAGCAGGTCGATTCGGTCTAAATCCGAATCGATTCGGCCCAAGGAAGCCTTACAGATCCCCTTAGGAGAATCAATTCGGCCTAGACCCGAATCGATTCGGCCTGTTTGAGGGGCACTGTTTGGGCGATTTTTTAATCTCCAAAATACCCAAAACTCGATCCAAATCTCCCTTTAAATCATAACTTGGATTTATTCCTACAAACCCCAAAGTTTTCATATCTCCTCAAGCTCTTACCCCTAATGTTTATCTCCAATGAGTTCTATCCTTAATTTCTAACGAACGATTTCGATCTCAGACAGCTTTTCGTAGAAAAATCACTATAAATAAAAAAAAACAGAAAAATACGTGGTCGGAGCCCATGCGACCGCGTCGAAAAGATACACAATTTTCATTTTTTTGACCAAGAGACGAATCGATTCGCCTCTAGGCCGAATCGATTCGGCAAGCACGCTGGCTACTATTCATTATCTTCTCCGAGACTGATTCGGCCATTAAAGCTTCTCTCAAGCTTTTGTCTCCTCTCCCAACGTCCTACCACCTCAACCAACTACTCCTACTCATATAAAAATGGTTCTAAACATCCTAGAACGCAAAACCAACAATTAATTTTGATTAATTTCTAAGTTTCTTCGATTTGAAAATTATTGGGGTTTATTCGTTTTAACTCTCGAAAACCCATTTTATCCACGAAAAACCAACCCAAAATCTTTAGGGTTTGTTAATACCAAACTACGATTTGAGATTTATGCTCAAAAGTAAATAAAGCAAGTAAACACTTGCCTCGTGGATAAAATCCGATGATCCCGAGTCGAATCCGGCGGAGTTTGGCCCGAAATCTCCTTTTTCTATCCTCTTTCTTCTTTCCTCTCTCTCTCTTCTCTCTTTTCTTTCTCTTTTCTTTCCCCTCTTCCTCTTTATATAGGGGAAATAAGAGTTTTACCCCTTTAAACCCAAAAATGACTCGTTTACTCAATTACGAGCCCATTTAACTCTAAAATTTCCCAAAACTCAATTTCGACAATCGGACCCTCTTTTCCGACTATCTCGGCCATTCCAAGACTCACGACGCAATCAAAAATTCCACCCGAAGTACTTGACCGCAACCCCCTATTTTAACCCATTGCATCTCACTGTCGGTTTCTAATTAAAATCTTAACTTTTGTCGCTTTACTCAACGGTGACATATTATTAAAATACTCTAGCATATTTACTTAACACTAAAAGTAAATATACCATCCATCGAAAATCATCAAATCCTCAAAAATCTCAAAAATCACTATTCCTCCAAATTCCAATTTATACCCAATTATGTAATTTAATCATCTCCAAAAAGGACGGGTTATTACACTTTACTTTTAAGCAAATATGTATATGCATACTTAGAGTAAACATCAACAAAAGTTAAGAAATATTTATTTCCACCACAAGTCATATTACTCTTCACATCACATACATCACTATGAATAAGATTAAGCATTTCGGATGTCCTCTAAACAGATTTAAACGACTTTTTAGTTATCTTTGACGAGCACATATTTCACATTTAGAAAAGTTATCAAATTTACAATCCGATATTAGTCATATTTTTAATACTTTCATAATTCACATTACTTAATCTACAATGCCATAAAGAAATAGACTCAACCATATCAGTAGAACTAATATCATTGATTACATTAATTTTTATCATCTCGTTACAAGAGTACCCTTTGCCAATAAATTGGTCATTCTTAGATAAGACAAACATATCAGACTCATAGACAAGTTTGAAACCTCTCTTATTAAGAAGGTCCCAAGACACTATATTTTTGCACATATCAAGCACATGAAGTACTACAATAAGAGTAAAAGTCTTTCCAGAAGTTAATTTCAATTCCACTATTCCTTTCCCAACTACATTAGTGCGAAAGATTATTTTCCATCTTCAATTCTTTTCCATTAATTTCTTGATGTGTTATGAATGAAGAGCGGTCTTTGCATATGTGGACTGTTGCGCCGGTATCCATCCACCATCCACTTTCATTTTCAACTGAATTTTCTTCCCATATAGTAGCAATAAGATCTTCAACATTATTGGTTTCCTTCGACCCTTGTTTTTCCTTAAATGTCTTATTTTTAAGATGACATTCTCGAGAATAATGGCCCGGTTTATCACAAAAGAAACATTTTCCTTTCTTTTTCTTATTTGCACCTTGGTACTTGAATTTTGAATCATTCTTTGCTTTTAATTTTTAGTCTTTGGTAATCTTGTTTTTTTTATCCTCAGCCATATTGGCTTTTGAATGACCCTCACCTTGTTCATCCTTCTTTTCTCAAATACGAGTATCATCTTGAATATGAAGATGACGAAGAAGGGATTGCACGATGTAAGTCTTCTCATCATGATTGATTTTCTTCTTAAAGCCATTCTAAGAGGATATAAGTTTTGAAACAATCACCCCTACTTGAAATTCATCTTGAAGATTAATTCCAACGGCTTTAAGGTCACCAACAATCTATTGGAGTTCATGTTCTTGTGCAATGAAATATTTATCATTACTCATTCTAAAATTCATATAGTTTGAAATCAGAAAATTACGGTTGCTCACTTCCTCATTTTCATACTTTATCTCCAAAGACTTCCATAATTCCTTTATCGTCAGAATCATTCGATGAGCGCTATAAACACTTTGAGACAAAGCATTGAGGATGTGCCCTCGACACATAAATTCGTCTTCTTTCCTCTTCACACATTTTTACTTTATTTCTTCAATGTCTTTGGGTGTGGGCTCGGGAATTTTTCTCTAGATTGTCATCTAAAATATATGCTAGTTTTAGTGATGTGAGGAAGAACATAACTTTCTCTTGCCAATGGGTGAAATTTCTGCCATCAAAACGGTCGAGTCGGATTAAGTCTTGACTCATGACTTGGATAGATTGTGCCACTGTTCCTTCCATTTGAGTGGAGTAATTAGTAAGAATTTTAGCCTAAAACTTTTTGAGTTTTGTTATGGAAAGAACAAAATATTTAAATTAATTCCTGTAAGGCGCGTTCTGGGAACGCTTTCTTTTAGGCAAATGTTCTCCCAATCCGATTGAGATAGAACCGCGAGTACACTATGGGTTTTATAAAATTTGCCTTCAAGATACAATGCAATGTATGGACAGTTGTTTGATTCAAACTGTGTACTGTTTGATTCAACCAAGAACACTCTAAATTTGTAATCTGATAATGCCAAAATGTAGAGGACGAAAAGAGGAGAAATTAGCAATTTTTGGTGTCCAAAACAGAGTGCTCGAACTCTTTTTATAGTCATTTCTGTGGCGGTTCTTCAACAGTCACCGCTCTTCATGTAGCGACTCAGCAGCTGTTGGATCGTGCCTGTTTGGAAGATCTTCGATCTGACGGTTCAGATTATGTATCCCATCGTAAGAGAATGGACATCCCCTACACGAAACACTACGAGTTTATCTAACGGCTCAGATCAAGTCGTTTCGGATTTTAAACCCTTTGATCAAATCATTTAATTACAGCCGTTGATCTATTTTACATTTCTTCAAAACTTTAGGCTCCCACGCTCCAAGCGATGATGTGCACATGCAAAGTTCCAAGTGCACATCAAAGCAGGCAATGTGCCCTAAGTCACCCAATCGCCGTTTCGCGCGCCGCGTGTCGAGTGTCGCAATTGGTGGTGCTTAAGCACAACCATAATGTGTAGGATCATAGCCTCTTGTTTGACTTGTCAACTAAGAATCTTAATTGTCCTTTAGTTGATATACCACTATTTTTTGTAGTAATATTCCAATGTGGGACTTTAAGCACTCCCACATCTTTCACACCCATTTCCTCGTGTTTCTTCCTTCTAAATATAAAACCCAAACAAAAAAATTAAAACACAAATTAACCACACCAATTAATATAATAAAAATAACAACTAAATATTATATAATATTGTATTAGTGTTGAAATTTATCCAACATTCACCACTAATTTCAACATCCACGAGAGAGGATACAAAGGAACGATTACAAAACAATAATAGAAAACTTTTGGCACTATCTATGAAATCTAGTACATAAATGAGAAGTGTCTTTCCGACTTGAACATCCATATAGTGTAAACAATTCAAAGATCCATCAAGGTGTTGTGGTGAACTTATCTTGAACCAAGGACCCTTTGAGACGAGCCAGAACTATCGCACATATTGATTTGTGAGTTTTAGAAGTGTTCTTCAAACAAGCACATTTGTGGCCTTGTGCTAATCCTAATTTCACAAGCGCTTTAGGAACGGTCTTGATTCCATAGAAAGCAGACACACTTTAACACTCATATAGGTAAATCAACTTTAGTGATTCTGTGAGTCACACTTATATGATTTATTAAGAAGTAACCTTCATCCTCTAACATGCAGAAAACCAACACTAGGCAAATAGGAATGGAACTTTTGTGTAAAATTCCTAGTGTTCCATAACTATAATTTAACTTGTTTTTACCACATTTAACTCTATCTATATTTTCAAGATATGAGTTGGGTTCCCATTAAATATAGTTGTGTTATTTAATAGACCTTAGTCCCATTCCTTTTGAGGTGATATATATCATCTCCCTACCAAGACCTTTAGTCAGAGGATCTACTAAATTCTTGTTCGTTTTAACATAGTCGACTGTAATTACTCCTTCCTTTAATAATTTTCTTATAATTTTCTTGTCATGCATTACTTGTAAATCTACACAAGACACTCACTCCACAAGCAATGTATGGTCTAGTGCAATCCATGGCATACATTAGACTTCCAATAATACTAGCATATTTAAGTTGGTCCACAGCACGCCTGGTATTTTTCATTAATTTGATACTAGGATCCACTGATGTAGCAATTGGCTTAAGTTCAAAATGATTATATATTTTAAGAACTTTTTCTATATGATGAGATTGAGATAATGATAAATAATTATTCTTTCTCGTAATTTTGATTCCTAAAATCACATCAGCTTCTCTAAGATCTTTCATATCAAATTTTGATGATAGAAACCTTTAGGTTTCTTCAACATGTTTGAGACTAGACCCAAATATTAACATGTCATCCACATACAAGAAAATAATAACACCAACACTGTTTTCGAATTTACTATATATACATTTGTCGGCATCATTAACTTTAAATCCATGGGATATTACAATATTATCAAACTTCTCACACCATTGCATAGGAGCTTGTTTAAGGCCATAAGGAGATTTAACCAATTTACATACTTTCTTTTCTTGTCCAGGTAAAACAAACCCTTCGGGTTGTTCCATATAAATCTCTTCTTCTAAATCACCATTTAGAAAAGCAGTTTTGACATCCATTTGATAAATTGCTAAATTATGAATAGAAGCAAGAGATATTAATATCCTAATGGAAGTGATTCAAGCAACTGGAGCATATGTATCTAAGTTATCAATTCCATGTTTTTGCTTATAGCCTTTAGCAAATAATCTTGCCTTAAATTTATTTATAGAACCGTCCGATTTAATTTCCTTTTAAATATCCAATTTCTCCTAATAGGTTTAGCTCCGGGGGGAAGATCGGAAAGAACCCGAGTTTGATTTGACTAAATTGAGTTCATTTCATTGTTGATTGCTTCTTTCCAAAAAATAGCATCCCTAGATGTTATCGCTTAATGAAATATTGTCGGTTCATCTTCTATCTTAAGAAAAAATTTTGTTTTTTCTTTGTTTCATTCAAATCTCCTTTAACCAAATAGATAACAAAGTCGAGCCCATATGTTTTTTCAGTTCTTTCATTTACTCCTTCGCGGTTCAACGTCATTCGTTGTTTCTGACGGAGATATTGGTTGTAAAATTTCTTCTAAATGTGAGGAGTCAACGGTCAGATTATTATTTTCTAAACCTTGATTCAAAGTACTAAACTTTGTTAGATGTTCAAAGAATTTCACATCTATCGACTCAATGATTTCTTGAGTTTCAAGATTTAAAAATCTATAAGTCGTACTGTTACTAGAGTATCCAATAAAAACACATTTGTAAGTCCTATTTCCTAGTTTAGGTCTTTTGGACATCCCCAAACTTTAAGGCGTCTAAGATTAGGCTTACTATTAAACCATAGTTCCTATGGTGTAATATCCTTTTTTTTCAATGTAACTCTATTTAAAATATAACATATTGATAAAATCGCTTCTCCCCATATCGACAAAGGTAAACTAGAACTAACTAACATTGCATTTATCATTTCAACTTAAGTCCTATTTTTCTTTCCGCCGTTCCACTTTGTTGTGGCGTATAAGGAGACATAACTTGATGGATTATCCCATGAGTATTAAAAACTTGTATAAACTCACTTGGGTAATATTCACCACCCCTATCGGATCGTAGGACTTTAATTTTACGATTTTGTTGAGTTTCAACTTCGGCATTAAAAATCAGAAATTTCTCGAAAACTTCATCTTTACTTTTAAGAAAATATGTATATGCATACTTAGAGTAATCATCAATAAAACTTAAGAAATATTTATTTTCATCACGAGTCATATTACTCTTCATATCACATACATCACTATGAATAAGATCAAGCATTTCGGATGTCCTCTCAACATATTTAAACGACTTTCTAGTTATCTTCTATTGAGCACAAATTTCACATTTAGAAAAGTTATCAAATTTACAATCCGAGATTAGTCATATTTTTAATACTTTTATAATTCACATGACCTAATCTACTATGCCATAAAGAAATAGACTCAACCATATAAGCAGAACTAATATCATTGATTACATTAATTTTAATCATCTCGTTACAAGAGTACCCTTTGCCAATAAATTGGCCATTCTTAGATAAGACAAACTTATTAGACTTATACACAAGTTTGAAACCTCTCTTATTGAGAAGGTCCCAAGACACAATATTTTTACACATATCAAGTACATGAAGTACATCAATAAGAGTAAAAGTCTTTCCAGAAGTTAATTTCAATTCAACTGTGCCGTTCCAAACTACATTAGTGCAAAATATTACTTGCCACCTTCACTTCTTTTCCATAAATTTCTTAATATGTTTTGAATGAAGAGCGGTCTTTGCATATGTGGACCGTTGCGCCAATATCTATCCACTATCCACTTTCATTTTCAACTGAATTTGCTTCGCATACAGTAGCAATAAGATCTTCAACATTTTTGGTTTCCTTTGACCCTTGTTTTTCCTTAAAGGCCTTCTTCTTAAGAAGACATTCTTGATAATAATGTCTTGGTTTGTCACAGAAGAAATATTTTCCCTTCTTTTTCTGATTTGCACCTTGGTTCTTGAATTTTGAATTATTCTTTGCTTTAAATTTTGAGTCTTTCGTAATCTTGGATTTTTTTATCCTCAGCCATATTGGCTTTTGAATGACCCTCACGTTGTTCATTCTTCTCTTCTCGAATACAAGTATTATCTTCAATACTAAGGTGATGAAGAACGGATTCCAAGGTATAAGTGTTCTCATCATGATTGATTTTCTTCTTAAAGCCATTCCAAGAGGATAAAAGTTTTGAAACAATCACCCCTACTTGAAATTCATCTTAAAGATTAATTCTAGCGGCTTTAAGGTCACCAACAATCTGTTGGAGTTCATGTTCTTATGTAACGGCGGATTTATCATTACTCATTCTAAAATTCATATAGTTTGAAATCAGAAACTTACGGTTGCTCGCTTCCTCGTTTTGATACTTTATCCCTAATGCCTTCCATAATTTCTTTATCGTCAGAATCTTTCAATGAGCGCTATAAACAGTTTGAGACAAAGCATTGAGGATGTGTCCTCGACACATAAATTCGACTTCTTTCCTCTTCACACATTTTTACTTTATTTCTACAGTGTCTTCGGGTGTGGGCTCTGGAATATTCTCAAGATTGTCATCTAGAATGTACGCTAGTTTTAGTGATGTGAGGAAGAACATAACTTTCTCTTGCCAACGAGTGAAATTTCTGCCATCAAAACGGTCGAGTCGAATTAAGCCTTGACTCGTGACTTGGATAGATTGTGCCACTGTTCCTTCCATTTGGGTGGAGTAATTAGTAAGAATTTTTGTCTAAAACTTTTGGAGTTTTGTTAATGAAATAACGAAATATTTAAATTAATTTCTGCAAGGCACGATCTGGGAACGCTGTATTTTAGGAAAAATTTCTCCCAATCCGGTTGAGACAGAATCGCGAGTACACTATGGGTTTTAAAGAATCTGCTGTGACACTCCGACTAATTAAATACCGGGTAGCTACTCCTTTATTAAATTAATTCAAAATGCCAAGTTGGTTCAGTTAATAGCATCACTGTCGAAAACATTTTAGTAATTACTAACCAACTAGTGTTTAAAAAGTAAGTGCCAAATTTTAAGTTAAGTCTGATTAACATGCAGTAAAAGAATAATGGAAGAACAACATAATCCATTCACCATAATTAAGTAATGAGTAACCAACAATTAATAATAAGAAGTCCAGAGGAAAAACTCCTCACAACAGTCCCAACAAATGGAAATAATACTACTAGTCTGAATCCTGAATAATTACATGCCAAAAGTCTGAATACTGAAATAAATTAAATGTCTCTAAATAAATGGGGAACATGCCCATCAACTGATAACTGCTGAATATAGAGTCAAAGTAGATGAAGCGTCTACAATCAAAGTCCTGTAACTTCCACAAACAGCTACAGCTCGTCACCTGAATGAGAATCCTATGCATGGTGTCCTTGTGACTGGGCACCTAAAATGGTTTTTGCAAAAATAGATTTGAAAGTAAATGGGTCAGAGCCCGAAAGTGGAAAACATTTTGAAAACAGCAAGTGTTTTAACAACATTAAAACATTAAATGCAAAGTACATGTTAGGACGTGCACTCACATGAAATTCTCACCTCTCGACTACATGTGCACTCCTAACATACCGTACCCATCTACATGACATACACATCTACCCAAAACGTCATAAGTTCTACCCCTTACTACTCGGTCCCCATATTACATTCTAGCGTTATCAACTAAGTATAGGGCTTCACTTAAACTCAGATTCTCAATTAATAACATAATTCACTATCAGTTAACCCGTTATGTTCTCTCACTACATTACTATAATTATATTCACAATAACAACATGAAAGTTCCAATTAATTAAGTGTATATTATTCACGTCATAAATATACAATACAATACAAGCACCCCGAGAACTAGCTGCGGTGCACACATACTCTGCTATCCATCCCGGTACATCACGTACATAAGGATCACATATTCCGAATCTCTCAGGAATAGTTCACAGATAACAACATCACAAATAATGGAGGCGAACACAGTCACATCACATGGGTCACGCACATACCTGCGCTCCCACGATCAGCAGACTTATTAACATCCCAATAAGTCCTTCTCTGACCTATGTTCATCGAGGTAACCAGTCTAAATCCGGGCAACACAAGGATTAGAGGGCCCTAAGCGAACGCAAACCTCCCGTGATAGCAAGTATGGTAGGTATGTCATACACATAAAATCAATACATATACTAAGTATGCACGCGTCTTAGTAATCACCATAATATATTGGTACATATCTCTTCTCGTACTGACATATAATACTACACCATTTATATGTTCCCGGTTAATATAATAAGTTAGGCCGTCAATAGTTCTCGCATCGTAATAGACACTCACGTCCTACTCATATTTTCCTTTAGGTTCAAACTACACTTCTAGGTTTGACTCCTCATTATATCCCAAACATCCCAAATATATCAATTACTCATCAAGGAAAGGCTATCTCTACCTATACACAAGGTTACGGGGCACTCGGGAACAAAACAGGCTAAAAAGCCTAAACTGCCAACTCGTTCGAAGTCTCGTTCGTACGAGGCTGTTCGAACGAGAGTTTGTTCGAACGAGCTGGGTCTTCTAACGAGATCTCGTTCGAACGAAAATCTTCGAACGAAAATCCCTCTCGTTAGAACCCAGACTGTCAACTCGTTAGAAGCTCGTTCGAACGACCTGGGTAGGTCTTCTAACGAGTGGCCAGATTCAAGCCCAGAAATTTTCTACTCATTTTTCCCAATTTCCCTACACCTCAAATCTCATCCAAACATTACTCCAACGATTGTTTAAGGTTCCTAATCGTCCCTAAACATTCTTAGGTCACATATTAACATGTTTGGAGGTGTTAAATCATCCTAACATCATTCAAATATCAAATCTCTACATATTTTCCCCAATTTCAAACACATGAACCCTAGAATTTATAAATCATCTAGAAGTCTAATTAAATCCATTTTTTGGTTTCATACTAATTGTAATATCATCAGAATAATCATCAACTACAAATCTACATGCAATTTCCTCATCAAGAATGAAATTTCTATTTCCAAATCTAATGGGTTTTTCATTAACTCCCAAGAACAAATCAGATTTTTACCAATTCCTACACATGGAAGAAACATTCTCTATAAAAACGAAATTAAATCACTTGCCTTAATGGTAACTCTGGATTTGATGACGAATTTTATGAAGTATTCCATCTCTCTCTGCAGAATCCTTCTATCTCTCCTTCTACAAGCTCTTCTCTAATGGTGGCTATGGAGGCTAGGGTTTTGCCTTAGGAACTCTTTGGAATAACTTTTAATAACTTCTGTAGCTTATTTGGGTATTAGTGGGCTTAGTGGGTTAATGCCTAATCAGATATTAATTCCCAATTTTCGTAGCTCTTAATTCCTCAAAATTCAAAATTACCAAACTACCCTTATACGTTGCCGGTATGGCTTAAAAATGCCCCAGGACCCAAACCAAACCCCCGGCTAGTGTTTTCTGACTATTTCGACCCTTCCGAACGCGTTGGCGCACTCCAAACGACCATATAGTTTATTGAAATAAAATTCACTTTTTAATTAACATAAGTATATACCATGACGCGACTGTCACACGCGTATCAACAAAATTTCCAAATTGTCGTATTTCAATCTCACGACAAATTTCATACTTCAATATTCATATATAATCATATATGCACATATAATCAAATACCAACTCGCATCTCGCTAGTATTTTAACCCAGATTAATTTCCAATTAATACGCATTTAATTTAATTAATCCCATAGAATAAATATCACAAAAATACAAGGTATTACATCTGCCTTCAGGATATAATGCAATGTATGGACAATTCTTTGATTCAAACTATGTACTGTTTGATCAAACCGAGAACACTCTAAATTTGTAATCTGGTAATGCCAAAATTTAGAGGATGAAGAGAGGAGTAATTAGCAATTTTCGATGTCCAAAATAGAGTCCTGGAACTCTTTCTATAGCCATTTTTGTGACGGTTCTTCAACAGTCATAGCTCTTCATGTAGCGACTCAGCAGTTTTTGGATCGTGCCTGTTTGGAACAACTTCGATCTAATGGTTCAGATTATACATCCCATCATAAAAGAATGGACATCCCCTACACGAAACACTACGAGTTCATCTAACGGCTCAGATCAAGTCGTTTCGAATTTTAAACCCTTTGATCAGATTGTTTAATAACAATTGTTGATCTATTTTACTTCGTCAAAACTTTAGGCTCCCATGCTCCAAGTGACGATGCGCACGTACGATGTGCCAAGTGAGCATCGAAGCGCTTAATGTGCCTTTAGTCGCCCAATCGCCCTTTCGCGCGTTGCGATTGGTGGTGCTTAAGCACCACCCCAATGCGTAGGATCATAGCCTCTTATTTGACTTGTCAACTAAGAATCTTAGTTGTCCTTTAGGTGATATGCCACTACTTTTTGTAGTAATCTTTCAATGTAGGACAATGTGGACTTTAAGCACTCCCATATCTTTCACACCCATTTGCTCATGTTTATTCCTTCTAAAAATAAAACCCAAACTAAAAAATTAAAACACCAATTAATAACACCAATTATTATAATAAAATAACAACTAAATATTATATAATATTATATTAATGTTGAAATTTATCCAACATTCCCCCACTAATTTCAATATACATAAGAGAGAATACAAAGGATCGATTACAAAACAATAATAAAAAACTTTTGGCACTATCACTGAAATCTAGTACATAAATGAGAAGTGTCTTTCAGACTTCAACTCCATCAAGGTGTTGTGATGAACTTATCTTGAACCAAGGACCCTTTGAGACGAGACGGAACTATCACACATACTGATTTCTGAGTTTTAGAAGTGTTCTTCTAACATGCACATTTATGGTCTTGTGTTAATCTTGATGTCACGAGCTCTTTAGGAACGGTCTTGATGCCATAGAAAGAGGACACACTTTCAACACTCATATAGGTAAATCAACTTTTGTGATTCTGCGAGTCACACTTATATGATTTATTAAGAAGTAACCTTCATCCTCTAACATGCAGAAAACCAACACTAGGCAAATAGGAATGGAACTTTTGTGTAAAATTCCTAGTGTTCCATAACTATAATTTAACTTGTTTGTACCACATTGAACTCTATCTATATTTTCAAGATATGAGTTGGGTTCCCATTAAATATAGTTGTGTTATTAAATAGACCTTAGTCCCATTCCTTTTGAGGTGATATATATCATCTCCCTACCAAGACCAATAGTCAGAGGATCTGCTAAATTCTTGTTCGTTTTAACATAGTCGACTGTAATTACTCCTTCCTTGAGTAATTTTCTTATAATTTGATGCCTTAGACTAATATGTCTAGATTTTCCATTGTAAGTTTTGTTCGAAACTTTATAAATTGTGTCTTGGTTATCACAACTTATCATAATAGAAGGAGATAGCTTTTTTCATAAAGGAATATCATACAACACATTCCCAAGCCATTCTGCTTCTTTACATGCATCTGCTAGGCTATAAATTCAGATTGCACCGTTGCATCGTTGAATCTTCCACCTATGGTCAGCCCAGTAACTTTCCAAGGCACCTAGATTCATCAACAAAACTCCCAGCAAAACTATGATTTGGGTTCCACGAACAACTCATGCAAAAAGTTTGGGATTTATGAATTGTAAAAATAGATTTTTGAACCCTCAAAAAGATGGAGAATAAACCAAAAAACACTCAAAAAGTATTTCGTTAAAACCCTTGATTTCTCCACTCGAAATACAATAGCCTCACATCCTTTATATAATGAAAATCAAGGCGGTGTCTTATCAAGGCAAAACATCCCGTTCGAATGAGAAGCAGCGTCGTTCAAGCGAGATCTGATCTCGTTTGAACAAGAAACGATATCGTTCGAACGACATTGTACACGTGTCACTTTATGTACAGTCTTTTAGGAAACTTGGAAACCTCAAAACTAAGACTGTTTACGAGATCAGAAAATTTTATCCAAACCTTTTATGAATAAATCATTTAAAATCTTTTCAAAAATTATTTTTCATAAATAGAAAAATATTTTACCTTTCACAAAAATATCCCAACACTTTTTATGCAAAATGTAAATGGAACTAAAACACGTTTACTAAATTTGTCCTTGTTGGGCATGATTGTTGAAGTTGTATTTATATTTGGATCGTCTTTGTGGATGAGATCTTCTCAATTCTTCGACGACTTATATCGGTATATGATATACTAAATTGATAACGGACAATAATGTCCTTACAAATCTCCCCCCATGTCTATGCTGGTACAAAATAAAAATATTCGAATTATCAAACAATAACCTACACAAATCTACCCTCCCAAAAACTCAAATATGGAAAGATAAACTGAACACATTTTCAAACTTGGCTTCAACAATCAACTTTTCAAATGTCCAAGCTTTTCTCATCAGGGTGTGCAATCCAAACATCTTCAATTGTACCTACACCAATGAGAGAGAAAAAACCACGTGACGTATCGAGTTTGAAATGATATAAACATAAAGCATGTAAGCATAATCAAATCTCCCCCATGAAATCATAATTCACTCTCCCCCTTTTTATTTATTCAAAATAGACAAGGAAAAGAATAAACTAAATTAATCAAATCGGGGACTGTAAACAAGCAAACGAACTATTTTTCAATTTTTCAATTTTTTATACAAAAAGCAAAACTATGTTGTTACAAAAAATCACACACCGTGAATTTATACTCGGACAACCAAATTATGGAAATGGAATGAATGGGTGTGAACAAATTCGATAGGAAAATTAACTCAATCATATCATATGTGCAAGATGCATAAGTGTACTTCTAACGAATGAAGATCAAAAATAGTCCTTAGGTGTAGAATTTGTTGAATTTAGATGACATCGCCTTAATCATGTCAACAAATCAAAGTATAAATGATTTCCACCCCAATAATGTCCAAAACTATGTAATGCTTTTTTTATGACTTTTAAGGATGTGCAAACCGTATTGAATTTTTCAACCAAACTCCCTCATATGTAATTTCTTTCTAAGGTGATCAAAATTCTCAATCATTGGAGAATTGGTGAATAAACCAAATGGCCCATTTTTGGCATATATGTCTTTTTATTGCCTTTTAATTTTTTCGGACTGTTTTAAATCTCATTGGACCCCGTATAATTTTGAATTCCTCACTTTTTTAGGTCCATTTAAATGGTGGCTTAATCGCAAAGGACAAATTAGTACCTTTCGTAGTCGTTCACCGTTTTTCAAAATAAAACACACAAATCTCACAAACGGTTTATAACATGCACTACTTTTAATCATGTTTTATCGCATTTGGTTCGTTATATAGACAGAATTGAAGCGAAAACACTCAACCAGCATGTGATAGACAAGCACAAACATCAAACAAATCTGTGCATGTGAGAAATAAAGGACAAATAGTGTCAATCATGTAGGTAGTAACACTATCATCTTAAAGACTCCAAACTTTGTAAAGCACATGAATAACACAATATATTGTCTCAAAACACTATGAAACAGTCATATGGATATGACATGAAGTTGTGACTTGGTCATCCTAAGTGTGCATCCATATAAGGTTAAAACAAACTACAAATCTCTTTTCAAATTTTTCAAAATTTTTCTAAAAAGAGAAAATCTATTTGTATTTTTCAAACACTGTTCAGAAACAACCCAGCAGGACCATTAACATGTAGCAGGAAGAAACAGGGACTGCAAACATAATATTATTCCATGGGTCATTAGAATGAGATCCCATGTTGTTCGAACAATAGGCTATCTTGTTAGAATGAGAAAGTTAAATTTTCCCAGATTACACAGAAAGACATGCAGTTTTGTCCAATGAGAAAATTCATAAAAACAGTTTCTATAATGGGCAAACAGTTCCAAAATAGTGCTGAAATAGTACCAAAAATAAGAAAAGAAAATAAAATACAAATGGTACATGCTAGCAATAGGAAAAAGTGTCATCATGTAAATCACCCTATGCTAGCAAACATGTCTAGACATCAACCGAGAAGTGCGATGGAGTCCTCGAAAGATGGTGACATCTTTTGAAACAAATCCGTTAAATAATGTGAATTCTTGACCAAAAACTTTACTTGCTCTCGAATATGTGAAAACTCTATATAATTGTGTTCAAGCAAAGTGTCATAAGTGGGGGCATGCATGTGAACATGTGTAGTGGCATAACTTGGCACGAAACCCAACTTAAAACAAAATTCCCTAAGGAGTCCTCATTTTTTCAATGGGAGCAGACATAAACCGGCCTAGTACTTAATTTTTCGAAAATTCTAGGATGTGTTCTCCTAACCGGAACAGGATGCCTAGGTGGGTTGGGATAAGAAACACGTGAATCAATCACCAAAGTGGGAACCGTCTCGGGTGCAACAAAAGACATGGACGCACTGTCATAACCGTTTCCTAAACTCTCATCACCACCCAAAATGGGATTAAGAACCATCTTTTCAACCTTCTTAGATACTTTCTCTAAAGGGACTTTAACCTTCTGGGAACGTTCGAGATCACTCTCGAGTTAGGATACACATGTCGTCAGACTAGACACCGTGTTGGTCAAGTCACACTTTTCCCTTTTTAACACTTCCTTATCTCTCTCCAAATCTAAAACTCGACGATCCAAATCTATATTGTACCTTTTTGTCTTCAAGGTCTCGGTGTACAAATCCCTAAATGCTTTTTGGATCTCACTTTTATCTCCACTCTCAAACGCGTTCTCATTTCCACTAGAAACACTTGACTCGTCGTTGTCGCTCTCGTGGACACTATCATCGTGGGACAAAGTGGATGCACTCACACGACTCAAAAAAGCTACACACATCCCATGAGCTAAACCTTTTTCGAACTCGCCTTTCTCATCATCTCCCTTACTATCACTAAGAGTGGCAGGCATGGCTACTTTCTTCCAATTTCTCTTAAGTCTAGTAGCACACTCAAAAGCCCTATGCCCTTTCCCTTGGCATTCAAACAAATCATCTCATCTAAATTTTCACCACTCTCTTCCTTTTTTTTCTCTCTCGTTCTCTTTTTCATTGCCCTCTATGGCCTTTTTTTTCTTTTCATTTTTCTCAAATGACTTTTTAGTGAAAGAATTATTTTTGTTCATTTTGAGAAACTTTTTAAAAAAATTCGCAAATAAGATCGTCAATGCAAAACTTTTCCTCAAAATCAGACGCATACACTCTCTCTTTTTTTTTCTTCCTAACTTGAGTCTTTAAAGCAACGCCTCTATCCTTAGCCTTAATAGTTTGGGAAAACATGTCAATCTCATAAGTTTGTAGGTCTCCTACAAGTTCTTCTAACTTAAGTGAATTTAACTTTCCCAACAAATTCAAAACAAAATCTTTTTGGAAGAGATCTCAAAATCTTTTTAACGACACACGTGTTATCAATAGGCTCACCTAAATTAAAACTCGTGTTAATAATGTCCGACAAACGTGCATAAAACTCATCAAGACATTTAGACTCAGACATGGTAATGGTCTCAAATTGGGTGGCCTGATTTTGTAATTTTGATTCTTTACCGCGTTCGTAACCTCATGTGTCAATTAGAGGACATCTCATGCCTCTTTAGACATGGTGCACGTCATAATTCAGCAGAACTCGTCAGGGGTGACGGCTCCCAAAATAACACTCAAACCATGGGAATTAAAATTAGACATTTTCATATCATCTTTGGTCCAATCTGACACAGGTTTTAAAGAGATGATGTTATTAGCAGTGACAGTGGGAGGAGTCCACCCTCTTTCACAAAGCAGCCAGACTCGTTCGTCAATGGCTTTTAACTGCGATTTCATACGAGCTTTTCAATAGGCATAATTGGACCCATCAAAAATAGTCATTCTATTTTATAAGTTCTCATTTTGAAACATTATGACAAACTTTCAAAAATTAGATTTTTTCAAACAAAAATCAATATCACACAAGTTTGCGAAAAATAGGAATGCGCGATAAATTAACGTAACCTGCTATGATACCGATTTGAAAATGTGTGCCGTGTTCGATACTGATTCAAATAGATTCACAATTTCCAATACAGACTTATTTAATTGGATGTCTAAATTTACACAAAAAAATACCAATTAAATCATCCCCTAAACATGCATCTACGTGTCAATTCAAAACTCAAATTTAATCAAGTGATGAACAATCTGACAAAGACAGAATTCAGGAAAAAATCCTCGCAAGGTAAAAACCTTTTATTTCCACTATAATTTATAAAGTAACGGTTTACAATCGGATTATAGCGAAAATACAATTTGACTTATGAAATAACTGCAAGTGTCGGTTCATAATCGTTAACCCAGGAACACCGCAACACTCCCTATGACACGCAGTTGATCAGCCCAGTACCCCCCAAAAGTGGCACATATGGTAAGCCCAGTACCTTTCCAAGGCACCTAGATTCAGTAGCAAAACTCCCAGCAAAACTATGCTTTGGGTTCCACAAACAACTCACATAAAAAGTGTGGGATTTATGAATTGTAAAAATAGATTTTTGAACCCTCAAAAGGATGGAGAATAAACCAAAAAATACGAAAAATGTATTTTGTTAAAACCAATGTTTTATCCACTCGAAATACCGTAGCCTGACACCCTTTATATAATGAAAATCAAGGCGGTGGCATGTCAAGGAAAAACATCTCATTCAAATGAGAAGCGACGTCGTTCGAGTGAGATCTGATCTCGTTTGACTGAGAAACGATGTCATTCGAACGACATCATACACGTGTGACTTTCCGTACAGTATTTTATGAAACTTGGAAACCTCAACACAAAGACTGTATATGAGATCAAAAAAGTTTATCCAAAGCTTTTATGAATAAAATCATTTAAAATCTTTTCAAAAATTATTTTTCATAAATAGAAAAATATTTTACCTTTCACAAAAATATCCCAACACTTTTTATGCAAAATGTAAATGGAATTAAAACACATTTACCAAATTTGTCCTTGTTGGGCATGATTATTGAAGTTGAAGTTGTCTTGAAATTAGGATTGTCTTTGTAGATGAGATATTCTCAATTCTTCGACAACTTGTATTAGTATACGACATAAAAAATTGATACCGGATAATAATATCCTTATGAAGGAAGTCCACCAGGAGTCTCTCACCAGCCTGAAGAAGCTGCTCATTTCACCACATACCATGAATCCTCCCAAGGCAGGAATACTGCTGCAGTTATACCTCACATCCACCATGAGGTCTGTTAGAGCTCTGTTAGCATAGGAGATTGACGTGCAGGAACAACCAACCTATTACCTTAGTAGAATCAAACACGGGACAAAGGTTATAATAGATTGGAAAGGCATTGTTTAGCCTTAGTCTTTGTAGCATAAAAAATTAGACATTATATATTGTCTTTTACAACTCATATTGTAATGAGATGTGATCCTATTAAGTTTTTGTTAGCAAGAGCTATATTGATTGGTAGGGCAACTAGGTGGTTCCTAATCCTCTCAGAATATGACTTGAAATGCGTGGTCCCTTGCGTAATCAAAATCCAATCATATGCATACCTCTTGGAAATCTTTTCTTTAAGGATATTTGAGCCTCCACGAGAGAGCATTCCAGGAGATGATTTACATAACAATCACTTAAACGCAAGTGAAGAAGAATGGACGATGCAGTTCGATGGATCTTCAGCGGAGAAGAAAGGAGGAGAAGAGGTTAGATTATCCTTGTTCCAATAATGAAGAGGAATATGAGGCGTTGGTGCTCGGGTTATTGGAGGCCCTTCGAAGGGGAATTCTACATCAAGGGTGATTCGAACTTAGTGATTCAGCAAGTAAGTGGAGAATATACATTGAAACACCTCAGTCTGGCACCTTACAGAACAATCATTCAGAGGATTCTCAACCAGTTCCATTGGACCAAGATCAAGAGGCATACCCAAACAATGAACCTCCATCCAGACGCCTATGCCACTATCGCTCGGAAGATGAACATGATAAGTGATATGGCCACAGTCGTGATTCAATGAAGAATAACTCCCTCGGTGATACAGTCAATTCTGCCAATAGAGGATAACTCTGGTAGGAGGGGAGAGATCATAAAGCAATTAGAGTCTGGGGAAGGAGCAATAAAGCTGAGAGGGTTAGCCCAATACTCTACAAATCAGGGAAACCTTTACTTCAGAAATGCAGGAAGATGGCTATCAAGATGCATCAGTCCAAAAGAAGTAGAGTGGAGATTAAAGAAAACCCATGAAGAGAACTAAGAAATAACTAAGATCCCTCTTGACAAGAGTGTAAGGATGCAAATTTCCAATTGCGTCATTTATAGTTTTGGCTCAATTCCGAACAAAAACGTTTGAGTCGTACGAAAGAGTATATTGATCATCTTTCAAGCCTATGATGTGTTTGTTGAAGATGTAACGGCCAAGTGTATAAAGCTTCATCAAAATGCCGAGTTTAAGTGCCTCGTTTCTACGTCATCAATAGTGGTTCCATGCTCCCAATGTATGAATGCATTACATATATATATAGGAGCTTGGAACGGTTTATATTGGGTGTTAGGTTTTTCAAACTGTGTTTTTTTTTCAGAATGTTTTCTATTAAAACTTATATATAAAGTATATAAAGGTTTCTGGGCTTAAAAAGAATTTTTGAACATTCTTTGAGTTCGTTCGAAGTGTCATTCGAACGAGATTGTCGTTCGAACCACAAGTCGTTTGAACGAGATTGCCAACGACTTCCCAATATGGCATACTGGAACTTCGTTCGAAATGTCGTTCGAACGAGATGGTCATTCTAACGAGATTTCCAACGAGCTTCTAACGAGTTCATACTGGAACTTCATTAAAAGACTCGTTCGAACGAGATGTCGTTCGAACGAGACGTCAGGCGGGAACAGTGTTTGGTAGTTTTTGACAGTTTTTACCCATGTTTCCCACTTGTTTCTCCGCTAACTTTTTCATAACTTATTATGTGCGGGAACAAATTTTTCCAACCTATTTTTTTCATATTCTTCTAACTTCTAGAGAGGGTTTTGAGAGCAAAAACATAAAGAGAAAAAGATCATGTTTTGAGTGTTATTTTTCAAGAGAAAATCATCTATCACTCTAGTTTACACCCATATTTGTTTCTTCTAAGTCCATATATACATATCAAATGCTTGGAACATTTTGGCACCGGTTTATCTCCACGCCAATAAGAAGAGAAGTTTGGGTTTCCTTCTATATCCCTCAAAGAAGAAGATATTTTCGGGATTTATCCACTTGGATAAAGGCTCCTAGTTCGGGTGACGGTGACCACATAAAGTCTTATCGGTGGATTCTGAGACCGCGGTGGAGCTCCGTGGTTATTCGCTAGGAAGAGGTATCTACATGAAGGAGCGTCGAGGCTTGATAGGGATCAATTCGTGCGATGTAAGTCTTTTGTCTTGTAATTATAAATTTTGTACTTAGTGGATTTGAGTCTAGGGCCGTCCGAGGTTGTTTCCCGTTGTGGGTTTTTCCTCGTACATCGCGGCGTAGTGGATTAATTGTTTATTTTATCTTTTGCAAAATCACCTAGAACGCATGCTTAAGTAAAAAGATAAAATTGGTTTAATTTAATCACTACATGTTTAATTTGGTGCTTAATTAATGTTGGATAATGTTTAGTTAATTAATTCAAGTCATTTAATTTAATTGTTAAAATTGGTTTGGCCTAACTTGATAACATTGCAAAATATGACTTAGGCGAATTTCTAGGACTTGGGTTAATTAATGGTGTTTAAGTGAAATTAAAATTAGTGTGTGTGTTTAAATCATATTTTCACTTGGTTTAATTTTAATTTATGAAGAAATTAAAATTTGGTAATTCGTTTTATTGAACCATCACCTTTACGCTTCCGCATATCTATTTCAACAAGGAAACTGATTTTAAGTATAAGGATTTTAAATTCGGGGGCCCTTGGGGCGTTTTCAAATTGGTATCAGAGCCAAAAACGATAAATTACTTCGTTAAGATCCTATAAATATTTTGGCTAAAATGGAATTTTCCCCATTTTCAAAATTTCCTATTTTCAATGGTTCTAACTACGCAAATTGGATAGCGCGATCGATGAGAGGGTTTGGATGTCTGTTGTTAACGGGTGGTCTCCACCAACTCATTTAGTAGAAAATGAGCGTGTTCCCAAACCGACTGATAGATGGAGTAAGGGTGAATTTAAACTTTAAAATTTTAATTCTTGTGGTTTAAATGCCTTGTTTAGCGCAGTCACACCAGATGAATTCCGACGTATTATGACGTGTGAGACTGCTAAAGAAGCGTGGGATATTTTGCAACTCACTCATGAGGGTAGAAGTGTCGTTAAAGCTTCGAAACTCCAAAACCTCACTTCTCAATTTGAAACCATCAAAATGAACGATAAAGAAACTTTTGATGAATTTTATGCTAGACTTTCCAATATTGTTAATTCATCTTTTAACTTAGGAGAGAAAATACCCGACAACCGAGAAGTAAAGAAAATTTTAAGGTCCCTACCCGATAGATTTATTCCAAAAGTGACCGTTTTAAATTCTTTACCGACTTTAGACTCTATGAAATTAGAAGAGCTCGTAGGTGATTTACAAACCTATGAACTAGACATGTTTCCCTCTAAAACTGAAAAGAAAACAGAAAAGGGCGTTACTTTAAAAGCCCGAAAAGAGGTCAAACAAGTAGTAGAGAGCGAGAGTGATAGTGACTCGGAAGACATGGCCTTGTTTGCTCGAAAATTTAAAAAAATTCTTAAATTTAACAAAGATAAATTTAAAAATGATTTTAAGAAATTTGAAACTTCTAAGCATGACAAAATTGAGAAGATCCCTAAACCTATGAATGAACAACTAAGTAGGGACGAGTCTAATAGGTGTTTTGGTTGTGAGGGTTATGGACATAGGGCTTCTGAGTGCCCCACTAAACTACGGAAAGAGGCTAAATGACCCATTTCATATAATGCGACCCTTAGTGATAGTGATAAGGAAGAGGGACCCGATTCCGCCACTAAGCCTAATTTTGTGGCTTTTATGGCTAGTCATGTGAGTGATAGTGAGAACTCGTCGATTGATGAAACGTTACACATGACACTTCCAAGGTCATAGTTTATGATTCTCTTGTTTTTAATGATAGTGAGAGTGGAGAATAAAGAGAGAGTGAAAATGAAGAAGAGGTTAATGTGAGCGAACTTCAAAATGCTTTTCAAGAATTATATAAAGAATCAATTAAGTTAAAAAGAGCTAATTTGAAGTTAGAATCTAGTTTAAAAGAGCGTGTCAAGGTCATTGATGATAGTTTGTTGGTTGAAGATCTTAGGACATGTGAGAGGACTCTTCGAGAGAAGCTTGAATATGTAGAAGGCGAGAGAGATAGCCTTAGGGGTTTAATGGAATCCTTAAAAAAGGAGCTTCTTTCTTTTGAAGAGAGAAATATTTTAATAGACTCAAACATTTTAGAATTGCAAAATAAATTAAAAGACTCTAGTAATGTCAAATTTGATTTGGAGTGTCGTTCAGAAAAATTAGATAAAATCTTAGGAACAGTCCAAATTAAAAATGACATGTGTGGTTTAGGCTTCAATACTTGTAATGAATCTACTCATGAAGTCAAAACCAATGTTTTAGGAGAATCCACTAGGAAAGCATTTCGCGATCATCCCTTAGGTACCAAATTTTGACGTAATTTTACTTGTACTCATTGTGGTCAAAAAGGTCATCTTAGGAAATTTTGTTTTGATCTTAAACGAATTCCTAGAAAATCCAAACGTAAAGTAACCAAGGTAGTTAAAGTTCCTACACCCCAAGATTGTCATTAATTTGGGTTAGGAAATCCGACTTGGTTGCCTTGCAAAATAGGGTTTTTGATTCTCATTTACTTTCACATGCTTCCTCCCTTGCTAAATCTAAAGGATGAATGTGTTAGTGCTTGCATACTTTAGCTTTTGTACTTCATGCTATATTCACATGCTAAATGTATGCTTATTTAATCATTTTCTAGTCATTACTTTATATCATATCACATGCTAGAAAAATTATTTTTGTTTATCTTTTGTATTTTATTTCTTTCATTTTTGTATGCATTAAATGAAAAATACAAAAAGATGTGTGTTTATCATTTGGGTTTTATCTCTTGATAATTTTAACTTAATGACAAGTTCAAATGATTTTTGTTTGTCTTTTGAGTATACATATTTTTTTTGGTTAAAAATTTCAAAACCTCAAAAAGATTTTTTTTGTGTGTGTATTTTAGTTTGACACACTTTGTGTGGCATATACTTGTGTTTGAATCCCATTTTTTTCGCTCCCATGTGTCTAGAACTTTTGGTTTAGATTGTCAATCCTTAAATTGTTCTTTACCATATTTTTTATGGAGTAGTTGGATTTTGTGTTGATTAAATGGATTCTATTTTTATATGCCTCTATTCACACATGCACGAGCTTTTTTGAAATTTAACTTCATATGTATATTTGAGCTTTGTGAGGTGTTCTTTTTCCAATCTTGTCATCTACATATATGTTACTTAGGAGGACTAGTGCATGTCAAAATCCGTTGCACGTGAGATTTGTGTGAAAAATGAAAACATGATAAATATAAATGTGCATGGGGAAGGGCTCCGAAAGGACTTAGTGATCCTTTGCGATTATAAGCCACCGTTTTGAATGGACCTAAAAGAAATACGTGGTCTAAAGGCTTAGAAATAGAAAATATGGCATTAAAAAGAAAAATAATTTGCCAAGGCCTATGTTTGATTGATATATTCATTCAAAATTAATATATGCTTATTGAGGGAGATTGGATTGTATATCAACGGTTTGCACAATGTCCGTTTATCCTAGTTGCGTATTTCATGTCATGACTCTATTGGTTTGTAGAATCATCAATATGCTAGGCTTGTATGCATTGTGTATGTTTGTTCATTGAGTTCAATCTATATTGTCACATGAGGTTATATTCAAATGTGATGAAGTTTGCAATCAAATGAGAACTCCATGAACATGTTTTTAAGGGATTGGGTCTAAATTTAATCGTTCACACCCCAACACTTCCGTTTCCATATGACACATTTTTGCCATACGAGTGTGAAAAACATATTGTGTTTTGTGTTATTTTGGTGTTTATATCTATATGTGTGTAGTTATGCTTAGTTTGAATATATTGTGTATACATATATATTATATTGTATTTGTTTTGGGTCTTTGCCTTGCTTTTCTAGTCCATCTATGCTTTAATTCACAATTGATATCCATCTTGCTGCATTCTTTGTTAATATCACATGCTTAATACTTTATATATCATATTGGAATCATTTTATTGCATCCTAGTTGGTATACGATGTAAATTGTTGGATTAGTTGAATTTTAGTTGCCTATGTGCTTTAATGTTCTCATCACTTTATGCATTAATACATGTTTAGCTTGTTATCCCATTTTATTTATCCCTTGTTTAGTTTAAGGGGTGTATATGCTTTAATAGGGGGACATAAGTTAAGTTTTGATTCTTTAGCCTTTGTCTATTCCTGAACAAAAAAAGGGGGAGAATGATAGGAGGAGAAATGGTATCTAAACCTGTATCTTAGTTTAGGGAGATTTATCTTAGTTTGAGACGTATTTCTAAGTAGGTCATTTGTTTGATAAAAGGGGAGAAGTCATTTAGGGGGAGTATTTATTTTTGCATTTAATATATTGATATTCCATATGCGTTTGATAGTTTACTTAAGTGTGCAGAAATTATTCTAAATGGCAACGTTCATCATCGGGCAAAGATATTGATCCTTGGGTTGTTTGAGTCAAGCATTGTATTTTTATTTTGGGTGGGACTTTTTATTAGTCTAGTAGAGCTTGACGGCCCTTTAGGATTTTTGTTGGTTTTTGTCCTGGAATAGCCAAAGGGGGAGATTTGTAAGGACGCAAATTTCCAATTGAGTTCTTTATAGTTTTGGATCAATTACGGACAAAAACGTTTGAGTCGTAGGATAGAGTATATTGATCATCTTTCAAGCCTATGATGTGTTTGTTGAAGACGTAGCGGCCAAGTGTATAAACCTTCATCAAAATGCTGAGTTTAAGTGCCTCGTTTCTACGTCATCAATAGTGGTTCCATGCTCCCAAGGTATGAATGCATTACATATATATATAGGAGTTTGGAACAGTTTATATTGGGTGTTAGGTTTTTCAAACTGTGTTTTGTTTTCAGAATATTTTCTATTAAAACTTATATATAAAGTATATAAAGGTTTCTGGGCTTAAAAAGAATTTTTGAACATTCTGTGAGTTCGTTCGAAGTGTCGTTCGAACGAGATTGTCGTTCGAACCCCAAGTCGTTCGAACGAGATTGCCAACGACTTCCCAATATGGCATACTGGAACTTCGTTCGAAATGTCGTTCGAACGAGATGGTCGTTCTAACGAGATTTCCAATGAGCTTCTAACGAGTTCATACTGGAACTTCATTAGAAGACTCGTTCGAACGAAATGTCGTTCGAACGAGACGTCAGGCGGAAACAGTGTTTGGTAGTTTTTGACAGTTTTTACACATGTTTCCCACTTGTTTCTCCACTAACTTTTTCATAACTTATTATGTGGGGGAACGACTTTTTCCAACCTATCTTTTTCATATTCTTCGAACTTCTAGAGAGGGTTTTGAGAGCAAAAACATAAAGAGAAAAAGATCATGTTTTGAGTGTTATTTTTCAAGAGAAAATCTTCTATCATATTAGTTTACACACATATTTGTTTCTTCCAAGTTCATATATACATATCAATTGCTTGGAGCATTTTGGCACTGATTTAACTCTACACCAATAAGAAGAGAAGTTTGGGTTTCCTTCTATATCCCTCAAAGAAGAAGACGTTTTCGTGATTTATCAACTTGGAGAAAGGCTCCTAGTTTAGGTGACGGTGACCAAATAAAGTCCGATTGGTGGATTCCGAGACCGCGGTGGAGCTCCGTGGTTATTCGCTAGGAAGAGGTATCTATAAGAAGGAGCGTCGAGGCTTGAGAGGGATTGAGTCACGTGGTGTAAGTCTTTTGTCGTGTAATTATAAATTCCGTACATAGTGGATTTGAGGCTAGGGTTATCCGAGGGTGTTTCCCGTTGTGGGTTTTTCCTCGTACATCGCGGCATAGTGGATTAATTGTTTATTTTATCTTTTGCAAAATCACCTAGAACGCATGATTAAGTAAAAAGATAAAATTGGTTTAATTTAATCACTACATGTTTAATTTGGTGCTTACTTAATGTTGGATAATGTTTAGTTAATTAATTCAAGTCATTTAATTTAATTGTTAAAATTGGTTTGGTCTAACTTGATAACATTGCAAAATATGACTTAGGCAAATTTCTAGGACTTGGGTTAATTAATGGTGTTTAAGTCAAATGGAAATTAGCGTGTGTGTTTAAATCATATTTTCACTTGGTTTAATTTTAATTTGTGAAGAAATTAGAATTTGGTAATTCGTTTTATTGAACCATCACCTTTACGCTTCCACATATCTATTTGAACAAGGAAATTAATTTTAAGTATAAGGATTTAAAATTCGGGGGCCCTTGGGGCATTTTCAAAGAGAATTTAAAGGGAGGGATACTTCTAGACTAGAATGAAGAAGGATGTAGTAGAGCTACAACGGAAGTGTGATAAGTGCCAACTGTTCTTCGAAGTAGCTAAATGCCATTTCGTTGAAGATCAACCTGATTTAAGGCATTCCTATATTGACTTCATTAAAGATGGAGTTATACTAATAGAGAAGATTGATGCGATGGGACTCAAAAGAAGGTCCCCAAGGTTCTACGTTCAAAAAAGGCATCTTTATCGAAGAGGGTACTTCAACAGGCCATTGTGTTGCATCATAAAGGAGGAAGCAGCCGAAGTCCTAAAACAAGCTCATGACCTAACTCACATGTGAGGAGAAAAGTTGTGTAACCAGCTGAAGACGTTGGGGAACTATTGGCTAATGATGGAAAGAGACTCTACTGAGTTTGTTCGAAAATGTAAAGCTTTCTAACTGCATGGAAATATGATATATGCTCCATCGGTGGATCTACACTCTCTGGAAATAACTTACCCTTTTCACACTCGGGCGTTCGACTTAGTAGGGGAAATACATCCTTCTTCGAGGGGGAAGATCTGAATACTAGTGGAAATGGAGTCCTTTACAAAGTGGACTGAAGCGATACCACTAAGAAGGGAAACCGTGGGGGTGGTGAGCAACTTCATCAGAGAATACATCATTTGCCATTTTGGAATTCCAAAGGTTCTCCTCTCTGATAAGGTATTTATAGATGCATCCTTGTGAGGACTTAGCAGGAGAAGAGGCCGATAGCTTATGCTTCACGAAAGCTAAAGCCTCACGATGTACATTACCCCACCCACGCTTTAGAGTTAGCATCCTCGGTTATTACTTTGCGAATGTGGAGGCATTATCTCCTAAGGGAAAAGTTCCAGCTATCCACATACCATAAGATCCTATTGTACTTATTCACCCAGCGGGAGTTGAACATGAGGTAGATGAGATGGTTAGAGTTTGTGAAAGATCACTAGTTAGATATTCAGTATCATCCTAGGAAAGCGAATGTTGTGGAGGATGCTTTGTCCCGCAAACCGATATTGGAGTTAGCAAAAGTGTGGAAGGCGAAGTGTAAATCACTTAGTGAGTATGATGAGTTAAATCGTGCTTTATGGCGGTTCTCACCATCACACTTGAGATCATTATTCGGGTCATGAACGCACAAGTATGAGACCATCTTTACCAGGATAGGGTTAAGAAGTTATTATATGAGCACTACTCGATATGGTCAAACGGAGAATTGAGATTCATGTGTAGACTAGTTGCCCTAGATGATAAGGAGATGAGGCGAGCTAATATTTCCGAGGCTCACAGTTCATGCTTTATAGTACATCCTACTGGGGACAAGATGTACCAGGATATGCGACGTCAATATTGGTGGATTGTCATAAAGAAGGACATAACAGTCTTTATATCTAAGTGTACCACATGCCAGTTAGTGAAGGTGGACTATCAGCTTCCTACAGGTCTACTATAGCTTCTCGAGATATCGATGTGTAAATGAGAGATTATTTCCATAGATTTTATAGGAGGGACTTAATGATAAGCTTCTCATTAAATTATTAAATGAGATTAGAGATGATTAATATTGACAAAAGTCCATGTGTTTATGCGACTGAGGTATTATTATGCGCGTTGGACATATCACGCGTATTTGGGTATTATTTACATATTAACTAGAAAATATTCTAGTATTGAGAGTTTTGACATATGTTATGGGACACATGCCACTTAAAATAGGACATGTGTCACCACGGGTTAATTGACATGTGGCGACCCACTAGGGTTGGTTTTGCTATAAATAAGCCCTACCCCCATACATTTGAGAGAGATCTTCTTGGAAGAGGAGGGTGATTTTCTTATCTTATGAGGTTTTAGAGAGAGTTTTGAGATGAGTTCTTTGAGAAGAGTGGCAACACCTCCCATCTCTCCAAAAAACCACCACAATGAGTTTTCCGGCGAATAGTACGAACCCACGAACTACGTTGACTTTGATTCCGAGCATAACGGATACGTAGGCGCAACCGAAGTTGCTCAAGTCAAACACGTGCTAAAATCGAGTATTTCCCCAAAATTAGACTACCCTCTTACATTTGGCGACTCCGCTGGGGAGGTATTCGTGATTTCTATCATGTAATGCCTCGTTCACTCTCGAAAAAAGTGGATGGAGACGGAGAAAAGAGGTCGACAACACAACTTCTGCTCAAACATTTAAAAAAAATATGCAGCTTTATCTTAGATAAGTATTATATTTTCGTACTTATAATATCTCATGCCTTGCATCAAAATTCCATGATATTTTATATATGAGCATCGGTTATGATATCTGTCATAAAATAAATGGATGCCCTTCATAATGAAAAATTATTTGACATATATCTCTTTACCTGAGATTTTATATTTGGTGTTTTACAAAAAAAAACATGATCAAATATAGTTTTAAATGTGTTTGTGTTGAATAAATACCTACTGATGGAGGTAGTACCGCGGTGTTAATGGCTATGACTGAAGTAGTAGCAGCGTGTTAATGGCTACCAAAGAAAAATGCTAGTGCCTCAAATTAAGGATTGGGTACAAATGTATTATGTCCACATTAATTGATTGGACTGCTGCATGATAGAACTTTTATTAAAATATTAGCAGAATAATATATTCATCAAATAAATATCTTGATATCTGACAAAATACAACAAACAGTGTCAAAGTCAGGCTATTGCGTGCACATTTAATGGTCAAAACCTAGTTGGTTGTGAGTAGCTATCATCGATTGGTCAGAAAATAAGACAACCCTTTATAACTTTAGTACAACAGCCGAAAGCTTAGGCTACTGATATTCCATTATGTGTGTGTTCAGCAACAGTACACCTTGAGATGAGATAGTATAAATCTTTTTTTTCTGACGCTTTATACATTTTGAAAGAAAAAATATATACATATATATAACTCAAGGAACACACTTGATTAACTTTTTTTTTGAGAAACCAAATTCCTTTGGTCCGAGTTTGGTCTGAGGATCCTCTACCCGATGAAACTCGGACTGAAAAGAAAACCAGTGCTGCTACCCCGTTTCACCATATGAGTTACCCACCTCAGATTTACACAATGCGATTCAACTGGGACAATCTTCCGATGGACCACAGTTCGGCTAGAATTCATAAAGTCGACCAAACCCATTAAATTGTTCCATCAGCAAAACAGAATTTCAAAGCCCAAAATTATTCTTATCAGGGCAACTACGAATTCCATGATCCCATACGGCCATAGATGGTAGGCCGGTATCTATGTTAACATTTGAACACTAAAAGATCTGCGAACAAGAGACGTCTTTAACAGTAATGGGGCGGCCAATCTCAGATTAAGAACCATGTCACCGCATATTGAAATTGGTAAGTGATTTAGCTGGAAGATTAAAGGTAGATATAAATCGAACACTGTGGGATCTTGAAATACGAAGAATCATTGTGGGAGCTTAGAATCCGATGGACCTCGATTAGAAATGGGTGGAGCTTGCTCCGAGGAACCTCTTCCCGATGAAGCTTCGACTGGAAAGAAAACCAGTGTTGTCAAACCGAAACACCTGTTCGAGGGAACTCAAAGATGGATCACCGTATGAGTGACCTTCTTTGTGGGTAGGGTAGATCCGACATATAAGCTTGAGGTCCATCGTTTTATTATTTTGCGATGAATGAATCTTTGTTTTTCGGATTTGAGGTCCATCTGAAATTCCAAATATGACTCAGCCATAAGTATGGTCAATGGCACCAATTAAGGTCCCTCGAATCTTACAAAAAAAGAGAGGATATGTTGAATATTGTCCAAACTATGATTTAACGGTAAGAGATGAAAATATGATTTAATGGTTACAACTTATGGTTCCTCGGGCATGGCACATATTGGGACTATAATTGATAACATGAGCGTGGTACCATTGGAAAAATGAGTTTATATTTTTTTTATGACAAATAAAATATAGAGATAATAGTGCAGTTCTCATAGAAAATTTAATAGTTCGAAAATATTCATGAGTTACGTTGGGTGCATAAGTTACGTTGATGAAATTGAAAATCTTTATTTCGAATGAGATGGATGAAATATAATGAAGCTTCGATTGAGTATTTTTTACATTCAAAAATATTCATAATTATTTGTACATCGTATTCATATACATTATGATTCATTTATGAAATATTTGAATATGTTTCGAGACTGAAGATTTATCTTGAGATTATATACACCTTTAGATTTATTATGAGATTCACCCCTAAACAACATTAAATTGTGCATGATCACCTACATGGTGTTTATGATTCATTGTACAAATATCCCCGGACTTTATTTATTTATTTTATTTTATTTTATTACATCAAATAAAATAAAATAAAGGGGGCATGATGAGAATTGTACTTGGATATTTACTAGCTTTACTAACATTTGCAATATTGTATAATTGGGTCAGAAAGATATTATTTTGCAGAACTTCTGAACGAGCAGATATTGAGCGATACAAATAGCAAGTCATTGTTGAAAGATATGGTAGTTTGAGTTACACCCCATGAAATGTAATAATTAGATTGCTTTCATTTTTCTCGGGTGGGAATTGTAAATGATATATGTAATTTATTTTATTTTATCTTGAGATAAAAATAAAATAAAGGGGGCAAATGGATATTATGATGTAACATAGCTTGTAGTGTAAAGCTTCTTTGACATCCTCCGCGACAAGGTTAGATTGATGAACCTTCAGAGTATAGTAACATCCAAGCAGGTCATTACAAAAGCTTCTTCAGTTTCTTTCGCAAAGAGTTCAAACGGGTTAATTAGTTGTCACTCAGAAATCGACAAAGTCATAGTCATCCTTAATATATGACATCATATTATAAGAACTTTGCAAGCATTGAGATAAGTCTTCTTTAAAAGTGTCTCAAAATTGTTGGTAGCTGAACCACGATCGTTATGACTTAACTCGTCCGAAGAAGTTGGTCATGGAAGCAAACAGACGAAGGACCACGCTCAGTTTGTCAGGTACAGGATCCTGTCCTGAAAAGAGATACAGAAGAATGAGTTTACAAAAAATATTAACAAGTGTTCTCATTGTTAAGTCACCGTTATAGGTGGAGTTGATGAAAAATCTTAACAAGAGTTTTCGTTGTTAAGTCACCGTTATAGGTGGAGTTTATGAAAAATCTTAACAAGCATTTTCGTTGTTAAGTCACCGTTATAGGTGGAGTTTATGGAAAATCTTAACAAGCGTTTTCGTTGTTAAGTCACCATTATAGGTGGAGTTTACGAAAAATCTTAACAAGCATTTTCGTTGTTAAGTCACCGTCATGGGTGTGCCGTTATTGGTGAAGTTTTACAAAAATCTTGACAAGCATTTTCGTTGTTAAGTCACCATTATAGGTGGAGCTTACGAAAAATCTTAACAAGTGTTTTCATTGTTAAGTCACCGTTATAGGTGGAGTTTGCGAAAAATCTTAACAAGTGTTTTCGTTGTTAAGTCACCGTCATGGGTGTGCCGTTATTGGTGAACTTTTACAAAAATCTTGATAAGCATTTTCGTTGGTAAGTCACCCTTATAGGTGGAGTTGGTGAAAACTCTTAACAAGAGTTTTCGTTGTTAAGTCACCGTTATAGGTGGAGTTTACAAAAATCTTAATAAGTGTGTTTTCATTGTTAAGTCACCTCTAACGGTGGAGTTTGCGAAAAGCCTTAACAAGTGTGTTTTCATTGTTAAGTCGCCTCTAACGGTGGAGTTTGCGAAAAACCTTAACAAGTGTGTTTTCATTGTTAAGTCACCTCTAACGGTGGAGTTTGCAAAAAACATTAACAAGTATGTTTTCATTGTTAAGTCACCTCTAACGGTGGAGTTTGCGAAAAACCTTAACAAGTGTGTTTTCATTGTTAAGTCACCTTTAACGGTGGAGTTTGCGAAAAACCTTAACAAGTATGTTTTCATTGTTAAGTCACCTCTAACGGTGGAGTTTGCGAAGAACCTTAACAAGTGTGTTTTCATTGTTAAGTCACCTCTAACGGTGGAGTTTGCGAAAAACCTTAACAAGTGTGTTTTCATTGTTAAAAGTCACCTCTAACGGTGGAGTTTACGAAAAACCTTAACAAGTATGTTTTCATTGTTAAGTCACCTCCAACGGTGGAGTTTACGAGAAACCTTGACAAGTGTGTTCTCATCATTAAGTCACCTTATAGGTGTGAGTTTGTGAAAAACATTAAAAAGTGGTCATTTGAGAGAGTCAATAATACATGCATGCACAAGAAACCTCGTCGTGATTAAAACAAGTCAAACAACATGTGGATGCACTAAAAGATTAATCAAGGACGATGAAGTAGTTATTATGTAAACCGTAATAATACTTTCACCAAGCGTAGTCGAGAATGATAAAAGCGAATGATAAAGTAGTTATTATGTAAACCATAATAATACTTCCACTAAACTTGAGAACAACAAAGTAGTTATTATGTAAACCATAATAATACTTACACCAAGCTTGGTTGAGAATGATGAAAGAGAATGCTGAGGTAGTTATTATGTGTCCATGATAATACTCTTTACCAAAGCAGAGTTACAAAAAATCGCAATAAAAATGTGGATGCATGTTCATTTAAGTAGGAATGGGGGCAACACTTAGTGTATATCATTCGTATGAAAATAATGATAAACTAGGTCCTTCAGAATAACCTATGAGATCAAAGCCTTAAAATGGGATTTAAGATATGAGATATGAAATTGATGTATATCATATAACCGAGATATGAAATATGAGATTGCATTATATCATAAAATGTGATATATGAGGTAAAAGTACATCATCAAGATGAAATGAGATATGAGATTATTACCCACGATCCACAGGTTGATCGAACATATGAAAACTGACTAAAGTTATTTCGTACATACAGTCGAAATATTTCAGACATGTATCAATATATCAACTATATGTACGAGGGGGGAAATGTAGGAGGGGCTTAATGATAAGCCTCTCATTAAATTATTAAATGAGATTAGAGATGATTAATATTGACAAAAGTCCATGTGTTTATGCGACTGAGGTATTATTATGCGCGTTGGATATATCACGCGTATTTGTATATTATTTACATATTAACTAGAAAATATTCTAGTATTGAGAGTTTTGACATATTTTATGGGACACATGCCACTTAGAATAGGACATGTGTCACCACGGGTTAATTGACATGTGGCGACCCACTTGGGTTGGTTTTGCTATAAATAAGTCATACCCCCATACATTTGAGAGAGATCTTCTTAGAAGAGGAGGGTGATTTTCTTATGTTATGAGGTTTTAGAGAGAGTTTTGAGATGAGTTCTTTGAGAAGAGTGGCAACACCTCCCATCTCTCCAAAAAACCACCACAATGAGTTTTCCGGCGAATAGTACGAACCCACGAACTACGCTGACTTTGATTCCGAGCATAACGGATACGTAGGCGCAACCGAAGTTGCTCAAGTCAAACACGTGCTAAAATCGAGTATTTCCCTAAAATTAGACTACCCTCTTACAGATTTCATCACTGGGTTACCTACGTCACAAAGGGCACTATTTAATTTGGGTGATTTTTGATAGATTGATGAATGTGGCTCATTTTTTATCGATTCAGACAGACTACACATCAGAGTAGTAAGCTAGACTTTTCCTTGCTGAGATTGTGAAATTGCATGGGGTACCGATCAACATCATGTTGGATAATGACAAGACATTTGTGTCCCACTTTTAGAGGAGCTTCTAACAGGCCTTAGGGCCAGAACTGAGGTTAAGTACCTCGTACCACCCACAGATCGATGGACAGACAGAGAGGATAAACTTGATGCTAGGCGACATGCTACGGAGTGCATCTTAGATTTTAAGGGTAGTTTGGAGCAGTATTTGCCCTTGGTGGAGTTTGTGTGCAATAATAGCTATCATTTCACTATTGGGATGTCAGCATTTGAGGCGTTATATGGGAGACCTTTACATTCATCCTCATGTTGGTAGGAGGTGAGGGAGAACAAATTACTTGGGCTAGAGTTCATTCAAGACACCTCCGAGAAGGTGGAGATGATTTAGGCTAGGATTCGCATTGCCCAGGATAGGCAAAAGAGTTATGTGGATGTGGGTTAGAGAACCCTGTATTTTAGTGTCGGGGATGAGGTGTTGATTAAAGTGTCTCCCTTGAAGGGAGTGGTGAGATTTTGTAATAAAGGAAAGTTATGTCACTAGTATGTGGGGTCATTCCCTATCATTGAGAGGATTGGGCCCATAACATATCAGTTGAAACTATCATACCACTTGCAATAGATGCACACCGTCTTTCACATATTTGCATTGTGGAGGTTCCTTTGAGACGAGATTGATGATACGAGAAATAATCCACTAGTCATTCTTGTACCATCAAATCAAGTGTAAATTATAATAAACAGATAGAACTAGCAAAAAGAGAGAGAAGACAAGATATCGAGTGGTTCAGCCTAAAAAATAGGCCTACGTCCACTGTATTGCTCCAATATCATTATATGCGTCGCATTCTACAATATAATCAAGCCTATAGAGGCATACAAGTATGAGAATAAAGGAAAGTACATGGCCGTAGCGGTTCCGGAAGTGCCGGAGGTGTGACTACGATGGAGGTGAGTATCCCCCAAGTTGTATGTTGAGGTTGTGTAGAGAGAGTTTGACAAGGCTTCGCCATGTATTGTATAATCTTCCCAGTGAGAGGAATCAATCTTCAGGTGTGGACCTTTATTTATAGGAGCTATGTGAGATGTGTCACGAGCCCTAAGCACGTGACATATATCAAGTCTGGAGCAGTTGTGAATAAGGGGGATGCGGCCTGTAAGGTAGGCATACTGAGTGTCGCATCCTTCATAGTATAAGGTTGCATTTAGCGTAGCAGAAGGCTACATCCTGCATGAGGCTAAAGTTGTGGGTGCCGCACCCTATAGTATAAGGCTGCGGCTTGTATGTAAGGCCAAGTGGTATGTGCCGCACCTTGTACTGGAGCTGTGAACGAGAAGGTCGCACCCTATTAGTGAGGCTAGAACTGTAGGTATCGCACCCTGTGTAGTATAAGGCTGCATCCTGTATATGAGGCTGAAGCCGCGGGTGCTGCACCCTGCATAGCATAAGGCTGCATCTTGTATGAGGCTGAAGTCATGGGTGTTGCACCCTGTGTAATATAAGGTTGCAGCATGTGTGAATTACCAAAACTGTAGGGACACACCATATGCTGAGTAGGGCCACACCCTATAAGCTTATGTGCATGCCTGAGTAACGTCCGCGGCAGGGTGCTATATTTTCCATATCAGAGATAGCTTACCAGCATATCAATATTGATGAGACAGAGCTCTAGCCTAATGCTACCTACGAGGAAAGACTCGTAACCATTCTGGACCACAGGGAGCACCAACTATGATATAAGGTTGTTCCGTTGGTACGTGTATAGTGGGGATATTATAAGGAGGATGAGTCAACTTGGGAGAGGGAGGACGATATGTGAGCAAAATATCTGAAACTCTTCTAGCCAGGTAAGTTTCAAATTCCAAGGATGGAATTCCGTTATTAGGGGAAGAAGAATGTAATACCCCGTATTTTTAGAATAAACATAAAATTTGAAGGAAATAAATTGAATCGGTCAATTTAATTAATTATGTTGTAAAGAAATTAATTATTATTTCCCGTTATGTGAAGTTGACTTTGCATATTATATAATTTTGGTAGATAATAATTGCATATGTATTGAATAATTGGTATATGATGTGTGGCACAATTGAAAAATGTACTTGTTAAATAAAAAATAATTGAGACATGTTTTGGAAGGTTTTATGAATTCGGTTTAGGTATTTTAGACCTTTAAAAATGGTCCCGAGGTATATGTATATGAGCTAAGAGGTTATTAGACAAGTTGAGTTATGTATTTGGGTCCATTTGGGGGTCCAAAATTAAGGCCCAATGTCCAACTCGATAATTGAGTTTAGAATATATTAATTAGGGGATTAAGGAAATATACCATCATTAACTAAGAACCCTAGCAGACACTTTGGGAAAAGAGATGTGGCAAAAAGGCTAAGACGGGGGATAATTCAAGCAAGAGGATAAAGAACTTACCAATAAAACATCAAGAAATCAAACAAGAATTTTCTTGCTAACTTTATTTGTCCAAAATATTTCTTAGTTCATCAAAGTTTTATCCCCTATGTAGAATTTTGGAATATGTAAGGATTTATGGTGATATAATGATGAATTAAATTGTGTTTGTAGAGGATATGAATCTAGAAATAGGATAGAAAATCATGAAATTGGGATGGGTATTAATTGTGGGTTGGATGATAGGAAATTCATGCTTTAGAACCTTTTTGTAATTGATATGATTATTCACATGTAGAGGACTATTGGATATGTTATAGATATGAAACTTATGTTGATTATAACCCTTGCATCATGTTACAATCATAAAGGATTTATAGGTATAAATTTGATTTGGTATGAACTCCGCAATAGCATGAAATTATGAGAATTTATACTTGAATCTGACCATAAAATATGTAATAAATTATCCTAAGTGGGTGAACTAAGTCATGTGGACTTGTTTTAAGGTTTACACAAATGTTTGAGCCTTTGGGATTAAGTTTAAGAGCAAGATTTCAATTCCCGTACTTAGAAACTTGTAACAGGTCTAGATTGCTACCTATGAGGCGAACCGGTTCTGCCACTAGGGAAAGATCAGTGGGGACCGGGGTTTAATCTGAGGTATTTTTAGGATTCCATACGAATTGGTGGGACGATGTTTGGACAAGCGAATAATTTGTTAAAAATATTTTAGTGACACAAAAATTAAATGGAGAGCTTGTTTAACTAGATGGTTAAGCTTTTATAAAAATGGAGGAAATTAGTGAATAACTAGATGGTTCATTATTATATGGAATTCTCTTATGGGAAATCACACGGGGCAGTTAGGGGGTAATTATAAAGTAATTACCTATACATATTGTGTGATAATAATATGAAATTATTTATGTGTGTAAGAATACCTATGCTTGTCGGCACATGTGGTCTAGGCGTTGTGTAGGTCATAATTTAGGTATTGCGTAGCAGCGCCACTTATGAGAGATAGGTGTAGATGTTGAGATTCATGATCATCGCTAGATATGGATCCTTCAATGGTGTACTACGTAAGGACCGACCCAATTATGTGTGTTTTGTGACGTCTGACTTGGATAAGAGACTCTAGTAGACTTACCGATAGAGCACGAATGAAACACTATTGGTAAAGGCCTTTAGTATCGCATATATATAAGGACATATATACTTTAATATAATGAATATTTTAAATTTTCTAATCTAATAATGTAGACTAAAAATCACAGACCCAATACTGCATAGTATGTATGATGATTGATTACGTCACTTTATGGGTAGTATGATTGGGACGACTTGGGAAGTAGGAATTTGAATGTATATAATTTTATTCAAGCACGTTAATTATGCTAGATGCATTCTTATACTTTCATTAGCACATTTATCCACCATCTGTAATGGGACTTGGGTAGTTATACGTATAACATTGCTCTTAGATGAGGGGTAAGATATATTATGTATGTGAGTGACAATCGATGGGTGGCATTCACTTTTAATTACTTGTACTTTTGAACTTTAAATTTAGTAAGTTAATTCTTGCACAATCTAGGGCGCTAACCCAAAATTATAAATATTTTCTCCCCTCAGGTGCTACTAGATAGGGATAGCAGGACTGTGAACTGATTAGCTGTGCTGTCTCACATCACGCATCAGACTTCATATCATTGATTCTGGACTAGATTGCTTCTCTATTCTAGTTGATTACCGACTTCAGATCATTGACTCTGGAATACATTGCTTCTCTATTATAGTTGATTACCTTTGCGGTTATTGTATGGGTATAAGTCCGAAGTCTATTTTATTTCTTGCTGTTTTGAGGCACTTATGAGTATGTTGGGATTTATTCATACTACATGGATGTTGAAATTTATTATTGTCTTGAATATTAATTTAAATTCCATTTTAAACTCAATTGTGTTTTATAAATATATATTTTATATGGTTTGGTGTTGAGAATGATATAGATTGTATAGGAAACACCATTTTCAGCGTATTGCGTCCGACCAACATTTACATGAAAAAATGGGGGTTGTTATATTACAAATGTTACCTTTCGTAAAACAATGTTTAGAAGGGCAAAAGGGTCATTTTATATCATCAAACCTTCTACTAAACGTTTTGTACAACTGATTCTAATAGTTGTCATTAGAATTGACACTTAATCATGGCACCCAACCAAGAATAAAGAAAAACAAACGCACCCGAAACTACAAATAACCCTTAAAAAAGAGTGGTTGTAGGAGTCAATGATGTTAAATGGCCCCTTTTGACATTTCTTATGGTGAATTGTATTTTAAGTAATTTTATAAATAGTGCCAACGAAGTATAATCACCAAATGAAAATTGATGAAAATATAAAATTAACTTTGAAGTTTTTGGTAAATTTTAATTTAACACCCAATCCTTTTAGAAGTTATAATATTAACCTTAAACTTTAAAAACTTTTTCAATTAATCTAAGAATTATATTGTTGTTAGGAAATGTAAACCTGATTCAATTTTGTTATGTTTTTATTGTGAAGGTGACAATTTCCTAATAAATTATGTTTTAAGTTGATTGTCAAATTATTTAATTAAAAGTCTAAATGGTGTGCCTATATATATCAGAACAACCTTAAATCTATAAACAAACGCATATACACACACTACAACAAATATAGCTTTTAGCGACGAAATATATTCATCTACACCAAATATAGCTTTTAGTGACGAAATATACTCATCGATTCATTAGTCCCGATAGGGTGACCGCAGTACATTATTTGCAAAGAATATGATTTTGTCACTAGAAGTTTAAATTTAATGACGAAAATATTCGTCGCCAAAGATCATTTCGATTGTCGCGGAAAAAATTCTTAAAATAGTTAAAATCGTCCCTACTGAATAAAAACTTGTCACTACTGAATAAAAAATCATCGCTATAGAATAAAATTTTCGCTCGGTAAAATGACACATGATTATAATGGATATTTTGCCGGTTCATTTCGTCGCAAAAAGAATAATGAAAATTTAATATTGTCGTAAATAATCAATTTTAATATAATCTCATTATAGTTTTTCATTCATTTAACACCAATTTTTTAATGAAAGTTTGACAAATCAGTCCGATTTATATGAGACATTTTCTAAAATGGTTTATCATAATATTTTTTTTCTCAATAAATCCTATTTGTAGATATAGTGAATATTCACTACATGTTTATAGATAAGATCTATTGGAACAAAAAAAATTATGAGACCTCTTGAAACAAAAATAAATAAATATTAAGACATATTTAATTAGATACATAGTAAAGGGGACTAATTTATAAAAAAAAAATAAAAAATAAAAAACTCATTTTATATTTGAGATACTGTTCAAAGCATGCCAACAAATCCTCAAAAATGAAAGCACTGTCAACCAACGAAGTAATTAAAAGGAGTAACGTAAAACTACAACGATACGAAAATTTTATGATTCAGTAACAAAATCTTAAACGATACGGAAATTGACATTTCTTATTCATTGATCTGCGAAGAAAGGGCATTCACCACCCTCTCAGTTTTCAGGGCGTCCTTAAGCTTCAAAGTTTGAAAAAAAGAGCGACAATAACCAGAGCGACAATAACCACGTACATTATATAGCCTGACAAGTAAGCATACGCGGAGCGTAGCGCGTCCTTAAGCTTCAAAGTAACAAGCTTTAAAGTAACAAGCCTCTGTGACGATAAGGTTGGTTCTGGCGGTTGAGGATACGATGATGGTGGTGGCGGAGGTGTGGATGGTGGTGGTGGTGGCGGAGGTGGGGATGGTGGTGGCGGAGATGGTATATGTGTGCATGGGTTTTCACAAGCCTCACACATTGTGCATTGGATTTGGTTCTTTGAGGCCACTACTGACAGGTTGGTTGATATTAGTATCATCAGAAATATGAGAGAATAGAGTTTCATTTTCTGGGTCATCTCTGTTTTTGTTTTCTCTCCCAAGACAAAAGAAGGGTGTGTTGATAATACTGTGTTGTGGTGTCGCTTAAAACGAAACATATTTCTCTCTTTGCCCCTGCCGTTTCATTCCTCAATTACTGAAAACGAAACATTTTTCTCTCTTAGACCACCCAAATAGCGTTTCATTCCTCAATTACTGAAAACGAAACATTTTTCTCTCTTAGACCACCCAAATATTAAACGCCAGGAGTCCTCTCTCTCTCTCTCTCCATTTAAATATTAAACGTCAGGAGTCGATATTAATTGTACAATTTTCTTCTCTCTATACAGCCCAAATTCTGCCCAGTTGTCCTAGCTTTCGGCGTCTCTGTCTCTCTTCTTCTCCCATTTCTAATCACTATATATCTATCTCTATATAATATAAAATGTTATACAAATTATTTATTTACTGAAGAAAAAATTTATTCACGTGACAAATTTCATATTTACTTTTCTTTTTCTCTCTTTCTTTTTGATCAACCTTTCACATCCTTCTATTCTAAATCCTTTTATTCTAAAACGCTATTCAGGGTATTAATTAATTTTTATCACATCGTGTCATGTGTCATTCAATTCATCGATTTTTCTCATTCTCACCGTAATAGCATTTATTATTTGTCTTTTAATTTTTTCAACCATTGAGTTTTCAAGAAAGTTAGCATTTATTATTTGTCTTTCAATTTTTCCAACCATCGAGTTTTCAAGAAGATTTACAAGAAGGTTTTAGTTTCTCAAACATTGAGTTTTCTATAATAGCATTTCTATAATAGCATTTATTATTTGTCTTTCAGTTTTCTCTATATACTATAAAATGCTATACAAGGCATTTATTTGTTGAACAAAGAACTTATCAACGTGGCACACCTCATATTTACTTTTCTTTTTCTCTCTTTCTTCTGACCAACCTTTCACATCCTTCTATTCTAAAATACTATACATGGTCTTAATTAACTTTTACCACATCGTGCCATGTGTCATCCAATTCATTGATTCTTTCCCATTCTCACCGTAATAATACTTATTGTTTGTCTTTTAATTTTTTCAACCATTGAGTTTTCAAGAAGGTTAGCATTTATTATTTGTCTTTCAATTTTCCCAACCATTGAGTTTTCAAGAAGGCTTACTTTTTTTTTCTCTCTTCCTTCTCACCAACCTTTCACATCCTTCTATTCCAAAACACTATACAGGGTCTTAATTAAATTCTGCCCAGTTGTCCTAGCTTTCGGCGTCTCTGTCTCTTCTTCTTCTCCCATTTCTAATACTTAATACGATGATACAAGATAAAGAGGTGTCTCCTCTTCTACCTACGACCTTTCATGTCTCCAAAATGTAACGCATTTCTTCCCATTCTTTTACAGCATTTGTATTTTTTATGCCAATTACTCTCATCAATAGTCCAGTGTGATCCATTACTACTTACAGCCCCTTCAGTCTGTCATTTTGCCCTGCCCTTTCACTCTTCAATTGCTGAGAACCAAACATTTTTCTCTCTAGACCACCCAAACGACGGGTCCTCTCTCTCTTAATTTTTCTTAATTTTTTTTTTCTTTTCAGAATACAACTATTTTTGTAGATGTAACTTTAAAGAGAATGGGTTATTAAAGGAAAATTGATTACTAAGAATTATTGTTACTGTTTCTTTTCTATATTTTTATTATTAAAGGAAAATTGATTACTAAGAATTAATGCTATACACATAACATTGGGATATTATGCCCTCTAACCGAAAGTTATGCCTATATATAAAAATGAAAATTGCTCTAGGTATTCTTCGCAATATATGTTGTGTGTGAAAGTTGTTCTCAAAAATTGAGTTCATATTAAATTTTCAATGGTATGAACTAAAGAAGTGCTTGGTGAGTTTGTTTAATAAGGATTTGTAGTTTTTTATATATATTAAAAATCTTAGGTGAAAGTAGGATTGTGCTCATTAGTTTTAGAGATTTTTTTTTATATTTTTTCATGCAGCTAATTGGTGTGAATCAAATTTCATAAGCCAATACATGCGTGTCATTACGCCCAAGCAATGTTACAAGCGAGCAAGATTTTTGTATGGAATGTCTTGTCTACTCATGCATCCAAGTAGCCATATTTATAATAGGTTGTACATGCATTAATACAAGATCATATCCAAGATTATCTCCAGACATATTTTTTTTGGTCTACGCTCCACTAAGATCACTTTAGATTTTAATAAAAGTGTATTAGATTTTTTATTTTATTTTAATGTTGTAGCCTCTCCAATACTGTTCTTGAAATTCATTATTACGTATATTTTGTGGACTATTTATGGTGATTTAATTTATGGTGTTTGCCCACTGAGACTGATTGTGCAGATTGTGACACACTTACTAATTCGTACTAATGAACATGAATCATATGTGGAGTCTTCACAGATCAATCGTCCAACTGAAGTTATAGAAATCAACCACTATATAACATGGTACTTATACAGCAAGTTTTTTAAACTCCTTAAGTTGTTGCCTTTTCTCCCTTTGAATAATCTAATAGTGGCTCTATTTTCTTACATCTAGGCATGTAATATTTATATAATATTATAAAATACTTTACAGCAATTAAGTTTTCTTCTCATTTAGAGTCACACCACTAAAATCTTTAAAGTAGACAATACAAAGATTTTCCTCTCCCATACCTAGCTCTCAATTAATTATCCTAGGTTCTCCCACTCCAATTCCACCCCACATGTCCCCAACCCCCATTGCACCCCGCTCTCCCTTTGAATCATCTAATAGTAGCCTTTTGTTTATTCATGTACTGTATTTTTATGTTAATTCGAGTAGGGTATTTATGAATCGTGTTACTCGTATGGGATCGTGTTTCAGATGAGTTGTAATCATGTTATAGATGAGTTGTGATCATGTTGTATCATGTCGTAGATATGTATTGGCATGTTTTGTTAAGTCAACATGATTTGACACACCTACGTATAGCGTATAATGTCTTGGGACCGAAAAGTTCGGCAAAGAAAACTAAATGAATTGTTAATTGATTTGCACGCAGTTTTCACGTTATATCTATTTTTGAACATTCATGTGTTCTCCTTGTGCCTTTTTGTTTTCGAGCAAATATATATATATATATATATATATATATATATATATATATATATATATATATATATATATATATTATATTGTGAAGTTTCATGAATTTCACAATTTTCTTAGGACATGTTTACATAACTTTTTCCCTGAATTTATGCATAATGTTAGTAGAATATAGCGAAGTAAATTTGATCGGTTGATTCTTATTCTATTATATTGCATCCTATATCTATGAGAGCGTTTGTAACTGCTAATGCATGTGTACATATATTTAATCCAGTTGGGTTTATCACATGCTTTAGATCCAAGAATAATTTTGTCTATCTTTTGGAATTCTATGGCTAAACCAAATCTTTAACTATCGACTTCATTTTAATCCTCAACTGTTCTATTTTATTTCATTTTAATCAGGATATCAAGATAATTTTACCAACTCCTTGAATTGTATCACTTAATTTTAGTTAAAGTGTATCACTTTTTTATGTTATCACAATATATTATAAATAGGGGTCATTTGCACCAAACATGCGATCACAAATCATGAAGCTATTAAAATTTGCACCAAGTTTGTAGAACATGGTTAGAAAAATGTGAAATAAAGTATGTGTATTAGTTTCTAATCTGTTAATTGCTTGATATCAAGCTTTCAGATTGAAGAAAATGATGATGTTCACTACACCAAAAATAGCATTTTGGCACAGCCGAATGTTAAAAATCTGGCACAGCTTTAAACTGTGCCAAATTCTGGCACGGTTTAATGATAATCTGACACACTTTAAAATTGTGCCAAAATTTGGCACTGTTTTAAAGTGTGCCAAAATTGAGTACACGTGACTAAAATATAAAAGCCCCGAAAAAAAAATCACTCCCTCCTCTTTCCTCTCTCATTTTTCAATCTCCCGCTCCCCGTATCTCTCCCTCCCCTCACCCGCTTACTGGCTCCAATGCATCATCCAGCGCTCTGTCCGGCCACAACTTGGCCCAGTGGCTAGTGATCTTCTTGCGGAGAAGCACTGCCGATAACTAATGAACGTTTGGGGTTTTGGCGTCGTTGCAAGCCACTTTGCAAGCCGATTTATCTGATCCTCCGCTGGTCTCTGGGCGTCGTTGCCCGGCATCAAGAACTCGATTAACAACTGACTGAGCCATTTTCACTCTCTCTCTCTCCCTATATATCTATATGTAGGTATTGTTGGTGTTCTCTCTTCGCAAGGTATATTTCATTCCCTCTTCGTTCTACTCCATTGTAAGAAAACTTATTCTTTTTCAGTCTTTTGCTCCCTATTTTGCCCCAAGCATCAGCATATTTCCTTATTTCTAAGTTCTGACTTTTATTGGTTTTTGGTCAAATTTGAGACCCATTTTGTTGGAGAGTAAAAAAGATTGAAACTTTGAATCATGTGAAATTGTTGTGCAATACCATCTGATTCACCGGAGACAAAGAAGAAGGGGAAAAATAAGCAAAACCCATTTGCCAGTGACTATAGTCCAAACCATAAAACTGGGGGTGGTTACAAATCTCATGTACTAGATAACTCAACAGGTCATGAAATTGAGCGGACATATGAACTGGGGCGTGAGCTTTGTCAGGGTGAATTTGGGATTACGTATTTGTGTACTGATAAATTATCTGGAGAAGTGTATGCTTGTAAATCAATATCTAAAAAGAAGTTGAGGACTCGGGTGGATATTGAAGATGTGAGGAGAGAGGTTGAGATTATGAAGCATTTGCCTAAACATCCCAATATTGTAAGCTTGGAGGACACTTATGAGGATAATATCGCAGTCCACTTGGTGATGGCGTTGTGTGGGAAGTGAGTTGTTTAATCGGATTATTGCAAGGGGGCATTACACCGAACAGGCTGCTGCATCTGTCATTCGCACAATTGTTGAAGTTATTCAGGTGAATCTTTGTTATGGAATTTATGCTTTGGTTTGCATATGGTTCTCTTTTTTTTTAATTATTTTGTGTAAGGATAATATTCTCATATGCTTTGGGCAAGTGTTACAAGTACAAAAATATCACAATATGGGGTGGGGTGGGGGTGATAAACACACAAATCATAGCAATCACATGTGTACTGGCTGTTGGATTAATTTTCATGTGATTAAGAGCTAACATGGGAAACGACTCGTGGTTGGTGAATTGCGTGTTTGGCGAGAGAGAAAATGCGGTGGCCGCGATAAAGTGGTGGTGGGGAGTGGAACCTCCGTTACTCCAGTGGTTGGGGGAGGTGGTTGGGGGCTCAGATAGGCCGAGAAAGGAGATGTTGAGCAGAAACCATTGAATCAGGCTTATTTGGCTTCTCTAATGTAAGGTGATTGCATTTTTTTTTCTCCTTGTATTTGTTCCATCTAAATACAATTTTTTTCTCCTTGATATCAATTTGTGTAGTGATTAAGTAGTAATTGGTGTCAATTTTCTTTGGTTTGGTTTATTTGTATTTCAATATGAGTTAAAATTGTTAGATTATTTATATGAATTGGCTTCTACTATGAATCGTTCATAAACCCCTTGAATATATGCGTAAATATTTAGAGAATGGAATCAAATTGATTAAGATTGAATTTTTAGGGTTCTTGATAGAGAATTAGGTTTTATCAGTAAATTTTGAATTAATATTATGTTTTTGATGTTTTAATCATGTTTAAATCATAGTTACTTTATTTAGATGTTATATGAATGATTTATGGGAGGTTTAGGGGTCATTAATGAAGTTTTGGTTTGAGTTGTGTTGAGTTGGGTAAGATTAAGTTTAGGTTGATTCATAGGTTTATTGTATGTGATAAGTTCATTATTTACATAACTTTGTAATGATACTAGAGTGAATAATTCCTAAACTTTGTTTAGATTTCCATGTGTTGTGAGAATATTTTTTTCTGTGTTGCATGTGTAAAATGCACACTACATGTGTACTCGTGGATATCGTACCAAGGGGGATTTAGTTATCGGGGCACGTACAACGCAGACCGTGATGGCACCTTCGTGAGTAGATGAGTAAGACTTGGTCATATAACCCCCACGTCACATGTATAGCTACCTATATCGGAGATGGATTGATGGGGATATTTCATCATATAGACTTGGGTATGGTAGAATATATGAGCGATGGGTATACGTGGTGATTCATCGCTTTCTCATGTTGAGGTAGGTTTGGGATGATCTAAGACTATACATGGTTTGCGTGAGTGATCCCAGAGGGCAATATGGACATGCCTTTGTTAATTTCACCAATTTAAGTAAGATATTACTTATATAGTAACATTATAGTTCATGCTTACAGACTTTATGACTGTCTTATTTATTTTGTACACTCGTAATTATTTAGCATAATGAATAGGACTCAGAGTGAGGACAATACTCAATATTTCACAATAGGACTCAGAATAAATTGACAGGGCCCACATCGAACACATGTGCTTGGTTTGTGGTCTTTCTCAATTACTTACTCATTTTCACTAATTCTTCATGTATGCCAAAATTGAAAAACTGGTAAATAAAACAAAAAACCAAGAACATTTCACAAGTTAGAAAATTAAGTCACATGTTGTAAAATGACTACTTTCCCTACATAATGGTTAATATATCTTTCTAAAATATAATTTTGGTATTGCAGGACCTCTTTGTGTCGGGACTGATACAACATCAGCACACTGGAATAGGCTATGGCAGAGGTACTGCGCAATCAGAGACAACGGTGAGAGCCAAAGCGAAACTCGAAGAAGTGATTGGAAAAGGGAAGATCTCAAAATGTTTGCACAAATACGCAAGGATCAAGAATGAGGGAGCTTATTCGGAGGATCTCAAGTTGCGAATAAATTTGGTAAGTATTTTATATTGATGATAGAAGATTTTATAATGTTAAATCGGTGGAAGGGATTTATTGGTGGTTTAGCTGCGGCTTTTTTGCTTGTTGTTGTTGTTGGGCTTATTTTAATATTAAAATAAGTTGGATTTCATGAATAAACAAAGGAAACTCAGTCGAAATTTTATGAAATAAGTAAGTGTTCTAAATTGATTAAGGCGTTAAAGGGTGAAAACCAACACTTAAACTTAAAAACAAGCCGTTAAAGGATGAAAACCCAAACCATCCCCCAAACGACGCCGTAGGAGGCATGAACACCTCGCGCAGGACCAATGTAACTTAAAGGAACTGACCGCTTGGTCCCGATTTGTGAATATGACGATAATTTACAAAAATCAACACTTAAGCTTAAAAACAAGCCATTAAAGAGTGAAAATCCAAACCAGCCCCCAAACGACCCCGTAGGAGGCACGAACACCTAGCACGGGACCAATGAAACTTATAGGAACTGACCGCGTAGTCCTGGGTCTCCCAGTTTCAGAATATGACGATAATTTGCAAAAATCAACACTTCAACTTAAAAATAAGCCGTTAAAGGGTGAAAACCCAAACCAACACCCAAACGACCCCGTAGGAGGCACGAACACCTCGCACAGGACCAATGTAACTTGTAGGAACTGACCGCGTAGTCCCAGGTCTCCCGGTTTCAAAATATGATGATAATTTACAAAAATCATACTTAGACTTAAAAATAAGTCATTAAAGGGTGAAAACCCAAACCAGCCCCCAAACAACCCCGTAAGAGGCACGAACACCTCGCACGGGACTAATGTAACTTGTAGGAACTGACCGCGTAGTCCCGGGTCTCCCGATTTGTGAATATGACGATAATTTGCAAAAATCATACTTAGACTTAAAAACAAGTCGTTAAAGGGTGAAAACCCAAACCAGTCCCCAAACAACCCCGTAAGAGGCACGAACACCTCGCACGGGACTAATGTAACTTGTAGAAACTTACCGCGTAGTCCTGAGTCTCCCGGTTTGTGAATATGACGAAAATTTGTAAAAATCAACACTTAGACTTAAAAACAAGCCGTTAAAGGGTGAAAACCTAAACCAGCTCCCAAACGACCCCGTAGGAGGCACGAACACCTCGCACGGGACCAATGTAACTTGTAGGAACTGACCGCGTAGTCCTGAGTCTCTCGGTTTAAGAATATGATGATAATTTACAAAAATCACACTTAGACTTAAAAACAAGCCGTTAAAGGGTGAAAACCCAAACCAGCCCCGTAGGAAGCACGAACATCATGCACGGGACCAATGTAACTTGTAAGAACTGATCACGTAGTCTCGGGTCTCTCGGTTTAAGAATATGACGATAATTTGCAAAAATTAACGTTGAAGGTTTTTCATGTGGAGACTAGACCTATCGATGGCAAAAAAACTAGGCACTTCTAGTCTCAGGAAAAAGGTGAATTTATAATTTACGTACAATAACTGTTTTGTTTCATTTCATTACGCTTTGTTTGATCTGATCTAGTTTATTTTTCATACATCAGGTTTTTTTTATTTGATCGATCAATTAGTTTCACAATGGAGCTTTATGCATTTTGCTGATTGTTATTGATCGATCCGATTCTTTGTATCATATTATTGATTGAAGAGGGGTCATTTACATTTTTCGTATTTATTTTATTCCATCATCATTTTGGAACGTCCCTCTCAGTCTCTTAAGGTTTTCTTCATCTACAAATCCTTAAATCGATGAGGCGTGGTGCGAAGAGTACTTTTTATATTGAAACCCAAATAAGATTTGTTGTCCATGGTATGTGTTGAGCTTCAATTTTCAGGGTTTATATACATAATTTTTTTATTATTGAACGAACGTTAAGTTTGTATGAGATTTTAATTTCAATCTTGGGGTTATAATTTGATTTTTTGAGTATTGTGTACAACACGTTTGTGAGTAAAAAGCGATGGTTTATTATATTATGTCGATAGAGAGTTACATCAACGAATTTTTAATAGTTATGCGTGACGTGTACGGTACGCACGTGATGGGCCCGATTGACGATATGATGGTATATTTTTAGTTGGGTGACTCGGATGACCTTTTTGAGTGCCCCAATGATCTAGAATGGGTTGAAATCATCCAAAATAAATACTCGGGGGTTGTAGTTGGGTTCCAGATGCTTTTTTAAACGTATTAGGGCTCGTATAGGGGTATGGGTGTCTTTTTATCCTTAGGAATTAACCTAAAAATGGGATTAAGGTGTGATTAGGGTGTATTTAAGGATTAAGAAGGTGGATGATTGCTTCACTTTTGGCGTTTTCATAATTGTGATTAAGGAAGAGATTAAGAGAAGATAAAAAGAGAACAAAAAAGAGAAGTGAACCTTGAAGAAAAGAGGAGACGAGTATCTCTGAAATTTAGATCATCCCTACGTGAGACTTCGAATTCAAATTAAACAAATCAAGTGTTTACTTGCTTTAAATTGCACATTATGCAATTAATTACATTCATAATCGATTAGTAACAAATCTGAGAGTTAAAAGATGGAAACTTTGATAATTAAGTGAAGAAATTTAGGTTGTGCTTAAACTCTGATCATAATTGATATTAAATGATAATGAATAATTAAGAATTTCATGATTTAAATTATGGTTTTATGACTATGAATATGAGAATATTGATAGGATGTTAGAAATCAATAAATTTCAAAGTTTGATTGATTTTGAGGTTTTAGAATTGATTTATATTTAGGAATCATTATGTTATGATTATGGATTTTGTCATATTTCGGTGCTAGAATTCTTATGGGTTAATTATATATTGGTGTGGGAAGTCAATTAAAGTTTTTGGGAGGCTTGAGACCTCAATTACAAGGTTTAAGAGGTGAAAACTTAAGGAAAAAGACGAGTGGAAACCTAGCAAATCGAACCGGTTCACTAGGGGAGAGAATCAATTGGATTTGCCAAGAAAGTCGATTAAGTTTGCTGGCCTATCCAGATTTTTATTTTGCATTGTTTTGACCCGTTAGTGCTTGAAAAATAGACGCATGGGCTTCTGGTGTAGAATGGGACAACTTGAGAATATTTTCAAGGTTTGGTACTTGTGTAGGCCAACGGATAAATTCATTTGAGTGAGGCTAATCAGAATTCAAGTGAGTGAACATTATATTATATAATCGGGAAGTTAATTCGGACTTCAGGATTTGGCATATTAGTATGCTTTGGGATTTTCATACGTAATCAGTAACTTATATATATACGTATTGTGGCGTTACTTGTGTGTGTGTGTGTGTGTGTGTGTGTGTGTGTGTGTGTGTGTGTGTGTGTGTTTTACTTTGAACATACTTACTCGGTAGTGTGATCGTTAGGAGGTTGCGCATATTGGATAGTCCACCCTGGCATTGATCAGTAAGTGTTGGATTGATTCCCCAGGTCATAGTATTGTTTCATGGGCACTACCATGTGTAAGTATAGATGTTGGTTTGGATACCGGTAGGATGCGACGTGGTATAGTTGCGATCCCCAGATATATGCTTATAATCATCTCCGTTTGTTTGTGTTTACGTTTGGGTTCGGTAGTTATATTCCGACTCGGTGGTCTAGTTATGGTATACCTAGAGCCCAATAGCACACGAGAGATGTATTCGCGAGGTCCATGCACTGGGAATAAGGTTTTACGTATATAACGAGTGATATATGTGTATGTGTGTGTATATGTATATGTATGTGTATGTGTATGTGTATGTGTATATGTATGTGTATGTGTATGTGTATGTGTATGTGTATGTGTATGTGTATACGATATGGTGTGTATATCTATTTATAGCACGGGTGTAGTTATGTTATTATATTATGTGAATACCCTTCTATAGCGCGTGTGTATCTATATTAATATTTATGAACATATACCTAGTAAGGGCAGTATAGGTAGCTAATAGTGATTATTAACATGATGGGATTTGATAGCGGTTATTGTCCTAGTTAGACTGGGTAGTATGATTAGGATAGTAAAATGAATGCATCAGGTGCGCACTGTAGATGAGAGGTAATATTTAGTTACAGTGCAACCAACAAACAAATTATGGAAGTAATACACTATATGTTTTATTATTTAAAGCATTTAAATACTTTGAAATTACTCTCAAACATTTTTTTGGATTTGACCCGCTGGTAAATCTATCTTTGTTTTTAAAACCCCAGGTGTGCAGCACCAACAGAGACATAAGGGTTAGATCTTTCATACTGCTGCGATTAGTAGCTGTGGATGCTACGAGATTGATTAATCGTCTCAGCTCCTTTTATCTAAATAAGACTCAGTTCCCTTTCAGTATTTTTCCTTTCAAGCATGTTGCCCATAGTTCGACGTGATTGTATTTATGTTAGGGATATTTATTATTAATCGTTCTTTATTTATGTTGGATGTTAACTTGTAGTGACCGATGATTTATTCGGTTCATGTTATTTGCTTATGCATATCAGTTATTCTTTCATTTCATTGTATGTATGGTTTTATTCGTTTTTATATTTATAATACTTGTTGCGACAATCATGTTAAGAATGAAATCATACAGGATTCCTATTTTATTTTAATAAATAATTAATCACCACTACACCAAAAAGGCTAAATTGTTACCTTTGAGTCGGCCATCCTTGTCATGATCATTGACTGTGACAAAAAACACTCATTTTTTTTATCACGGTCAATGGTCGTGATAAGGACTTATCACGATCATTAATCGTGACAAGTCAGTGACAACTGTACTTGTCACGATCAAAGACCTTGACAAGTTCGTGACAATTCTTTTAACAAAATACCCTAGCGCCTAATTTGGATTCATCGTTCCCCCCCCCCCCCCAATTTCTCTCTCTCTCTCTCTCTCTCTCTCTCTCTCTCTCTATATATATATATATATATATATATATATATATATATATATATATCTTTATCTCTCTATCTCTCTATCTCTCTCTATTTCCTTTGTGTATATGAATATGTGTGTATATGTGTATGGGTGGATGTGTTGTGTGTTGCGTGTGTGTGTGTTGTGCTTGTGTGTAGGGAGTGGTGTGTGTGTGTGTGTGTGTGTATTGCGTGTGTGGGGGGGGCAGTGGGTGTGTAGGTGTGTGGGGGGTAGGGACAGTGGGGGGGGGGGGGTAAGGGTGTGTGTGTGGAGGCGGGGGGAGGGGGCAGTTAGTGGGAGCAGGGTATGCGTGTGTCTGTGATTAATTGGGCATAAATCTGAATTGGACCCCTTTATTGTGTAAATATCAAATTAGATCCCTTTGTTGAGTAAATATTGAACTGGTTCGTTGTGTAAATATTGGACTGCTTTGTTGTATAAATATTGGACCCCTCGGTTGTGTAAATATTGGACTCCTTTGTTGTGTAAATGTGTTGTGTAAATATGAAATTGAAATTAGTTGGACATGTTATGGTGAAATTAAAATAGAAATTGCGTCTTTGTGTTTTTGTAAAATTAATATGTGTGTAATTATTGGAAATAAAAAATATATTGAAATTGATATAAATTCGTATTGGTATAAATTGAAATTGAATTTGATATCATATGTATTGAAATTGGTATAAGTTTTGGTTCTTATGCAAACTTAAAATTAAATAAAACATACTTTAAATTACATAATTAAATGAAATCTCTTGAATTATGATAAGACATAATTAAATGAAACATACTTTAAATTACATATAGTGCGCATAAATACTACCCTTCTAGTTCTTATGTGCACGTATTCAATAGCCCTTAGACCCGTTCGAGAGTCATTACCCCTGTAATGAGATCTCCCGTTTGGACAATTTGGGATTGCATAGTTTCTGTATAATAATATTCTTAGTGGCTTAAGATTTTTACTTTTGGGGGAAGTTCTGCAGTCATATCTTAATATTCACTGGTTACATACTAGATGATGTGATGTTAAGTGTTATTTCAATTGATAAATTAAAATAACACTCACACTTGCGAATCTATGTCGTGCACTTGGAGAACTATGAGGATATGCTGTCGAATTTTCTTCAAATTGGAATAATGTGCATGAGTTGTTAAGTATATTACAAAAATATGCAGTCTCGAATGGGATAGGACCACTCACCCTTTAGATGAGATGGAGGAAATAAACATTAATATTATAAATTGAATTTTAATTTCGCATTGTTGTTTATACTAATGGGAACTAAATATTCGCACTTTTGTAGTAGCGGTGATGGGATATCATAAATACAAAGAGTGGATGAGTGAGACAAATAGATTAGGGGATGTGTTTTATAAAGGTGCTAATGAATTTTTGAAATATGAAAAGAGATGTCATAATGATGAAAAAATTTCATGTCTGTGTGCTAGGTGTAAGAATGATAAGGTGTTTGAGTTGAAAACAATTGAACTACATTTGTTAAGATGGGGTATGCAAAATAGTTATCAAAGTTGGTTTTTTTACAGGGAACCAAAAGTTCCTTTTATCCCCGAGCAACTTTCAATAAGTAGGATAGATGTACAATGGGAGGATGACAATGTAGATCATAATATGCTAGAGGATTTAGTTGATGACGTGTATGGAGTTCATGAAGTGGAAGAGAATGAGGTCACTAACGATGTACAAGATTCAGGTGCTCATGAAGATATCAGGATAAACCTTGACAATGACTACCAAAGTTTAAAATTTAAGGTGAGATAGCCGTTATACTCTGGCTGTGAGAAAGATCAAAGAACTTTGCATGCCATGGTTGGTTTTCATAGTTTGAAGACTCAATGGTTTATCTGGTATTAGCGGGATAGGAATTTTGAATTAGGTGAAGGACTTGATACCGAAGCAAAATACGCTTACAAACAGCTATCATACTATGAAAAATAGTTTGAAAGTTTTGGGAATGAAGTACAAATCAATTCATGCTTGTCTGTATGACTGCATACTATACTGAAAGGAGTATGAAAATCTCGATCGGTGTCCGGTATGCGATGAACCTAGATATGTCCAATCTACTGGCAAGGAAAACGCAAGCTCAAAAGTGACTAAAAAGTATTGAAATATTTATTTGTTGGTCCTTTATTAAAGGGGATTTTTACAGTACCATGGATAGCGAAGGCAATGACTTGGCATGCTAGGGCAAAAGCAGGGGAAAATCGCATGTGCCATCCTATTGATTCTATAGTTTGGAAGAGGCTGAATTTTATATATCCCTATTTTTCTCGAGAACAGCATAACATGCGTTTGGCAATATAAATAGATGGTTTAAATCTAATTAAAAATCTAAGTGCCAATCACAGTATATGGACAGTGACCCTAATCCCACTCAACCTCCCTCTTTAACAGTGTATGAGACCTTGATTTTCGATGCTATCTTTGTTGACCCTTGGGCCAAAGGCACCAAGTGAGGACATCGATGTCTACCTAGCTCCTTTGATAGAATAATTAAATGAGTTGTGGGAAGAGGGTGTGCAAGCATTTGACTCCTTTAGAAAAGAAGAGTTTACGCTAAAAGCTATGTTGATGTGGGCAATTCATGATTTTTCAGCTTATGGGACATTATCCGATTGTGTAGTACATGGTTATTTGGGGTGTCTTATTTATGGAGAGGAGACTAAATCTCTTCGTCTCCCCTCTAGCTCAAAAAATGTGTACCATTTTCATAGGAGGTTTTTACCCCCTTCTCATAGTTTTAGATTTGAGAAAGGTTCCAATTTTTTACCGGGCGAGGTTAAACATTGGCTATGGAAGAGAATACTTTTAGGCTCGGAAATTGAAAGTAAATCTTCTGATTGTGGCCCTAATATGCCAGGTAAGAATACTAAATTTAAGAATTTCAAGCATAAGAAGACCCCAACTGGGAATGAAACTGAGACAAGAAAGGTATGGTCTAGGAGGTCAATTTTATTTGGCTTGCCTTATTGGAAGAATAACCCAGTGCACTATATATTGGATGTGATGCAAGTAGAGAAGAACATTGTTGAACATATTGCATGCACATACCTTGGGGGGAGTCATTCGAAGGATGGATAAAATGCACGAAAAGACCTTAAAGCATTGAAATTTAAGCCACAACTATGATTGAAAGAAGATAGTAAGGGAAGGACAATAATTCCCTTGGTGCGTTTACTTTGATGAGTGAGGAAAGAAAGGTGTTTTTAGACACAATATATAATTTGAAAGTTCCATATAATTTTTTTTTCCAACTTGCAAAGGATTGTGAATTATGCTACCCATGATTTACATAAGTGTAAGTCCCACGATTGGCATGTGATCATGCAATTGGTTCCTCTATTGTTTAAGCATTGTTTCTCCAAGCACAAGGATTTACGGAGGGCTATTATGCAAATTAATACCTGTCTCTCACTTTTATGTGAGAAGGTAGTCAATGGAGATCATATAGCCGCGACATTAGCGCTGAATGAAGACATTTATATCTTGGAGAAGTAATTTCTCCCATCTTTCTTTGACATAAGTGTTCACTTGTTGGTACACCTATGCGATGAGGCACTTCTTTACGGCCCAGTTAGATATCGATGGATGTATCCGTTTGAAAGATTGATGAAAGTTTTCAAAGATTACGTCAAGAATACATGATACATTGAAGGATCGATTGCATAGGAATACATCACCGTGGAGTCATCAATCTACACTTGGGAATATATGCCTGACTCGACCAGTGTGGATGACAATGATGACTTCGTCGATGAGGGTGGTCATGTGATGGGCAAACGAGTGAAATTAATGAGTTTGCAACATGAACAAATATCTTGTTATCTATTTCACACATATGAAGATGTCAAAGAATCGAAAAAGTAATTTTAAATTATTTTAACTTATAAATTATTTCAATTTTTACATGATTAATTTTGTAATAAGTTCATCATGATCTATGAAGAAAATATGAAACCTGTGAGAATAATAAAAGACGAAAAATAATGGCACAATCAAACAGCGAATTTAGGCTGTGGTTGTCAGACGAGGCAATTATAATGAAAATGGTTGTTTTTAAATGTCACATTACGAGAAATCTTTACAACTAACCTAATTAATTTATATATATTCTCAGCTCTTCAAGACGGGTGATACGACATCAAGGCTTGCTCGTCTAGCCACTGGACCCTTGCTCATGGCACAAGAGTACGAAAAGTATCGATTGAACGGTTACGTATTCGGTGCAAGGGTGTATGAGGAAAATACAAATGTACAGAATTCGGACATTTCATACATGGCTCATACTTTCTTTCGAGCAAGCGCGAAAGATAAAAATCTCATTGAAGCTTAAATGACTTACTATGGTATAATTAGAAATATATTTGAATTGGACTATGTAAACTTCAAAGAGGTTGTATTTTATTGTGATTGGGTAAGAGTTGAGCATAAAAATACTTGTAAAGTTGATCCTAGCAGCAATTTGATCACGGTTCTTGTCCAAGTTGAAGATAAATGAATACATGAGCGATGAGCCATTTGTTTATGCTTTTTAAAAGTTAAAGAAAGTGTTTTACTCCTTGTATATCAACAACGAGTCGTGAACAATCGTCCTATATGCACTAAAGCATCTAAATAGTAGTGAGGATGACATGGCTGCACCTACCGAATATCAATTCATTTTTTATGATAACCCGAATTTGAAATAATTTTTTGGTTTGTAATAAGTATTCAAATTATTTTTAATAACCAGTGGTTGTATTATTCTAGTGCTTTATTATTATCTGACGATAATTTAATGCTTTTTATTCATTTGTAGTTGATCATTTTAATATTTTTTATTCATTTGTACTTGACCGTTTTTTATGATAACCCGAATTTAAAACAATTATTTGTTAATTAGATATATTAATCAATTTAATGCTTTAATTCAAGATCCATGACCCGGGAGTGTGTGTGCCGGGGGGGCAGTGTGCGTGTGTGTAAATTGAATTTGGTATTGATATAAATTGGTATTGGTATTGTTATAAATTGAAATTGGTATAAATTAGTATTGGTATGTATTTTTATTATCGGATTTGAGCATTAATTCAAGTTCATATACATGTTTGTACTAAAAATAACATTTTTTGCAAAAAATGACTTCATCTGAGCGCGGTAGCGGAGGCGACGAGGGTTCCTCGACCAGTAGGTCCCCCAAATGGGGCAAATTGGTGTCCGTCGTTGAGAATAAGACGGTATTATTAGCTAGAGCGCTAGACTTGTTGAAGGCGATTGTTGGCCCGGGGTACACTGATTGGAGGGCGGTGCCTATTGACCTCAAGATGAATATTTGGGGGGACTACAGGTTGTGTATTTAATATGTATATTATATTTATATTTATAACTGTAACACTTACTTCTTTTTGCTTTGTATTTGTTTGATAGGAACAATTCGGCCTGCCCGCATATCTCCGCAACTCCACGTTGGAGCAATTGAGGGATCAATATAAGACATGGAAGAAGAATTTGCGGGCACGATACTTTGTGAAGACTCGGGAGTCCATTCTGAGACTCCGTGAAATCGTCCCCCCCCCCCACCCAAGGAGCCGATCTCATTGTCACAATGGAAAAAGTTTATCGACAATGAGACCAATGAGCGGCAATTGGCATCTTGCCAATCGTGGAGGGACAACCGGGAGAAAAATTTGGATGTGCATTACTCCGGGCAAACATCTTACGCCGTGGTGGAGCACAAAATGGTAAATTTTTATTTTTCTTTAATTTTAGTTATTCTAATATAGCATTACTTTGCGTTACTTACGAATTCTATATTATTTTATTTCGGGACACGGGGAGTGGCCTTGGGGGTAGGCCACATAGGCTCGATGCCTATGTGGTAATTTGGACAAAAAAGGGCAAGGACAAGGAGGTAGCCTCGAGCGTTGCACGTACCATTGTAAGTTATAAATGTTTAATTTTTTTAATTATGTTATAATTTTTTTATTTACTTAATTAACTAATCGTGTACTTTTTATTTATTCAGGCAAAGCTTAAGTAAGTGCATGAGTTGCAGTCTGATGTCAACAAAGCATATTTGGCTACGGACGCACTCATCCAAGTGCTCGGGGTGGATCGCAAGGGGTGGACTAGGGGTGACCTCGTTGATGAGGAAGTCTAGGATCATCTACATGGAGACGAGCAACAAGTGGTTGGCACAAAAAGGTGGACCCCCATGACGATAAGCTATCAAGGTTGGAGGCGACGGTCCTAGATATATATGCATTCATGAAGCTTCAGTTGGACAAGGGCAAGGGGAAGGAGAAGGATAAGGTGGTAGAGGTAGACGAGGACGAGGATGAGGACGCCGAAGCCACTGCTTCATCGCCGATACGCACGGACTCGACGCCATATGATGATCTATTCCCCATCGTGACCCCATCGAGCGGCCTATGTCAACACTCGGTTGGTCGAGTGTGAATCTACTCAACATATATTGTGTACTGTCGATAGCGAGGGGGTTGAGGGATTCGAGCTTCCTTTTGGGTATGCCGGTTCATGGGCGTCCCCTCTAAGACATTGAGACAAAAGTGCGCGTCACGCATATGGTGGAAGGAAAGGAGAATTTACCTTTGTGGTTGCGCGAACAATACGGCATTCAATATATTGTGGGGTGTCTCAATTCATATGTCATGTGGCCTTCCTTCTTCCTCCGACCTGCTGAAGATTGACATTATTTCTATCTTTTTTATTCGGATATTGGATTATATTTTGTATTTTTTTAATTTTCGTACATGTTGGTTTGGATATACATGTTTCATTTCAATTTTATTTGGATATGGATTATATATTCCATGATTTCGTATATTATTTGTATTTTATTTGGATATATGTTGTTTGGACAAGTATAGTTTTGCTATAATATGTATAAATATACTACTGGGTACTGGCAGTGGCCATACTGCCCAGTAATTTTTTTTTAATTCTGCCCATAATTGTCACGGTCTTTGATCGTGATAATTTTTTCGATTTTGCCACGGACTCGGTCTTTGACCGTTACAAAAAGTTGTCAAGGTCAACGATCGTGACAGGACCGTGACAAGTCCTTGACAAAGAAAATGTCACCCCCACACTTGTCACGGTCATTGACATTGACAAGTTGGACTTGTCACGATCAATGACCGTGACAAGTCGATAGTTTTGGTGTAGTGCACCCGGTATTAGAATACGTGGGGTGTCACAGGGAATTCTTCAAGGTTTGATTTATAAGGAGAAGACCAATCTTCTTGATCATTCAAGGGATCATACATTGGAAGATTAAATGTTGATTAATATCAGTCATCTTCTCCAAATCAACTCCATTTCAGGTGCATTAGAAATGATCCACAAAGCTATGGAATCGAAACTCTATGTTTTCTTAAAACCTAGTTTTTCTGATTTTGATTCCAAAAGCCATATGGGATACTCCGCCCAATTAAATATAAGGTGATCAGTCCTTTAATAAATTTAAAAGAGAATGTTTAGTTGGTTCATTCTGAGTATCACTGTCGAAAAACTTATAAACATATTAATCACCTAATATAGAATTAATCTAGACGTCAAAACATTTTCCTTTTTACATAAAACCAAATAAAACAATTTCTCAATTTAATTATTAAAATATAAACCATTCATCATACGCAAGAATATACTAAATAATGAACATGAATCAAACACTGAAATAAATAAGACTGGGTAAAACCTCCCAGTTCCAAATTCTAATTCACAGACTCATAGTAAAATCCATCCAACTAAAAGAATGGTAAAGTAAACTGAATAATAACTCTGATAAAAACTAGGAATGGGCGACACATGCCCCAACTGAGATGTCAAGATAACTGAATGGAAATGATGGATACGTCTAATGCAAGGACCTACAGCTTCCACAACAGCTGCAACACGTAAAGCGATCCAAATCTCTAGTTCTGGTATCCCTGTGGTTAAGCACCTGATATAATACACATATATAGCAAAAGAGAGAAGAGTTGCAAGAAACGGGTGAGAGCCCGATGTTTTAAAAATATTTAGTAAGTATTTAAAACTGCAATAAAGCAAGTATTATGTGCATGTTTGATATCTCACTCTCACATGAGATTCTCACCTCTCTTCTATTGTACACGTCTAACATACATCTAACCCACATTAGCTATGATACTCAGCCTAACTAGTTCGAAATCATAATATCACCATCTACATTTTGCAGTAGTATACATGTATCTCCCAAACAATACATTGAAGAAATAGTTTATCTCACATAACGAAGTTCCATTATTCACTGTTCGAATGGTTAATCTTTTACCCACTAAGATTATTTTATTTCTCATTTATACTACATGTACTAATTTCACAAAGTAGAATGTTCCCAAGTATATTCATATATATACAGTCACACCATCCCTATATATATATAGTCACATCATCCCTATATATATATATATATATACAAATCCTGCACCCCCGGGCTAAGACCCATTAGCGCGCCTAACCATAATAATCCTGCACCCCCGGGTTAGCACCCATTAGTGCACTTAATAATAATATTCTTGTACCCCCGGGTTATCACCCATTAGAATAAATAACGATAATATTCTTGTACCCACGGGTTATGACCCATTAGTACACTTAACGATATTATTCTTGTACCCCCGGGTTATCATCCATTAATACACTTAACGATATTATTCTTGTACTCCCGGGTAATCACCCATTAGTACACTTAACGACATTATTCGTGTACTCCCCGGGTTATCACTCATTAGTACACTTAACAATAATATCATATAATAGGCATACACACATCCTATTAAAATTCATAGGTATTCACCCAACCAATTCATATAGATATATTCCATAGGTATTATTCTCTCATTCCTACGTATAATACATTTAATTCGATTACTATCACTCATGTAATCTCTAAGGTCAACGTACCATTCCAATTATTTAAAGTATTATTTCCCAAATACTTCCTAAAAATTTTGCACTAGGCTAAGTCCATCAAATAACAGTTTTCTCACTCAAATTAATTGCGTAACTTAATTTGGGGTAAAAATAGAAATTTCCAAAATTTTAGACCTGTCGCTCGAACCAGAAAGTCAAGTCGTTTGAACGACTTACACATGTCGCTCGAACCAGCTTCGCGCGACAACGCTATGTCGCTCGAACGACTACGCACGACATCGCGCGAGATGCACTATTTCGTCTTCTTGCCTAGATTTCAGTGTTTTTCCATCATTAACACCTCTAAAACCTCTACTGTTCAATTCCAAACAACCAAACAGCAAGTTCAATTAATGTCCTAACATATCTACATGATTTCTAACAGCTTAGAATCATTAAATCCTCACCATACATCAATTAAATACGAAATCCCAATATTTGTTTGACAAGAACCCTAGTTCTTAAATTAAGAGCATACCTCCAAATTAAACCCAAATTTGTTCATGAAAAATTATCATCAATTCGTGAATGTAATACTATCCACATGAAGGAATTTAATCTCTTGAAATATCAGTCCCAATATACGAATCATAACATTAATTTTTCATTAAAATTAACTTTCATAATTAATGGGTTATCACCTACTCTAACAGGAACACAATTATTACTAAAGCCTGCAAGTAATAAACACTTGCCTTAAACGAAGGTCCGATCCTTTGGTGATATTGGTATAGATGCGATCCTCTCTTCGCGATCTACGCGTTGGTGGAATTTTTGATGTAAAAGCTTGAGCCTTTTTCCAAGAACACCTATGGAGTCCTTCTTCTCCCTCTTAGGTTTTCCCTCTTTCTCACTTAGGTTTAGAATATGATGGGTAATGTCTTACCCACTTACCTTTCTTATTTAATTACTGATTTTCGTCATTAATTAAACCCCCAAAAATTTAAATTACAAAACTACACCTACGGGGTTCCAATTTGGGCTAAAATATTCCGGAGTCCAAATAAAATACCCGAGTAGTATTTTTTTACTATCTCAACCCTCTCGGACTCAACGGCGCACTCAAAATGACCACATGAGTTAATAAAAATAAATTCTCTTTTTATCCCAATCAATTAGTCCCGACACGACTCACATACGTGTCAGACTTAAATTACCAAACTCTCGTATTTCTCACTTTCGACGATTTATCAAATTTCATAATTCCATATTACATATCACACACTAATATTCAATAATTCTCAACAATAAGTATTAACCCTTGACACGATAGTTAATAATTATTTTAATCCAGATTAATAAACAATTAATTTCTCACTTTTTAATTTAATTAATCCAACAATAACAATTAATCACATAATTATTTAAATCATAAAAAATACGGGGTGTTACATACTCCCCCCCTTACAAAGGAATTTCGTCACGAAATTCAGAAAAAGGGTAGCAGGTACAGACAATGTTGTGCATAAGTTGTGTATCGCATCCTTGCGCTCCCAAGTGAACTACTCTGTACCACCCATATAGTACGCTATCGAATACCCTTAATTAGTGAACACTTCACATACATTTGTTTTGAAATCCAGGTTACCCTGTCATATAGGCTCTTGCCCAAGCCTTACCGCTAAAGTTCCACTACTTAAACTTTATTTTAGATATTCACTATATAGTCTTCTACTATTTGCACCTAATAGATTTATCCTCCTTTCTGATACATACGGCCCCATCTCGTGTCGTTCGTACAAGTAAATTGTCTGTGCAATATATATTTCACACACAATATATACGATAATATCACCCCTTCTCCGATATTTGAAATTATGGCTGGTCCCCCACCTCTAACTATCAAGTAGGACAACAACCAAGTTTACCGTGCCATACCTTTACTGGCACTCTACCCAAACGTGAACTCAAAGGAGTTATTGAACACACTCCACTGGTGGAAGGTACTGCTCTCGTCCTCCCCGAAGATTTAAGGGTGCACATAAAATTTTCTCTCCAGTAGCCGATTAGACTGCTTGTCCTGCCCATCCTTCTGCGGATGGTAGGCCGTACTCAATCGTATCTCGGTGCCTATGGTCTCACCATCTTATCTACACGAGAAGATCCTTGTGAATACTCTCCCATTCACTAGTGGAAGAAACTCCTATGGGTTTCAGATTGTCCACCGTTTTTTTTTGCTCAAAAAGTTTAGTTTACCTTAAAACGTAAGTCTCTGACAAATCTTACAGAATAATCTTCAGCTTATCTGACTACATGTTATCGAATTCACATGATAATCATAATCCACTGCTTGATTCAATCACCTAGGGCGCCCATATACCCTATGTCTTGCTCATTATTGCACGAATGGCATGTATTTCTCTTCAATCAACCCTCTCGCACTCGGCGTGCTGAGATAGTACGGGTGCACTCAATCACCCCACTAGTCCAAACTTAATCACTCCTTCAGCGGCATCATTGCTCTATTCAGAATGCTACTAAGACTAGGTGACTCTACTGGCCTTAAGTCATAATGGAATTATCAACTCTCAATTATATTCTTTTATAGGTACAATAACCAATGTACAAAACTTATGTACTATCAACCAAACTTCTCTCCAACTCCCGATGTCCGCTAGTTTCATGTGTGGGATGTCTCGTAAAGCAAAATCCAAATAAGGAACCCCTCCGATACAATACTATCTAACCTAGGCGGTTCTCGAGGTCCGTAAGGCCTTCAGTCCATACTATGTACTTTCCCACGATCTCCGTATAGTGACATAAAAGTATACTCGTCCACTCTCATGACCCTAAAAATGTAACACGAAGCATGGCGCTCATACTATCCTAAGTACTTGGCGTTATAAATATAAAATGAGCTATAATTTTCTGCTCGATAAAGAACACAATATATCTTGAGTCTCATCGGTTAAACAAATTCCTACGCACTGGAATCATATATAACTAGACAACTTACTCGTTGAGGTCTACATATAACTTCATATATACACATATCTGGGCCCAACCCTATTTCAGGTGGCGCCACACAAAACAAAAAATTACTCTCCCCCAGAGTACCCGACACAATAGTTATAACACTAAATTTACTATCGTTCAAACGTACGGTAATTAATCACTACACATTACCATAATATACTCTATTAATGCTAACTCAATGCAGTAGTAAATTATAATAAAAAAAATATACCCTTAGGGCCAACCCGATTCACTCACGAGTGACATCAAAATGCTCCGCTATCAACGAGAAATACGTTTATAACAAGACTGTTATAACTAACGTGTAACACCCCGACTAATTAAATACCGGGTAGCTACTCCTTTATTAAATTAATTCAAAATTCCAAGTTGGTCCAGTTAATAGCATCACTGTCGAAAACATTTTAATGATTACTAACCACCTAGTATTTAAAAAGTAAGTGCCAAAATTTAATTAAAGTCTGATTAACATGCAACAAGTGTAATAAAGAATAATAACACCATTCACCATAATGAAGTAAACAGAATGACCATCACATAACGTAAATAAAGTCTGGAGGAAAAACTCCTCACTACAAATCCCACAACTGATAAGTAAATTGAATACTAAATCAATACATGCCAAAGTCTGAAAACTGTAATGGAAATGTAACTCTAATAGAAATGGGCAACATGCCCTACAACTGATAGATAATGAATCTGGAATCCAAGTGATAGAGGCGTCTACAAGAAAATCCCTGTAGCTTCCACAAACAGCTACAGCTCGTCACCTGAATGAATATCCTATGCATGGTGTCCTCGTGGCTGGGCACCTAAAAATGGTTTTACAAAGAAAAATAGATTTGAAAAGCAAACGGGTCAGAGCCCGAATGTGGAGTTATATTTTAAAAACCTGCAAGTGCTTTAACAACATTTAAAACATTAAATGCAAAGTACATGTTAGGACGTACACTCACATGATATTCTCACCTCTCGTCTAACTGTTCACTCCTAACGTAAGTACCCATCTACAACGACACAAACCACTAGCTAAGTGACATCATCTCCAGCTAGACTATCATAGGTCCTACCCATTTTACTCGGTTCTATTAACATTATAACGCTCGTAATCAAGTAGGGGTTTAACGTAAACTCAGATGCTCAATATGCAATATATATAACTATCAGTTAACTCGTTATATTTCTCGAAACAATACCGTAATTATATTCACAACAATAACATGAAGGTTCCCATTAATTAAGTGTATATGATTCACATCATAAATATACATTATAAGCACCCCGAGAACTAAGCTGCGGTGCACACATACTCTGCTATCCATCCCGGTACATCACGTACATAAGGATTACATATTCCGAATCTCTCAGGAATAGTTCACAGATAACAACATCACAAAGGATGGAGGCGAACACAGTCACATCACATAGGTCACGCACATACCTACGCTCCTACGATCAGCGGACTTATTAATATCCCAATAAGTCTTTCTATGACCTATGTTCATCAAGGTAACCAGTCTAAATCCAGACAACACAAGGATTAGAGGGCCCTAAGCGAACGTAAACCTCCCGTGATAGCAAGTATGGTAGGTATGTCATACACACAATTCATATACCAATACTAAGTAAACACACATCTTAGTAATCAACGTAGTTTAATCGTAGTACTATTCTCATTCTAGTACCAATATATAATTTACACACTTTATACGATTACGGTTTATAATCATACGCGCCATAATTTATTCTCACGTCGTAGTAGACACTCACGTCTCAACCCAAACCGTCCATCTAATTTAACTCTCGTATATAATTTCCTTCTCATAAATACCCCAAAGTTCCAATTCTATCATTACATCATCATCGGAATGTTATCTATATCCTCGAACCAGTTTACGGGACTCCAAAAATCAAAACAGTCCAAAAAGGCCCAAACTGTCAACTCGTTAGAAGTCTCGTTCGAACGAGACTGTTCGAACGAGATTCCATTGTCAACTCGTTAGAAGTCTCGTTCGAACGAGACTGTTCGAACGAGATTCCAGTTCGTTCGAACGAACTGTACCTTCTAACGATATCTCGTTCGAACGAGATTATCGAACGAAGTTCCCTTTCGTTAGAAGTGACTGGTCAATTCGTTAGAACATCGTTCGAACGACCTGGGGAGGGGCTTCTAACGACCTGCCAGTTTCGTCCCAGATTTTTCTAAATCTCGTTTTTCACCATTTTTACTCCTCAAATCTCTTCTAAACTAAGTCCCAACAATCGTTTAAAGGTCTCTAAACAAACCTAAACATATTATAATCACATCCTAACACGTTTTAAAGGATTAATCCATCCTAACATCAACCAAATTTACAAATCTCTACACTTTTTCCCCAAAATTCAAGAACATGAACCCTAACTTTTTGAATCATGAATTAACTCAATATAAATCCGTTTTAATTTCTTCCAATCACCAATATCATGAGAATAGTTACCTACCTATCATTCTACATGCAATTCTCCTCAATATTTTCAAGTTCTAAGTTCCAAACTACATGGGTTTTCATTATCTTTCAAGAACAATTGATATTCTTCAATTTTCTAACATGGAAGGAACATCCTACGAATTTAAATATAATTAAAACACTTGCCTTGATTGTATCTGAGTTTGGATGATGGTTTGATGAAGATTTCTGCAGAATTTCTTCTCTTCTCCAAGCTTCTTCTCCAATGGTGGCTTAAGGTGGCTAGGGTTTTCTTTGGGAAAGTTGTAAACCTAATGATAGCCTCCGTAGCTTAATGGGTTAATATGGGTTGGTTAGTGGGTTTAGTGGGCTAAATCCACATCAGATTAAAACTCCCAATTTTCGTCACTTTTAATTCCTCAAAATGTAAAATTACCAAAATACCCTTTAAGTTGCCGGTATGGCCTAAAAATACCTCGGGACCCAAACTACACCCCCGGCTAGTGTTTTCTGACTATCCCGACCCTTTCGGACGCGTTGGCGCACTCAAAACGACCATACGGATAATAGAAATAAAAATCACTTTTATAATCAAAATAATATACCATGACGCGGCAATCACAAGCGTCTCAACAAAATTTCTAAAATGCCGTATATTAATCTCACGACAAATTTTTCATAATTCAATATTCATATAAAACATGTATGCACATAATCAAATACCAACTCGCATCTCGTTAGTATTTTATAACCCGGATTAATTTCCAATTAATTCACATTTAATTAATTAATCCCCAAAAATAAATATAGTCAAAAGTACGGGGTATTACATAACGTTCACACTCAATTCGACCTGCACGCGAGTTTTAGGGTTTCCAATTTACATATAAGTTGTGACACACCCATGTCACTAGAATTTATCCTTTATTCACAAGGAAGAAGCAAAACCTCACGAGTCTCGCCAAATCACGGGGTCTCAGCATGTGGTTGCCAACACGACCCATGAATATCTGCAATCGTTATACATCTAGGATTTTATCAAATAGTTTGTCCCCTCTCATTGTGGACAATTTATTCCATCATGTGGATTTCATTCCCATTATTGAAACGTTGGCCTAAAATCTCTAGGCCTCAATTATGGTTTTACTAAACTCCCGTTTACGTCCTGGGCCCGGTCGGCCCTGACATGCTATATGCTACTCTTAATGAGGACTCCACTGGTCCAGCCTGAACCCATTACTCTCGGTTTGTAAATTTCCTGGGCCTAATTATCTTGACCCAAATTCCTTTGCTGGAAGTCTCACTCCTCCAATTGTTATGCCTAACTGGCATGGTTTACCATTTCCAATCTCACTGGTCTCACTTCTCAATTATGGACACATTCAACACTTGTAGTCCTACTCTCTTCTCATATGGAAACTTCATGAGTCACATCCCCGTCACTTGTCCCACTGACCATTTTGGAATGTCCTTCCCTCAGACCGGCGGTCTTAACTCACAATTGTTCTTCTATTGTCCCTTTGGCTACGCTGGCCTTTTGGAACTCTGGTTGGCCTCCACAGCCCTGATGACTTCATCGTCACTTTGTAGGAAGTTAAACAATCAAAATCATCTAAATGAGTTATCTATTGGGCACACTCTCATGTGGTGTTTCACTAACATCGTTAAGTTCAGTTTTAACTTTCGGCCAGATTCTCTAACCCTCCTGGCTCACTTCTTCTGGAAATACTGTAATAACTAGTAACTGAATAACCTTGACGACATCAACATTAGTCATCCTAGCTGGATTTTTCATCAATGCTTGTATTTTACTCATGGGTCCTTTATCAACTATAGGACCTTTGGATAATTTATGCCCCTCTGCCAGGTACGAAGTTCATTATGCAATTCAACCTTTCTCTTATGATCGGTCTCCACCTTACTCACTGTGCTAAGTTTTAAATTTTCACTAGCATATCTATTACAACATCAAATGGAAGACCTCACAGTCAAATCGTACCCAAATTTCTCTTTAAATTTCGAATATACTTTATGCACGTGGTGATTGACTCTAATCACTTTATGTCGCTCCTAAGAGCTATAAATTTAATGCCAATTTTTATTCTGAGTGTCATCACACTCCACTCAACAAAATTGCCTTCGGATTTTCTACCTCCGTTGTCCTTTTACACTATCTTTCTTTCTTCTTCTCATCTTCATTGATGGTTTTCATAAAAGTCCCTTTGATTTCCCCCTTGTCGACTATGCTAGGTGATCCTGAAGTCACCTCACCATTATCTACGACTATGCCCAGGGAATCTACTGTTCTCGAGCGACGATCTCATTATCACTTACTTAAGTAGTATTCATAGCGACATTTGTCCTGATCACCATTCTCAGATCACTTTATGTCTTCTGTCGAGTTTCTTCTCTTGCAGTCCTTCATACGGCCTTCGCTGGTCGTCCTAAAATGTTCGGTGTTCGAATCACACAAAATTTCGTATAATGAGTCACATCCATTATAATTCTCAGAAGGAGAACGAAAGTCACATACGTAAGGGAACACAATAATCCTATCATAAGGCTCTACATCAAAGAACGCTACGCTAAAACGTAATAAGTCGCACAGATCCTAAAAGACTCTAAAACCTGATGCTCTAATACCACCTATGGTACCCCGACCAATTAAATATAGGGTGATCAGTCATTTACCAAATTTAAAACAGAATGTTCAGTTGGTTCATTCTTAGCAATACTCTCGAAAAACTTATAAACATATTAATCACCTAATATTGAATTAAGAAAGGCGTCAAAACATTTTCCTTTTTATATAAAACAAAATAAAACCATTTCTCAATTTAATTATTAAAATATAAACCATTCATCATACACAAGAATATATTATATACTGAACATAAATCAAACACTGAAATAAATAAGACTAGGTAAAACCTCCCAGTTCCAAATTCCAATTCACAGACTCATAGTAAAATCCATCCAACTAAGAGAACGGTAAAGTAAACTGAATAATAACTAAGATAAAAACTAGAAATGGGTGACACATGGCCCAACTAAGATGCCTAGATAACTGAATGGAAGTGATGGAGGTGTCTAATGAAAGGACCTATAGCTTCCACAACAGCTGCAGCACGTAAAGCAATCGAAATCTCTAGTTCTGGTATCCCTGTGGCTGAGCACCTGATATAATACATATATATAGCAAAAGAGAGAAGAGTTGTAAGAAACGGGTTAGAGCCCGATGTTTTAAAAATATTTAGCAAGTATTTAAAACTTCAATGACACAAGTATTATGTGCATGTTAAATATCGCACTCTGACATGAGATTCTCACCTCTCTTCTGTTGTGCACGCCTAACGTACATCTAACCCACATTAGCTATGATACCCGGCCTAACTAGTTCGAAATCATAACATCACCATCTACATTCTCCAGTAGTATACCCATATCGCCCATACAATACGTTAAAGAAATAGTTTGTTTCACATAACTAAGTTCCATTATTCACAGTTTGAATGGTTAATCTTTTACCCACTAAGATTATTTTATTTCTCATTTATACTACATCTACTAATTTCACAAAGTAGAATGTTCCCAAGTATATTTATATATATATACAGTCACGTCATCCCTATATATATATATACACTAATCCTGGACCCTTAGGTTAAGACCACTTGGCGCAAAGCATTTATTATTATTTCCATATCTACTAGTTTCACACAGTAGAAATATTCACAAGTTCATATATATATATATATATATATATATATATATATATATATAGTCACATCATCCCTATACATATATATACAAATCCTGCACCCCCAAGCTAACACCCATTATTGCACTTAACAACAATATTATTGTACCCCCGGGTTATCACTCATTAGTACACATAACGATAATATTCTTGTACCCCCAGGTTATCACCCATTAGTACACTTAACGATATTATTCTTGTTCCCCCGGGTTATCACTCATTAGTACACTTAACCATATTATTCTTGTACCCCTGGGTTATCACCCATTAGTACACTTAACAATTATATCATATAATAGGCATGCACACATCCTATTAAGATTCATAGGTATTCACCCAACCAATTCATATAAATATATTCCATACGTATTATTCTCTCATTCCTACATACAGTATATTTAATTCGATTACTATCACTCATGTAATCTCCAAGGTTAACATACAACTCCAATTATTTAGAGTATTATTTCCTAAATACTTCCTAAAAATTCCGCACTAGGCTAAGTCCATCAATTAGCAGTTTTCTCACTCAAATTAATTGCGTAACTTAATTTGGGGTAAAAATAGAAATTTCCAAAATTTTAGACCTGTCGCTCGAACCAGAAAGTCAAGTCGTTTGAAAGACTTACATATGTCGCTAGAACCAGCTTCGCGTGACTTCGTGCGACATCACTATGTCACTCGAACGACTACGCGCGACATCGCGCGAGATGCACTGTTTCGTCTTCTTGCCCAAATTTCAGCATTTTTCCACCATTAACACCTCTAAAACCTCTACTGTTCAATCCCAAACACCCAAACAAGAAATTCAATTGATGTCCTAACATATCTAGATGATTTCTAATAGCCTATAATCATTAAATCCTCACCATACATCAATTAAATACGAAATCCCCAAATTTATTTAATAAGAACCCTAGTTCTGAAATTAAGAGCATAACTCCAAATTAAACCCATATTTGTGCATATAAAATTATCATCAATTCGTGAATGTAATCCTATATACATGAGGGGATTTAATCTCTTGAAATATCAGTCCCAATATACGAATCATAATATCAATTTTTCATCAAAATTAACTTTCATAATTAATGGGTTATCACCTACTCTAACATGAACACAATTGCACAATTATTACTAAATCACGCAAGTAATAAACACTTGTCTTAAATCGAAGGTCTGATCCTTGGGTGATGTTGGTATAGACGCGTTCCTCTCTTCGCGATCTACGCGTTGGTGGAATTTTCGGTGTAAAAGTTTGTGCCTTTCTCCAAGAACACCTATGGAGTCCTTCTTCTCCCTCTTAGGTTTTCCCTCTTTCTCATTTAGGTTTAGAATCTGATGGGTAATGTCTTACCCACGTACCTTTCTTATTTAATTACTAATTTTTGTCATTAATTAAACCCCCAAAAATCCAAATTACAAAACTGCCCCTACGAGGTGCCAGTTTGGCCTAAAATATTTTGGAGTCCAAATAAAATACCCGGGTAGTATTTTTCGACTATCTCAACCCTCCTGGACTCAACAGCGCACTCGAAATGATCATATGAGTTAATAAAAATAAATTCTCTTTTTATCCCAATCAATTAGTCCCGACATGACTCACACGCGTGTCAGACTTAAATTACCAAACTCTCGTATTTCTCACTTTCGATAATTTATCAAATTTCATAATTCCATATTACATATCACACAGTAGAATTCAATAATTCTCAACAATAAGTATTAATCCTTGGCACGCTAGTTAATAATTATTTTAATCCGTATTAATAAATAATTAATTTCTCGCATTTTAATTTAATTAATCCAACAATAATAATTTATCACGTAATTATTTAAATCATCAAAAATACGGGGTGTTACATACTTCCCCCCTTACAACGGAATTTTGTCTCGAAATTCAGAAAAAGTATAGCAAGTACAGACAACGTTGTGCATAACTTGCGCATCGCGTCCTTGCGCTCCTAAGTAAAAACTCCGTACCACCCATATAGTACGCTATCGAATACCCTTAATTAGTAAACATTTCACATACATTTTTTTTAAACTCGAGGTTAGACTGTCATATAGGCTCTTGCCCAAGACTTACCGATTGAGTTCCACTACTTAAACTTTATTTTAGATATTCACTATATAGCCTTCTACTATTTGCACCTTAGTATATTTATCCTCCTTTCAGATACATACGACTTCGTCTCGTGTCGTTCGTACGAGTAAATTAATTGTGCTTATATATTTCACACACAATATACATGATAATCACAACTCTTCCCCATTATTTGCAGTTATAGTTGGTCCCCCACCTCTAACTATCAAGTAGGATAACAATCAAGTTTACCGTGCCATACCTCTACTAGCACTCTACCCAAATGTGATTTCATAGGAGTTATTGAACACGCTCCACTAGTGGAAGGTACTGCTCTCCCCCCCCCCCTCCCCCCCCCCCCACCCGAAGATTTAAGGGTGCACATAAAAGTTTGCTCTCCCGCATCCAATTTGACCGCTTGTCCTGCCCATCCCTCTGTGGACATTAGGCCATACTCAATCGCATTTCAGTACCTATAATCTCCCCATCTCATCTATATGAGAAGATCATTGGGGATACTCTCCCATTCTCTAGTGGAAGAAGCCCCTACTGGTTTCGAATTGTCCACCATTTTCCCAACAGTCAGGTGACCCACTGCAAGACTAACCTTACAATATTACTCTACATCATAACCCTTCACCACTGTTATTTGGAACCAGATACATTTTATACTCTCTTGAATGTACTTCTAACCGTGATGCATGTGACTTTGCTGCACCGCGTGACACAAATCTTTTCCATGTTCTGAAATTCATTTTCTCGTAAATTGTAGGCCTCTGTTAGATTTTACAAAAAAAAGCATTGGCTTTCTCAGCTATGTGTTGTCTGATTCACATGACTACCATAATTCACTATCTGCTTCGATCACCTAGGGCGTCAACACACCCTATGTCTCGCGCATCATTGCACCATGACATGTATTTCTCTTAAATTAATCCTCTCGCACTCGGCGTGCTGATATAGTACGGATGTACTCAACCACCCCACTAGTCATAATTTAATCACTCTTTCAATGGCATCCTTGATATATTTAGAATGATACTAAGACTAAGCGAATCTCCTAGCCTTAAGTCATAATGGAATTATCAACTCTCAATTGTATTCTTTTATAGGTACAATAACTAACGTACAAAACTTATGTCCTATCGACCAAACTTCTCTCCAACTCCCGACGTCTGCTAGTTTCATACGTGGGATGTCTCGTAAAGCGAAATCCAAACAAGGAACCCTCCTGATACATTACTATCTAACCTAGTCGGTTGTCGAAGTCCGTAAGGCCCTCAATCCATACTATGTACCTCTCTACAATCTCTATATGTTGACATAAGAGTTTGCTTGTCCACTCTCATGTCCCTAAACATAACATGAAGCATAGCGCTCTCACTACCCCAAGTACTCGGCGCTACATATATCTAACGAGTTATATCACGCTGTTCGACAACGAACACAATGTATACTAAGTCTTATCAGTCAAATAAATTCCTACGCACCGAAATCACATATAACTAGACAACATACTCGTTGAGGTCTATAATACCATGAAATTTTTTCATATATACATATATCTAGGCCCAACCCTATTTCAGGTGGCGCCGTAAAAAATCAAGATTTCTCTTCCCGGAGTATCCGTCACGATATTCATACCACTCAATTTACTATCGTTTAACCATATGGTAATTAATCACTACACGTTATCATAATAAACTCCACTATAGTTGACTCAATGCAGTAGTAAATTATAACAACAAAACATATTCTTAGGGCCCACCCGATTCACTCACGGGCAACATCAAAATGTCCTGCTAACAACGAGAAATACGTTTGTAATAAGACTGTTAAAACTAACGTTCCCACTCAACTCGACCCGCACGCGAGTTTTAGGGTTTCTAATTTACATATAAGTTGTGACACACCCATGTTATTAGAATTAATCCTTTATTCACAAGAAAGAAGCAAAACGTCACCAGTCTTGCCAAATTATGGGGTCTTAGCACATGGATGCCAACACGACCCATAAACATATGTAATCGTTATACATCTTAGGATTTCATCCTATAGTGGTCGCCTCTCATCACGGACAATTTATTCCATCATGTGGGTTTCACGTCCATTATTGAAACGTTGGCCCAAAATCTTTATGCCTCAATTATGGCTTTACTAAACTCCCGTTTACATCCCGGGCCCCATCGACCCTAACATACTGTATGCTACTCTTAAGGAGGACTCCATTAGTCCAGCCTGAACCCATTACCCTCAGGTTGTAAATTTCCTGGGCCTAATTCCCTTAACCCAAATTCCTTTGCTGGAAGTCTCCCTCCTCCAGTTGTTATGCCTAACTGGCGTGGTTTACCATTTCCACTCTCACCAGTCTCACTTATGAATTATAGACACATTCAAAACTTGTAGTCCTACTCTCTTCTCATAGGGAGACTTCACGAACCATTTCCCGATCACTAGTCCCACTGACCATTTTGAAATGTCCTTCTCTTGGATCGAGTAGTCTTAACTCACTAGCTACGCTGGCCTTTCGAAAATATAGGTGGCCTCTCCGGCCCTGATTGACTTCATCGTCCCCTTGTAGGAAGTTAATCACTCCAAATTATCTAACTGAGTTCCCTATTGGGTATACTCTCCTGTGGTGTTTCATTAACACCGTTAAGTTCAATTTTACCTTTCGGCCAGATTTTCTAATCCTCCTGGCTCACTTCTTTTGGAAAGACTGCAATAACTAATAACTTTATAACCTTATCAACATCAACATTAGTCATCCTAGCTGGATTTCTCATCCATGATTATATTCTACTCACAAGTCCTTTATCAACTATAGAACCTTTGGACAATTTATCCCCCCCTGCCAGGTATGAAATTCATTATGCAATTCAACCTTTCTCTCACGATCGGTCTCTAGCTTACTCACTGTGCTAAGTTTAAAATTTTCACTTGCATATCTTTTACAACATCGAATGGAAGACCCGACAGTCAACTCGTACCCAAATTTCTCTTTAAATTTCAAACACGCTTTCTACACGTGGTGATTGATTCTAATCACTTTATGTCGTTCCTAAGAGCTACCAATTTAATTCCAAATTTAATTCTGAGTGTCGTTACACTTCACTCTACACAATTTCCTTTGGATTTCTACTTCCGTTAGCCTTTTACACTTTTTATCTTTCTTTTCCCCATCTTCACTGATGGTTTTCAAAAGAGTCCCTCTAATTTCTCCCTTATCGACTATGCTAGGTGGTCCTGAAGTCACTCCACCGTTATCTATGACTGTGCCCTGGGAATCTACTGTTCTTGAGTGATGATCTCATTATCACTTGCTTAAGTAGTACTCATGGTGACATTTGTTACGATCACCATTCTCAGATTACTTTATGTCTTCTGTCGAGTTTCTTCTCTTGAAGTCCTTCATACGGCCTTCGTTGGTCTTCCTAAAATGTTCAGTGTTCTAATCACACAAAATTTCGTATAATGAGTCACATCCATTACAATTCGCAGTAGGAGAACATAAGTCGCATATGTAAGGGAATACAACAATCCTATCATAAGGCTATCATCAAAGAATGCTACGCTGAAACGTAATAAGCCGCACAATCCTAAAAGACTCTACAACCTGATGCTCTGATAACACCTGTGGCACCCAGCCCAATTAAATATAGGGAGATCACTCCTTTACCAATTTAAAACAGAATGTTCAGTTGGTTCATTTTTAGTATCACTATCGAAAAACTTATAAACATATTAATCACATATTATAGAATTAAGTTAGGCTTCAGTTGGTTCATTTTTAGTATCACTATCGAAAAACTTATAAACATATTAATCACATATTATAGAATTAAGCTAGGCGTCAAAATATTTTCCTTTTTTACATATAAACAAATAAAACCATTTCTCAATTTAATTATTGAAATACAAACCATTCATCATACACATGAATATATTAAATACTAAACATGAATCAAACACTAGAATAAATAAGACTGGGTAAAACCTCCAAGTTCAAAACTCCAATTCACGTACTCATAGTAAAATTCCATCCAACTAAAAGAACTGTAAAGTAAACTGAATAATAACTCTGATAAAAACTAGGAATGGGCGACACATGCCCCAACTGAGATGTCTAGATAAAACTGAATGGAAATGATGGATGTGTCTATTGCAAGGACCTACAGCTTCCACAATAGCTGCAGCGCGTAAAGCAATACAACTCTTTAGTTTTGGTATCCTTGTGGCTGATCACCTGATATAATACATATATATAGCAAAAGAGAGAAGAGTTGCAAGAAACGGGTCAGAGCCCGATGTTTTAAAAATATTTAGCAAGTATTTAAAACTGCAATTAATCAAATATTATGTGCATGTTAGATATCGCACTCTCACATGAGATTCTCACCTCTCATCTATTGTGCACGCCTAACGTACATCTAACTCACACTAGCTATGCTACCTGGCCTAACTAGTTCGAAATCATAATATCACCAGCTACATTCTCCATTAGCATACCCGTATCGCCCGTACAATACGTTAAAGAAATAGTTTATCTCACATAACTAAGTTCCATTATTCACCGTTCGAATGGTTAATATTTTACCCACTAAGATTATTTTATTTCTCATTTATACTACATCTATTAATTTCACAAAGTAGAATATTCCCAAGTATATTCATATATATACAGTCACATCATCCCTATAAATATATATACTAAACATGCACCCTTAGATGAAGACCACTTGGTGCAAAGCATTTATTATTATTTCCATATCTACGAGTTTCACACAACAGAAATATTCACAAGTTCATATATATATATATATATATAGTCACCTCATCCCAATACATATATATACAAATCCTGCACCCCCGGGCTAAGACCCATTAGTGCACCCAACTATAATAATCCAGCACCCCCGGACTAACATCCATTAGTGCACTTAACAATAATATTCTTGTACCCCCGAGTTATCACCCATTAGTACACATAACGATAATATTCTTGTACCCCCGAGTTATCACCCATTAGTACACTTAACGATATTATTCTTGTACCCCCGGGTTATCACCCATTAGTACACTTAACCATATTATTCTTGTACCCCTGGGTAATCACCCATTAGTACACTTAACAATAATATCATATAATAGGCATACATATATCCTATTAAAATTCATAGGTATTCATCCAACCAATTCATATAGATATATTCCATGCGTATTATTCTCTTATTCCTACGTACAATATATTTAATTCGATTACTATCACTCATGTAATCACCAAGGTAAACATACCATTCCAATTATTTAAAGTATTATTTCCCAAAAATTCTGCACTGCTAAGTCCATCAAATAGCAGTTTTCTCACTCAAATTAATTGCGTAACTTAATTTGGGGGTAAAAATAGAAATTTCCAAAATTTTAGACCTGTCGCTTGAACCAGAAGGTCTAGGCGTTCAAATGGCTTACACATGTCGCTCGAACCAGCTTCGCGCGACTTCGTGCGACATCACTATGTCGCTTGAACGACTACGCGCGACATCGCACGAGATGCATTGTTTCGTCTTCTTGCCCAGATTTTAACGTTTTTCCACCATTAACACCTCTAAAACCTCTACTGTTCAATCCCAAACACCCAACCAGCAAATCCAATTGATATCATAACATATCAAGATGATTTCTAACAACCTAGAATCATTAAATCCTCACCATACATCAATTAAATACGAAATCCCCAAATTTATTTAACAAGAACCCTAGTTCTTAAATTAAGAGCATAACTCCAAATTAAACCCATATTTGTTCATGAAAAATTATCATCAATTCGTGAATGTAATCCCATCTACATTAAGGGATATAATCTCTTGAAATCTCAGTCCCAATATACGAATCATAACATCAATTTTTCATCAAAATTAACTTTCACAATTAATGGGTTATCACCTATTGTAACATGAACACAATTATTACTAAAGCACGCAAGTAATAAACACTTGCCTTAAATCGAAGGTCTGATCCTTGGGTGATGTTGGTATAGACGCGCTCCTCTCTTCGCGATCTACGCGTTGGTGGAATTTTCGGTGAAGAAGCTTGAGCCTTTCTCCAAGAACACCTATGGAGTACTTCTTCTACCTCTTAGGTTTTCCCTCTTTCTCACTTAGGTTTAGAATTTGATGGGTAATGTCTTATCCACGTACCTTTATTATTTAATTACTGATTTTCGTCATTAATTGAACCCCCAAACATTCAAATTACAAAACTACCCCTACGGGGTGCCGGTTTGGCTTAAAATATTTTCGAGTACAAATAAAATACCCGGGTAGTGTTTTCCAACTATCTTAACCCTCCCGGACTCAGCGGCGCACTCGAAATGATCATATGAGTTAATAAAAATAAATTCACTTTTTATCCCAATCAATTACTCCCGATATGATTCACACGCGTGTCTGACTTAAATTACCAAACTGTCCTATTTTTCACCTTTGACAATTTATCAAATTTCATAATTCCATATTACATATCACACAGTAATATTCAATAATTATCAACAATAAGTTTTAACCCTTGGCACGCTAGTGATCATATGAGTTAATAAAAATAAATTCTCTTCGCGATCAACGCGTTGGTGAAATTTCCGGTGTAGAAGCTTGAGCCTTTCTCCAAAAACACCTATGGAGTCCTTTTTCTCCCTCTTAGGTTTTCCCTCTTTCTCACTTAGGTTTAGAATTTGATGGGTAATGTCTTACCCACGTACCTTTCTTATTTAATTACTGATTTTCGTCATTAATTAAACCCTAAAAATTTAAATTATAAAACTACCCCTACGGGGTGCCGGTTTGGCCTAAAATATTTCGGAGTCCAAATAAAATATCCGGGTAGTATTTTCTGACTATCTCAATACTCCTTGACTCAATGGCGCACTCAAAATGACCATATGCGTTTATAAAAATAAATTCTCTTTTTATCCTAATCAATTAGTCCCGACACGACTCACACTTGTGTCAGACTTAAATTATCAAACTGTTGTATTTCTCACTTTCGACAATTTATTAAATTTCACAATTTCATATTACATATCAAACAGTAATATTCAATAATTCTCAATAATAATTATTAACCTTGGCACGCTAGTTAATAATTATTTTAATCCAAATTAATAAACAATTCATTTCTCGCATTTTAATTTAATTAATCCAATAATAGTAATTAATCACATAATTATGTAAATCATCAAAAATACGAGGTGTTACACAATCCAAGATCATTGGGAAATTATTTTAAATCAATCCCTTCAAGACGAACCATAACGTATCCTATAAAGCCTCTGCCATTCTCAATGGTGTGCCAGGGTACTGTAGCAGACATTTACCGCACATTTTTCCCCTATAAAGGTTATTTGTTCTAACATACCTCGTCAGGCAGGCTCAGAGACTATATCATCAAAGTTTCATCATGATTAGCGCTCAGAGCCAACCTCAGACTTAAGGAAGATGACCTCCCTAAGCCACCTAAGGCTCAGTCATTAGATGTGGTAGTACGTTGTACCTCAGGAGCAACTCCCAACAACTCTGCAATCTCTTCAATCACCCCGGACCTCTAGTAATACTCTTACAAGCAGTCTGAGGGAGTAGGTGAGAAGCTAAATACTATCCCATCTACCGCCACTAACCATCTCCACTTGCATTGAATGCTCCCACTAGCATTAAATGCACTCAACAAATTACTTTATACCACTTGCAAATACGTTGTCCAACACTCCACCACCTTGTTGACACCGACAAACCTCAGGGATAATCCAACCATGATGTGACATTGCATTCGTTCTCTCTCCAAAAGTTCTCCTATAAATAAGAGGTTAGTACAAGGTGAAAGGGGACTCATCTCGAGCATTCAAAGAGATTAAGACATTCAAGTAATCAGACTCACAAGAGCTCAACACTTCACAAGTATTTATACTCCGTTCTAGACTCACGACCCACTGTCGTGAACTTATATTTGTAACATGGGCCAATTCTATTGCTTACACCATTTGTATACCTTGTAGAATGCTAAATTAGTACCTTGGCACCTTTAGATTAGTCACTCATTTACTTTGAAAGGTCCTATGCACCGAATAAAAGTCGTAAAACCTCACTCTTTTGAGAGGTCTCTTACACCATAATACCTCATTTACAATCTAATAAATTAGTGGAATACCTTTGAAAATGAACGTAAGACCCTCATCTAAGGTCCGAACCACTTTAAACTTTTATTGTTTATTTCGACACTCTTGTCCTCTTGCCCGTTTGAGGTATAGACGGGAGTACCTTTGGGTCTAAAATGACATGTAATTTTTACACTCATCACTGTAAACTCTCTTTTTAATTAAAATACAAAATTAAACAATTAAGATTTTGGAAAGATTTAAATGTAAAAATGAAATAAAAAAAATCATCAAACCGTATATTTTTCTTTTGAAAATTTCAAAAATTTCCCCACGTCACAACGGCACATTCACAAACTTTAAAACCAATTGTATAATAAATAGAAAAAGGCATAATATGTTTACTCGTTTTGTTCCCAAGAACGAGAGACCCACTCAAAGACGCGACGGTTGCCAAATTCAAACGATCATAAAAAAACATTTCCAAAGAAAAGAAACAATCTTAATACAGCTTCCACTAAGCTGTCTGTTCACACATTCCTGTCCGCGTCTCCTTTCTCCCCTATATACCAGCGTTCAACTATTTCTCTTCTCTTCGTAAAACAATTTTTCAAAACCCAAATCATGGGTTCCTGTTCCTCCTTTTTCTCCATCTTGACCATAATCATCATAATCTCCCTAACCCAAACACAAGCACAAACTCCAACTCAAGCTCCACCACCACCGCCACCTAATGCCACCTGTAACGGTATTTTCTTATCCTACTCCTACACCGTCGGATCCAGGATCCCTCCCATCTTAAGTTCCCGCACGGCTAACCAACCTTACAGGTTTGAGTCAACGCTTACTATTCTCAACAACGGGTTAGAAGAGCTTAAATCTTGGCAGGTGTTTGTTGGGTTTAGGCATGATGAGTATTTGGTATCTGCTTCGAATGCTGTTCTTGCGGATGGGAGTAGTTTGCCGGCCCGGGTTGGGAATGGGACGGTTTTTGCTGGGTACCCGGCGACTGATCTTAAAACGGCTGTTGAGACTGCGGGTGATTTGACCCAGATGTCTGCTCTGATCCAGTTGGTGGGTACCCAGTTTGGAATTGGCCCTCCGAATGTTCCTATGCCCTCCAATATTTCACTTGCGAATGATGGCTTTGTTTGCCGAACACCAACTATGCAAGGTCAGCTCTTTTATTTTCGGCTCTGTTAAATGTTTTATCTCTTTTCGTAAGATTTGATCTTGTTTGTTTGTGCTAGTCTTTTTTTATTCTACCAACTCTGGTTATGTGTTTTGTTTGCTGAAATTCAATGTTGTTATGTCGACAATAAGTTAGTACAATTTCATTGTTGATCATTCTTCTTCTTCTTTCTTCTTGTAGTGATTATAATATATATAATAAAAATTAAGAATATATATATATTTTTTTTAATAAATTAGAACCTCCACACGTACTAGCCCTCTGGACTCCCCTATGCGAGCTAAAAGGGGGGGCGCCGTCACGTCCCGCTTACAATTGTTACCGAGAGGGATTCGAACCCAGCACCTCAAAAATACTTATTTTTTTGTACCTACTTATAAAATAATGAATTGAGGGGAAATTTAGGATTCATGTGGCCGATTCGGAGTTTATTAATCAATGAAACCTAATTATCACGTTATTCAAACTAATTCTTCGACAAATACTGATAGAGTTGTTTATAGATATTTTCTGGCTGTGAGTTGAAAAACAAAGCACTCCAACCAAATACAAATATTGAAAATACTCACACTAAATTAGAAAATACGAATCATATTGAGATTAATGCGTCTAAAACCGAAGAAACACAAAAGCTTAAAGGAAGAGAGGTGGGTTTCCTCTCCAAACCTACCAAAGCGAGCATTGAACTCCCAAAAAAATCAGGAAAATGATGGCTGTTCGTTCATCGAAGATGTATTCAACTTGTTGAAACCAACATTTTGGATTATTTCCCTATGTTTCTAGTTCTTAATATGATTAATACACTACTATGGACATTTTTAGATGTGTGCAAAACATGTTCTTTACTGTCTGCTAATTCATCAAATTGGACTAATCAAGATCTATGAGTTCTGGTTAACCATTTCGTGGATATTCATGGCATCCGTTTTTTTTAACGATGAAGCACTCTATAATTTACAGATCACCAAGTTCCTTGATTTTAAATGAATTACCTAAATAATTTCACGTATTAATAAAGTTATCGAACCTAAAAGCATTTTACGTTTTTTCCCCTACCTAAGAGGAGATTCAAATCTTGCTTATAGTTAAGGTTTCCACACTAAATGTATTATTCACGTCCAACTAATAAAGAACACTGATCAAATTTTCTTGAAAAGGACAAAAAAATTTGAATTGGTTTTTTAAGTAAGTCCTCGTGTAAAAAATACTCCATCCGTCCTTAATAAATAATCCTGCTTTCCTTTTTAGAATGTCTCAAATTAATAATCCACTTTTCTTTTGGGGATGTATTTAACGAACAAAATTCACCGATAGTGAGCAAGTCATGATATTGGCCATTGGTTGGGCAAATCCTTAAAAACCGCCGTTTTCAAATAGCGATTATTAATTTGGGATGGTGGTAGTAAATGATTATGACCATCTTTGGGTAAGTTGAATATTATGGCTTTGCTCACCACAGACTTTGACATGCACAAACTCAGTCAATTCTAAAGACTTATTACAACCTGCTACACCAACCATCCCGTTTGAAACTTTCTTCAGATGTATCTAAGCATAAATCAGTGCAATAAATCAAGGCCTTATCTGCAGTCATATTAATTAACTAGCATACAAGCCATGCAGGCGATGTACAATAAACAAATATAATGATAATTATAAAAATTAGTATATATCATACATTCAATATCTTATCTTAAAGCCATTATAAAAGGTTAATTTTATCATAATTAAAATTTGTCTATTATTTTTAAATGTTTTTATTATATAAAAACTATTTTTTATTAATAAAAACTTCAAAACAATTGTACGTATTTTATATTAAAAAATTGTAAATTATATTTTATAAATAAAAACTACAAAAAAACTGTATGTATTTTATATAAAAAAAATTGTACATATTTTTATTTTTTTTAGTTTAAAATTTTTTATGTCATTTGTAGATAAAAAATGAAAGTTTATTCTATAAATACAACTTTGAAAATGTTTTTATAACCAAAATCTTTTTTTATTTATATAAAAAACAATTCTGATTTTTGAAAACTTTTTTTTAACTTTTTTTCTAGAAATAAAAACGTTATATAGATATAGTAGTATTAGTAGCATTGTATGATGTGATTTGAGTGGAGTATGATGAAAATAGATCAATTGAATCTAGATTGTGTTGGATCGGGAGATTAATCTATGGAGTTTAGAATGGATCATCTTTAAATTTTAAAGAGACTTTTAATTTATTCATTTTTTTAATTTTAAAGAGATTTTTGATTTGTACATTTTTTTGGTTTTAAAGAACACAATGTTCAAGATGAAAGGAAAAAAAATAATAAGTATTAATGTCTCATTAACTCCTTTAAAATATCGTATTAGAATAATAATAAAGCTAAGGCCAGCAACTGTTTTAAGGGTGAAAGACAGGTTAATATGGACTACATATGGTTTTGTAAGAAAATCTGCTCATATCAAGGTAAAAGGTACACAACGAAAAGAAAATTTAAGAAACATAGGAGTGATATGTTAATGTATTACATTGATCTGTTTAGTATTTGTAATTTAATGTATTTATCCTCTTGATTTTTCTTTCTTTCCTTTTGCGGTTATGTTATACTCCATCCGTGCTAAATCAAAAGTCCTGTTTTCTTTTTAGGCTGCCCTGAATTAAGTCTTGTTATCTGATGTGTTAATAGAGGTGGTAGGCTAAAATTTGGAAAAAAATGTATGAGTACAAAATTGTGAATTTTAAGCATGACTTTTAATATGGGACGGATGGAGAAGTATTATGAAATTTGAAGAATCTGTGTCACTGCACTTTCACTGATGTGTCAACTTATATGGTTGCTTTTGTAATTTTTCAGGGAGGAGAGAAATGCACGTGTGTTGCACCAGAGACGAAAACTTCAGGTCAAACATCACCGTAGACGAAGAATTTTTACCAAGACAAGACGGTGATCTTACAATAATGTATGATGTAACTCGAACATACGACTCGAATTACTGGGCCGACGTCACAATTTCAAACCACAACCCCCTCGGCCGTCTAGACGATTGGAGATTAAGCTGGGACTGGATGAGAGAGGAGTTCATCTTCGCCATGAGAGGCGCTTATCCATCTGTGCGTGATTCCTCTGGCTGCATATTTGGCAGTCAGGGCGAGTACTTTAGAGGGTTGGATTTTTCGACCGTATTAAATTGTGAAAGAAGGCCCACCATAATCGACCTGCCTCTAACAAAGGCAAACGACACGGATGTCGGGATGATACCGTTTTGTTGCCGAAATGGTACAATCTTGCCCCAGACAATGGACCCCGCCAAGTCAACATCAGCATTCCAGATCAACGTTTATAAAATGCCACCAAATCTTAACCGTTCACAGCTCTCTCCCCCGCAGAACTGGAGGATCAGCGGCCGGCTAAACCCGGATTATCAATGTGGGCCCCCTGCCCGGGTGAGCCCTAGTCGGTTCCCAGATCCGAGTGGATTACCGTCGGATTCGACCGCGGTCGCCAGCTGGCAGGTGGTGTGCAACATCACCCAGCATGCGGGTACAAGCCCGAGATGTTGTGTGTCGTTTTCAGCTTACTACAACGAGTCTATCATCCCGTGCCAAACATGCGCGTGCGGGTGCCCAAGTAACAGTAGACAAACGTGTAGTACAAGAGCTCCAGCTATGTTTCTTCCATCACAGGCGCTTCTTGTCCCATTTGAGAACCGGTCAAGAATGGCCGTTGCTTGGGCCGATCTTCAACATCGAGTGGTCCCGAACCCATTACCATGCGGAGATAACTGCGGGGTCAGCATTAACTGGCATTTAGCTACGGACTACAGAGGTGGGTGGTCCGCGAGGATGACGATATTCAATTGGGAGGATACTGCGTATGTCGATTGGTTTGCTGCTATAGAATTGAACAACACAGCGCATGGTTTTGAAGCGGCATATTCATTCAATGGAAGTGCGTTGGATAGTGGTGATACTAATAGTAATACGATATTCATGCAGGGATTGTCGGGGTTGAACTATCTAGTTGGTGAAACCGATGCTGCTAATCCGCAGAGGGACCCCCGGATACCTGGGAAACAACAGTCAGTTATCTCGTTCACGAAGAGAAATATGGCGGCGGTTGATATTGTTGGTGGGGATGGGTTTCCAACTAAAGTGTTCTTCAATGGAGAAGAGTGCTCGCTTCCAAGAATACTTCCAGCAAGCGGTTCTTATAGGTTGGATTCTGCTATTACATTTTCTGTTACGATAGCAGTTTTTGTCTGGATGTTGTTGCAACAATAGTTGTTGGCCGAAGCTGATTTTTTTTTTCTTCTTTTATTGGATTGATCGATGAATGGTTCGCATATCTTTCTGGGAGGAATGTTGGAGCTATGTTATTATAGCTACTGTATAATCAGAATATGGAGTTTGATTGTACATCATGAAACATTGTTTTTGAATTTGATTTATTGTTATATGTTATATTTGTTACCAAACGGATAGCGTGGTATAGGCTGATGTGATTTCAGAGGCGTAAGGGTGCAAGCGGTATGGATTTTTACCGTATCGTACCGTTTTGATCCAAAAATAAATAGTTTTGGTTTCATATTTTTTAATACTGATAATCAAATGTACCGAAACCGAAATTATCACAAAAAGTTTAGTTGGTTTGAGTTTTTAAACATAAAAAACCGTCGTACCGAATTTACAGTACCGAATAATCAACATCCTTCGTTTTAGTTAAATCTTAACCATTCATTTATGTCGTTATAAAACCGAGCAAATAAAGACAAAATCTTAACAACTCCATACAAAAATCAACCACCATTCTTCAACAAAAGACAATAACAAAAGAAAGGTACTCTTATTCTTCTTTTCCTTTTCTCCCTAATAACCCCAATTTACTGATTTCAGAGCAAATTACGTTAGTGATATAATGTCAGGGCCTTAGAGATTCGCGAGTGTTCTTGAATAGGTTCACTGCATAAACTTTATGTGCATCATTAGAGCTCTAGGCTAGCTTTCATCATTGAAAACAGTATATACAAGAAGGTGAGTTGGAGGAAAGATGTCAACATAATTTAAATATACACACGCACGCACACACGTTTCTACATATGCATACACCTTCATGGAAACACATCCATGTTGCATTCTATTTGTGTTTTTCTTTTTATATGACACGGGTAATTTTTGGTTATAACAATAATTTATTTAGCCTTGAATACTACATTTACATAAACTAACAATTTAGTAGGTAACTTAAAAGTTTGTGTGAAAGATATATTTCTGTGTCATATTTGTGGCCCTGTTTATTTTTTGGTAATGATTTTTCATTTAGTGTAATATGTGCTCGTGTTAATGTTAATGTCAAGTTGGATTATTTATGTTCATTGTAACATTATATTATTGATGATCTACTTTGTTAATAACATTGCTTCTACTCTTAGAATTGGATCTCTTCGCCTTCATTTATTGGTAGGTAAAATGAGTAAATGAGAAACCAACAATCATTCTGTTTGTAGTTCCAAACAGAGTTCTAAAGATTCTCCAACTTATAATGGGTAGTTTGGATCCTCCTTTACAGTTTTGAGTTTTAATTGATTCAATTTTTTTCTTAAATTCTATTTGCTACTTGCCTACTATTGTAATAAAATTTAAAATTTAAATGTTATTCTTTTCTTGGAAGCAAACCATGAACTGGTTAGTTTCATTTATAAGGGAGTTGTTTCAAATAATTGTCAAGCCACCCAACCATGATTTTAAACCAATTGTTTTCATTACCTTAAGAAACAACAATATGAATTAAAAGAAATACCTTAAATAATGCATTTAATCGGATTAAATGAATTTAAAATTTAGTACCGAAATTTGTACAAAATTTTACCGGAATTATAATACCCAAATTTGTACCAGATTTACCGAATGTATAAACCGACTTATAATTCTGGTATTTACAGGGGAAAAAATGAAATGAAATCAAAATTACCGAAACCAAAAAATCCAAAATTACCGAGAAAATTGGAAACCGGCTAGTTTGGTTTTGATTTTTGTTTTGATTACCGGTCGGTAAATTTGGTACAAATGCTTTTACCATTTAGATTAGGGTGTTAGTATTGGTAAGGGATCGCTACCGATCAAACTATACCGGTTGCACCTCTACACAGGCGAGTGAGATTCATTAAACGAATGCAAATATTTTTCACTTTTAAACAAATTCCATTTATTTTCTTCCTCAAATGGCATGAACACTTGTTATATAGATGTTGTAATATCAATATCCAATCTTGATAGTTGGAAGGTACCTTTGTGGGCATGCCAACTGTACATAAATTTGAAAGGGGTAGTGGTCTCAAAGTCAATTATTTAATTTAAATAAAAAGAATTTGTGTAAAACTCCACTCACCTCAACCTTTTAAATGTTTAAGCACAATAATAGTTGGTTGGGATATTGCAACAAATAAAACCCAAAACCCAAAATTAAATTAAATCTTCATTTGATATCCCGCCCAAAGTTAAAGAGTAGAGAAAGAGGCGTTGTGTGGATACTCACTCAATGGATTGATCCATAGATGCTAAAGATTTAAGATGAGGAACGCCCAAGAAATAACAAGAGAATAAAATCTAAATGCAAAGTAATGAGAAAGTAAAGAGAAACCAAACAAACCAACAATCTCAATACAAATATGTATGTGGTTCACCAATTTGACTACGTACACGGATGATGGAATTCTTTCTTTGATTCAATCAATAAGAGTTAGAGTTCTCTCAAACTCTTAACTCTCTTGATGTGTATACAAGCAATGAATGTAATGATAAAAGTTACTCCTAAATTTGACTTAAAAGAGCTAAAATGTTCTTTTTATATTAGGGGGCAACCACATGAGAAATGCTCAAAATAACCCTCATTTAAAACTTATTTTCACACAAACTGACGTCCATTCGCTGCAGTGAACTCAAATCTTCGTTGGCCATGAGTTTCCAACATTAAAACTCCAAAACTCTAGTTCGATTCACGCCCCGTGAAACCTCCATTCACTGGTCGCGCCTAAAGGCATCATGAATTTTGAACCAAAACTCTACAAATATCCACCTTGGCGAAAGAATTCCACCACCCCCATATATAAGCTTAATCATCTAGGCACACCACCACCAAACAACCTCGAAGGATCTTAAACATTGGTCAAGTTTCAACAATGCTCAAACTTAACCACTGGTACCATCTTCGTCAACATGTCAACTGGATTATCTTTGATGCCATTTTTCTTTAAAACAACACCTCTATCCATGACCTCTATTATGAAATGAAACCAGACATTAATATGCTTGGTCTTCCCATTATGAACTTTTTTTAGCCAAGTAGATAGCACGTTGGCTATCATATTGCACCTCTACACAATCTTATGTAATCCTCAAATCATTAATGAGACCTTGAAGCCATAGGGCTCTAACAACTTTCGTTGTCGCCATATACTCTTGTCTCCGTAGTACAAAAAGTAACAGTGGCTTGTAATATAAACATCTAACTCATTGGACCATTAGCTAATGTAAAAACATACATATCTTATTGATTTTATCTCTCATTGATTTATCTTTTTAAGGACATGATTTTATAACTTCGACTTTTGAATTTATAGGCGATTGAGATTCATCAAAGCAATACAAATATGATTCACTTTTAAACAAATTCATTTATTTTCTTCCTAAAGTGACATAAAAACTAATCCAAAAAAATGTTGTAATATATATCCAATCCTGATAAATAAAAAGGTGCCCTTTGTGGGCATGCCAACTGTACTGAAATTTGAATTAAGGAAGTGTTCTCAAAGTCAAACATGACAAAGTTATGTATTTAATTAAAATTAAATATCTTATATGGAACTCCACCCCACTCAACATTTTAATTGTTTAACCACAATATTAGTTAGTTGGGATTATCCAAAAAATAAAACCCAAGATACAAAATTAAATTAAGTGTTCATTTTATGTCTCTCCAAAAATTAAAGACCGAAAAATGAGGTGTTGTACAAATACTCACTCAATGTAGTGATTCATGCATACCCAAGATCTAAGATAAGGAACGCCCAAGAGAATACAATCCGAATGAAAAGTAATGAGAAACTAAAGAGAAATCAAATATACCAATAATCGCATGACAAGATGTACGTGGTTCACCAATTCATCTATGTTCTCGAATGATGGTTTCCTTTCCTTGATTTAATCAGTAAGCACTACAATTCTCTCAAGATAACAATCCCCTCAATGTGTATACAAACAACGAATGTGATGTTAAGAGATGCTCTTAAACTTCAGTTAAAATCCCCCAAAATTTTATTATACACGGGAGAAACCATGGGAGAAATACCCAAAATAACCCACTTAAAACTAATTTACACAAATTGACGCCCGTTTCTTGCAGCGAACTCAGATTTCACTGGCTGCAAGTTTCCAACATGAAAAGTCCAAAAATCATATTCGATCCTCACCCCGAGAAGCCTCCCTTTGCTGTAGCGAAGCCATCTTTCGTTGATCGCGCCTAAAGGCATCAATGAATTTCAAGCCAAAACTCTACAAATCTCCACTTTGGAGAAAGAATTTTGTCAACCCCATACATAAACTCAACCATCTAGGAACACCACCACCAAACAACCCTAGAGGATCTCAACAAGATAGATCATTGATCAAGTTTGAACAGTGCTCAAACTTGATCATTGATACCATTTTCGTCAATATGTCAATCGAATTATCTTTGGCGCCAATTTTCTTCAAAACAAAAACACTCTCATTGATATCCTATTGTATGAAATGAAATCGAACATCAATATCTAATAACCCCTTATTTTCACATATTCGTTAATCATTTCAATACGTCGAAGATAAGGCGTGTTATCAATCTACATCAATCTTAACATTAATGTATAAAATAAAATAACTTGAAGTGAATTAAATTCATCCACAATATGCGACAACTAAAATGATAAATAACTCTGATAAATAAAGTCTCAAAACATCCAATGTTTAAACATCCAATAATAAACAGTCTGAATAAATATCAACTCAATACCAGTTGATTGAAATAAATAATTGGGATTCAAGTCCATATAAATCATTGAATAAAATACTAAACCAAAACTGAAATATTGTATAAACCTATGCTAGAATCGAACGAACTGAAAGCCACAAACTAAATGAAGCTCGAAGTTTTGAATCTCCCCATCCTTACGGATCCTATCTAGGAATGCCTAAAAAATAATTTTATATAATTTTTGTCAGTGCCATAAAGTTGCAAGAAATATCTTCCCTTTCAACAGTAAATAATCATACGGTTTGTTTACAAAAAACATGCCATCACGTCGGCTCTCACGTGTAATAAATACATCCCCCCTCACCTGAGTGAAATACTACGAACAGGTCCCAACCCAAGGCATAAACTATACTAAAATTATTTATCTCTAGACTAATAATCTTATAACCATTAATCAATATGAAATATGGACATAACTAATTACATGTGTAAGAATAAATCCAATTACCAAACCCCGTAATGTCACCCATAAGTATGACATATATAGTCTTATAAATACACAACATGAATGTGACATAAGTTTTTTTTAATAAACGTCCATCGCTTGACTAATATACTCTTTTATAGTTCTTAAATATATATCACTCGAAGGAAACTACCTTCGGAGACCATCTCATGCTTCCATCAGTAAGTTCAAAGTCCCTCACCTAACGGGCTTAATAAAATATACAAATATAAAAATAGGGAGACCACTACGCAGTAGAACCATCAATGGGTCCATACCCAAACCCACTCGATGGATCAAGTTTATCTTCATTCTCTCACCACGAAGCGGTGACCATCCTTAATGTATTATCAAACATATTGAACTCTGCAACGTCATGCATCAACCAGGTGTGCGGTACATTATCCCAATCTTTAAAGAAACCTCGATCGATAGATTCCCCATGAGTTGTAGTATGTTCACACAAAATAAAATACACACACGTACACACACACACACACACACACACACACACACATATATATATATATATATATATATATATATATATATATATATATATATATATATATAACACATAATATATGTATATGACTATATGATGTCACTTCACTATTGTGCATACTCGAAATCAACCCAATGCCGGATTGTAATAACCAAATTAAGATTTATTCTACTCAAAACCTAGATCATAAATCTCGTCTCTCAAAATTCTATTTCGTACTTGAAATTTGTTTCACCAAACCTTAAGATGGAAGAAAGATTTATGTTGGGGTGAGACCTTAAAATTTTGATTTCTTTTCAACCTTAAGCACCCCAATGGATCCTAAAAGATCCTCGGGCATAGAAAAAATGAATTTGAGAATCCTTGTAAGGGTCGTAAAACCTCTGAACTTAAAAACATTGCAATATGAAGTTATTATAAGGGTCCTAAGACCTCTGGGTTTAGAAATTCATAAACCTTGAAGTCCCATAAAGGGTCATAGACCTTTAAACATAGGTAAACTTGAAATCTGAAATCCTTTTAAGGGTCATAAGACCTCTGGATTTAGAAAATTTCAAATATAAATTCCCTATAAGGCTTCTAAGACCTCCAGACTTAAAAATTATGAAATCTGAAGTCCTGCAAAGGGTCATAGATCTCTGAACTTAGGTAAATCTGAAATTTGAAATCGTTCTAAACGTTATAAGTCCTTCGAATTTAGATAATTTTAATACACAATCCTTATAAGGGTCTGTGGTGTAAAAAAATATTACAATAAAAGGATTTACGAAGAAAAATCACAATCAAACAAGAAAGCATATAATCGCACACACAACACAACTATGCACGTGGTTCGGTAACTTGCCTACGTCCACGGAGAGGTATACTATTTTATTAAGTATCTCTCAATATGCTTGGTTACATGCCCTTATGCCCCAGCCATGGGTTATAATTTATAGATGTAGAATTTTAGTTGTTCAAGTAACTCTATGACGTCCATGATGATGCATGAATCTCTTAAATATCTCCACGAGATTATTGGGGATTGACTTGGTTTTAGGGAGATGTGGACTGCACATACTCGTAGCGTATTCTCATGATTTGAGTCGGGCAACCTTCTAGATTTTTGGGCTAGGTTGGCTACTCTTGTGGGCTGAGAATAAAATTGGTCCCCACAATTTCCCCTAAAATCTTTAGGCCATTGCTTGGGCCGATGGATTTTAAGTGAGGCTAAGGACGTAGTACTATCAACACTGGTGTACCCGTAATTTGTTGAAACAGGAGGGGAGCGCTCGTCTTTATGTAAGATAATTAAGCGATAAATCTTTCTCTAGAAGTGTAAAACGTCATTTGAGTGTTTGAAACTGGTTTGTCAAAAACTTAACCATCAGTTCATCCTCTTTGGTCATTTTTGCGCATACTGTGTTTTCGGGCTTCATTATTTACTTTCGCTCTTTAAAATCAAGACTTTCTCACCTTTCCAAGCCTCCAAGCTTCCTCTCTCTCTCGTAACTTCCATATTTCTTCTTCTTCTTCTTCTTCTTCTTCTTCTTCTTCTTCTTCTTCTTCTTCTTCTTCTAGTTTTCATTTTTTGTGAATCGTTCTTCTACTATAGCTAGGGTTTTTGTGTATTTTCTTATGGAAATGCTTGATAATAAGTCTTTTATTGAGTTTAGAAAATGTTACAATATTCCTGATAGGGTAGAAATAGAGTGTACTTCAGTCCCAAGAAATGTTCGCAATTTAGAAAATGGTCACTGGATTCACGTTATGTTTATTTCCCAAGGAGGTTTAACGTTTCCCCCTAACCCTCTGCTTTTACATTTTTTCCAATACTTCAACATAGTTCCTGCTCAATGTTCTCTAAATGTGTGGAAGATTGTTAATGGAGTTCACAGGATAAACCAGCTCTATGGCACCAACTTAGGATTAGTTGAGATATGTTATTGTTATTCTTTCTCTCGCACCAATGGGGTCTTTTGTACTTCGAAGCAAGAAGTCCTGATAGGGTGTTGGTACTAAATCTACCTGATTCCCATAAAGTCTATTGATCTGAAGGTTTTATTGCTAGAAATTGGCAATATCGTCCCCAATCAGGGGGCATAAGGTACATGGGACCTAGGATCCCTACCTTTGGGGAGGAATACATAGGTTATTATCACCATCTCTGTTTTAATATTTATTTACCTACCTCTGTGTACTTTCCCTCTGATATTTCCTTCTTTTTCTTTTATAGCAAAAGCCAAGAATCAAGTGCCTGCTCCTCGCGAGCTCCAAGCTGCTGAACTTTTAAAATCTTGAAGGATAAGGGACACTATTCTGAGGGGGAACATCCTCGATCTACTGCATTCTTACTGGAATATAAGAATACTACTTCCCGCTTTATTGCTCGCCCAATAGACGCAATCCCTCATCTAAACATTCCATAAGAAAGCATTGGTGGTACTTCTGAACCCATTAAGGTAGATGACTAGGAAGAAAGTAACTCGGGAGAGGATCTAGTAAAGGCGTCGAGGAAGAAAGTGGTGAAAGTGGGAGTAGCGAGGAAGAGTCCAGCGAAGAGGAGTCCAACGAGGAAGATATGGCCCCTCCGAGGAGAAGAAACTTAATCCAGGATAACGATGATGATGATGATATTTTGTCCAACAGGATGAAGTTCCTCAAGTAGAAGGCTGAAGACTCTATTGGTAGTTCTAAGGTGGTGGTTTAGGAGAAGGAGGTGGATAAAAAGAAGAGAGAAGAGGAGGAGTAGCGATATATATATATATATATATATATATATATATATATAGAGAGAGAGAGAGAGAGAGAGAAGAAGAGAAAAAGAGAGAAGGAGAAAATATAAGGGCACAGGCCTCGATAGTGCCTTTTGTTTTGGCTATTGAGGGGGCCTCAGTGACTGTTGCTCCTCAACTTGCCCCTTTGCTGCTGGAGAAATCAGTGCTCACGACTGACTATGAATGCTCGTCAAGCATGGGGGAGACCAATTAGTCCATAAATCTGCTCAAGGGCTTGCTTTGATGAGTACTCCTTTCTCTATACTTCTTTGTTTTTAGTTTTCCTCTAATATCTCGTGCTTAACCTATGTTTCTTCTATTTTATAGTTTGTCTCTGACTATATTTTGTTGCTTCGTGGTAGAACTGAGATGTCGAGGATAAACTCAGAGCTGAACGAAGCTCTAAAGTCTTCTGAGAAGGCTCTGGTTGATATGAAGGCTTCTTTTGACAAGGAGAGGGAAAAGTATTCAAAGGAGTTATCTGACCTCCGCAAAGCCTACAGTGTCGTGATCGCAGACAAGTTAGCAGTGGCAGAGGTGAATAAGGGGTTGGTCATGATGGTGGAGCAGATATAGGAGGAAGCAGTGACTGTTCGAGAGAGAGAGGGTACAATGAAGGACGGGAAGCGACGTATAACGACGCCGAGCGCCAGATTTCTTATCTCCGGGGAACATGCTTCAAGAAAGGATGAGATCAAGCCTTGACTAATGCTGGGGTTGCTGTTAACTCCCCCATTTTCCCAACATTATCCCGACCATAATCCTATTAAGGTATCTCCGTCTGCTCAACCTGATGCTCAGGATGGCCTGGAGCCCATCACTCCTGCTATGGGAGATACATCGGTTAATCCAGAGGGGGTCATTATTCTAGATGAAAGAGCTTCCCCAGGTGCTGGTGAAGGTGAGGTCCCTATCAACCAAGCTACTGACAAGGGGAAGGGGGCCTCCACGTCTAACCAGGTTGAGGCCTCTTAGGAATTTAGGCCTTGTTCCTATTTTTGCTTCTTTCCTTCATTTGTACTGGCTCGTGCCTTTTGATTAAATGAAAAGCAAACTTTATATTTCATTACTAATTCTTGATACCTTTGTTTCTTGTTTGATAGGCTGTAGCTCATTGATTTAGATGATTATATTCCTGCTAACTCTCGTCTAGGCCAGATTCTTGGTCCGAACATAAGCGCTCAAGCGCGTCAAGCTTTTATATGGATTTATAAATCCTTGAGGGAGAGAAACTAGGATTACAAAGATCAATCTAAGGTAGTCGCTAAGCTAAAGGATAGGCTCGAGGAGATGGAGGGAATAAATGTCTCTATGTAGGAGGAGATGGACACTTTGAAAGCAAAACTTCTAGATGCGTGTGAAATCAACCAGGTGGGGGAGGTATTACAAAGAGAGAATGATTCTCTAAGAAGAGAAATTGCTCGTCTCATAGAGAACACTCCATCTGGTCCTCCTTTGGTGCTGCGAGGATCCTCGTTGTCTGTTATAGTTGCTCAAACTGACAATCAAGCTTCCAGAAGGGAGATTGATGAGCTAAAATATGACATTTGGAGAGCTTATGTGATTGATGCTGGTCTCCAAAGGGATGTCACACGATTAAGGCAATTATTTCGAAAGGGTCCTCGGCAGGTCTGGGCTAGTGGTTATAACCAAGGATGGACAGATGCCCCAGCAGACTGAAAGAGGTCGAAGAACTTGCTTTTGCTAGGGGGGTGCCAGAACGTTCTTAGGGAATTGAAATTTCCTAAGGAATCCACCCTGTGGTATAAATATCAGACCGTTTTCTCATTTGTTGTGTGAAATCCCTTCTCAAGGGATGGTCGTCGGATCCCAATAGATGTTATTCATGCGTAGCTTCTAGATCCACGCCCAGAGGGAATTGAAGAAGACTTAGTTCCTTATCCCGATGATGATCAGAGTGCTCGAGTAGCAGAGTGCCTTTCTCATCATGCTGGGCCATCATAGGTCTTTAAGTATTTTTGATGTACATGTAATCATATGATTATTAATGACAGAGACAACTGATTATTTATGTTTTGAGCTTTTGCTAACTAAACATGTGTTAACCTTATTTATTGATTGCTTGTCATCAATATTTGATAAAAAAAGTACTTGATAGATCTGATCATAGTATGAATGATTAGAACATAAACTTTTAATCATTTTGGGCTTTTTAACCGACTAAGTGATGTTGAGTTTTTGTTATCTCGTGTTTGAACATTCTCCGAGTCCAATATGCCTTAGCCATATCATTCCATCCATTTTACCTTTTAGGTTATGTTGTCACACTTCCTTAGGACTAAGTAGGGCGATGGAGAGAATGTACCTGGTCAATGGGATATCCGCCCGAACAGGATTTTTCAACCAACCTAATTTGGCGACCAACCTTAAGTTGGCTATATTGCCTAAGGATCCTCTGTAGGTTTTTTATTGTTACCGAAGTAACTCAAGAGGCCAATTGTGTTTCAACAAAGACCTGAGGAAGGTTAATTGTAAACCTTGCTTAACATATTGTATCTTTGAATGGCATAAATCTAACACACTATTGTGTTTTGAGGGGATCATACTGCTTAGAAAATATGCGTATTGAGATTCGATCAAGAGATATTAAATAACCAAGATGTTTAGAATGCGAGGGCCAATCGACCTTTATTAGAAAATGATAAATAAAAGTCAACATTAGTCTATAAATCAAAAATTTTCCTAAATTAATGATGTTGAAAAATAAAAGATATAGAAGTCTAGAAGTAGAACTTCTTAAGGTTGGCTGCATTCCAGGCCCTTGGTATCTCCCTGCCCTCCAGCGTTTCTAAGTGATACGATCCCTGTAGGTCGTCCCTTATTATCTTGAAAGGTCCTTCCCAATTTTATCCCAATATGTCATTTGATGGCCTTACAACAGTACCGAGGACTTTCCTCAGGACGTAATCCCAAATTTCCTTGGATTTACTTTTTGGTTGTATTATTTGGCTAGTTGTTGTTGGTAGGATGCAAACAGCATTTGGTTGTATTATTTAACTAGTGTCAGCTATCTTCTCTTCCCAATTATATTATTTGATTCATCGTTGAGGCCTTGGTCGACCAAGGTGGTCCTCATAGTAGGGTGTCCTGCTTCCAATGGGATGACTGCCTCCATTCCATAGGCGAGCGCAAAGAGGGTTTCTCTCGTTGCTCTCATAGGAGTTGTGTGATAAGCCCATAAAACGTGGGGTAGTTCATCTACCCAGGCACCTTTGGCTCTTTCCAACCATTTTTTAGTCCATCGATCATTGTCTTGTTCGAAGCTTTAACTTTCCCGTTACTCTATGGATATGCTATAAAAGTAAAGTGGTGCTTGATGCCATGCTCGTCGCAGAAGCCTTGAAAGAAGCCACTTTCAAACTACGTGCCACTGTCAGTCATGATCGTTCTTGGTGTCCCAAAGAGGGTGATGATGTTCTTCCATATGCACCTCGTCATATTAGAGTGTCAGATATTTGCGAGTGGTTATGCCTCCACCCATTTGGTAAAGTAGTCAATACCGATCAACAGATACTTGGGATTTCCAGATGCAGTAGGCAAAGGCCCTATAATATCCAAGCCCCACTGGCCGAAAGGCCATGGGTTGGTCAATGAATTGAGGTCACTAGCTGGCTGGTGGACCATAAGGGAGTGATTTTGGCACTTTTCACACTTACGAACATAAATTTTATCATCCTTCTACATGTACAACCACCATTATCCATCCCTGATTGCTTGGAAAGCTAATGATCTTCCTCCTACATGACTCCCACAAATGCCTTCATGAAGTTCACTAAGAACCTACTCGATATCTTCTATGTGAATGCACTGGAGGTAGGGGATAGTAAAATACTTTTGTAGAGTTTTCCCTCAGGAGATAAGTGAAAGCGAGCAACCTTGACTTTTATCTGGTGCACCGATCTCTTATCTCCTGGTAGTGTGTCGCTCCGTAGATAAGTTACGATGGGATCCATCTAACTGGGTTCCTTCTCTATGTGGAGGACTTGCTCTATAAATGACTAGTTGATGCTTGGTTATGCTAGGAATTCTATCTGAATGGTTCTCCTTATATCGGAGTTAATGGCGGAGCTTAGAGCTTCTAAGGCATCAGCGTGACTGTTCTGTCCCCTAGGGAACTACTAAACATAAACTCTATCAAACTTTTCCATAAGTCCCCTTACAACAGTGAGATAAGATGTCATTCTCTCATCCTTGGTGCTGAAGTCTCCACTTATCTTCTTGGACACTAGCTTTGAATCGCCAAATACCCGAAGGCATTTTGCCCCTAGAAATTATGCTTTACGTAGGCCGGCGATTAGCACTTCATATTTCTCTTCATTGTTGGAGACTTTAAATCATATCCTAATCCCTTGTTCGAGCACAGTCTTCTCGGGGGTAATCAATACAATGTCTACTCCTGCCCCTGGAGTTGGAGGCTCCGTCAATGTAAAGGGTCCAATCGAAGGATTTTGTTTCCTCTTCTGTTGGTTACTCAATTTCTAACTGGGTAGTAGGCTGATTCCCCATGAATTCAACGATAAAATCTGCTAAAATTTTCCCCTTAATCATTATTCTTAGTTGAAAGTGGATATTGAATCTTTCAAGATCTACTAACCACTTTGATAGTAGACCAAAGAGATCATCTTTCCTTAGAACAACTTTGAGGGAATGTGAGGTGATCACGATGATGGAATTAGCCTCAAAGTAATGCTTCAGCTTCCTCGAGGCTACCACTAGAGCATAAGCGAGCTTCTCTAGGGGAAATATCAATGCTCGGCATTTAGAAGTGTCTTGCTTGCATAGTAGATCGGGTGTTGGTCTCCTTCCTTCTCTCATACCAAGGTAGAGCTCACAGTAAGGTCTGATATAGTAAGATAAAGGTATAAGGGGTCACCTTCGCCTGGAATTACCATAAAGGGTGATTTTCTGAGGTAAGACTTGAGTTCTTCCAAGGCTTTAGAGAAGTCGTCCTTCCATACTAGGCCTTTATCTTTTTTCAATAGTTGGAAGAATGATCGACAATGCTCTAAAGATTTAGAAGTGAAGCAGTTAAGTGCGGCGAGCATGCTGGTAAGCTTCTGAACATCTCTTATCGTCTAAGGGGGCTGGACTTTTCTGGTGGCGTCGATCTGATCAGGGTTTGCTTCAATCCCTCTTTTGCTAACCAGATATCCTGGGAACTTTCATGACTAGACACCGAACGAACACTTGCTAGTGTTGAGTTTCATCCAGTATTTCCTAAGGATCTCAAAGGTTCCTTCTAGGTCTGAGAGATGGTCGCCCCTAAGTTTACTTTTAATAAGCATGTCGTCGATGTCTACCTCCATTGTTTCTCCTATTTTCTTGTTGAACATCATAGTGACCAGTTACTGATAAGTTGCTCCTACATTCTTGAGTCTTAACGACATTACTTTGTAATAATATAACCCAATAGGCGTTATGAAGGAGGTCTTATCTTGGTTTGGCTCCTAAAGTGGGATCTGGTGGTATCCAGAGTAAGCATCCAAAAAGTTCATTATTTCATGCGCTGCAGTGGCGTCAACTAGTTGATCTATCTTTCGGAGAGGAAAATTGTCTATTGGACAAGCCCTGTTGAGGTCGGCAAAGTTAATACATATTCTCCAGATTTCATTACTTTTAGGTATTACGATTGGGTTGGATAGCCATTTGGAGAACTGAACTTCTCAAATAGAACCTGTATCTAGTAGTTTTCTTACATTTTTCTCCACTACCTTCGCCATTTCGGGCTGTTTGGTGAGCCTTTTAAGTGACTGGTTTGAAAGATAGATCGACGTGCAGTCTATGGCATGTAAAATTAAGATCTATCCAAGGCAACTCGTATGGTTCCCAAGAGAAAACATCCAGATTTCTCCATAGGAATGTGGTTAACTCCTTCTTTTCTCGGTCGACGAGAGAGGTACCGATAAAAAATTTCCTTTTAAGCGAGTTACCTTCGGCTGTAACTTCTTCTAGGTCTTCGATGACCTTACTTGTAGGTTGGACCCTAGTTTCTTCCACCCCTGGTCGGTCGTACCGTAATTATCATTTGGAAGGCAATACCCCTTCTTGGGCTTGCTTGACGTCTGATGCCCATGAATTATTTCTAAATTATGTCCCATCTCATCCTCAAAGACATTTTCTGGCTACTGGTCACCATTAACTATGACCTTGTCTGCCTTCTTGTCTATGAACTCGTTGAGATGACTATCCTGGGCTAGCTCCTCGAGATGAGATTTGAGTGCTTTATAGTGTTCAGTCCTGTGATCGCCTTTTTTATAGAATGCACACCTCAATGCATTATTGTGCTTAGTTGAATCTCCTCCCATCTTCTTGGGCCATTTTACAAATGGATCTTCCTTGATCTTGGCAAGGATTTTGTATATTGGTTCCTTGAAGACTGTGTTAACACCCTGGAACGCTTTTGAGGGGTCATTCTTGTTACCATTTTTTGATCCATTATTGCCCCCGTTCTTATTTCCTTTCTTTTGGGAATCATTCTTCTATGTTCCTTTGTTCGTCTTCGCGCGACCATTGTCCCCTGCATTAAGATGGATTACATCTTCAATTTTGGCATATTTTTCAATATGGGCCATCAGGTTTTCGATGGAATTAGCATCCTTCTTAGTTAGGGATTGGTGCAACAAAGAACTTCTTGGAAATTCGATCTTGAAGGATGCTACGGCAAGCTGCTCCGAGAAGTCCTCAATTTCGTTGAAAATCTCCCAGTACCTCTTGGCATATTCCCTGACGTTCTCATGTGATTTTTTATTCATTATGAGCAGAGCATCCATCCGCTTAGGGTGGGAGCTGCTGGTTATAAAGCGAGCTGTGAATAATTCAGCTAGAGACTTAAAGCTCCTGATAGACCTATGTGGCTACCTCTCGAACCAGTTTTGCGCCACATCGTGCAGACTGGAAGGGAAAATGGGACACATCCACGCGTCATTATGGATCCACGAGGTCATGGCCTGCCTGTACTACAGTACATGATCGATAAGGTCAGTTTTGTCGTCATAGATCTTGAATCTAGGCATTGCGAATTTCTTAGGCGACTCCTCTTCTTTTATTGCCCTTGAAAAAGGGGACTTCATCTGAGTGTTAAGAGATCTTCTAGCTAGATCTCGTGTGGATCTGCCTTCTCGATGTGTTGGTTGCTAATCCATCTCCCTACGGACCAAGCTCTTGATTTCATCATTCTGTCGACCAGGACTCTCATGGCATCGAATTTCCTGTATCCATTCTAATCGACCATCCTCTGACCTGTTCCTCTCAATTCTCCCTTGGTCGCGCCTGGGGATCCTTCCTCAATTGTGAGATACACTCACCTGAGGGCTAAGAGTTCGATCATAGCCTCATCTTGTATTTTTATGAATATCTCTCTTCATTCTTTCCAGTCACCTTTTTAGGCGAGCATTCTCCTCTTATTGGTGACGTGTGGCATCTTCTTGTTCCCCAAAGTCTGGCCTCATAGGCATCAACTAACCTGAAAATTTTCATTGACCGTGGTGGTCCATGACTCTCTTCAGAAGGTTTTCTTTGCTAGAGGAGCCTTGGATTTGGTTGGCGAATTTCAAACTTTACCCTAGGAGGGGCAGGTTCTTCCTGAACATCACCGACTTGAGGGATGTTGTTGTTGTGTGAGATATTGAGGGCTTTCAGTTAGTGAGTATTCTCGTAGGAATAACAGTCGCTTGCCACAAACGACACCAATTGTGGTATCAAAAAATATCACAATAAAAGGATTTACGAAGAACAATCACAATCAAACAAGAAAGCATATAATTGCACACACAACACGACTATGTACGTGGTTCGGCAACTTGTCGACACCTATGGAGAGGTCTACCATTTTATTAAGTATCTCTCAATATGCTTGGTTACATGCCCCTATGCCACGGGTCATGGGTTACAATTTATCGATGTATATTTTAGTTTTTCCAAGTAACTCCATGATGTCCATGATGATCCATGAATCCCTTGAATATCTCCACGAGATTAAAAGGGATTGACTTGGTTTTGGGGCGGTGTGGACTGCACATACTCGTATCTTATTCCCATGATTTGGGCTGGGAAGCCTTCTAGATTTATTAGCCCATGTCGGCTACTCTTGTGGGCTGAGAATAAAATTAGTCCCCACAAGGTCCTAAGACATTTGGACTTAGAAATTTAAAGTTTGAAATCCTTGTAACGGTCATAAAATCTCCAAATTTAGAGAATTTGAAGGTCATACTCGGTTGAAAAGCCTATGTACTTAGCCCCCGATAGGAGGACATTTTGAGGTTCCACAATGCATCCTAAGACCTCTGAACCTTGGACTTTGCACCATTGTTTGTAAAACTAGGGGCCTCTTTTGGTTTCCAACTATAATTCTGTTTTTTGTGTTTAAATACAATTCTCATAAAAATCTGCATTTGGCAACCTCTTTTTAAACACTGGATTATAATATTTCTGTGTTATAATCAAGTTTTTCAGAAAACAGGTTGAGGGTGTTTTATAACTTTTGTTTTTTCATTTTTCAACTAAGAATTATCCATTCTTAATATTTTAATGCATTTATACCTTAATATATAATATACATACATAATACATTAATATGTGTGTAATTCTTATAAATAATATATATATATATATATATATATATATATATATATATATGTACATTACGTATGAAATAATATAAAGTTAAATAATATTATTAATAGATACATGATACCTATATATAGTTTTATACATGTATTATTAATGTATGGAATAATATAAAATATACATATAGTACATATGTATTTGTAAGGACACAAGTCTCCGATTGAGTCTTAATGTAGTGTTGGCTTAATTCCGGACAAAAACATTTGAGTCATAGGATAGTGTTCAAGTGTGTCCATCCTAGCCTATGACGTGTTAGTTGAAGACGTAGCGGCAAAGAGTATAAAGCTCAATCATATGCCGGGTTTAGTGTTCCTCGTTTCTACGTCAACAACATTGTTCCAATGCTCCTAGGGTATGAATGCATTTTTTATATATATAAGAAGACTTGGAATAATTTTATAAAGGGTGTGATTTTATTTTAAACTGAAGTTTATTTTTAGAAGGTTTCTTTATAACTTTAAATTAAAGTTTCTGGGCTTAAAATCGAATTTTGACCATTCTGAGACTTCGTTCGAACGAGTTTGTCAACGAATTCTTTCCATTGGCCTCTGGAACTTCGTTATAAGGGTCGTTCGAACGAAACTTCGTTCGAACGAAAATCTTCTTCGAACGAGATTTTCGGCGGGAAATTTTTTGGGCAGTTTTTTGGCAGTTTTCTCCACTACTTCACACCTTTGTTCCCTCTAATTTTTCCTGAATTACGTATGTGCGGGAACCAACTCTTTGTAACAAACTTTTTCACATTCTTCTATCTCCAAGAGAGAGTTTTGAGAGTTTAATTTTTCGATGAAAATGTTCATATTTTGAGTATTTTGTTTTCCAAGAAAATCATCCTTAAACACTTTTGGTTTACACCCATAATAGTTTATTCCAAGTTCCTTAATATATATCCTTACTTGGAGTGTTTGGCATCGAGTTTTTCTCTACACCTCAAAGAAGAAAAGTTTGGTTTTGCTTCTACATCCCACAAGGAAGAAGATTATTTGCTGTGACATACCCACTTGGAGAAAGGCTCCTTGTTCGGGTGGCGGTGACCGAAAAAGTCCGATCGGTGAATTTCGAGACTGCGGTGGACCTCCGTGGTCATTCGCTAGGCAGAGGTGTGTACAAGAAGGAGCGTCGGGGATTGGATGGAGTCAAGTCAAGTGTTGTAAGTCTTTTTGTCTGGTACTTGTAAAACCTTACTTAGTAGATTTGAGGGTAGGGTTGTCCGAGATTTTTTCCCGTTGTGGGTTTTTCCTCGTACATCGCGACGTAGTGGTTATTTGTTTATTTTATCTTTTGAAAAATTCACATTAGATGCATGCTTAGGTAAAAAGATAAAATTGGTTTATTTAATTTGGTGAAAATTTAATTTGGGTAAAAATAAATTTAATTCAAGTCATTACTTTAATTTGATAAAATTTGGTTTGGCCTAAATTTGTAAAAATGGATTAATTATTTTGTTAGGCAAATTTCTAGGACTTGGGTTGAGTAAATATGTTTAAATGAAAATGTATTTCTTGTTTAATTTAATTTCACTTTGAGTTTAGTTTAATTTTAATTTGAAAGAAATTAAAATTCGATTTATGTAATTGTTTAGTTGAACCATTTGTATTCCGCATCTAAAAGGAAATTACTTTTTGTAAAATTTAAAAATTGGGGGTCTCGTCGTTTTCAGTATTAAAAAATATTATCAATTCATGTATGCATATAATTTTATAGTGAATTATACATGTAATATCATTATATAGACACACACACACACACACACACACACACACACACACACACATATATATATATATATATATATATATATATATATATATATATATATATATATATATATATATATGTTTGTCCATTTTGTCAAATTAAAAAAAAAAAAATATTTGAAAACAAGTTTACCAAAAGCACACCAATAATTATAAACACAAAAAACTGAATTTTAAAATTGTATTTAAAAACAACATTTAAATCGAATTTTCTGAATACATAACCAAAAGGGCCCTAGAGTTTTCTAAGAATTTTTTTTCACTTGAACATTTATCCCCCAAAAAAACTTTTAAAAAATGGAAGTTTTACCTAAGCTCTGTTTTAAAATAGATACTTGACATTTGGATTTTTTTAAAGAACAAGGTTTAAGAAAATGTTTAGATAAGGTTTTGTTTCTTGTATTTTTGGATAACTTTTTTTTAAAAAACATAATTTAGGTGTGTACAAAGCCTTAGGGTTGTCTGTTTGTGGGTCTTTGGGCCATAGTCAGTTTGAATAGGATCAAAGGTAAAAACCTAGATGATTCCTTTAGTTTTGGGGGGGTCATTAGACCTTTGACTACTAGCCTAACGATACATGAACCTTAGCCAAGTGTGGAGCAGTGCTCTGAGATGACTTTATGGGTCTTTAGACTAATAAACTGTAGTATTTTTTGGGTCTTGAGAACTTTGACTGTTAGTCTTAAGCTAAGACTGACGTCTTTTCAACTTGAAGTTTAGGTCCTGAGACCTTAGTTTAAACCTATATCCAAGGATGGAATACTTGCAACTATTTATTTTTATTCTTTAAACCTCGATTTAGATTTTGAACTAAGGCTAGAATCCATGCAACTCGGTTTGTGGGTCCTTAAACCTTAGGTGGTAAGGCCAACGCAGAATTCCTTGTAACTCTTAAAGAATACTTACATTGAATACATCGTGGGTAACAAAAGGATTCTTTCCATTTCATATGTTCATCAAATACATCACTGGTAATACTTTTTGAGGACCTCTAAATCCCTTCATACTTAAAAAGTGATAGTACCCTGGCCTTGCCATTTTAGCTTTTTATTCATTAGTTACATGGATGATTACCTTCCTTTTGAGGGTATGAAGACTTCCAATTTATCAACTTTATACTTAGTCTCTCTAGAGGGAACTCAGACATTAGTGGTACAGGAGGCAAGACCTCTGACACTATTCGGGTTGGGACCTCCATTCGGTCCTGGGAGGTATTAAGCAACCTTATCCTCTCATTCATAGAGGTAATGTAGCACTCCCGATCTTTCTCCTAATCCACAAGTACCTTACCTACCCCTATGGGGGTTAAGAACCTCATAATTAGCCATCGCATTGAGATAATAGTGTCTAAGTCCTTAATTTATGGTCTACCCATGATCACTTTGTAAGGGGACGACATGTCCACTACTATGAACCTATTCTAAAAGGTTTTACAGCAATATTTGGAACTAAGTGGGAGGGGGATGGGGATATAACCCAAAGAATAGGTTTATTCCCCATTAAATCCGTTGAGAGGAGTGGTGACACGTTGCATGTGCTTTATGCCAAGGCCCATAGCCTCAAAGGCATCTAAGAATAGGATATCTGTAGAAATCCCTGTATAAATCATAACCTTTTCATGTTAGGATTCCCCATGATCATTGTGATGATGAAGGGGTCTTCACGAGGCAAACGGGAGGCTTACTTATGGGAAGAATATCATTGTCACTTCTTTTGGACCTTCAAAGGGGGGGGGGGGGGGGATGCGTGGTTAACTTGCACCCCCTTCTTGTTGGGTACTCCTGAGGTGGAATTTTATGGTTGTGGCAGAGAGTTCACCCATGGAGAGTCCCTCGGAGATAAAGTTTCCATCTATCAGAGGGACATCGTCCTTATTTTATTGTTGTCGTTGTTGTGTTAACCTCTCCCCGTGTATTCGAAAACAAATTTTAGGTAGTCTCTCCTGATTACCCCTTTAATATGGCTTCTTTTGGTCTGAAGCAATAGTTGGTGTTGTGGTCATGGTCTCTATGGAACCGACAATATTTGGACTTGTCCCTTTTGTCATATATATTCCTCATCGATATTGGATGGGGCATGAGATCCTGAACTTCTATTGCTACAAAGACCTCCTCTATGGTGAACGTGAGCGGGATGGAATGCTTGGCCTTTGGAGACCTCGTCTTCTTATCTCTGCTCTTATTTTTCTTAGACCTAAATGCTTGTGATGTTTCCTTAAGAGGGGAAAGTAAATCTTTCCTCTTTACCTACCGGGGATAGGCTATGGCATGCCTCGATAAGATGGCATCCTCAACTTTCATATATTTCTGAGCTATTTCGAGCAGCTCAATCATGGATTTTGGATGATTCTTGCTAAAAGACATCAGTAAGTCTTCTAAGGTAAAGCTAAAGATAAAGACAACCACATAGATTATGTCATTTAAATCATCAACTTGTAGAAATTTGTGACACCTCGCTTATTAAAATAACGGGTGGCCAGCCATTTACAAAAATAAAACAGGAATATCATTGGCTCATTCTTAGCATCATTGTCGAACCAATTAAAGTAATACCCACCTATTATTAAGTTAAGCCATGTGTCAATTATAATCTTTATCAACGTGACACAACAACATTATAACCAAACCATAATTTATTCATACAATAACAATAATCCACAATCACACGTTAAGTCTGAAATAGAAATTCATTACATGCAAACGTATCCGAATGAACAATCGGTATAACATTAATACAATAAATCGCTATAATGAAATAAAATAAAATAAATCTAATTGACATGGGCAATATGCATGAATATGTAAAGAATTCGTCTAGAGTGCAAGAATAAAAGCGACTACATCAAATCATGCAACGTCCCATAATTGTCGCAACTTTGATGCCTGGAATGAATTATCACATTGGGCGTTCATGTTGCCAAACACCTAATGGCGTTTGAAAATATATTTTGACACGGGTCAGAGCCCAAATCTATTTGAAAATATTTTGCAAGTAATTAAAATGCATAAATAAATATGTATTCATTCACTCATATATAAATTTGCACTGCACTTTCTCATGAGACACTACTCACCTCTCATTTAAAGTGCGCACCTAACGTATGCATTTTAATTACCTAGCTATGTTTCCCGCCTAACTAGTTCCCAAGTATTCTTAAATTTTCATACGCTATCCCATCCTGCGTAACTTATTTATTTAGCTTTCACATTTGCTAATCATTATAATTCTCAATTATAATTTATTTTATCATTTCAAATAACTTTCACTAGTTATTAATATTCACATTTTAATTCATCATGTCCGTATTTATTTTTTTTCATGCAGATATATTTATTTTATTATCACGTCATGTATACATACATATCACTCACTATATATATATATAACCTCCATCCCTTATAACAATAATAATATTTTACAAGATGCGGGTCTCTACAATTCTATCATAATTCAGGAAGTACTCATATCATCCTGGCTATCGCGTCGGGATCTCACACCGAACTACGATAGAAAAATAACAACATTGAAGGAGGTCATATGTTCGTCAATAGTGAGTCATAACCATACTCATAATTACCTCACTTCGAACTTCAACCTTATTAGGCATATATGTGGCGACTATGACCTGTGGATAATACTTACCCTCCATTCGCTATCCAGGGAAGATCACTGTCACCCCTAACCCCATTAGGATATAATTAACTCAATAGTTCACAAACCACACTTATTATTTATTTATTTATTTGGTAATACACATTAAAACAACTTCAAGGTTAAAACGCGAAATACTAAAAATACAATCGTTTTAAGGAGACATAATTTAAACAAAACTCCCATGCCATTTAACTTAATTACAACTAGTACAATGTACAAAACAAACTGACGAGACAATACAACTATTCACTCAACATCCTAGACTTGGCAGTGGCGGTTTCAAAACCTGAAAATGTAAACATATAAAACCATGAGTTTAAAAACTCAGTGAATGTACTACATCTCTATATAGTAAAAGTACTATATTAACATCTCAAAATATATATATATCCATCTCTGGGCCAAATTAGGCCATATATATATCCGGAGTTAATAAACCCCACATCTACTGCCCGTAGGCAATAATCATCTCTATAGGTTTTAATAACCTAACATCTCCTGAATTGCATAACAATTCAACATATCTTGACTTTTACAAAGTCATAACATCTCAACATCTCTTGACTTTTAATAAGTCATAACATCTCAACATCTCATGACTTTTAATAAGCCATATTATCTCAATATATAATACATGCACATCATATCCATAATCAACTCAATAAGTACACTCACCTTGGGTTGTCAACTATGTATTCACGTTTCCCTTGGGTGGGGATGAACTTGGTTGATTTGACCTTACACTTGTTAATCCAACTAAATCAGTACTGAATCTCAATCATAAGTATTATCTTAATATATCTATGTAACTTTTAATGACTATACAACAACAATATAATTCTACTTAAGTCACATTTCATGAAACATGTGTAAAGACGAAACAATGGTATATATGTTGATAAGGTTATGAACATTCAACCATAGGACTACCTCGTAAGGAATTTATAACTAAAATCAAGTAAACATAAAAGTATACTTCTTAATGCATATACACATGAAACATGTACTCAAAATACTCTTTGGAAAGAGAAGATAAAAACATTCTTTCATGGGGTATCCAGTATGGCCTCAAATTATTGTCCTCTATACTTAACCATCCCATATTCATAAATAGTACATATACAGGTGTCCAGGATTATCAATATGAAAACATATCTGAATATTCTTTCCATTACAAGTGACGGTGCAATTTTTCAAGCTTCCTAGAGCAAGTTATGACCATTTCTTTACAACATCATAAATCTGCCCTATAAGCTCCTCTATTGTTCCTTCAACTTCCAAGAATTTTCATAACTTTTATACAACATAACTTTACATTATTTTCAACCTGTTTTCATTACACATGCTTAATAGTACATAATTAAAGTTTCATAATTTTTTGACCTCATTTCCTATCTCAAAAGCTTGACCAAACTCAGGGCATACCGAAAAGAATTATACAAACAACAATTATATACCAATTTGCAACCATCACTAAGGCCTAAAAACAAGGAGTTAAATTTTAATTCTCGGATATGACATGAATATATGAGTCTACTTTCATATCCAATTGGAATTTCTGAATTTCAGTAATCACACAAAGAGATATTCAAGTTTGAATACAAGGGGTTTCAATACAAAGCAATATAACCTATAAACACCACTTATCTCACATAGGAACCAATACATATTATCACAAAGGATGATGGATTTTTTATCAATAATTCACGATTTATATACTTTGAAATAAGTATAATACAAGATTAAAACAATATTAACACATAATTTTACCTTGGAAACACTTTAAGGATTTTCTTGGAATTTTCCTAGTTTTTCTTGAAATCTTTTCTTCCTTAAACTTCTACTTTCTCTTTCCTTAACCTTAAATTTCTCAAAACTGAACCTAGGGTTATATTTACTGAAGAAATAAGTTAAAGGGAGAGGTTTAAGTCGGCCAAGGCTGACTCCCATGCCAACCAATCAAATTAAAACACTTGGTTTACTAAAAGACAATTTTCCACTTAAAGGGAATGGATAGATTTGCCCCCTATTCGTAAATTCGACCTAACTTCTTACTCGGACATCCATTTGATGCACCGTTTGTTGTGTTACCACTCTAACTCACATGTCTACAACTATTTAGTTTTCACCTCAAGTCATTTGTAATGTTATAAGGGTCAAAACTAGTCCTAGACAGGAACATTTCTATCGAAAATAACAAAATTTTGTACTTGTACATAACTCGACATTTCACGATTTATGAAAGTAGGATTAGACTAAACATAATCACTTAATATTAGATATACTAATAACAAATTATCCATGTCACATAAGATAAGCATGATTTAAATATAATTTATCATAATTATATCCGGGTTATCACAATCACCCACTCGCGAAACTTCTGATAATAGAACTAGAGGGCTATGTTATTATATTCATATAATTATATCTTTCACACTGATATATATACATGGATATACTCCTCAATAATTTGTTTAGTCGTGCATGTCACTAATGGCACAAATGCATTGTTTTCCAATGCTCCATTATATACCCAATTAATTAATTATTCACTTAATTAATTAATTTATTTACAAATACAATTTCTGGACATGTAAATATCATCACTCATTCTATATCCCAATATTCAAATTTCCACCATAATTATTCACATTTAATTATATTCCTCGATTATTCTACTTTCGTAATCCCGAATAAAAGTCTCCTATAATCCAAGGTCCTACTCACTTTATTCGATTTCTAGAAACATAAAAATATGAACTTTTGATTTGTAATATCCTTAATCATTCAATTTGTCTCTAATTACATAAAAATAGCCCAATCTGAAATTTTCCAAAAATCTTAACTGTTTCTGTCTAAATGTGAATCGGTTCTGCTTGAACCCAGAAATTCGACCCGGCTTGGTCTAAAAGCGAATCGGTTTGCTTCTGCAGTCAGCGAACCTCAACCCATGTTTTCTTCTCCAAGTCAGTCCCAATCATTCTCAACATAAGATTACACACTAGCCAATCCATATAGAATATAAGGGGATATTTCTAAGATGATTCTAACATCTAGTAATCACTTTAATTCAAAATATTGATCATCAATTCACGACATTCATAACTGAAGTCAAGAATTGCATCATTCTATTATTCATATCACATAATCATTTTCATATCCTATTCTTCCTATAAATACCAATTCAAAAAAATTCAAAATTCTCAATCCATATTAATTATTTAAAATCCATAATTTATATCAATTCCCAAATATAAATTATTTTTCAAAATATAAACCATTTTCCAATATCCCGTAGTTTATAAATGTGAAACCATCCCCAAAATATCATTTCCCAGCTATGATATGACTAAAATTGAATACACAAATTAAGCAGCAAGTTAAAAACTTGCCTTAAGGCTTGTAGGGCCTGAATTTGATGAAGATGTTGATAGTGTTCCAAGAATTTCCTTCCACTTCTTCAATCCTAGACTGTTCTTGAAATGTTCTTCAATTCCTCATTTAGACTATTGAATTTTCCTCTCAATCCTCTTCACTCTCTCTCTAACTCTTTGTATAAATCTTCTAAACCATTGGATTTGTGAAATGACATTTCCTTAAACCGAACCCTTCATTTTATAAGTCCCAATGCCGTTTTTGACTTTACATATACCATTAACAAGTCCAAAAGTCACTTAAGCTAGTCCCGATTAATCTAAAAAGTCCTCAAGACCCAAACAAAATCCCCATGTACTCAGTTTTGACCATTTTAACCCATTATGGATCAACCGTGCACTCAAAATCGTCACCCGAGTCACTTAACAATAATTTCCCATCTCAACCTATTTTAATTTAATCACTCTTGTCCCGGTTGAGATATTATTAAATTTCATCGCGTTTACTCACTTGGGACTTAATTCAATTTTATTTACTCTAACACACACTAGTAAATACATAATCACATAAATATTAATTCATTTCACTCTAAACTAATATTTATTTAATATTTTATTATTCCTTGATTTAATTAAATTATATGTCACCCGCATAATTTTTTTTATTAATTGGAAGGGGGCGACGACAATATAATTAAATTATATATCAGCCGCATAATTAATATATCCAATTAAATATAAATATAAAACTTCAGGGTATTACATACTTCTCCTCTTGAAAAGGAATTTCATCCCCGAAATTCGGATATGCTTGGTACTAAAAACTTCGGATCCTTACACACATGGCATACGAACATACTCATTATCAACTCATGATAACATATTGGGGCCTTCACTATTCACTTGCTAGTGGCATCATCCTTTCTAAAGTCCTACTCACTACGATCCAAGATTAGCGACAAGTCTATTCAAATCAGTTCATTATGTTATACTTTATCATTCATAAGGTCTCACCTATACGATGATATTTATTTTTGAATCCACTAATAATGTTCTAATAAGACGAGCCTATGCTCCACTAGCTCTATCATCTCAATGTTGAAAAAGGCCCCACTTGCCTACGTGCCAATTTCCCTTCTTACCTAAATCACATAATTTCCTTCCTGGGAGACACTCACAACGATTTATGGCCTCTCTTCAGTCTTTAATTCTTCGATTCGCGATGACGTAACTCTTATGACGTTCTTGAACTATACAAAAGTAGCTTCGATTATATCAATCCCTGTCGGCTGACTCTAAATCACGTCCAACCCACGGGACTTATTATTTTCCCACCATTAACCAACCACAGGGCATATGACAAGACCTCAAGCCTCAAAAGGCGTCTTTCTAATAATAGCAGGTACAAGTCATTACACGCAACTCTATAATGGTAATTACTCCTCCCAATTACCTTAAAGTCTAGAATATGCATATCTCTCATCCTTCAATATCATAGTCACTTTTCCCATTTACTCCTCAGTTTATGGGTAGTATGTCTCATTCAAAATTCACTTCATCCCCACCGCCTCCTAATACTCCCAATCGGAGGTGGGACCTAAGGATCTCATCCTGAGTCACAATAATTGTTGGCGACTTCTTATATCGGTTCATTTCCCCTCTCAAATGAAATATTGGGTACGTTACCTAATAATGTAACTCACCCAAGTTAGAAATAATTATTCAGCCTCGGTCAACCAATCCCACAAACCCAAATGGAATCTTAACCTATTAACGATGTTGGTAACCCAATAATGAACTTCATCAGTCGTCACTGGAATCAACAATTACTGAAAATTTTAGGTTGATCGCCTCAGTCCAATCTATTCTCATCTATGAGTGATGCACTTGGAGATAACTTAGTAATGTCTCACTCCCCACTGATCCACACGCTCAATATCTAACGTCACGTGGTACATCTCATTCTCCTTCAAGTGGTACTCCAAAAATTGTGACCCATGCGTCTGCACATCCTATGTCCTTTTTGCATGGTAAAAATCACATCCTACTTATGCACAAGCCACCCCCAGCATTCGACTGAGTAAAACTCCACTCAACTCTCCAAACTATTAGATCCTCCCTTGTCCTCACCTGTGTCTCCATAATCTTTCAACCCATCTCGGGGTAACAGCTTGCCTCGTTCTATACATATATTCGAACTCTCTCCTTCCTCAATCCGAAGTTTAGTCCATCTTGCCCGTCCAATTTTTCTTCTACTACCCCATAGGCATATGGTTCAACACATTTATTCCTTGACGTTGTCTCGAACAATACTAAAAATCAAACTCACCAGGGCGACCATACACCCTATATCTCATGCATATCTGTACAAACATCATAGACGTAACATATTTATCTAAAGGTATTCATGATCACCCCACCAATCGGTCCCTTATGCTCGACTTGGCTATATCGTAAAGGTATTCACGATCACCGCACTAATCGTGATTTAATTATCCTCAAGATTATCCCACCCATCCAATGGCGTTGTAAAAATTTCCCAGTGATTGTTACACAACACTACCTAGCTCCCCTATCATTATATCATATAATAGCTTTTCACTCAAATTGTTTTCTACACACGTATAATGATCACCATTCAAACCTGATATTATAGCATCCAACGACATCTCCAAAATTCTGACATTTAATAAGGTTCATATATGGAACGTCTCGCAATTTAAATCCAACCAAGGAATTTTCCCAATGCCCTATTACTTGGCAATATCGGTTATCGAGATCCTTTGCCCCAAAACACATTAACGGGACACATAAAATCTTATCCCCTAGACGTATAAGTCTAATCCTCAACCCCTACATCTCTAAAGGATTCATACAATACTCCACTCGTAATATCACTAAGTCTCCTGAACTAAATCAATAACGAGCTAAATATCTCCGCTCGACGGAAAACCTGATATCCCTAAATCACATTAGTATAGTCCCTACGCATTGGAATCGAATATAATGAGACAACTATATTCTCTAAAGTCTCCATTTCAATATAATATATACGCGACTCAACCCTCTTTTAGGTGAAATGTCGCAAAAACAACACATCCTGCCCTGGAATAGCTAACACGATAGACTTACTTTAATAGTCCACCATCATTCTCCATCTCTAATTAGTCCATACCAAGGATAACAACATACTCGCATAACATTTAATCTCCAAAAACATATCTTCCCAGTATTCACACCCGTTTCCCTGCAGATGGAAATAAAGAGAATCCCTCGACCCAACGATAAATATACACACTCAAAAATGATAGTAACGACACATCTACTAAGCCTGTTTTATGCATAACCTAGCGCTAACACAAATACTGTGACGCATTCATATCACGTTGAACCTATCCCATATTCCCATAGTTAAATTTTTATACTTTCAATTGCCAATGTCTCTGGCCGTTTAAATGGTCCTTGTACGTAATACTCGTTGGTTTTCCTTATCCTATTTGGCTTCCCGAAACTCAACCGAACTCATATAAGATTCACTTTTATTATACATAATAAGAAGAGAACGTACATCACAATATAAATCAACAGTCCTAAGCATAGCGCTCTACATCAAAGAACGCTACGGTAGAAACATATTAAGTCCACAAAGATCCTAAGAACTCTAGAATCTGATGCTCTGATATCATATGTGACACCCCGCTTATTAAAATAACAGGTGGCCAGCCCTTTACTAAAATAAAATAAGAATCTCATTGGCTCATTCTTAGCATCATCGTCAAACCAATTAAATTACTAACCACATATTATTAAACTAAGCCATGTGTCAATTGTAATCTTTATCAACATGACACAACAACATTATAATCAAAACATAATTTTTTCTGACAATAATAAAAATCCACAATCACGCATTAGGTCGAAAACAGAAATCCATTACATGCAAACGTAATCGAATGAACCATCGTATAACATTCATATAATAAATTCCAATAATTAAATAAAATAAATTTGACTGACATGGACAACATGCCCGAATATGAAAAGTATCCTGTTTAAAATGTGAAAATAGAAGAGACTACATCAAATCCTTCAACGTCCCACAATTGTCGCAGATCCTATGTCTGGAATGAATAATCACGCTTGGCATCCCTATGGTTGGACACCTAAAAGGTTTTGAAAATATATTTTGACATGGGTTAGAGCCCAAATCCATTTAAAAATATTTATCAAGTAATTAAAATGCACAAATAAATATGTATCCGTTCACTTATATTTAAATTAGCACCTCACTCTCTCGTGAGACACTACTCACCTCTCATCTAAAGTGCGCACCTAGCGTGTGCATTTTAATTACCTAGCTATGTTGCCCGCCTAACTAGTTCCCAAGTATCCTTATATTTCCATACGTTATCCCATCCTACGTAATTTATTTATTTAGCTTTCACATTCGTTAATCATTATAATTCTCAATTATAATTTATTTTAGGGCAATTTGCGATTAGCTCCTTTGGTAACAATTTTTCAACATTTAAAGACAATTTACAATTAGGTCCACTTGTTATGCCACTAGCGTGGAGTTGTACAAGAAGAGAATTAGTGGACCAAAGTGTTTAAAATTTGTCAAATTTTCTTTAGTGTTTAAAATTTGTTAGTGAGGAACCTAAGAGTAGTTTACCCTTTATTTTATCATCTTAAATAACTTTCACTGGTTATTAATATTCACATTTTAATTCATCATGCCCGCATATATTTTTGTGCATACATATAAACGTATTTTATTATCACATCATGCATACATATATATCACTCACTATATATGTATAATCGCCATCCCTTATAACAATAATAATATTTTACCCGATGTGGGTCTCTATAATGCTATCATAATTCAGGTTATACTCACATCATTCTAGCTACCGCGTCGCGATCTCACACCGAACTATGATAGGAAAATAAAAACATTAGAGGCGGTCATAGGTTCCTCGATAGTGAGCCATAACCATACCCATAATTATCGCACTTCGAATTTCAACCTTATCAGGCACATGTGTGGCGACTATGACTTGTGGATAATACTTACCCTGCATTCGGTAGCCAAGGAATATCACCCACTCGCGAACCTCCGATGACGGGGGTATGTTATTATATTCATATAATTATATCTTTCACACACACACACACACACACACACACACAATTTCTACACATGGATATACTCCTTAACAATTTATTTAATCATGCTTGTCACTAATGGCACAAACATATTATTTTTCAATGCTCCATTATATACTCAAATAATTAATTATTCACTTAATTTATTTATTTATTTTCAAATACAATTTCTGAACACATAAATATCATCACTCACCCCGTATCCCAATATCCGAATTTTCACCACAATTATTCACATTTAATTGTATTCCTAAATTATTCTAAAGTCGTAATCCCGAAAAAAACTCTCCTATAACCCAAGGTTCTAATACCCATTTTATTCAATTTTTAGAAACATAAAAATATCAACTTTGGATTTCTAATATCCTTAATCATTTAATTTGTCTTTAATTAAATAAAAATAGCCCAATCTGAAAATTTTTAGATATTCAAACCGGTTCTGTCTAAAAGCGAACGGGTTTTGATTGAACCCAAAGATTCGAACCAGTTCAGTCTAAAAGAGAATCGGTTCGCTTCTACAGTCAGCGAACCTCAACCCCTATTTTCTTCTCCAATTTAATCCCAATCACCCTCAACATAATATTATACACTAGACAATCCATATAGAGTATAAGGGGATATTTCTAAGATGATTCTAACATCAAGTAATCACTTTAATTCAAAATATAGATCATCAATTCATGGGATCCATAACTAAAGTTAAGAACTGCATCGTTATATTATTCATATCACATAATCATTTCCATATCCCATTCTTATGACACCCCGCCTAATTAAATATCGGGTGATTAGTCCTTTATTAAATTAAATCATAATATCCGGTTGGTTCAGATTATGCATCACTAGTGAAAACTTTATTATTAAATACTAACCACCTAATATTTAAAAAGGTTGTTGTCAAAATTTTATCTTTTAATTGATACAAAACTAGGTTAACGAAATAATTAAACATTCACTATTCACCAATCTCATATGATAGGAAATAACTTCAATAATAAAAATGTAACTGGAGTAAAAACATCCAGTCTAAGTCCCAAATACAATAATCTAACAGAAATAAACCAAAAACTGAATGAAGTAAACAACTAAATCCAAAATTTCTGAATATCTGAATAGAAAAGGGCAACATGCCCTAACTGATGAAATAACTCAAAAGGAATAAATGATGGACATAGAGGCGTCTAGTACCAAGGTCTTGCAGCTTCCACAACAACTACAGCTCGTTGAGTGAATGGAACTCCTATGCTTGGTGTCCCTGTGGCTGTGCACCTAAAATGATTTGACAAGAAAAGAGATTTGCAGAAAACGGGTCAGAGCCCCAGTTGAAAACAGTTTAAAAATCAGCAAGTACTTAAAATGAGTTAATAGCACATATATTAGTCATGTTAGATTATTGTACTCACTTGAGATGCTCACCTCACATCTAATGCACACAGCTAACGTACCATCAAACACTAGTAGTTTCTATTCCCATGCTAACTAGCTCTTTCCCGTATAATATCTAATCATAGGCCAATATCGTTCCCATGTATTTCCCTCGCAATATACATAATACCTATAATTAATTTCTCTTTAACATGCATAAGCGCTTTTTCAATTTAATACAGATAAAGTGTTCACCAACTTAATTCATTTCAGATTTCATTATTATTTATGTCTACTTAATTCACACAGTAGATAGAATCACAAGTGTATATATATATATATATATATATATATATATATATATATATATATATATATATATATAATACTGCACCCCGAGACACAGCTGCGGTGCATGCATACTTTACAATCATGTCCTGGTGCATCACTCATTGCATAAAGGACTATAGGTTAAATCTCTCGCGAACCATCAAAACAAACACACATATTGGAGGTCAACATAGTTCCAAGTCGATGGGCTACGCACATACCTACGCACCCATACGACCGTTATCACTACCATTTTCATAGATAGCCCGTACCTAGGTTCTATGCTCTAGTGGTAAAAATCAATATTACACCCGTAGGCTCCTCAAGGTATGATCGTCCACAACGCGTAACCTCCGCCCGAGAGCAAGCAGCGTGGGTATGTTATACACATAATAATTCAATTAATAAGTATACGCACAACTTATTATATTCATTAGGTATTCACGCAACCCAAGTCCCCAAATTTATATGTAGTATTATCGTCTCCACTACTCACAATACTTTAACCGTGTGATTTATCTCCCTATCGCATATACTCTTTAAGGTTCTCTCATTCCAACACATTCCCTTAGTAGTTACACAAATCACCTCACTAATAGACTAAGAAATGGAGCCACTCCATAATAGCATAGGTCATATTCTCTCACTTGAATTAACCTAGAAGGATCTTTAACTCATTCGGGCAAAATTTTGCATTTTTAAAATCTCGTTAGAATCTGGGGATTCTCGTTCGAACGAGAATTCAGGGTTCGTCTTCTAACTTCCAAACTTCAAATTTCAGTCTTTTTCTATCATTCGAAACCCATGCTAATTTATCTCAACATCAAGTTAAAGGTTCTCAATCATCGTCCTACAGAATTAGGCACTCTTTACCTCATTTTTAACATCAAATCCTTAGAATTATAATAGGGATTAAGATAAATTCCTCAAATCTTTAAAAGCCCTAAATTCATATAACCTCCATTAACAACAATTTAAAAACCTAGATAATATTTAGTGAAACCACCATATAAAACCCAGATTTATCATACCCAACACATGGTTATTCAACTACATACAAACTTATACTCCCAATTAAAGGTTAATACCCAATTCAGTCCCAAATTCATAATATCATGATTAAAACATCAATTAATCTAACATGGACATATATTCTCTAAAATCAAGCGAGATAAACACTTGCCTTTTTGTGAACTTCTAATTCGCTGAATGAAATTGGTATAGGGGTGATCCTCTCTTCCCAATCTACATGTTGGTATGATTTTTGGTGTGAAAGCTTGAGTCTTTATCCCAGGGCTCCTATGGAGTTCTTCTTCTCCTTCTTTGGTTCTCTCTCTCTCTCTCTCTCTCTCTCTCAGGTTTGGAAATTGACAGACAACCTATTACCCACGTACAGTTTCCTTTTATTTTTCTATTTTCATTCATTTTAATTCCCAAAAATCTCAAAAGACCAAAATACCCCTCTGGGGTGTCGGTTTGGCTTAAATCGCCCTGGAATCCAAATAAAACACTTGAGTAGAGTTTTCTGACTATTTCGACCCTTACGGACTCATCAGAGCACATGAAATGGTGATACGAGTTACTTAAAAAATAAATTACCTTTTTAACCCAATAAAGTAATACCGGCATGACTCATATGCACGTCCCAACTAAATGTATTACAATTGCCGTATTTTTCACTCCCGGTCATAATAATATTTTTGTAATCATATATATTACTTTACTCACTAAGTAATACTCAACATAATTATCACTAATAAATACTAACTCTCGGCACGCTAGTAATTATTACATTTAAATCCGAATTAATTATAAATAAATTTTCTCCATTTAAATGAATTAATCATAATTCCACAATTAAAATAAAATTCCTCAAATTATGAGGCATTACATACTTCCCCCCTAATAACGAAATTTCGTCCCGATATTCAGACACAACCGCTGCTAAGACTGGGGATCTTACGGCACCGTATCCTCCAGTATTCAAAACCAACTTCATGGTTCGATCACTATAGTCCCAGCTTCAAAGCAAGCTTGTTTAACTCTCTAGATACTAATATTCTTCATCAGTTATAAGTCATATTTCAATAACGGCACCTCACACTGTGCTCCTACCCATGACATTTGAATAAAATGAGCCTATACATCATTGGCCATATTATCTCAATAGTTTTGGAACGCCGCACATCACTGCGTGCCAACTTCACGTATTCATCTAAACACGAAATTATTATCCTGAGGGAAACCATATGAACATCTGACCATTCTTATCAATCCTTTAAATCTCGATTCCTAGAGACATAACTCTTACGACAGTCAAAACCACCCAAAGACCGTTTGTGGTTATTCCACTTTAGTCATCGGATTTTAACTCTCGATCAATCCAAAATTTATGATTATCCGCTCACCTCTAGACAACTAGAGGGAGAATGGTTAAGGTTTTTCCACACAAAACCGCAATAAGCACCTTGTCCACAGCAAACAGGTTGAGTGTTTACATAAAACTCTACCGTTAGGTAATATACTCTCCCACTTACTGCACTATACTTCACTTACCAGCTATATCAGTTGTGGAAATGAAATAATCACAGTGATTCCAAAATCACATCATGCAGCTTCACTAGTTGTCGATCACCTCCCGCCTAGTCCTTGGGCTATAGGTGATACGACATGCTTAAAACAAAACGTCATCTCCACGGCTTCCTAAAATCCCATATTGGAGGTGGATTTAAGGATTTCATTCTATTTCACAACCATACTGGGTAGGACCACGCACCAACGTGATCCTTCTTTTCAAAGAAAGGTTGGGGCACACTATCTAATAGTGTAACTCATACCAAAGAAATAACAATAACTCCCTTTTTGGTTAACTTGTTCCATACATTCGAAGGAAACTGTGACTTATCTTGAGGTCGGCAACCCATCAACAAAATTTACCAGCTTGACTGTTCCCTTCCATTACTGGAATCTTCGACTTGATACAAAGTTTTCTGGTTGATCATCTTGCTCCAATAGATTTCTATCTACTAGTGGTGCACGCGGAGACTACTTACTATGTCCCGCTCAACACCAACTTCCACTTATTGCGTCTCATATTAGGCGGTATTTAATACTCCCCTTATTTCATTGGGGTATTCCAAAAGTTCTGACTCGCACACTTTCTGCCACGATGTGCACTTTTGGACTCTTTATACCTTATTGACATCTTCATTCTATTTACGTGCAAGTCACTCTCAACATTCGACTGGGTAAGATTTCGCTCTACATTTCCATAATAGTTAAGTTTTCCTCTTCTCAAGAGATATCCCTTTTTAAATGGCTTCCCACGGCCTTTCAACCAAATTTGGGTGTGCTCCTCTGATCGTACACATATATATGGATTACCATTCCTCTCACATGAAGATTAATCCACTCTACCACTTCCACTTTTTTTATCAGCCCCACCGACATATATTTCACATATCTATTCTCACTCCCCTTTAACTCGGACGATTCTGACATTAGCTAACCAGGGCACCCACATACCCTATAAATCGCTCCTACTGGCTTAAACATCACATACGCTTCATACATAACACTCAATTCTCTATTTCCCCTGCATTCACAATGTGGCCACAACACTTAGGTATTCTCAATTACCTCAGAAATCTAAATCTTAAATTCTCCTTAACGTCGCTCCACCCTTTAACTAGTGGTGATAAGCAAATTTTTCAATACTTCCCCACCGCACAACCGGCTCCACTGGCCTTATATCGTAATATAACTTTCAGCTTGCAGTTATAACTACATACTTTTATAATGATCGAGGTACCAGATTCATGGACTAAGACTAAACATCTCCCTACTTCCAACCTGACGCTAAGTTTCATGCGTGGGATTTCTCGCAAAGAGAAATCCAAACAAGGAACTCCCGATACACTACTACCTAGCATTGTCGATCATCGAAATCCATTAGGCCCTCAGTCCATAGCATGTACCCTTAAATTCCCCTCTCTTGGCATAAAATCTATATCTCCTCCCGCAATTACATTTAAATAAGAACTTTACCCCTCAAATGCACTATCACTCAATATTGGTGGTAACCAAATTCCATAAACCTCGAATACAATCAGGACTATCAAATTCTTGTCCTCGGATAAATAAATATAAATCTCAACCCCCACGTCTCTAAAGGAGCGATATAACATGTGCCCTTTTATCACCAAGCCCTGAGCGCTAAACATAATAACAAGATAAATCTCTTCGATCGACAGGAAACTGAATACGCCTCGAATCATATCAATAAAGTCCCTACACAAGTGGGATCAAACATTTCAAGACATTATATTTTTCGAAGTCCCTTTAATAATGTAACATAGATGCGAAGTCAACCCTCTCGCAAGTGAGGCATCGCCAAAACAACACATCCTGCCCTAGAGCAGTAACCCCGATAGCCTTGCAATAACTACCCACTATCGTTCTAACCATTATTATAAATCCTTACCCGGGATAATATCATACTTGTATAACACGTCATTAAAATGAGTAATCTCAACAAAACATACACCACTATCAATACACCCACTCGCCCGCGGGTGACACCAGATATAACCCCTTTATTCTGGGGAAAACATACATATAGTAGTAGTGTTATCATTATATGCACTAAACTTACTCACGTGTGAATCTAGCACAAATTAAGGTACCGTGACTCATTTCAGTCACATAAAATATACCTCCTACTCTAGGGATAAAACTCATATCTTCTGCCTTACCAATCACCCTGGCTGCTCAAATGGTTCCCGTACGTAACACGCTTGTTCGAACCAAATCAAAAATTACTTTAATCATTGCACTTACTAGGCACCATACTCTTGTCCCTTTACTCACTTCGGGCAAAACTAATGCATCTGGTCTTACTCTCCACGAAAATACTTATATATATAATCCACTCATCTGCGGTCATACTGATCATATTAAGGTTGCCCTTCTCTTGGACTCTGTTAGTCTCAACTCTGATGGTTACCCCTATTATTCTCTTAGTTCCGTTGCTCCTAAGGAATACACTGCTGGCCTCAACAACCGTGACTGAAATCACCATCACTTGGTAAGGATTTAGCTATCTGAATCATTTGAATGTGTTCCTTGATGGGTCTCCCCCTTATGGTGTTTCACCAACATCGTTTCACCCAGTCGTATTATCTGACTAAATTTTTTTATTCTTTTAGCTCCCCACACAAAGAAGCGTCAACATTTCTATTGATAAAATGCGACATTGTCGCCATCTGCACCGACCGTCTAAGCAGAATTCCCCATAAGTGTTGGCAAATCTTCTTACAAGTTAATTTCCCGCTTTAAAATTCTCTTATCCATTGTACCTACTACATCCGGTATATATTTGCTAAATAATTAAGTTCATTTTCAGAAATGGACCTCTGTCAGGTCCTCCTGTGCTGAGTTCAGAACATCGTTCACATCTTATCCTGAACATCGGATGAAGGAACTTGCAGTCAAACCGTACATGAAATCCTTCCATTGACACAACATTCCATTTCTAAATGTGGTGGCTGACGCTCACCATTATAACTTTGCTCCTACGAGCCAAAGAATTTTTTTCCCAAATTTTCACTTCCAGTTAACCACTCTTCGCCATATACCCAAGCCTTTGGACATTTAACCTCCATTGGCTAACACACACACAATCTCCGCATTTTTAGAATTTCCATTGATGGTCCCCTTCAAAGACTCATCGGAATCTCTCTTATTCCAACCACGTTGGGTGAGTCTAATTTGGCACTACTTCCTACTATAGCGATACTTGAAAATCATATGCTACACCCTAGTAGTCTTTACAGTCCTAACTTCCAGTGCCATAATAGGTGTGACCTCGACTACGGTCATCATCCTCGAAAATACTCTACACACTCTATTGAGCCCTTCCTCCTACTATCCTCCCCACGACCCTAGCATGTCATACATCATTGTTCGACACACAAACACGCCCAAATGCAAATAAGATTCATTAATATATACGTTATGGCAGGAGGACGAAATCTCCCATAGAAATCGACAATCCTAAATATAGGGCTCTATATCAAAGAAAGCTATGTTGCAAGCAAAATAAGCCGCACAGATCCTAAGGGCTCTAGAACCTGATGCTCTGATACCACCTGTGACACTCCGCCTAATTAAATACCGGGTGATTAGTCCTTTATTAAATTAAATCATAATATCTGGTTGGTTCTGATTATGCATCACCGAAAACTTTATTATCAAATACTAACCACCTAATATTTAAAAAGGTTGATATCAAAATTTTATCGTTTGATTGATATAAAACTAGGTTAACGAAATAATTAAACATTCACTATTCACCAATCTCATGTGATATGAAATAACCGCAATAATAAAAATGTAACTGGAGTAAACACATCCAGTCTAAGTCCCAAATACAATAATCCAACAGAAACAAACCAACAACTGAATGAAGTAAATAACTAAATCTAAAATCTCTGAATATCTTAAAAGAAAATGGGCAACATGCCCTAACTGATGAAATAACTCAAAAGGAAAAAATGATGGACATAGAGGCGTCTACTACCAAGGTCCTGCAGCTTCCACAGCAACTACAGCTCGTCGAGTGAATGGAACTCCTATGTTTGGTGTTCCTGTGGCTAGGCACCTAAAATAATTTGACAAGAAAAGAGATTTGCAGAAAACGGGTCAGAGCCCGAGTTGAAAATAGTTTAAAAATCAGCAAGTACTTAAAATGAGTTAATAGCACATACATTAGTCATGTTAGATTATCGTACTTACTTGAGATGCTCACCTCTCACCTAATGTGCACGCCTAACGTACCATCAAACCCTACTAGTTTTTATTCCCATGCTAACTAGTTCTTTGTCGTCTAACATCTAATCATAGCCCAATATCGTTCCCATGTATTTCCCTCGCAATATACATAATACCTATAATAAATTTCTCTTTAACAGGGATAAGCGCCTTTTTAATTTAATATAGATATAGTGTTCACCAACTTAATTCATTTCAGATTTCATTATTATTCATGTCTACTTAATTCACACAGTAGATAGTATCACAAGTATATATATACATACACTCTATTATATATATATGCAATATTGCACCCCGAGACACAGCTACGGTGCATGCATACTCTGCAATCATGTCCTAGAGCATCGCTCATTGCATAAAAGACTAGAGGTTAAATCTCTCACGAACCATCAAAACAAACACACATATTGGAGGCAAACATAGTTCCAAGCCTATGGGCTACGTACATACCTACGCACCCATATGATCGTCATCACTGCCATTTTCACAGATGGCCCGTACCTAGGTTCTATGCTCTAGTGGTACAAATCAATATCCCACCCGAAGGCTCCTCAAGGCATGATCGTCCACAACGCACAACCTCCACCCGATAGCAAGCAGCGTAGGTATGTTATACACATAATAGTTCAATCGATAAGTATATGCATAACTTATTATATTCATTAGGTATTTAAGCAACCTAATTCCCCAAATTTATATGTAGTATTATCGTCTCCACTACTCACAATACTTTAACCATATGATTTATCTCCCTATCGCATATACTCTTTAAGGTTCTCTTATTCCAACACATTCCTTTAGTAGTTACATAATTCACCTCACTAATAGACTAAGAAATGAAGCTACTCCATAATAGCGTAGGTCCTATTCTCTCACTTGAATTAACTTAGAAGGATCTTTAACTCGTTCGGGAAAAAAATTGCATTTTTGAAATCTCGTTAGAATCTGGGGATTCTCGTTCGAACGAGGTCGTTCGAATGACCTGGGAAGGTATTCGAAGGAGAATTCAGGGTTCGTCTTCTACCTTCCAAATTTCGAATTTCACTCTTTTTCCATCATTCGAAACCCATGCTAATTTATCTCAACATCAAGTTAAAGGTTCTCAATCATCTCCCTACAGAATTATGCACTCTTTACCCTAGTTTTAACATCAAATCCTTAGAATTATAATAGGGATTAAGATAAATTCCTCAAATCTTTAAAATCCCTAAATTCATATAACCTCCATTAATAACAATTTAAAAACCCAAATAATATTTCATGAAATCACCATATAAAACCCAGATTTATCATACCCAACACATGGTTATTCAACTGCATGCAAACCTATACTCCCAATTAAAGGTTAATGCCCAATTTCAGTCCCAAATTTATAATATCATGATTAAAACATCAATTAATCTAATATGGACATATATGCTCTAAAGTCAAGCAAGATAAACACTTGCCTTTTTGTGAACTTCTGATTGGCTGGATGAAATTGGTATAGGAGTGATCCTCTCTTCACGATATACTCATTGGTGTGATTTTTGGTGTGAGAGATTGAGTCTTTATCCCAGGGCTCCTATGGAGTTCTTCTTCTCCTTCTTTAGTTCTCTCTCTCTCTCTCTCTCAGGTTTGGAAACTGACAGATAACCTATTACCCACGTACAGTTTCCTTTTAATTTTCTATTTTCGTCCATTTTATTTCCCCAAAATCTCAAAACATCAAAATACTCCTCCGAGGTGTCGGTTTGACCTAAATCGCCCCAAAATCCAAATAAAACACCCGAGTAGTTTTCGGACTATTTCGACCCTTTCGGACTCATCGGTGCACTCAAAATGGTCATACGAGTTACTTAAAAAATAGATTATCTTTTTAATCCAATAAAGTAATACCGACACGACTCACATGCGCGTCCCAACTAAATGTATTGTAATTGCCTTATTTTTCACTCTCGACCATAATAGTATTTTTATAATCATATACTTTACTCGCTAAGTAATATTCAATATAATTATCACCAATAAATACTAACTCTCATCACGTTAGGAATTATTACATTTAAATCCAGATTAATTATAAATAAATTTTCTCCATTTAAATTAATTAATCCTAATTACACAATTAAAATAAAATCCCTCAAAATTATGGAGTATTACAGTTCTTCCTATCAATATCAATTCTAAAAATTTCAGAATTCTCAATCCATATTAATTCTTTAAAATCCATAATTTATATCATTTCCTAAATATAAATCATTTCTCAAAATCCCATAATTTATATATGTGAAACCATCCCAAAAATATTTCCAGCTATGATATGACTAAAATTGAATAACAAATTAAGTAACATGTTAATGACTTGCCTTAAGGTTTGTAGGGTCTGAATTTAATGAAGATGTTGATAATCTTCCTAGAATTTCCTTTCACTTATTCAATCCTAGAGTGTTCTTGAAATATTCTTCAATTCCTCTCTTAGACTCTTGAATTTTCTTCTTAATCCTCTTTACTCTCTCTCTAACTCTTTGTATAAATCTTCTAAATCTTTGAATTTGCGAATTAATCTTTCCTTAAGCCCAAATCCTTTAATTTATAAGTTTCAATCCCGTTTTTGGCTTTACATATACCATTAAGAAGTCCAAAAGTCACTTAAACTAGTCCCAATTAATTTAAAAAGTTCTCGAGATCCAAACACAACCCCCGGGTACTCAATTTAGATTATTTTGACCCATTTCGAATCAATCGTGCACTCGAAATTGTCACCCGAGTCACTTAACAATAATTTAAATCTCAACCAATTTTAATATAAGCACTCTTGTCCCGGTTGAGATATTATTAAATTTCGTCGCGTTTACTCACTTACGACTTAATTCAATTTTATTTACTATAACACACTAGTAAATACATCATCTCATAAATATTAATTCATTTCACTTTAAATTAATATTTATTTAATATTTTATTATTTCTTAATTTAATTAAATTATGTGTCACCCGCATAATTTAAATATCCAATTAAATATTAATATAAATATAAAACTGTCGGGTATTACAGGATTCTTAGTTAAACCTCTTGGCATATTCCCTTAAAGATTCTTTAGCCTTTTTTTGGAGTGGAGAAGGGAAATGACAGGCTTCCTCATCTTCTGCGCCCATATAAAATAGTTGACAAAGGATCTTGCTAGCTTAGTTAATCTTGTTATACTCCCGGGTTTGAGCTTTGTGAACCAATGCCTAGCAGTCCTTTTAAAGTAGCAGGAAAAGATCTGCACAAGACCTCATTTAGGATGTCTTGAGGGAGCATGAGCAATCTGTAGGTCTCCAAATGATCACTACGATACTTAGATCCATCAAACAGTCTAATAGTACTCATCTTCCACTTGGGGGGAGAGCATAATGTTGAACGTCATTAGAGAATGGAGAGAGTATTTTAGAGAGACAATTCAATGGTGTTTGGAGTTTGCGTCTTGTATTGGTTGAGGAAGTTTCCCAACCGTTCTTGCATCTTCTTGATCTCATTGTTCCAGGGCCTAGCCACCCTAGGACTGATCTTCTGGGAGTGATAACCTGTCATCGATCGGAATTCGGGTTGCAGACTGTTAGGGGACCTAGGCACACCCTCTAGATCATTATCCACCTCTTTCTTGGGATCATAGCTCTCCCCAAAGATGTTATTTTCTGGTGCGATTAGTTACTCTATCACTAGGGGGAAGGAAGCCCACTGAGAATGGTAGTCGGTTGCTCTTATAGATCCTTTTGCCGAGACTCTATTTCTTTGAAAGACCGAGCCAAAACAACGTTGGTTAGCATCTTGAAAAGAGAGAAGTTTATTTGTAAGGAATGGAACTTGTTGTTCCCATAGACGGCGCTAAAATGATGGGTGTTGAAATCGTAAGTGACCTCAGACTCACGGGATCTCCCCTCTAGACCTGAGGTAAGTAAGAGGGAGGAGTCTCAAAGTATGAGACAATTGATTTAAAGTAATTTAGGCCTTGGATGAGGTTCATACATCCACTATCAAAGGTGTTTCGTTGTATATTAGATTAGAAAGAATTTATTAGAACGACGAGTGTTCTTGCAAAGGAAGTGAGCAAATGAGAATGGTGAATGAAGAACTAGCAGGTCTTACGACCTTTATCAATAATCCAAAGGACCTTAAGTAGTAACTAATGGACTACTCTAAGGGTTCCTAAGTATTAATTTAGAGCTCAAAAAAGTATACAAAGTATAAGAGAATTGGAAATGATCCAAGTTACAAGTTTAAGCTCTCAACAATGGGTTGAAAGAGTATGGGACAAAGAGTAGTCACTAAATGCTAAAACTCTTAGCTCTATGGAAGTATGATATTCTCAATGAGTTAATATCTTGGATTGCTCGAGATTAGTTATCCTTGAATCATTCACCAACCTTACTTTTATATGCCAACTCTAGGAGAAAAAATGAGTGGGTTGTCACAGTATGGTTATGGTGCCTTTGATGTTTGTCGGTATCAATAAGGTGGTAAAGTGTTGTCCAAAGGATTTGCAAGTGATTTAAGGTAGTTTCTTGTAGCAGTAAATGTTGAAAAGCAACTAGGATTAAGTGGTGGCGATAGGTGGAACAGTGTTATGCTTTTCACATACTTCGCCAGAATGATCACGGAAGCTTTGCTGGAGATTCTAGAGGTTTGGAACTACCATCAGATTGCCATAGGTTGACCTTGAGGTGTTACACAATGATACACCTCAGTGCTGAGGGTTGGGTGACCTTGGGAGGTCATAACTTTTTGAACTGAGGTCCATTCTGGGCGTTAGGGTTGGTGGAACCCTAATGTTATGGTCCCTGAGCTAAGTTGAGGAGATATATTGGAACGACTGACCCTTCTAGGAGGTAAGAGTGATGACTAAGGTTTATTACAGTATTGTGGCCTTTTTCTTGAGATCAACAAAGGTCTTGGGGACCAAGTAGTGGTTTGTCTAAGGTCAGAGGTCAGCCTTGGGTTCTCTGTTCTTGTTCTTACCTGAGGTTAGTCAAACGGACTAAGAGTATTTTATATACCAAGTGTTAAATATGGTATCATCATTGTCTATGGTTTATGGGCAATTGAAGATGCAAAAATCACATGTGATAGTGTGACAGTAGTGAATAACTAGTCAGCACATCAACAGGGATGAGAGTCACATTCCCTGATTCTTACAAGGTAGAGGGCGGCCCTCTGGTATTTATGGGACAACTGTCAACAACAGCATCTTGGATTTCCATTGGTCCCATTTCATCCTTTAGTTGACATGGCGTGCCAGCACGTACCTCCTAAACATATCACAGACCATTAAGACGCCTCAGGTGGCCACATGCACTTAACTTCGTCAATATGCAATTGGATTATGAGACATTGTGTTGGGAGTACAGTTATTTTCCATTGGTGCGTCGGTCTACCGAATGGCTAATGTGAATATTATTATGGTCGATGCGATACGCCCAGAGTTCCAGATCCCGCACCCTGGAGAGGGTTTTCAAGCCCTGAAAAGGTACGCTCCTGTAGCACCACAACCACACCACCCTCAAGATGAGAGCAAAGGCTCGAACGAGTATGTGCCCATGGGACGTTACGATCGGAGGTCACTATGGGTATTATGTTCAATATCTACTAGGTGTCGAGGGTAATATTTCATTTCATTATTTTATTCCATTACCTATACTCTTTTACTATTTCATTAGTGATACTCTTCTATTATGTTTACGATGGCGATTGTCAGAGTCACCTATGTGATTTCCTATTGCATTAGTAAAGCCCGTGAGATGCGTTGTGGTTGCAAACCCGTAATCGCTACCACACAATACAATACATGCAAATTAGCCAAGGCAGACGATGCAAGAATTCTCTTCCATGTGTATCTAGTTAGATCAACACGTATGGAGTGTTATGTCTTGCAACGACTCTGCATTAGACAGTCATGACATATCCGAGTCATCTTTTGGTCTTTACCACCGTAAACAACAGAGTAATCAAGGCAACACCCCCTTAAGTTTTTTATTTTGTTTTATTTCAATTGTGGACTTATTTGTAGAAACTGGTTGTAAAAAAATTTATTATGCAATTTCATTTAGTGAAATTTAATCTTATGCAAGTTCATTTCCATTTCAATTTCAAATTACACCCAACATTCAAAATCAACAATTAGCATTTTTATTTTAAAATATTATCTAGAAAAAATCCACAATTAACATAAACTATACAATTTAATAGTCTCATAACAATACATACAACAAAATAGTATATAAACATTCATGCTTGAGCCTAGGCGAGATTTACCGCCTTGCGCTTTGGCGAGATGACAAAGTGCGATGCCTAGCACTTAGGTTGGGATTAAGAGGTATGGTAATGTGCCCCACAACATCTATCTTGGAAAAGTCAACTGCTTTGGCAAAAAGCAATGTTATATGCTCAAGTCTTTTTCAAAAAAATTAAAAAGAGAAAATGTGACTTTTAATGTAATCAGTGGTCCATATTACTACTTATGCAACAATGGGAAAGCTTAGCACAAACAGTCAATATAGCTGATAAAGCATAAAAAAGGAACCACTACAAAGAATACCACAAATTGTCTTATGGAATCATATGAAATCTGTATATAACTACCATCAGTTCCTGAGAAAAAGGGAACTTATGTTATTAGAAAGACCCCTCCCTCCATAACCTTGTATCACCACATTTTCAAAAGATTACCTCCAAAACCAACAAACACCTCCATAAGTAATACCCCCTTGCCCCTAAAACAATGTTTTTTGTTAATTTCTCCTACCTAAAAGTAGTCAAAAAATTTGCATGTATGCCTTTGCATATCACACAAATGTATCATACGCATATTTCTCTTTCATTTTCCATCTTAATTCACCCATCTATACAAATTGATATCAAAATCCTGTTCCCCGCAGCAGAAACCGAATGTAATCTCCACCGTCTGATCACAAATTAGAAGTTTCAATTCGGCTGTGAGAGTGACTATGTACACGATAGAAACAGTGATCACTGAGATGGATGAATCACAGTTTTTCTTATACTGGAAGATTATCCAAGGAGTACCCCTCAAAGCCAAAATCATTTTCAACTTGTCCAATGCCTTCTTGCTGCTAAATAACAAGAAACAATATGAAATGAGACATGTAAAGGTACTCCATATTTTAAGGCTGTGTCAATAGTGTTTAATTTGCCTCAATCAGATTTATAATTGTTCTAAAATATTAGATTGCAAATTACACAAAAATAAAAGAGAAAAAAAAAGATAATAAAAAATAGTAACAGACAGTATCCCATTTTCGATGCAAATAGGATGGTTGAAAACTCTTCAATAAACTTTGGCTTTGCCTACTTATTCGGCTTAGTGAAACCATTTAGCTGGTAAGCCTAGGATTTTCGTCTTAACATTAAGTGCTCATTTTATTCGCTTTTTGTATTTTTTTGGAAACCTAGATCTGTAAATCCATATAAAAAGTTTGGCATCTTTTGACTTGAACTCATAATTATGAGACTTTATACGTGGACTTGTCAATTTGAGAGTCCATGAAAGAACAAAAACTCGAGTCAAACGAACACTAAATTGCGAATAAAATGACAATATTAATTTAATTAAAAAAGGACTTGTCCCAACTACTTACGATGAGCTATAGTTCTCCATTTGTCTAGAACAATATTTTATTTATTAAACTAGAAGGTATCACATTGATAAAACAAATTCATTGAGCAGAGCTACATCTGTTGTAGTCTGTAGCAAGGATACAAGAGTAAGAAAACTGACCTGCTGCTTGAGAAGTGCACTCATGAGATCCTCCTGGCCAAAGTGATCAGGAAATAGGCTATTCTGACAGCCCATATCTGCGAGTCTTTCCGCCTTGACCCTTAGAGAATTGTCGCCGAGGAACGCATTAATTTGTTGACAGATGTGTGATCCGTTTTGGGACCCACTTTCTTCGCCAGCTGAGAAAATTGCCTTGCCAATAGTCAAATTCGAACGCTGCTCAGTTTTCTGACTAGAGGAGGAAGAAAATCCTTGCTGAACTAAAATTGATGGTGAGACATCTAGGTTTCTTTGTATATTTGTGTGGTGGGAGCCATCAAAGGTTATCCCTACGTTCTGTAAACCCCAATCTTGGGATTTGTGCTGATTTAGCTCATTGAATATATCAAAGCTTGGAATAAACCCTCTTGACCCTTTGGTGCCAAAGTTCACATCTCCTTGTAGCACCCCTTTAGACGTAAGGGCCCCACGAGGAAAATTATTGCCAGACAAATCTGTATTGTGGTTCATTGAGAAATCCACAACTGAAGAGGCTTGAGAAACCGGATTGTACACTGCCCCAATGACATCTTCCACCATCCCGCTTCGTGTAAAAATTCCACTTGTGATCCCATTTGACAAAACGGGCTGCCCCGCAGATGATTGCAACCTCGAAACATGACTGCCATTAGATTCACTCGGTGTTTGTGACCTTGATTGTGGTTGACCATGGGACTTGACTTGTATATTCATTCCCCCAAATGGCTGTGGAGATTGATGCATATTGGCAAACTGTTTTGGTTCCATATTTGTAGGGATTCCATGAAGTAAGTTCATCTGCTTACTGTTAGTATTGTTCATGTGTTGCTGTGGGCCCTCTCCGAATCTTAATTTTGGAGATTCAAAGCTGAAAAGGTTTCTTTGATCGACCAGGGGCATGGATATGGCAGGTTTGATGGTAGACCTAGCTTGGAGCGAAGCAAGACTTTGCGTGGGTAGTTGACCAGAGGCAGCAAGAGCTTGAAGATCAAGTGAAGATATTTGCCCAAACGAAGCTTCGTGGGTGCCCATGAAAGAGTTATTGAGTCCATTCCCATGCTGTGGTACCCCGCTTAGTCTTCTGAGATATAGACGGTATTTCTGCATCAAATGGTTGAACCTGTGAGTGCTTTCTAGACAAGTATTGGGAAGAAAGGTCTTTCTGTGTTAAAGAGTTACAAAAACATAAATAAGACACAAAGGAAAAGATATTTATAGCTCCTCGCTTCAGTGAGTGGAAAGCCACTTAGCTTTTAGCTTCACAAAAAGTCTCTTGGTGAAATGGAACTTTTGGATACAGTTCAGATACTTTACTGAAACCACAAATACCTTGGCCTACTCTGAAGATATATAGACTGTATGCTAATAGCTAAAAGTGTTTTTCTCAGAAATTTTTGTTTCTCCAGAGCACTAATTGTGAAAGACCCAATAATATATAGGGGGAAGTACTCTCAGGTTCCTCGCAAACAAATTTTAAACACTAAAGGAATTTTGACAAATTTTAAACACTTAGGTCCACTAATTCTCTTCTTTTAAAAGTCCACGCTAGTGGCATAATAAGTGGACCTAATAAATTGTCCTTAAATGTTTAAAAATTGTTATCAAGGGACCTAATTGTAAATTGCCCTAATATATACTAGTTCGGCTTCATCAATCAACAGGAACTTTACCTGAAGGTGGCTGGCAACATTTTCCCTTGTAAGCCCAGGGACATTCATCAACTCCAGTATTTTCTTTGGAACAGCCTCTGTTTTCATATATCAGAGTCGAGAATATAAGGAAAACAAGAAACGAATATAGATAGTAGAAATGAATTGCAACATTGATCGATAATCCTACTCCAAACAGATCATCCTTTTAAGAAAAAATTGACCTCCCCCTTTGAAGGATACATATTAAATATTTTTATGAAATTTGGTACACATGATCTCCAAGGTGATTAGATCATATCAATCGAAATACATTCAACCATTAGTAGGTGAAAATGCAAATAAAAATTTTAACTATTGAAAATGGACATTTATTTTGCATTTCACTCACTTCAAGATAGATTCCGTTCGATAAAATTATATACACGATCTCCTCACCAGGGAGTTTTCTCCAAATTCATCAAAAAATATAATCATTTACCCTCAAAAAGGGGACATGACCTATAAACACAACCATTGTTGACAGAGCTCAACTAGGACACGTAAGTAGCATATTAGGAAACACAAACATATGAAAAATGGTAAAAAAAGAATCATACTTTCGATTCCAAGTTGATTAACAGCAGCCACAAACTGTTGATGGAGCTCAACTGACCATACAACCCTCGGCTTCTTTAACGAAGAAGAATCATCCCTTTCATCCCCTTCATCTTCCTCATCCTTCCTTCTCTTTGAGTTTCTATAATTCCCTTCATTTGCCGATGATGAGTAATCAGCATCTTCAGCTGGTTTTCTTTGCCGATCTCCCTCGTCTGCGCTTCCCGTTTGCTCAAGGTCCTTCCACTCGTGTCTTCTTTTTCGAACCACGTGCTGCCATATGTTCCTCAACGCCTCAATGCGAACCGGTTTGATCAAATAATCACATGCACCATGAGTAACACCCTTCATCACCACATCCTTACTATCATCTGCCGACATCACTATATATAGAGAAATAGAAAAATTAGAGAAGGTTCCTTGTGCGCACTATTAATTGAGTGAAGTCCACTTAGGTTTTGGCTTCACAAAAAAAAAAAAAAAAAAAAAAAAAAAGGTCCCCCACTGAAATGCGTTCTGAATGCGGTCCCTCGTGAATAAGAGCATTTAGATGCGGTCCAGATACTTCATCGAAATCACAGATATCTTATACATCTAATCTACATTCTAACAGTTAAAAATACTTAAACTGCATCCTTCAATGAGTAGTTTTTTGGATGCAGTCGCTCAGGGAAAAGAGTAATTGGATGTAGTTTAGATACTTTTTTGAAATTTCATTTTCTAGACCATTCCAAAGAATTTGTTTCTCTAATGACCTAATTGTTAAAAACCCATATAAAAAAAATCAGATCTTGAATATAAATCTATTGAATACAAACTATCTTTTTCTCCACCAATAATCTGGATCTTAATTGAAGGTTAGCCCAATCACAAAAGGATCAAAGAGGTACTTACTGATAACAGGCAGGTCCATCTCCAGCCCAATGTGCTCAAGCAGTTTGAACCCATCCATGTCAGGCATGTGAACATCGCTTATAACAATATCAAATTCATTTCTCTTCTCCCTTAGTAGAGATAATGCAACCTCAGCTCGATTGCATTTAGTAGCTGAAAACCCCCAAAAGAATCAAACAAATTACCCACCAAATTACAGAAGAGAACAATGAAAAAACAACACTACATCTATAAAGGCAAAACTAATCTTGGGAACCCCTAAATCAAGTCAAATCTATTCATATGTGTTAGAATTTCTGTACATACTCAAACCAAATTGGAATTTTCACTATAATCCATTCTAAATCTGCAAAAATAAAACCTCAAACTGTATAAAAAAACACAGTACATCTAGAGGCAAAACTAATCTTGTGAACCCCTAAATCAAGTCAACTCTATTCATGTGTTAGAATTTCTGTACATACATATCCTCTCTCAAACCAAATTGCAATTTTCACTATAACCCATTCTATATCTGCAAAAAATCAAACCTCAAAATATGTGTTGGCAATATATTGCCCAAATCTAAGTTGGGTATTTCCATATACCACAAGGTCACCAAGATGGCCTACAAAGATTTAACCTTTATGATTATAAAACAAATATACAAGAAGAGAAATTTAAAACCAGTCAACTCTAAACAAAACCCAGTGTTATATGATTGAAATACCTCGGTAGAGACAGTTTTTAAGCATTTTCTCCAAGATCATGAGACAAGTGGGGTCATCATCAACAACAAGTACCCGGAGACCCACCGGAAACTGGTCGGGAACCCCATCTCCGGACTTCCAAGAAACACTTGAACTCAGCATAGATTTTATCCCTTCAACACCCAGATTCATCTTCTTTCAAACTTCAACTTCAAATCATCACAATAAACTTTTGCATGCACTGAACAATATTATGAATTTATGACATACCCAACCAAAACAAAAGAGTTTAAAGAAATGAAATATTATTTTCAGAGAAAGAAAGAAACAAAACTAGATATGATTTTATGTGGTATATGTATATGAGATTGAAGACATGGATGTGTGCTGAGAGGAGTTCATTTTTTTGTTTTTGTTTTAGATGCTCTGTTTTTTAATAGAAAGTGGGGCTCTCCGTTGTGTGTGGATCCAGCTCATGCATGAGCTTAACTAACCCCACGCCAGCCAAAAGCAAATATTATATACGCATATATTTGGGTATATCTATCTATCTATCCAAATCTACTCCAGTGTCTTTCAACTCATCCGGTAAATTTCCATATAGTTTTTACTATACATTGACTGTAGTTTAAAACGGATTTGTTATATTTTGTTCTTTTGGGGGGGGGTGGTTTGGGGGCCCTATGGAGGGCCGAGGGGTATATTTTATCAGCTATTGTACACAAATAGTAATTTACATTGATGGGCACATGATACTTGTGAATCGATATTAATGAACTCAGGTGTGAAATAAATTATCCATTTTATATCGAGGACTCACTTTCGGAACAATTTAATTGATTTAAACATTATCTATTTTGATAGATGTTTGTATATGAGGGTCTTGACCATTTATGTTCTACATTAATTTAGGAAATAATAAATGATATGAGGCATATGAGGCATATTTTTTTTGTGGACTTGATTCTGGGAATCTCATTAATTAATTTTATAAATATCAAAAATTGAACTTTATAATGAAACATGGTGGAGATCGTCTCCTTAAAGTGAATAAATCATCATCGGTTCAAACTTTTGATGATCATCACATTCACTTTCTAATTAAATTTTTATAATTTTTTTAGAAAGGATCTTCTCGCTATAAAGATAATATCCATCACTTTTTAAAAAAATATTTTTATTAAAATTTAATAAAATTGTTCCTTGTAGTTAGGTGTACATAGAAATTTGATTGTATACACATAATTTAATAATATAATATAATATAATTAACTTTAAAATGGAGGCTTTTAACCTTACTCACATGTCTCATCCATTAACTAAGAACTAAAAACTAAAATGAACCCCACTCCATTCATCCCCCCCCCCCCCCCCCCCCCTCAATGCATAATGTTTAATCATATAATCTACATGTATAAGTAATAAAGTATCAAAAGTATTATCTTCATAAAAAAAATTAACGTTTCTTTTCAATTTCCCTCTCTAAATATTCTAAATAAGATTTATAGCTTTTATGATGTCTGTAGTTTTTTCTTTTAAATGGATAATAAATCAGCTTATATAAAATATGAACACATATAATCACGTTATGTGCCTTGCATGCATTAATTAAAAATTATTGACGAATTTTTAACTTTGAGTTATTTTCTTCCTTTTTGTATTCCCATTTAAGGATGGTTAATCAGTCATGCAACTAGGAAGTGACATGTTTCTAGACTTATTTCTCCCATAACCTTGTACAAATTGGAGACCGAACTACCGTAAATGAGAGTTGGCATGCGATGACCTACCTTAACAAGGTTATGACCGATCTAGTATTTTTGGAGAAAATCAAGGATAAGTTAATTGGCCCATAGCCCAGTCAATTTAGGATACCTCATCGGCAAAGAATAAATATCTTTACAATTGAATCGTCACAAAAAGGGAGCGGATTACGCCAACATACTTCTAAACCTAAAAAATAATTGTAATATAAAAGGCCCTCCATTTATGAGGGTTATAAATTAATACTTTTGTAATCTCATAACTTAGCTTTTGACTAGCAATTCTAGCACCCCAAGTCCAGCACTTAATAAAAAAATCTATACTCTCTTTCCCCATGGACGTAGGCAAGGACGGTCATGTCGAAACCTCTATATTTAGTGTATATTCATCTTCTTTAGTGAGTTCAAGGCTATAACTAACAATTTATATAATAATGGGTTGATCCCTGTACAATTTAGCATCGTGTGTGGGAAATTCCAAAGATCCCACCACCCGACAGATTCCTAGATTCATAGTAATTCGTGAATCGTTAGAGAAATAAAGCTAGACAAAGGATTATTGTAAGATTCAAATTGATAGGCATGGCACGTACCCAATCATATCTTAGTCTCCTGGCATCCATGCCCAATCAACGTTCAATTCATCGTGAAAGTCATAGCCACCATGCATGAAGACATTATGTGTAATACCCTGCATATTCGGCATGGGTGTGACTCCCCACTTATTAAAATAATGGGTGGCCAGCCCCCTACTAAAATAAAGCGAGAGTCTCATATGGCTCATTCTTAGCATCATTGTTGAAATTCGATTAATTACTAACTACATATTAGTTTAACAAGTACAACACCAAAAGTAATCAGTTCATCATAATCCCATCCAAAATAACTAATATAGATGATTATATCAATAAAGAAGTCTAAATGGGAGAATAAATAAAGCCAAGTACTGAATAAACCATCGATTACAAATAATTTAATACAATCATCCAAATGGAACTAAATAAACTGAATATAAATAAATCTGATATAAGGGGCGACATGCCTAACAATGTTTATAATGGAACCTAATCTAAGATAACAATGATAGAAATAGCTGCTCCAAATCCTGCAAGCCTCCACATCAGCTGCAACTAGGTATCCATGGAGATAAGAATCGTCATTGACGTCCCTGTGACTAGATGCCTAAAAGTTTTTAAAAATATTTTATGTGGGTCAGAGCCCAAAACCTTTGAAAATATTTTGCAAGTGAATAAAATGTTGTAATGATAATGTAAAGAAAATTTTCATATTTAAACTGGCAGCGCACTCACATGAGAGAATACTCATCCCTTAATTATAGTGCGCACCTAATGTATGCATATTAACTACCTAGTTATGCTACCCACCTAATTCGTCCCATAACATCCTAGGTTTCACATGTTACCCTGTCCCATGCATTTTTATAAGATTAGTTATCACGTCCGCTTAACCATTATATTTCTCAATTATAAATTTATTACTTTATTTCTAATAAATGTCACTAGCTATATAAATAGTACACACTTATTTTAACATGTATATTTGTCTGTACATACACATATGTACTAATATACTACAACAAACATACATATGTTATGTTTAATCTTCATCCCGCGAAAATAATATCTCATTGGATGCGGGACTCTACAATGCTATCATCCTTCAGGGCATGCTCACCTCATCTCGATTATCGGAGGTCGGACTCTCACACCGACTAGATAAAGTTGCAAACGTATTGGAGGCGGTCATAGTCCTTCGACAGTGAACCGTAACCATACCCAATTAACTCACTTCGAATATCAATCACACAAATCATATATATGGCGCTATAACCTGGGGTCGATACTTAGCCTGTTGTGTTTCGCTAGGAAAGATCATCCACATCGTGCAACCTTCACTAATAGCACTAGAGGGGTATGTTTCACATAAATATCATACACACTGATATTGTTTTTATTCATAAATATACTATCCATATAACCGTGTGTATATATATATATATATGTATATATATATATATATATATATATATATATATATATATATATATATATATATATATATATATATATATATATATTCACCATGTCCGACTAACCCGTGCATGTTGCCCAAAGCACTAGCCTAACTGTACTGAGTTGACCATTGACTCTTAATTATTTAGTTAACCCGTATTTTACGAATTTCATGTATACATTATTTTTCTTGGACATTAAGTCCTCTCCAACCAGCCCGTATCCTAAGTCATCCGAATCCTTGTCCGAATTCATTCATTTATTTTTCCAAGTGTTATTCACACTAAACACCCCCAATTCACCACCCCGGTTTTATTTCGCCACCCTAAGGTAAATAAGGTTCCTAAAATATTATTTCAGAAGTGCTACTTTCATTTACGGACACACTAAAATATCTCGAAACCAAAGAAAATTATTAAATAATTTAACAAACGAACCTGGGCTGAATAGGGCATCCGAACCAGTTCGACTAGGAGGTGAACTGGTTCACCCCTGGATGTTGTCCAAATTGGGGTTGCTACTATCATTACGATTTTTACCCAAATTTTCCTCCCCAAAGTGGTTCCAAAATTCATCCTTAGGATATATATTATCAGCCCATCATTTACTAACATGAATACATGTTCTTGATTGTCTCAAATCATCAAAAACTAATTATAACCATGGGTTTTACATCATTATTTTCTTAATATGACTTATTTTATAATTTCTAATGAAAATTCATAAATCCACAATCAATATTTCATCTTGTCAATAAAAGTTTGTATAACACCCCATATTTCTGAGCATGTAAAATTGAAGTAATTCGATAAAATTTTAAATTATACGTATGACATAATTTAATAAAATAAAATATTATGTGTTGATTAAATTATTAATTGGAGAGAAATGATTAATGTTTATCAAATAAAATTACTAAGTGAATAGTGATTTAGCATTTTACGTCATAGTGAGTGACAGTGACATGACAGTAGTATATCTTAAACGGGTGTCGTGTGTGGACTATATGAGGTCGAGATAGAAAATTATTTTAGAGTAACTCGGATGATGATTTTGAGGTCATGGTTGATTCTGAAAGGGTCGAAATAGACACAATAGTGTACCCGGGGGTAGTAGTTGGTCTCGAAGTGATTTTAAACTACACTGGAACCACGAGAGGATGTTTCGGTCATTTGAGAGATTAGGGTAGAGAGAACTCCAAAATTATAAGTGTTATATCTATCCCTTAGGTTAGAGTCTAGGGTAAAACACAAAGTTGATAGAGAAGAGGTTAATAGGAGGGGAAGAGGAGGAAAAAACCAAGGCTTCCTACGCCAATTCTCACCCCCGAACGTTGCCAGAATCATGATTAGAGCAATGAAAGACAAGTTATATAATCCTATTCACAAGATCAGACCATCTTGATAAGGAAAGTGTTTATCTTGCATTTTTTGATTTAGTTATAATATCCATATAGTGTAGGGATTATAATATTATGAATTTTAATTGTGTTCTTCAGGTTTAAGTTATTAAAACTCATGAATTGGGATAGGATTACATGTAGAATGGATCCACTGATGTAAATAATTCGTAATCAGAAGATGTGTGATGATTAACATGGAAGAAATATGGATAAATGTTTAAGTATGGAGGAAGAACAATGAAAACTAGGGTTTTTGATAAATATTGGATTTGATTTATTCTTGAGTGTTTTCTTAAGGATTTATTGTGTTAAAAACATTAGAAATGATCCTTATACATATGAATGATGATGATTTATATTGGTTAGGAGTCTTGAGTGAAAGTTATATAAACAAAAATGGTGAAAAAATAAACGGCGTAACGAAGAAGACGATCTGTGACAAAACGAATTGATTCGGTTTTGCCCAGAATTGAGAAATTTTCTTTTTAAGCCCTTAATTTGTGAATAAATAATGGGGAGACTTTTGGGACGTCTTTATTTCATAATGAGGATTATATTGAATTACAGTAGGCCTAATGTGGGGTAGAGGCTTAGCTGTAACGAGATAATTAAGGCAAATACCTATGGGATATGAATTAAGAAAATAATGAATTTGAGAGAATGAAAACGAATCACGAAGAGTATGAGTGAACCTATAATTACGACCAGTAGTGTATTAGATACTAATATTATTAAGGGGTAACTAGTACCCTTAAGGTAGTGAGCGCAACCCGAGAAAAATATAATAAGAGGATAAGATGGTAATTGTTTGTGTGATGACTATGCGAGAGATATATACTATGTACGGACTTATAAGATGGGTTATGTGTATACCTACTGATTTATATACATATATAGGTTGTGTGAATACCTATGGTTATGATTGATTATGTGTGTGAACATACCTACGCCGCCTGTTATCCAAAGGTTTCCATATAGAGGGCGATCTCACCTTGGCAATTCAAGCGAGGTTTGAATTTGTGCCCCAGAATATAGAGCTTAGGGTAGCTCACTATGTGTCGTGTATTAATGGGATCGGCGTGTATTTTGGATACGTTTGGTATGTGTGTATCCCAAAGGCATAGAACCATGTTTGCCTCCAATGTGTGTTGATTTATTTTGGGTTCGAGGAGACATGCCAAACCATTGGTCCTTGATTTAGTACGAGAGGTAGATGGACTTGATAGCAGAGTATGCCAGCATCACGAGGGGCCATTACGGGGATACTATAGTTGTATATATTATATGTGTGTTAAATATATATTAGTGTTTTATATCTACTTATGTGTGTGCTAGTAGAACTAATAAATTGTTTACATTTAAAAGTAATTATGTAGATAAACTTAACTGATTGAATCAATAGTAATACGTGGGACATATTACTTATTGATATTGTGGTAGCATAAAGTATGGGTATTATGAGAGAGATAAACCTATTGAGGTTATGTAGATATGTTATCTAGTTGAGATGGGTAACATAGCTAGATAGGGAACTTTAGGCGTGCACATTAGTTGAGAAGCTTAATTGATTGAATCAATAATAATACGTGGGACATATTTCTTATTGATATTGTGGTAGCATAAAGTATGTGTATTATGAGAGAGCTAAAACTATTGAGGTTATGTATATATGTACTCTAGTTGAGATGGGTAGCATAGCTAGATAAGGAACTTTGGGCGTGCACATTAGTTGAGAGGTGAGGATCTCAAGGGAGTGTACGTGTAACTAACATGTGTATCTGATAACGGATTTATACTGCGATTTAGACACTTGCAAAATATTTTCAAACTACTTTCTTAGGTTTCTGACCCGTGTCAAAATATTTTCAAAACTTTTTAGGTGTCCAGCCACAGGGACGCCAAGCTTGACGATTTCCATCCAGGGATGCGTTGCTGCAACATTTGTGAAAGCATGCAAGAGTTGCTTTAGACGCTTCAGCTCATTCACTTCTAGATAGAATTTTTCTCAGTATTTCATTTGGGTGTGTTTCCCTTTCAGAATATTTACTTCTTCAGTTTATTTATCAGACTGTATTTAAATTCAGTTTTATTATATCAGACTTATATTTAGATTTGTTTGGGAACTAATGGTTTATTCAGTCTTATTTATTTATATATCTGTCATGTAATTGTTTAGATTATTATTGTGTGGATGGTTTGGTCAATTTAATTTATTTCCACATGTTGTTATAATAATGAAAGATAAAATTTAACACCGACTTAATTTGACTTAGGTGATTAGTAAATGATAAGTTTTTCGACAGTGGTGCTAAGAATGAACCAGATGAGATTCCTGTTTATTTTAATAAATGACTGATCACCCGTGGTTAGAATAGGGGGTGTCATAGATGGTATAAGAGCATCAGGTTCTAGTATCCATAGGATCTTTACATCACTACTACAATTTCAACGTAGCGTTCTTTGACATAGAGCCCTATTTTTAGGACTGTTGCATTCATAATTACGCATTTGAGATTTCGTTCTTTTGCTATTATATTTGTATTGATTATGAACTCATACAATTTGATTTGTTTACAGATGTCATCCAAGGGAGAGCAAGCGACGAGAGTAGTGACTTGGGATAATGTGAGGGAGGCTCAGTAGGGTCTACAGGCATTGTAGCCACAGCCACAACAAGGGACAGTGTCAGCTGCAAAGGTGGAGGCGATAGTGGCATAGGCAGTTAATGCAGTGATGACTGCTATAGGCAGTTTGGGATGTTGTTCATTAACAATATCCTGGTATACTCTCTCTCTGAGGATGATCATGCCGAGCATTTGTGGATGGTTTTATAGACACTTCGGGATCACCAGTTGTATGCCAAGTTTGAAAATTTTGGGATTTATCTTCGGGAGATGCAGTTTCTGGGCCACATTGTGTCTGAAAAGAGTATAGCAGGTGATCCGAGTAAGGTATCGGCGGTGAGGGAGTGGGGACAACCCACGACACCGATCTAGGTTCACTATTTTCTGGGGTTAGCCCGATATTATATATGATTCATTCGAGTTTTTTTTTAAGATTGCGGGTTTGCTAATGAATCTGACTCGCAAGGGGGGCCGTTTATTTGGGACGACCATTATCAGTTAGCCTTTGATGATCTAAAGGACAAATTGACCTCATCACCTGTACTTTCACAGCTTAGGGGAGGAGTGGAGTACCATGTCTACATTGATGTATCCTTATAGGTACTTGGGGGTGTATTATAGCAGGAGGAGAGGGTTATAGCTGATGCGTCTTGAAAGCTTAAGCCCCACAAGAGGAATTACCCCACCTATGATTTGGAGTTAGCCGCAGTTGTATTTGCCTTGAGGATTTGGAGGAATTATCTGTTGGGGGAGCAGTTTACCCTATTCACGGACCATAATTCCCTTCAGTATCTTTTCGGCAGAGGAGGTAGTTGGATTTCATGAAGGATTAACAGTTTGATATTCAGTATCATCCTGGAAAGGCTCAAGTGGTGGCAGTCGTGTTAAACTGATGACCTGCGAGGGAGATAGCAAAGGTATGAAAGGTGAAGTGTAGAGAGCTTGGACATGATGATGAGGTTGCCATAGCGTGCATATTCGTATTAGCTATCACGCTTGAGATTATGATGAGGGTGGTGAGAGTACAAGTAGGGGATCAGTATTACCAGGACAGAGTTTGCCAGTTGTTAGCTGATGGGGCGGAGTCGTACTCGATCAGTTCATAGTGTGGTTTATATTTTAATGGGAGACTTATGGTTCCATAGGATGAGTATTTGAGACGTGGAGTGATGTTAGAGTCTCACGGGTCCATATTTACAGTACATCCCACTGGGGATAAGATGTACCGGGATATACACAAGCAGTATTGGTGGTCGGGGATAAAGTAGTACATAGCGGAGTTTATCTCAAAGTGTGCTACCTGCCAGTTGGGATACCATCAGAGACCGATATGTATGTTGCATCCACTCGAGATTCCAGTGTGAAAGTGGGAGAGTATTTCTATGGATTTTATTACCGGGCTATCAACATCACAGTGAGGTCATGAGGTAATGAGTCCATATTGGTGATAGTGGATCGGTTAAATAAGGTGGACCATTTTCTTTCGATTCATACAAAATTTGAGACGAGATAATATGCATTGTTGTTCATTTTTTAGATAGTACGGCTATAGGAGGTTTTGATTAATATTGTATCCGATCAGGACAATATCTTTATGTCCCATTTCTTGCAGAGTTTTCAGGATACGATGTGTACGAATTTAAAGTTGAGAACATCGTATCACCTACAAATAGATGGGCAGACAGAGAGGGTTAATCAGATGTTTAAGGATATGTGGAGGATATGCATACTTGTCTTTAGGGGAGGATGGAAGCAGTATCTTCCTTTACTGGAGTTTGTGTATAACAACTCCTACCAGTTCACCATCGGTAAAGCACCATTTGAGGCACTGTACGATCGACCTAATTGTTCACCCACTTGCTGGTTAGAGGTGGGGGAAAACAAGTTGTTGGGTCCAGGGATGATTCAGGACACCACTTCCAACATTGAGCTGATTCGAAAGCGCATCCGTATAGCTAGAGGTAGGCAGAAGAGTTATGCCGATACATGTAGGAGACACATAGAGCTTGAGGTTGGTGACTAGGTGATGGTGCGCGTGTCTTCCATGAATGTGGGACCATTTTCGATCATCGAAAGGGTGGGAACAGTAGCTTATAGGGTGGGACTACCGGAGAATCCACATCGTATCCATGATGTGTTTCACATGTCATCGCTGAAGAAGTACCAAAGGAGAGAGCGTGCCTTCTGGCATCTTCCGTTAAAGGAGATCGACTTGCGTCCAGACATCTCGTATGAGGAAAGACAGGTGGCTATATTTGATCGTAGTGGGCATAAGTTGCGGTTTAAGGTGGTACCCTTAGTTAGAGTTCAGTGAGGGCACCACAATGTTGCTGATTCAATGTGGGAGTGGGAGTTGGACATGCGCGATCACTATCCAGAGTTATTTACCGCAAGTACGTCCCAATTTCGAAGGCAAAATTTATTTGTAATGGGAAAGTAAGTATGTAACACCCCGTATTTCTGAGCATTTAAAATTGAAGTAATGGTGTAAAATTTTAAATTACACGTTTAACTTAATTTAAAGAAATAAAATATTTTGTGTTAAATAAATTATTAATCAGACAAAAATAATTAATGTTTATCAAATAAAATTACTAAGTGAATATTGATTTAGCATTTTATGTCATAGTGAGTGACAGTGACGTAACAGTAGTACATCTCAACCAACTGTCATGCGTGGACTATATGAGGTCAAGATAGAAAATTATTTTAGAGTAACTCGAATTATGATTTTGAGATCACGGTTGAATCCTAAAGGATCAAAATAGTCGCAATAGTGTACCCAGTGGTAGTATTTGGGTCCCTGGGTGATTTTAAACTAAACCAGTACCACGAGTGGGCATTTTGGTCATTCGAGAGATTAGGGTAGAGAGAACTCCAAAATTATAAGTGTTATATCTGTCCGTTGATTTAGAAGATAGGATAAAATACAAAGTTGAGAGAGAAAATGCCATAGGATGGGAAGAGGAAGACAAGCCAAGGCTTTCTACACCAATTCTCACCCCGAACGTTGCGAGAATCATGATTAGAGCAAGGAAAGACCAATTTTATCATCCTATTCATAAAACCAAAATTTTTTGATAAGGAAAGTTTTTATCTTGCATTTTTTGATTTAGTTATAATACCCATGTAGTGCAGGGATTATAATATCATGATTTTTAATTGTGTTTTTGAGGTTTAAGTGAATAAAACTCATGAATTGGGATATGATTGCATGTATAATGGATCCACTGATGTAAATAATTCATAATCAGATGATGTGTGATGATTACCATGAAATAAATCTGGATAAATGTTTATATATGGATGAAGAATAATGAAAACTAGGATTTTTGTTAAATATTGGATTTGATTTATTCTTGAGTGTTTTCTTAAGGATTTATTGTGTTAAAAACGTTAGAATAGATCTCTATACATATGAATGATGATGATTTATATTGGTTGGGAGTTTGGGAGTCTTGAATGAAAGTTATATAAATAAAAATGGTGAAAAACCAAACGGCGTAACGAAGAAGACGATCTATGACAAAACATACCTACGCTGTCTGTTATCCAAAGGTTTCCATATAGAGGGCGATCCCACCTTGGCAATTCCAACGAGGTCTGAATTTGTGCCCCAGAATATAGAGCTTAGGGTAGCTCACTATGTATCGTGTATTAATGGGATCGATGTGTATTTTGGGTACGTTAGGTATGTGTGTATCCCAAAGGCATAGAACCATGTTTGCCTCCAGTGTGTGTTGATTTATTTTGGGTTCGAGGAGACATGCCAAACCATTGGTCCTTGATTTAGTACGAGAGGTAGATGGACTTGATAGCAGAGTATGCCAGCATCACGAGGGGCTATTCCGGGGATACTATAGTTGTATATATTATATGTGTGTTAAATATATATTAGTGTTTTATATCTACTTATGTGTGTGCTAGTAGAACTAATAAATTGTTTACATTTAAAAGTAATTATGTAGATAAACTTAACTGATTGAATCAATAGTAATACGTGGGACATATTACTTATTGATATTGTGGTAGCATAAAGTATGGGTATTATGAGAGAGATAAACCTATTGAGGTTATGTAGATATGTTATCTAGTTGAGATGGGTAACATAGCTAGATAGGGAACTTTAGGCGTGCACATTAGTTGAGAAGCTTAATTGATTGAATCAATAATAATACGTGGGACATATTTCTTATTGATATTGTGGTAGCATAAAGTATGTGTATTATGAGAGAGCTAAAACTATTGAGGTTATGTATATATGTACTCTAGTTGAGATGGGTAGCATAGCTAGATAAGGAACTTTGGGCGTGCACATTAGTTGAGAGGTGAGGATCTCAAGGGAGTGTACGTGTAACTAACATGTGTATCTGATAACGGATTTATACTGCGATTTAGACACTTGCAAAATATTTTCAAACTACTTTCTTAGGTTTCTGACCCGTGTCAAAATATTTTCAAAACTTTTTAGGTGTCCAGCCACAGGGACGCCAAGCTTGACGATTTCCATCCAGGGATGCGTTGCTGCAACATTTGTGAAAGCATGCAAGAGTTGCTTTAGACGCTTCAGCTCATTCACTTCTAGATAGAATTTTTCTCAGTATTTCATTTGGGTGTGTTTCCCTTTCAGAATATTTACTTCTTCAGTTTATTTATCAGACTGTATTTAAATTCAGTTTTATTATATCAGGCTTATATTTAGATTTGTTTGGGAACTAATGGTTTATTCAGTCTTATTTATTTATATATCTGTCATGTAATTGTTTAGATTATTATTGTGTGGATGGTTTGGTCAATTTAATTTATTTCCACATGTTGTTATAATAATGAAAGATAAAATTTAACACCGACTTAATTTGACTTAGGTGATTAGTAAATGATAAGTTTTTCGACAGTGGTGCTAAGAATGAACCAGATGAGATTCCTGTTTATTTTAATAAATGACTGATCACCCGTGGTTAGAATAGGGGGTGTCATAGATGGTATAAGAGCATCAGGTTCTAGTATCCATAGGATCTTTACATCACTACTACAATTTCAACGTAGCGTTCTTTGACATAGAGCCCTATTTTTAGGACTGTTGCATTCATAATTACGCATTTGAGATTTCGTTCTTTTGCTATTATATTTGTATTGATTATGAACTCATACAATTTGATTTGTTTACAGATGTCATCCAAGGGAGAGCAAGCGACGAGAGTAGTGACTTGGGATAATGTGAGGGAGGCTCAGTAGGGTCTACAGGCATTGTAGCCACAGCCACAACAAGGGACAGTGTCAGCTGCAAAGGTGGAGGCGATAGTGGCATAGGCAGTTAATGCAGTGATGACTGCTATAGGCAGTTTGGGATGTTGTTCATTAACAATATCCTGGTATACTCTCTCTCTGAGGATGATCATGCCGAGCATTTGTGGATGGTTTTATAGACACTTCGGGATCACCAGTTGTATGCCAAGTTTGAAAAATTTGGGATTTATCTTCGGGAGATGCAGTTTCTGGGCCACATTGTGTCTGAAAAGAGTATAGCAGGTGATCCGAGTAAGGTATCGGCGGTGAGGGAGTGGGGACAACCCACGACACCGATCTAGGTTCACTATTTTCTGGGGTTAGCCCGATATTATATATGATTCATTCGAGTTTTTTTAAAGATTGCGGGTTTGCTAATGAATCTGACTCGCAAGGGGGGCCGTTTATTTGGGACGACCATTATCAGTTAGCCTTTGATGATCTAAAGGACAAATTGACCTCATCACCTGTACTTTCACAGCTTAGGGGAGGAGTGGAGTACCATGTCTACATTGATGTATCCTTATAGGTACTTGGGGGTGTATTATAGCAGGAGGAGAGGGTTATAGCTGATGCGTCTTGAAAGCTTAAGCCCCACAAGAGGAATTACCCCACCTATGATTTGGAGTTAGCCGCAGTTGTATTTGCCTTGAGGATTTGGAGGAATTATCTGTTGGGGGAGCAGTTTACCCTATTCACGGACCATAATTCCCTTCAGTATCTTTTCGGCAGAGGAGGTAGTTGGATTTCATGAAGGATTAACAGTTTGATATTCAGTATCATCCTGGAAAGGCTCAAGTGGTGGCAGTCGTGTTAAACTGATGACCTGCGAGGGAGATAGCAAAGGTATGAAAGGTGAAGTGTAGAGAGCTTGGACATGATGATGAGGTTGCCATAGCGTGCATATTCGTATTAGCTATCACGCTTGAGATTATGATGAGGGTGGTGAGAGTACAAGTAGGGGATCAGTATTACCAGGACAGAGTTTGCCAGTTGTTAGCTGATGGGGCGGAGTCGTACTCGATCAGTTCATAGTGTGGTTTATATTTTAATGGGAGACTTATGGTTCCATAGGATGAGTATTTGAGACGTGGAGTGACGTCAGAGTCTCACGGGTCCATATTTACAGTACATCCCACTGGGGATAAGATGTACCGGGATATACACAAGCAGTATTGGTGGTCGGGGATAAAGTAGTACATAGCGGAGTTTATCTCAAAGTGTGCTACCTGCCAGTTGGGATACCATCAGAGACCGATATGTATGTTGCATCCACTCGAGATTCCAGTGTGAAAGTGGGAGAGTATTTCTATGGATTTTATTACCGGGCTATCAACATCACAGTGAGGTCATGAGGTAATGAGTCCATATTGGTGATAGTGGATCGGTTAAATAAGGTGGACCATTTTCTTTCGATTCATACAAAATTTGAGACGAGATAATATGCATTGTTGTTCATTTTTTAGATAGTACGGCTATAGGAGGTTTTGATTAATATTGTATCCGATCAGGACAATATCTTTATGTCCCATTTCTTGCAGAGTTTTCAGGATACGATGTGTACGAATTTAAAGTTGAGAACATCGTATCACCTACAAACAGATGGGCAGACAGAGAAGGTTAATCAGATGTTTAAGGATATGTGGAGGATATGCATACTTGTCTTTAGGGGAGGATGGAAGCAGTATCTTCCTTTACTGGAGTTTGTGTATAACAACTCCTACCAGTTCACCATCGGTAAAGCACCATTTGAGGCACTGTACGATCGACCTAATTGTTCACCCACTTGCTGGTTAGAGGTGGGGGAAAACAAGTTGTTGGGTCCAGGGATGATTCAGGACACCACTTCCAACATTGAGCTGATTCGAAAGCGCATCCGTATAGCTAGAGGTAGGCAGAAGAGTTATGCCGATACATGTAGGAGACACATAGAGCTTGAGGTTGGTGACTAGGTGATGGTGCGCGTGTCTTCCATGAATGTGGGACCATTTTTGATCATCGAAAGGGTGGGAACAGTAGCTTATAGGGTGGGACTACCGGAGAATCCACATCGTATCCATGATGTGTTTCACATGTCATCGCTGAAGAAGTACCAAAGGAGAGAGCGTGCCTTCTGGCATCTTCCGTTAAAGGAGATCGACTTGCGTCCAGACATCTCGTATGAGGAAAGACAGGTGGCTATATTTGATCGTAGTGGGCATAAGTTGCGGTTTAAGGTGGTACCCTTAGTTAGAGTTCAGTGAGGGCACCACAATGTTGCTGATTCAATGTGGGAGTGGGAGTTGGACATGCGCGATCACTATCCAGAGTTATTTACCGCAAGTACGTCCCAATTTCGAAGGCAAAATTTATTTGTAATGGGAAAGTAAGTATGTAACACCCCGTATTTCTGAGCATTTAAAATTGAAGTAATGGTGTAAAATTTTAAATTACACGTTTAACTTAATTTAAAGAAATAAAATATTTTGTGTTAAATAAATTATTAATCAGACAAAAATAATTAATGTTTATCAAATAAAATTACTAAGTGAATATTGATTTAGCATTTTATGTCATAGTGAGTGACAGTGACGTAACAGTAGTACATCTCAACCAACTGTCATGCGTGGACTATATGAGGTCAAGATAGAAAATTATTTTAGAGTAACTCGAATTATGATTTTGAGATCACGGTTGAATCCTAAAGGATCAAAATAGTCGCAATAGTGTACCCAGTGGTAGTATTTGGGTCCCTGGGTGATTTTAAACTAAACCAGTACCACGAGTGGGCATTTTGGTCATTCGAGAGATTAGGGTAGAGAGAACTCCAAAATTATAAGTGTTATATCTGTCCGTTGATTTAGAAGATAGGATAAAATACAAAGTTGAGAGAGAAAATGCCATAGGATGGGAAGAGGAAGACAAGCCAAGGCTTTCTACACCAATTCTCACCCCGAACGTTGCGAGAATCATGATTAGAGCAAGGAAAGACCAATTTTATCATCCTATTCATAAAACCAAAATTTTTTGATAAGGAAAGTTTTTATCTTGCATTTTTTGATTTAGTTATAATACCCATGTAGTGCAGGGATTATAATATCATGATTTTTAATTGTGTTTTTGAGGTTTAAGTGAATAAAACTCATGAATTGGGATATGATTGCATGTATAATGGATCCACTGATGTAAATAATTCATAATCAGATGATGTGTGATGATTACCATGAAATAAATCTGGATAAATGTTTATATATGGATGAAGAATAATGAAAACTAGGATTTTTGTTAAATATTGGATTTGATTTATTCTTGAGTGTTTTCTTAAGGATTTATTGTGTTAAAAACGTTAGAATAGATCTCTATACATATGAATGATGATGATTTATATTGGTTGGGAGTTTGGGAGTCTTGAATGAAAGTTATATAAATAAAAATGGTGAAAAACCAAACGGCGTAACGAAGAAGACGATCTATGACAAAACATACCTACGCTGTCTGTTATCCAAAGGTTTCCATATAGAGGGCGATCCCACCTTGGCAATTCCAACGAGGTCTGAATTTGTGCCCCAGAATATAGAGCTTAGGGTAGCTCACTATGTATCGTGTATTAATGGGATCGATGTGTATTTTGGGTACGTTAGGTATGTGTGTATCCCAAAGGCATAGAACCATGTTTGCCTCCAGTGTGTGTTGATTTATTTTGGGTTCGAGGAGACATGCCAAACCATTGGTCCTTGATTTAGTACGAGAGGTAGATGGACTTGATAGCAGAGTATGCCAGCATCACGAGGGGCTATTCCGGGGATACTATAGTTGTATATATTATATGTGTGTTAAATATATATTAGTGTTTTATATCTACTTATGTGTGTGCTAGTAGAACTAATAAATTGTTTACATTTAAAAGTAATTATGTAGATAAACTTAACTGATTGAATCAATAGTAATACGTGGGACATATTACTTATTGATATTGTGGTAGCATAAAGTATGGGTATTATGAGAGAGATAAACCTATTGAGGTTATGTAGATATGTTATCTAGTTGAGATGGGTAACATAGCTAGATAGGGAACTTTAGGCGTGCACATTAGTTGAGAAGCTTAATTGATTGAATCAATAATAATACGTGGGACATATTTCTTATTGATATTGTGGTAGCATAAAGTATGTGTATTATGAGAGAGCTAAAACTATTGAGGTTATGTATATATGTACTCTAGTTGAGATGGGTAGCATAGCTAGATAAGGAACTTTGGGCGTGCACATTAGTTGAGAGGTGAGGATCTCAAGGGAGTGTACGTGTAACTAACATGTGTATCTGATAACGGATTTATACTGCGATTTAGACACTTGCAAAATATTTTCAAACTACTTTCTTAGGTTTCTGACCCGTGTCAAAATATTTTCAAAACTTTTTAGGTGTCCAGCCACAGGGACGCCAAGCTTGACGATTTCCATCCAGGGATGCGTTGCTGCAACATTTGTGAAAGCATGCAAGAGTTGCTTTAGACGCTTCAGCTCATTCACTTCTAGATAGAATTTTTCTCAGTATTTCATTTGGGTGTGTTTCCCTTTCAGAATATTTACTTCTTCAGTTTATTTATCAGACTGTATTTAAATTCAGTTTTATTATATCAGGCTTATATTTAGATTTGTTTGGGAACTAATGGTTTATTCAGTCTTATTTATTTATATATCTGTCATGTAATTGTTTAGATTATTATTGTGTGGATGGTTTGGTTAATTTAATTTATTTCCACATGTTGTTATAATAATGAAAGATAAAATTTAACACCGACTTAATTTGACTTAGGTGATTAGTAAATGATAAGTTTTTCGACAGTGGTGCTAAGAATGAACCAGATGAGATTCCTGTTTATTTTAATAAATGACTGATCACCCGTGGTTAGAATAGGGGGTGTCATAGATGGTATAAGAGCATCAGGTTCTAGTATCCATAGGATATTTACATCACTACTACAATTTCAACGTAGCGTTCTTTGAGATAGAGCCCTATTTTTAGGACTGTTGCATTCATAATTACGCATTTGAGATTTCGTTCTTTTGCTATTATATTTGTATTGATTATGAACTCATACAATTTGATTTGTTTACAGATGTCATCCAAGGGAGAGCAAGCGACGAGAGTAGTGACTTGGGATAATGTGAGGGAGGCTCAGTAGGGTCTACAGGCATTGTAGCCACAGCCACAACAAGGGACAGTGTCAGCTGCAAAGGTGGAGGCGATAGTGGCATAGGCAGTTAATGCAGTGATGACTGCTATAGGCAGTTTGGGATGTTGTTCATTAACAATATCCTGGTATACTCTCTCTCTGAGGATGATCATGCCGAGCATTTGTGGATGGTTTTATAGACACTTCGGGATCACCAGTTGTATGCCAAGTTTGAAAAATTTGGGATTTATCTTCGGGAGATGCAGTTTCTGGGCCACATTGTGTCTGAAAAGAGTATAGCAGGTGATCCGAGTAAGGTATCGGCGGTGAGGGAGTGGGGACAACCCACGACACCGATCTAGGTTCACTATTTTCTGGGGTTAGCCCGATATTATATATGATTCATTCGAGTTTTTTTTAAGATTGCGGGTTTGCTAATGAATCTGACTCGCAAGGGGGGCCGTTTATTTGGGACGACCATTATCAGTTAGCCTTTGATGATCTAAAGGACAAATTGACCTCATCACCTGTACTTTCACAGCTTAGGGGAGGAGTGGAGTACCATGTCTACATTGATGTATCCTTATAGGTACTTGGGGGTGTATTATAGCAGGAGGAGAGGGTTATAGCTGATGCGTCTTGAAAGCTTAAGCCCCACAAGAGGAATTACCCCACCTATGATTTGGAGTTAGCCGCAGTTGTATTTGCCTTGAGGATTTGGAGGAATTATCTGTTGGGGGAGCAGTTTACCCTATTCACGGACCATAATTCCCTTCAGTATCTTTTCGGCAGAGGAGGTAGTTGGATTTCATGAAGGATTAACAGTTTGATATTCAGTATCATCCTGGAAAGGCTCAAGTGGTGGCAGTCGTGTTAAACTGATGACCTGCGAGGGAGATAGCAAAGGTATGAAAGGTGAAGTGTAGAGAGCTTGGACATGATGATGAGGTTGCCATAGCGTGCATATTCGTATTAGCTATCACGCTTGAGATTATGATGAGGGTGGTGAGAGTACAAGTAGGGGATCAGTATTACCAGGACAGAGTTTGCCAGTTGTTAGCTGATGGGGCGGAGTCGTACTCGATCAGTTCATAGTGTGGTTTATATTTTAATGGGAGACTTATGGTTCCATAGGATGAGTATTTGAGACGTGGAGTGACGTCAGAGTCTCACGGGTCCATATTTACAGTACATCCCACTGGGGATAAGATGTACCGGGATATACACAAGCAGTATTGGTGGTCGGGGATAAAGTAGTACATAGCGGAGTTTATCTCAAAGTGTGCTACCTGCCAGTTGGGATACCATCAGAGACCGATATGTATGTTGCATCCACTCGAGATTCCAGTGTGAAAGTGGGAGAGTATTTCTATGGATTTTATTACCGGGCTATCAACATCACAGTGAGGTCATGAGGTAATGAGTCCATATTGGTGATAGTGGATCGGTTAAATAAGGTGGACCATTTTCTTTCGATTCATACAAAATTTGAGACGAGATAATATGCATTGTTGTTCATTTTTTAGATAGTACGGCTATAGGAGGTTTTGATTAATATTGTATCCGATCAGGACAATATCTTTATGTCCCATTTCTTGCAGAGTTTTCAGGATACGATGTGTACGAATTTAAAGTTGAGAACATCGTATCACCTACAAACAGATGGGCAGACAGAGAGGGTTAATCAGATGTTTAAGGATATGTGGAGGATATGCATACTTGTCTTTAGGGGAGGATGGAAGCAGTATCTTCCTTTACTGGAGTTTGTGTATAACAACTCCTACCAGTTCACCATCGGTAAAGCACCATTTGAGGCACTGTACGATCGACCTAATTGTTCACCCACTTGCTGGTTAGAGGTGGGGGAAAACAAGTTGTTGGGTCCAGGGATGATTCAGGACACCACTTCCAACATTGAGCTGATTCGAAAGCGCATCCGTATAGCTAGAGGTAGGCAGAAGAGTTATGCCGATACATGTAGGAGACACATAGAGCTTGAGGTTGGTGACTAGGTGATGGTGCGCGTGTCTTCCATGAATGTGGGACCATTTTTTATCATCGAAAGGGTGGGAACAGTAGCTTATAGGGTGGGACTACCGGAGAATCCACATCGTATCCATGATGTGTTTCACATGTCATCGCTGAAGAAGTACCAAAGGAGAGAGCGTGCCTTCTGGCATCTTCCGTTAAAGGAGATCGACTTGCGTCCAGACATCTCGTATGAGGAAAGACAGGTGGCTATATTTGATCGTAGTGGGCATAAGTTGCGGTTTAAGGTGGTACCCTTAGTTAGAGTTCAGTGAGGGCACCACAATGTTGCTGATTCAATGTGGGAGTGGGAGTTGGACATGCGCGATCACTATCCAGAGTTATTTACCGCAAGTACGTCCCAATTTCGAAGGCAAAATTTATTTGTAATGGGAAAGTAAGTATGTAACACCCCGTATTTCTGAGCATTTAAAATTGAAGTAATGGTGTAAAATTTTAAATTACACGTTTAACTTAATTTAAAGAAATAAAATATTTTGTGTTAAATAAATTATTAATCAGACAAAAATAATTAATGTTTATCAAATAAAATTACTAAGTGAATATTGATTTAGCATTTTATGTCATAGTGAGTGACAGTGACGTAACAGTAGTACATCTCAACCAACTGTCATGCGTGGACTATATGAGGTCAAGATAGAAAATTATTTTAGAGTAACTCGAATTATGATTTTGAGATCACGGTTGAATCCTAAAGGATCAAAATAGTCGCAATAGTGTACCCAGTGGTAGTATTTGGGTCCCTGGGTGATTTTAAACTAAACCAGTACCACGAGTGGGCATTTTGGTCATTCGAGAGATTAGGGTAGAGAGAACTCCAAAATTATAAGTGTTATATCTGTCCGTTGATTTAGAAGATAGGATAAAATACAAAGTTGAGAGAGAAAATGCCATAGGATGGGAAGAGGAAGACAAGCCAAGGCTTTCTACACCAATTCTCACCCCGAACGTTGCGAGAATCATGATTAGAGCAAGGAAAGACCAATTTTATCATCCTATTCATAAAACCAAAATTTTTTGATAAGGAAAGTTTTTATCTTGCATTTTTTGATTTAGTTATAATACCCATGTAGTGCAGGGATTATAATATCATGATTTTTAATTGTGTTTTTGAGGTTTAAGTGAATAAAACTCATGAATTGGGATATGATTGCATGTATAATGGATCCACTGATGTAAATAATTCATAATCAGATGATGTGTGATGATTACCATGAAATAAATCTGGATAAATGTTTATATATGGATGAAGAATAATGAAAACTAGGATTTTTGTTAAATATTGGATTTGATTTATTCTTGAGTGTTTTCTTAAGGATTTATTGTGTTAAAAACGTTAGAATAGATCTCTATACATATGAATGATGATGATTTATATTGGTTGGGAGTTTGGGAGTCTTGAATGAAAGTTATATAAATAAAAATGGTGAAAAACCAAACGGCGTAACGAAGAAGACGATCTATGACAAAACATACCTACGCTGTCTGTTATCCAAAGGTTTCCATATAGAGGGCGATCCCACCTTGGCAATTCCAACGAGGTCTGAATTTGTGCCCCAGAATATAGAGCTTAGGGTAGCTCACTATGTATCGTGTATTAATGGGATCGATGTGTATTTTGGGTACGTTAGGTATGTGTGTATCCCAAAGGCATAGAACCATGTTTGCCTCCAGTGTGTGTTGATTTATTTTGGGTTCGAGGAGACATGCCAAACCATTGGTCCTTGATTTAGTACGAGAGGTAGATGGACTTGATAGCAGAGTATGCCAGCATCACGAGGGGCTATTCCGGGGATACTATAGTTGTATATATTATATGTGTGTTAAATATATATTAGTGTTTTATATCTACTTATGTGTGTGCTAGTAGAACTAATAAATTGTTTACATTTAAAAGTAATTATGTAGATAAACTTAACTGATTGAATCAATAGTAATACGTGGGACATATTACTTATTGATATTGTGGTAGCATAAAGTATGGGTATTATGAGAGAGATAAACCTATTGAGGTTATGTAGATATGTTATCTAGTTAAGATGGGTAACATAGCTAGATAGGGAACTTTAGGCGTGCACATTAGTTTGGAGGTGAGGATCTCAAGGGATTGTACGTATAACTAACATGTGTATATAATAACGGAATTAAATTGTGATTTAAACACTTACAAAATATTATCAAACTTCTTTCTTGGGCTCTGACCTGTGTAAAAATATTTGTAAAATCTTTTAGGTGTCCAACAACAGGGACGCCAAGCTTGACGATTCTATCCAGGAACGCGTAGCTGCATCATTTGTGGAGGCATGCAGACGCTTCATCTCATTTGCTTCTATAAATGATTTCTCTTAGTATTTTATTTGGGCATGTTACCCCTTCAGACTATTTACTTCTCCTATTTATTTGTCAGACTAAATTTAGATTTCGTTTTATTATGTCAGACTTATAATTGGATTTGTTTGGGAACTGATGGTTTATTTGGTCTTATTTATTTATATATCTATTGTGTGATAATTTAGATTATTATTGCGTGGATGGTTTGGTTAAATTAATTTATCTCCACATGTTGTTATAATAACGAAAGATAAAACTTGACACCGACTTAATTTGACTTAGGTGATTAGTGATTGATAAGTTTTTCGATAGTGATGCTGAGAATGAACCACATGAGATTCCTGTTTGTTTTAATAAAGGACTGATCACCCGTGGTTAGAATAAGCAGGGTGTAATAATTTTTATGTTTCCATTCAAGATCAATATATCTAATTCTCAATCTTAATTTCCTCTAACAAGAACTAATTTTCAAATAGGATTTTCCTCTAATGAAGATCATAAAAATACCACAATATTCATCTTTAAAAAAATCCCCTTTTTCCCTATAAATCCTAACCCAAAACTGTGACGCCCCGCCTAATTAATTACCGGGTGATCAGTCCTTTAATTAATTAATTTCAGAATATCAAGTTTGTTCAGATAATGCATCACTGTAGAGAACTCAAATTTTATTTAAATAAAACTAACCACCTAGTATTTAAAAAGGGTGATGTCCAAATTTTATCTTGTCATTAACTACTACTAAAAGAATACCAATAAATACCATGCATCACAGTAACATAAGTGAAGTCTGACTGAAGTAAAATAAATGTCTGGAGTAAACATCTCCAGGTACAATCCCATAGAATAAATCCATTGAGAGAAATCAAATCTAATAGAGAATTTAAAACGACTAAATCTCTGAAAGTAGACATAGGTAAGGACGACATGTCCAACAGAATGGATAACTGAAAAGGAAAGAATGAGCTGAGTCGTCTACTAGCAATAATTCTGTAGCTTCCACAGCAGCTACATCACGGTAACTGGAAAGAGTCTCCTAAGGCTGGTGACCTTGTGGATGGGCACCTAAAATAATGGAGCAATAGAAAGATATACAGGAAAATGGGTCAAGCCCGAGTTGAAAACAGTTTGAAATAGCAAGTGCTTAAATTGATTCAATTAGCACAATTATTAATCAAGTGAACTTAGCGTACTCACTTGAGATACTCACCCCTCGATCTAGTGTGCATGTCTAACGAGCCTAACTATCCATACTAGTCATGATATCCTGACTGACTACTAAGTGTATAATATGATGTTAGAAAGTCTCCCTAAATAACTCAAAATCGACGTACTTATGATTTCGATATAGAATTAGGATTTCTTTAGTTTATTCTCGTATTCTTCTAAATGCCCAACCGATAGTACCATATGTGTACATATAAAAATAGCGTCAACATCATAAGACACCAAACATGATTTCCGGTATACACCCAGTATTCACTTAATGTATACATAATAAATTATAGAAATATAGAAATATTCACCCTTGGTTGAGAAACCCTTGGTGCTACGCATACTCGGCTATCTAGTCCATTTGCAAAGCTCACGCATAGAGGACAACTGGTTCAATCTCTCAAGAACCTATAAAACATAAACACCTATTGGAAGTGAACATAGTCCAAAGCCGATGAGCTACGCACATACCTACGCACCCATACGACCGTCATCACTATCATTCTCACTGATAGACCGTACCTAGATTCCATGATCTAGTGGTACGACTCTAAATCCCCCGAAGGCACACAGGATCCGGTTGTCCACAACGCGTTAACCTCCGTTCGATAGCCAGTAGCTAGGTATGTCATACACATAATACTTTAATCAATAAGCATACACACAACTTATATAAATTCATTAGCTTTCCCATAGTCTAGTGTTTGTAGCACATATATTATATTTTTTATTATAACCCGTACTTTATTCGTGTATACTTCACCTTGTATTTTTGCACCTCCTTAATTCTATGGATTTTATACCTTCCGAGGGTCGACATATTCTCCGCTCACTATTAATTATTGGTATAAGTCACTCGACGATCATACTGGTTTAACACTCACATAAATAAGCCTACGGAAAGTTGGAACTAAAATCTGCCTAAAAAAGGTCATTCTGAAATCTCGTTAAGAGACCCAGAAATCTCATTCGAACGAGGTCGTTCGAACAAAGGTACTTCGAACGAACCACCAAACTCGTTAGAAGGGCTACTAGAATCTCGTTAGAAGTCTCATTCGAACGAGGTCGTTCGAACGACCTGGGCTGGACTTCTAATGAAATTTTCGAAGTCGCCCAGTTCATCCCCATAGTCCGTTTTTCCAGATTTTCTTTTCTCCAAACTCACTCTAATTCCATTCTAACCCAATTACAAGAATCACAAACTACTCTAAGTTCCCCTAGAAAATTTCTTAGCATAGTTTTGTGGTCATATCATTCTAATCATCACTTAATCTCAATAAATTCCTAAATTTTACCATCAACCATATTAGCATAGACCTAAAATTATTTGTCCATAAAAACTCCATTTTTATTTCATGATTTACATCTAATTCACCAATTTCTCATTCCTATTAAGGGGAAATTCCTCTACATGCAAACCCCCATCAGATTTTCTAACTTACCTACACAATCTCAACATAAGTAGACCCAAATTGGTATTTGTTTTTCTAAAACCTCAACATACATTAATAAGAGTAATAATTGCTAAAAGAAGAGCAAGATAATCACTTTCCTTAAAAATGAACTTCTGATTCGCAGGTTGAAATTGGTATAGGAACGATCCTCCTGACACGATCTACGTGTTGGTGTACTTTTTGTTGTGAATGGTTGAGTTCTTGGCTAAGGCTCTAATGGAGTCTCCTTATTCTTCCTTGGTTCTCTCTCTCTTTTCCTCTCTTCTCACGTAGGTTGAAAATGACGGCCACTAACCCAAAATGCCTTTTAATTAAACCTAATTTTCGTCCATGTAATTACTCTAAAATTCCTAAAGACCCAAATACCCCTCCGGGGTGTCATTTTGGGTTAAAATGCCCCAACTCCAAATAAAATACCCGAATAGTGTTTTCTCACTATTTCGACCCTTTCAGACACTCTGGTGCACTCAAAATAGTCGTCCGAGTTATACACAAATCCCTCCAAATATATACAAATGACGCGACTCATACGCGTCCTAATTATTTATAACATAATTGTCGTGTATCTCATTCCCAAACATGCTATTATTTCAATAATTACTAACTCTCATCCCGCTAGTGATTATTATCATAAAATCGGATTAATTTTAATTTAAATTTTCTCCCTTTAATTTAATTAATCCCCATTTTCCATAAAAATAATTATGCGTAAAAATACGGGGTATTGCAAAAATTTGTTTCTTTCTCTTCAAAATTTTGATATGGATCATGAACTTAACAAAACATATATCAAGTTTAAAAATTTGCCTTTAATAAGGAATGGATGTGAATCTTCTTCTTTGTCGGGTTGAATCACGTTAAGAACTCTACCAATTAACCTTTGAGTGAGCCCTCTCCAATCTTCCTTGTGTTTTTCTCCTTCTTTTCACCCCAAAGGTACTCTAAGATGTTTAGAAACTAAAAGTGGCAGACTCATTAACCTTAACCTTCCATTTAAATCCCTAATCCAGAAATTAGGTTCCCTTTAGTGTAAAATGTCCCGTAAGCCCCCGATTAGGTCTTGACTAGTCTTAAAAGCCCTCGGTATCCAATTCCGACCCCCGAGTACTTGATTTTAACTATTTTAACCCATCCCGGATCAACCGTGCACTCGAAATCCTCGTTCACATCACTAAACATCAATCTCCTATCTCAACTCAAAAATGGCCTACGCGAATGCCCCGACTGAGATACCGTCAATTCTCGTCATTTATATTCACTATGACGTACTAGCAATTGACTGAATTTAATTTACTAAATCATACTGAATAAATTTTAGTTTCACATAAATATAAATTTTATTCTCATTAATGAATATTTATTAAATATGCAATACTATTACGAGCACACGTGTAATTAAAAAGGCTAAAATTAATTATTCAAAAAATATAGGGTTTACATACTCCCCTTTTGTAAAGGAATTTTGTCCTTGAAATTTGGATGTACCTTCGGTAAAAAGATCTGGATATTGAACTCGCATATCATCCTCCCGCTGTCATAATGACTCGTCTATATTATGGTATCCCCACTAAACTCGAACTAGGGGCACAACCTTTGATCGCAGTGTATGCTCACTTCAATACGATTAAGAATAACAACATGTCTCTCCTCGTATGAGATGTCTTACTGTAAATTAATATCATCTAGCAGAATGTGCCAAAAAACCCTCTCACTCCTATGATATCTCTTCAACAATGACACATGGAATACATCGTGATTCCTTTGTAGATTCCCCGACAACCCCAACCCATAAGCAACTGGCCCTACCCTTTCAATGATAAGGAAAGGTCTTGCATATCTTAACGCTAGCTTTCCCTTCTTTTTGAACCTCATGAGTCCCTTCATGGGAGATACTCATACCAATACCTGCCCCCCTATATCTATCTCTATGTGTCTCCTGTCGTCATCAGTGTAACTCTTGTGCTTATCCTGAGCAATCCATATGTGTCCTCGAATGAGCCCAATCTTAGCAGTATTATCCCGAATCAATTTCGGTCCCAACAACTTGTTATACCTCACCTCTAACTAATAAGTTTGCGAACGATAAGGTCGTCTACAAAGTGCCTCAAATGGTGCCATGTCAATAGTGAACTAGTAAGAGTTATTGTAAGTGAACTCCACCAGTGGAAGGTATTACTCCCATCCTCACCAAAATCAAGAATACATATCCTGAGCATGTCCTCTAACATCTTATTAACCCGCTCAGTCTGTCCATCAGTCTGTAGATGGTAAGCCATACTAAATCATAAATCAATGTTCATAGCCTCCTGAAAGCTTTGCTAAAAGTGGACATAAATTTTTTATCCCTATCGGACACGATATTAATTGGCACCCCATGTAGTCTCACTATCTCGGCAATAAACAACTGATCATACTCGTCCGTCGTAAAATCCGTTTGAACTAGCAAAAAATGGGCCACCTTGATCAGACGATCCATGATAACTCAAATGGAATCGTGAACTCTCTGTGACTTCAGTAAACCATTGATGAAGTCCGTTGAGATTCTCTCCCACTTTCAAGATGAAACCTCCAATGGCTGAGACATTCATGTCGGTCTATGGTGGTCTATCTTCACTAACTAGTAGGTTGTGCACTTTAAGACAAATTCTTCTATGTCCCCCCTTATCCCCTACCACCAGTACTATCTACGCATATCCTGGTACATCTTATCTCCACTAGGATGTACTGCAAACCTCGATTCGTGAGACTTGGTCATTACTGCGAGTCTCAAGTCCTCGTCCTTTGAAATAATAAGTCTTCTATTGAAGCGTAAGCATCACTAAGAACTGATTGAGTAGGACTCCGCCCCATCTGTCAACAACTGGCGCACCCTATCTTAACGAAACGGATCCCTGGCCTATGCTTTCACCACCCTCATAATGATCTCGGGGGGTGATAGCCAATACCATCATAGATGCTGTAGAAATCTCTGGCAATATCATCATCATGGCCAAACTCACCCCACTTTTCCTTCCAAACTTTGGCTATCTCTCCTGTAGGTCGTCGGGTTAACGTGCCTGCCACCATGTTATCCTTCCCAAGATAATTCTGAATATCAAACTAGTAATCTTTAATGAACTCTAATCATCTTCGTTGTCTCATATTAAGATCCTTCTGCGTGAATATATGCTATAGCGACTTATGGTCTGTGAATAAACTGAATCGCTCACCCAAAAGGTAGTGCCTCCAAATTCTCAAGGCAAACACAACCGCTACTAACTCCAGTTATGTTCATGGTAATTCCTCTAGTGGGGCTTAATCTTTTAAGAAGCATAAGCTATAGCCCGATTCTCCTGCTGAAGCACCCCCCCAAGTCCCTATAAGGACGCATCGGTGAAAACACTGTACTCCACTCTTCCTCTAGGTAGTAATAGTATAGGTGCTGAAGTTAATTTGTCCTTTAGCTCATCAAAATCCAACTGATAGTAGTCATCACAAACAAACAGTACCCCCTTGCGAGTCAAATTTTCTCGTGGATTCGTAATCTTCAAAAATCCCTTTATAAAGCAACGGTAATACTTGGCCAACCCCAAGAAGCTGCGAACCTCTGTCGGTGTCATGGGCTGTCCCCATTCCCGTATCATAGATTCGTTACTCGAATCCACAAAAATGCCTCTGTTAGACACGATATAACCCAAGTATTGCACCTTACATAATCAAAACCCATACTTCTCGAACTTGGCATATAGTTAATGGTCCCATAATATTTGCAAGACCATACGCATGTGCTTTGCATGCTCGTTCTCCATTCGAGAATACACCAAAATGTCGTGTATGAACACTATCACAAACTAATCTAAAAAGTCTCTGAACACCTTGTTCATGAGATTCATGAACACCGCTGGTGCATTGGTTAGCCCAAGCGACATAACCCTGAACTCATATGACCCGTACCGTGTCAGGATTGCAGTCTTAGAAATGTCCTCCTCCCTAATACATAACTGGTGATACCCTGATCTCAAGTTTATCTTAGAAAAGTAGATTATTTCTCTCAACTGGTCGAATAAGTCATCGATTCGAGGCAGTGGATACTTATTCTAGATTATGAGTTTAGTTAACTCTCGTAGTTAATGCACAGATGAAGTGACCCATCCTTCTTCTTTAGAAACAATACAGGTGCACCCCATGATGATATGCTCCACTGAGTAAAACCCTGCCCTAGGAGTGGTTGAATCTGATCTCTCAATTCTCGCATTTCTAATTGGGCCATGCGATATGGTACTTGTGTAATCGGCCTAGTCGCAGGCACTAAATCAATAACAAATTCTATCTCTCAACTGGGTGGCAATTCGAGAATCTCTTAGAAAATATCTTCAAACTCCCTTACTATTGGAATCGAATCCAAGGAAATAACCAACTCCTATAAAGCCATTTTCTCATTATAATATAAATGCATGCTTGACCCTCAATTGGAAATAGGTATTTCCACGAGGAACGTCTCATGTACTGGGATAGAGAACACAATGGTTCTACCAAAGCAATCCACCATTGCCACATACTCTGCTAACCAATCTTTACCCAAAATGACATCGTACCCCACCATATCCAAAATAAGCAAGTCGGTTACTAAACATAATCTCCCGACGTCTATATCTACTCCCTTACAAATGAAGTGTATAAGGGCTCCACTACCCAATGGTGAGTCTGCACGCATAACGGTACTACCAGCTATCTCTCGTAGGCTAGCCGTGTGTGTAAACAAATTAGTTATGAACGAGTGTGAGGCTACCATATGAAACAACACCTTACCCATATGCCCATGAATAGAAAACATACCCTTAACTGCTGGCGATGCCTATTATGCCTGTGTTATGACTGCATCTCGAATATTGTAGACACACCCATACTATAGTTTCCCCTGCTACTATAGGGTTGGTGGAGCTAGTGCTACATGTGGTAATTGTGCCTGCTTCCCCTACTGGGCAACTTGTTGTGGTCCTCGGCCTGGGTGCGGAAAGTCTTTCTTCCAATGGCCCATCTATTCGCAAATGTAATAACAGCCAAGGAAATCCCCTACCTATGGCCCTACTAGTCTTCCCCATTATTCCCTTGGCCCTAGAAACCCTGGGGAACATACTAATACTAATGGTGCTAACGGTACTGCTGGCCCTGTCTGAATCAACTACCCTTTGGTCAAAAACCGCTAGATCAAAATCTCTTACTCCCTGTCGGGAATCCCGCTCATGTTGTCTGCCTATGTGCTGTTGTGGTGCCCCACTAGAACCATTCCCTGATTAGTACCTCTTGCATTCTTGCTTCCCTTCAGTTGGAAGAGATGGTCCGGGAAATGACATAATAAGGCATTGAGAACCTACGAGTAGGTGGTCAATGTTAAGTTTCCTCATAAATGTTGTCAAATCCTCCAAATCAGTCTCTTAATAAAATTTAGCATCCTTTTCTCCTTAATGTTCACATCGTCTGGAATAAAATTCACCAGGTGAGTGAACTCTTCCTCATTCTACCATTAACAGATTCCTCAAAGTGACATCGAGAAATTTTCTTCGCATCTCTGTATGGGTTGCCGATGGAAAAAACTTGCTATTAAATCGCACCTAAAACTCCTTTATAGTCATAACATCCATATCCTTTGTCATGGTAATCAAATCCTACCACTGAAATGCCGCACCTAATAGCTTAAAAGTAGCCAGTATCTGTCTTTGTGTATTAATGCACTCAACTAGGCACAGATGGCGCGTGATATCTTTCTTCCACTGGCTGACAGCTACCACGTCTGAACTACCTTGGAACTCTAATGGATACCCCTTTTAGAAGGCCTCACTAACTCTCTCCATGCTAATGGCCCAGGGTGGGCCTAGACGACAGCTGCCGCTGGCATTTGTGACTGGGTCTATGAAAATATGCCATGGCGGTCATAGAGGCATTAACTGCTTGGGGAACTATAGTGGCCACCTATTCAGCCGTCACCATCCCCGATGGAAACTGTTGTTTATGCTGAGGCTATCCCTCATTGGCCCTTTGGGAGGCCCTAGTTGTTCGTCCTGTCTTAGGTGGAATCTAAAACCGGATTGAAAATTTTATAAGTTCACTGTCAAATACAAAATAATAGCAGAAGAACATAAGCGCATAAATGCGTAAATATTAATGCAACAGTCCTAAAATAGGGCTCTATATTAAAGAATGCTATGCTTAAATCCTAGTAAGACACACAAATCCTAAAACACACTAGAACCTGATGCTCTGATACCATCTATGATAGCCCACTTACACACTAGAACCTGATGCTCTGATACCATCTATGATAGCCCACTTATGAAAATAACGAGTGGCCATCCCCATACAAAATAAAACGAGAGTCTCATATGGCTCATTCTTAGCATCCCCGACAAAATTCGATTAATTACAAACTACCTATTAGTTTAACAAGATGCGTCAAATTTTAATCTTTAATCATAGTACCGAAAGCAATCAATTCATCACAATCTCACCCATAATAGCTAATATAGATGATCACATCAATAAAGAAGTCTAAATGCGAGAATAAATATTAATAAGCACCAAATAAATTATCGGTCACAAATAATCTAATACAATCATCCAAATGGAACTAAATACTGAATGTAAATAAATTTGATAGAAGGGGTGACATGCCCAATAATGTATTTAATGGAACCTAATCTAAGGTAGAAATAATAGAAGCGGCTACTCAAAATCCTACAAGCCTCCACATTAGTTGCCACTACGTATCCCTGGAGAGAATCATCATCATTGGCGTCCCTGTGGCTGGACACCTAAAAGTTTTTGAAAATATTTGATGCGGGTCAGAGACCAAAACCTTTGAAAATATTTTGCAAGTGGATAAAATAAAGTAATGATAATGTATAGCAATTTTGCGTAATTAAACTAATAGCTAGCGCACTCACATGAGACATTACTTACCCCTCAACTATAGTCCGTACCTAATGTATGCATTTTAACTACCTAGTTATGCTACCCGCCTAATTCATTACATAACATCCTAGGTTTCACATGCTACCATGTCCCACTTATTTTTATAAGATTAGTTATCACGTCCTCTTAACCATTATATTTTTTAATTATAAATTTATTACTTTATTTCCAATAACTGTCACTAGCTATATAAATAGTACCCACTTAATATTTTAGCTCGTATATTTGTTTGCACATACACATACGTAATGATATACTACAACAAACATACATATGTCACATATAGTCTCTATTGCTCAGATTAATAACTTATTGGATGCGGGTCTCTATAATTCTATCATCCTCCAGGGCATGCTCACCTCATCTTGGTTACTGGAGGTCGAACTCACACACTGACTCGATAAAATCGTAAACGTATTGGAGGCGGTCATAGTCCTTCGATAGTTAGCTATAACCATACCTAAATTACCTCACTTCGAATATCAATCACACGAGGCATATACATGGCGCTATGACTTTGGGGTCAATACTTAGCCTACTGTGTTTCGCATGGGAAGATCACCCACATCATGCAACCTCCACTGATAGCACTAGAAGAGTATGTTTTACATAAATATCATACACACAGATATTTTTTTTATTCATATACTATCCCTATAACAATATATATATATATATATATATATATATATATATATATATATATATATATATATATACACACACAAACACACACACCTATCGCCCAAAGCACTAGCCTAATTGCACTGAGTCCACCATTGACTCTTAATTATTTAGTTAACCCTTATTTCACGGATTTCTTGCATATATGATTATTCCAGGGCATTAAGTCCTCTCCGATCATCCTGTATCCTAAGTCATCCGAATCCCTGACCGAATTCATTCATTTATATTCCTGAGTGTTATCCATCCTAAACTCCCCCAATTCACCACCCCGGTTTTATTCCACCACTCTAAGGTAAATAAGGTCCCTAATATATGTTTTCAAAAGTCCTACTTTCATTTAGAGATACCCCAAAATATCCTAGAACCAAAGGAAATTATTAAACTATTAACAAATAAACTTGGGCTGTACATGGCATCCGAACCGGTTTGGCCATGGGGCGAGCCGGTTCGCCCCTGAACGCTACCCAAGTCAGGAATGCTACTATCATTTCAATTTTTACCTAGATTTTCCTCCCTAAAGTGGTTTCAAAATTCATCCCAATGATATATATATTATCACCCATCAACTACTAACATGAACACATGTACTTGATTGTCTCAAATCCTCGTAAACTAACTTTAATCGTAGGGTTTACTCCATTCTTTTTTTAGCATGACTTATTTCATAATTTATAATGAAATTTCATAAATCCACAATCAAGTTTTTGTATTTTCAATATGAGTTTCTATCTTTCCATTCAAGATTAATATATATAATTCTCAATCTTAATTTCCTCTAATCATAACTAATTTTCATGTAGGATTTTCCTCTAACGAAGATCATAAAAACACCACAATATTCATCTTTCAAAAATCCCTTTTTTTCATATAAATTCCACCCCAAAATTTCTTTCTTTGTCTACTAAATTTTGACATGAATCATAAACTTAACAAAGCACATAGAAAGTTTAAATACTTGCCTTAAATGAGTAATGGATGTGAATCATCTTCTTTGTAGGGTTGAATCACGTCAAGAACTTTACCAATTAGCCTCTGAGTGGGCCATCTCTAAGCTTCCTTATGTTTTTCTCCCTCTTTTCACCCCAAAACGACTCTCAGATGTTTAGAAACTAAAAGTGGTTGCCTCCTAACCCTTAACCCCTCCCCCATTTAAATCCCTAATCCTGAAATTAGGTTAACCCTCTAGTGTAAAATGACCCGTAAGCCCCCGATTGGGTCCCGACTATTCTAAAAAGCTCCCGGTATCCAATCCCAACCACGAGTACTTGATTTTGACTATTTCAACTCATTTAGGATCAACCATGCTCTCGAAATCCTCGTTTGAGTCATTAAACATCATTCTCCTATTTGAACACAAAAATGGCCGACCCAAATGCCCCAACTGAGATACCGTAAATCCTCGTCATTTCTGTTCACTACGACGTACTAACAATTGACTGGATTTAATTTACTAAATCACACTGAATAAATTTTATTTCCACATAAATCTAAATTTTATGCTCACTAATTAATATTTTTTAAATATGCAAAACTATTACGAGCACACGTGTAATTAAAAATGCTAAAATTAATTATTCAAAAAATACGGGGTGTTACAACCGGTTTATGAGAATTATTTACGCATTTTTCTAGAATTGTATTTACATTTAATTTGTATTATTTTGTTTTGGAATTTATTTGGAAGGTCGGGGAATTTTGGGCTTTATGTTTTGCTTAGGGAGCAAGCTTTAAATATTGTATCGAGTTGGTATCCTAATCAGATTGGGAGTTAGAATCCTAAGTAACGAAGGAGAAGATAAATTCAAAATAATATGAAAAGATAAACTAAAATGAAGTAGTGAAGAAACAAGAGAACAATTAGAGATCACGAAAAGGATTTAGCCCACTATAGCGGGGCTCCTTGGGCGCTATAGCGACTGTGTATCAAGTTAGTGTGAGATGTTGGGTCGGTTGGGGATTCTTACATGGATTTAAGGTTGTTTGTTTTTCCTTATTTTATACAACTATAGACTTATTTTTTTAAGAACTGGAACCCCTCATTTTTTATACGCTGACCTTTATTTTATTTCACATGCAGGCCTATTAGAATTAAACCAAACGCTATAGACCCTTAACAAAGACCCTAAACCTCCATTATTTATATCTTTAAGTCCAAATATGGAGTCCTTTAGTTTTAAGTGTGAAGAGGAACCAAAGATTATAGTTGCTCGATTTTTTTCGTAGATTTTGAATTGAAGATCTATTTTTTAAGACTGTTCACGATAGAATTTGAGTGTTATAATTTTACTTGAATTTGTATTCATTTAAATTAGGTTTCATTCTTCTGTGATTATTTAGTGTGACATAAATGTCCATCCTTGTTTGTATACATATACTCCATGTTATGTGTTGCTATTTATTGTCATACTTGTATATATCATTCTTGTTGCACGAATGATGATGTGATAATGTTTTCATGTCAAGTAGATGGGACAATCATAATTGGATGGTATTACGAATGTGTTAGGTTATACAATTGGGTAGAATAATAAATACTTAATTTAAGGAAAATTGATAAATATATTTATATTTCGAGATTGATAATATTATTGTTGAATGATGCTAAGGCGTCTCTTAGACAAACCACCCACTAGACGGGTTGTGCTTTCGGGCTAATTTTTTTGTCTTTTATCTCGTGTGCCATGCCATGGACCCGTTGGGGCTATTAAGTCGTTTTTATTGTGGACTATTAAGACATTGTGATAGGGCAATGAAGGAAGCACCCTGTCATGCCTTGCTATTATGATTATGTTATTTTGGGTACATGGAGTGTTAGGAGGATAATTGGCAAGAGAGGTGATCGAGAGTTCACACCGAATTTAGTGAAGTGCGGTGGGGATTTAATAAATGGAGGACTTGGGAAGTGTAGTGACATAGTGAGATCCTGTGAAGTGATATTTATTCTTGGAATAATATCGAGTGTTCATATGCATACACTCTTATATATGTGCACACGTGAGTATGTGTAGTTTATTTGGAGCATTTATACGAGTTTCTCGCTTTCCCCTATAGTTTATATATTGCATAACAGGTTTTGATTCGAGCTACGGTTTATAAGTTTATTGATGCAACACTATCTGATTTATGTTATAGGAACGAGTAGATAATTCTGTACTTTTATTTCCAAAGCATTGTACATTTTAGTGTAAAAATAATTATAAAATGACTTTTGAGATTTAATGAGAAAAAGAGTTTATTTATTCATTTTTTCTTCCGTAAATATTTTATTTAGTTGTTGGGCATTGTTAAATGGTTTTGAAAAAGTTTTTCAATTAGACACATTTTTTAGTGGCGCTCTGGCAATTTTTTTTAGGGTGTTACTGGTGCTATCAAAACTTAGGTTACACGATTTATTGGGCTTGTGGTAATTGTTTTGTAACATCATTCATTGCGGGATGTTTGACTTTTTCAGTTTGATTTTAGAAGAATAAGTGTTGGGAAAATTTTGAGGACCAAATTCCTCTCGTAGTGGGGAAGAATGTAGACCCTGCATTTATGACATCAATTTTTGAGAATTATTTGCACATTTTTATGGAATTTTATTTGAATTTAATTGATACAATGGTAGTATTTTGTTTCGAAATTCAACTGGAAGGTCGGGGCATTTTGGGATTTATTTTACTTAGGGGCAAGATTTCAAGTGTCACATCGAGTTTGTACCATACTTAGATTGGGAGTTAGAAATATAGGAAACTAAGGAGAAGAGAAATTTAAGAGAACAAGAGAAGAGAAACTTAGGAGAAGCAACGAAGAGAATAAATAACACAAAGAGATCACAACAAGGAGGTAACCCACTATAGAGGGGATCCTTAGCTATTATAGTGGCTTGAGGACCGCTATAACAGGAGTAACGGGCCGCTATAGTGCTTGGGTTGTAGGTTAGTGTGAGATGTTGGGTCGGTTGGGGACTCTTGCATTGATTCAAAGCGGTTTATTTTTCCTTATTTTACATGACTCTAAACCTATTGCTTTTAAAAGGCCTGGAACCCCTTTATTTTTAATACTATTGACATTATTTTATTTCATATGCATGCTTACCAGAACTAAATGAAACACTACCTACTAGAACTAAACTAAACACTACAAACCCTCAATAGAAACCCTAAACCTTATTTTTTTTATTTCTTTGAACCTAAATATGGAGACATTCGTCTTGAAGTTTAAAGATGAACTAAAGATAATACTTACTCTATTTTTTGGTTAGATTAAAGATTCAAGATTAGTTTTCGAAGACAGTTCACGAAAGAATTTTAAAGTTATTATTTTACGTGAACTTGTATTCATTTGAGGTAAGTTTTATTCTCTTGTGGTTATTTTACATGTATTCCATGTTATATGTTGTATATTATATGTCATGCTTGTATATATTATTATTTTTTGCGCGCATGATGATGTGATATTTTTTTCATGTCGATTAGATGGGATAGTCGTAATTAGATGATATAATGCATGTGTTGGGTTGTATAATTAGGTTAAATTATCAATACCTAGTTTATAAAAAATTAATAAAGATGTTATATTGACAAATTGATATTATTGTTATTGGATAATGCTAAGGTATCTTTTACCCAACAAACCCTTGCTAAGGCATCCCTTAGCCAATAAACCCATGGGAAGGGGTGTGCTTTCGGCTAATTTCTTATCTTTATCTCGTGTGTCATTCCGTGGACCCTTTTGGTCTATTGAGCCAGTTTTATTATGGGCTATTAAAGACATTATGATAGTAAGATGAGGGGAGCGGAGCACCCTATAATGCCTTGTGATTGTGATTGTGTATGTGTTTTTTGGGGACCATAGAGTGTTCGGTGGATAATTGACAAGAGAGGTGATCGAGAGTTCACACTATACTGAGGAGAGTGTGACGAGATTTGATATGTGGGGACTTGGGACATAAAGTAATGCAGTGAGATCCTAGGATGTGATATTTATTGTTGGGATGGTAGCGAGTATTCATATGCATATTGTGGACATCCTGGACCCGAATGGGGAACCGATGCTCTCTCATCTTATGGGCCCAAAAAGGATATAAATGGTCTTCGACGGCGATGTGAAGTGTGTGAATATGTACAGATTAGAGTCGCCAGTCTACTTTACTCAAAATAGGCAAAAGAGGTAGCCAACTCCAAAGAGATAGTATAAAAGACAACTAGTATATGAAAATTATATAAGGTATCGTTAGGAGACTATGTTACGGAGTGGGGAGATGTTAGGCACCTACTTTGTCCTTTTAGTCTCTCATGGGTTATTAAATATTCTCATTCTTCTAAATGCATGAAAGATGCGTGTATGTGTAAAGTGTGTCGTGTGTGTGAAGCGTGCAAAGTGAAAATATGCATGAGTATGCAAGTGTGTGTACGTGTGAGAGGAGTAAAGTAATCATATCCACATCATGGAAAAGATAGGAATGAATCCTCTAACGACATAAACTAGCTAAACAGGAGTAGTTACTAAGAGAATGTGTAAAAATGGAAAAAATATTAGCGACACTCCCAGAATCATAATATCACTATGGAAAAAATGAATATGCATATATGGGACCACTAAAGAGATAATTGAAAGAACCAAGGGAGCGCAAAAAGACTATGTGCGAAAGTAAACGATTATCCAGTAAACGCAATTTACCTACGACTTTTACTGGTTATTCAAGAAGGGACTAATTAGAACTTTTCTTGAATTATTAACTTTACAAAAACAGATTTAGTTTGCAAAGTCAATTAGAAGTCCAAATTATTATATATGTTAAATATGGATGATTTGCAAAATTATAATTAATTCACTTTTTTGAGGGTTTCTAATTATTTAAACCTACTTGTTCATATGAGGTGATATGCGAAAAATGTAACGCACACGGTATTTATTTAACGTCGTAAAAACCCATCCTCAGGAAAAACGACGGACTCTCCTAAGAGTCAACCTAGTCTACTTCCACTAAAACCAAAACGAAATAGGAACGAGTTACAACAATCAAACAAGACAACATAAATTAGATTGATATAGCTATTACCTCACCTAGACCAAGCTCCCTCTTGATTGCTTCTTCTGATCTCCTTTCAGTCTGTCCTTATTGATTTTACGTTCTTCATGTCAACGCGTCTCCCTCTTGCTCTTCTTAGATCAGGTTCGAATCAATGCATATTGTGTTATAGTTCTTAGTGAAGTATTTGTGTACTGCGTGCTATCCTAGTTGACACACCCACACTTAATGGTGCAACATAATGCAATGCAAGAATTTTCTGATCTCCTGAATATCTTAAAAATTCTTATGTTCAAGATCTTCTATGTTAATCTATGTTGATTCAGGATTTTCCAAAATTCTTTTTCACAAATAATTTGAACAATCAGATTTGTCAAAATATTTACACAATATCAGTGTCTAAGTGAGAAGTGTTCTAGTGAGTGATTTATACTTGATATGCGAGTATATGTTCCAGAAATCACTTCAAAGATCAAACAATCATAAATAGTGTAACAATACATAGAGATGATACGACTTCAAATATATTCAATAAAACCACAAAGTCAAACATACACAACTTATTTTTCAGAAAACTAATATTAGATTAATTCAGATTTTAATCTAATATCCTATCAAGACTATTTTAACAAATATTTCAGATTAGTCTAAAATAGTCTTAAACAGTCAACAAATTAATATTCAGTCAAAGTTGAAGAATAATCAAATTTAGGCACTAGATTCAAGAATATAATTCAGAAATCAATTCTTCTCAAATTAGTATACACTAAATCTTAGGTTTAACTCTCTAAACCTCAAATAAGATATATCTGAATATTAACAAATTTTTCTAAAAAAATATGTTTAAAAACATACAAGAAATTACACTTAAGACTCAAATAAAATCTTCACACACAAAAATTAATTTCTTGTATCAAGTGTGTGTTGTTTACAAATACCAAGAATATTATATATAAAGTCTGATCTAAATAAAACACACAATGATGAGAGAAATCACTTACAAATAATATCTACCCTTGAAAAATCATAAGTGCAGATTTAAAATGAGAGATGTCCAATCTTCATTTAAGTTTTGAAAAGAAATCAACACTATAAGATGACCAAAAATATTATGATTTATACTCTCTCTCTCTCTCACTAAAAATTTTGGCAGAGTTAGGACTCAAAATTAATTTCCCAGACTTAAAATAATGAGACCCAAAGGGTTATATTTATAGACTAGTGAGGTGTGTACTGATTGGTGTAAAAAAGAGTCACATGGATTACAATAAATACACACACAACCAGAAGAAAAAATCAAATACAGCGGTCTATAAAGAAACACAAATTGTCCATTTAAAAAATAGACACGTGTAAAGTAGTTTGTAACAAACTAACCGAAAAAACATTTTATTAAATGGCCAGCTGTAACAATATAAGTGTTACAGTTGCAAATGTTGAAGTTGATGACTTCTACTGGACAGCTAACGCAAAGGGTATTATAGATATAACAGAAGATATATTTGTTAGAAGATTTTTTTTTAAAAAAGTGCCAACTATTTTGACTAAGGAGAAATCGTAGGGGTCATTTTAAAATCAGGCCGAAGGCTGAAACCTATAGGCGCATGGCTAACAGCTATGCTTGCTACGATCAAGTCACTTACATAACACGCCTACTGTTATGGGGTCAAATCTTCCAACAGCTAAGGCTACAATGTTTAGTAGCTAGGTCCAATCGGCTGTGGGTATGCTAATATAAAGATATGTGGTCAAATGGTCAAATAGGAAACAATCAAAATGATAAGACCTGTTAAGGGCTTATACACGCCAACTTAACAGTTTGTCATAACCATTATATGTAAACCATATGTTGGTATAGGTTTTTAAAATTAGAAAAAAGTCATTTTTCAATAGGAAACGAATGCCAGTTGTAACCACATTGTTTTCAATATGAATAAACCACGAAAAATGATAACAAACCACCTACTAGGTGTAAGATCATATCGACACTATATAGGGGAACCATAGACCTGCTATGGGTCATATTAGCCAGAGTAGAACTACACGGATATATGATTATATAGAAGTCTACGCAATATATATTAATATATAAAAAGCCATGCACATGTAAACAAATTTATTAAAAAAATTATACGTTAAAACTTAATTCTGAAATTTATTTTATGAAAATATATTAATCACAAAAAAATTCCAAATTAATTTTTAAACAGTTCCAATAAAACCTGTTTAATTACAAAAACACATATCATTAGAAATGATAAAATGCAAATGCAGTATAGTTTTTAGGTGTCCTATGTGACTAAAAACCTATAAGCCATATAGAGTGTATGGATATTACCTTTTCTGGAATGTCGGACTGTGTCGAGAGATGATTTGATATAGACAGTCATAGAGAGCTTGGCGTTGGTAGGTGAGACACAATCTTAATTACAAAAATATTTTGTCAAAATTCAAGTCCAACTAGCTGACGGTCTATAAAGCTAAAGCACGAAAAGAAAACCCTAGGTGTGCTCTATATAGGTACCTTCAAACTCCCCCATTGGACTAATTTTGACAAAATCCTTGAGTAAATCACATAATATACTAATGTAAAACAAATCCTAAAATGTCCTATACAAAGGTATATCTAACTACCCACCCATCCTAGAAAAGAAAAGACTTAACTCTTGATGACCGACGAAAATACCTGTAAAACATAAATACACTTTCAGCGGAGAAATCAAGTTAGTAGCACTTGCTCTACCAATCTATTAAAATGCAGAATTAAATATGCAGAATAAAGTAAGACCAGATACTATGCATGAAATAACATCAACACACTAGTCCGAAATATGTACTCAAATCTCCCCCATTTTTTCTAAATTAGACAATGGTAAGGGAAAAATAAAATATGTTTATGAAGTGCAAAATAAACGTCTCCTACTTTAAACATGGCTTTAAGAGATACCGTTATTAGTAGATATCTTTATCCTAAAACCTCAGAGATCTAGTAAACAGGATGCAAAATAAACACAAGCTAGTAATCAAGTACAATCTCTCCAATCATATATGGAAGTTATTTCTAAACAAGATTTATCGAAAGACATAGAAAGCATATCAGTAAGCTGAACATTACAAATAATAGAAGGAAGTAACCTAATTTGTTTAGGAGTTTTTGGAGCATTAAACTCGTAAGAATTTCGATTAGCCACACAATAGTTGATCACTCCATTTTTATTAAACTCACATCCCCCATAATTGAATAAATCTAAGGGTTTGGCAGTGTTTAAGTCCTTAACATTCTTGTGAGGAGATCTCAGTTTTGTAAACATCGCAAACATTAGTTGGGCATTTCTTCGGCTTTAAAAAAATCATTTGAGGTCTCAAATCACCAGTCCTGATCCAAGTAGGCAAAGTATTTAAAGGTTTTTGTGCCTTTCGAAATTTAGGATAAAATTTATCTTTGAAAATATTTTCTTGTTGACGTGAGGCCTAGACTTATTGAAGAAATGATTCCAATTATTATTAGGATGCTGCCTACGAAATTTTTAAATCACTTCACGTTTTGGTTATGGGTTTTAACATGAATACCTTTCCTGCGACTACTAAGGCATTCCCAGTTTTGGTGACCAAAAATATCACACTTAGTACAGAATTTACTAGAAGTAGGTAGGTCTTAATGGTTGTGTTTTACCTCTACAAGCTTAGTAGATTCATTACGAATAAATCGCTTAGGAGTTTTATAGAGTCACTTGGCAGGAGGTCAATATTCTGACGGGGATGGTCCTTCAAAGTTCTCGATGAAATTATCAATGTGACTTTCATAATCACTTTCAATTAAAACTTGTTTTCCTTTAGCCTTTTCAAACGACTTACTATCCAATGGAAGATCCATTTCTTCTTGGGCTTTTACAAAGAAGATTGATCCATTTGGGTCAACTTTTTCAAGAGGACCCTCATATCCAAACCCTCTAGTATCACCATTATAACGTTGTTCCGCAAGTAATTTGTCAAGGTCAAAATAATTTATATCACGACTACGACACATTTTGAAAGTTATTTCACAAAATTGGTTGGATTTTTCAACATCCAAAAGAGCTTTATTATATTTTTCTTCTAAAGAAGACAAATTTTCATTTAAAGCCATAATCTGGATTTTAAAATCAAGTGACTGTTTTTCAAAATCAGTTTTGACATTGCTCATTTCAATGGAATTTTGTTGAATGATCTTATATCAATTCTCTAAAGTCTCACTAAGCATTTTAACCAAATTCGATAATTCTTGTCTATTTTGCAAAGTCTTGACATATAATTTTGAGTAATCATCGTAGCCAATAAAATTTTCATTATTATTAGTGTCTGTGTGAGTAGTGTTGCTATCATCAGATTTAGTATCATATAAAGCACGTTTAGCATCAAACAGAGCAGTTATTTCAAGCATAGAAGGTAGCTTACAAAGATTTAGTAGCATCAATAAAATCAAATACTTCATTATATTCAAAATCATCTTCAGAATTAGTCATTCCTGCTAAATACAGGCCTCCACAACAGTCATAAACTTCACCGAAAAATACAAGATAATTTGATTAAGAATTTCCTTGGTTATCTTCTGATTCAGAATCAGAAGAGTCATCCCAAGTTTTAGTTATGTGTGCCTTGCGTTGTTTAGAATGCTTGGACTATGGCTTAAACCTACACTCAGTAATAAAGTGATCGAGTTTCCCACAATTGTGACAAGCCAATTCAGATTTATCAATCTTACTACTTTTACTGTCATAATCAGAAGTTAGCTTCGAAGTTGTGTTATGGTGTCGAGTGAACTGACTTGAATTATTATTCACTTGCGTACGTATTTTATCAATATCGTTTCTGTGCTCCAAAAGTTTCTTAAATTATGAGGATATAACAACAAGTTGATTGTCAATCTTATCAATTTCATTTGATTCCACATCAGAGTCATCATCCGACTCAGATTATTGTTTAACTATCTTATGCTCATTTTTATTAGGACATGCAGTTTTAAAAGCAACTGTAGAAGTATTGGTCAACTCATTCTTAGCATAAGATGTGAGAGTTTTCCTAAAGGCTGATTCAAGTTCCATAGTACTCAATTTAGAGCTTAGCAATTTAGGTGTGAGAGATGGATCCTTAATCTTTTAAATGATACAAAATTTATGATCGAATCTAGGGGCAAGGGACCTCAGAATTTTAGAACACACATCTTTATCAAAATATTTAATACCATTCGCATGCAATTGGGTAATGATATCGGTCAAACGCATATAAAAATCATCAAATGGTTCATTATCGTTCATAACTAGTATATTGTATTGTTGAACCAACATTTGCGTTTTACATTGCTTTACTCTATTATCACACTCGTGTACAATTACTAAAGTATTCCAAGCATCTTTACTAGTAGTGCAATGACATATACACTTTAATTCAGTTTCACTCACACTCATGAAAATCACATTTTTTCCCTTATTGTTGAAATTGCTTATCTTTTTCGATCAACACTTAATTCAGATATTTTAAGTTTTCTAAAAATAGTGATACCTTCTGTTATAGGAGTAGTGGGGTGCCTATAACCATTTTCAATTAAATCCCAAACATCATCTCCTAATATGCCTTGAATAAATACTACCATTCTAATTTTCCACTAGGGAAAATTTGTTCCATAAAAAATAGGAGGTCTACTGAAATTTCCTAACCTAAGCAACTGACTAGAATCTTGCATTAAAACAAGGTAAAATGAATTTGACAAATGTTTTGAAAATAGATATTTTTAAAGTCTATCTCTGATACCACTTGAAAGAACCAACGAAGCACAAAAAGACTATGTGCGAAAGTAAACGATTGTCGAGTAAACGCAATTTACCTACGAGTTTTACTGGTTATTCTAGGAGGGACAAATTTGAACTTTTATTGAATTATTAACATTAAAAAAAAAAAATTAGTTTGCAAAGTCAATTAAAAGTCCAAATTACTATCTATGTTAAGTCTTGGTGATTTGCAAAATAATAATCAATTCAGTTTTTGGCGGGTTTCTAATTATTAACCCTATTTTTTCATGTGAGGTGATATGCGGAAAATGTAAAGCACACGGTATTTATTTAACGTCGTAAAAACCCTTCCCCGAGAAAAATGTCGGACTCTCCATCTCATTCTCGACTTCCATCTATATTGTTAGCATCCCCACCTGATCAATGTCTTCTATACCTACCAAGTTTCAATCAATAAATTTCAAAAGGAAAGAGAAAAGATCATGAACATTGCTCTTATATATATATATATTTGGTGAGAGTGTTCTCATAGTAGGATTTGAGAATTATCAAAAACATGGGTTTCATGAGGTATGACTTTGTCCAAGTTTAGAGCGAAACTAACATCGTCAACAAAAATAAACCTAAAGTTGCAAAAAATGACCAATGGAGTGACTATCTCCTTTACAAATAAAGGCCAAGAGACCCCACTAACACGAAGATCCAGTCTGAGGTGAGCGACTCAAATTAGGCGACCTCACGCGTCTTGAGAGCGAAGGTAGATAACAAAACCCCGTACCTCTCCCACCTTTTTCTCACATTCTCTTCTATATATAATCCATATCTTACCCACCATTTATAAACTCAAACACGCAACACCACAACAAAATTACCTATATTTATATGTTGGTCAGGAGCTTGGGAGGCCGGGATGAATAGAGAATGATGGGGAGGACCTTTTCTAGGCAAATGTGTGAGTATATATATGCCAGTCCATAAGGGTTGTTGATCCTGAAACTGTTCGATAGGTGAGAGGGTTCCATAAAAATGTGTTGCTAATGAATTATCATTAGAAGCGTCGTTGACAGGGAAAGAAGATAGCTCATAAATTATAATGACGAGTGTATTCAGTAGATGAAGATATCCTATTAAGGAGAAAATTGTTAGGGATGATTAAGGAGAGAAATCGTTGGGGCTGTTGGCTTAATATCTTGTTGGGTTATAATTAATGCCTTATTAACCTCTAATACTATTGTAATATAGGTATAATATAGATATCTTCAATAACTTTAATATAATTCATAGGGATTATTTTCCTCCTTAAAGCCCACTATATTATATCCCTAGGTACTTTATCATATTCCTTCTCTAAGTCTATAAAGACCATGCTTAAGTTTTTATTCTTACTTCTACACTTCTCCATTAACTACCTTAATAAGTAAATAGCTTCCATGGTGGACAACCCTGGCATAAATCCAAATTGATTTTCTAAAATAGTAAACTCATTTCTTAATCTTTGTTCTTTAAACTTTTCCCATAATTTCATAGCGTGATTCATCAGTTTGATTCCTTTATAATTATCCCAGGTCTGTATATCCCATTTATTTTTATACAAAGGTATTATGGTTCTTTTTCTCCACTCATCTGGCATGCTTACTTCTTTTTAAATTTTATTAAATAAACATGTTATCCATTCTACTCCTATACTTTCAAGGGTCCTCCATACTTAGATGGCCACATGTGGATTGTGTTAAAGTTAACCAAACACATAAAGAAAGGAGTCACAAGGAGGACACAACGTCTTGAATATATACATACAAATATATGTGGACATTTTTATGTTCTATGTATTCATGGAGAAAGATATTTCATTACCTTTATTGATGACTTTTCATGAATTTAAAATTATACTTTCTGGATAATAAATCTCACTTGGTTAATGCTATTGAAATTTATATTTTCGTGGTTGAAAGAAAATTAGGCAAAAAGGTAAAAATTATTCGATCAAATATGGGTGGTTAATTTTATAGTAAATATGATGAGTCAGGTCAACGCCCTTTCCCTTTTGCTATGCTCCTTGAATGATTAGGTATTTACAAAAAATGCACAATGTTGGGATCACCCTAGAGAATGGTGTAGCTAAAAGGCGCAATCGTACCCTTTTGGCAATGTATGTTTAATATAACTAATTTTCCTATATTCATGTGGATGCATGCTCTTATGGCCGTTGTGCATATCTTAAATCGAGTTTCTAGTAAGGGAGTTCCAAAGACTCTTTTTGAACTATGGAAATCATGGAAACCCACTTTAACACATTTACGTGTTTTGGGTTGGCAAGTAAAAGCAAGAATTTACAGTTCATAAGAAAAGAAATTGGATCCTAGAACATTAACTTCTCATTTTTATTGGGTAGCCAGAAAAATCAAAGGGATATAGGTTCTATAGTCGTAATCACACTATAAGAATCATTGAATCCAAAAATGTTAAATTCATTAAAAATGGTGAAGTAAGTAGGAGTGATGAATGTAGGGATGTGATCATTTAAGAAGTCAGGGTGCAATTACTTTTATCCCGAGTTCATAACGTTCCCGTTGTTCCTATTATAGTTATTGAGCCGGTTATTAAACCAATAAAAAAATGATAAACAACATATGAATGATCAACAAACAGAACAACAACATAATGACACAATAGCCAATGGACCCATTATAGAAAGACCATAAGAAGTATAAGTAAGGAAATCTCAAAGAAATAGAAGGTTTGGCATTTGAATGATTATGCATTATATTTATAAGAAATTGAATTTGACATATGGGATATTAACGATCATGTTACTCATGATCAAGCTGTTACTAGTAATGATTCAGATAAATGGATTGATGCCATAAATGAGGAAATGAAAATACATGGATTTGAATCAAGTGAGTTGGCCGAATTATTGAAAGGACATAAGCAAGTCCGGTGTAAATGGTTCTTTAAGACTAAATGTGACTCAAAAGGCAATATCAAATGAAATAAAGCTACACTTGTTGCTAAAGGTTTTAATTATAGAGAAGGCATTGATTATGTTACGACATTTTCTCCTGTTTCAAAGAAAGATCCTCTAAGAATCATCTAGGTATTAATGGCTCATTATGATTTGGAGTTTCACAAAATGGATATGAAAATAACTTTTCTAATTGGGAGTTCAAAAGAAGAAGTCTTTATGGAAAGACCAAAGGGCCTCATAACATAATGAAAGCAATACATGGTGTGTTTGTTAAAGAAGTCATTATATGGACTTAAACAAGCTTCTCAATAATGGTATCTTAAGTTTATCGATACCATCACCTCCTTTGGGTTTAAGAACAACAACGTTGATCGGTGAATATACCACAAGTTCAGTGGGAGTAAATTTGTATTTTTGGAACTATATATTGATGACTTTCTTATAGCTAGAAGTGATCTTATATTGATGAAGGAACCCAATAATTATTTTTCATAGAACCTTAAAATAAGAGATATGGGTGAGGCATCCTTCATGACAGGGATTGAAATATTTTATGACAGATCACATGGATTGTTGGGATTGTCTCAAAAAGCTTACATTAACAAAGTTTAACAATAATTTAGCATTTAAAATTATAATCCCATTAACTTTTCAATTCAGAAAGGGAATAAGTTCAGTTTAAGTCAATGTCCACAAAATCAATTGGAATAGAAAGACGTAAAGACATGACGTATACTTCACTTATAGGGAGTTTAGTGTGTATGTGGGTTTGTACGAGATCAAATATTAGTTTTTCATTAGGATTCTAAGAGTATATCAAAGTAATCCGAGTGACTATCATTGGAAATCTAAAAAGAAAATGTTAAGGTACTTGTAAGGAACTAAGGAGTATATGATCACTTATAGGAGGACCGATCACCTTGAGGTGGTTATGCATTCAAACTCATATTTTGGAGGGTGTCTCGATAGTATAAAGAGAACTTCAGGTTATGTTTTTCTTCTAAGAGGAAGAATCGTCTCATAAAAAAATGATAAGTAGAGTGTTATTGCTTCATCTATTATGGAGGCTGAGTTCGTAGCTTGCTTTAAAGCTACAAACCATGGTTTATGAAGACGAATTTTTTTTAGGACTTAGAGTTATGGATTCAATATTGAAGTAGTTGAAAATTTATTATGATAATATCGCAACAATCTTATTTTCTAAGAATGGTAAGTATACTAAGGCAGCTAAGCATGTTGAGATGACATAACTATCTGTTAAAGATGAAGTTCAGAAACAACGAGTGTCAATCTAACACATTAGTATGAGTGTTAACATAACAGATCCTCATACGAAAGGACTATCTCTCATAATATTTGTGAAACATGCTGAAGAGATAGGTCTTAAGTAGTTTGATTAGGGATTGCTATTTACTTAGTTATTTGACATTACATATTTTGATATCAATAAAGTGTTTTTGAAGTGCACATTTCTATCTTTATTGTATACATGCATGTGATTAAGTTATTGTCACATAAATAGTGTTTTTATAAAGACATTATGGAATCATTTTGACAACCCACATTATAGAGCTAATAGAAAATGACATTGGTGGCTTAGTACATGGAGGCAACCATACTCTTAAATTAATGTGGAACCGTTATGACTCATATTGGTGGATTATTTAATTAACGTGGTTAATTGTTAATGACTATTCTAAAGATTATTCCATGCCTTATATTCCATTAATCTAATCAATTTATGAAATTTTTATTAGGTCCAAGTGGGAGATGGATAGGAATATTAATATAATATTAATTTATTTAGGAATTATGAAAATTCAAAATTAGGTAATTAATTAAATATAAGTTTCCTACTTAATGTGGTCTATATAAAAAACAAATTTGATTAGGATTCCTTTACATAAGTCATCAGGATTTTCAAGATAATGGGTGGATTAGTTAACTAATTAATGTCTAACTTTGATGGATGGTATAATTATAGTTTAGAAAATTTGAGTCCCCTCTCACCTTGTATATAATAAGTAATATTCCATCAAATAATTAGCATTAAACACAAAATATATTAGGCTAGAGAGAAATTTCTGAAATTCCAAATAATTTCAATTTTATATCAAGGAAGAAGGATTTGCAAGAACAATTAATCAAGAAGTTAAGAGACGGAGTTTCCATAAATCAAATTCGAAACCAATGGAGAAATGTATGTATTCTTGATCCATCATAATGTAGGTACCACTCATGAATTCATGAAGATCAAAATCATGTTTTTAAGAGCAAATTATGTCTTTACTTATTTGTAATGTTCTTAAGTTATGGTTTACATTAACAAATAGACCTGTCAAAAAAATGATAATCCATTAACACGACAGGATCCAACATGAAATTATAAGTTAATGGGTTTACCTTTATCAGGTTTAGGCCATTAACGGGTTAACACGATAGACCCATTAACACTAACGGTTTGGGTTTGGAAATTTACTTGTACCCGTTTTAACCCGTTTCTACCTGTTAATACTAATGGGTACTTTAGGGTCACCCAATCCGTACCCGATAAGAATAACCATTAAAACCCATTATTTCAAAATCCTTTAAGACTAATGGGTACTATAGGGTCACCCAACCTATACCCAATAAGAATTATAATTAAAACCCATTATTTTAAACTATTAAAGACTAACGGGTATTATAGGGTCACCCAACCCGTTACTCGTTTAGACCCAAACTGATTCGTTAATATTAGCGGGTGGTAATGGTTCGGGTCGTGTATCCGTTAATATTAACGATTTGTGTTTGGGTATTGTCATTAGACCTTAGCCTTAACGGGTCGTGTATGGGTTATGGGTGTTTTGACCTGTAACCCGTAACCCGTACATGACCCAAATCGACCCGTTAATAGGTTTACTAACAAATATCTGGTTTTTAATTAATACAAATAATGTTATCCCAAATGATTTTTACAAATTACATAGAATATATAAACATATATGTATATGTAATAAACAGAATAAACAGAAATAAACTACGACACCCCATAAAATCTAAGCTAGATTAATTAAGTTTAAAATAAATAAAATGAAAGTCTAAATATTTGGGTATCATTCTAAGCATGACTGGAAATAAAACTAAATGCATATCATAAATAACTGACCCACGATAAGGTTATCCACATAAAGTCTGTTACCAAATCAACCAACAGTAATAGAATCATTGAGTAGCTACAATTGTCTCATAATAAAATTTCATACCAAATGTAATAATAAAATGGACTCAATACTACTAACTGTAAATTTGATACGACACATAATCAGTTGGGAATAAGATAATGAGAACAAAGGCTCAAAACTTACATCCTATTTGAGCAACAATTTCAAGGAGGATAAGACTGAATTAGGGGTGAGGCTGCACTGGTGGCCTATGCCATGGAAAGAGAATTCAACAACAACGTTAACAGTAAGTCTACGAAGTATAAGAACATAATTGAGTTTCAAATACAATATAACTATAAAACTTTTCTTGTATTTTAGTTGCTTTTAAGTTATCACAACCCAAATCACCCTAAATGTCTCATGCTTCTACTTTCAAACCCAAATGAACCCCATTATTATGTATTATTTATCTCAACTGAGTATAGGTAAATGTTACATTATTAAAGATTCTATACATCTCAAGTATATGAACATATCATGGAAGACAAACAAAACTAAGTCTATATCCACATAAGTAACATCATAAATGCCACCCTAGAGCCCGCACACAATGAGGGCCTATTCCTACCACCTTCGTGGATCTCTTGTGCACATTAATTATTGTTATAGGTTGTCCTACACCTATAACCTCAAGGCATTTACAAAGAATAATAACTACACCTTCACACACGTCATATGTCCCCATACCCAAAGATATATGAAGGATCACCGCATGAACCTCATCTGGATACAACGAGTACTTTTACCATATAGTGTCCAGGGCAATCATGACCAAGGTAAACCCTATCTCTATCTATCGGTGTACTAACGTGGTCACCGTCGTATGCGCCCCACAAGGATATCCCCCATTACTTATCCTACGAGTACTCAGACCTAGTATGGTGCACGTGATACACAAGGCAAGCAATCCTAATCATATGAAGTTTACTAGGATTAAATCCAGATTAAATGGTTTAATTATCCTCTTTTAATTAAGAAATAAAAATTAAGAATAAATGTCATTCGAGATACATTAGACGAATTGTTCGAACAACATTACACTTCTCGTTTGAACTAGTTTACACTGGTCATTCGAACGACTTCCAAATGTCGTTCAAATGAGAAACCCAACTCGTTCAAACGACATAAATATCGTTTGATCGAGATTAACCCAGAATCATCATCTTTCCCAACTGAAATCTGCCATTTTAGCCTTCCAACCCAAATACGAATCTTCTAAGCATCCCCAAACCCCACTTCTTTTAGGTATAAATGATCTAATATCAATATTAATAACTCTCCAGTGATTTTAGTCGATTCTAACATGGTTTAAAGTCTTAAATTCCAAAATCATCTGAAGAACCCTAGTTTATCATTTTTCTCAAATTCAACTCAAATTCAAATTAATTTGTGAAATTACTAAGGGGAGTTTGATCGATTATGAGTGTCTAACGCAATTCTAACAATTATGGATTTAACTAACTCAATTTCATTATGGATCATGACAATTTAAGAGTATACTGTGAATATGAACATTACCTAATTTATTTAATTAAAATAAATTTGAAATTTGTAATTTTTACAATTATCTTTAGATTCCAATGAATAATTATATTATAACATAAAAACAATTATATTCGTATACTTAGTAAACTTGCCTCAATTCCAATTTAGGGTGAAATCCAACTTAATTGCTCTAAGTCCTTCTTTTCCATATTTCCCCCCCTCTCTAGAATTAGGGTTTTCTTTATACAAGTGTTAGGATGGATTATATTTAACCAACTGGCCATATTAGTAGGTTAATTTCGAATTTGGGTTTAGGTCCCATATGTGCCTCAACCAAACAAGCTAAAACCTACATCAAAATAATCCAAAACGTTGCCCAAGCCATATACTAATCAATAGAGCTTTACATTTTTTAAGCCTTAAAAACATTCTACATGTCCTAAACGTCATCCTAAAGTACAAAACAAACCTCCTAATTTTCTAACCGGTTCAAGTCTTAAATTTTTTATTAAATAATTATTAATTCTTTACTGTATATTTTTAATTTAATTTCAAATAATATACACTATTATCAAATGTTTATTTAAAGTGGATGTCCACTTGTATTTTAGTCCAGCGGTATTTCACAATTATTAAGAGGTCCATTGGATTGCCTCATTGTGTACTATAAATATGGGTCATACCCCTTTAGTATTGACAGATCAATGAAATGAAAGAGTCGCTCTCTTTAAATTTCTCTTATGTCCCTTCTATTTTAAAACATGTTATCAGCATGAGGTTCCAAACTATCTCCTACTCTTCTAATCACCCTCACATCTATACCATCTAGAGATTATACATAGCTATATACATCGATATAAAAGCCATTAAGAAATGCAATATAACGAACCATTTATGCGTCTAGAGTCCAGATCATTTTTTTTGTTGGTAAGGCTCTTGTTGGGGATGATGTTGTTGATCAGCTTTCAAAGTTTAATCAGATATTAGCTGATTTATCCCCTTTTTCTTAACCCAAGATTGATTGATGGGATCTTCTCACCAAATTTGATACCATTGATGACATGGATCATATTCCTCATGCAGATGCAGTAGGAAAAATTATCATTGGATTTATGGCCTCTTATACATAATTTGATATTTCAACTATCAAATATGGTAAGTTTGACTAGGTACTTACATTTCTTCATAATTATAATTATATTTGTATTGACCTCATAATTTTAATTATTCATAAAAAAAACAAATTTACATATTCATATTTTGAATATTTAATTGTGAAAAATTACTATCTCATGTCCAATTTTTTTGTTTATGAAAAAAAATTAGATTAGGACGTGAAGCTCCCTAATTGTTTAAATTGTGGAACCCTAAGTTTCCTAATTTTTATTAGAACCCAAAGTTCTTAATTATCATTCAAATTTGGAACCTGACGTTTCCAATACTATTTGAAATTTGGGGTCTTAAATTCCCAATTACTATTGCTCAGGACTTGAAGTTTCCAATGTCCATCTACATTTTGGGACATGATGTTCCAAAATAGTTATTTTAATTTGGGACATGAAGTTCCCATGTCAATTTTTTCATTTGGGACTAGAAGTTCCCAAATTATTGGGACTAAAAGTTCTCAATTATTATTCAAAATCAATTAGATATATAAACATATCTTTTCAAGTTCTTGACTTTTTCATTTTCTTTATTAAATGAAATGTCTTTTCAAATGCTCTATTAATGGTTAATTGTCCCTTCAACTATCACATTAATAGTTTCACCATTAATTTTTTGTCTCTTGACCTTTCACTTCATGTGAGTATTAAATTGCTTTTAATGGTATTTAATTTTAACTCCTTTTCACATTCTAATTATTTAATGTACATTGGAGTCTTGAAAATGAGTAGAGAATGTGAAATTTCAAAGAAGTTGAATTATTATTGGTCAATGTTAATAAAAAAAATTATTTGTCACTTATTTGAAAGATTCTTTAAATTTTTTGCCACCCAATCAACATGAATTTTTGATAGAAATTGGTAGAGAATTGATTATCCTTCGACATTAATAATATTGAACTTGAAATTCAACTATTTGTGCAGAACCCAAAGTTTTCATATGCGAATGATAATAACATCAATTTTTATACATAATTCTCAATAGGCATTTTGTGAGTTATTTTCATAGGGGACCTGAGGTCCTAGGTTTTCATTTGATAATTTATGTGAACATGATGATTCATATACATGTGAGATTAAATAGAGTACCTTAAGTTCTCACTACATTTTACAATGAAATATTTTTCATAATTATTTAATGACCCTAGTTATATATTAGAAGCCTAAAGTTTCTTAATTTTGATCCTGAAGTCTCACACATATTATAAGATTGTAAAATTTTGATTCATTAGTTATCAACCCAAAGTTTTAATATTTAATTGGGACAATTTTGTTATTTATCCTATTCTTTGAATATCTGATAATTATCTGATATGATTTTTTTTACTTCTTAAAGTTTGGTTCACAAAAGCTTGATCATAAATTATTATTGTATTGTTAAGCATCTCTATATTTGGACTTAATTTAAACACTCCATAATCAATCTTTAATTTTTTTTAAAAAGTGGCAATTGCGAACGGTCATCATATGATGACATTTGTCTAGCCGACAATGAACAACTCACGATATTCTGAAAAACTTGAAGTTTTTTCAGACTTGGAACGTGATATAGTAAAGCTTTTAACCATAGTTGAATATACGGCTCCAAAAGAGCCTATGTGATGTTGTATTGGGTACCCTCCCATACATATGCGATGAGTTACATGAAAGAAATTTTTGAAGTAATTTTCTTTATTTTATGGGCATCAGTATCCATGGATGTCATATGGAAATAAATCGTGCAAAGTAACTTTGCATTACTTTTAGTGTTAGAAGCCAAAGGCTTACACTATCATTACTTTATTCAAGGGATTATACTATACAATATTTAGCATTGTAAAATTGCACTTTGTTATAAGCCTACAGCTCCATGGTTCAATTATTTATTATTATACAATTACCATTTTGGTCACCTCAATTGTTATTTATAATATGTCTTTAATGGAAATGATATTTATCACAAGGGTATATATGGTGATTATAATTAACCATCTATTGAACCATTGATAAATATAATGTTTATGGTATATATGCAATTTTATTTCGATAAGACACTATTCTCATCATTAGGGGGAGGATAGAACGAACTAGAAGTACAAATTATATTTAAATAACGTTCCGCTCCTGAAGAAAGATGAGAATTATCGTGGAATACTTCCACTTTGTCTCATATAATCCCTTGTATCGCCCAATGCGAAAATGAAGTGAAAAAAAATTATATTGCAACATCAAACGTCACATGGACTAATTGCAACTGTTCTTGCCAAAATAATTATCCCAGAAGGATAAAATAAATTCGGCAGTAAATAAATTCCTTGCATGCCAGAAGCGTGGCAAACCTATAGGTCCCAACTACTTGACTCCCTAGAAGTGGAGGTTAAATAAAATCATTACCAAATAACACTCTAGAAGAGGTTATACATAACGCTCCAGAAGAGGTTATGAACAAAATATCCACTTTCTCAAAAACCCCAGAAGTGGTTATTATCTATGAAAAGATACAAGTCCCCGAAGTTACTATAAAGCCCATGAAGTTGGCAAAGGTACCTAATATTAAATCAGATTTCTATGTTTTGTGGATATACAAGAGAAAAGTGGGATAAATAAAGATAATCATCGATGATATAATTATATATGTTGTAGCTACACAAAAATTAAAGTGCAATGATACTATAAATCCACGTACTATGAATACATGTCGACAAAGAATATATTGGCCAAAGTGTGAAAATGCCACAATGGCATAATTCGAGTCTCTTAATATATGTGGTGTATTTGGACCTATAGTAACAACCCCAAAGTATGTTAACCCTGAAGGTTATGAATGGGTATTTATAAGAATGTGAAGTTTTATTATTTATGGAACAAGGTTTCCTAACGAACTAAAATTAATTATATACAAACATACCATCCCTTTTCGACCGTAAATACTTTTCAGATATCTGACTACTTTAGCAGTTTTTTGAAATATATTATATGAGACTCATGATTCTTGTAACCGCTTATTTATACGGAACTTAGATAAAGAATACACATGAAAATACCAAAAGGATTTCTTTGCTAGAAGTAAAGATAAGGAGTATGTACTCAAATGTATTAAGACGTTCATTGTACAGCAGGCAATCCAAATGGATATAGGTACAACCGTCTTAATAACTATTTGTCTAAGGGTATGAAAACAATCATAAATACAAATGTGCCATTATAAAATATCTTTAATGGATGTTCTCTTGAAGAGTTTAATTGAAATGAAAAATCCTTAAATGGATGTGCTCCTGAAGAACTCAATTGAAATGATATCCTTAAATTGATGTGCTCCTGAAGAGCCCAACTAAAACGCAAAATATCCAAATAAGCAATTCAAAAATGAATGACCTTGGGATAACTAATTATTGTCTTGGCCTACAGATCGAGCATAATTTATGTTAAATTAGTATCCATGAGTTAAATATATTGATAATTCCTGCAATGCTTAGCATATATTAAGCATAAATTTTAGTATACCCACGGTTTTCGGTATTTGGATATTAAATTATCCATATCATTCTAAATAGGATGACAATATAAATTTGGTCCCGAAGTACCATATGTGCATGTTATCATATTATTTGGTCTATAAGTACCATAGATGTACGCTATTAGTATATTCATATACATGACATAATGCATCATACTGAATATTATAATTGCAGCCAGTATCTTGGTAAGAAATAATTACCATTGACTTGCATAGCATGGGCCTAATATCAATCACATCATATGATATTTTTTTATCTAGCCATCTATGTCCAATTAGTTATACAGATACAGGTTTTCTCTAGGATCCTCTTAAAGAATAATCAAATTACTTATGACTTGCCTTAAATGACATATGGTACTGCTACTACTTATGAAGGCAATGGTGCTTGTCTAGCTCAAACTCAAAAGAGACTACATCGTGGAAGAAATGACATATGGTCCTGCTACTACTTATAAAGATTTATACAACACATAAACTCCAGAAGAGTTATGCTAATGAAGTTAAATAGATCTGATAAAGTGACATGTCCATCCCTCATCACCCAAGTCTCATGGAAGTCTATCTTATGAAGAAAAATTAAATTGAAGTAACACCCGATCAAATCTATTCACCGTGTTAAAGCAACATTTCAGAAGGTTGTATATGAGACGGATATGCATTGACTCAATCATCGGATAAATATCATAATCAGGGGGAGTATCCCATCAGGGGGAGAATTTTAATCAGAGAAGAATCTAAGAACATGATGTTTTGGACATATGCGCGTTGTACTTTGTTAACTTTAACTAGGTTTTTTCCCATTAAGTTTTTCGGTTAAAGGTTTTAACGAGGCAACACTAATTGCCTCCAACACCAATTCAATGATCAGAAAAGCTATACTCTTTTTCCTTCACTTTGATTTTTTCCAACTGGGTTTTTAAGTAGTAAGGTTTTAATGAGCAACAATCATTAAATGGTGGATATAGTGTACATCCAAGGGGGAGTGTTATAAAATGTTTATTTAAAGTGGATGTCCACTTGTATTCTAGTCCACTAGTATTCCTCAATTATTAAGAGGTCCATTGGATGGCCTCATTGTGTACTATAAATATGGGTCATACCCCTTTAGTATTGATAGATCAATGAAATGAAAGAGTCACTTTATTTAAATTTCTCTTATGTCCCTTCTATTTTAAAACATACATATATAACACATATAAAACACATATAAAATATAGTGACATTATGAGTCATTGCATATAAATAGTAACTTAATAACTTATCTAATTTAATTCACTTAAATTACGGACCATTACATTCTTCCCCCCCAAAAATAAGGAATTTTGTCCTCAAAATTTGAATTTTTTACACTTGACTAGAATAACCCTGGATATCCCACCTTCATGTCGTCTTATCTCTTCCACATTGAACCCACTTCATTATGATGTCCCCATCGGACTCTATTTAGAATATGACTTTCAACCATAGTGTATGCTCTCTCCAGTCAAGTATGTGTTGTGGTCACTCCTCAAAGCTCGTACCGGGTGTAGACACCCCATTCTGTTACCCCTTAACTCTCCTTAGGTCCCTAGTACCTCCCTTCATCACTATAAACCCATGTCACGTCCCGAGTACTGACCTGGAAGCCATCGGGCACCCCCCGACTCAGTTTGACCCAAAAGTCAAACTCCTCATCTCGAACGAGACTCAATGAATCTTCAAAGGGCACTAAATACCCTTTCCAACGGTCTACCCTGTGCGTGATTCCGACTTACCATGCGAACGAACGCGCCATTTGCGTCCGAAACCTGACCTAGAGGCCACCGGGAGCTCCCAGGCTCTATTTGACCTATGTCAACTCTTCATCTCGACCGAGGCTAAATGAATCTTCGAAGGACACTGAATACCCTTTCCAACGGTCCATCCCGTACGCAATTCCGACTTTCTTTGCGGACGAACGATCCATTTTACTCCGGGAAGCCACCGAGCGCTTCCCGGGCCCGGTTGACCAAAGTCAACTCTCCAAACTGGGTCAAACTCTTTGGAATGTCAAAGTACATCTCCTAACCTTTCCAACGGTATGCCGCGTGCGTGATTCGGACTTACCATGCGGACGAACGCGCCGTTTGCGTCCGCGCGATTCCCCGTCCAATGGACCGACAAATGCTTCCGAGCCACATTTGACCCAAAGTCAACTCCCGAACTCGGGATCGATCCAAAGGACTTTCTAAGGTCTCTAAAATACCTTTCCAATGGTGTGCCCCGTGCACGATTCTGACCAACGGTTTGCCCTCGGCGACTAAATTTCCGAAAAAGCCTGAGGCGCACTGCCAAATGGCAGGTCCTAGATCCTGCCTATTATCACCTGCCAATAGGCAGTGCCATGATAGGGCCGATCGGCAGTCCCCTGGGGTTATAAAAGGAGGCCTTGGACTCATTTGCAGGAGGAGCCCAGATCTGAGAGAAATCTCTCTGAACGAATCCCAGAAACCTCTCTCGAAGGCAGCGTGATTTCAACTTCCAAATCCCTCTTTTACCTTCACTTTTCATCATCCTTTTCATCAAACTTGGTGAATTAACCACTCTCCATCATCATCCAAGCTCAAGGGCTTCTCTCCAACATTCAAGATCAAGCTCAAGATCTTCAAGAAGGTCCAACTTTCTCAAACTCTCTCTCTCAATTTCTCTTGAATTCCCAATAACTTATTTTCTTACTTAGCAGTTTTATAATCTCATCTCACACATCCTAATATACTTTTTATTTAGTATTATTGCACATCTCTTATTTTCATATAAATAAAAACCCCAAAACAAGAAAAAGAGGATTTGCTCATAAATTCCAAGTAGGGATTCTCACACTTCTTCCATATTTTTCTCACAACTAAAACACCTTTTCTACACACACACACACACACACACACACTTACAAATAAGAGATCCCACATTTGGATTTATGGGATAAACCCCACCCCTTTGCTTTGTATGCGAACTATGTGGACTTTGATGCCTTTATAGGCTACGTAGGCATCTCGGGGTAAAACCCGAGACTCGAGTCCTTTCTCTCACTTTTTCTCTCATTTCCTATTTTCTCTAAATCCATTTTTCTTATATTATATATATCCTTAGTCTTAGTGACACATTAATCCATGTGCGTTATCGTTCCTTTATAGCGATCAACATAGGGGTAACCGCGTAAATCTTATTTTTCTAATATTACTTTTATAATCTTCCTATGGATGACTCGCTTTATCTTTTCCATGATACAAGCCGAGGATTCCTACCTCCATTCTATATATATACACATGCACACATCTCACGGGGGGAAACATAAAGGAAAATAGCAAATATCCATGAGAGACCGAAAGGGAGGAATGGGTGCCTAACACCTTCCCATTTCGTAACTAAGCCTCCGAACCCTTTTCGAATCATTTTGGTTTCTCACGCACTAGTATATCTTTGGATGCCATCCTTCGGGGTGGCTTCCCCTTTTTCTTTTGTCTGTTTTGATTAAAATAGACTGGCGACTCTGAATCTCTCTACATTTTTCACACCTCACAAAATCGACGTCGGCCGAAGCGCTCTCCTGAGAGGGGACGCGTGGGACCCTAAGGATTCCTCCTCCCTCCGCGGCGGGGATCAGCGGGGATGGCCACAGTGGCAACTCCGCTGGGGACTTTTATTTATTTTGAGGGCTTGACTCTATTTACATGGATGCTATATTTGTTTATGCTTCCCCCCCCCATATCTGCATGTTCCCCTTTCTCACATGTATATCCCATGCTTATGCTTATGTTCACACACTTGTCGAAAATCCTCCATGTACACCTCACACCACGTACACCTAGGATCACGTATATCCCCATGTTGCATGCATCACCTATCCATACTTGGCGTACCTTTTGGGGTACTTGTACTTTGTTCCCGGTTTGGCATAATCAAAGAAAGGCATTCTCATCATAAGCTACTAATAAGAGAATCATGCATAATTCACACGACATCACCAAAGAGCATTGATATTGACCAAATTTTACCCAGTAACTGGAGGGTCACTTCGTGATGGGCGCTGGTCCGGCAGGTCGCAGTCAGCCTAAGCGATATGAATCTCACCTTCCATTGGCCAAGTACCTTCGATGTATATCGAACGGTTCCCCCGCATCGTACCGCTTGACCGAAGTCATGACGAGAGTTATATCGCAGGGAATTCGTTCACGTACGCCGAGTATATCGAATTCGCTCTCACACATACCGTCCTCATGAGGTATATGGTGAGGCAATTCACGTACACTCAGGTATATCAAATGTCTTGTCCACATGTACCGATTTCACGCAAGAGCAAGACGTATATCGTGGAAGTCACGCCAAAGGGGGGAACCCATGCCGATTCACCCAACCAACTGCATACCCGCATATAGGTGTCAAACCTAGGACACGCACTTTAGATTGCCGGTTTCGACCCGAAACTCTGCCGAAATTCCGGGTCGATCTTCCGCCCAATTTTTGCGCATTTTTAAAACGGGACTCTGTCCGCGAGCCTGGTTACAAGTCCTAAACCGTATCTTTGCATATATTAAAACCCCACTTTTCCAGGCTCAGGTCTCGTCCGGCATTGCATTTAGGAGAATTAAATACAAGTGAGAACATAATAATTATAATAATCATGCTGAGTTCCATCTCCAAAAACATTTCTCCCTTTCTTATCAAAAATCCAAAAACATTTCTCCCTTTTTATCAAAAATCCAAAAATAGTTCCTTCCCTTTTCTCAAAAATAAATCGCATCCTACGCCTTCTCAGGTTGAACGCACGCCCTTGGCCTGGCTCCCTATTGGCTTAGGTCTTCAGTCAAATCACCCCGGAGTTTCGTCCGTTCCTCTACTACTTCTTCCGAGTCCGGAATCCATCCATCTTCCATGGAGAATGCGGATCAAGCACCAGTCATACAACCAGATCTGCCGACAGTCCTAACTCAGCTCGTGGCCAAGATTGACAACCTCCAAGCTGAGGTCCGAGAAATGCAACGAAACCAAGGTCATATTCCTCAAGAGCCCGAGGCCCTGTTCCCTGGTGCTATGGGTCCACCCGAGCCCATCTGGGTCCCGAAAGAATATCAGCACGCTCTGCGTGCCCCTCCTGCTAATGGGCCGCCGCCTGTCCAGCTTCCAATGCCAAACATTGCCCAGCCTATGGCTAACTTGCCTCTGGTTGCTGATCCAAAGGAGGAGGAGTTGAACAAAGTCAAAGAGGATCTCAAGATGCTCACCAAGAAGTTTGACCAAGTCAGGATCTCTGGGAATTACATGGACTACACCCATATGTCTCCTTATCCTAAAGCAAGGTTACCCGAGAAGTTCAAAATGCCAAATATCGAGAAATTGGAGGGAGTGGTCCCCCGATTGTTCATCTTCACAGTTATCATCGTTCCATGACTCTATTAGGGGCTTCGAAAGAAGTGATGGCCCAATTGTTTCAGCAAACTTTGAAAGACAGTGCTCTCCGATGGTTTTTATCTCTTGAGGAATCCAGAATTCGTAGCTGGGAGGATGTAGCCCGAGAATTCATGTCGCAGTACAAATACAATGAAGAGCTTGAGGTCACCCACCGTGATTTAGAGTTGCTCAAACAGAACTCCGGAGAATCTGTCAGTAACTTTATAGCCCAATGGAGGGAAAAAGCGGCTACCATGACCAATCGTCCGTCTGAAGAAAAACAAGTCAGCATAGTGAAAAAGAATTTCTTGCCCCATGTCCGAGCAACCATGGGAGGACAGTACTACCCCCATTTTCGAGCTCTCATAGAAGTAGGAGTAGAAATCGAAGAGGGTCTTGCCAAAACAAAAGTTAAACCAAAGAAGGTGTCCGGACAGTTCACCCCCAGAAAATATGACAAGCCTGTCAGTGCCGCAGTCTCAACCATCAACAACATCTCTCAACCAACCACATCATGGGCACCGAAAAGCCGCCCTGCTCCCGTCCGAAGGGAATACACTGAGCTCCATGCTCCCCTCTCCAAAGTTTACCAAGCCCTGTTAAGCCGAAACCTTATAAAACCCCTGGATCCATGTCCATTACCCACTCCACTTCCCAGAAATTTCAAGACCGATGCTCATTGCGCCTTTCACCAAACAGCTGGCCATACCACCGACCAATGCTTCCACCTTCGAAACATAATCCAAGATCTCATTGACCGGGGTACCATCGCCCCACCAGCCAATCCTAAACCAAACACTACTCATAACCCACTCCCAAATAACACCAATGCCATCTTCTTGGAAGGAAACCCAGATTTCGATCCATCAACTCAAATCACACCCTTATACCCTTCTAAACCCCTTCAACTTTGCCCATATTTCCTCCTACACCCTGCTAGCCCCGCTGATCAGGCGCTGTCACTCCTTACCAGAGCATGCATCACTGTCCGGACCTGTTCTGAAAGTGGAGGTATGGAATTGTCAGAGGTGTTAAACCAACTCCTAGAGTTCGGGCTGAAATTTCCCTCACAGATGATTATCGACTGCCAGAGGTTCAGTACGTTGTTTTTGGAAGCACGAAAATGGGCCCGAGAATCAGATAGGTGGATGGTACCAACCGACGAAATTTGCTTAGATGATGTTGTCCGGATCATGACGGAAGCATTCAGGCAAACCAATAACATTTGCAGTATCACCGAGTTACTTGACGCTTTGAAGCTGCAAGGGCACCTGGTCCCTTCACCCTTACACATCCCCACAGAATGGGAAGACCTATATGAAGAAGCCGTTGAAGTTATGGAATGCAATGACCTCACAAGGGAAAATAGAATTGTTGCCACCGGATGGGGGGAAGAATTCGAAGTTTAAAATGAAGAACAAGCTTCAGGAGGAAATGGCCCAATAGCTGACTTATGTGGGATGATATCATTTGAGGAACTCCTCCGAAAAATAGATAAGGTGGCAGAACAACCAGAGATTGATGAGGAAACTGGATTTAAGTTTTTCCCTTCTTCAATAAATCACATGACCAGATCTGGGAGACATTACCAAATTCCAAACTCGCTACCAACCAATGATAAGGGGAAGGGCGTTGAAAACCTTCATATGCCAGAAATGACCCTCGAGGAGAGCAAGATCCTTGATCAATTGAAGAAAACTCAAGCTAACATCACTCTATGGGGGATTTTCATGTCTTCCCAGCTACACAGAAATGCTTTGATCAAATTTCTCACTGGACCCATAGTTCCTCCCTCTACCACACCAGAAGAAGCGGTGAACCTGGTTGGATCCTTGACCTCTACCCGAATGCTGTCCTTTTTTGAAGAAAAAATCCCCAAAATTGGGCCAAATCACAATCATGCACTCAACATCTCCGTCGAAGTTATGGGTAAGGTTGTACCACTCTCCCTCATTGACAACGGATCCGCTTTGAATGTCTGCCCGCTGAGAACCTTCAAATGTTTGGGTCTGAAAGAAAGTGACCTCGCTCCAACATCCGCTGCCGTGCGTGCCTACGATAATACCCGCCGTAACGTGATGGGATTCATAAAACTTGTAATAGGGGTTGGACCTATAAACCCTGTCGTCGAATTCCAAGTCATCGATATCCCGGCCTGTTTTAACCTGTTGCTCAGATGACCCTGGCTCCACAGTATAAAGGGTGTCTCTTCCTTATTCCATCAGAAACTGAAGTTCTTCGCCGATGGGCGAGTCATCACCATCTTAGGTGACAACGGTAACGCCGAGGGTGCAAGCACCAGCAGTCCAATTCTTGAGATACAACATGGGTCAAATGATATGCTCCTATCAGGTTTCCGAGTTGAACCATCCCTACTCCCGGCAGGGGACGGTTTCAAAGAAAGGGCTTGTGCAGAATATGACCCTCATGGCAATGTCAATGTGATTCAGATGTTCAGAAATATGCACTTCATGCCCGGATTGGGGCTGGGACAAAGGCAGCAAGGGATACTTGAGCCCATCGAACTGAAAAAAGATTTCCCTCTTTGCGGCTTGGGATATCAACCATCAGAACCAGAACTCAGAATGATCCGCCAGACTCGATCAAAGAGAGGGTTAGACTTCGTTCGAACTATCTCGGGAGATTCTTTACATGGACGATTCATCAAGGAGGGCGAGGATTTCCCCTTTTACAGTTTTCCAGAACCATGGTATGACCATACAGATAAGGAGATGAAGCCTGGAATGGAGATCTTCTTCGAAGATAGCTACCCATGGGCCGAAAGTTACCAATACCAGGTGCCACCGCTTATCAAAGATACTGAAGAAACTGAGGAAAGTGACTCCGAAGATTCCTTCAACCTGCAGACACTGGGGCTGACACTCTGCATGGTTCATTCAGGCACTACATCAAGGGACCCATCCCATCTGATTAAAGCTGCTGATACACCTCTCCTTAACTGGCATATTGCGCCAGTTCTACCTCTTGAAATCTCCCTCAACCCCAATGTTTACCCTATTTTATCTACTGTTGTCCATCCTTGCTCAAATGTAATCGAGACCTCTTTTGATGAGGTTCTCAATGCTGTTTTTCCTATCAATGAAATAAACAAAGATTTTGAGTATCTTGTTGTGCCTTACATTAATTGTGTGGATTTTAATCAAACTTTTGATGATGATGATTTTACAAATGAACAATTCTTAACTGATCTAAATAAAGTTAATAATAAACAACATAACCGCGTTCAAGTTAATGAAGAAGAGACTGTCGTTATTAATCTCGGTTCTAGTAGCCAACTGCGCGACATTAGGATAGAGGTCACCCTTGACGAGCATGAGCGCGCACAACTCGAAGAATTGCTAAGGGAGTTCGTGGATGTCTTCGCATGGTCTTACGACGACATGCCCGGTATTGATCCCGAAATAGCTCAGCAAGAGATCCCCATTCTCCCAGATGCCAAGCCAGTTAAACAAAAGTTGAGAAAGCTCCGCACCGAATGGTCGCTTAAGGTCAAAGAAGAGGTGATCAAACAGTTGAACGTGGGTTTCATTCGAGTAATCGAATATCCCACGTGGCTGGCCAACATTGTACCTGTACCAAAATCAGGAGGAAAGGTTTGAATGTGTGTGGATTACCGAGATTTAAACAAAGCTTCTCCGAAGGATGATTATCCGCTACCCAACATCGACATGATCGTGGACAACACAGCCAGTCATGTTCTCAAGTCATTTGTCGACGGATTTGCCGAATACAACCAAATTAAGATGCATCCCGACCACCAAGAGAAAACCGCATTCATCACCCCATGGGGAACTTTTTGCTACACCGTTATGCCATTCGGTCTCAAGAATGCTGGGGCTACCTACCAAAGGGATGCCGCAACCATCCTGCACGATCTGATCCACAAAGAGGTCGAGGTTTACGTGGATGATATGATTATCAAGTCCAAAACTAGAGAAGGTCATGTTCCCGCTTTTCGAAAGTTCTTCGAACGACTGCGGCAGTATCAGATGGGACTTAATCCACAAAAGTGCGTCTTCGGCATTACGAAGGGAAAACTCTTAGGATTTATGATTAGTGAGAAGGGGTATGAAGCAAATCTCGCCAAGCTGAAGGCCATACTTGAGATGCCACCTCCCCGAACAGAGAAGGAAGTCCGAGGCTTCCTGGGGAAATTATAATATATCAGCCGGTTCATGAGCCAGCTAACCTCCATCTGTGAACCAATCTTTAAGCTCCTCCGAAAGGATTCAACCAAGGTTTGGAACGAGGCCTGCCAAGAAGCTTTTGATCGAATCAAACAATACCTAACCCAACCTCCAGTTCTCATGCCACCACAGCCTGGTCTCCCTTTGCTCTTATACCTAACCATAACAGACACTGCAACCGGGGCTTTGCTAGCCTAGTACCTCGAGGACTCCCGCAAAGAAAGAGCCATCTATTACGCCAGTCACAAGTTGGCCGGATACGAGGTCAACTACATTGCTTTGGAAAAAGCACGTGTCGCACTTGTCTGGGTCACCCAAAAGTTACGACATTACATGCTCGCCTTCCCCATTAAACTAGTATCCCGAATGGATCCCATCAAATACCTGCTTAAGAAACCCGCCTTATCTAGTCGAATGGCCCGATGGTTGATGCTCCTAACCGAGTTTGATATCGTGTACGTCACACAGAAAGCCGTTAAAGGAAGAGCCATCTCTGACTACCTCGCTGACTACCCTATAGAAGAAGCGAATGTCTGGATCTCCGAATTCCCAGATGAAAACATCCTCTGCACCACTCAAGACCGCCCCCGATGGAAAATGTTCTTCGACGACGCTGCCAACAAAAATGGATATGGCATTGGGATACTTCTGGTCACCCCAGATGACTCCCACACTCCCATCGCCATTAAATTGGATTTCCCTTGCACCAACAACAAGACAGAATACGAGGCACGCACAGTGGGTCTCCATGTCGCTCTCGAGAAAGGTAGTCAATACCTTGATGTATACGGAGATTCTGCCCTTATCATCGGTCAAGTGCTCAGAAAGTGGAAGGTCAAGGACGAAAAACTTCAACCCTTTCATGCCCAATTAGAAGAGTTGGCCTCCTAATTCCAAGATATCACCTTCCATTACCTACCCCGAGCAAAGAACAACCTAGCCGATGCTCTAGCTACTTTGGCTTCCGTGGTCGACATGCCCGAGGGAATAATAATGACCCCCTTCCTAGTTCAAAAATAAGACAGACCGACTCATTGCTACCATATTGAGCTTGTCTCCACTGAAGATCCCGAACTAGCCGATTGCTGGTACTATGATATTTGGTGCCTCCTCAAACACGGTAGGTATCCCGAGGGTTCCAACAAGAACGACCGAGCTAGCCTCCGAAGGCTGGCCGCTCAGTACATCATCTACCATAAAGCACTACTCAAGAGGAATTTCGATGGAACTCATTTGCACTGTATTGCAGGGGCTGACATTGAAGAGATAATGCAGAAAATACACATCGGTGAATGCAGACCTCACATGAACGGTCACATGCTTGCCAAAAAGATCATCCGACAAGGCTACTACTGGACCACCATGGCCCAAGATTGCACCGCCTATGTTCGGAGGTGCCCTAAATGCCAACAGTTCTCCAATCTCCAACATCTACCTCCGCGGGAATTATACAACATGACTTCTCCCTGGCCATTCTCCACCTGGGGTATCGACATCATAGGGAAGGTTACACCAAAAGCGTCAAACAAGCAGGAGTTCATCCTGGTTGCCATCGATTACTTCACCAAATGGGTCGAAGCTGAGTCATACGCAGTATTAAATGCCAAGAAGGTGGCCAAATTCATCAAGAAGAATATCATCTGCCGATATGGGGTCCCGCACGAGCTAGTGTCGGATAATGGTTTGCACTTTGAGGCAGAAGTCACATAAATAGTCAGCGAATACGGGATTCAGAGACACAAATCTTATCCCTACCGACCTCAGACCAATGGTGAAGTTGAGGCCGCAAACAAAAACCTCAAAGCCATCATCAACAAGATGACCGAAAGTTGTAGGGATTGGGCCGACCGGATCCCCTACGCCCTCTGGGGCTATCGAACCTCAATTCGAACCTCTACTGGGGCTACCCCTTACTCCTTGGTTTACGGCATGGAGGCAGTCCTACCTGTGGAGCTGGAAATACCCTCGTTACGTGTCATGCTCGAAAGCAAGGTTAGTGAAGAAGACTGGTGCCAAGGCCGTCTTGATGAGCTAACCCTCCTAGATGAACGGAGATTAAAAGCTCTTTACCACATACAAGGATACCATCGCCGAATAGCGCGATCATTCAACAAGAGAGTCAAGGACCGCGGTGTCCGAGAGGGGGATTTAGCCCTCAAAGAGATAATCGAACCCATCTGGGACCCAGAGGAAAGTTCAAACCCAATTGGAGCGGCCCTTACATTGTGAAGAAAATCTTATATGGCGGTGCCGCCATGCTCACTGACCTAGATGGGGAAGATATGGCTCGTCCAGTCAATCTGGACCGTCTCAAGAAGTTCTACCCCTAGTCCAAAATCTCGGCACGCTACGACTCTTCTCATTCCCCTTCTATTCTAAAAAAAAAAAAAACTCTCTCCATTTCCCTCTACCCAGAACTACGTGGGCCTGATCCTCTGCAAAAACTATTTTCACACAGATAAGAACTTTTTCAAAAACCCCCGAAGTACGTAGGCAGCTCATACTCCTCACATGAGCACGACCCCTTCTTTTTCAAAAAATACCATTCTTTTCTTACCCCCGAGAACGACAGTTCATTCTAAACATCTACTTGAACAAAAGGATTATGTATGCCTTAGCGATTGGTATAGATAATTCAAAATACAAAATTCATCGAAAGGCACAGCTGGATGATCAGAAACTTATTTATTTCATTAATAAGAAACTACAGTACAGATTACATAAGAAAAAGGAACGGATAACTCCCTTCCCCCCTACTACCATAAAAACCAGACAAAATCCCCCACATCTGTTACATAAATAAACTCCCCAGGAGTCCTACCCACAGCTACCCGAAGAGCCTGCACCCTCATCATCCACGTCCTGAGGACCCCAAGTTTCTCCTGCCTGAATGGAGTGCCGCAAACACTCCATGGACCGATGAGCCTTAACCATCTTCAAAAAGACCACAACACCCCCTTCCATGGAGTCAGATAAAACAAACCACCTACGACCGGTCTCTACTGCCAACATCTTGCTAACTACTTCCCTCCACAACCACTTCATATAATCTTTGGGGACATGGAAAACCTTCCCAACAGACTAAGAGGGACGGGTCGACGAACGCCGATTTTCCCACAGAGATCCTAGAATTAGACGCAAGCGCTCAATCAAACCTTCTACTGGAAAGAAATTTGAGGTCCGAGGGGGCACGACCTGCGCCCAGCCAAATTGACGCAAAAGACGCCAAGGGAAATAAAAAGAGGTCTGCCTGAGACCAACCAGCCGAACATATGAATATTCTCTTAGCTCCAGAACAGGCTGTAACTGTCCCCACCAAGGCACGGACCAATACAGTCCACGAGCCCCGTACTCCATAAGCTAATTCTCCCAGTTCTCAACATACAGGCCCATGTGGATGAAGTAGCGCGAAAAGAAGTTGGGTACGGCCGACAAAGGATATTCTGGAGGAGTCGACAAGCGGAATCTTTCAGACAACCACATGAACAGCATCACAGGGCTACGCCTTAAAAAGTCAGAACGGCCTTCTCTCCAGGTATCCAGGCCATTCAAAGTCTCTGCCAATATCACCGCCGCAGGATTGCGACGGTATGACATCCATGAGGTAATGGCTGCAAGTTGTGGGTCCACCTGCAATTCCCCAGTCACCAACAACAATTTTGAAACCAGGCCCAGAATAACGGCTCCAGCATAGCCAGCATCACTTACTTCCCGCGAACGCACTGACTGCAACACCGTCGGGAGGGAGATCATCCCTCTAGCAACCAGTGACCTGGCCGCCGAAGGCGAGATATGAAGAAGCCCGGCCAATAAATCCCTAGGAGAACGGGAAAATTTGCGTAAAGTCACGGCAACACTAGGATTCACGCCCAGTATGGCAAAAAACTCCTCGTAGGTAGGACAAACTTCTTCCAACCCAAAGCGGAATACATGGTCTTCGGGGTACCAAAATTGCACTGCCGCCATCAGCATATTCCACTCAAAAGGTCGGTTACGCCACAAGGAGACTCGACGCATGTTGAAAGCATCATAGTCGACATTCTAAGAGCACATGGCTTCCAAGGCTTCGAGGTAGTTGGCAAACTCAATGCTACCAGGGAGAGCCATCTTGCAAGACTAAAAGATGATGGGTGGGTATGAAGAATGTAAAAGGTGTGAGGAAAACACTCCACCCTTCTCCCTTTTTATACTTAAAAATCCTCACAAGGGACATAATACCTGCAGAAATCGAAAGGAACCCTACCCCACAAGGTACTAAAGGCTGAAGAGGATGCCAATCAAAGCTTTCAATTGATGGGACTGGACTGAACTGTCGATAGGCAGGCCAGGGTGCTTGTCGATCGGCAACTCCCCATTTTTGGAAATCTTCCTTTTTCCTCTTTTGTCAAAATCAGAAAAATAAAAATTGATATTCTCAACAGAATTTCAAAATCCCTTTTCCTCCTTATATAATTCCCTTTTTTAAATTTCCTCCATTCCTTCTTTGTCAAATCAGAAAACTCCATAAAAATAAATTGATATTCTCAAAATAATTTCAAGAATCCTGTTCCCTCCTTATGGGATTCCCCGTTTTGAATAAAATAACTTTCCTTTGAAAGATTTCTAAAAATATTCCTTTTTTTACGGTCTCACCAGCAAATTAAAAAGCGCATGCATTCATTTCATCATTAAAATAAAAGATAGTAAAAAAGTCTTATTGCATTACATATATATGTTTTCTGTGTTACATCATTTTTGCTGGAAATAAAGAAAAGCCAAAAACAACGGGACTCAGCCCGAACCCACATTTCACTCCCCCTCTCTCTCTCTCTTAATAATTTCCATCCCGACGATGCGCTCTCTTTCCCCTACAGCGAGACGACACACCCCCACCACCCGAGCCAGAGTCTCCCCCGGATAAGGCTGACGGCACCAAGCAAGAAGGAACAGGGACAGACTCCCGAATGTGGGCAGTTGCCGATGATATCCAATCCCTGATGTCCCTGAGCCAAGTGGTCGACACCCGGATTTACTGCAAAGGAAAAGAAGAATCAGTATCAAGCAAAAGAAATAAAAAAAGAGAGGAAAAGGACCGAAAGGTTTACCGCAGGATGAAGGACGTCCTCTGTCAAACCCAGCTCCTCCGGATCCATCGCAAGAGGATGATGCAGCATCGGCACTGTCCCTCCATCAGCCCGCCAGATGTTGTACGAAGGAGTGTGCAACCGAACAAAAGGGACCTCCGAGGTCGCCGTCGCCGAAGGTGCCGACGGACCACCACCACTGTGGGAAGACCCCACCGCCCGACTCGAACCAGCAGGAGGGAAAGGCAAAGCGTCATGTATACTGGGTGCCAACAACCAGCTCGTCACAAAGTCCATATAATCATACGGCGCGGCCGTATCAGTATACAACGCATAGGACTCGCCAATCATCGCCGCGATCCTTTCATCCTCCAAAAATTATCGCTCCCGCCTCATAGAAGTAAGAGGCTGAGCGGGAGGCACCACCACCTCCTCCTCAGCAATCTGACGGATCACCCGCTCCCCGAGGTACCAGGAATGGCCGAACTCATGCGCCAACAAATGCCTCATCTGCGCATTCACCCCAGTCACCCCCGTATCCTGAATGGTGGTCCCCCAAGGATAAAAGGTCACCTGAAAATCCCTAAGCATGCATAAGTCAATACAGAATCAGAAGGTGCAAAAACTAAGGCTGAAACGGAAAGAGTCTTACCCTACCACTGGTCAGTCATTCAAGACCTGACGCACCGCCTCCAGGGAGAGAGATCCCTTCGACTGCCGGTTAGCCTTACACCATCGATACAAGCGACAGAAGTCCCCGACGGTGTCGTCTTTCAGAGAAATTAGTGGGGTGTTGCACCCAATCACCTCATAAAACCACGTCTGAATTCACGAGCAAAAAGAGACGCATAAGGAAAATGCGAATGCATGAAAGGAAAATGTTAATGCATGAAATGGAAATGCACAAAGTAAAGAATACCTCAAGGAGATACGTGGCTCCAGTAAAAGTCTACCGGCAGCACCGGCTGAACGCATCCAGAGAAGAGTAAAGGGTCGCCAAGGTCAGACTCCCCCAATCATAGAAATGGATGTTCGAAAACATCCTCAAGTATGGCAGAAACCACAAATGGACGACGTCGCCGCTCGACGCCACCATGAAACCTCCCATCACTAACAAAATGAACAACCGGGCCATCTGCCTCACTTGCAGTCCGTTCTCCACATCAACCACCCTGCTCAGCAAAACATCCTTCAGCAAGGACAGCCGGATAGAATCTCCAGAGACTATCCTCCTCACATCACCGAGTGACGCATACACCGCTTTTGGCCTCACTCGCAAAGAGCTGTCCACCTCTATCTGCTCCCCATCACAATCCAGCCCCAGCAGTTGCTGCACATCTATGGGAGTCACCGTCGTCTCCCCGAAGCCAAAATGAAAAGTGGGGGTAGTGTCCCACCACCTCTCCCCCAAGGCACACAAAACTGCTGTCGAACGAGGCGTCTCATCCAGCGCAGCCGCCAACCTCCCAAAACCCGCTGATGATATCATCCAGCACACCACGGGTGGAAGATGCTCCCAAATATCCCTAAGACCCGTCGTTCCGCGGGCACGCATGTTCTTCAAAGAAATATCCGACTGGCGAAAGGAAAAATTCAGTCAAAGGTCAAGAAAAGGAAAAATCACCCAAAAAGGAAAGAATGCCAAAGGTCAGGTTACTTACATAACCACCGGGAATCACTCTGGAAGAGCGATGATGCGACGGCTGTCGCAGTAAGGTTCGCTCATCCGCAACCGGCTCGAATGCATCAAAGGCATTCTCATTCCCCAAAGCAAGGGGCACCATGTCCCTCCAATCCACATTCGCCCAGTCATCAACGGTCAACCACTCCCGGTGGACAGCGCTGCTCACAAAAGGGGCCATTTCTTGAAGATCGGAATACTATAACGATTCGCAGAGAGGAATCGCAGAAAGAGAGAAGGCAGGAAGCTGTGAAAAATAAGGGCAATTCGCCCCCTTTATATAGGAGGCCAAACGCCATGCCAATCGAAAACCCACCTCACCATACCGATCGGCACTGTCTCCTCACCTTCCCGAGGCAGCCCAAAAGTCCGTGCCACTGCCGAATGGCACCTCTCAGTCTATGCCGACCGGCACCCCCCTTAAAATTTCCTGTAAAAATTCCAAGAAATACCAGAATGCCTCAAAAAATCCCCAAAAAATTCCTAAAAATCCCAGGAAAGATTTAGAACATTTTCATCAAGGAAATTTCGCACTCCTTCAGGCAACAAACCATTTTCCCCAAAGGAACCCTCAAAATCCAAGCGATTGACCTCTCGGGCAAGGCGCCCGGACCACCGAATCACCTCCTCATCAGACTTTACAACCATCGGCTATCCGGTGCGGTACAATATCACATGGTATTTTTCCCAGCAGAAATCGGAAGAACCACTCGCCCCGAGCAATCTCTCCCAAAGGACAATCCAAATTTTCCCCGGCCCATTCATCATTCCCCAGAGGAATCTCAGATCCAAATTCTTATTCCCAGCGGAACCCCTCTTCCCCAGCGGAATCCTCAAAAACTAAGTGAAAACTCCTCCCAGCAAAGCTCCGGAAAATCCCTAAGGATCACCTGATCACTTCCCCAGCGAAATTCTCTTACGGCACCCAAAATAGGTTGTTCTCCCCTGCGAGGTCTCCTAAAAAGGCTTCCCCCAGCTAGCAGCTCCCCAGCTCAAAGCGGAATCACAAAGCTCTTTCTCCAGCAGAATTAAAATACAATCTTTATCTACTCTTGGGTCAGCATTGGACCCGGTCTTGGATTGTCACCTTAGTTAGGTCAGAGTTGACCTCGGTCCTCGCTCGTCACCACTCTTGGGTCTGAATTGGCCCCGGTCTTGGATCGTTACCTTAGTTAGGTCAGAATTGACCTCGGTCCTCGGTCGTCACCACTCTTGGGTCAAAATTGGCCCCGGTTTTGGATCGTCACCTTAGTTAGGTCAGAATTAACCTCGGTCCTCGGTCGTCACCACTCTTGGGTCAGCATTGGTCCCGGTCTTGGATCGTCACCTTAGTTAGGTCAGAATTGACCTCGGTCCTCGGTCGTCACCACTCTTGGGTCAGAATTGGCCCCGGTCTTGGATCGTCACCTTAGTTAGGTCAGAATTAACCTTGGTCCTCGATCGTCACCACTCTTGGGTCAGAATTGGCCCCGATCTTGGATCGTCACCTTAGTTAGGTCAGAATTGACCTCGGTCCTCGATCGTCACCACTCTTGGGTCAGAATTTGCCCCGATCTTGGATCGTCACCTTAGTTAGGTCAGCATTAACCTCGGTCCTCGGTCGTCACCACTCTTGGGTCAGAATTGACCCCGGTCTTGGATCGTCACCTGAATTAGGACAGAATTGACCTCGGTCCTCGGTCGTCACCACTCTTAGGTCAGAACTGACCTCGACCCTCTGAATTGGTCATCCTCATCTCCTTAGGTCCTCAGAACTGACCTCGATCCTCTGAATTGATCATCCCTAGCATACTTCTTAGGTCCTCAGAATCGACCTCGACCCTCTGAATCGGTCATACTCCCTCAAAAGCATCATGCGGTGTCTAATCGACGGCTATTATTTGTTCCAAACTCACCCGTCGAGGGGCTCTGTAGACACCCCATTCTGTTACCCCTTAACTCTCCTTAGGTCCCTAGTACCTCCCTTCATCACTATAAACCCAGGTCACGTCCCGAGTACTAACCTGGAAGCCATCGGGCACCCCCCGGCTCAGTTTGACCCAAAAGTCAAACTCCTCATCTCGACCGAGACTCAATGAATCTTCGAAGGGAACTGAATACCCTTTCTAACGGTGTGCCCCGTGCATGATTCTGACTTACCATGCGGACGAACGCGCCATTTGCGTCCGAAACCTGACCTAGAGGCCACGGGGCGCTCCCGGGCACTATTTGACCTATGTCAACTCTTCGGCTCGACCGAGGCTGAATGAATCTTCGAAGGTCACTGAATACCCTTTCCAACGGTCAATCCCGTGCGCAATTACGACTTTCCTTGCGGACGAACGATCCGTTCGACTCCGGGAAGCCACCGAGCGCTTCCCGGGCCCGGTTGACCAAAGTCAACTCTCCAAACTGGGTCAAACTCTTTGGAATGTCGAAGTATATCTCCTAACCTTTCCAACAGTATGCCCCGTGCGCGATTCGGACTTACCATGCGGACGAACGCGCCGTTTGCGACCGCGCGATTCCCCGTCCAATGGACCGACAAACGCTTCCGAGCCACATTTGACCCAAATTCAACTCCTGAACTTGTGAGCGGTCCAAAGGACTTTCAAAGGCCTCTGAAATACCTTTCCAACGGTATGCCTCGTGCACAATTCTGACCAACGGTTTGCCCTCGCCGACCAATTTTACGAAAAAGCCTGAGGCGCACTTCCAAATGGCAGGTCCCAGATCCTGCCTATCGGCACCTGCCGATAGGCAGTGCCATGATAGGGCCGATCGGTAGTCCTCTGGGTTATAAAAGGAGGCCTTGGCCTCATTTGCAGGAGGAGCCCAGATCTGAGAGAAATCTCTCTGAACGAATCCCAGAAACCTCTCTCGAAAGCAGCGTGATTTCAACTTCCAAATCCCTCTTTTACCTTCACTTTTCATCATCCTTTTCATCAAACTTGGTGAATTAACCACTCTTCATCATCATCCAAGCTCAAGGGATGCTCTCCAACATTCAAGATCAAGCTCAAGATCTTCAAGAAGGTCCAACTTTCTCAAACTCTCTCTCTTAATTTCTCTTGAATTCCTAATAACTTATTTTCTTACTTAGCACTTTTATAATCTCATCTCACACATCCTAATATACTTTTCATTTAGTATTATTGCACATCTCTTATTTTCATATAAATAAAAACCCCAAAACAAGAAAAAGAGGGTTTGCTCATAAATTCCAAGTAGGGATTCTCACACTTCTTCCACATTTTTCTCACAACTAAAACACCTTTTCTATACACACACACACACACACTTACAAATAAGAGATCCCACATTTGGATTTATGGGATAAAACCCACCCCTTTGCTTTGTATGCGAACTATGTGGACTTGGATGCCTTTATAGGCTACGTAGGCGTCTCGGGGTAAAACCCGAGACTCGAGTCCTTTCTCTCACTTTTTCTCTCATTTACTATTTTCTCTAAATCCATTTTTCTTATATTATATATATCCTTAGTCTTAGTGACACATTACTCCATGTGAGTTATCGTTCCTTTATAGCGATCAACGTAGGGGTAACCGCGTAAATCTCATTTTTCTAATATTACTTTTATAATCTTCCTATGGATGACTCGTTTTATCTTTTCCATGATACAAGCCGAGGATTCCTACCTCCATTATATATATATACACATGCACACATCTCACGGGGGGAAACATAAAGGAAAATAACAAATATCCATGAGAGACCGAAAGGGCGGAATGGGTGCCTAACACCTTCCCATTTCGTAACTAAGCCTCCGAACCCTTTTCGAATCATTTTGGTTTCGCACGCACCAGTATGTCTTTGGATGCCATCCTTCGGGGTGGCTTCCCCTTTTTCTTTTGTCTGTTTTGAGTAAAATAGACTGGCGACTCTGAATCTCTCTACATTTTTCACACCTCACAAAATCGACGCCGACCGAAGCACTCTCCCGAGAGGGGACGCGCGGGACCCGAAGGATTCCTCCTCCCTCCGCGGTGGGGATCGGCGGGGATGGCCACACCGGGCTATAGCTCAATTCCTTCGAAGTCGATATATTGATAGGCATCTTCTTCGTTCAGAAACTTTTTCAACATAGACACGTGAAAGTATCTTTTAGTCTTTGAATATGGTCAGGTAGGTCCAATTGATATGCCACGGGGCCCACCCTTTCAAGTATCATGATAGGGCCTATGTAGTAGGGAACCAATTTCTCCTTAAATCTAACTCTTACTAATCCCTTCATTGGGGAGACCCTTAAAACAACTTGGTCTCCCACCTGAAACACTAGTTTCCACCTTTTATCATCAGCGTAATTATTTTGCCAATCTTATGACGTCTTCATCAATTCTTGGATGAGTTCTACCCTCTCTGAGGTGTCCCAAAATAATGTTTGGCCCGAATATATTGTGTTCCCTACCTCTAACCAATAGCTCAATGAACAATACGGTGGCCCGTATAACACCTCATAGGGTGACATATAAATTGTCTGTTGATTACTATTATATTAAGGAAACTCCACGAATGGTAAGTGATAATCCCAAATTTCTTTAAGATCTAAAACATATGCCTGAAGCATATCCTCGTAAAATGGTTCACTCCCTCAGTTTAACTATCTCGCCGAGTGTGAAATGTCGTGCTAAAATACATTTGTACCTTGGCTTCCTGAATACCCTTCCAGAATCAAGATATAAATATATTGTCCCGGTCGGATATACTTCCATGTGGTACTCTTTGTAGACTTACAATTTTCAACATAAATAACTTGGTGTATTGCTCGATGGTGTAATCGATGCATACTAGAAGTAAATGATCCACCTTCTTAAATCTATCATCAATGACCCAAATTGAATCATTCCCTCTCTAGGACCTCAATAATCCAACTATGAAGTCCATGGAGATGCTCTCATATTTTCGCTCAGGAATATCCAAAGACTATAATTATCTCATCGATCTCTGGTGCTCCACCTTAACTAATTGATAGGTGGCACACTTAGACAAAAATTTGCAACATCTTTCTTTAATCCATTTCAGCAGTATGACGTGCAACTGTCCTAATACATCTTATCCCATTTGGAATGCTACGTGAACCGTGAGTCATGTACCTCAGCCTAAGCTTCATTCCTAGACTCAGCACTCTCTAGCACAACCAATCTTCCCTAAAATCTCAATCCTCCATTTGATCTGATCAAGAAAGATGGAACCCCACTTGATATAAGTTTTCTTATCCCCTTGTAGAAGGCGTCTGAAGTCTGTTCTTGTATTACCCGTTTCAGCATGGCTGGTGTAACAGTCACAACACCCCAAAGGCTTCTCATAAATCCATATCACATATGGCACTTCACTATGCTGCCCAAATTTATGATAAATCATGCGCTGGCCTCCAACTCATTATATATGCTACCACATTCACTTTCCCCTGATGGTATTGACTAAAAAATGGTAGTCTTTTATAGACTCGAACCTTCTCCTTTATCTCATATTCAACTCCCTTTGACTAAATAGGTATTGGAAATTATTTTGATCAGAATACAGTGTGAAACTTACACCCAATAAATAATGTCTCCAAATATGGAGGGTAATGACTACCATGGTCAACTCTAAATCATGAGTAGGGTAGGTACCCTCATGAAGCTTAAGATTTTCGTACACTTAAGCTATAGGTATTTCCTCCTACATCAACATATCTCCTAGCCCCTATAGTGATGAATCCATACATATCAAATACTCCACATCGTCTCGTGATAATTCCACAACGAGCGCAATGGTGAGATTATCCTTTAACTCCTTAAAAGGTCTCTAACAGTTTGCGCTCCAAACGAATGGTACTCCCTTTCGGTTTAGGTAAGTCAGTGGCTCGCTAATATTTGATAACTCCTAAATAAATGTCCAGCAATACCCTGCTAAACCCAAGAAACTTCTAACCTCTGTAGGTGTAATGGATTGTCACTAATCTACCACTTCAAATACCTTGCTAGGATCCACCAAAATCCTAGGCTCAAATATGATATGTCCTAAGAACGGTATCTCTCGAAACCAAAAACCACAATTAAAGAACTAAGAATATAACTTATGCTCCCATAGGGTCTGCAAGAATAATCATAAATTTTCTGCATGCACTTCTTTTGATCGAGAGTATATTAACACGTCGTAAATAAACACAACGATGAACTGATCCATAAATAGTTGAAACACCCAGTTCATAGAGTCTAATAACATTGTTGGCATGTTAGTCAAACCAAATGGGATGACTCAGAACTCATACTATCCATATCGTGTTAGAAAATACATCTTAGGGACGTCCTCCTCCCAAATGCATAACTGGTGATACCCTGAGTGCATGTCAATCTTGGAAAAGAGTGACTCACCCCTCAATTGATTAAATAAATTATCCATACACTATAAGGTTACTTATTTCTTATCGTGAACTTGTTTAGCTCCAAATAATCCACACATAATGGAGCAAAATGTCCTTTTTCTTCACAAATAAGACACGATCTCCCCATGGAGATGTACTCATGCATATGAATCCCTAACTTAATAAATGTTGAATCAATTCTTATAACTCCCTCATCTCTGACGGAGCCATCTGGTATGATGCCCTCGAGATGGGCTTTGTGGCCGGTGTCAAAGTTATACACAAGTCTACCTCTCTGAAGGGCAGTAATCTTGGCACCTCATCAATTACGTCCGTAAACTCCTGGACAATTAGTATTAAGTCTAATGATACTGTGAACTCCTCATATAAAGTTTCATCTATGTATTACTAGTGTCTGTTAGACACCCCTCGAGACTAGGCATATCAACTAATAACACCTCTTGATCAGGAATAACAAACGTTACCGCCTTCTTGCTACAATCTATATGTGCATGATACCAAGTTAGCAAATCCATACCCAACATGATGTCATTCATATGTTGACATATGCAAATGTATGTTATTTTTTTTTATACAATTTGAGAACGTATGTGCTCGCGTTCAAATGATAAACTTATATATTAAACACCTTTTAACCCAAACAAATCCTAAACATGCAACATTATGTGATTGAATAAGATAATGAACTAAGCAAGAACATTCAAACACATGCTTGTGAGGAAAAATCCCCCAAAGGGGAAAAACCATTTATTTTCATTATAATATTGTAACTGCACAATTTCGGATTACAATGAAAATACAAGTGACTAAGAATTACCCTCAGGTGTCGGATTCTTTAGTCGGCGGCTGGAAATGTCCCTTTCCAGGAGGGCTGCAATGAAGAAGAAGAACGGTCTTCTCCACAAGGGTATGAACAGCAAAACTTCGTTCCTGGGTTGCAAAGTGATTCACAAGTGTTTGGAAATTTGTGTGAATCAAAAACCTAGAGTCTTGGGCTCAATAGGTGAAGACTTAGAGTTTTTGTGCTCTGAAAATCATGTATGGAAGTCTTCCAAAACAACTCCCCCGAAGTTGGTATTTATAAGAAAACAGATGAAGAGATCCACGTTCTTAAAACCTAAAATTCTATCTAGCGTACAGGTACCCTGAACCGGTTCGGGTATCCTGCGAACCGGTTCTCCCCCCCGAACCGGTTCGGGCTGGGTTCGGGAAAACTCGCTGGGAACAGGGGCTAAACACTTAGAAAAAATTCCCAGTATTTTCAATGTAAATATCTCCATTTTCAACAGGCCATAACTTGTTCACTGTAGCTCGGATTGAGGTGACATTTCTTCCGGTATCTTTGTTGCGGCAATCTCTTCAACTTCCCAGTTGATCGGTCCTCCAGACGGTGGCTATAAAATTACCAATTTGCCCTTGAACATCCCTATCAAGCCTTATTGCACCGTTTTGACTTCTCTTGCATACCACTTGTATTACGAGCCTAAAATCATGGAACGTGAAGTGTTTGAGGCAGATGAGGGACACATGATGGAGATCATAAATGCTTGATTCCTGGAATTCGGATTGTGGCCGTCATATGAGATCGTGTAGGGACGTGCCAAATGTAACGGCGTACGACATACAAAACTGTAAGATAACGGACATGAGAAAAATGTCCTTACAAATCTCCCCCTATGTCTATGCCGGTACATACATAAAAAATTTGAATTATCGAATAATAACATTGCCTATACAAATCTACCTTTCCATGAACCCAAAACTGAAAAGGTACAATTGAATAAGACTTCATCATTTGTTCTTCAACTCTTCAGGAATCTTCAACGCTTTTCTCATCAGGGTGTGTAACTGATCATCAATGTAGTACCTACACACATCAGACAAAGCAAATACCAAGTGACGTATCGAGTTTGAAATGAGATAAAAATTAGATAAAAACTCCCCCATAATAAGATAATTCATTCTCCCCCATTTTATGATGTCCCCAAATAGACAAATGAGAGAAATAATTCAAACAAGCAATGACGGGGTGTCACAAGGAAATACACAACTATTTTTTGAATTTTTCAATATTTTTTTTTTAAAAACAAAATCACACCATGAATAAACACAAGACAACCAAGTCGATGATGACGGAAATGAATGGGTGTGATCAAATTCGATAGGAAAATCAATGCATACAAACATGACATATGTGCACGATGAATATCGGATACTCCTAACGAATGAACTCAAAGTCTTCCTTTGGTGTAAAAAAAATGGAAATATAATACATTGACTCAATCAAATCAACAAATCAAAGCTAAAAATGATTTCTACACCAATAACGTCCAAAACTATTTCATGCTTTTTCAGGACTTTCAAGGAAGTGCAAACCCGTTTATATTCTCCAACCAAACTCCCTCAGATTTTTATTTTTAATAGAGGCTTTCTAAATTCTCAAACTTTGGAGAATTGATGGTGAAACCTAAGTGGCCCATATTTGGCATGAATTGCTTTTTATTGCCTTTAAATGTTTTCGGGCTCTTTTAACCTCTTTGGACCCCGGATAATAAAATTCCTCCATTTTTTAGGTCCTTTTGAACGGTGGCTTTTGCGCAAAGAAGTGATAATTATCTTTCGCAGCCCCTCCCCGTTCTTAAACAAACACTCAGTCTCACAAAAACGGTTTTTACATGCATTCCAATCTTGTCAAGTTTTATCGCATATTGTAAGTTGTATAGACATAATTGAGATGGAAACACTCAAGCCAACATGTGATAGACAAGTGCAATAATCAAATACAGCCGTGCATGTGTGCAATAAAGGAGATAGGAGTTAAACATGTAGGAAAATATCACTAATTACATCTCAAGGACTCCAATCAATGCAAAGCACATGGATGAAATGATGTAGCGTCTCAAATCTCTATCAAACAGCCACATGGATAAATGGAAAGAATTTGTGACTTGGCTATCTTAAATGTTCATCCATAAAAAAGGTGCAAAAATAATAAATCTTTTTGGATTTTTCTCAAAATTTTTATATACAAAAACAAAAATCTTTTTAGAGTTTTCAAAAGAATAAATAAATAACTGTACAACAGAAAAATGATACATATAAAGAAAACTAGCAATAGGAAGCATATAATATGAACATGAAAAAGCATCCTATTCTAGACATGGACCAACCCCTCAGTCAACTGTGCAAATCCCCAAAGACTTTCGAAGACTCTCAAATCTAAGGGCATCTAAAGGTTTCGTGAAAATATCGGCTAACTGACGGTCGGTAGGAACAAAGCTCAAGGATACGACTTTCTCCTCAACTAGCTGTCGTATAAAGTGCTCACGTATCCTAATGTGCTTTGTGCGCGAATGCTGGACTGGATTGCGGGATATGTGTATCGCGCTCGTGTTATCACAGGAAATGGTCATGGTGTCCTGTGAAATCCCATAATCCTCTAGCATTTGCTTCATCCACAAGAGTTGCGTGCAACAACTCCCGTCGGCTATGTACTTAGCCTCCGCAGTGGACAAAGAGATGGAATTTTGCTTCTTGCTCAGCCAGGAGACAAGAGCAGAACCAAAATAGAAACACCCACCAGAAGTGCTCCTACAACCATCTACATCCCTGACCCAATCGACATCTGAATAGACAGACAAACGATCATCAGTATCAAAGGAATACCAAATACCGTATGAGAGAGTCCCACTCACGTATTTAATAATACGTTTTAGAGCAAGTAAATGAGACTCTTTCGGGGATGCCTGATATCGTGCACAGACTTCAACACTAAAGGCTATGTCGGGACGACTGGCAGTCAAGTAGAGAAGACTACCTATCATACTTCGATACAAGGTTTGCTCTACGTCTTTGCCTGAAGTGTCCTTACTAAGCTTGGTCGTGGTACTCATAGGTGTACGTGCATGCTTAGCGAAGTCTAAACCAAATTTCTTCACTAGGTCTCTAGCATACTTGGATTGGGAGATGAACATCCCATCCTCTAGTTAACGAACCTGGAGACCAAGGAAGTAAGTAAGCTCACCAACCATGCTCATCTCAAACTCACTTTGCATCTCCTCTTCAAAGTGATGAGCATGTTGAGAGCACGTGGATCCAAAGACTATGTCGTCCACATAGACTTGGGTAACCAAAATTGCACCGTCATCTCTCCTGACGAATAACGTCATATCAACTCCCCCTCTCTTGAAGCCACGGGATAAGAGATAGGAAGTAAGCCTCTCGTACCAAGCATGGGGTGCTTGCTTCAAACCATATAAGGCTTTCCTCATATAGTAGACGTGCTCCGGATGCTGAGGGTCTTCAAACCCTTTTGGTTGTTCCACGTAAACCTCCTCCTATAGAATGCCATTTAGAAAGGCACTCTTGACATCCATCTGATATAACTTGAAGCGCAAATGACATGCGATGGCGAGTAGTAGGCGGACGGACTCAATCCTCGCAACAGAAGCAAAATGTCTCCCCAAAGTATACACCCTCTATCTGTGTGTAGCCTTGAGCGACCAACCTAGCTTTGTTTCGGATTATGGTACCATGTTCATCCATTTTATTCTTAAAAATCCACCGGGTACCTATCACATTAGTCTCACTAGGTCGGGGGACAAGTTCCCAGACATTGTTCTTTTTAAACTGAAGCAACTCATCCTGCATAGCAGATATCCAGTGTTCATCCTTGAGTGCTTCTTTATGGTTCTTGGGCTCGACTTTGGACGTGTAGCAAATATGGCTAACAACATTCTCTAGCTGAGCACGAGTCTTGACCCCTAGAGTGGGATCACCAACAATGGCAGACGGGTCATGACTTTTGCGAACCCAAGCAGGTGTGTTCCTTACCACAAGAGTAGGGTCCACAGAGTGTGAGAGAGGAACATGTAAATCACTGTCAGAACAATCCTCATCCTCACACTGAAGGTTAGGATCAATAACCGTCGAAGGTCCGTCATCTTGCACGGTGACGTTTATTGATTCCATAACCTTAGAGCTCTTCAGGTTAAAAACCCGGTACGCTCTGCAAGTTGATGAATATCCTAGAAATATTCCCTCGTCACTCCGGGAGTCGAACTTTCCTAATTGCTCTCTATCCCGTACGATGTAGCATTTACTCCCAAAAACACAGAAATATGCCAGGTTGGGCTTCTTGCCAGTCCACAGCTCATAAGGAGTCTGAAGTGCGTGTGGACGCAAATAAACCCTATTCACCATGTGGCATGCAGTAGACACTGCCTCTGCCCAAAATCTCCTAGAAATCTTACGACCTAGAAGCATAGATCTAGCCATTTCCTGGATCGTTCTATTCTTTCTCTCAACAATCCCATTTTACTGAGGAGTCTTCACAGCAGAAAACTCATGTTTGATCCCAAGGCTATCACAATACAAATCCACCTTTGCTTCCTTAAATTCAGTGCCGTTGTCACTATGTATTCTGTTAATAATGACTCCGTGTTGATTTTGTAGGACACGACACTTGGTCGTTAAAAACTCTACAACATCGGATTTCTCTCTCAGAAAACCTACAATGGAGTACCTGGAGAAATCATCTACCATCATGAGGGTGTACCTCTTACAACCTAGACTCTCAGTACGAGTGGGACCCATAAGATCCATGTGAATCAACTCAAGAACACGAGAGGTGGTAATGGAATGCAACTTCCTATGAGGACTAAGAATTTGTTTTCCCAACTGACAGGGTCCACAAACGGTCAAAGTTGACTTTCCAAGAGATGGTAAGCCACGTACTAGGTCCTTTTTAGCTAAGCGATTGAGATCTCTAACGTTCTCGTGACCTAGACGTTGGTGCCACAGATCCATAGGAGTGATCGTGGCGCTGTTGCAGAAAAGTGAGGACGTGGGCTCAGTCCCATAGCAGTTATCCTTTGTCCTTACCCCTTGCACTAATAGTTTACCGGCTTGATTATAGACTTTAAAAGTATCCCGGTCAAACTTTACTGCAAAGTCAGCATCGCACAGTTGGCTAATGTTGAGAAGGTTTGCTTTAAAACCTCTGACGTACAAAACATTTTCTAGCTTAGGAAATCCAGGTAACTCGACAGTGCCTCATCCTATAATGCTAGACTTGCTCCCATCTCCAAAGGTGACTCTGCCATCGTGATAGTCCTCAAGAGTCTTAAAAAATGAGGCTTCAGCTATCATGTGTCTAGAGCACCCACTATCAAAATACCACTGTGAGGTATTATGTGCTTTGAGAGCAACATGAACAACAAAAGCCTTTTTATCTTTCTTAGGTACCCAAGTCAAGATGACCTTTTGTTTGCCTTTGTTGTTGTTGGTTTTAGCTGGATTGTGAGAAGCATTCACTAACGGCAAAGGCATCCATCGGAATTCTTCCATTAAACTCTGGGTCGTGGCAGCTAAGAACTCAACTCGCTCTCTCAGACTAGAAAACTCATCAGTATGACGTGGTGGAGCAGTAGTACGTCGTGTCCGACCCATGCTATAGCAAGACTCCCTAAGGTGGCCTTTTCTTTTGCAATAAGTACAAAAGAACACAGTCAAAGACGGACCTTGGTTTGCTTTTCTTGGTCGAACTCTCCTTCGAGGTTTTTGACGATGGCCATAAGGGTTCGTAGTAAACTCAGGAACTGGTCCAGGTGCAATTTGTGATGTGGAGGCTCCATCATAACCAATTCCTTGCCGATCACCAAAACCTAAAGCGGGGTCGAGGAGCATCTTTCCCATCTTCCCAGATCTATCCTCGATTTGTACCTTGACTTCCCGTGCTTTCTCAAGATCATGAGTCAGCTAGGCAACAAGGGCTTCAAGTTTTTTTCAAGTCTCCACGGAGGAATGGTGCTGACTCGTAAGACTACCCACTTGTTTAGTCAAGTCCCCTCTCTCTTTCTCTAAAACACTCTCTCTCTCTCTAAACGAACTCTCTTTCTCGACACATGCAGACTCTCTCTCTCTCAGGGCGGTGAAGGTGGAGGACTCTCTTTCTCTCGCCTTTCTTAAATCTTCCTCTAAGCCGGTGATCTTAAGAACTAGCGCTTTGTTACGTTTTTTAGTTTTAAAAGACTCAGAATATAACTCAGTGTAGGCACGTTGAATATCACTTTAGCTCTCACTTGAGTCATCCTCCCCCTCACTCACATCGATCTCACTATCGAGGTGTCCCTGTGTAGCATCATCTTCATCGTCGTGAAGAGAACTAAGAGTGCTCACTTGACTGGCCATGAATGCGGTGACTCATCTCCTGAATCCACCGTCTCGACCTCACTGTCGTCGCTAAGAGTAGCATTAAGGACATCTTTCCCTTTCTCTCTATTCAGACGAGTGGCACACTCAAAGGCTCTATGACCCCAACCATCGCACTCAAAGCATCTCTCACTTTCTTTCTTAGGAGGATTTTTGAAGTCTTTTCCATTTTTCTTTTCAAACTTATTTTTCTCAAATTTCTTTTTATCTTTAAAATTGCCATTTTTCTTAAATTTGAGAATCCTCTTGAAATTTTTTGCAAAAGAGCCAAATCATCTAAGTCAAAATCACACTCAGAAATTGACGTGTCAGTCTCTCTCTTTCTAGATGACTCTACCCTCTTTCTAGCAGACCCTTCACTCATTCTCTCTTGGGCATTAAGTACAATTCCCTTATCTTTAGATTTAGCAGTTTTAGGGAACATATCAATTTCATAAGTTTGCAAATCTCCTACAAGTTCTTCCAATTTTAGCGTATTTAAATTACCCATAGAATTTAGCACAGTGACTTTAGGGATAAAACGCTTAGGCAAAGAACGAAGAATCTTTTTAACAACTCTAGCATTAGGAATATGTTCACCAAGATTAAAGCTAGTATTCACAATGTCAGAAAGTATAGCATAAAATTCATCAAAGCATTCAGATTCATGCATGGTGATGGTTTCAAATTGAGTTGTCAAATTTTGCAACTTAGATTCTTTCACAACATTAGTTCCTTCATGGGTGAGTTGTAAAACATCCCATGCCTCTTTTGACTTGGTGCACGTCATTATGCGTTTAAACTCATTAGGTGTGACAGACCCATAAATATCACTTAGACCCTTAGAATTAAAAGATGACCATTTAAATTCTTCTTCAGTCCAAGAAGTGACAGGTTTCAAGTTGATCACATTATCAACAGTCACGGAGGGAGGAGTCCACCCTCTTTCAACCAAAATCCAAACCCTTTCATCTATGGCTTTTAAATCCGACCTCATTCGGGCTTTCCAATAAGCATAATTTGTCCCGTCAAAAACAGGCATTTTATTATATAGCTTCTCCATTTGAACACGCACTTTTTCAAAAATCATTTTTTTTTTAAAAATTGATATGTTAGAAAATTTTTGCGGAAAATAGGAATACGCGATAGATTAGCGTAACCTGCTCTGATACCAATTTGAGAACGTATGTGCTCGCGTTCAAATGGTAAACTTATATATTAAACACCTTTTAACCCAAACAAACCCTAAACATGCAACAGTATGTGATTGAATAAGATAATGAACTAAGCAAGAACATTCAAACACATGCTTGTGAGGAAAAATCCCCCAAAGGGGCAAAACCATTTATTTTCATTATAATATTGTAACTGCACAATTTCGAATTACAATGAAAATACAAGTGACTAAGAATTACCCTCAGGTGTCGGATTCTGTAGTCGGCGGCTGGAAATGTCCCTTTCCAGGAGGGCTGCAATGAAGAAGAAGAACGGTCTTCTCCACAAGGGTATGAACAGCAAAACTGCATTCCTGGGTTGCAAAGTGATTCACAAGTGTTTGGAAATTTGTGTGAATAAAAAACCTAGAGTCTTGGGCTCAATAGGTGAAGACTTAGAGTTTTTGTGCTCTGAAAATCATGTATGGAAGTCTTCCAAAACAACTCCCCCGAAGTTGGTATTTATAAGAAAACAGATGAAGAGATCCACGTTCTTAAAACCTAAAATTCTATCCAGCGTACAGGTACCCCAAACCGGTTCGGGTATCCTGCGAACCGGTTCTCCCCCCCGAACCGGTTCGGGTTGGGTTCGGGAAAACTCGTTGGGAACAGGGGCTAAACACTTAGAAAAAATTCCCAGTATTTTCAATGTAAATATCTCCATTTTCAACGGGCCATAACTTGTTCACCGTAGCTCGGATTGAGGTGCCGTTTCTTCCAGTATCTTTGTTGCGGCAAGATCTTTAACTTCCTAGTTGACCGGTCCTCTGGACGATGGCTATAAAATTACCAATTTGCCCTTGAACATCCCTATCAAGCCTTATTGCACTGTTTTGACTTCTCTTGCGTACCACTTGTATTACGAGCCTAAAATCATGGAACGTGAAGTCGTTGAGGCAGATGAGGGACACATGATGGAGATCATAAATGCTTGATTCCCGGAATTCAGATTGAGGCCGTCATATGAGATCGTATAGGGACGTGCCAAATGTAACGGCGTACGACATACAAAACTGTAAGATAACGGACATGAGAAAAATGTCCTTACAATTAAGTCCGTGAAAAAACACAATCAACTGGTCTCTACTGCCATGCCTCTACAAATATGACATAAAGAAGCACCCCAACTTACTGGGTTATCCACATGCGAAGACACATACATAGTTATATCTACCAGTTCCGATATAGATGCAAAATGTGTAACTATAAAACAAGTGTGATGAACTCATATAAAAAATAACTCATGCATAGCTACAATAAATATAGAACATGCCCTCAATCACTTGAGGTTGTGCTGGCTGATCCCCCTGATGGAAGTTGTAAACACGTCCATAATAAAACTGTCAACATACCTATGCCTGAGTTAAAGCCGGACATGCTGGTACTGGTAGAAAGGCCTAGTATTATGGTAGGGCTGGAAGAGCTTGTTGCTTCCCTTGCTATTGATGGCCTTGACTGACCTAGTTTCCCATAGGGAAACTATGAAAAGAATGTCCCACCTCGCCAAAAGTATAACATTGTCCTTTAATGGAACGTTCCGTACGCTGACCCTACTACCCCTTCCCTTGGGTCCTGTCCTCTTGCCTCTAACCTTATCCCTACTAGACCTCTCCCCTCTGGCCCTATCCATCCTAATGGAGATGATTATCTACTCATTGAAATCGCTTTGGGGATGCTCCCCCTGAATCTGTCCTTGCTAGAACTGTGAGCATATATTCTCTTAGGACAACTTTACCTATCTTGATTGCTTTCAGACCCTGACCGTTACAAACCTTCGCATTATTTGGTTCTTTTTCTCTCTGAATCTCACTATAGTCATGACAATGCAGTAGTGAAGCATCCACTCTTAGCGTGTATATACTGAATGACTAATTTCCCCTCAACACTCTCCCGATTCCTTACGTTAGGACTCTGATAAATCTTTCCACCTTTTTACCCCCAAAATCTCGATATCTTAGGTAAAGTTTACAAGTCTTGTAAGTTTATTCTCATACTCTGCAACTATAGGGTCCTCCTATAAAATTTTGCCCTCAAATCTGCTTATTGTGATGGAGGGAAATACTTCCCCTAGAACTTTTCCCAGAACTACAAGATGGTCATCTATGATCGGTCCTCTCCTACAAGCTTGAAGTTGGCTAGCATCTGCCTTTAGATGTCGGTACACTCTAGTATACATAAATATCACTCAATTTCATGGCTCCGCTACAGCACAACAATAAAGTCCATAGATATCGAGAACTATATTGGTCACCTTTTTGCAAAGGTAGTACTAGCTATCTTCCAAAAGGAAATAATACGCTGGGCAGGAACAGGTGCGACCACGGGTGGTGGTGGTTACTACTGCTGCATGGGTGCCATAATTGCAACCACTATCTGTGGCCATGTCTTCTTGTGACATAACGGGTGCATGTTTCTTCTACAATGGTGGAAGTGGTTGCAACTGTTGCTAAGGTTTCGTTACCTCTGACTCAGTGCTAACATTCGGTCGTTGTCGAACTACTCATCGGTGTTGTGTGCTCACCATATAAAAGAGAGTAAATAAAACCATAGCATGTACGAAAATAGAGTACAATAATATAATTGACAAGCTTTAACGTATCTGGAATGCTCTGATACCAACTGTGACACCCCATAAAATATAAGCTAGATTAACCAAGTCTAAAATAAATAACATATGATCGTGACCTGAAATAAATAAAATATGAGTACAATATTATGAGTACAATATTATGATAGTGACCTGAAATAGAGCTAAATGTATAACATAAATAACTAAATCCATAATGAAGGTTAACCACATAAATTTTGATACCAACTCAACCGACAGTAATAGAATCATCTCATAGATATAACTGTCTCATAATAAAATCTCATACCAAATGTAATAATAAAACTGTCCCAATACTACTTGACATAAATCCTACATGATAGATAAATAATTACGAATACAAGAATGAGCACGAAAGCTTGACACCTACATCTTATCTGAGCAACAACTTCAAGGAGGATAAAAGACGGAATCGGGGGTGAGGCTACACCGGAGGACTATGTACTGAAAAGAGAATTCAACAACTATGCTACTAGTAAGTATACGAAGTATAAAAATATACTGAGTTTGGGATACTATATAACTACGCACCTTCATCTCGCATTGTAGTTGCTTTTAAGTTATCCCAACCTAAATCATCCTAAATATCTCACGGGTCTACCTCAAAACGCAAATGAAACCCATTATTACGTAATATTCATCTCAACTGAATATAGGTAAAGGTTCCATTATTAAAGATTATATACATTTCAAGTATATGAGCATATTAAGGAAGACAGACAACACTAATTCTACATCCACATAAGTACGATTCCATACCACGTGCATCATAAATGGCCCCTTAGAGCCTGAACATAATGAAGGCATATTTCTATCGGCTTCGTAAGATACTATAATTAGTACGCGTTAGTATCTTAAGGAAGACAGACAACACTATAATAATTAGTACACGTTAGTATCTTATAATAATAATAATTAGTACGCGTTAGTATCTTAATAATTAGTACTAATTATTACTAAGATACTATAATTAATCTAATTATTACTAACGCCATTTATGATGCACGTGGTATGGAACCGTACTTATGTGGATGTAGACTTAGTGTTGTCTGTCATGAACCTATAATAATAATTAGTACGCATTAGTATCTTAAGGAAGATAGATAACACTACGTCTACATCCACATCAGTATGGTTCCATACCACGTGCATCATAAATGGCTCCTTAGAGCTTGAACATAAAGAAGGCATATTTCTATCGGCTTCGTAAGATACTAACGCGTACTAATTATTATTATAGTTTATCCCACACGTATAACCTCAAATCATCTACAAGGGATAATCACTACACCTTCACACACATCTCATGGCCCCATACCCAAAGATATATAAAAGGATAACCTCATGAACCTCATCCAGTTACAATGGGTATTTTCTGCACGCAATGTCCCGAGTAATCTTGACCAAGCTAAAGCCCGTATCTATTTACCAGGGTTCCAACGCGATCGTTGTCGTACTCTCCCCAAAAGGATATCCCCCCAGTACGTATCCTATGAGTACTCACACACAACATATTTCATAAGATAAGTAATCTCAATCACATAAAGGTTACTAGGCTTAAATCCGGATGAAATATCTTAATTATTCTCTTTTAATTAAGAAATAAAAATTTAGAATAAATGTCGTTCGAACGAGTTTACACTGGTCATTCGAACGACTTCAAAGTGTCGTTCAAATGAGAAACCCCAACTCGTTTAAACGAGACTAAATATTGTTCGAATGATATTAACCCAAAATTATCATCTTTTTAAAATGAAATCCGCCATTTTTAACCTTTAAACCCAAATTTAAAGCTTCTAACCATCCTCAAACCCCACTTCTTATAAGTATAAATGGTCTAACATCAATATTACCAATTATGCAATGATATTAGTTGTAACTAATATGGATTAAAGTCTTAAATTCTATTATTTTATAGGCTTTAAACCCATCCCCCACGATAAATGATACATTTTCTCTTTATTTAAACCTTTGTTTAATAGATCCGCTATATCTTCCTTAGACTTAATATAATGAATGGAAATAATTCCATTAGAGAGAAGTGTTTTACGATATTATGTCTTTGAAGTATATGTCAAGATTTATCGTTATATATATTAATATGTGCTCTACCAATTCCCAATTGGCTATAATAATATATGCAAATTGTCGACGCAAGTTTTGACCATATTGGAATATCCTCTAAAAATTGTCGAAGTCACTCTGCTTCTTCTCACAATTTTGCTAAAGCTATAAATTCAAATTTCACAATGGAGTTAGAAATACAAGTGTGTTTTGAGGATTTCTAAGACACCGCGGTGCTACAAAGTGTAAATACATATCCACTTATGGATTTAGAATGCTTCGAATCAGATATCCAATGAGCATAATTGTATCCTTCAAGAACAGTTGGACATCATATATAGTTCATTATATAGTTAAGGGCATATCTTAGATTTCTAAGAACTCCTATAATTTCCTTCCAATGGTCTTCCCTTGGATTACTTGAATACCTACTCAATTTGCTATCTGAGTAAGCAATATCTGGACGAGTGTAGTTTGTACATTAAACTGCCTATGATACGAGAGTATTCTAGTTGAGATATACCTTTTCCAGAATTTTTATATATATGAATATTTTGGTCATTAAGAGTTTTAACTATGTTATCACTACCTTTACCGAACTTATCAAGTATATTGTCGGTATAATGAGATTGAGACAAGACAAATCCATCCGATACTTAAGAAATTTTAATTTCGAATATAATATCCGCACCCATATAATTCACGTCAAATTTACTAGACAAGTTTCTCTTTAAGATTTAATGACATCCTTAAAACTTCCAATAATAAGCATATCGTCTACATAGAGACACGCAATCACATAACTACTTTGAGTGTTTTTAATGTAAACAAATTTATCACACTCATTTATTTTAAATCCATTCGAGATCAATACATCGTCAAATTTTTCTTGCCATTGTTTAGGCTCTTGTTTTAATCCATAAAGGGATTTAATAAGTCTATACACTTTCCTTTCTTATCCTAAAAGTTTAAACATTTCTGGGTATTTGTAATACTCGTATTTTCTTTGAATTATTAAATTGAATAAAATTAATTATATGTGCTTGTTGTGACTAGTGATATCATTATTTATATCTTTATGTGTTATTTAATTCAGATTAAAAATAGAATTTAAAACACGATGATTAATTAATCAAATTAATAAATATTTGGACTCGGACCGGGTAATTAATAAATAACTAAATTGTTAGTTATTTGGTTTGGTATATTTTTTTGTTTCGGTTTAGCTGGACACGTAGCATGTCCATTTTTAGTTTAAAATGGTTTAATTTAGGCCTTTTGGGTAGTATAGAACCTAGGTGGGTTTTGAGACCATTTAGAAACTATTTTTAACCTTTTACTAGTGGCTCCTTTGGTGCCCAATCCTAACTTCGTGGGTTAAGGGATGTAAGGGGTCATTAGAAATTTCATTTATCACAAAACACAATTAGAAAGCAAGTTAGGAGGCTATAGAGAAGACACATGAGGTGCAGAGGAAAAATTGGGAGATTTGGCATGTTTTTCTTCACAAATCATGAGGCATGTTTATATAGAATATTATTGTGATTATATGTGTATTAATATTATGATTATTCATTGAAATCTGAATATAAACATGATCTAAATCTGATTAGAATGGCTAATTTGATTAATTCCAAGATTAACCAAGTTTAGATAGTAATTGGGTTAGTTTTCATTACTAATTTGATTTATTCTCTCATTAATTGGAATAAAATACCTAAAAGATGATTATAACATGTTTTCTATTTTAATTAGTTAAAAGCCTCTGATTATGTGAATTGATCCCTTCATTAATGGATTGATGCATTTTATTCAAGTTACGTTTTTTTTTGTTGAATCTTGGTGTAATCTTGGCGTTTGATGATATAAATAGGTTCCAGATGTGGATTCGCCATTTGGAAGTTGACCGGGTGACTTTAGGAAGATTTTGTGTTCATTAATGGAGGATAGTGAGAGAAAAATGAGAGTTGAAGATGAAGAATTCCATAGCAAAGGAGATGTGGTTGTTCTGAGTCGATCGATCGATCGTAAAAGGAAAGGCCAAGGTGGGGCTTTTGGTTTTTGATTTGGATTTTTAGATTTTAGAGCTTCGGGTTAGTTTGTTTTGTCCTTGAGCTTTATTATCTTATAGAATAAATTTAGAATATAATATTTTGAATTCGTTTATTTAAAGGGGTTAAATTAAGGATTGGGCGTTTGATTGTGAACTCGATTATAGGATTGGTGGTACTTGGGAATTGGGAAGCTTAGAGGATTGGGGCTTATTGGCCGCGATTATCAAATTCCCTAGGATTGACTAGTGGGGAATTTATCCTTTGGGTGAGTTTAGGAATTTGGCTAAAAATCCCTAGGGGAGGGTAGTTATCATAGTCGATGGTTTCATATAAATCAGGTAAGGATTAATATCTAGATGTGGTGTTTTGGGAGCTTGAATTAAGACTAATCGAAAGTGAATATAGTTGTAATATGGATTTTAGGGTATGATAGGATGAGGCTATGCCTAGATTTAGGAGCCCGAGAGATTAGAGATAACGTATTATGGGATGAATACAAGGTTATGGATGTGTTATACCATTTTCTAATAGCAATGACAATGTGAATCGATAGAGTTGACATCGATATCGGTATGCAATTTACTTTAACCCATTTGTGAAGGCTATGTATTTGTTGGCTTTAACCTATTAGTGAGGGGTATGTATTTGTTTGCTTTAACCCATTAGCGATTGTAGGATTACTTGCGTGTTTTATATGCAATGCATACGATGTATGAATCCTCGTTGGTAGGCATACTAGGAGGGATTCCATGATGGGGCATATACGACGCAAACTGCGCTGGTACCCTGGTGAGTAGACAAGATCTTATTTGATCATATTTACCCCTAGGTCACACGTATAGGTACTCGCGACCTAGATGGTTTACGGGGATATATCTTTCATAAGTCTTGGGTATGGTAGGCTTCTTTATTGATAGGTAAACATTGTGATTTATCCCTTGCCGTGTTGAGGTCTAAGGTTTGGGATGACCTAATACTATAATTGTACATGTGATAGATTCTCGAAAATAATAAGAGTAGGATTTTGTTATGTGTGGTTATGTGAGTAGCCCATTTATTTGTACATGCCGAGGGTTGTACCTTTGTACGAGCATTTGAAGTGAGTAGAGTCTTTCTCCTACCAAATGTGATTAATATATAGTGGTACTAGAGATAGTTGTATTGGTTTATATTCTATACTAGAGATGTATATAACTTAGAGTAGAGATGCCAAGCTACATACGTATGTTTTGGATTCGTGTATTACTTATACTAGAGATGTGTATATTGCATTATTGGTATGGGATAGCCAAAAGTGGATAGATTTGAGATTTGAGCCAGTTATTGGTATTTTGGTTATTTTATGAGAGGTAGCTTAAGGTGTGAGGCCTTGGTACATCACGTGATTTCTATTGAAAGAGATTAACCTATTACAGTTAATAGTAAAGATTAAGGAATGATGTTGTACAATTTTAATCACATGGGCTACATATGGGTTCGAGATTTAGAATCACGTGATATTTATGGTTGTTGGGTTGGGTAACTAATAACATAAAATATGTTAAAACACAAGAGGAAGATGCGTAGTTATAATGTGACCCAATTTCAATTATAATCTTATTCTACATAGACTTGCTATTTACATTTTATTTTAAAAACTATTTTTATAGGTTCTTATAGCAGTAGTTCATGTGGACGCGAGTTCGTTGGAGGAGCATCTCTAGTGATGTTCCATTTCTCACTCCTAGCATTGTAAGAGTCAAGCAAGTGTAGCTCATTCTTTTATATTACTCTTTCATTTTCCACTCGGGTCGTACATGTATATTTATTTTCAGAGCTGGAATTTTGTATGATTACATACTTTTATATTCAGATATGGCTTATGTTGCATTAGCAGTGATTGATTTAGTATTTTATAATTGGTTTTGTGTTGATTCAATATTTTCATCATCTTAATATTATTCTTTTAGTTTTGATTATTTCTTATACTGAGAATGTTACCAAAAGTTTTTGATTCCCATGGTTTTTATATTAGACTTGATCAATAGTTATGGATTTTATTAAGTGTAACATTTGGTATTAGAGCATTCCAAGTTCTAGTGTTCTAGGGATCTTGAGTGTGTCTACCACTTTTTCGCGTTGCATTCTTTGGCTACTTTAGAGCTTTACCATTTTGGGTTTATATTCTTTATAAAGACAACTGTCTAGAAGGTTTCACGCCATTGTTTACTGACGAATAACTTGATTAGACCAAGTGTGTTAGGAGGATTTCTTGTTTGAATTTCTCTTGCGAGACGTCCCATGCACGAGGTTGACTTTGATCGGGACTTAAGGGCTTTTTGAACGCAAGACCTTTAATAAGTGCTTAGAATATGGTTCGAGTAGAAATGTTTTCACTTATCATCTGTAATACCTTTAGAAATAAGTTTTTGAAGACATCGTCTGTGAAACCCCATGGTGGTTAGTATGAGGAGGAGTTTAACTATCTTTCTCTCTCTATAATGGGGGATATTTATATAAAAGAGAAGAAGGATGCTCGTGTTATCATATTGTACGAGAAAGATTTTTTGAGTTAGTAGATACCTTACATGAAGGGTTTATCAGGTGTTAGTAGGTTACCCATTGTTCACCACTTATGATCGGGTGATTGAAGTTACCCTCTTACATCAGTAGGATCATTATAACTATTATGGGGATTGAGTCCCTAAAATTTGGAAGATCGAGGCCAAAGTGGGACTAGTGAATAAAGACGGTGTAGCTTAGACCCGAGTAGGGGAACCTCACTAGTAAAAGGAACCGCATATGGGGAGATGACCCCAAGAGGTTTTCAAGAGTGGAAAGTGGGATCTATTTTGTCCAGTAGGGCCATTGGATGTATATCCAGTGAATCCAAAACCTATGAGAGTAGGGAAAATGATGAAAATGTTAGAAGAAATGACCAAAGAAGAAAGGTCAGCAGGGTTGCCAATAAGGCCTCCATTTCAATATATCCTTTAAAGGAAGATATTATGCTCATGGCAAGTAAGACCACGTAGTTATTAAATGCCTTAGTGACAACCAAAATTTTAAGGTACATCAGGAGGATGGTTACGGGGTGGCAATTCGGGTCAACGGGTCATGTTTTGGGCCTACATGGCATGACAAGGTTTTTTCGGACACGAACACGACACGAATACCAGAATTTCTTAAATTTCATGCCTAAAAAACATGATAACGGGACACGACTCATAATTTAGATACAAACACGACACAACACGACTTTGTGTAAAAAACACGACACGAACACGACATATCATGTCAATTTTGTGTCGTTCCGTGTCGTTTCTAAAATTACCACCCCTAATGGTTATAGGTACATTTATGGCTTGCGTGCATGAGTCTGTCTTAGTCATCAAGGATTTATCATTATTTATTAGTAATGTGTTTACTTTGATTATGAAATATGTGAATTCCCCTTGAGTTTTATGTATTTTTGGTTACCCCCAGTTGGGAGGGGGATACTTTACATCTTGATTCTAGAGATCGACAGTTTGTTTGATCGACTTGGTTTCAGCCGCTTTGTTGACTTTTAGATGAGATATCATCGTGTAATTAGTGAGATTGTGTGCATAGCTATGTTTTAAGTTTATACCGACTATCGAGGGTAGGCTTTCATATGCCATTTTTAGGTTAGGTTTTACTTTCGGTAGTTGTGCTTAAGCTCTTGAGAAGGTCTGACACATTCATCTATGTTTAAAGGAGAGTAAATTAGAGGAGATTTCGATTGTGTAGAGGTCTCAACCGCAGTTTGAGGTTCTTTCAGTTTAATTTAGATATGTATTGAGTTATCACCTACGTGAGAGATACATTTTTGCCTAGAGATTGGCACTAAGATTGGGTCATCAATGAGGGAATTTATATCGAATTGACCTTGACAAAGATATTTGAGGGCCGTGGGAGTAGACACTATAATTTTTCAGAGCCAATTGAGCATTCAGAGATGATATTACTTCGCGGCAACTCTAAAAGAGGGATTGTTCACTAAGTGGATGTGTGAAACACCAGGAGCAGGATAAGGTCAAGATATGAGATAAGTGTTTTTTATTACATATTAGCGACCTGTTTGATTAGTGAAGAAGAGTGTTTCCTTACTGATTGTTAAAATAGGAGAGAGTTATCATTATTGGTGAGATCGGGAGAAGGATATCCCGAAGGCAACTTTCTAGCACAATATAGAACGAGCACACCATTAGTGGATTTTGACCGCGCGAAGGGGTAGTTCATTGTGATTTGAAATGGTATTTTTATGAAGATAAATCGGTGTGGCAGTAGTGTTCTCTATACCCAAATCAATAATTATGGGTGGTTTATGCCGAACATTGAAGTTTACTAAGAGTAGGGTATACAAATAGTTTAGGGAATAGGCTTCGTTCTCCGTTCCATGATCAAAGAGGGTTTCATTTCTTAGAATTTTTTTTCCAAAAAGGGATCCTAATTACTAGGGGTAGTGTTGATCAAGGAACTTATTTGATGACTCACCATATGTTATATAGAAAATTAAAAGTACAGGAGTATAAGAGATTTCTTGTTATGAGGTCCTTGGTTCCCTGAAAGGGCATGGGACAATTTGCAGTCATCGGAATTAACTGGCCACATTGGTTTTAGCTATGAGTTAGGAATCTATTAGTGTGTGTATGTGTTTACAAATACCTTGGAGGATAGGGTGTCCCTAGTCAAGCATATGAACTTTGGTGAAATCGGTTAAGTAATTTGAAAATGGGAGGAAGCGTGGTTTGGAGCTTCAGGTGTATTGTGGAAATTATGGAATTCAGGTTCCAATTGAGAGTAGACAACCCGATGGGAAGTCCCTATAGAGGTCACATATAGGGTGAGCTGGTGTTGTTTGACTTCACCTTATCATCGTTAATGTGCAAGATATTTTCGGGTACAGGATGAAGAGATTTTCTGAGGAACCAATTGGTATTCAAAGCTTAGACTAGTTTGTTTATAATATAACCGAACACGACTTATGATGAGAGAGACTTAGGTGTGTATTAGGTCGTAGAGAATAGATTCATTTATAGTAAGGGGAGGACGTTACGGTTGAGATATTCTTAGATTTCTAACTAGGAATATAATGAATTCAAATTTTGAGGATGAAATTCCTTATTTAAAGGGGAAAGAATGTAATATCCCGTGAATTGATAAATTGAAAAAATTAATTATGTGTGCTTGTAATGATTAGTGATGTCACTATTTATATCTTTTTGTGTTATTTAATTCGGATTTGAAATTGGATTCAAGACACGATGATTAATTAATTAAATTAATTAATATTTGGACTCGTACCGGATAATTAGTAAATAACTGAGTTGTTAGTTATTTGGTTTGGTATATTTTTATATTGGCCTAATAGGATGTGTAGCATGTTCTTTTTTAGTTTAAAATGGTGTAATTTAGGCCTTTGGGGTTAGTATAGGACCTAGGTGGATTTTTAGACCATTTAGAGACTATTTTGGACCTTTTTGTTAATGGTCCGTTTTGTGACCAACCCTAATTTCGTGGGTTAATGGTTGTAAGGGGTCGTTTGAAACCTCATTTATTACAAAAATAATTTGAAATCAAGTTGGGAGTCTAGAGAGAATGCACATGAAGAGGAGAGGATAAATTGAGGATTTGGTTTGTTTTTCTTCACAAATTACGAGACAAATTCAAATAGAATATGATTGTGATCGTATGCGTATTAATATTGTGATTATTCATTGAAATATGAATATAAATATGATATAGATCTCATTAGAATGGCTAATTTGATTAATTCTATGATTAAGCTAGTGTAGATAGTAATTGGGTTAGTTTTCATTACTAGTTTGATTGATTCTATGGTTAATTGGAACTAAAATTATTAGACGATGGTTATAACATATTTTATATTGTCAATTTGTTAATAGCCTTTGATTATGTGAGTTGATCCCTTGAAATCATTAGTTAATTGATGAATTTTATTCAAGTTAGGGTTATTGACCTATGAATTGGGTTATTATTGAATCCTGGTGTAATATTGGGGTTTGGTGATATAAATAGGTTTCAATTGTTGTTTTCATGTGGTTTTATCATTGGATGTTGATTGGTTTCTTAGAGGAAGCTTTTGTGTTTATTAATGGAGGATGGAGAGAGAAAAATAGGGGTTGGAGATGAAGAACCCCATAATAAAGGAGATATGGCTGATCAGTAGACACTTGGTCGTCGATCGATCAATAGTAGAAGGAAGGGCCAAGGTGGGGCTTTTGTTTTTGGTTTGGATTTTTGGATTTTGGATATTGGAGTCAGTTTGTTTTGGCCATGAGTTATGGATTAAAGTTAGAATCTAATATTTAGAGGTGTTGTACATTAGTTGATTATTGTTAGTTCGTTGATTTAAATGGGTTAAATTGAGGATTGCGCATTTGATTGTAAACCCGAGTGCAGAATGGGTGGTAATTAGGAATCGATAAGCTTAGAGGATTAGGGATTGTTGGATGGGATTACTAGAGTTGTTGGGATAAAATAATGGGGTAATTATCCTTTGGGTGAGTTTAGGAATTTGGCTAAAAATCCATGGTGGATGGTAGTTATCATAGTGGATGGTTTTATATTAATTAGGTGTGGATTGATACCTAGGCGCGATGCCTTGGGAAATTGAGTTAGCACTAATTGAAATTGAATATAGTTGATATATGGATTTTAGAATATGGTAGGGTGAGACTAAGCATAGATTCAGGAACATGGGAGGTTAGGGTTATGTATTATGGGATGAATACAAGGTTGTAGATGTGTTAAACCCTTTTATGGAGCAATGATAATATGAACTGATAACTTTGGGGGGTTCAACCCATTTTGTGAGGGCTATGTACGTGTTTGCTTTAACCTTTTAGTGAGTGTCAGTGGTAGATCCAAGATTTATGTTCAGGAGGAGCCAAATGCGGGGGTTATAGAGCGATAGCCCCCGAGGTGAATTTTTTTTGGTTAATTCGAATTTATAAAAATTATAGCTTTAATTTTTATATTTCATACAAACTGATATTTTTTTCCATGACCCCTAAAATACGTTTGATACATTTAACTTAACACTAATATATTTTCAATTTATTAACACAAAACATAGAATGAACTAATATTAAAAATTAAAACAAATTAACAAATAACAATGAATACATTAACTAATATTAAAAATAATCTATCTAAATAATATTCTGCCTAAAAATAATAATATCGAAAATTCTTTTCCTAACTAATTGAATGAACTGAACAACAATAAAAATGAGTGTACCAAAGTTATCGAACAACATTACAAATGAACAACATTACAAAATTAATGAACTACCTAAATAAAAATGAACAACATTAATGAATTAACAATTGTTAATGTAAAAAAGGACTTGGTCCAATTATAAAATCACAAATAAAGTATAGAATTGGAATGAAATAGTTAAAAGAGTGACACAAGATTTTATAGTGGTTCCGCTGTGTAAGAAAGCCTACATCCACTATTATGGTATTGATTTCACAGATTACAGAAAGCTAGGTATTCTTGTAAATAAGAATATTCTAGGATATGTTCTATCTTGTCTTTGATGAAAGAGATACAATGTATTTATAGTGACCCGGATATCAAGGTTGGAATATCAAGGGATGGAATGCCTTTATACATTTAAGAATTTACACCCGTTCATTATGAATATGATGGTTGGTTATATGAATTATGTATTATAAGACTCTTGGTATGGTGACGTTTCATTGGTCTTGATGGTCGACATTCATTATATTGGTCGGCATGTCTGCTGAGCTACTATCTGCAAATTAGGATTTTGTCCATGTAAGAGGATAAATTTTCACTTCTGATTGGTCCACGTAGGTGGATAATTTTTGGTATCAACAGAAGCCCCCAATGCTCTATATTTGATGCATGCATGAAAGTATGGAGCATTCGATCCTAGAAGTAGTTCGGAGTATTTTTATGTATAATACCCCGTATTTTAAAGACTTTTATAATGAGATAAATTAAAAGTAAATGGGTTAAATCAATGGGGATTAATTGAAATTATTTATGTGAAAATAATTGGAATTAATCCGGATTGAATATTACTAGAATCAAGTAATATGTGATTGATATTAAAAATTACTTAGTGATTAAAAGTGATATATGATTATGACATTATAAAAATTGTCGGGATTTATAAATACGATAATTATAGTAATTAAGTAGGGATGCGCATGTGGGTCGTGTCGGGACTATAATTGAATGGAATGAAAAGTAATTTATTTTTATATCATTCGAATGGTATTTTTGAGTACGCCAAAGTGTTCGAAGGGGTTTGAATAGTCAAAAAAGTCTACCCGGGGGTTCGACTTGGGTCTCGAGTCAATTTGGAACCAAATTGACACTCCAAAGGGGTATTTTGGTCATTTTACTTGAGAGATGAATAGTACCTACGAAATTTGGGTATTTTTATATAAGTTGAGAGATATGTTTGGTATTTTTATATAAGTTGAGAGATATGTTAGCCAAAGGTTTATTCGGCAAAATTCTAAGAGACATCCATTGAGAAAAGGGAAAGATTTCTCTAGGAGAGGAAGGGTTATTCTAGGAAAATCAAGAGACGAAGGCACCTTGCACCACCACCGCCACCACCGCCACCACCGAAGAGTGACCGAAAAAGAGAGGAACACCATAGCATCATCTTCCCCAAAGGTTCAGACCTACGAAATATAGAACAAGTGTTTAACTCTTGCAATCTATAGCATGTATGTTGTCCATGGTAGGTAGAGAAAGATTTTTTTTTAAAGTATTATAAATCAAAGATGAATTTTGATAATTTTGATTTAACCCTTGAAATGGAAACCATGTAGGATTAATCACTTGTTGATATTAGAATTAACATCACAAAACTTATTTGATGAAGAAATTTGGGGTTTATACGTGTTCTTAAATAAGAATGATAAAATGCAGATTTTATGAATCAAAATGGGATTAAGCCTGATTAATCGAAGTTCCATGATGGCTTTGATATGATTTGGTATATTAAATCATGTACATACTTGGGCATATCATTTGGGATGAATTATAATGGAAATGTGAAAAAAATGTGAATTATTAATTTATGGGATAAACTTGAAATATACTAAGTTCGGGATTTGTATATAGGATGCGAGTATGCCCATTTGTTGATATATATACATAGGTGGAGAGAATACTTATAATATAATTGAGGATTAAAATACCATGATACGTAGGATATTCGAGATATAAGTATACTACGTATGAGACTTGTAATATGGGATGTGCTTATGCCTTATTGTTGATATATATATATACATATATATATATATATATATATATATATATATATATAGGTTGAGTGTATACCTATATGATAATTTCTGTGTAAGACATACCTAGCCTACTTGCTATCGACATGAGGTTTGCACGTTGAGAGCAATCATAACCTGAGGAGCCTTAGGGGGGATTTTGACTTGTGCCTCAGAACATGGGACTTACGTTGGATTGCCATGTGTGAAAACAATGGTATTTATTGGTCATTTGGGTTTGTAGGTATGTGTGTAGCTCAAAGGCTTAGGACTATGTTTGCCTCCAATATTTGTGTTTGTTATTTATGGTTCGAGGGGTATACCGAACCATCAGTCCTTTGTACAGTGACGAGATGTACCCGGACATGATAGGAGAGTATGCATGCACCGCAGCCGAGTCTCGATGTGCAGTGTTATATATATATATATATATATATATATATATATATATATATATATATATATATATATATATATATATATATGATAAAGTGAATGTATATATACACTTGTGATATTATCTACTCTGTGAATTAAATAGACATGAATGGTAATGAAATCTAAAATGAAGTAAGTTAGTGAACACTTAATTATATTAAATTGAAAAATTGATTATCCATGTTAAAGAGAGATTGGATATATATGTATTACTTATATTGCGAGAGAAATACGCGAGAACGATATTGGGCTATGTTTAGATGTTAGACTGGAAAGAACTAATTAGCATGGGAATAGTAACTAGTATTGTTTGAAGGTACGTTAGGCGTGCACACTAGATGCGAGGTGAGAATCTCAAGAGAGAGTTTGAAAATCTAACATGTACATAATAATTACTTAATTGCACTTACCAATGGGCTTTGACCTATTTTCTTGCATATTGTCGCCTCCCTTGTACCTTCTATATTAGGTGTCCAGTAACAGATATGCCAGACATAGATGATTAGATACTTGACATACAATGGATGCTATGGAGTTGCAGACTTTACTTAGACGCTTTTATTCTCTTGTTTCATATATCCGTAGTAGTTAGTTCAAATCGGACATGTCGCCCTAGGATTCTAGTTATTTCAATTCAATCTCAGACAGTGGTTTTACTTATGTCAGTTTTGATACATTCAGTTTATTTGGATTGTTGTATTGAGATATTCATATTGGGGAGTTTATTCCAGTTACATTTAATTCAGTTGTGATGTTACTTATCTATTATGCATTTTTATGTTATGGATTACATGAAATTGTTTATAATAGTAAATGAGATTGTATTAACTTAAAATTTGAAAGTTGTTTTAACAAAAGCTTAATTAAGTATTAGGTGATTAAAAAAAAGAAATTTTTTTTTGACAGTGATGCTAAGAATGAACCAACTGCATGATATGTCTCAAATAGTTTGTTCATAGACTCTTCCAGAGAACCCTCACGTAACCTCCTAGGGTTGCATGGCGGCTATACCTACCTCCACCTTCGAGGTAGAAGATCATCCTCTAGATCCTTGTCCTCCCAATTGTATTCCTCATTCCTTCCCTAATCTTTCTTCCAATCCTAATCATCTCAAATCTTTTGCTGAAGTTGTTGGATCCTCTAAAACTCCATCTCTTGCTTTACACGAAGTCTCTTCCTACAAGGGAGAGCCTGCTCTTTTCCTTGATAATGATTATATAAGTAAACTCTCATCTCCTTTTAAACACTCTCTTGTGGGTAAATTTACCCATGGTCGACCCTCCCTGGATGATATAAGGAAGATGTTAACATCTCTGAATTTAAAGGCAGCTTTTAATGTTGGCTTGATTGATCACAAGCATGTTATGATCAGGCTTTTCCATGAAGAAGATTTCCATTGTTTATGGCTGAGATCCACGTGGTATGTTCAGAGATACCCCATGAGAGTCTTCAAATGGACTTATGATTTTCACCCAGATTGTGAAACTACTATAGTTCCTATCTGGGTTAATTTGCCTTTGTTGCTGATTCATCTCTATAATAAAGAGAGTCTTTTCTCCATTTGTAGTGCTGTTGGTATTCCAATGAAGATGGATGGTAGACCTAGTTTAGCTAGGGTTTGCATTGAAGTTGATTTAAAAAGGCCTCTCCCTAGTCGCATTTGGATTGCAAATAAAGACACAAACGTGGGATTCTGGCAACAATTTGAATATAAGGACATTCCTCCTTATTGTTTCCATTGTGCTAAAAGGGGTCATAAGATAGAAGAATGTCTCTTTAAAGAAGAAAATTAGGTGAAAAATCACAATAAAAGCTCCCAAAATGTTAAGAAGAATGAAGGTACTAAAGAATGGGTGATTAAAGATTTCTATACTGATAAATCCGAAAGAATCCCTATGGCTAATCAAGATAGATGTATTACAGCGTTTGTAAAGTAAAAACAAGTGCAACAAAAAATTACAATTTTTTTTAAAAATAAATCTCATCAGAGTAAGGTTCTGTAAAACAATAGTGTTGATGCTAAAAAGGTCCCTAAGGTCTCTCAAATGGGTAGGAGGAATAAGGAGTTTGCAAGTGAAGAAATAGCAGTTTTTAGAGATGAAGAAGCAGTAATAGAAGATGTAATTCAAGAAAAAGTAGATGCAGAAGTGGAAGAAGTAGAAGAAGATGAAATTGTAGAAGATGTAGCAGATGATAAGATGGAAGAGGAGGGTGAAATTCAAGCAAAACGTTTATCAAAATCTACGTTCAATACTCCTGAGAAAAGTCCCAATTATTCTCGATACCTGGCAACTTCAAATGATCAAGATAAGTTTAGTGCTAAAGCAAGGATAGAAGGTAATAAAAACACAAACTCAGGATGTACAAAGAACAGTTACCCTATTTTTAATCGAGGATCTAAAGTTCAAAGAAGACTTTTTTCAAATAAGAACATCCCAAACACCAGGATTCTCAGATCTGGTGCAAAAGCTTCCCTCCACAAATCTTCCAAATGATTAGTTCGATCATTTGGAACATTATAGGGCTCTAAAAAATGGGGGCTATAAAGAGATTAAAGAGACTTTTAAGGATTTATAAAGTTGTTGTTTTAGTTGTCCTAGAACCAAAGTTAGATAAGAATAAACTTGAAAGTTTTCGTATAAGACTTGGCTTTGACATTGCTTTCTCTAATTCAAATAGTAAAATATGGTGTTTTGTTAGAGAAGGTATAAAATGCAATTTCATCTCTGATATGGAGAAGTGCCTTAATCTTTCCTTTGTTATGGATGAGACTAAGTTTTTTTCTAGTTTCATATATGCTAAGAACACTAAGATTGAAAGGCGTGAGTTATGGGAATTTCTTGGTCAAAATTTCACATCTAATCCTTGGATCATTGGTGGAGATTTTAATGTGGTTTCCAATAGTGGGGAAAAGGCTGGAGGTAATGCTATTGATGGTAATATTGCTATGGAATTTTTAGAAGCTATGGAGGTAAATGAAATGATTTACTTGGGTTTCAAGGGCTCTAATTTTACCTGGTTTAATAAAAGAGAAGGTCTGGATAGAATTTGGTACAGACTCGATAAGGTTTTTGTAATCTTGCTGCTCAAAACTTGGGGGCTTGGGAAGTTCAACATCTCAATAGGCAAATGTCAGATCATTGTCCATTGCTTCTTGCTTTTAGTAACCCTATTTATACTCGCAGTAAAGCTTTTAAGTTCCAAAAATTCTGGATGGAAAAACCAGAGATATATGAGGTAGTGGAGCAGTCCTGGAACTCAAATGATCATTCCAATCCATTTGTGTCTATAGGTAATAGATTTTAAGATCTTCGGTATGCTTTATCTAGATGGAGTAGACAAAGTTTTGGTGATATCTTCCAAGAAGCTAGGAATGATGAAGATCAATTGCTAGCTATGGAAATTACTTTTGATAGAGATCCCACTGAATTGAATAGAGAAAATCTCTCTCTATCTCAGGCCAATAGCATTAAGAAACTGGAAATTGAAAGTATTTTCTGGAGTAAAAAAGCTAGGGAGAAGTGTTTGCAAGAAGGGGACAAGAGCACTGCCTATTTTCATAGCTCAGTGAAAGTATCTCGTATACAATTGGTGATTTTAAAAATCAAAGATCTGGATGGGGTGCAGAAGACAAATGAGTCAGAAATCCAAAGGGCTACAATAAATTTTTTTGATCTTTAATTCAGACAAGAAGATTATCCTTCCATTGATTTGTAAGATCCTTTTTTTTATGTAATCCCCTCTTTAATAACTCCTGAGATAAACAATTCCTTATCCACCATTCCTGATTGCACTGAAATTTTAGAGGTGGTAAAATAGTTAAACCCAAACAGCTGCCCAGGTCCGGATGGTTTTAATGGTTACTTTTTTGTGAGATTTTGGGATATAATTGAAAAGGAATTGGTTGCTGCAGTCCAAAGTTTCTTTTTAGGTATGTCTATGCCTAGAAATATTATTTCTACTCTGCTTGCTTTGATTCCAAAATGCTAATCTCTAAAAAGTTTTTCAGACTTTAGACCTATAAGTCTTGTTAACTTCATTAGTAAAGTTATATCCAAGATTCTTTCTAACAGATTAAGTGTGTTTCTACCTCTGATCATCTCTCATAACCAAAGTGGTTTCTTGAAGGGAAGAGATATGATAGAGAATGCTATGTTGGCTCAAAAATTGGTATCAATGATCAATTCTAAAAACTATGGTGGGAATGTGGTTTTGAAATTAGATTTAGCTAAAGCTTATGACAGAGTCTCTTGGTTGTTTCTCATCCTTATCCTAAGGAAACTTGGTTTCTCTGAGCATTGGATTGATATGATATGGAGATTAGTGTCTAATTGCTGGTTTTCAGTGCTGATTAATGGTGATTCTTGTGGTTATTTCAAGTCTTCTAGAGGCCTGTGGCAAGGAGATCCTCTTACTCTAAGCTTGTTCATCATTATGGCAAAAGTTTTTTCGAGAAACCTCAACAAGTTGATTCCTCAGTTACATGGCTTCAAAATGCCTATAGGAGGCCCCAAATTTAATCATCTCGCTTATGTCGATGATGTTATCATTTTCTCATCTGGTGCAACCTCAGATTTAAAGAAGATTTCGGAGGTTATAAAAAATTTTGAAAGGGCTGCTGGTCAAAAAATCAAATTTTCCAAATCTCAAATATTTTTATCCAAAAAGATAAACCCAGCAAGGGCTAAGAAAATCATTACAACAACCGGTTTTGCTAACAAAAAATTTCCTATTTTATACCTTGGTTGTCCTTTGTTTGCAGGTAGAAAGAAGATTTCCCATTTTGATCATCTCATTCAGAAAATTAGATATACTCTCACTGGATGGAAATCAAGAATGTTAACAATGGGTGGTGATATGCCCCAAGTGTGACCTCGGCTCGGAGGCACCAACCTCGGCCGAGACCGTGGCCGACATTGGAGAAGCCTTAGGCATGCGGCATCAGCACTCGGCCATAGCAAGGTTGGCCCAGGCCGACACCACCACCAGCCTCTCCAAGGGACATCGCATGCATCACAAGGATCAACAGCATTCTCGTATACCTTGGAATGGCAACCTCGGCCAGACATAGGCCGAGCTTGCAAGAAGCCACCAGCAACCTCATCAGGACATTAGTCGATGCTCCAAACACACCAGCTCAACCTCGGCCTATTTCTGGCCGAACTTGTCCATTGTCTCGGCCAGGATTAAGCCGAGACCTCCATGGTCACCTCAGACTGAACGAGCACCTGGACTTACCAACCTCGGCCTCTTCCAGGCCGAGGTCATACACCAGGTGCGATAGCCGAGCACCTGCTGACATTTGGATAAGGGCACGTGGATACAAATCAGTTATAACAAGATTATTCCCCACACGTGGGGAGAATATTGCATCATCATTCTCTACATGTGACAGTGACAGATGGCTTTCCCATATTGGTGAGGCATTCACACACATGCACATTACATGCATGGGGGGTACATTACACCCCCTAGGTATTATATATAGAGGTCATCCTCTACCTTGTAAAGGATCCAAGATATACAACCCTAACTTAAACTCTGTCTAGATACACAGTAGAGAGAGAAAGTTTGAGAGATTGTATCCATGGCCATCAGTGCCTTATTACAGTGAGGTTATTCACACACACAGTGGACGTAGGCCAATTTAGGCTGAACCACTTATATCATGGTGCTCTATCCTCTTCTCCTCATCTCATTCTTCTACCTATTACGTAACTATGCTGCCATTGTTGTTCTTAGAATGAGCTTAAAAACACCTTACCCGGTGGTGCTAATCCCAGCATCATCATTTTGGCGCCGTCTGTGGGAAGAGAAAAGAAGCTATCTCTTCGTCTTGTTCAGCTTAACCTCACCGGAGACTCTGGTGGTGAACCAGACACCACCCCTTGTGTGGAGCTGCTTCACCATTGAAAGAGGTCCTTTGAGGTACTAAGCTCATCTGCTACTCAAGCTCTGTAGTGTTAACATATGGCACCAGAATTACCACCGCCTCTTCCGCCACCTGGGGGTGGAGGGCTTAGTTCCAATCAGGCGCCGCCCCAGTCTGAAATGGCGGAGGTAGCTGCTGCCTTGAGGTCTTTAGCTGCAACACAACAAGCTATGCAAGAGCAATTTGCACAGCTCAGCTAAACTATGATGAGGCGACCCGGAGTCTCACCAGATATGATCACTCCGGTAGCTGTTCAGCCTTATCCTGACGCTAGGGGACCACCCTAGGCACCAATGAAGGACCAGCCTGCACCCCAATGGAGAAGGGACGTTGCTGACCCTAGGCGCTTGCGCCTGGGGAGGCAAGGAAACCCTTGCCCAGAGGACAGGTATGACGATCTAGAGGCGGAAGAAGCCCCGGAAGACTGCTGGGAGCTGTATGAGGTGTCAAATAACACTGTACGACCTCTTCGGCAAAGTCAAGGTTGTGTCGACCGAATAGGTGAAGAGGCCCAACAAAGAAGGTCAGCCTTTGATAGGTTGAGCAGAGGGTCAGCCTTTGAGAGATTGAGCCCGATGAATGACCTAAGACAGAGATTGTCGAGATCAAGGAGCGCAGCAGGCTCTCAGAGAGGGAACAGGCAGGGTCGGCCAGATCAAGGCCGACACTGTGAAAGAAGAGGCAGGGAACATGAAGAGGTCAACAGCCGACGTGTCGCGGCAGGGGAACCCTCGGTCCATCCCATGGAGGTGGCTGGGGATAACCTCGGCCAGGTCGATGGCAGAAGACCGTGGAATGACTCTATCCAGCGCCTTGAGGAGAAGATAGGAGACCTCATTAAAAGCAGGGACCCATTACAAAGGGGTTACTCAGAGGGCTCTCCATTTGTGGCTAGGATAGTGGGCTTCCCAACCCCAGCTAAGTTCAAGCCTCCTACAGTGTCTCCCAAGTATGATGGCAACACTAACCCTGTACATCATATCGAGATGTACCAGTCGGCAGCAGACATTTACTCGATACCCGATGAGATGAAGTGTAGGGCCTTCTCTGGGACCTTAACAGGGGCAGCGCATAGTTGGTTCACCTCCCTTCTAAAGAACTCAATTGAGAACTTCAAAGGCTTGGCTGAACGATTCATCCATAACTTCTGCTTTGGGGTGAGACCTCAAAAGAAGACTACCCACCTGCTGTATGTCAAGCAGGCCAAGGATGAGATCCTAAGAGACTACATAGCGAGATTCAACAAAGAGAAGTTGGAGGTCGAAGATTATGAAGAGAACATAGCCATGACCGCCCTCATAGGGGGTCTACAGAAAGGGAAGCTATTGTGGAAACTTGTAGAAGATCCTCATAGGTCTATGGCGGAGCTCCTGGCAACCGCAGGGAAAGTAATGAATGCGAAAGAGGCAATGGCCACCAAGTATGAGGATGAGAACCGCGGTGGCAGTGGAAAGTCCCAAAGCAAGAAATATGGGAAGAAGAGGTCGGGTGATGACAAGTTCGCTCACTATACTCCTCTGACTGTAAGCTGTGAGCATATCCTCAACGAGATTAAGAATGACAGGACTCTGAGATGGCCAGAGAAACTGAAAGCCCCACCACATAAGAGGAATAAAAACCTACGGTACAAGTTCCACCAGGATCATGGCCATGTCACGGACAGATGCTTCGCCCTGAAGGATGAGATTGAAAAGATGCTAAAATCTGGAAAGTTGAGGAAGTATGTGGACGGTAAAGCTCCTAAGGGTGGAAGAGATGACCCTAAGAAAAGGAGAAATGATAGATGCCGTGACAATGTCCTGGCCAGAAGAGACGATGATTCAGAAGGTGATGATGAAGACGATCCGGATCTTCCGCCGAAAGATGAAAACACCCCGGTGAAGAGGGTTGGTACGATCTCGTTTGGTGTTGACACCATATGTGGAGGATTTGCAGGAGGTGGTTCTAAAGTAGCTGATAGGAAGGCTCACGTAGCAGAGGCCAGGTCAGTGGCCAAGCTTGAAGTTGTGAATCTAACGTCTTCCGATACAGTGAAGAAGAGGAAGAAAGTAGACATGGACAACCTCGTAGTTGAGTTCTCCAGACTCGACTTCAAGGGTATCTTAGCCCCCCATGATGACCCTCTGGTCATAACAACAAGGGTGCATGGGTGCGAGGTGCAGAGGATCCTCATAGATGGGAGGAGCTCGGCGGACGTTATGTTCTGGCCTTGTTTCAAGAGCCTAGGTCTTAGCAGAGCAAGGCTGGTACCCTATCATCACCCATTGATAGGCTTCAGCGGTGAAAAGGTCCACCCCTAGGGCATGTATGAGATGGACGTACGGATGGGTGACGAGTGGCCTAAGAGGCTGACTAAGAAGAAATTTTTTTTCGTCATGGACGAGAACGTGTTTTCGGCCTATAACCTCATCATAGGAAGGGTAGACCTTAAAGAGTTTGAAGTTGTGCCGTCGATGGTCCATAAGATGCTAAAATTCCCGACTCCTTATGGGGTAGGGGAAGTGCAAGGTGACCAGACCACAGCGCAAGAATGTTACTTCAACTCGGCCGAAGAGAGAGAAGCCCATAAGAGGGCAACCTCCACTTATAGCATCGATACGCTTGACCCAAGAGATGAGACAAAGTTGAAGAAGGGAGAGGTTGCGGAAGAGGTAGAATCCATCGTCCTCAATGAGGACGAGCCGAAAAAAACTGTCCGGGTCGGTAAAGCCCTAAAGGTAGAAATCAAGGAAGAGCTGATAAACTTTCTCAGGATGAGACAGAGTGTCTTCGCATGGAGTCACGCAGACATGCCCGACATCGACCCTGAAGTTATGAGTCACAGGCTCAACGTGACCAAAGATGCCAGGCCAATCAAACAGAGACGAAGAGTTTATTCGAGGGAGAAGTACGACGTCATCCGAGAAGAGGTCAAAAAATTAGAAGAGGCTGAGTTTATAAGAGAAGAAGTCACATATCCGGAATGGTTATCAAATGCAGTCATCATGCCCAAGGCCAATGGAAAGTGGATAATGTGTGTTGATTTCACTGACCTGAACAGATCTTGTCCAAAAGACAGCTATCCCTTACCTCGGATAGATCAGATGATGGATGCTATGGCGGGACATGAGCTCATGAGCTTCATGGACGCGTATTCGGGCTACAACCAGATCTTCATGGATGCAGAAGACTCGGAAAATACGGCCTTCATTACCGACAAAGGGATGTATTGCTACAAAGTGATACCCTTCAGCCTAAAAAATGCAGGGGAAACATACCAACGTCTTGTTAATAAGATGTTCGAAGAGCAAATAGGTAAGACTATGGAGGTGTATGTAGATGATATGATAACAAAGAACTTGAAGGCTAACACTCATGTAACGGATCTCGAGAAGACCTTCGACATTATGGACTCATACAGAATGAAACTCAACCCCACGAAGTGTGTCTTTGGAGTAGGAGATGGGAAGTTCCTAGGGTTTATCGTCAACCAGAGAGGGATTGAAGCGAACCCTGAAAAAATCAAGGCTTTACTTGACATGAAGACACCAAAGAGTATCAAATATGTTCAAAGACTTACGGGGAGAGTGGCTGACCTTAACAGGTTTGTTTCTAGGGCAACATATAAGTGACTTCCATTCTTTAAGGTGCTGAGAAAGGCCTTCCAATGGGATGAAGAGTGCGAAAAAGCCTTCAACCAGCTCAAGTCTTATTTAGGGTCTCCCTTATTGCTGTTTCGGCCTGTATCAGAGGAGAAATTGTACGTGTATCTGCCAGTCTCCGAATCAGCCATCAGCGCAGCCATAATATGGGAAGACGCTGGAATCCAAAGGCCTGTATATTTCAACAGTAAGGCCCTTTAAGGGGCCAAACAGAATTACCCTCGCATGGAAAAGCTAGCTTACGCCTTGATACATGCCTCGAGAAAGATGAAGCCTTACTTCCTGGCCCACTCCATGGTTATCCTCACTGACTCCTCACTAAGACAGGTCCTACATAAACCTGAGAAGTCCGAACGATTGATGACATGGGCCATTGAATTGGGGGAATACGATCTTACCTACCAACCTAGGATGGCCATCAAGGGGCAAGCCCTCGCAGACTTTGTCGCTGAGTTTATATGGGAAGAGGCCGAGGCAGAGAATGGCCTAGGGGATGTTGAAAACCGTGGTGTCTTCCGAAATTCGGAAGAGATGACACCAAACATCTTCCAAGATCAGGAAGAGATTGCATCCAACGGGGCCACGAACCAAGTTACGGAGAACGAGGAAGATCGGTACCTCTTCAAAAAAGGAGTCATGACAGAAGGGGTCTTCTCATCAGGTACAGATATTTGGATCCTCTTCGTTGATGGATCTTCCTGTGACAATGGAAGCGGTTCAGGGTTGATACTCTCAGCTCCAGATGGTGCCAACATTGAATACGCTTTGAGATTCAACTTTCGAGCTTCTAATAATGAGTCCGAGTATGAGGCCATGATAGCAGGTCTCTCATTGGCAAAGACTCTTCGCGTAAAGCGACTCCTACTCCATAGCGACTCGCGATTAGTTGTCAATCAAGTATTGGGAATCTATGAGGCCAGAGATGAAAGGATGGCCAAATACCTGAAAAGGGTGAAAACAATGTTAGAACATTTTGAAGAGGCAAGACTGAAGAGAGTGCCTCGACAAAGTAACAGACACATAGATGCATTGGCAAGGTTGGCCTCAGCAACGAAGACAGATGTTAGAAGGACCATTTCGATCGAGGTCTATGGGAAGGCAGCCATTGAGCAAGAAGAGGTATATAACCATTGTCACAATTTGAACTTAGGAGACTCATGGATGGACCCCCTCTTCAGATATATCAAAGAGGGAGAGCTACCTGAATCCAAGCTAGAAAGGCAGAAATTGAGATATAAGGCTGCCAAGTTCTCGGTAGTAGGAGACATCCTGTACAAGAAAGGATTCTTGCTACCTCTCCTCAGATGTGTGCACCCCACAGAAGTTCCCAGGGTCTTACAGGAGGTCCATGAGGGTTCTTGCTCTAGCCACATAGGGGAAAGAACCTTGGCCAAAAGAATCATCACCCAGGGGTACTGGTGGCCAACCCTGTCCAAGGACGCTACAGCCTACGTGAGGAAATGTGATAAATGCCAGAGGTTCACCGCCATCCCTCATCAGCCTCACCAACCTATGACGTCAATCACTTCTCCATGGCCATTTGCTGTATGGGGAATTGACTTAGTACGGCCCCTGCCAAGAGTTGCCAACAATTATAGTTTCTTGATAGTTGCCATCGACTATTTTTCAAAGTGGGTGGAGGCAGAGCCGATGATAACGATCACAGAGCAGAAGACCTTCCAATTTATTTGGAGGAATATCATATGCAGATATGGCCTCCCAAACACTCTCATCTCGGACAATGGGACCCAGTTCAAGAACTCCTCTTTAGAAAAGTATTGCTTAAGAGTAGGAATAAAGCAATTCTTCTCATCTCCTGGCCGACCTCAGGCAAATGGTCAGACTGAGGTCACAAACAGAATAATTCTCAATGGAATCAAGAAGAGGTTAGAAAATGCGAAGGGAAGATGGACTGAAGAGGTCTACACTGTGTTATGGGCCTACAGAACCACTGCAAGGACACCGACAGGAGAAACCCCGTTCATATTGGCATATGGCTCAGAGGCCGTCATACCAACAGAAGTAGGGCTCCCAACTCATAGGATTCAGACCTATGAACCTGATAATAATGGGGAAGAGAGGAGGCTAGACCTAGATCTTATCGAAGAAAGAAGAGAGGACGCAGAGGTCAGATAAGCAACCTATCAACAGAGGGCAGCAAAATTCTACAACCAGAGGGTGAAGTCAAGACCCATTGCAGTGGGAGACCTATTGCTAAAGAAAACCTTACAGAAAGCAAACAAACTCCACCCAAACTGGCACGGTCCCTACAAAGTGACAGAAGAGGTTGTGCCTGGCACTTACAGGCTAGAAAATCTAGAAGGAGAACCTTTCGCTAATCCATGGAATGATGATGACCTAAAGAAGTATTACATATTATGTTGCATGAAGTTATATAAATGTACCATCTTGTCATGAAGAGGTTATTAATAAAAGATCAGTTCCCATGGTGGTCCTTGCCTCATTTTGCACTTATGTCAGAATTTAATGGGGCTAACATCTTAGGTGATGACCTCAGACCTTCATAACACCATTCAATGGTGACGAGGTCTGAGATCAGACACCATAATGGGATGACCTCAGACCCTTAACATCATTAATTTGGTGAGATTCATTAATGGGGCTAACATCTTAGGTGACCTCAGACCCTTAACATCATTAATTTGGTGAGATTCATTAAGGGGGCTAACATCTTAGGTGATGACCTCAGACCTTCATAACACCATTCAGTGGTGATGAGGTATGAGATCAGACACCATAATAGGATGACCTCAGACCCTTAACATCATTAATTTGGTGAGATTCATTAATGGGGATAACATCTTAGGTGATAACCTCAGACCTTCATAACACCATTCAATGGTGAAGAGGTCTGAGCTCAGACACCATAATGGGATGACCTCAGACCCTTAACATCATTAATTTGGTGAGATTCATTAATGGGGCTAACATCTTAGGTGATGACCTCAGACCTTCATAACACCATTCGGTGGTGACGAGGTCTGAGATCAGACACCATAATGGGATAACCTCAGACCCTTAACATCATTAATTTGGTGAGATTCATTAATGGGGCTAACATCTTAGGTGATGACCTCAGACCTTCATAACACCATTCGGTGGTGACGAGGTTTGAGATCAGACTACTAATTTGGTTTAAACAAACACCATTGCATAAGCTTGAGAAAAAACATCACGACATACATACAACAAAGGAAGATGGTCTTCTTCAGAGAATAACACATTCAGAGTAACACATTCAGAGATAAAAAATATTCAGAGATTACAAAGAATGGAAAAGTAAGAGCCATGTTCATTCATAAATTATAGATGTTAGGGATTACAATGTCGGGTTACAAACAATGTTCAGAAATTCTCTAAGGGTTTGAGGGGGGAATGCTGGTATCTTCGGCTTGGTTAGGCTAGACAACGTTGGTCACCTCGGCAACGTCATCATGATGGTCTGCCCGTCCAACCTCAGTGCTGTCCAATGTGGCAGTCTCGACAGGAACGACAGCCTCCTCCTCAACCTCCTGAAGGGCCTGGGAAAACTGAGGATCAGCAAATCCAAGGCTTATGAAGTCAGAGGCTTTCAAAGTGCCAGCCTCCCTCTCCTTGACATCAGCCCACTTGATAGTGGCTTTGATACCTCTTTCAAGGTATTCAAAGCCGAAGCTCATAAACTCGTCAGAGCTTTTGTACTCGGCTATTATCCCCTCTGAGGCATCATCAAGGACTGCCTTCACGGCCGAGCTGACCTTCTACTGCAGTACATCGTCCTTGGCCTTCAGAGCCGCAGCATGGTCCTTGTTAAGTCGAGAGACCTCCTTCTCCAGCCCCTTCACCTTCTTGTCAGACGCACCCAACTCAGACTTCAGCCGGTCGATTTCTGCGTTCAAAGAACTCTGAACCTTCTCAGCCTCTTGACCTTTCTGGATGAGGGGCAACTTCCTCAGAGTCCAATTGGAGAGGTGGTGCATCGCTGCCAAGCCCTGCAGATTTTGCGATCAGGAATGAGCAAAAGACAAATCAGAGGTTACACTTAGGAATTGGAAAGAAAAGTTAGGTCATACCTGAATGGATCTGTGAATGGCGAACTCAACCAGCAAAGGAGTATCAAGTGATCTAAAGAAGAGCTTGTCGGCCTCGATCATTGTAGAGCCAAAGGCATCTAGGGCCTGAAGACTATGGCCAACTATGCTGTCAGTAATCGTCAACTGCTCTAGACGAGCTGACAGGGCGTCTGCTGAAGAGATGGGGATGGCAGTATCAACATTCTTTTTCTTCGGCCTCTGATCCTCAGGGTCATGATCAGCTGGAGCCCTTTTCTTTGTGGCTTGGGGCTTCGAGGCAGAGGGAGCTGGGGGAGGAGCATTAAGTCCAGCTTTCTTTGCAAGTCTCGTCAAGCTGGGTGCCGCCATTTCCCAGAGTTCGTATGAGATATCCTTCAGACGCTCTGCGAAAATCAATAGATCTGAGTTAGAAGATCAGACATAAATAAACTCAGAGGTTTAACTTCAAATAGAAAGCGCTTACCAAGCTCAGAAAGAGGACTTCCACCCAGACCTGTCTCAGAGAGGTAATGGGGGGTCATCAAGTGTTCGAACCTGACGAACAGACCATGTACCCCCTGATCTTGAAGGGCTTTCACCTTCTGAAGGTTTTGTGGGCTCAGGCCAGGGTCAGCCCTCGCAGACATTGTGACCTTACCCCACCTAAGGGGCATCCTCGGCTCCAGAATGGACGAGGGAGCACATGGGCCAAATTCCTATGTCCAGAAGCAAAAAAGTAACGTGGCTTCCAGTTGTTGTTGGAAGTCTGAGTTATTTGAAGCATCTTTTTTTCAGTCTTCCGAGCTACAAAATGATAGTAGCTCGGATGATTTTTGGCTGAGGAAGGGACATAGCAACCTACAAAGACCTGAACTAGGAGGTCTGAGTGGTGGACAGCCTTCCATAAGATTATGGCCCCTATTATGACCCTCCAGGCATTAGGGGATAGTTGAGAGGGGGCCAAATTAATATAGGCAAGGGTAGATTTGATAATGGGATGGATGGGCAGACGAAACCCCAACTTGAACATCTACTCGTACAAGCAGATTTCGCTGTCTCGACCGTGAAAATCCCTCTCTTCCCTCAGATGTCTTCTTAGCTTTATGGAGGGACTAATGGAATACAGATATCTGAAGCAGAGGAGGTCTACCTCAGTTACAGTACTCTCGATCTCGGCCGCCTCAGAGACATCGACATCACTTTTAGCTTCATCATCATCTAGCTCAACGTCGGCCGGAGCAGATGTTGATGGGTTACCCGGGAACCTCTGAGCGAACTCGACACCGGTGAAGGCCGACAGAGGAATGGCGTCAAGTGGTGGTGGTATGGCCACACTCGGTTCAATGATCTCAACCTCTGAGGAAGAGGCTGAGGCGCTTTAGTTGTTATGAGATGAGACACGACTGGAGACCTCGGCCTGATCAGGGGCCTGATCTTCCCGAATTGAGAAGTCCATGGCCTCCTGAAAGGAATCCACAGACATGGGGTCTGAGGTGGAAGACTCAGACTCAGACATTGGTATAGGATCAACAGGAACCTCTGCCTGGTTGAAAGACTCCGAGGGATCAGGATATATCACCTTCAGGGGTGGTGGGAAGATGGGTTTAATAGGGCATTCTTGTGACCTACGAGCCTCCTCCTGTGCTCTTTCTATTTGTCTGCTTTTTTCTAAAGTGTTCTCCCTAAGGGAGGGGAACTCCTCAAGAAGTTGGTATAGGGGTCTGAGCATCAGAGGCAGACACTACACTTAGGGAGGCTTCCTAAACTACAAACAAGATTGGCTAATGAAGTAAGGTAATTTAAAGGCAAATATAGTTTGCCTGAAAGTATGAAGTTCTCACCTGAAAATCCCTAAGCTCACCGAAAAACACCGAAAATAGGGAAAAATAGGGAAAAACGAAGGGAAAAGGAGGGCGGAGAGTACCTGAGGAATTAGTAGCGAAAGGAAACGAAGAAAACTCGAGAAAATCCCCACCGAAGACCTCTGCAGTGGAATCGTGGAGAAAATGTCTTGAGAGAGAAACACTTGGAATGCAAATCATGCAGGAGAATGAGAATCGAGGATGGCGGGAAAAAAGGAGGGTTCAAAACCCTTAAATGTACAGGCGCGATTCCCAAGGCCCATCATTGCCTTGGGAGGCCCAAAGGGTGGCTGACAACACACGCTTGCCAAGCAAGCCATACTTCAACACTGGGCAAGTGTCAAACATATACTGGCTCATATTGGAAAGGCCTCGGAGATGTGCAAATCCCACAGTCACTTACTTTCGCATGTCACTAAGGGCTGGGGGTGATTGATATGCCCCAAGTGTGACCTCGGCTCGGAGGCACCAACCTCGGCCGAGACCGTGGCCGACATTGGAGAAGCCTTAGGCATGCGGCATCAGCACTCGGCCATAGCAAGTTCGGCCTAGGCCGACACCACCACCAGCCTCTCCAAGGGACATCGCATGCATCACAAGGATCAACAGCATTCTCGTATACCTTGGAATGGCAACCTCGGCCAGACATAGGCCGATCTCATAAGAAGCCACCAGCAACCTCATCAGGACATTAGTCGATGCTCCAAACACACCAGCTCAACCTCAGCCTATTTCTGGCCGACCTTTTCCATTGTCTCCGCCAGGATTAAGCCGAGACCTCCATGGTCACCTCAGACTGAACGAGCACCTGGACTTACCAACCTCGGCCTCTTCCAGGCCGAGGTCATACACCAGGTGCGATAGCCGAGCACCTGCTGACATTTGGATAAGGGCACGTGGATACAAATCAGTTATAACAAGATTATTCCCCACACGTGGGGAGAATATTGCATCATCATTCTCTACATGTGACAGTGACATATGGCTTTCCCATATTGGTGAGGCATTCACACACATGCACATTACATGCATGGGGGGTACATTACACCCCCTAGGTATTATATATAGAGGTCATCCTCTACCTTGTAAAGGATCCAAGATATACAACCCTAACTTAAACTCTGTCTAGATACACAGTAGAGAGAGAAAGTTTGAGAGATTGTATCCATGGCCATCAGTGCCTTATTACAGTGAGGTTATTCACACACACAGTGGACGTAGGCCAATTTAGGCTGAACCACTTATATCCTGGTGCTCTCTCCTCTTCTCCTCATTTCATTATCCTACCTATTACGTAACTATGCTGCCATTGTTGTTCTTAGATTGAGCTTGAAAATACCTTACCTGGTGGTGCTAATCCCAACATCATCAGGTGGAAAGTTGGTCCTGCTTAAAAGTGTTCTATCTGCCATTACTATTCATACCATTGCAGCTTTCAATCCTCCCAAAAAAGTGATTCAAACCGTAGAAGCTATTTTTGCTAGATTTTTTTGGGGCTCCTTAGAAGATAAATTAAAACATCATTGGTGTAAATGGCAGGTTATAACTAAGCCTATCAAAGAAGGTGGTCTCGGTATCAGAAGTTGGAGTGACATCAGTAAAGCTATGGCTATGAAGCTTTGGTGTAAATTCAGGTCCACTGAATCACTGTGGTCCAATTTCACAAGGAAAAGTACAGTCGAAACAACCATCCTTTATCAGTGACTCCAAAATCATTCGCAAACACCTGGGGAAGGATGAGCTGCATTAGAGAAACTGCTGAAGCGCATATGAAGTGGATTTTAAGTGTGGGAGACATTGATTTTACTTGGGACACTTCGTTAGACTTTGGGCCTATTGGTGACTTCTTTAACATTCCCAGGAATACTAAAGTTAATAAGTTTTGGAAAGAAGATAGATCATGGGATTGTGACAAGTTACATCAATTTCTGCCGCTGTAGTTAGTTAACCAAATTAAGGAGACTCCAATTTGGAATGATGACAAAGATGAGTTGGTGTGGACTGCATCTCATTCAGGTGTTTTTTCTTTCTCTTCGGCTTGGGAATTGGTTAGAATGCCTAGTTCTCAAATGTTGTCTTCCAAATTCATTTGTGATTCTTGTATCCCCCCAAAAATGTCGGTGCTAGTTTGGAAAATTCTCAAAGGTATTTTGCCAACAGATGAAAATGTTAAAAAGGTTTGAATTAGAGGCCCTTCTAAATGATCTTGATGTTTATTTCATCAGGAAGAATCAACTGAACAACTCTTTTCTTCGAGTCAAACGGCTATAAAGGTGTGGAATATCTTTAACTCTAAATATGGGATAATTGGTCAGCAGGGTTCCATAAGACAGAGATTGATTGCTTAGTGGTTGTATTCAAACTCTTCTTCAAAGTCAATTTTTAAATTAATTCCAGTTTTGATATGCTAGTTTATATGGATTCAGAGAAATAGAGGCAGATTTGATAATTCTTCTACGTTCATCAATACTATCATCCACAACATTCAGGTTACTTCTGAAATTTGTTTTAAAGGTCCAAAAATTCCTAAAAACAAATTCATATTGGTAAACTGGAATCTTCCTCCTAAAGGAGTTTTGAAGTTGAATGTAAATGGTAATTCTCTGGGAAATCCTGGCAAAAGTGGTGTGGGTGGTATTCTCAGAAATCACAGAGGCGAAGTTTTATGGCTTTTCTACAAGTACTTAGGTGTTTCTTCCAGTTTAGAAGAGGAGGCTGCTGCCCTTCTCTAAGGCCTTACCTTCAATCAAGATCTTAAAGATTATGAGCTCATTATTAAATCTGATTCAAAGGTGTTAATAGAAGCTCTTCACACCAAGTCCTCATGTCCATGGAAAATAAAAAGCCAAGTGAAGCAAATTTTATATCTAGCCTCTTATATCCAGTGCAAATTCTTCCATATTCACAGAGAGGCAAACTTTGCAGCAGATTTCTTTTCCAAGATGGGTAGTTCTAAAAAAAAGTCTTTTACGTCTTATAGGATAGATATCCTTCCTAAGTATTTTAAAGGTATCTTAAGATTAGATAAGATGCTTATTCCTTTCATTAGATATGTTTCTTAAAGTGGTTCTAGCTTGTAAGCCATGGTGAGGGCTATTCTCACCCCTATTTATAAATAAATCTCTATTTATATATATATATATATAACCAACTGCATACTCTGATTTAATTGGGTATAGTACTGATCACCCCGTATTTAATTGAGCGGGTTGTAACTGGTGGTATTAGAGCATCAGGTTCTAGAGTCCTTAGGATATGTACGGCAATCTATGTTTCATCGTAGCGTCCTTTGATGTAGAGACTTATGATTAGAATTTTTGTATTCGTTCATGTATGAAGATTTACGTTCTCTTTCTATTAAACATAAGTGGTGAAATTCTTATACAAGTTCGGTCAGGATTCATACGCCGAACAGAATAGGATGACCCGCGAAGGCCGTGGGGAAAAATGCAGGAGGAAAGGCTCAACAGGAGACTTAGTGTATTTTGAAAAATGTTGATCGAGGTAAAATTCACCGTAATTATTATTCAAATTGAATACAATAAAGAAATCGCTTGAGAACTGTAGATTCCTTAAACACCGTCGTTGGTGATGATGGTGCCGTTCTAGACTCACCCAATATTTATCGATGAAGGGTGACAGAGTTGGAAGGATTTTATAAAAAAATAACATTTACAAAATGTGTGAAGGAAGAAGAGTGAGGGGCCAATGGAAGTAGAAATCCAAAGGCAGTTGCATAGGGTGAAGTGTAGCAACACTCAGGATTTAAGAATTTTCGACAACATTTCGCTCATACGAGCAATCTTAACTGATGGAAATTAGACTTCGGATATAAAAAAGTTGATATTAAGCTAAATATGGAATTTGGGGTACGATTTGACCATGAAATCATCCATCTACTGTTGTAACAGAGATGCGAATGAAATTGTGAAATTTTGGACCTTATCATAAATGGGATGTACCTGACAAAAATGAGTTACTTTTTGTTGAAGAGTTCATGATTTATATACCGAAGTGTAAATGGAAAAATTAGATTTAGATGATTATTGATGATTTTGTCAAGGGTGTAGGTTTATGAATAAATATCAATGCTTCCATGAGAAGGGAGTCAAGGGTGTTGGAGAATTTATTCGAAAAATGAGACTAGGGTGAACGGGGATAATAAAACACCACTTAGGGGCATACCCAGTAAGGGGGGACCCATATAAATTGTTTAATTGAATATCTACTAAGTGGAGGAGGATTCAGTCAAGACTAGTATAGTTAATAACGAGTTTCATAGGGAAAGTGGAGCCGAAGAAATCAGTAAAGCAATAATTGATGCTAGTATTGTTAGGTTCAAAATGGTCTGTAGGACTAGAAAAAAACCCGGGACTATTAATGTTGAATGAGTCCATAGAAATTGAGTGGGACCCATGATACTGGGAAAGTGGATGTGAATCCTAGGTATGGATATCATCATATATGTTTATGGGGTAACAAAACCCGTTGTTGACATGCGTAGGGAGAAACGGGTAGGATCATTAAGACTTATGTTATTATATACTACATTTATGAGTGAGGAATGTAGGATTTATTACGGTAATGTGTAGTGACTGATTTTCAAGTATTGAAACGATGATAAATTGTGTAATAAGACTATAGTATTTGTTATTTCAGATTGAACTATATTAAATCTGTTAGGTGCCACTTGAAATAAGGTTGTGTATAAATTTATAAATGGCATTCTATACTTGGCATCTTTGAGTATGCCAGTGTGTAGGGACATGCTGCTGATGTGATTCAGGATATATTGTGTTCTTAATTCGTGCAGAGAGAGATATTTCTTGTTCTTTTGTAGCACCAAGACTTGTGTTAGTGAGAGCGCCATATTTAATATCATATTTGAGGGACATGAGAGTGGATGAGTAGATTTTTATATAAAGAGACAAAACCTGTTGGGAAGGTACATGTGAACTAAGGACCTGAAGGGTTTCGACGATCGACTAGGTTAAGTAGTTGTGTATAGGGGGGTTCCTTGTTTGGATTTCACTCTGGGAGACACCCCACGCATGAAACTAGCGAACGTTGGGAGTCGAAGTAAGTTGGGTCTTTAGGATATGGGTTTAGAACCTTTGTTATAATATGTATCTGCTAAAACTGAGAGTTATGGTTTATAGTATGATTTGAGGCCAGTGGAGTCGTCAAATGTGAATGTGAAAACCAGTGGGATATGAATTGTATTATAAGTAGTAAGTTGGTAAAGTTTAACCTTACAGAGTAATCACGTCTAGTGTAGGATATCACATACATTTAGATCTTATGCTAAAATGTACACAACATAGGGTGTATGGATGCCCTAGATAGTTGGATTGTAGTATTTTCCATAATTGAGAATTATGGCACAGTACGTATTTTGGAGGTAAATAAATGTAGAAGTTATGACTTCAGGACTTAGCTGTTTGATGGTTTAGGTCAGTTAGGTCCTCTACTCCCCAAATTTTCCACGAGGATGGTACAGGAAGAATTCGATAAAGTTTAATTTCGGAAAGTTGAAACTTACATGGTAAGGTATGTGGAGGCCTACATTTCATGAGAATCTAAAATTTGAAGGGGGGGGGGGGAACTTACGACACGCGATGATGGCATCGTCGCACGAGTCATGGTTATGGATGCGTTTGTGAGAAAGATAAAATGCATCATGATATAAAACTGTATTAGTGATGGAATAAAACAAAGCAAGACATTACTGAGTTCTAATTGAAAGTGAGCCATCATAAATTAATAGGGTTCCTTCAGCCGTTGGAAATTTCTTTGTAGAAATGGGAGAGTGTATCCTTAAATTATCACAGAGTTAATTACTTCGCAAAGGGACCACGACCTTATATGGGTGATAGTGGGTCGTTTAATCGAAGTAGCTCACGTTATGCTAGTTAGTACTAATCATAACATGTGACAGTATACCCCAATCATTATTCCTGAGATAGTAAGGTTATATGGGGTACATTTCGACATTGTGTCTAATAGAGACAAGAGAGTTATGTATCGATTATTGGGAAGAGTTTTCGAAAGTCCATGAGTATCGAGATGCGAATGTATACGGCCTAACACACCCATAGATGGACGGGCAGACTGAGAATTCTAGTTACATATTGAGGGATATGTTGTATTTTTGATTATGTGAAGATTTAGTGTCATATTTGGAGTTCGTATACAATAACTCCTCTCAGCTCATTTACGATATGACTATATTTGAGGCGTTATATGGAAGACCTTGTCTTCCTTCTGCTTATGGGCTAGATATGGAGGATAATGAACTAATAGGGCCAGAGGGATTCAGGGCCCGTAAGCCAGAATTGAAATGATTTGGTGTTACGTTATTGCATGTTGGAAAAAGGGAAATTAGCTCTGAAATACGTAGGACCATTTCCTATTGTTGTAAAGATTCTACAGGTAGCTTACAGGCTTGGATTCCATATTATAGAGGCAGTATTGCGAATGGCATTTATAGTATATATTGTGTGTAAAATATATATCGTACAAACAAGAATAAACTACTGATGTGACATAGTAGTAAGACGAGTTTGTATATATATAAGGACTGATTAATATACTATAGTGCAAATAGTAGGATGATAGATATTGGTTATCTGAAATTAAAATTTAAATAGTGAAACTTAAAGGGTAAGGCTTGGAGTATAACATCAGTGAGGTGTTCATTATTAGTGGTATTCGATAATGTACTGTATGGTCGGTACGACGAAGGTTACATGAGATGAGAGATTAATACCCGGAGTTGTCCTTACCAGATATGCCTTAATTTTTGAATTTCGGAATGAAATTTCGTTACAAGGGGGGGACTATGTAATACCCCGTATTTTAATGACTTTTAAAATGATATAAATTAAAAGTAAATGGGTTAAATCAATGGTGATTAATTATAATTATTTATGTGAAAATAATTGGAATTAATTCGGATTGAATATTACTAGAATAAAGTAATATGTGATTGATATTAAAAATTACTTAGTGATTAAAAGTAATATATGATTATGACTTGATAAAAATTGTCGGGATTTATAGATACAACAATTAAGCTAATTAAGTCTAGACACGCATGTGGGTCATGTCGGGACTATAATTGAATGGAATGAAAAGTAAATTATTTTTATGTAATCCGAATGGTCGTTTAGAGTGCGCCAAAGTGTCCAGAGGGTTTTTAATAGTCAGAAAATTCTACAAGAGGGATTGCTTTGGGTCTTGGGTCAATTTGGAACCGAATTTACACCCCAAAGGGGTATTTTAGTAATTTTACTTGGGAGATGAATAGTACTTACCAAATTTGGGGGTTTTTATATAAGTTGAGAGATATATTAGCCAAAGGTTTATTCACCAAAATTCTAAGAGGCATCCATGTAATACCCCGTATTTTTGGCGATATTTATTTTTGGGATTAATTAATTAAATGAGAATTAATTGGGAATTAATCCGGATAAAATACTAGCGAGATGTGAGTTGGTATTTGACTATATTGAGTATATATGATGATATATGAATTTTGAATTATGAAATTGTCGTGAGATTGATATACGGCAATTTGGACATTTTATTGGGACGCGGGTGACAGTCGCGTCAGGATATAATTATTTTATTTATAAAAGTGAAATTAAATTCTATTAACCGTATGGTCGTTTTGAGTGCGCCAACGCGTCCGGAAGGGTCGAGATAGTCAGAAAACACTAGCCGGGGGTTTAGTTTGGGTCCCGGGGTATTTGTAGGCCATACCGGCAACATAAAGGGTATTTTGGTAATTTTGTATTTTTGGGAATTAAAAGTGACGAAAATTAAGAGTTTTTATCTGATTGGGAATTGACCCACTAAACCCACTAACCAACCCTTAATGACCCAATAAGCTACGGGGGTTATTAGATTAGGTTTCCAAAACTTTCCCAAAACAAACCGTAGCCACCATAGCCATTGGAGAAGAAAGCTTAGAGAGAGAGAGATAGAAGGGAATTCTGCAGAAAGAGAGAGGGAACTTCTTCAAATCGTCATCAAAATCAGAGATTGAATCAAGGCAAGTGGTTTAATTTACGTTTTTATGCAGTAAATGCTTCTTCCATGCTTAGACTATTCAATAATCATAATTAATTGGGAGATAATTGAAAACCCATGAAACTGGAGTTGTTAATAAATTTTGGAGATAGATTTGCATGTAGAAATGTTATTGGAAGATCGAATTAAGAGAATTATAAGTTTATGTGTTATAAAAACGGATTTATTTCTGGAAATTGATGATTTATAATCTTAGGGTTTATGTTCTTGAAGATTGGGGAAAAGTGTAGAGATTTGATGAATTGATGATGATTAGGATGAATTGATTCCTTAAAATACGTTAGTATGTAACCTTGATATGTTTAGGGATGATGAGAGACCTTAAAACATTGTTGGGACGAATTTTCATTGAGATTTGAGGGGTAGAAATTGGTGAAAAACGAAATAAGGAAATCTGGGCTCGAATCTGGTTGCTCGTTAGAAGACCTGCCCAGGTCGTTCGAACGACCTCGTTCGAACGAGCTTCTAACGAGTTGACCATTGACTTCTAACGAGGGTGAAGTTCGTTCGATGAAATCGTTCGAACGAGATCTCGTTAGAAAGCCCACTTCGTTCGAACGAGATCTCGTTAGAAGACTCAGTTCGTTCGAACGAAGTCTCGTTCGAACAGCCTCGTTCGAACGAGACTTCGAACGAGTTGACAGTTTAGGCTATTTAGCCTGTTTTGATCCCGAGTGCCCCGTAACCTTGTGTATAGGTAGAGATAGCCTTTCCTTGATGAGAAATTGATATATTTGGGATGTTTGGGATATATTGAGAAGTAAATTATATAATTGTGGAACGATTCAAATAGACACTTTGAGTCGAGACGTGAGTGCCTACTACGACGTGAGAATAAATTATGGCGTGTATGATTATGAATCGGGAGTATATAAATTGTATAAATTATAAGATGGTACGAGAATGCGATAAGTACTACAATTAAACTACGGTGATTACTAAGAGGCGTGTTTACTTAGTATTGATATATGATTTGTGTGTATGACATACCTACCATACTTGCTATCACGGGAGGTTTGCGTTCGCTTAGGGCCCTCTAATCCTTGTGTTGCCCGGATTTAGACTGGTTACCTCGATGAACATAGGTCAGAGAAGGACTTATTGGGATGTTAATAAGTCTGCTGATCGTGAGAGCGCAGGTATGTGCGTGACCCATGTGATGTGACTGTGTTCGCCTCCATTATTTGTGATGTTGTTATCTGTGAACTATTCCTGAGAGATTCGGAATATGTGATCCTTATGTACGTGATGTACCGGGATGGATAGCAGAGTATGTGTGCACCACAGCTTAGTCTCGGGGTGCTTATATTGTATATTTATGTTGTGGAAAATATACACTTAGTAAAATGAGAACTTTCATATGGTATTGTGTGTATAACTATGGAATAACATAAAAGGAATAATCTAACGAGTTGTATTACTTTTATATGAGAACCTGAATTTACGTTAAGCCCCCTATTTAATTGAGATCGTTATAATGTAAATGGGAACCGAGTAGTAAGGGTAGAACCTATGACAGTCTAGCTAGATATGATGTCACTTAGCTAGTGGTTAGCGTCATTTTAGATGGGTACTTACGTTAGGAGTGCACATTTAGTCGAGAGGTGAGAATTTCATGTGAGTGCACGTCCTAACATGTACTTTGCATTTAATGTTTTAAATGTTTTTAAAGCACTTGCAGGTTTTTAAAATATCTCCACATTCGGGCTCTGACCCGTTTGCTTTCAAATCTATTTTTTTGTAAAACCATTTTAGGTGCCCAGCCACAAGGACACCATGCATAGGATTCTCACTCAGATGACGAGCTGTAGCTGTTTGTGGAAGTTACAGGGATTTGCTTTTAGACGCTTCTATCATTTGGATTCCATGTTCAGTGTTCCTCAGTTGTAGGGCATGTTGCCCAAATGCTATTAGAGACATTTCCATTTCAGTTTTTCAGACTTTGGCATGTATTGATTCAGTATTCAGTATTTCGTTACTTATTTCAGTTGTGGGACTTGTTGTGAGGAGTTTTCACCCGGATTTACTTATATCATGTGATGGTTATTCTAGTATTTCGTTATGGTGAATGGTGATATTATTCTTGTTTTAAATCTCTTACTGCATGTTAATCAGACTTTAATTAAAATTTGGCAACTACTTTTTAAATACTAGGTGGTTAGTAATAATAAAATGTTTTCGACGGTGATGCTATTAACTGAGCCAACTTGGCATTTTGATTTAATTTAATAAAGGAGTAGCTACCCGGTATTTAATTAGTCGGGGTGTCACAATCCATTGAGAAAAGGGAAAGATTTCTCTAGGAGAGGAAGGGTTATTCTAGGAAAATAAAGGGACAAAGGCACCTTGCACCACCGAAGAGTGACCGAAAAAGAGAGGAACACCATAACATAATCTTCCCCAAAGGTTCAGACCTACAAAATCAAAGATAAGTGTTTAACTCTTGTAATATATAGCATGCAAGTTGTCCATGGTAGATACAGAAAGATTTTTTTTTTAAGTTTTATAAATCAAAGATGAATTTTGATGATTTTGATTTGATCCTTGCAATGAAAACCATGTAGGATTATTCATTTGTTTATATTAGAATTAACATCACAAAACTTAAAATTTGGGGTTTATACATGTTCTTGAGTAAGAATGATAAAATGCAGATTTTCTAAATTAAAATGGGATTAGCCTAATTAATCGAAGTTCCATGATGACTTTGATATGATTTGGTGTTATAAATCATGTACATACTTGGGTATATCATTTGGGATGAATTATAAGGAGTTTGGGATCATTTAGTAGAGGTTTTGAGGATGACTTATGTTACAACCCTTAGGTAGAAATATGTAGAAAAAGGATGAACATTGTATGATAATTTTAGGATTGTTTTAAGCAGAAATTGGTAATGTGCTCGCTGATTCTTGTTTAAAATCAGGTTCTGCACAGCTTTGTAGTTTTAAGTTTTTCCAAAATCGGAGCAGAAAAGCCTCAAATTGTAATTTTATATTTTTGGGTAGATTGTAACTTTATCAAGAAAAAGGATTACTGGGAATTAATATATAATCCAGGTTTGTTATAATGAGTATAGGTTTTGGCCCAATAAGTATGGGTTGAAGGTAGCTATTGGAATAATTAATTAAATCCTTTCGGTTAACAAGAGATGTTAGGAGTAATGGAAAATGTGAATAAAATGTGAATTACTAATTTATGGGATAAATTTGAAATATACTACGTGTGGGATTTGTATATGGGATGAGAGCATACCCATTTATTGATATATATACATAGGTGGAGCGAATACCTATAATATAATTGAGGTTTAAAATACCATAATACGCATGATATTCGAGATATAAGTATACTACGTATGAGACTTGTAATATGGGATGTGCTTATGCCCAATTGTTGATATATATATATATATATATATATATATATATATATAGAGAGAGAGAGAGAGAGAGAGAGAGAGAGAGAGGTTGAGTGTATACCTATATGATGATTTGTGTGTAAGACATACCTACCCTACTTGCTATCGACATGAGGTTTTCTCGTTGAGGGAAGTCATATCCCGAGGAGCCTTAGGGGGGATTTTTGATTTGTTCCTAGGAACATAGGACTTAGGTTGGATTGCTAAGTGTGAAAACAATGGTATTTATTGGTCATTTGGGTTGTGTAGATATGTGTGTAGCTCAAAGGCTTAGGACTATGGTTGCCTCCAATATTTGTGTTTCTTATTTATGGTTCGAGGGGTATACCGAACCGACAGTCCTTTGTACAGTGACGAGATGTACCCGAACATGATAGGAGAGTATGCATGCACCGCAGCCGAGTCTCGATGTGCAGTGTTATATATATATGATAAAGTGAATGTGTGTGTGTATATATATATATATATATATATATATATATATATTTGTGATATTATCTACTGTGTGAATTAATTAGACAAGAATGATAATGAAATCTGAAATGAATTAAGTAGGTGAACACTTAATTATATTAAATTGAAAAATTGCTTATCCATGTTAAAGAGAAATTGGATATATATGTATTACTTATATTGCGAAATAAATACGTGGGAAAGATATTGGGATATGTTTAGATGTTTGACTGGAAATAACTAATTAGCATGGGAACAGTAACTAGTATGGTTTGAAGGTACGTTAGGCGTGCACACTAGATGAGAGGTGAGAATTTCAAGAGAGAGTTCGAGAATCTAACATGTACATAATAATTGCTTAATTTCACTTATTAATCACTTGCTATTTTTAAAAATATTTTACCAACGGGCTTTGACCCGTTTTCTTGCATATTGTCGCCTCCATTGTACCTTCTATATTAGGTGTCCTGTCACAGAAACGCCAGACGTAGAGGATTGGATACTTGACGTACTATGGATGCTATGGAGTAGCAGACTTTGCTTAGACTCTTTCATTCTCTTGATTCATACATCCGTAGTTGTAAGTTCATGTAGGGCATGTCACCCTAGGATTCTTGTTATTTCGATTCTATCTCAGACAGTTGTATTACATATGTCAGTTTTGATACATTTAGTTTATTTGGATTGTTGTATTGAGATATTTAAACTGGGGAGTTTATTCCAGTTACATTTAATTCAATTATGATGTTACTTATCTATTATGCATTGTTGTGGAATTGATTACATGAAATTATTTGTAATGGTAAAACGAGATTGTATTAAATTAAAATTTGAAAGTTAACATAAAAAGAAAATATTTTTCGACAGTGATGCTAAGAATGAACCAACTGTACACTATGATTTAATTGGGTATAGGATTGATCACCCGATATTTAATTAGTTGGGGTGTTACATGATGGCGCTTGGTCGGTAGCCAGCCTTCCACACTTGTGAAATTTTACCAGTACTGTTTGAAAATGGTATTTTTGTAAATAATTTGAATTTTAAAGGACCGCCAAAGGGTAAATTGGTATTTACATCATCTGTATTATGAAGTCGTCGGAATGCTAATCATTGGTATATTTAATCCTTACTTTCACTGTTTTCGAGACAAGCTATAAAAGGCGGGAGTCTTTTCTAGATTTTATCTTACTTCAGATCTTCGAACTGTAGCTGATATTTCTTAGATTTTAAGCAATCATTTTCTACCGTTCGTCTTTTCCTTCCATTGTTCTTGTTGAATCTCTAATCTTCTATAAGAATTCTTTCTTTCTCTTTGTTTTTCTTCATTTCCTTTCTTTTTAGCCATTGTTCACATAGTTAATGATTATTCTATAGAGAGATTTAGGGAAGAAAAGAAAATACCATCTTGGGTTGATTTAGAAATATCCCATGATCCTATATATGTATATTCTTTGGCTGAGGGTCATTGAATCCCAACTTTATTTATAGCTGAATGTGGTTTTACATTTTCACCAAACCCTTTTCTTCTTTATTTGTGCGAATATTTCGACATCGTGATAGCAAGAGTAGCCCCCAACACCAGGAGGATTATCAATGGGGTGAATAGATTGAATAAAATCTATGGGAACCATATTGGTATTCTAACAATAATGTTCTACTATAAATGGTCTATTGCAGGGGAGAGCACATATTACTTAAAAAACAGACAAGCCAATAGGGATTTAATTTGAATTAGCCTGTTCCAATAAGGATTATTGGGGTCATGCTTTAATAGTTAAGAATTGGAAACACGCTCCCCTAAGGAATGGAGTGGCCTACCATGGTCCCAAATGACCCCAGTCAGGGCACATGATAGGTTGTTATTTTAACTCTCACCTTTCTTTACTGATTTCTTTTCTGATGTACGCTAACTGCTATAGCTTATTGCCTTGTTGCAGAAGAATGTTAGAGAAAGTGTCCCAAACAGAGTGAAGTAGATTAAGAGGAACTCAAATTCTTGTGGGGGTCTTAATCAAAGGACAGGATAAGATCATGAATGATCAACTTCTGTATTGTTAGATTATAAAATTTCTATAACCTCTTTTGTAGCTCGGCCAACAACTGCTATGCCTTCAATTGTAATTGATTTGTAGAGGGATCTAATGTCTACTTCCTCTGCTACCGAGTCTGCTGATGTTGGTTCTAAAGTTGCTATTGGTGGCACTTCTTCTTCTTTTGACTCTAATCTTCCCCTTTCTGTCTGCATGGGAAAAAGGAAAATTCCTAATATTTTGGAGGAGGACTCCTCTGCTGGTGCCAAGAAACCAGTTGATACTAATGCCCAAAAGAAGAAGGTTGTGGTTGGCAAGATGCCCCCATCCCCCAAAGGTGATGAGTTTCCTCTTAAGAAACCGAGGAGAGGTCCTGCTGATAAGAAGGTTGAGAAGGTTATTGATGTCGATCAACTGGGAATTGCTGATAAGGTCCCATCTATTGCTTGCTCGTCTATAGCCTTTAGTCCTAGCTTGTCTAGGAAGTTGATCAAGGCTCCTACCCTCCAAGACCATAGAGTTGTTACTGCCTCCATGTCCCGATCAAAACTATCGAAGAGGGCTACTGAAAGTTTAGCCTTGGAAAGCTTCATATTTGAAGTAGGTTAGATATTGTTCATGTCTTCCTTGATTTATAATGACTTGTTTGTTTTCTTGTAGTTCTTAGTTGATTGAAATCAAATGTTGGAGAATAACGATCAACTATGTTCTTCTTTAGGAGAAGTATAGGAGGCCTTTGAGGGTCTTAGGAAATCCTTAGAGGAGTCTAGACATGCTTTGGAGATGTAGAAGAAGATTTGGGAGGAAAATATTAGGGCTTCCGAAAAATCACGACAGAAAATCGATAAAACTCTGACTGTGGCTACTTTGCCCTCTGCTCAAGATGAGAGCAGGGCAAAGGCTGCTAAAGAAAACATAGCTAAATTGTTTGCTCACCTTTTTATTGAGAAGGCCAAACGAAAGAAAACTCGATAAGCATCCTTTAATAAGGAATGGGATATGGCCATCTCTGCTACCTCTGCTCAGATAGCGTATGCTAAGAGGAAATACTTCAAGGATGGTTGGTCGACAACTTTGAAGGAAGTTGACACTGCTGAAGATTTAGAGCCATTTCCATGGCATGACCAACGCTCCCCTCCCAACCTTGATGATAAAATTGATGATGCAGGTTCAGGGGAATACTCTATGGAAATTGAGTCAATTATACCTCCATTCGATCAAGATAAAGATCTTATTGACTCAGCTGCACCTCTTGCCGACCAGGAAATAAACCCTGAGGTAGAGAAGGATAAGAAGAGGGTGTAGACTTGTTTGGATTTTAGTCTTTATATTCTGCACCTTTCTTTTGTCTTCTTTTTATCTTGTTCTGATGTAACCGTGATGTTGCCATCTGTGAATGAAAGAACTTTTTCTTTAATTAACTTGTCACTTTCTTATGCTTAACTGTTGCTCTTGTCTCCTTTTATTATTGATCAATTATTGCTTTATCTTTCTAGTTCATTGCTAAGATGGAACAAATTACTTCCACTGGTTCTGACCTACTCATATGCTACAACAATATGTTTAAAGTAGGTCACTTGGACTTGATAGATGAAGAGTTAATAGACTCGCGTGCAGACGCTTCTGATTAAACAAGGGATGCATACACTTATCTCAAATTCCTTCGTGATTGGATTATGGCCAACAATGTTGATTACTCGGAGATGATTGAAGACTTGCAGGCAAACCATAATGAAGCCAAAGCTTTACTGCGCATCGACTAGAGGCCAAGTACAAAGCACTGAGTGAAGGCTGGGGTTTTGATAATAAACTAAAAAAATATGCTTCTGCGTACAGGGAAAAAGAGTTCTTATTGAACCGTGAACTTGATGAATCTAGAGATATCTCAAAGCTATTGGAGGAGGAGAATAATAAAATTTAGAATGAGTTGGAGACTTTGAAACAGTCTTATATTAGTGGTGACGATGAAGGTGCCTTCTTTTTAGAGAATGAGAATGCTAGGCTGATGGAAGAACTTGAAACTATAAAGAAGTCCAAACCTATGCAATCTTCCAGACAATAAAGAACGAGCCGACCAACTATTGAGGAAACTAGGACCAAGAAAATCTTCGCTGACGAGGCTACACAGATGAAAGCAAAGAGTCAAGATATTATTGACCTGTTTATAAAGCTGGAGGCTAAGGACAAAGCCATTGCCGACCATTCCATACAGTTGAAGGTGAAGGATAGTGTTTTGAAGAAACTTCAATAACAATTTGAAAGGTTAACCTTTTAATTTCAGAAATAACCCAGAGAGGTTTGGATGGAAGGCTAAAATGAAGCTTTAGGCCACGTGGATGATCACCTTACTCAGACCCACCATGAAGGCTATAAATGGGGTTGGACAAATTACTTGACCTTGATGAAGCATGATCATAATAGCCAGCTATGGTATTGGAACGAGCCTGATCTTTTAGATTGTCATAATCCCCCTTTCAAGTTGGTCACTTTATGGATCCCTATTGATGTTATTCCCCAATGTATGATCACTAAATACTTAGGGGACTATGGTTTACATGATGTTCATGAGATTATTTGTCCTTCTCACCTGATCAATGTGTCGATCAACATCAATAGAAGAATGTTACGGGATTTTGATTTCATTATTTCTCCTTGTACTTTGGATGATCCTTCTGCTAGAATGGAAAGAGTACAACCATCTCAGCTGGCCTCCAAAGCTGAAGGAAAACGTCCTGTTAAATAATTCTTATGTATTTTGTTATTCATTTGAATGTAATACAGTTTATATGAATGAAAATCCATATCTTTGTGTTGTTAACTTATGATTATTTTAATCAATCAAGTTGTAATGTCATTGATTATACTAATGCACTTAGATATATTAATCCAAATTTATCAATAGTTATCAGTGGTGACCAAGTGTATGAGGAATATATGTTTATATTCCAGTATTTAGGAAAGTTTACATGTCTTCCTATATTTAACTTAGTCAGGTAAAACTTGTTTATAACTTTTTAAGTTATATACAAAGTTTTACATCCTTCTTGTTCTTGACTTGTCAATGTCAAAGTCATACATGAAGTAAATTGTTCTTGAACTTATTCAAATAATACTTATTATTCCTGACTTGTTTATACAAAGCCATACACGAAGTAATAGTTACTTCTTGTTCGTGACTTGTATGTATGAAATCATACAGGAAGTTTGCATTTGAGCAAAAAAAAAAAATTAGCCTCAAGCCATTGGTGCAACTGTAATTTGAAAAATATTATGTTGATTGGCAAGAGTTTTTGTGTGATGTATATAACCATACTCTAATAAAAAATCAAAAAAATTGAAGGGACTGCATTAATATTTTATTAAAACTTGACTCATAGAGCAAAAAGAAATACAAAAGTAACAAACCCTTGAATCATTGATAGTATTTCGAAGGAGCTCGGCATTCCAGGGGTTTTTGAATTCTTCCCCTTCCAAAGTCTCAAGTCAATAGGTTCCTGGTCGTATGATAACGAAAATGCGATATAGGCCATGCCAATTAGCCTCAAGCTTGTTGTTCTTCTGGATTACCTTTTTAAGAACATAGTCACCTTCTTTAAGGTTGGTCAGCTTAACCATTTTATTATAGAAGCATGAAAATCTGTGTTAGTATGCAGTGTTTCTTAGGGCAACATTAACTAGAACTTCCTCCAATATGTCTAGATCTAGTCGGCACATCAAGTCACCAGTTAGAGAATAAAAGTTCAGTATCCTATGGGTTGGTAGACCTATCTTGGATGGTACTATGGCTTCAGTCTCAAACACAAGCATGTAAGGTGTCTCTCCAGTTCCTGTTCTCGACATTGTTCTGTAAGCCCAAAGAATAGAATGTAACTCATTAATCCACTTTCCCTTTGGAACATCAAGCCTTTTCTTCAGTCCGTTGAGCAAAGTCCTATTTTATAATTATATTTGACCATTACTTTGAGGATGTCCTAGTACAAAATGGAGTTTTTAGATTTTAGACTGAACATAATATGCTTCAAACTCATCGTTATCAAATTGAGTGCCATGATCTATGATGAAGGCATACGGTAACCCATATCTGCATATAATATTCTTCCAAATGAATTGATACACCATCTTATAGGGCATATCTACCAATGATTCTGCCTCCACCCATTTGGTGAAGTAATCAACAACAACTACCAAATATTTGAACCTACTTTTAGTGGTCGACAGTGGGGCAACTAGGTCAATTCCCCAAATAACGAATGGCCAAGGTGACGTGATGGATGTTAGATCAGCATTGGGCATTTTATACATTACAGAGAACTTCTGGAATTTGTCACACTTTCTTGCAAAGGTTGTACAATCTTCCCTCATAGTTGGCTAGTAGTATCCATGAGTGTTGATTAATTAGAGCAATGATTGACCAGCGGAATGAGCTCCACAAGAACCTTCATGTACTTCTTTGATAAAATCTTCCACCTCCATTGGATGAACACAGCGCAACAAGGAGAGAATCAATCCTTTTTTGTATAAAAAACCCTTGACTAACACATACCTCGCTGCTTTATATTGGAGATTTTTGGCCTCTTTAGGATCAGGTGATAGCATGCCACCCTTAATATAGGCTTTAATTGGATCCATCCAGGAAGGTTCCAAATCTATGGTAATGAAATTAACCATTAAGTCCTCGGTAATGCTCCAATTAGCTAGGATCTCTATTGGGTTGGTGCGCCTGAGTTCAATCCTGGTTTCTGAAGCCAACCGAGCAAGTGCATTTGCTTGGGCGTTAGCTATTTCGGGCATCCTGTTCATTTGCATGTCTGGAAACTTGGAAATGACTTCCATGGTTTTGGTAAAGTATCTAGTCATCAACTCCCCCTGGCTCTATATAAATAAAGCACTTGGTTGACCACTAACTGTGAATCACTCTGCACCACTACTTTCTCGACGACTAATGAATGGGCCAAATCTAGTTTAACTATTAAATCTTTGTATTCTACCTTGTTGTTTAATGCTTTGAATTGAAACCTTAGTCCATATTCAACATCAATATCATCAGGAGTATTGAGCACTAAACCTACTCCACTTCCAGTTGCACATGAAGAACCATCGACGTACAAATTCCATAACGGGATATCATTATTGAAATTTTCTTTAGACACAACTCCATGATGAAATATTTTATTTCTCTCCTCTGCATATTTCTAGGCTAACTCCTGAGTTTTGTATGACTCCGGTTGATCGACAATAATTTCAGCTTGCTTTTGAGCTGAGCTCTCTTCTTTAGAAGTCTGCTCGACGGGCAAGTTTAGTTGGTCAGGAACCTCTAGATAGGTGAACTCAACAACAAATTCTACCAAATCTTGGCCTTTTAATGAATATCTTAGTTCATAGACTATGTCATATTCTCCCAACTCTACTGCCCAGTACATCAATCTTCCTGACTTCTCAGGCTTGTGGTTGCTTGTTGAAGAGGCAGTTCGATATACACCACTATAATATGTTCTTGAAAATAAGGTTTCATATGCCTAGAAGCCTCAATAAGTACTAAAGATAACTTTTCCAAGCGTGGATACCTAATCTTAGCTCCCCTAAACGCTTTTTTGGTGTAATACACTGGTCTTTGGATCCCATTGTCCAATCTAACCAAAGCCGAGTTAACCGCATATTTAAAAATAGCTAGGTATAAGTATAGTTTCTCTGTCAAGATTCGTCGGGATAATAAAAGAGGTAATCCTAAGTACTTCTTCAACTCTTGAAAAGCTTCTTCTCATTCATTATTCCACTCAACCATTTTTTTAACACCTTGAAAAATGGCAAACTCATGTTTGTTGCCCTAAACACAAATCTATTTGAATATGCTACTCTTCCAGTGAGACTTTGTACATCTTTCTTGTAAGATAGCGACTGCATCTCAATCAAATCTTTGGTCTTTGCTGGATTAGCTTCAATTCCCCATTGATTAACTATGAAGCCGAGGAATATTGCTTTATAGACCCCGAACACACACTGGGTCGGATTCAGCTTCATCTGGTGCTTTTTCAGTTGGTCAAATGTATGGCTAAGATCATTGATGTGATTTGAAGCTTTCTTAATTTTTGTTAACATATCACCACATAAACCTACATGTTCTTGCCTATCTGTTCTTCAAAGACCTTGTTTACTAACCTTTGATACGTCGATATTGCATTTTTTAGCCCAAAGGGAATTACGTTATAGCAATAAGTTCCTCGGTTAGTGATGAAAGTTGTGTTTTCCCTATCTTCCGGTTTCATCTTAATCTGGTTATATCCAGAATAGGCATCCATAAAGATTAAAAGTTCATGTCTCGACGTAGCATCCATCAATTAATCAATTCAAGGCAAAGGAAAGTGGTCTTTTGGGCAGGCTTTATTTAAATTAGTGAAATCTACTCACATCCTCCATTTACCATTCTTTTTCTTGACCATCACAATGTTGGCCAACCAGGCTGGATACTTCACATCATTAATAAACGAGGCTTTTTTAAGCTTCTTGACCTTTTCGTGGATAGCTTTTTTTTTTCGGGATTGAAAACCCTTCATCTCTGCTTGATTAGCTTGGCATCATTATTAATATTGAGATCATGATAGAAGAAATTAGGATCAATCCCAGGTATATCCTCATGTCTATAAGTAAATACATTTCTCTATTGTTGCAGAAACATAATTAATTCCTATTTAAGGATTGGATTTAGTGTTGAACCAACCTGCACAGTTCTTTTTGGTTTGTCATCATCCATGATAATTCTTTCAGTAGCTTCCACAATCTGACCATTGACTAATTCTGTCTCATCTCGTGGATCTAAAGTTTCAACTTCATATTCACTATTAGTCTCAGTGGTAACCATTTTATAGTTGGTAGTTTTCTTCTTTAATTCGATCAAATCCTCTTGCTCGGCTGAGGATTAATAACACTCTTTGGCCACCTTTTGGTCGCCTTTTACAATACCTACACCAAAATGAGTTGGAAACTTCAAGCATTGATGAACTGTTAATGATACAACTTAAAATTTCTTCAATCCTACTCTACTAAGGATCACATTATAGGTAGATTGAATGCTTTTATCCATCACGAAGAAGCGTATTTTATCCATGTGACTTACCGCCCTAGTGCCGAATAATACTTCTAACTTGACTTTCCCAAGAGGGTAAACTTTTTTGCCAGAAAATCCTATTAATGGCCTATGATAGGGTTCCAGTTGGTTGAGCTTCAAATCCAAACTCTGAAAGCAGGGGTAAAACATAATATCTGCCGAGCTCCCATTATTCCGAGATCCTAAATTTGACAATCAATGGATCGTCATGGGGATAAAGTACCCGAGAGAGATCATTCTTTGAAAAACCGATCACCAGTTTGTCTTTGTTGACCTTCCTAGGCCGGTGTTCTTCATCTAGATTATTTTTCTGGATATAAGAGCAAGCCCGGGCTTCATTTAAGTAAGCTTTTCTTTCATCAGTGTGATCGCCTCCTCCTGCATTGCCACCTGTAATGACATGATAGTTCTATGAACCAAAATTGATCATAGCTACCTCACGTTCTGGCTACTTGGTCTTCTTCGGTAGATCGGGATCATCTTCATAATCATCTTCTTATTTTCTCTTCCAGTCATCTCTGGGCTTGCATGGAGAATTTGACATTCCTCTTGCTTCTCTGCCTTTTCGCCGATCAATAAACTTATTCAGTTTTCCTCGGCAAATGACGAATTCTACCTTATTTTTTAAAGCGATGCAATTATCTGTTGTATGCCTATAATCCTTATGGAATTCACAATATTTATATATGTCTATCTTATTAGGGGGTTATTTCAACCTTTTTGGCCATCGCAAATCATTATTATTTTGAATTTCCTCAAGGATATGGCGAATGCTAACACTTAATGGAGTGTAGGTTCCATATTTTTTGAGCTTTTCCTCTTTTTTCGACTTCGGCTCCTTCTGATATTTCTTCTCAGTCTTTGTGGCTGGACTTTGCTTGGCAACCATTTCTTCCTCGGCAATCATTATTTTTCCTGCCTTAGTTATGAGCTCAGTCAAGGTTTTTCGAAGGGTCTTTGGCCAGAGTATAGTATAGATTCTCGGGAAGCAATCCACTCATGAGAGTAGTGATGGCTATTTTTTTCTCGTAATCTACCACTTCTAATTTCTTATTATTTAAACGAGTGATGTACTCCCTGGTTATAGCCACTACTTGCTACCTTACACTCAAGAGATGGGTTACTCTCTTTACTGGCTTTGCCCCAAAACAAAAATTGCTAATAAACAGCTTGACAAGCTAGTTGAAATTTGTAATTTATCCTTGGGGCAAGTTATTATACCATATCTGAGTAGAGCTTGTAATAGTACTTGAGAATGATCGACATCACATCTCATCAGGGAACGAATAAATGTCAGCGGTAGTTTCATATTGTACAATGTGCATAACTGGATCAGTTTTCCCATTATATTCGGGGATCAACACAGGAGCTTTAAACTTAGATGGAGTAGGAAAATTCATATTTTCTTTAATAAAAGGGGATCCTTTAACAAAACTTCACTGTAAAGGATTCTTTTCTTTCGCCACCTCTCCTAGACGATCTTCCAATCGTTGAATTGATCCTTTCCACAAAGGATTGCCTATATCAGATTTATGAAATAACTCGGCTTCCCCGACTGTGTGTATGCGCTAAACTCTTTTCCTAAGAAGCCTGCTCGTCACGTACAAATCGTCAGATGCTTGATCTTGATCTGATCATGGATTCATGATGGTCGGATGGATGTTGAGTGTTCCCAGATAAGGCTCTAGGAGGGTTTCTGTTTGCTCGGGGTCCTAAACGGTCGAAAGGAGAAGCTCGAATCAATATTTCCAAAATTCTTAGTCTTTTAGGAGAGAAAGAATGGTCATCATAAGACTCTAAGGCTCCGATTGAAAAATTGATTCCTGGTTGATAAATCCTATCATGAGATGATCTGGAATAGCTGCGTCGGCTATGCCTCGAAGGTGGGGATGACATTTCTCTCTGTGGTGATAACCATGTATGTTGTCTGGATAGGGATGAAGATCTGAGTTGCAAGAACTGAGCCAATTATCTCATTGATTCTTGCATAACATCTTGACCCCAAGCAATACTGGACAGAATCCCATTTAAATCGGCTGTTATAGGCAGAGAAGATGGAACTGTTGGGTTGCCTTCGTTCCTAGTACTAGGCTCTTGATCATTCATTTTTCCTTTGGCAAGGATGTAAGAGATTGAGAATAAGGATAAGAAAACGTTTCTCACAGATGGCACCAATCTGTTAATATCAAAAAATGGACTTGGTCCAATTTTAGAATCATAAATAAAATATAGAATTGCAATGAAATAGTTAAAAGAGTGACAATATTTTAAAGTGGTTCGATTGCGTAAGACAACCTACTCCCACTGTTATGGTATTGATTTAAGAGATTACATAAAGCTAGGTACTCTTATAAATAAGAATATTCTAGGATTTGTTCTATCTTGTCTTTGATCAAAGAGATACAATGTATTTATAGTGACCCGGATATCAAGGGTTGGAATGTCAAGGCATGTAATGCCTTTATACATTTAAGCATTTACACCCATACATAATGAATGTGATGGTTGGTTGTATGAACCACGTGTGATAAGACTCTTGGTATGGTGACGTTTCATTGGTCTTGATGGTCGACATTCTTTATATTGGAGCTACTATCTGCTGATTAGGATTTTGGCCATGTAAGAGGACAAATGTTCACTTCTGATTGGTCCACGTAGGTGGATAATTTTTGGTATCAACAACATTAAAAAATTTAACAAAAAATGATTTAAATGAACCCAATTTCTTAATAAAAAATGAATGAAATGAACCTAAGTTCAACAAGAGATGAACAATAAATAATGAACCCAAGTTCTGAACAACAAAAAATGAACTCAAGTTCTCGATAACAAAAAATGAACTGAACAAGAACTTACCAGCTGAGAGTGGAGCTTGGAGTTGGATCCTCAATAGTCTTCTGAATTGGAGGAACAAGGTAAGGGTGCTACATAGGAGGTGAGTAAGGTCGCCGGAGAGTTGGAGAGAGAGGGGCAGGCCGATTGTTTGTTAATGAGTTTTATTTTAGGAAATGAGAGAGAGAATGAAGCGGCTGAGTGTAATAGTGTTAATGGGTTTAGGTTTTAAGTTAAAACAAATATATTATGTTTTTCCCCTTTATGTTTTATATTAATTAAAAGATAAAATTTTCACATCAACCTTTTTAAATATTAGGTGGTTAGTAATTAATAATAAAGTTTTCGACGCTGATGCATAAACTGAACCAACTTGATATTATGATTTAATTTAATAAAGGACTCATGATATGATATTTAATTAGGCGGGGTGTCACAGGTGGTATCAGAACATCAGGTTCTAGAGTCCTTAGGATCTGTGCAGCTTATTATGCTTTCCGCATAGCTTTATTTGATACGGAGCCCTATATTTAGGATTTTTGCATTCATTAATTATGCATTCTACGTCTTCATCTATTTGATATATTTACTGTGGACTTATAAAGTTTCTCTCTTATTTCAGATGCCTCCCAGACTTGCACAACAAGCCAATAGGGATGCCCAACCCAAGCCTCAGCCAACTTGACCTAGGGCACAATGAATACTACGGAAGTAACCGCTATTGTAGCACAAGCACTGAATGCAGCATAAGCCATGGTACAACAGGCTACACGACAGGCACCAGCAGTGGATCCAGCACCAGTTCACGCTTTCCCTTATGCTTGGGATCACATCAAAGATGCCTTCCAGAAGGCACACCCTCCAAAGTTCGCAGGGAGTTCTGATGTAGTAAAGGCGAGCCAATAGAAGAAGGACATACAGAGACACCTGAGGATGTATGAGTGCACGGAGGTGCAACTATAGATTTTGGCTACCTTTAAGTTAGTGGGAGCAACGTTAAAGTGGTGGGAGTCCACTACCACTGCGGATGAGAGAGACAACTTGACTATTCGAGAGTTGTGGGTGTGGTTTGATCGCAAGTACTTCCCTTTCGTTGTGCAGACCGATATGAGATGGAAACTGTTGAACCTCAAACAGGAAGGGAAGATAGTTGTTGAGTATGAGGAAGAATTTACTGATCTTCTAAATATAGTGCCAAATGAGATATCGACGGAGGAGAAAAAGATCCAGAGGTTTGTGGATGGATTGACTTAGAGGATTTTCCAGCATCTGTTAGGGAGTTTTTTTATTGGCCACTTATTCTGATGTGGTTAACGTTGCCCATTTACACTTTCAGGACCATCGCTTCCATCAGTAGGGAAGCAAACGAGTCGGGGAGTCCAACCATAAGGGCCGGACCAGAGGTAGTAGTGCTAGTGGGGCACCGACAGCTCAGGGATAAGTCCTTCGGGGTGAGTAGAGTTCCCATCAGGGGGAACCTGCTAAGAAATTTAGTTATGGAGATTTCAGACAGGGGCAGGGAAGTTTTAGGCAGGGCCAGCCTGGTCAGTAGGGCCAACAAGGGCAACAACGTTTACAGCAGGGCCAAGGGAGGGGTGGTAGCGAACATCAGAGACGAGGACAACAGGGGCAGAGGGGAGGACACTTTCCAAAGAGGTGTTTTACTTGTGGCAACACTGGCCACAAATGTCAGGACCGTCCTCAGAGGGGTAGAGCCCCGCAGCAGCAGTAGCAGGGCGCTCGTCAGGAGCCCCAACGACCGATATTCCCAACTGCCCTCCCAGTACCACGCCAGGTATAAGCTTTACTAGACATTCCAGTAGCACCTGTGCAGTAGGGACTATTGCAATATGGGCGTGTCTACAACGTCCATCAGACCGCGGTTCATCAGGCCCCTCTCACAGTCGAGGGTATGTTTTCTATCCAGGGGACTTTAAGGGGGATATTATTTAACACGGGGGATTCATATAGTTTCATTGCCATTAGTTTTGCATACGCCACTGGGTTATTAGACACGACAGATAGCACAGTTACAAGTGTGACACACCAATGGGCTTGGGTCTTTGATATTCTTTATATGTCGGGGAATAGGTGTAGAGATTGGGAGATTGATTTTACCGATCGATATGCTTGTCTTAGAGATGCACGAGTATGACACTATTATTGGGATGGATTAGCTAGTTACGTAAAGAGCTATGATTGATTTTTATAGCCGTAGTATTGTGTTTGCCATACCGGGTCAGGAGATGTTTTTTGTGGCGATGTCTCATCCTGAGGGAGGTTCATCGACCCATTTATATTATATAGAGGAGGAGACCTTTAAGGGAGTGGTGATACTGCTTGATTCAATTCTATTTGTTCGGGAGTTCGCGGATGTATTTCAAGACATATCGGGATTACCACCCAGTAGGGAGATAAAGTTTGTGATAGATTTAGTGCCAGGCACTCGATCGATTGCCCGTACACCTTCTCGTATGGCTCCGATAGAGATGAGGGAGCTACGAGATCAAATTGAGCAGTTGATGGGTCAGGGTTTCATCCGTAGGAGTACCTTGCCTTGGGGTGCTCCCGTGTTGTTCGTGAAGAAGAGAGATGGGTCGCTACAATTATGTGTTGACTACCGAGAGTTGAATAAGGTCACGATATGTAATAAATATCTGTTGTCTAGAATTGATGACCTATTTGACCAGTTAAGGGGAGTTTCCTATTTCTCGAAGATAGACTTGAGGTTGGGGTACCATCAATTACGTATTAGGGAGAAGGATGTCCCTAAGACTGCTTTTTTGACGAGGTCTGGATTATATGAGTTCAGGGTTATGCCATTTGGGCTAACCAATGCACCGATCATTTTCATGGACTTGACGAGCAAGGTGTTCAGAGAGTTCTTAGATCAGTTTGTCATTATCTTCATTGATGACATCTTGATTTATTCTCGGACTGAGGATGAGCATGCCGAGCATCTGAGGATAGTTTTATAGACACTATGTGAGCACGAGTTACATGAGAAATATGAAAAGTGTGGGTTCTGGCTAAGAGAGGTTCAATTTATAGGGTACATTATTTCTGCCGAAGGGATATCGATAGATTCTGGGAAGGTGTCAGCGGTGAGGGAGTGGGGACATTCTAAAATGTAGACTGAGATACATAGTTTCTTGGGGCTGGCAGGATACTATAGGTAGTTTATTCGGGGATTCTCGAAGATAGAGGGTTCGCTGATAAACTTAACTCGCAATGGGGTGCGATTTATATGGGATGATGCTTGCCAGTTGGCTTTTGTCGAGCTAAAGGACAAGCTGACTTCAACACTAGTTCTAGCACTACCCAGACCGAGGGTGGAATAACTAGTTTATACTGATGCGTCCTTACTAGGATTTGGGGGTGTGATTCAGTAGAAGGATAAGGCCATTGCTTATGCTTCCCGTAAGCTTAAGCCTCATGAGAGGAGTTAACCCACTCATGACTTAGAGTTAGTTGAAATCGTATTTGCATTATGGATATAAAGATATTATCTATTGGGGATAATATTTTACCTATTCACATATCACAAGTCACTACAGTATCTATTCACGCAGTGGGAGTTGAATATGCATCAACGAAGGTGGCTTGAATTTGTTAAAGATTATCAGTTAGACATCCATTACCACGTAGGGAAGGCTAACGTGGTAGCAGACGCGTTGAGTCGTAGGCCAGCAGGTGAGGTGGCCGAGGTATAGAAGACAAAATAGAAAGATCTCGGATATCAAGCTGCAGTTGCCCGCTCATTTATATCACTGATGACGGTTACACCCGAGATAGTTACCAGGGTAATATAGGCTCAGGCAACGGATTCTTTTTATCAGGATCGGATTATCCTAATCCTAGTCGTGGGAGAAGAGTCCTTCTTCGTAAGCTGAGATGGGGGATTACATTTTAATGAAAGAGTAGTAGTTCCAGAGGGAGAGGAGTTACGACATGCAGTGATGGCAGAGTCGCACGATTCGCGATTTATCGTACATCCTGGAGGGGATAAGATGTGCTAAGATATAAGGCGATAGTATTGATGGAGTGGAATTAAGAATGACATCACCGAGTTCGTTTCGAAGTGTGCCAATTATCAGATGGTTAAGACAGATCATCATAGACAGGGAGGATTACTACAACCATTAGAAATCCCTATGTGGAAATATAAGAGAATTTCCATGGATTTCATCACAGGGTTGCCTACATCACAGAGGGGTCACGATTCCGTTTGTGTAATTATGGATCGGTTGACCAAATTAGCTCATTTTTCTTCCAGTCCGGACCGATTATACTGCGGGGAAGTATGCTAAGATCTTTATTGCCGATATAGTGAGACTCCATGGGATGCCCCTTGATATCGTGTCCGACCCGGATAAGATTTTTGTGTCCAAATTTTGGGGGAGTTTCTAGCAGGCCATGGGTACGGATTTACGATTGAGTTCGGCCTATCACCCGTAGACAGGCAGGGAGACAGAGCGAACGAATCAAATGTTTGAGGATATGTTACGAATGTGTATCCTTGATTTTGGAGGGTGATGGGAGCAGTACCTTCCACTGGTGGAGTTTTCTTATAATAACTCCTACAAGTTTACTATTGGCATGGCTCTATTTGAGGTATTATATGGTAGACTTTGTCGTTCCCCAACATGTTGTTTTGAGGTGGGGGGCAACAATTTACTTGGGTAGGAGGTAATTCAGGACACCTCAGCTAAGATTGAGTTGATACGGAGTCGCATTCGGGTTGCTTAGGATAGGCAGAAGAGTTACGCCGATACCAAGATGTTCTTCAGGGAGTTCAGTGTGGGGGATCAGGTGATGTTGTGGGTATCTCCTATGAAGGGCGTAATGCGGTTTGGGAAGAAAGGAAAGTTGGCATCGAGATATGTTGGGCCATTTCCTATTATTGAGCGGATTGGGCCAGTAGCTTACAGACTTGGGTTACCGGAGCACCTGCATAAGATTCATGACGTGTTCCATAATTCTTCACTGAGGAGATATCTTCGGGATGACTTGGCCCACACCCATATTGCCTGGAGGAGATTGATTTATATCCCGATAATTTCTACGAGGAGGGGCGAGTTGCAATCCTAGACCGTAATGAGAGGAGATTGAGGTTAAAGATAGTGCTGTTAGTACGAGTACAATGGCGGCATCATAATGTAGAGGAGTCTCCTTGGGAGCGTGAGGATGACATGCGAGAAAAATATCCAGGGTTATTCCTACTAGGTATAACTTTATTCGTTTCTTTTTCGAATTTCGGAACAAAATTCTGTTATTAGGGGGGAAGTATGCAATACCTCGTATTTTTAGGGATTTTATTTTAATTATGGAATTTTTATTAATTAATTTAAATGGAGAAAGTTTCTTTATAATTAATCCGGATTTAAATTTAATAATTACCAGCGTGACGAGAGTTAGTATTTATTGTTGATAATTATGTTGAATATTACTATACATGATTACGAAAATATTATTATGGTCGGGAGTAAAAAATTACACTTAGTTTGGATGCGTGTGTGAGCCGTGTTGGTATTACTTTATTGGGTTAAAAGATAATTTATTTTTTAAGTAACTCGTATGATCATTTCAAGTGCGTCGATGTGTCCGAAAGGGTCGAGATAGTCAGAAAACCCTACGTGAGTGTTTTATTTGGATTTCGTGGTAATTTAGGCCAAACCGACGCCCCAGAGGGGTATTTTGGTCTTTTGAGATTTTGGAGAATTAAAATGGACAAAAATTAAAAATTAAAAAGGAAGTGTACGTGGGTAATAAGTTATCTGTGAGTTTTCAAACCTATGTAAGAGAGAGAGAGAACCAAAGAGGAAGAAGAAGAACTCCATAGGTGACCTGAGATAAAGACTCAAGCTCTCACACCAAAAATCACACCAACGCGTAGATCATGAAGAGAGGATCACCCCTACACCAGTTTCATTCAGCGAATCAGAAGTTCACAAAGAATCAAGTATTTATCTTGCTTTATTTTAGAACATATTATGTCCATGTTAGATTAATTGATGTTTTAATCATGATATTACGAATTTGGGACTGAAATTGGGCATTAATCTTGAATTGGGAGTATAGGTTTGCATGTAGTTGAATAAGCATGTTCCGGGTATGATAAATCTGGGTTTTATATGTTGATTTAACAAAATTAAATTTGGGTTAAATTGTTGTTAATGGAGGTTATATGAATTTAGAGATTTTAAAGATTTGAGGGATTTATCTTAATCCCTATTATAATTCTAAGGATTTGATGTTAAAAATGGGGTAAAGAGTGCCTAATCCTGTACGGGGATTATTTAGAACCTTTAACTTGGGGTTGAGATAAATTAGCATGGGTGTTCGATGGTGGAAGAGGGTGAAATTTGAAGTTTAGAAGGTAGAAGATGATCTTGAAATTCTCGTTCGAATGAGAATTCCAACAAGATTACTAACGAGATTTGGGTTCGTTCAAAGTGAGATTCTCGTTCGAATGAGAATTCCTAGGTTCTAACAAGATTTTAGAAATGCAAATTTTTTCTTGAATGAGTTAAAATCCTTCTAGGTTAATTCAAGTAAGAGAAAAGGACCTATGCTGTTAAGGAGTACCTTAATTTCTTAGTCTAATAGTGAGATGGATTGAGTAACTACTAAGGGAATGTGTTGGAATGAGAGAGCCTTAAAGAGTAGATATGATAGAGAGATACATCGTAAGGTTAAAGTATTACGAGTAGTAGAAACGATAATGCTACATATAAATTTGGGGATTTTGGTTGCGTGAATACCTAATGAATATGATAAGTTGTGTGTATGCATATTGATTGAACTATTATGTGTATAGCATACCTATGCTGCTTGCTATTGAGTAGAGGTTGCGCATTGTGGATGATCATGCTTTGAGGAGCCTTTCGATGGGATCTTGATTTGTACCACATGAGCATAGAACCTTGGTATGGGTTATCTGTGAGAATGATAGTGATGACAGTCGTATGGGTGAGTAAGTATGTGCGTAGCCCATTGGTTTGGAACTATATTCGCCTTTAATATGTGTTGATACCAAAATTAATATGCTGATATGGACGAATTATATGAAGACACGTGTCAATCTACTTGGGACAATAGCAACGAGGAAGTTCGTTTCCCCGACCAACTCATGAACTCCCGAGCAACGAGGATACACCGAGGAACTTCAGCACTCTGAGGTACTCTAGCGCTCCGAGCAACTCCTGAGCAACGAGCAACTAAGGCGGTCCGATCTGCACCTCGGCCGTAACATTAATTGCCAGATAATCAACAGTTCAATTATTCATTGAATGTTTATCATCTTGACGCACACGCTGCATTAAATGTATTACCATTTCATATGTATATCATTTAATGTATCAACCCTTTCATGTACAGCCTAAGGGCTATAAATACCTTGTATCACCCTCATTCAAAGGGATCGGAATTTCTTGAGAAAACATATAATCGAGAATTCCTAAAATACTCAACAATAACATAACAGTGGACGTAGGCCATTCTTATAAGGCTGAACCACTTTAAAATCTTTGTCTCATTTTATTTATCTATGATTGAATAATTAGAGCTATCTAATTTTTTACATCAACAGATTGGCGCCATCTGTGGGAACGATTGTTACTATCGTTTTTCACCAAAAATCATCCATCATCAATGGCGGATAATCCAGAATCTAGCAATCGAAACGCTGGAAATACTGGAAATCCTCAGAATCCCTCTGCACCTCCAGATCTAGCCGGGATTATGACGAATCTGGCTCAAGGACAAACCGCCATGCAAGAAACAATAAGGCAACTCGTACAAACCCTTCATGGTGGTGCACCTTCACGTTCAGGACAACAAAGTGGTCAGAGGCAAACTTATTTACTTTCTTCACGATCCAGGCGTACTGAGTCACGTCGTAATGAGGAGTCTGATGATTTCTCTTATCAACCTGGGCAAACTTCGTCAATAAGGGCTACAGATACTGATCAACATATCACTCTTTCTCCAGAAAGACCCAGTGCTATAGAAAGAATGAGTAGGGTGTCTCCTTTCAGTCGATTAGGCCCTAGGAGGAATAGGAGTCCACCTAAGACCATGTCGAGGAGTTTTCGACAACCATCAGATCTAAGAGAAGGATCAGCACAATCACGACCGGCTGCTCGTCAAGATAGATCTCAAGAAGCTACCTCAGAACGATCAATTGCTCGAACCAATAGGCCCGAGGAAGGAAATGAAGCGTGGAAAGGATCTCTCCAACGGTTGGAGGATAAATTGGGAGAAATGGCCAAAGCAAAGAATCCCCTACAACGAACTTTTGTTCGAGGAACACCTTTTGTACAGGCCATTGTGAATTTTCCTACACCGTCAAAGTTCAAAGCACCTGTAGTGACCCCCAAATATGATGGAAAGACAGATCCTGTTCTTCACATAGAGCAATATCAAGCTGCTGCCGACATCTATGTCGTCCCCGACGAGATGAGATGCAGAGCGTTCTCAGGAACTCTTACTGGAGCTGCCCAGATATGGTACAACAATCTTCCTAGGGGTAAGATTTCAACTTTCTTTCAGTTGGCCGAGTTGTTTATTGGCAATTTCTGTTTTGGAGCAAAGCCAGTAAAACGAGTAGCACACTTGTTAAGTGTTAGACAAAAATCTGGTGAGAGTACTAGAAATTACATAACTCGTTTCAATAATAAGAAGCTGGAAGTCATAGATTACGAAGAAAAGACAGCAATCACCGCCTTGATGAGTGGGTTGTTGCCTAATAAATTGTATTACACCTTGGCTAAAGATCCACCTAAAACTATGTCAGAGTTGATGGCAAAAGCGGCCAAAATCATGAACGCCGAGGAAGCTATGGATGCAAAGAAGAATATGGATAAAGACACCAAGGTGGACGTCGACAAGTCTAAAAATAAAGAGCATAAGGGCAATGGCGGTGACAAACGTTCCAGAAATAATAAATCATCATGGGAAGTCCTGAAGAAATACGACAATTATACTCCTTTGAAAATGGGTATTCATCATGTCTTGGAAGAAATCAAGAACAACGAGGAGGTAAAATGGCCAAAGAAACTGAGGTCAGACCCTGATTCGAGGAGTAAGGATAAATATTGCGAGTTTCATAAAGATCATGGTCACATGACCAAAAATTGCATAGCTCTTCAGAACGAGATTGAAACACTCATCCGAAGAGGAAAGCTAGCAAAATATGTTGATCGGGGAGGTGAAAGAAAAAATAACGTCCGGACTAGAGAGAGGTCTAGATCTCCTCGTCGAGCAGAAGAGAAAAATAAGAGAAACCATGAAGATGATCCAGATGATGACCCCGACCTTCCCAAGAAACCAAGACAGCCAGAACGAGAGGTATTTTCTATACGTTTTGGGTCATTTGATTGTAATGTCATTACAGGAGGAGATGCAGGAGGAGGAGACCTTACTGCAGAAAGAAAGGCTTACCTTGGAGAGGCTCAAGCTTGTTCATATATTCCGCGAATAAATCTGGCCGAGGACGATCGTCCGAGGAAGGTAAACAAAGAGAAGCTGGTCATTGGCTTTTCAAAAAACGACCTAGCAGGTGTTCTTTATCCTCACGACGATCCTCTGGTGATCAAAATGAGGATGAAGGAAGTGGTGATTTCAAGGGTGTTGGTAGACAATGGAAGTTCGGCAGACATCATGTACTATTCATGCTTTGACAGTTTGAATATGAAACTATCTCAATTGGAACCGTATCACAGACCCCTCTTGGGTTTTGCTGGCGAAAAAGTTTTTCCACTTGGGACGATCAAGTTGGACATATTCATTGGAACTTGGCCTGCTTGTCGAACAGAGAGAATACGCTTCTTTGTGATGGATAAGAATGTGCAGTCAGCCTACAACATCATCATGGGAAGAGTTGGTTTGAAGAAGTTCGAAGCAGTTCCATCTACAGTGCATCAGTGCTTAAAATTCCCAACAAATTTTGGAGTAGGAGTTGTGAAAGGTGATCAGAAAGTAGCCCGGGCATGCTATTATTCGTCTGCCGAGCAAGAGGAACTTGAAGATTCAAGAAAAAAGACTACTACCTACCAGGTGGATGAAGGTACAGAAATTGAAACACTGGATCCTCGAGATGAATCCCAACTTGTAAAAGGACAGGTGGTGGAATCTACAGAAAATATTATTCTGGACGACGAGCACCCTGAACGAGTAACCCAGATAGGTTCTACGTTGGATGCTTCAATAAAACAGGAGTTGATAACTTTCTTGAGAAATAGGAAGAAAACTTTTGCGTGGAGTCATGAAGACATGCCAGGAATAGATCCAAACTTCTTATGTCATGAGCTCAATGTGAATAAGGAGATCAAGCCTGTAAAGCAGAGAAGAAGGGTATTTAGCCCCGAGAAGAATCAGGCTATACAAGAGGAGGTCGAGAAGCTCCAGAAAGCCCAATTCATTGAAGACGTAAAGTATCCAGACTGGTTGGCAAACGTGGTGATGGTAAAAAAGAAAAACAATAAATGGAGAATGTGTGTTGATTTCACCGATCTTAACAAGGCATGCCCAAAGGATCATTTTCCATTGCCCAGAATTGATCAACTAGTGGATGCTACCTCGGGACATGAGCTGCTCAGCTTCATGGATGCTTACTCTGGCTACAACCAGATCAAAATGAAACCTGAAGACAGGGAAAGTACTTCTTTTATTACCCCTAGGGGAAGTTATTGCTATAATGTTATGCCTTTTGGTTTGAAAAATGCAGGAGCGACATACCAGCGGCTGATGAACAAGGTTTTCACCGAACAAATCAGTTGGTATGGATTGGCTAGTTGCGTACCGATCCATGATTGACTGTATCAATAGGAGCATTATTTTTGCCATTCCTGGGCAAGAGATGTTTCTAGTGGCGATGCCTCGCCTTGAGGGAGGATCGTCCACTCATTTGTACTATATAGAGGAGGAGACCTCTAAGGAAGTGGTGATACCACTTGATTCGATTCCAGTCGTGAGAGAGTTCGCTGATGTATTCCAGGATATACCTGGATTACCTCCTAGTAGAGAGATAGATTTTGTTATTAATTTGACGTCGGGCACTCGGCCCATTGACAGCGCACCGTACCGTATGGCTCCAGCGGAGATGAGAGAGCTAAGGGATCAGATAGAGCAGTTGTTGGGTCAGGGGTTTATCCGGAGGAGTACTAGAGAAAGGTCTAGATCACCTCGTCGGGCAGAGGAGAAGAAGAAGAGAGACCATAAAGATGATCCAGAGGATGACCCCGATCTTCCCAAGAAACCAAGACAGCCAGAACGAGAGGTATTTACCATACCTTTTGGATCAATTGATTGTAATGTTATTACAGGAGGAGATGCAGGAGGAGGAGACCATACTGCAGAAAGAAAAGCTTACCTCGGAGAGGCTCAAGCTTATTCATATATTCAGCGAATAAATCTGGCCGAGGACGATCGTCCGAGGAAGGTAAACAAAGAGAAGCTGGTCATTGGTTTTTCAAAAAATGACTTGGCAGGTGTTCTTTATCCGCACGACGATCCTCTGGTGATCAAAATGAGGATGAAGGAAGTAGTGATTTCAAGGGTGTTGGTAGATAATGGAAGCTCGGTAGACATCATGTACTATTCATGCTTTGATAGCTTGAATCTAAAATTATCTCAATTGGAACCTTATCACAGACCCCTCCTGGGTTTTGCTGGCGAGAAAGTTTTTCCCCTTGGGACGATCAAGTTGGATATATTCATTGGAACTTGGCCTGCTTGTCGAACGGAAAGAATACGCTTCTTCGTGATGGATAAGAATGTGCAGTCAGCCTACAACATCATCATGGGAAGAGTTGGTTTGAAGAAATTCGAAGCAGTTCCATCTACAGTGCATCAATGCTTAAAATTTCCAACAAACTTTGGAGTAGGAGTTGTGAAGGGTGACCAAAAAGTAGCTCGGGAATTCTATTACTCATCTGCCGAGCAAGAGGAGCTTGAGGAATCAAGGAAAAAGACTATTACCTACCAAGTGGAAGAAGATACAGAGATTGAAACTCTCGATCCTAGAGATGAATCCCAACTTGTAAAAGGACAGGTGGTGGAATCTACGGAAAATATTATTCTGGACGAGGAGCACCCTGAACGAGTAACCCAGATAGGTTCGTCGTTGGATGCTTCAATAAAACAAGAGTTGATAATGTTCTTGAGAAACAGGAAGAAAACTTTCGCATGGAGTCATGAGGACATGCCAGTAATAGATCCAAACTTCTTATGTCATGAGCTCAATGTGAATAAGGAGATCAAGCCTGTGAAGCAGAGAAGAAGAGTGTTTAGTCCCGAGAAGAATCAGGCCATACAATAGGAGGTCGAGAAGCTCCAGAAAGCCCAATTCATTGAAGATGTGAAATATCCAGACTGGTTGGCAAATGTGGTGATGGTAAAGAAGAAGAACAATAAATGGAGAATGTGTGTTGATTTCACTGATCTCAACAAGGCATGCCCAAAAGATCATTTTCCATTGCCCAGAATTGACCAGCTAGTGGATGCTACCTCGGGACATGAGTTGCTCAGCTTCATGGATGCGTATTCTGGTTACAACCAGATCAAAATGAAACCTGAAGACAGGGAAAGTACTTCTTTTATTACCCCTAAGGGAACTTATTTCTATAATGTTATGCCTTTTGGTTTGAAAAATGCAGGAGCGACATACCAGCGGCTGATGAACAAGGTTTTCACCGAACAAATCAGTTGCAACATGGAAGTCTATGTCGATGATATGCTGACAAAAAGCAAGAAAGCTGCAGATCATCTAGTTGACTTAGCTCAGACATTTGATCAACTGGATAAATACCAAATGAAGCTCAACCCGACGAAGTGCACATTTGGAGTACGAGAAGGAATGTTTCTCGGATACATTGTCAACCAGGGAGGCATTGAAGCAAATCCAGATAAGATCAAAGCTCTTTTAGGGTTGCGATCTCCAACAACAAAGAAAGAAGTGCAGAGTCTTACAGGACGAGTTGCAGCGCTCAACAGATTTGTGTCCCGAGCAACTGATAAATGCCTCCCATTCTTCAAAACACTTCGAAAAACGTTTGAGTGGACAGATGAATGTGAGAAGGCCTTTCAAGACTTGAAAAAGTATTTGGGAACACCTCCATTGTTGTCCAGGCCAATAACAGGAGAGAAGTTGTATTTGTATCTGGCAGTATCAGAGAATGCAGTCAGTTCAGCATTGATCAGATTGGAGAATGGAGTCCAGAAACCAATCTATTACACAAGTAAGGCTTTCCGAGGTGCGAAAATTAGGTACCCAAAGCTGGAGAAATTGGCATTGGCATTAGTTGAAGCAAGTAGAAGAATGAGGCCATATTTCCAGGCCCATACCATCGTCGTTTATACCGACATGCCACTGAGGCAAGCCCTTCATAAGCCAGAAAAGTCAGGGAGATTGATGTACTGGGCAATAGAGCTCGGTGAATATGATATTGTGTATGAGCCCAGATCATCATTGAAAGGGCAAGCTGTAGCAGATTTTATAGCAGAGTTTACATATCCTGATACCCCTGAGGAACAAAAATTGCTCGCTGACCAACCTGTGGATGTTACAGGATCAACAGACATAAATCCAGACCAACTTCGGTTGGTAAAAGGGCTTATAGATGAAGAAAGATCTCAACTTCGAGCTTAGACCAGCTCCGGTTGGTAAAAGAGCGAGAAGAGATGGTCAACGAGGAGCGAAAAGTGTCAGGGGAGGATGAAAAGAAGCAACAAATATTTCACCGAGGAACTCTGTCAGATAAGAAATTTGAAGACGGGTTGCCCATATGGAGATTATATGTAGATGGCTCATCTTGCACAGCAGGTTGCGGGGCAGGAATTGTTTTGAACACCCCAGACGAGATTGACATGGAATATGCTTTGCGATTCCAATTCAAAGCCTCCAATAATGAGGCTGAGTATGAAGCCATGATAGCAAGTCTTAATTTATCAAAGATTATGGAAGCGCAACAAGTGATGGTATTCAGTGATTCTCAATTGATTATGAATCAGATGATGGGAACGTATGCAGTTAAATGAGAATTAATGGTTAAGCATCATGCCAAGGTAATGGAATTATTGGCAGAATTTGATGCGATTCAGTTGATCAGAATACCCAGAATAGAAAATGCACAAGCAGACGCACTGGCCCGACTAGCATCAGCTACTCGTACCGAGCTGCGAAGAACGATACCAATTGAAGTACTGGAAAATCGGAGCATAGATGAAAACTTGACGATGAATATTATTACCCTCGATTTAGGACCATCTTGGATGGATCCCATCAGGGCATATGTGGAAGAAGGCGAATTACCGGAAGATAAGCTCGCTGCCAAGAAATTGAAGTATAAAGCTGCTCGGTATGTACTAACTAATGGTGTTTTGTATAGACGAGGAATTATGGCAGGTTTGCAGAGATGTGTACACCCCTCCGAAGTGAAAGAATTGATTGAAGAGATCCATGAAGGGTCTTTTGGAGCTCATGTAGCAGGTCGAACACTTTTGCAAAGGGTAATGACTCAAGGATACTACTGGCCGACGATGAGGGCTGATTGTATAGCCTATGCTAAGAAAAGTGACAAGTGCCAACGTTTTTCCTCCATCCGACGAACTCCACAAGCATTGTTGACACCAATAACTTCCCCTTGGCCATTTGCCATGTGGGGAATTGATTTGGTTGGACCACTTCCGACCACCCGAGGAAGATTCAAGTACCTCGTCGTTGCAGTGGACTATTTTACTAAGTGGGTAGAAGCTGAGCCGCTTATCGATATGACGTACGAGAAGGTATACCAGTTTGTTTGGAAGAATATCATCTGTCGATATGGTCTCCCTCATGCCTTCATCACAGATCATGGAACACAATTCGACAACGAGGAGTTTGCTGCCTATTGTCAACAATCAAACATCCTGAAGACCCATTCAGCACCAGGTCATCCTCAAAGCAATGGGCAGACTGAGGTGACAAACAGAACACTACTAAATGGTTTGAAGAAGAGGCTAAGTGAAGCTAAATCTAATTAGATTAATGAGCTACAATCAGTATTGTGGGCTTACCGAACAACTCCCCGAGCAGCGACTGGAGAATCACCATACATGCTGGCATTTGGAAGTTAGGCTGTAATACCTGCTGAGTTGGGTCTCCCAACACACAGAGTGCTAAATTTCAATTCCCCAGTCGGTGACTTGATGAGAAGATTAGATTTGGACATGCTCGAGGAGGTTAGAGAAGAGGCAGCCATTAGGAATGCTGCTTACCAACAACGCACAGCTCTGTTCTACAACAAAAGGGTGAAGAAATGCGACTTAAAAGAAAGGGATTATGTGCTAAAGAAGGTCATTCAGAAGCACAATAAATTGGAAGCAAATTGGCATGGACCTTACCGAGTTACAGAAGTTGTCCGACCAGGAACTTACCGAATAGCAACTCTAGAAGGAGAGGAATTCAAGAATGCTTGGAATGCTGAACACCTTCGCAAGTATTATCAATGATGTAAAATGTACAACAGTTCCATCAATATGAATAAAACGATGATGTTTTCACCATTTTTCTCTCCTTTGTTTGAAAGTTTTTCGGGGAATACTAGTGTTGTACACTACGCTGCTCGACAGCAAAAAGAGGACGATAGTTCAGACCCACGACCAACTCCGGTTGGTAAAAGGGCGAGAACAAATGATATACTCCTTTGGTTAGGAGGCGTACACTTGCGTGATCAACTTCGGTTGGTAAAAGAGCTTGTGGACAAGATAGTTCGAAAGAACCTGATATACTCCTTTGGTTAGGAGGCGTACACTTGCGTGATCACCTTCGGTTGGTAAAAGAGCTTGTGGACAAGATAGTTCGAAAGAACCTAATATACTCCTTTGGTTAGGAGGCGTACACTTGCGTGATCAACTTCGATTGGTAAAAGAGCTTGTGGACAAGATAGTTCGAAAGAACCTGATAGTTCGAGCGTGATCAACTTCGGTTGGTAAAATAGCGAGAATAAATTATACTCCTTTGGTTAGGAGGCGTACACTTGCGTGATCAACTTCGGTTGGTAAAAGAGCTTGTGGACAAGATAGTTCAAAAGAACCCGATAGTTCAAACTCATGACCTACTCCGGTTGGTAAGAGGGCAAGAACAACATTCTTAAAAATGCCAATTTTGGCTGGTTAAGAAACAAAATATGCCAATTTATGTTGGTCGGAAAGTAAAATCATTCCAGAAAATACAAGAATTCCAAGTATAGTTGGTCGGTGATCAAAACTGTAATTGGTCGACGAGGATAAATTATCAACCTTGGTTGGTCGGACACATTTTATGAATTTTTTTTACCAAGTATGGCTGATTGGAGATAAAAACCCATCAACTGTAGTTGGTCGACAAGCACAATTTAACAACCTTGGTTGGTTGGAAATATTTTAAATATTTTATACTCATTACTTTATTATTAAGTGATTGAGCAACATTGATACTTGTAATTTTGATTACTAAGTTGGTTGATGAACAGCACCATATTGTTATCTTTTTAACAGATACATATGCACAAATGTAAAAATGTTTGATAAACACAAAACAATAGCAATACAGATTTGCAAACAGAAAATGAAAGTCTTTCATTAAAATCAAAATAAATTACAAGCTACATATATGTGCTAACTGTTACATTGAAAAACCTATTCTATTGGTCTCTTTCCTTTAGCTTTTGAAACAGGCTCCTCGCCAGCAGGAGGATCCTCCAGGCAAAGAGGAGAATTAATGAAATTAACATCTCTGAGCATTCTGACGTTCATCACAGAAGGTGTATCCAGGAGATGCTCGGGACGAGATAATTCAATCTGAGAATGAAGACTATAGTCACCAAGGTATTTTGAAATTAAGCTACGAGGAATGGCACGAGCTGGGATCCATTCCATGTCTAGTTTATAAGGCGGTACAGGTAAGTCTAGTAGCCCAGGAGCATGATAATCCCATAAAAATGGCCCTGCTCTAGCTTTAACACACCCAGGGCGTTCAACCATCCTTGTTTATAACCTTCGTTATGGGCATTTTCAAGACGAGCATCCAAGTGACAAAGGGCTTCATTGTATCCTGCCATCCAAAACTCCCGAGGTTGTTTGTGGAATTGGAAAGTTATTCTCTCTAGTTGCTCGTGAAGGCTCCTGGTAAAAATATCTTTATCATTCAAAGCAGACTTCATCGTAGTAAGTTGATCTTCCAAAGATAGGTTTTTCTTGGACATTTCAGACAAAGCCCGATCTTTGGCGTTCAGTTGGTACACTTGGGTTTCCAATGTTGACAAAGTACGAGATTCTTCAACATTACGGCTGATAACTCTTGATCGACTCCGAGCAGGTGGAGAAGTTTTCTCCTCGACAACATTTTGAACAGATTTTCCTCGCCCACGAGACCCTCTTCCTCGTCCCCGAGCAGTAGTAGAGATACCAGACCTTCTCAGAGTATCCAATTCTTGCCTTAATTTGGCATTTTCAACCTCTAAGAATGAGAATCCTTCATCAGTGACCGGTACCAAGGCAGTAGAGGATGAAGCTGCAGACTCATATTGTGCCAACTTCTTCTACAAATTGTTGTTCTCATGTTCCAGCAGCTCGGCGATCTGTCTGCAGGCCTCAACTTCACCTTTTAGGGTTCTCTCCCTAACATCGTACCCAGCGATGATCTTTTTGTGACCTGTCTCAGAGGAAAGCTGTTGATACCTATTCTCATATTCCTTGTGCAACAAAGCAGTTGATTCATTGTGCTGACTCTGAAGATCTTCTAAGGAATAATGAAGCTCCTCAATCAAGTCATAGTAGGCCACGTTGTTGGCCACAGCTCGGTCAAGTAAATCCTTCAAGTACCGATAAGCCTCAATTGCTTGTTCTGAGGCATCATGGCCAAGGATGTCAACAATTTCTGATACACTCAGATTTGTATGACCAACTTTATAATATTCATGGCATTGCTGCATCAGCTTTGTATCATGTGCAGATATCAGTTCCATTCTAGCCACAAACTAATAATGAAAAGAAGACAACAGTCAACAAAAACAAATCATCAACAACAGAGAAGAACAAAGATGTATTTTATTAGATCATAAAAAGATTACATTGTTTAATTACAAATGATAACGAAAGATAGAAATGATACCGAACAACTTCACACCTTTTCCTTGTCTCCCAAGACTTTCTCGGGAGGCTGGGACGAGGAGCTTGGTTGCTCGGTGGTAACAGCAGCTTGATCAGCAGGAGTTGAAATTTTCTCAGGAGGAGGAGGCATGGAAGAAATGTCCTCGTTGGCAGAAGGTAGAGAGGCAGGGACTTGATCACCTATGGCCATGGAAGATTCATCAGAGATAGGCTCATCTTCTTCTTCTTCTACAATTGGTGGGGGAGGACCAGGGAGGTGTAGCTGAAATAGCTCAGAGTCGTCTTTGATCTTCAATTCCTGCAGGGCAGCTACCCAGCCATCTCGGAAGTATTTCAACTTCCCGTATTGTACTTGGGATGTCATCGCAGCAATCCCTTTGTCCCATCCTTTATCCCAACCAGCGCTGAAGGATTTTTTAACTGCGAGCTTTATTTTCAGTTTCTCCGAGGAGAGCTTCTCGGATAGAAGATCCTTGGCAGTCTTTAACTTCACATCCAATTCTTCTTTTTGGCGCTTTACATCTCGCAGGACGGACAACTCTTCCTCTGCCTTTTTCAGCTTATCTTCAAGCTCTCCAAAGTTCTTGAGCTTGTCGTCATATTTTTGATGCTCAATCTCTAAACTTTTCACCTTATTCTCCAAACTCTTGGAGATCTCAGCCAACTTCACCTTCTCAGCTTCAACTATAGACAACTTTTTCTCCCAAACAGCTTTGTCCTCACTATACTGCTGACGAGAATCCTTCAAGGATTGGGTCAAACCCAGCAGAGCATCCTCTACCCCCGACGAGGAACTGGAAGCTTTAATTGCTTCATCTTTCTTCACGATGTTGTTAAAATAATTCACCAGCTAAACAAAGGAAAAAAGTGACAGGTCAGTACAAAAATACACTTATTCAAAGAAAGAAAGGAAATTCAGAGTGTGAGAAATTTACTGAAGCAAGGTGACGGGTAGCTAGGGATGTCAGCATATCCTTAGAAATCTTTTCATCAATTCCTTGGACCTCGGGTATGATCCAAGTTTTTACCGAGCTCATGGCAGAGCTCGGAGGAATGATGGTTAGAACACCAACACCACCAGCTGGTATGGTTTCAGTCAGATTGGCAGTTTCAGCCAAATTGACTGAGGACGATTTCCTCAATCTCCTCAAAGGAACTTCAGCAATTTCAACCAAGGAAGAGCTCTTGGTCGGAGAGATAGCAGTCATCTCCACAGGAGCAACCTTCTTGCTCGGAGCCACTGGGGGCTTCTCGGTAGCTTTAGAAGGCGCAACATCCACCTTCTTAGTCCCCTCTGGGACATCAATTTTGCTTTTCTTGGCTTCAGCAACAGAAGTAGTGTCATCAAATAGAGCAGGGGGAGCTCTTTTCTTGCCCATTCTTTGACTTAAAGGGATGTGAGAATCTGAAGAAGAATCCTCTGGAGTTGAGGCTGGCTCAACAGATCTAATCACAGGACGAGCAGTATAAGAAGTCGTATAGCTCCTATACTGCAGCAAATATGATGCAGACCTGATGTGCTCGTCTGCAACGTTCTTATGCAAACCCCAGATAAGTTTCAGATGCTTAATATTAACCTCTGATTCTTTTGGAGTTTTTCTTTTACTATCAACTGCAAATAAATACATAATGAAATATCAGTCATACATTTTATCAAATATGATAAAAGCATAATTTCATAAGTAAAGGAAAATGAGAATAAACCTATCCCATTGCCATATGGGGGGCATTTAGGACCCTGGTATACTGCGTCTCCAATCAAGGGGGCATATTGCCAATTTTTAATAACCACCCCATGTTCAAAATAATCTCTATTTGCATCAGGGAGGTTAACTACAAGAGCCCTATTTAAAAACCTAGTTTTTAAGTAATAAACATTATCTAAAATAGCCCATCTATAGCAATACATAATCTCAGGAATCCCTATACGAGTTCCATGAGTTAGATTTAATTTATACACCCCATTAATTATTCTCCATGAATTGGGGGCTATTTTTGCAGGAACAACGTCAAAGTACTGACAGAACTCTAAGCATAAGGGGTTTGGCGGAAAAGAAAATCCACATTCAGTAATGAATAGACTGGGGAACCAATGTCCCTCAGCCAATCGAAAATAATCTAAAGGCTCAGAAAGAACCTCCAGAGTTACCCAGGAAGGAATGGAAAAATCGGAACGAAATTTTTCAACAGACTCCACAATATAAACCATAGTGAATAAAAGAAATACAGAAGAAAAGAAGAGAATCTTACAGGAAAAAGGAAGAGCTGACAACTAGCGAAGGAAAAGATGAACGCACAAGGGAGAGAGAGAACAGAAAGCTTGAATGCAGAAAATTGGAAAAGGTAGAAGACGGTATGGTTACCTAAGAAGTTTAAATACTTTACCTTGGGAAGCTGCGAAGGAAATGATTACACAAAAGAAACTAATACGCCACCGGAGGCTAAAAGGACAAAAATGCACGAAGATCGAAGCACTCATAAAAATTCGAAAAAGGCGGATTCTGTGAATTTGAAAGAAATTCAAATATGAAGAAAAGGCTCCTAAAACCCAGGAAAGTCATTTAATATCGCCTTATAACGAGAAAGAATGTTCCATACTCCTCAAAGTTCGAAATATGAAACATTGGGGGCTTCTGTTGATACCAAAATTAATATGCTGATATGGACGAATGATATGAAGACACGTGTCAATCTACTTGGCACAATAGCAACGAGGAAGTTCGTTTCCCCGACCAACTCATGAACTCCCGAGCAACGAGGATACACCGAGGAACTTCAGCACTCCGAGGTACTCTAGCGCTCCGAGGAACTCCTGAGCAACGAGCAACTAAGGCGGTCCGATCTGCACCTCGGCCGTAACATTAATTGCCAGATAATCAACAGTTCAATTATTCATTGAATGTTTATCATCTTGACGCACACGCTGCATTAAATGTATTACCATTTCATATGTATATCATTTAATGTATCAACCCTTTCATGTACAGCCTAAGGGCTATAAATACCTTGTATCACCCTCATTCAAAGGGATCGGAATTTCTTGAGAAAACATATAATCGAGAAATCCTAAAATACTCAGCAATAACAAAACAGTGGACGTAGGCCATTCTTATAAGGCTGAACCACTTTAAAATCTTTGTCTCATTTTATTTATCTGTGATTGAATAATTAGAGCTATCTAATTTTTTACATCAACAATATGTGTGTTTGTTTTGATGGTTGGCGAGAGATTGAACCTATAGTCTTTTGTGCAATGAGCGATGCATCAGGACATGATAATAGAGTATGCATGCATCGCAGTTGTGTCTTGGGGTGCAGTATTGTATATATATAAAATAGAGTGAATGTATATATATACTTGTGATACTATCTACTGTGTGAATTACGTAGATATTAATGATAATGAAATTTGAAATAAAATAAGTAGGAGAACACTTAATTATATTAAATTGAAAAAGCACTTATCCATGTTAAAGAGAAATTAATTATAGGTAGTAGGTATATTGCGAGGAAATACATGGGAACGATATTGGGCTATGATTAGACTGTAAAGGACTAGTTAGCATGGGAATAGAAACTAGTAGGGTTTGAAGGTATGTTCGGTGTGCACATTAGATGAAAGGTGAGTATCTCAAGTGAGTACGATAATCTAACATGAATAATATATGTGTTATTAACTCATTTTAAGCACTTACTGATTTTTAAACTATTTTCAACTCGGGCTCTCACCCTTTTTCTACAAAAATCTCTTTTTATGTCAAATTATTTTAGGTGCCCAGCCACAGGGACACCAATCATAGGAGTTCCATTCACTCGACGAGATGTAGCTGCTGTGGAAGTTACAAGACCTTGGTAGTAGACGCCTCTTTGTCCATCCTTTTGAGTGATTTCATCAGTTAGGATATGTTGTTCCTTTTCTATTCAGATATTCAGAGTTTGGATTGAGTTATTTACTTGTTTCTGTTGTTGATTTATTTCTTTTGGATTATTATATTTGAAACTTAGACTGGAAGTGTTTACTCTAGTTACATTTATTATTGCAGTTATTACCTATCATATGAGATTGATGTGAATGGTGAATGTTTAATTATTTTGTTAACCTAGATTTATATTAATTAAAATAAATTTTTTTGACATCAATCTTTTTAAATATTAGGTGGTTAGTATTTACTAATAAAGTTTTCAATAGTGATGCATAATCTGAACCAACTGGATATTCTGATTTAATTTAATAAAGGATTGATCACCCGGTATTTAATTAGGCAGGGTGTCACACTTTTATCAAGTTTATCTTATGGAGAAGATGTCTACTGTTGATTGATGTGCCATTTGAGGGAGGTTCTGGACTGAAGACGACTACATGTCAATAGGGAGTGCTTGTGGGCATTATTGGGCTGAATTGGTATTGCGGTTCTGGTTGACTCTAAGTTGCCTGTCTATGTAGGTTTGTTGAGGTAAAGTTATTGAAGATTTCATTGTGATTGTAAATTTCGATTTATTTCATAGTGAAATAAAAGGTATTGTCCTTCGGGGATTTTTCTTGAAATCTGTGAGTTAGCATATTTGTGTTTATGATGGTTTAACACACACACGTAGTTGCATGTTTAACGGCTATTTTATTTGATTTAAATTTGACTGTAATTAAATAAGTTTGTTGTTGGAATTTTCACATTTATTTGTATCAATATCGCACCATCACTCTACAAATTGGAATCAGAACAGGTTACTCAAATTTACTGAGTATTCCTATTTTCCGCAAAATTATGTGATATTGATTTTTTTTTAAAAATTGCTTTTTTAAAAATTGTCGCAATGTTTCTTAGTGAAAACTTGTATAATCGGTTGCCAATTTTTGATGGGTCTAATTATGCTCACTTGAAAGCCCGTATGAGATCACATTTAAAAGCAATCGATGAGGGAGTTTGGTTAATCTTTGAAAGAGTCTGGACTCCTCCCACTGTCACCGCAAATAATGTCACGAATTTAAAACCTATGTAAGACTGGACTGAGGATGAGTTTAGGTGGAGCACTTTTAATTCACGTGGGCTTAGTGCAATTTTCGGACACGTCACCCCTGACAAGTTCCGATGCATTATGATGTGCACCACGTCTAAAGAAGCTTAGGATGTTTTGCAACTCGCCTACGAAGGCAATAACGCTGTCAAAGAGTCTAAAATTTAAAATTTAACTAGTCAATTTGAAACAATAACCATGCTTGAGACTGATTGTTTTGATGATTTTTATGCATGTTTGTCTGATATTATCAACATTAGTTTTAATCTTGGTGAGCCTATATCTGATGCACGAGTGGTTAAAAAGATTTTAAGATCGTTGCCAAAACGTTTTATCTCTAATGTGACTATTTTGAATACGTTAGGTAATTTGAATCGTCTAAAATTAGAAGATTTGGTTGGAGACCTCCAGACATATGAGATTGATATGTTTCCTGACACTGTCAAGCCTAAGGATAAAGGGATAACACTTAAATCCTAGTCTAAAAAGAAAAAGAAAGTGAGTTTTTATGAGTCTGAGTTTGAGAACGAGTCTGATTTTGATGTAACCATGCTTGCAAATAATTTTAAAAAGTTTCTCAAATTTTCAAAACAAAATTCTTCCAATAAAAGGTTTTTTGAGAAAAAGAAAGACAAGGCCAAAGAAAGCGGTGAGAAATAGAATAAGGATAAGGGAGAGGGAGATTTAGAAAAAGTAACATGTTTTGAGTGTGAGGGAAAAGGGAATAAGTTGTTTGAGTGTCCCACTAGACTTAGGAGAGAGGGCAAGAAAGTTGTTATGCCAGTCACCCATAGTGATAGTGAGAATGATGTGAAAGATTCCGGGGATGAGTCGTCACAAGGAAAGTTTGTTGCCTTTTCTACTAGTCACATAAGCAGACCTAGTTTGTCCCACGACGATGAGGATAGTTGTGCACATGAGACCCCCGAGGATAATTTGAGTTTTTCTAGCGAGTCTGAGAGTGAATGCACTAGTGAGGGTGATAGTGAGCTCCAGATCGCATTTACAGATTTGTACGCCGAGACTTTAAAGACTAAAAAATTGAATGATGAGTTAAGTCTTAGGTTGTGAGATTTGGAGATAGAGTTAGAGGGTTTGAGGTAAAAGCGTGTCAACTCGAGAAGGTGAAGGTTTCCATGAGTGAACAATTGATAGCTTTAGGCCAGAAAAAGAGTGAACTTATAACCCGCGTATCACAATTAGAGACAGATCTTAAGCACTCCTTGGAGGTTAAAGTCCCTTTAGAGAACGCATCTAAGAAGGTTGGAAATATGGGTCTCGATCCCATTTTGGGTAGAGGAGAGAGTTTAGGAATAAGTTATGACGGTGCCTCTACTTCACAAGTTGCACTCGAGCCGGCTCTCGCTTTAGTGTTTGATTCATATGGATCTTAACGTAACCCACCAAGGCGTCCTGTACATGATAGGAGAGTGCGTAAGAGTCATTTTGAGAGAGGTGTTCCTAGGCCTGTTTATGTTTGCACACGCTGCAAGAAGAGATGACACCTTAGGGAGTTTTGTTTTAAGTTGAGTCATGTGTCACGTTTTTTTACTACACGTGTTCACCCACACGCACCCACACATGATGCTCCAGATGACTATACAAGAGAGTATGCACATATTAGGGAGAATGTAAAATTTTTGGTTAAGACTTTACATCATTTGATGGAGGTTTTTCATAGGATGTCACCACCTTTGGAAAACTCCACCACACCTAATGGTTGAGGTTTAGACTTGTTTGCTAGCATAGGTTGATTTGCATGATGATGTTTTTTTTGCCTATTGCTAATATGTATTTTTTTGCTTTTGAAAAATACAAAAAGATTTTATTTTGATAAATTTTTTAAAAAAGACAAAAAGATTTTTGTGTTTTACTTTACACAGTTTATGGGTGGACATTTAGGATAACCGAGTCACAATTTCATTCCATATTCATGTGATAATTTGATGGTGTTTTGATATGTGTCATCATTTCATTTTGTGCTTTACCATGTTTGGAGTCATTGAGATGTGATTTGTTGATACTACATATATGTTTGACTCATAAGTTTTTTTAATGCATAATTACATGGATTTGTTTGATTATTGTACTTATTTTTCACATATTGGTTGGAGTGTTGTCATCTCAATTCTGTCTTTAAAACGAACCATATGCGATAAAACTTGACGATGAAAGTAGCGCATCTAAAAACTGTTTACTGTGAGGAATTTTATTACAACAAAATATGATAAGTGAATCACGGGGAAGGGCTGCGAGAGTTGAAAATTAACTCGTCGTGAAAGCCAAAATGAAAGGCAATAAAAGATAAATATGTCAACAGGGGCCACCTCAAAAGAAAAATATAACGATTATTATTTATGAGGGATTTTGAATGGAAAGAAATGAAAAACGGGTTTTCACATCCTGACAACTTCTTTAAAATCATTCATAGTTTTAGTCGTTATTGGTGTGGGAATCATTCTTGACTTTGATGTGTTGATGGATTGAGTCGATGTCATATAAATTCAACACTTTCAACACCTAAGAACGATTTTGAGATTCATTCGATAGGAGTACACGTATACATCGTGCACATATGTTATGTTTGATTGCGTTGATTTGCCTATTGAATATGTTCCCACCCCTTCATTCCGTTTCCACGATTTGGTTGTCTTAGTGTAAATTCATGGTGTGTGATTTTTGTAAAATTATTTCTGCATTTTTGTTTGAAAAATTAAAAAGTCAAAAATAGTTTGTGGAATACTTTTGAGTATCTTTTTGAGATCGTAGTTTGTTTGCCTTGATAATCGTGACAACTCCATTTTGTTTATTCGTTTCCATGTTTATTTTGGTCAAATAAAAAGGGGGAGAACGAATTATGAGGGACTTTGTGCATTATGGGGGATATTTGATTATATTGATTGATGCATTTTTAAATTATTTCAAACTCGATGCGTCACAAGGTATTTGCTTTGTCTCATGTGTGTAGGTACAAAAACTGAAGATCATATTTTGCACACCCTAACGAGAAAAGCTCTGAGATTTGAAGATTTAATGTTGAAGATTTTTGAAGAAAAGTTTGATACTTGCATGTTTAGTACCTTTTAGTTTTGGGTTCATGGGAGGGTGTTAGATTTGTATAGGCTTTTTTATTTGATAATTCAGATGTTTTTATTCAGTACTGGCATAGACATAGTGGGAGATTTGTAAGGACATTGTCCGTTATCTTTAGAGTATGTCATATACCTCTACAAATGTCGAAGAATTGTTCAAGATCACATATGCAACAGGACGATTCCGAATATCAAGTTCTTCAATATTCAAGCCTTCGCAAGTTTAACTTTGGTAAGGTTGTGCTTTAAGTCCTTAATAATTCACTTAGAGTGTAGGGATATTTTTCATCAAATATTTTCTAAGTGTTGGAGCGGAGTTTTTAAGTTTTTCGTCAAACATATTTTTCTAAGTGTTAAGGCGAATTTTCAGAAATAAAAAATGAATTTATTTACAAGCTGGCTCATTCGAGCGACAGTGGCCATCGTTCAAGCGAAATAGCCATGTCGCGGGAAGCTCGTTCGAGCGACGTGTGTCCTCGTTCGAGCGAGAGTCTTGTTTCGTTCGAGCGATGCGCCACCTTAGTTTTTCTATACAAAGGTTTCTCCAACTTTGTTTTTAGTTATAAGACCCACGATTTTGAACAGAGACAAACTGCTTTGGTAGAATACTTTATCTTCTCACTTTTAGGGTTTTAATCCTTTGTTTTCAATTCACAAGTCATCCCAGTTGTTTGTGAGAATTATTTTGGAACCCAAGAACACATGTCAAGTTTCTCTTATAGAGAAGATCTCTACTGCTGATTGATTTGCCACTTGAGGGAGGTACGGACTGAAGACGACTGCGTGTCAATAGGGAGTGCTTGTGGGCATTCTTGGGCTGAATTAGAGCTGCGGTTCTGATTGACTCTAAGTTGCGTGTCTATGTAGGTTTGCTGATTTCATTGTGATTGTAAATTGCAATTTAATTCACAGTGAAATAAGAGGTTTTGCCCTTCAAGGATTTTTCCTGAAATCTTTGAGTTAACATATTTGTGTTTATGATGGTTTGATACACACACATACGTAATTGCATGTTTAAGGGCTGATTTTATTTGGTTTAAAATTGACTCTAATTAAATAAGTTTGTTGTTGAAAATTGCACATTTATTTGTATCAATATTGCACCGGCACTCTACAAATATAACTTGTTTAAACATATAATAACATGACCAATACGATTCTTATATTTTACAATCAATTAAATATATACACAAATGATTAAACGAATAAAAAGGTGATTAACACGATAATTATTTGTTCATTTTAGATGATCCAATTGTTTTTTGGGTCATTTGCATTTTGGCCTATGGTTTCTTGGTTGGGTGCCATTGTTTTTTGTATTAATCTTTGGGGGCCATTTCTCACAAAATCCGTTAATGCAACTTTTGTCAATAATTTTAAAGAAAGGAAACGACTCTTTTTCCCTCAATCTGAAAAGCACTTGATATTAACAAACTATATGTTATTTTTTTTTGTAAACAATTTTAAAGGAAAGTAAATGGATTTTTTAAATAACGTTATATTTTCTTTAAATAAGTAAATAAATGGATTTGACTTATTTAACAAAAATGGCCTTTTTTTAGTATAAAAAATGCCTATTTATAATTTTTTAACGAATTGTATTATTTATAAAACGATTACTGTTTTGTACAAAAAAATGTTTATTTAATTTGAAAAAAAACTGGATGTTATCTTTTTTTTAAATAAATAGTTTTTTTACAAAACAGTAATCATTTTATAAATAATACAATTTGTTAAAAAAGTTACAAACATGTATTTTTTATATTAAACAAAGCCCAGTTTTTTTTTAAATAATGAATCAATTTTTTAAAAACTTTTTTTTTACAAAACATGAATTTTTAAATAAGTATATCTAGTTATTTGTTTTTTAAAAGAAAAGATTACGTCCAGTTTTTCTAAAAGTTAAATAAACATTTTTATTTTTTTACAAAACAATAATCATTTCATAAATAATACAATTTGTTAAAAAAATAAATCCAAATAAACATTTTTTTTTTTTTACAAAACAGTAATCATTTTATAAATAATACAATTTGTTAGAAAAAGTTATAGATAGGTATTTTTTTTTATAAAATAAAGAATCATTTTTAATTTTTTTTTTAAGAAAACAAGCCGTTTTAAATAAGTATATCTAGCTGTTTTTAAAAAAAAGAAAGGTCACGCCCAGTTTTGTTAAAATGCAAAGAACCCTAAATATTTGGGACATATACCAAATAGTCCCTCGGACATTTTTTAATACTCATTTAGTCCAAACTTTTTTATTTTGCCTCAAAAAGTCCTTTGCCACATATTTTAGAGAGGGAGTGCCGCTGGCGCGGACCTCTAAAAATAAGAGGATATTGAGTGCTTGAGGGACTAAATGGGTTAAACTAAAAATATGTGTCCTTTTTAAAAAATATATATTTATAGTAAGGAGTATTTAATAATTGACCCAAAAAATTATGTGTATCCATTTTTTATTCATTTTTCATACTCACTGTATTAAAAGATTATACATTATTATTGTAAGTCCTTTCAAAATATAAAATATAATTTTTTATTTTCTTATCTTATTTAATAAATATGAAAAATAAGTAAGAAAATAGACTAGTGTACTATCACTCTTCGTAAAAATAGCCATTAGAAAGACAAGTCAGAAAAATTAGCATTGCCTATTCTAACATAAGTGCAATATCATGGCTTATATATTTACAACCAAAAAAAACATTTTGGTTTGAATTCCATCAGTGATTTAAAGCAATTGACAATTTGATAATAATGAAGGTGATTGTAAACAGTAAATCTCCGAAAAAGTTTTGGTAAAGTGGTAAAACACCAGCTAAGTATAGGATTGCAATACATTTTCAACAAACTGTTTATTTAATTTTTATAAATACTGGCGTTATTTTTTCTTTTTTTTTTTAAAAACAAACAAACATTTGGATATACTTATTTAAAAAGGCTTATTTTGTAAAAAAAAAGTTTTAAAAAAATTATTGTTATTTATTAAAAAAATGGGACTTTTTTTAATATAAAAAATACCCGTTTTTAACATTTTTAACAAATTGTATTATTTATAAAATGATTACAGTATTGTAAAAAAAAGTAAAAAAGAAAATTGTTTTTTTTTTTTTACAAAAACAGGAAGTTATCTTTTCTTTTTAAAAAAAAAATAATAGCTGGATATACTTATTTAAAAAGGCCTGTTTTGTAAACAAAGTTTTTAAAAAATGATCGTTATTTATAAAAAAATGAACTTTTTTTAATATAAAAGAACCTATCTGTAACTATTTTTTAACAAATTTTGTTATTTATAATACGATTATTGTTTTGTGAAAAAAAGTATAAAAAAATATTTATTTAAAGAAAAGAATATGTCCAGATTTTTTTAAAATTAAATAAAAAATTATTTTTATTTTCTTACAAAACAATAATCATTTTATAAATAATATGATTTGTTAAAAACATTAAAAAAAAGTATTCTTTTATATTTAAAAAAAACATTATTTTGGTAAATAAGTCAAATTCATCTATTTGATTTTTTTAAAAACGTCATTTAAAAAAGCCATTTACTTTCCTTTAAAATTATTTACCAAAAAATTAACATGTAGTTTGTTAATAAGTAGTGCTTTTGGGATTGAGGGCAAAAGAGGCATTTACTTTCTTTAAAATTGTTTTGACAAACGTTTCATTAAAAGAAATGGCCCCCAAAGATTAATAAAAGCAATAATGACACGCAATCAACAATAAAGAAAAACAAACGTACTCCAAAATACAAAACATTTTCTTATAGTTTATATAATGTATTAATATAATATAATTACATCAATCAATATCAATCATAATAATATTATATATTAATATGTATACTTATAAAAGCATTTAGAGTGGTGATGCTAAAAAACAAGAGAAAGGCTAACTTTACAAATTCAAATCTCTATAATGATGGATTGAATGGAACAAAATTTGCAGAGGAATTTGTAGTGATTTTCTAAATTTATAGCATGAATGCAGAATTTGCAAATGATTAGAGCAACTACAATGGTGAGGGAAAAGTACAAAAGAAAAGGTAAGTTTATCAATTTATACAAATTGGTTGAATCAGAGTGGTGAGCAAAAACGAGGAAATTCTGTAAATGAATTTGCATACGTTTTGCAAATATACAAAAGCGAAGGAGAATTTGTATAGGTTTCCTACGAACTTCTGAAGTTCGTAGGAACCATTTTTACCACATATGTTAGAGCTTCCTACGAACTTCTGAAGTTCGTAGGAACTCCTACGAACAAAAGAAGTTCGTATCAATTCCTACGAACTTCAAAAGTTCGTAGGAAGCTCCACCAGTACAGCGCAACCACGCTGGCGAAAGGTAAAACTCACATCTGTCTGGTATTATGCCTTTCGTGGAGGCTTCACCATTGTAGTTGCTCTAAGAGCTTTGCTACACCGACTCTCTATCCGACTCTCTCTCCTTTGTCCACTAAAGGACAAAAAAAAAAGGGAAAACTTGTTTTTTTTTTTTTTTTTATAAACAAGATATTGTTAAAAAAAAAATACTACATTCATAAAAAAAATTATATGATTCTTATAAATAAAAACTAGAAAAAATTGTTAACTAATTTTTTAAAACAGTTAAAAAATTGTTGAAACCTTATTTTATTTTCAAAAAAACATTTTTTTATTTCTTAAAAACAGTTTCTTATTAAAAAAATTGTATTTGTTTTATTAAAAATATGAAAAAATTATTTTTAAAAACTGACGTGAACTCACATTATCGCGATTGGTTAGTGTCGCTGGCGTGAACCCATATTATCGTCGCGATTGGTTAGTGTCGTTGGCGCGGACCACATAATCGACCCGATTGGTTAGTGCCGCTGACACGGACTCACATCATCATCGAGATGAGTGAGTGCCGCTGGCGCGGACCCATATTATCGTCGCGATTGGTTAGTGCCGCTGGCGCGGACCCACATCATCGTCGCGATTGGTTAGTGCCACTGGTGCGGACCCACATCATCATCGAAATTACTGAGTGCCGCTGGCGCGGACCCATATCATCATCGCGATTTGTTAGTGCCGCTTGCGCGGATCCGCATCCTTTAAACTATTTTTTTAAAAAATGACTTTTCTTGAAAATACAAATTTTCAATAAAAGTCATTTTAAAAAAAAAATAGTGAAATATTTATTTTCTTTTTTAAAACAGTTATAAAAAGTTAAAAACACTTTAAAAAAAACAAAATAGTTAGTACCGCTGGCGCGGACCCACATTATCATCACGATTAATTTTTTTATTTTTTAAAACCGTTTAAAAAAATAGTTTTTACTTAAAAATACAAATTTTTAATTTTTATTATAAAAAAGCTAATAAATTGGCCAATGGTTGTGTGCCACATGGAGAGAGTCGGAACTGTGAGTCGTTTGTGGGAGTCGCTCTAGAATTTCTCATATAAGAATCAACCCCTATCTATGACCACGGGCTTTGCTAGAGCGACTCTCTCACTCGACTCACTCTTCAGACTCTCTCTCATTTGTCCGCTAAAGGGCAAAAAAAAAAGGAGTAAAACTTTTTTTTTCTTTTTTGTTAAAAAAAAATTATACGATACATAAAAAAAAATGGTTAAAACAGTTAAAAATTTGTTGAAACCTTATTTTATTTTCAAAAAAACAAATTTTTTATTTTTATTTTATAAAAACAGTTTCTTATTAAAAAAACTATTTTTTTTATTAAAGATATGAAAAACTATGTTTTAAAAGTTGGTGATGACCAACATTATCGTCGGGATTGACTAGTGCCGTTGGCGCGGACCCATATCATCGTCGCGATTGATTAATGCTGCAAACGCGGACCTACATCATCGTCGCGTTTGGTTAGTGCCGCTGGCGCAAACCCACATCATTATCACGATTAGTTAGTGTCGCTGACGCGGACCCAAATTTTCAATAAAAATCATTATAAAAAAAAATTGGTTACAGCTAAAAAATTGTTGAAACCTTATTTTATTTTCGAAAAAACATTTTTTTTATTTCTTAAAAATAATTTCTTATTTTTAATTAAAAATATAAGCTGACGCGAACTCACATTATCGCGATTGTTTAGTGCCGCTGGTACGGACCCACATCATCGTCGCGATTAGTTAGTGTTGATGGCGCGGACCCACGTCATTTAAACTATTTTTAAAAAAAATGAATTTTATTGAAAATACAAATTTTCAATAAGTCATTTTTTTTAAAAAACATAGTGAAATGTTTTGTTGTTTTTTAAAACAGTTATAAATAGTTAAAAACACTTAAAAAAATTGGTTAGTACCGCTGGTGCAGACCCATAATATCATCGCTATTATTTTTTTTGTTTTTTAAAACCGCTTAAAAAAACAGTTTTTAATGAAAATACAAATTTTCAATTTTTATTAAAAAAAAAAGAAGAAATTGAACCAATGATTGTGTGCCAAATCAGTGTGTGTCACTAGTGTGAGTCAATAAGGGAGTCGCTCTAGAATTTCTCTTCCTATAAACTTCATTTGTCCATAGTAATTCTTACTAACTTTATTGGTCCTTAACAATTACTATGAATAAATAAAGTTTGTATCAAATATAAATAATTATTTTTAACTATATTTTTGAATTCTTATAAATTATATTAGTTCATGATAATTTATACGAACAAATATTATTTTAACAAATATTATTAATTTCCAACGAATAATATTAATTAATAGAAGGTATATTATGAATTTATTTGTTCCTCCATTATGTAATTTAGTAATCGATCAAAGGTAATGTATCAAAGTCACAAACACGTATCCGTTACAGTTTTCAATTCTTCCCATGCAAAAGTAGACACGATAAACCAGTAGAGTATATTCCCTATAACTAGCACTGGCAAAATTATGGGTTGGGCCTAATTTGGGCGGGTCAAATATGGGTTGGGCTAAATGTGGGTTGGCCCAAATATGGGTTGGGTTAAATGTGAGCTGGGTCAAATATGGGCGGACTAAATATGGGTTGGACCAACCCATTATTTTTTTACTAAATTAAGTATTACAATTCGAGGTATATATAAAAAAAACTCATATTTTACTCATAACTTTTTAAAATTAGTATTATATTTGATTTGTATCTTTTAAAATTGGGCTCCATATTTGATTTCTTGCTTTGAAATATGCGCCCCATATTTAACTCATAGCTTTGAAATATGGGCCCCATACTTAACTCACAACTTTTAAATATGGGCCCCATATTTAGATGCTTGGACTAATATGAACTGTTTTATTATTTGGGCCACATTTTGCCACTACTACCTATAACCTTTTCTCTCTTCCAATGAATATAGCCTTTTCTCTCCTCCCATGAATAAAGTGTCACAAAGTCTCCACAGACCAAGACAACCCATTCAACCTCCAAACCGTTACGGCTAACCTTATCTTGGTTTCCCACCATATATTTTCACCTTTTTAATTAATCAAAATTAAATACTACTGTTTTTTATATCTTTTTAACAAAGAAATAGTTGATAATTGTTGGCAAGGGGTTTAGCTTTTTATGGAAGCACAGATATGCTTTTAAGGGAGAAGGAATATGTGTAACCGCGGGCATGGTTTCACGCTCGCCATTAAATTAATCCGAAGCCATGCGTTTCAGGCGATGGGATGATGACACGTGGCGTGATGTGGAAGTTGAGGTGAAAAACTCCACGCTACTTTTGCTACAAATATATTCTGGTCCGACTGGAATCATGAGTCCCATCCACTGTTAACTTTTTAAACTCACAGGCAGATGTATATACGTGTGTATGCATTGTATTCGCACTGCACTGGGTTTGCAAGCTTCTTTCTTGTTTAGATTTGTACGTTAGTGAGAGTTTGTGTACATGATTCAATGATTCAAATATTGAACTACTCACATGCCTATTTGAATTCGGAACTTTTCACTAAAAATATAAAAATACCCTTCTTTTTATACACCAAAAAAGTGTGTAGACAATTTTTTTTATTCACCCATCCAACATAATGCAAATAAAAATTTAACAGACTTTGGCATTTCTTTCAAAGGATCATAACTCAGAAAAAAGTGCACAATTTATATAATAAAACTGTGCAAGTTGGGTTTGTACCAACAACAAGTATGGAGCCAAAGTAATTAACATTATGATGTAGACACACACAGACACACATATATACATATATACACATATACACATGTACGGAGCCGTTCAGGAGCGGACTCATAAAACGGGTCTACTAACGGACCACCCCCAAACGACGTAGTTTTTGGGGTGAAAGTACAAGAAAACCCTCCCTTCACTCGATTTTCATGTAATTTCACCCCCAAAACTACGTCGTTTGAGGGTGGTCCGTTAGTAGACCCGTTGTTTAGGTCCACTCCTGATCGGCCCTGTTCACATGTATATGTAAAGATTCTTAATATTTTATATATAAAACTATTTTTGCTATATATATGACATAATATTTTTAAGTATATAGTTAGTGTTTTTTTTGTACTAAAAAGCCCTTTTTAGTATTTAAATCACACATGTATTCTTGTGATATAATTTTTTATATATTAAACTTATTTCGATTTTATTCTGTATTTTTCTAGATTGCAAAAAACCTTAAAAAAGTGAATTTCAATTGTTAAAAGTAATGATTGTGACACATTTTTTTTTATTTTTTATTTTTTTAATGAATCTCTAGATTGGGGAGAACCCAAAACTCTAGAGCTATATTATTGACTAAAATAAATTGAAATAAAGAATCCTAAGAGATTAAACAAGGATAAAACATACCTCGACATAATTTTATAAGGTTTTGAGGAGTTCATAAGAAAATAAATACTGAGTATGGAAATTAAACCACTCTAAATCTAGCAAACTCTTAAGAGGTTAGCTTCCGAATATCTAGTGAAGAGAAGGATCAAGATCTCAAATCACAAATTTGTTTAACTCAGAAGGAAGACTCCGTCACCATTTTAATGAATAATGATTAAGCCTCATGTGAGATACATGATCTGCAGCCTCATTGTCCTCTCTCAAAATGTAGGGGTAACATTAAACAAAGTATAAAAGTAGGGGTTAAACAAAAAAATCCTAATATTACATTTTTTATATAAAAATGTTTTTACTTCGAATTAAAAAGTTTGGGTATCCCATAATAAGTCCTTGGGGTATCTCTGTGTTGAAGAGTGTTATGTTAGCACACACATTTACGACCTTCTACTTATCCTGATTTCACCAGTGTCTTAGGATCGGTCTTAATTCCATAGAAAGCGACCACACTTTTGTCACACCCCGCCTAATTCTGGCGTCGGCCGCCACCAAAACTATGCCGGACGTGAGTAAATAAATACCATTCTTAGCATGAGACAGATATGAGACATAAATAAACCAGTCCATAAGATACATAATTGAATCAAACTCAAATGCTCATAAACAACTAAGCGATAAAAGATCCATCACATGCTAACTCCAATAATCCATTCTCCAATAATGATTAAATAACATCTGAAATAATCCCAAAATAAATCCTCTAAATAACTTTGGAACCGAATGGCCCAATAAAACTCAAATGAAGTCTCATAATTAAATACGATTAGAAAAGAAAGTCTAACTAAACTATGCCATAAAATGAATAACTCTAGGTGCACCTCCAAATGATAACTCCGAAATATCTTATGCACCTTCTCCAATTCTAATCCTGAAAAAGATTAGTCAACGCATGGGTCAGAGCCAAAGCCCCGAGCAAGAATACACACTACTCTCCTCAAATAAGATCCTTGAATCCAGACAGTAGCATTATACGCAATAAATATCACAATAGAATATTTTAAATTAAACGGACTAACTAAACGTGATATATATAGATCACTAACTACCCGTAGAAATCCCCATTTATAAAGGCACACCAATATGATTTTAAATTCCCAAGTCCCACGATGTTAATATAATTAAATTAACCAACTTTTATTATAGTTCTCACTTTTTATTAAAGTGTCACACTTCCCCTTGTCAATCGTCTTCTGACCCGTTTAAGCTGTCGGCCCCGACACATGACAAGGTTCCACACACGACACGACATAAATCGTCCTCTGACCCGTTTAAACACATTATGTCGCCACAAATTTTAATACCCGTTTTTAATCTTAGGCATTAATTCTCAATTTCTCAATTTATAATCACCCCACCCTTTTAATCGATGTGAGATCCTCAAAATACCCCTTAGTCCCATGACTAAGGGTCCCCAAGTTATTATTACGTCCTAACCTATGTGTAGGAAGATTTTCTAACATAAATCACAACCTAGTCTCGTACCTACACTAGCGTAACGAACATAAAGTGATAAAAATCATTCCACCCCCAACATGATAAAATCGTGATAATCTACCCTCACTAGTCCCATACCTAGAAGGCGTAAATCATTAAAAGGCCTACCCACTAGTCCCATACCTAGAAAGCATCCTAAAATATAGGGAGAGCAATAATACCCAACAACCCGTCGTCACAAAGATATTTAATAATACCAACAAGTCACACCAACAAGAATAATTAATCAACGTATAAAATTGCGCATGATAGTCCCATTCAATTAAATCTTTAATTTAATTATCACAACGTCAAGAATACCCAAATAATCTCATTTAATTCTTTTAAATTAAATATACCAAGTTTTCATCATATATATATCAAAAACCAAATTTTATTATCTCTACATGTATTACATGAGTTATACGCCCCCAACTTTATTAAATTTTAAAACTAGGGTTTTTATACATGCAACCTACACCAATAAAACCCAAAATCACTCATGAATCCTACGTACCCAAAGGGTTATGAATATTATTCAGATTAAAAGATTTTATAAAAACAACCCCATAGTTAGTGTCCACTTTTTCTAATTAAGTTACTAATTATTTTTAAAAAAATATGTAATTTAGTGTTTAGGCGACACTTAAAACGCATAATAACAAAGGAAAAGAATAGAGTATTCATGCCTGTAAAGATCGTGTTGAAAATATGATTAGAAATCTGGATTCCTTGCGAAAAATTAGCAAAAGGGTGTTTTTGAACCAACTTGATTAAACCCCAATTAAGCCTCCCAAAACTTGTCACAAAAAGCTTGATAATGAAAAAGGTTGATGATTATGGGTGAGAGGAAAAATATTTCGAAGTGTTCTCTAGTGAAAAACTGAAGAAAAAGTGATTATGAGAAGTCCCCCCACGAATTAACAAGGTTATATACGTTTTCTGGGAAGGTCGATCGATCTACCCCCAGGCATTGATCGATCGATCATGCCTAAAATCTGACAGTTCGCCCAAAAAATTTATAAGGGACAAAAATTAAAAAATCAATATAAAATCCTTTTTAACTCCGATTTTAATTCCTCTTGAAGTTTTATTCTTCTAAAATCATAACCAACATATTTAGCCAATAAAAATTATTAAATTCAAAAATTTATTTTTCTCGTAAATTCCAATTAATTAATAAAAATAGTTAATAAAAACACGGGGTGTTATAACTTTCATCACTCATATAGGCAAATCAACTTTAGTGATTCTGCGAGTCTCATTTATATGATTTATTAAGAAGTAAACTTCATCCTCTATCATGCAAAAATACCAACACTAGGAACATAGGAATAGATTTTTACATATAAGTTCCTAATGTTCCATAACTATCATTTAACTTGTTAGTACCAAATTGAACTTTGTCTATATTTTCAAGACATAAGTTGGGTTCCCATTAAATATAGTTGATTTATTTTATAGACCTTGGTCCCATTCCTTTTGAGGTGATATATATCATTTCTCTAACAAGACCTTTAGTTAAGGGATTTGCTAAATTCTTGTTCGTTTTAACATAGTCAACTGTAGTGACTCCCTCCAAATTTGATGTCTTAGACTAATATGTCTAGATTTTTCACTATAAGTTTTACTTGAAACCTTGTATATTGTAGTCTAATTATCATAATTAATCATAATAGTATGTGATGGCTTTTTCCATAATGAAATATCAAATAATAATTTTTTTAGCTATTCCGCTTCTTTTCTTGCATCTGCTAGGGCTATGAATTTTGATTGTATTGTTGAATCGGACACACACGTTTGTTTCTTAGATCCCAAAGAAATGGCCACTCCTCCTAGAGTAAATATCCAACTAGTTGTGGACTTGGATTTTGATTCAAGGTTATTGTGAGACCCCGCCTAATAAAATACCGGTGATCAGTCCTATATCAAATTAAACAGGAATCTCATCTGGATCATTCTTAGCATCACTGTCGAAAACTTTTTAAAACTTACTAACAACCTAGTATTAAAAGGACATGGTACCAAATTTTATCTTTTACATTTAACATCTCTAACAACATGCAAAAGAATATAGAATTAACCATTCACACAACCACTGAATCAGTAATACATAAAGGGAATAAATATAATCCTTGCCGAGATAACCACCGGCTACAAATAAAATACCAAATATAAATCACAAGAGGAATAACTGAATACAGCATCTAACTGGAATAAAATGAAACAACTAGGGCGATATGCCCAAATGGAATACTAGTTTCATCTTACACTAGAAATGGAATGACTAAAGAGGCTAAGTCAAAGTCCGATAACATCCACATGTGCCACAGCTGCGTAACCCTAGAATAGAACAATTCAGGCGTCCCTGTGGCTAAGGGTGGTAAACGGACTGATACGAACAGGATACCATATTTTCCATTTCTGTATCCGCTATCTGGATGCACTATCCGTATCCACCTGGATAGTTAAAACAACTATTCAAATTCGTATCCGCTCGGATACCTCGGATTCGAATAATATCCGTATCCGTTTACATTGTTAAGCCATTGCAAAAAATAACTATTAAAATATTCAATCCAATGAAATCCAGTCCAATGCAAATAAATATATAACAAAATTACTATCACCTAACATCAACAATTATGGGTTCCATAATAATAGTAGCATTCCATAATGATAATATGGCTTAAAGCCATCTATACTTTACAATCATATAAGCTTAAAGCCATCCAAAAAAAATAACAGTAGCATTCCATAACAGTAGATATAAACATCCGCTAACTCGGATTCGGATATCGGACGGATACGGATTTTCGAATATTCGTTTACATCCCTACCTGTGGCTGGACACCTAAAAGGGTTTGAAAATATTTTTGTAGCAAGGGTTAGAACCCAAAACATTTTCAAAATATTTAGCAAGTGAGTTTAATTGCAGTAAATTAAAATGCATGAATGCTCTTCATATTTAAGTTAGTACCGCACACTCTCTTGAGGACCACCTCACCCCTCACTAATGTGCACGCCAAACATAACTATACATGACCCATCTAGCTATCTACCTCGTAACTTGTCTTGTTATATATATATATATATATATATACCTACTGTTCTCACTACTCTATCCCGAGTGAGTTTAGTATACGAGTTATATGTTATTAATTACACTAACGTATTTAAATCTATTCTCAATTAATACCATATAACTTTTTCACGAGTTATATAATTTATACATTTCGAATCATGTATTTACCCGTATATAAATATGCACCATATATACGTATCACTAACTTATTTAAGTCATTTCTCATTTAATATCATGTAAGAATCTCTCAAGTTATATTTATACATTTCACATTATTTATTCACCCATATATAAATCGGCACCATAGATACATATCACAATATCAAAACGTTCACACGCATGTCGTAGATATATAACTATCCCCCGAGTAGGCACTTGTCGGGTGTTCTTTAGATGCTATCATAATCGGGTATACTCATCCACCTGAAACCCTGACACGGTTAGCTCCAAGTTTCAGAAAAATATACAAAATTGTGGAGGCGGCCATAGTTTCCCACGTCATTGAGATTAAAACACACTCAAATGACTCACTCCTGAACTCGAACGCTATGACCTGGGGACTATACTCACCCTGCATTCACTAGCCAGGAGTTTCACCCACATCGCGCAATCTCTCCTGATAACATTAGAATGGGTATGCTTTACTATGAATATTATTAACACAAATATATATATATATATATATATATATATATATATATATATTAAATCCAGGCTACCGGTATACTACATCCATACACAAGCCTCAAATAGACAAGTCTATAATCCGACTTAATTTCACTTAATCATACGCTAAATAATTTCACTATCTTGGTGTCACCTTACCAAATATGCCGGACTATCTCTCTCGGCCCGAAATCATCATGTAGAACTTATTCCTCAATCCCACATATAACGGTTAACAACCTTTTTATATTCAAATATTTCTTAATTTATTATATATCCCTATAGTAAATTAACTTGACCAAATCCGTGCCTAAACGCTCGTAGCACTAGTCCAAATTTTGCCAGAGTCCATATCCCAACTCAAAATTTAATTAACCATGTCTTAATTAATTTATTAAAAGGGTGACACTCAACCAAAATGCTTGAAATCACTCCTTGAACCCGTATTCCAATTTCATCCAAAATTTCCATTTGAATTCGTTCATATCTTTTCAAGTGTTGTTCATTCTAAACACTCTAAATCCATACCCCGAATTCCTTTCCATCAAATTATAGGGTAGAAATAATATTTCTTAAAATTTTTTCAGAGTCCTACACTCACCTACAGACATTCCTAAGTAATCCAGATTTGATTTCTCACAAAGGATTTCAGTTTCGGACACCCTTCAGTAATAAAATCATAACTAATAAAAAAAAATACAAAACTGGCGGCCACGTGTTCGTAACGAAAAGATCTATCTTCATGTCCAAAGCCATGATCATTTGAACGAGATACAATATCGTTAGAACGAGATGCAACTCGTTTGTACCGTCGTTAAATGAGACACCAAGTCGTTCAAATGACCCTGGTGTTCTCTCCTCTCCATCGTTGCCCAGAAAAAACCAGTCCAGCATTACAGTTTTTAAACCTTCGTTTCTACACAAATGTTACCCCAAAACTTTTGAAGATTCATCCTAAATCCACCCATTTGATTTACTAAATCTAACTACATCATATACATGAATTGGGGAAATCAAAATCTACATATTCTTATCATCTCTACAGATTTTTAAATCATAAATATGAAATCCCCAAATTAAGTGTAGAACTAAACCTAATATATTAATCAATTCACACCTTCTTTAATATGAATAGCAAAAATGCAAATAATCAAATGCAAGTTAAACCACTTTCTTAGGTTTTGTAGAATCAAATCCTTTGATGATGATGATGGGTTGATTCAAGGGTCTCCTCTCTTGTTCTTGAATTAATCTCCAAAAAATATCCTCTAGTTGTTCTCTTCTTTGGCTCTCCTCAATTTAGTCTTCTAAATATGGATTAAAGTTCCCTCACCCTTTCACAATTAGGGTTATTAACTCTAATCTCGTTTTGGGCTTATGGGCCTTCTAAAGGGCCAAAACACTTAGTTGGAAGCTCAAATGTGTCTAAAAAAGTCCCGAAACCCATATTATACCTATGGAAACTATTTTCCAACTAATTCGACCCATACGGACTTAATCGCGCACTTCGAATTGCCATCCGAATTAATTTATGACATTCTTCAAATTCTTGACCTCAAAATGCGACAGAAAAGTCCAAATAATTAATCATCAATTCGCTAAATTAATAAATTCCTCAAAATTAAAAATTTCCAAAATTATGAATTTAATTCCTCATTATAAAATAAATTCTTTTTCCCCCAAATATAATTTAATTAAAAATTCTTAAATTTACGGGGTGGTACATACTCCCCCCTTACAACGAAATTTCGTCCTCGAAATTCAGATAGTCCTAGTACTCCCAGTCTCAACTTGCCCCGCAATTGTGACACCCCGCCTAATTAATTACCAGGTGATCAGTCCTTAATTACTTAATTTCAGAATATCAAGTTGGTTCAGATAATGCATCACTGTCGAAAAACTCAAATGTTTATTTAGTAAAACTAACCACCTAATATTTAAAAAGGTTGGCGTCAAAATTTTATCTTGTTATTAACCATCAACATCAAAGTGAATATATAAAGCCGTCATCATACATCACAATAGCATAAAGAAAACTAACTAAATATAAATAAGGAACTGGAGTAACACATCCAGTCAAATCCCATACAATAATCCAATGACATGAAATTTAAGTCTAATGAAGAAATAAAACAACTATAAATCTCAGAATGTGAATAGGAGGGATGACATGTCCAACTGAAAGATAAGACCGATAGATAAGGAGCAATAGACTTAGAAATGTCTACTAGCAATATCCTGTAGCTTCCACAGTAGCTACAGCTCGACAAATGAATGGAAACTTCTAAGTTTGGTGTCCCTGTGGCTGAGCACCTAAAATAATAGAACAAGAGAAGAGATTTGCAAAAAAACGGGTTAGAGCTCGAGTAGAAAACAGTTTAATTATAGCAAGTGCTTACATTGATTTAATTAGCACATATATTATCCATGTTATCTTAACGTACTCACTTGAGATGTTAACCTCTCATCTAATGTGCACACCTAGAGAGTCTAACTACCCATACTAGTCTCGTCACTCTACCTAACTTTATATATGATAATTATTATGCCTGATACCATAACTAATAACCCGCAACCAATACATTATTATTATTTAGGAATAGGTTTAAGGATGTTATAACTCATTCTATTATCATTCTATTCCCAAATGGTGACCTAATAAGTACATACTTTAATAAAGTATCCAAAAAGAAACAAATAATGGAACTTACTATACATATATAAAATCTCACTATGTATACATACAAACATATCTATACAACACCCATGGTTAAGAAACCCCTGGTACTAGGTATACTCGGCTATCTAGTCCCATTGCAATGCTCACACTTAAAGGACAACATGTTCGATCTCTCAACAACCAATGAAATATATACACATATTGGAGGCGAATATAGTCCCAAGACGATGGGCTACGCACATACCTACGCACTCATACGACCGTCATCACTATCATTCTCACAGATAGTTCGTACCTAGGTTCCATGCTCTAGTTGTACGACTCAAAATCCCTCGAAGGCGCTCAAGATATGGTCGTCCACAACGCGTTAACCCCCGTTCGATAGCCAGTAGCTAGGTATGTCATACACATGATATTCCAAGTAATAAGCATGCACACAACTTATATACATTAATAAGTAATCACATAACCCAAATACTAAAATCCGTAAGTATTATTAACGCCATTACTCTCCTCGATACCCGTATATATATAGCCTCCCTAGGACTTACATCCCCTCCTAGGTTTCCACACAAATTCAATACCCCAAGGACCATTCCCTTAAATACTTAACACTTTGGAAATTTAAGCCACCTATTACTCACTGTTGATACCAAATTTAGTCTGCTGACATGGATCAATAAAGTGAAGACACGTGGCAATCTACATGGCAACAATAAATACTTTCGAGGAACTCACACGCTCCGAGGAACCATACTACAACGAGGAACACTACTTCCCCAAGGAACTCAGACGCTCCGAGGAACAAGAACTCTCCGAGGAACTCTTAAACATCGAGAATCTTAGGCGGTCCGAACAACTCAGGCGGTCCGAGCTGCACCTCGAACAAAGCATTAATAGCTGGATAACCAACAGTTCGACCGATTCATTAAATGCTTATCATTCAGACGCACACGCTTAAAGGGCATTGAATGTATTACCCTTTCATATGTACATCATTTAATGTATTACCGTTTCACATTACAGCCTCAGGGCTATAAATACATTGTACAATCCTCATTGTAAGGGGACCGGAATTTCTTGATAGAACCACAAATCGAGAATTCCCAAAACACTCAGCAATAACATAACAGTGGACGTAGGCCATTCTTATAAGGCTGAACCACTTTAAAATTCTTTGTCTCATTTATTTATCTGTGATTGAATAATTAGAGTGATCTAATTTTTTACATCAACAGATTGGCGCCGTCTGTGGGAAACGACTGGTAATATCGTTTTTCACCAAAAGCGATCCATCACAAATGGCTGATATTTTAGAATCCAGCAATCGAAACGCTGGAACCCCTCCAAATCCATCTGCTCTGCCAAATATTCCAGATCTGGCTGGAATAATGACAAATCTGGCTTAGGGCCAGACCGTCATGCAAGAAATAATGCGATAACTCATACAAACCCTCCATGGCGGTGCACCAACGCATTAAGGACTGCGGAGTATTCAAAGAAACACCCGTGCACCATCCTCACGTACTAGGTGTACCAATTCATATCGCAATGAGGAATCTGAAGATTTTTCTTATCAACCTGGACGAACTTCGTCAGTGCAAGCCACAGATACTGAACAACGTGTCACTCTTTCTCCATAAAGGACTAGTGCGCTAGAGAGGTTAAGCAGGGTATCACCTTTTGATCGATTAGGACTTAGAAGGAGTAGAAGTCCTCCTAAGGTCATATCGAGGAGTTTTCGACGACCATCACATTTAAGGGAAGGATCTGCCCAGTCGCGACCAGCTGCTCGTCAAGATAGATCCCATGAGCGACTAGCTGCTCGTCAAGATAGATCTCAGGAAGCCACTTCAACACGATCAACTGCTCGAATCAATAGGCCCGAGGAAGGGAATGATGCATGGAAAGGTTCTATTCAAAGGCTGGAGGATAGATTAGGGGAAATGGCTAAGGCCAAGAACCCTCTACAATGAACCTTTGTTCGAGGAACACCTTTTATCCAGGCTATTGTAGATTTTCCAACACCATCAAAGTTCAAAGCACCTGTTGTGACTCCCAAGTATGATGGAAAGACTGATCCTGTCCTTCATATAGAACAGTATCAAGCTGCAGCCGACATCTACGCTGTTCCAGATGAGATGAGATGCAGGGCATTCTCGGGAACTCTTATCGGATATGCTCAAATATGGTATAATAATCTTCCTCGGGGTAAGATCTCAACCTTTCTTCAACTGGCCGAGTTATTCATTGGGAATTTCTGTTTTGGGGCAAAGCCAGTTAAACGAGTAGCACATTTGTTAAGTGTTAGACAAAAGGCTGGTGAGAGTACCAGAGATTATATAACTCATTTTAATAACGAGAAACTCGAAGTCATTGATTATGAGGAGAAGACAACGATTACTGCCTTGATGAGTGGACTACTGCCAAATAAGTTGTACTATACCTTAGCCAAAGATCCACCTAGAACTATATCAGACCTGATGGGAAAAGCGTCCAAGATTATGAATGCCGAGGAGGCTATGGCTGCGAAGAAGAACATGGATGTTAAAGAAACCAAGGTGGAAGGTGATAAAGCTAAGAAGAAAGAGCATAAGAACAATGGTAATGACAAACATTCAAAAACTAGATCGGTGTGGGATGTAATGAAGAAATATGATAATTATACTCCTTTGAAGAAGGATATCAACCATGTTCTAGAAGAAATCAAGAACAATGAGGAACTAAACTGGCCAGAGAAAATGAAGGTAGACCCTGACAAGAGGAATAAGGCGAAGTATTGCGAGTTTCATAAAGATCATGGCCATATGACCAAGAATTGCATAGCTCTTCAAAATAAGATTGAAACACTCATCCGACGAGGAAAGCTGTCAAAGTATGTTGATCGTGGAAACGAAAGAAGAAACAACGACCGAGAAAGAGAGAGGTCTAGATCTCCTCGTCGAGGAGAGGAGAACAAGAAAAGAAACCATGAAGTTGATCCAGAAGACGACCCCGATCTTCCCAAGAGACCAAGGTAGCCAGAATGAGAGGTATTTTCAATACGCTTTGGGTCATTTGACTGTAATGTTATTACAGGTGGAGATGCAGGAGGAGGAGACCTTACTGCAGAGAGAAAAGCTTACCTCGGTGAGGCTCAAGCTTGCTCGTACATTCAGCGAATAAATCTAGCTGAGGATGATCGCCCGAGAAAGGTGAACAAAGAGAAATTGGTCATTAGTTTCTCAAAGAACGACCTCGCAGGTGTTCTATATCCTCATGATGACCCATTGGTGATCAAAATGAGGATGAAGGAGGTTATGATTTCAAGAGTATTGGTCGACAATGGTAGCTCGACAGACATCATGTTCTACTCGTGTTTCAATAGTTTAAATCTAAAGCTATCTCAACTGGAGCCTTATCACAAACCCCTCATCGGTTTTGCTGGTGAGAAAGTATTTCCACTTGGGACGATCAAGTTGGATATATTCATTGGTACGTGGCCTGCTTGTCGAACAGAAAGAATACGCTTTTTCGTGATGGATAAGAATGTTCAATCATCCTATAATATCATCATGGGAAGAGTAGGATTAAAGAGGTTCGAGGCTGTACCATCTACAGTTCATCAGTGCCTAAAATTTCCAACAAATTTTGGAGTAGGAGTTGTGAAAGGTGATCAGAAAGTAGCTCATGAATGCTATTATTCATCCGCCGAGCAAGAAGAACTGGAGGAATCAAGGAAAAAAACTACTACCTATCAAGTGGATGAAGGTGCAGAAATTAAAACATTGGATCCTAGAGATGAGTCACAAATCGTGAAGGGTCAAGTGGTGGAAGCTACTGAAAACATCATTCTGGACGACGAGCACCCTGAGCAAACTACTCAAGTTGGTTCGTCGTTGGAAGCCTCACTAAAACAGGAATTGATAACTTTCCTAAGAAGTAGAAAGAAAACTTATGCGTGGAGTCATGAGGATATGCCTGGGATAGACCCAAATTTCTTATGTCACGAGCTCAATGTGAATAAGGAGATCAAGCCAGTGAAGCAGAGAAGAAGAGTGTTCAGCCCCGAGAAGAATCAAGCTATACATGAGGAAGTCGAGAAGCTCCAGAAAGCTTGTTTCATTGAAGATGTTAAATATCCAGACTGGTTATCAAATGCGGTGATGGTAAAAAAGAAGAACAACAAATGGAGGATGTGTGTAGACTTCACCGACCTCAACAAAGCATGCCCAAAGGATCACTTTCCATTGCCCCGAATTGATCAGCTGGTGGATGCTACCTCGGGACACGAGTTGCTGAGCTTCATGGATGCTTATTCTGGTTACAATCAGATCAAAATAAAACCTGAAGACAGGGAACGTACTTCTTTCATTACCCCTAGGGGAACTTATTGTTATAATGTTATGCCTTTTGGTTTGAAAAATGCAGGTGCGACATATCAGCTGCTGATGAACAAGGTTTTTGCTGAACAAATCAGTTGCAATATGGAAGTCTATGTTGACGATGTGCTGACAAAAAGCAAGAAAGCTGCCGACCCACTACAAGAAAAAGTATCATTTATGCCAGTTTGAAAATTAACATTATGTCAGACAGATGTAAAATGACATAAATGATATACATTTATGTCAGTTTGACTTTAAAGATGCATTTTTATTTCAATTTAAATAAAATTGAGATAAAAAAATAAACTATTTATCTCATATTTATATATAGATGACATATATATATACTCCTTTGTAATTTTAGTTATTTTGGAGTTGAGTTAAAAATTGACATAAATCGAGAAAAGAGCTCCGTCTTTTTTTTTTCCATTCCCGCTCCCATGAATTGGCTCCAAATCAAACTCATTCTCCAAAAAAAGGGTCGCTCTCTCACATCTCTCTCGCACGATCTAGCAGCCACGGTAAATCTCTCTCTCTCTCTTCCCAGGTACATCTATCACATCTCTCGCACGATCCACCTCTCTAGGCATCGGCGCCAACGAGGCTCCATCTCCACAACAGGTACAAAGAACAACTCACGATTTGTCTTTAAGATTAAATTCCTAGGGTTTCCAGATTGAGTTCTAATTTATGTTTGGTTTGTTCTTGATTTTGTTATTATTTTTGGATTTGAGTTTATGTATATATACGGATTGGCCAAATTTGTGTATGTATATGGATTTCCAGAATTTTTTTGTCTATATTGCGGTTTGTTGATTCGATTTGTGTATGCGTGTATGTGTGTGTGTGTGTGTGTGTATCAGCCTTGATATTGATTTATTTTTCCAGATTTGGGAGATTAATATAGATTTCATCCTACAGGGATAATAGTGTGGTGGGAGTTGTTTTTTTTAGGGATCGATTGAGATGTAAGCTGATAGATAAATTGTGGAGTGTCAATTAGAGAAGATCAATTCTATTGTGGTATGTTTTTATATGAGTATGTGCTAAACAATGCAATGTAGATAAAATTATATGAGTATCTGATAAAAATTTGCATTGGCTAGGTGAAGACGAGGCCAATTCTATTTTGATATGTTTCTATTTGCTCTTAAATATATATTATATTTGTTTGTTTATTTATTTGATTTATAAAACTTCTTAAATTGCAGGGTGCGGGTCTTACAAATCTAGGCAACACTTGTTTTCTTAATACAGTTTTTCAACGCTTCACCCACATGGTGCCACTTGTTCTTGGTCTTCGATCTTGCAATCATGCGATGCCTTGTGATAGTAAGATCCTCAATTATGCTTTCTTTTTGGGATAAAATGTGTTTTGTGCTTGTCAGATATGTTGTAATAATTTGCAAACTGTTTTCATAATGTATTATGGGTTTTAATAATTTGCAAACTGTTTTCACAATGTTTATGTTTATTTAGTTGGGCAGCAAGATAAGTGTCGCCAACCAACAATAATATAATACCAACAACACTTGGAATGGAATGGAGTTCAATGCATTTTTATTTTGACAAAACTCAAATTATTGGTTATTTTGCAAGTCAAAATGGCTTCAACCCCCGGAGATGGTTATTTTGCTAATTTGATAGTTCTCGACTAGCAAATTTCTTATTCGACACATATAGGTTTACGACATCATAATCTTTTCGGTTGGGGCCTGCCCATGGATTGGATTTTAATCTGAGTATGATACATATTTTTGGGTATGGATGGTAACTCGATAACTTAATTATTTGTTCTTCTGATTAGTAAATAATTTTATATAATTGTCGTAGATAGATTAATAACATATAACACGTGAAAAAAATAGAATGAATATATAAATTGACACATATATATTACACATATTATGATCAAGTCTTTTATATAACATTAGGTAATATTTGTACCTTATTATTTAGCTCATCAAAATTTTCTTGTATTGTTGTTAAGCCTTTTTTTAAAACAATTTTCATATATTATTTGGTCAATGTTTTATTTGTTATGACTCATCTTGATTTTTTATGTTAAGAATAGTAAATTTCATTCAAATAGACCTACATTTCTCAATACTTTGGGACTTCCATGTTTATTTTTATTTAGGGGGTGGCTCTTAATCTTATTTGTATTGACTACAAATTTCTTTTTTAACAATTTATCTTCATCAGTTATTGAATTGGTTAAATCAACACAATTAGTTGAAGTGTGGAAACGTACTCAAGATCAATGCTAATTTCATTAAATGTACTTTTTTAGGAATACATGGTGAGTATAAGATCAAAAGAGATAGGCAATAGCAATAGCGATAATGGAATCCTGACCAAGATGGATTTAGCGAGGCAGTAGCTACCATAGTTGTTAGACTTTTACGATTCGCGATTTGTGGTTCGATTTGTACGATTCGATCCGATTCACATATTAATCGATAAGAATCGGGAATAGAATCGGGGGTTTCCAAAAATAGGGTTGAATCAGCCGATTCGGGGGCTTAATCGATTCACAATTTATGCGCAATTTATGTTCCTTGGAAAATGTTGAGTATTTTGAACCGACTTAAAGCTCGTGCTTGATTATTGTTCCTTTTAATATGACCTTAAAAAATATTTTATTATTAAAATAATAAGTTAGTATAAGCTTAAGGTACGCTTTGCAAAAGAGAGAGTGACTGATACACACACTGGAACGAAACCTAAACTGCGATCACTTTTCTTATTCTCTTATAACCTGTTCGACGCTGCGATTTATTCTATTTCATGTTGCGATAATTTTTTTCTTCTCTTCAAACTTGTTTGAAGCTGATCGAGAGAGGGAGATAGCTTTACATTCGATTGAAGCCAACAAATCTTATGTAAGGATTTTATAAGTTAATATAATATGGTATTGTTATTATAACGTATTTTTTAGTGTTATGTTTAATCTTTATTTGTGCGATTATATTGTATAGTACAGTGTTGTGTTTAAATTTGGACATTGTAGGTGGTGGTATTGCTAGAATTTGATCATATTTTGGACACGTAAGTTCATTTTGTTAGTTATATTTTAATAAAATCATGTCTTGTAATTGTTTTTAGGTCATAATATGTTTTATTATATATTCTTAATGTGTTCACAGTGCATTTATATATTATTTCCTATATATTTTACGTTTATATCGATTCTTACGATTTGATTCACGGTTCACGATTCATAAGGCTTCCGATTCACGATTCGATTCATTATTCGATTCAAGATTTGACAACTATGGTAGCTAATACGAGGCAGTACAACTGCTCTTAAGCAGTTTCAGCTACTTGAAACCATAATATTTTGTTTAGATCTGTAGAATTGCAGCAGAGCTATTTCAACTCGAGACTTATTTAATATCATGGAATTCGGTTTGTTGATTACGTTAAAGAAAAAGGGAAGAAACTCTTAAATTTGAATATCCTTAACAGGAAAATACGCCTATTAATTAGGGACGTAGGGCGTATAAATTTAAACATATGAGATCCTTTGTAGTGGGTGTTACCAAACTATTCTCAACAAATTACACTCAATATCTTCTTTGCTTTGCTTGTTGACAATTTATGCTCCATGTCCATATAGTGTTGATGCTCAATTTTATCCATGAACTCTTGAAGCAGTTTATCTTGAATCCACTATGTTAGTGTTTGAATAAAGTGACATGCAAATTTAGTTTGACTAGAAAAAATAGAGTTATGTGTATTAGGGTGGGTGCAATCCAATGAATACACACATAAAGAAAAACATTTTGAGGTAATTAAAATAATCCAAACAATAGTTCCAAACTACATCCTAAATAAGACCACTGTCGGGCACAATAGCGTACATGTTTGTGTAAGCTTACCCCGTATTAACTAAAAAGTCTTAAATTCTAAAAGAAGGTAGTGACGTTGATAATATATTAGTGCTAAAACTAGTAACTCCGAAATATCAAGTTGTATAAATTCTTTTGCTCAGGTTGGTCATATGACTTCTTTCGTTAATTTTTTGTTCTGAATTGTGAAAATATCTTCTTTGCTTAGCCTAGTTGTCAATTTGTGCTCTATGTCCATATTGTGTTGCTGTTCAATTTTAACCATGAACTCCTGTCAATTTGGGCGATAGTGTCATTATTGAAGGATAAGAGAGTGGTGAGGAGAGGAGAGAGGGAAAAGTGAGTAGATGTCGTAGGGATTGAGGTTGAGAGACGGCGCGAGAGGGTGTTCTATTAAACTTTTAGCTACATCAAAATCCATTGTGTGTACTAATTCTCTATTATATGAAACAGAGAGTGTTCTAACTTTCGAAAGCGTGTGCATTTTACTTCTTCAAATTTGGTTCCTTCTTTGAAAAATTAGAATACTCTGCACACATTTCTTATTTAATACATGTGATTCAAACTTTATAAAGTTTTAAGTTTCTTTTGAAAATCAAGAACATGTTATGTGTTGTTATTTCACTTTCAATAATTCTTCGTACTTATCAATGCATAAAAGTTGTACTGATTATCACTTCAGAATGTTTTATTGCTGTTATTTGACTTTGGTAATGTTTGATTGCTGTAATCATTTTGTATTGTTTCAACTGGTGCAGGAAGGATGCTACAGAGGAGAAGATTCAGGCAAGGGCACACTTCTTAAAAGCCGAAGTCGATGCCAAATCAATATTCAACATAGGTGATGATGCTTACGTCAAGGAATTTTTTTACTTCATTAGTAGATCTGATTATCTTCCTCAAACCTTGTTTCCTCATTGTTCTATTTTCACCATCTACTTGTTCCCTTTTACATTTACAAGTGTCATTTATCTCATTTTTTGTTTCTTAAGGGTGAAGATGGACAAGACGATTATATATGCAGGATTGTGGAAATATTTGAAGGGTTGGACGGTAAACAGTATTTTACTACTCAATGGTTCTATAGGGCCAAATACACCGTAAGAAATTTGAAACTTTGGCTAGCTAGTTCTGGTTTTCCTTCCTTGGATGTAAAAATAATTTGATCTTCAACATATTTTTTTCAGGTCATTAAAGATTGTTGTGACGTTATATCTACTACCTAAAAAAAGGGGACTATCTCTTTAATGGTATAATGACCAATATACCTTCATACAATTTATAAATCTATTAATACCCTTCAATTTTAATCTTCCATACGCACTCTCAAACTCACTTCATCTTCGCTATTTAGTACTGAACTAATGACTCCCCAACATTTAATCCCAAAGTCTTACGGAGTACCCAACCTTTACAATGGAAGAGGAAGTACCAACAGCCAATTCTTTATGGGTAAGGTATTCCTCTATTTAGTCTATGTAATTCAATATCAATTATATATTTCGTTGCTATTTTTTCTTATCCAAAAATCCAGGTAATACCACTGTCTTTAATTCTCATTTCTAATTCATACATCAAAGTTAATTACAATGAATATAATATCATATATATTGTGCGTGGGTGGGTGGACGGGTGCGCGCGCTGGGAGGGTGTACTGGAGATTAAAGTTGTAGAGGAAGTTTTTATAAAGCTTATTCACCCCTTTTAATGTTTCATATCGATTTAGTCTCATTTAGGTGTTCATAGTAGAAGATATCCTTAGCATTTTACTTGTGCATTAGAAGAAACAAGTTTAAAGCACATATGTAGAAATACACACGGATACATTTTGTAATCAAATTTATTTTTAGATTAATCTTGTAAATAAGGAAACATTTGGATCCAAAAAACTTTAGTGTCTCGTAATCAGGATGTTTGCCATGCAATATGAAAAATGGGTCACTAATTTGAGTGATGTCGATGAAAGTCTATTGATCAAATAAACTGCGGTTAAAAATGCATCTGGCCAATAAATCATAGGAACATTGGCATGAAATAGCAAGATGAGTCCAGTCTTTACAACATGCCGATGTTTTCTTTATGCAACCCCATTTTATCCAGGGGTACCGGGACAAGAAATGTGGTTGCATAAAGAAAACATCGGCATGTTGTAAAGATTGGACCATGCGATGCTAAGCGTTTGAGAAAAAGGGAGTGAGTTCAAATTCCCGTCCTCCATCACATTGGAATTGTTTTTTCCTACCAAGTTGAATTTCAACTAATTTTTGTAATCTAAAAAATGTGGAAACAAATTTGATTTCTGCCTTAATGGGTGGTCCCCATGACTCACAATATATCTTATCCCAGGGAAAACAAAGAAGTTTTATTGCTTGAAAATGGAAGACAATAACTTTTTCCTAACTGACAACTTGTGCAATAATTGGATTTATTTAGCCCACCTGCTAGATCAATATTGTCTTTTATAGCTAAAGCTTTAAAAAACTTGGAGTTGGGATGTCCCAACTGTTGATACCACATGTAATACGGTTCTCTCCCAGATATTATTGTAACTAGTGTAGCTACAAGTCCCCTGGTGTCCAAAGCAATGTAGTCCCCTTTTTTTACATCCTGTGGCTAGGATTTGTCTTGTCTCGTGGCCTGGTCCTTGATCTTAAAACCATGAGACGAGAATTCAAAAACACAAGAATTGTGATTAGTATATTGGCTAACGGAAGTAGATTTTTCTAAAGACCGGGCACAACTAGAACATCTTGCAAGTTTAGTTTTCCGCCTGGTGGCTGTCAGTATTACCAGTGTGTCATCGATGATCCATCACTAGAAGTACCATTTGCAGATCCATTATAGCGACGGGATGTAGTGAGATTACCTTTCTCGGGTGCCATATGTGAGGTTCCTCTGGTGTCAGGATACCAAGTCGAATTAGGTACCTGTGGTTGTGACAAAATCTTGGGGAGGGTTCTCATTGCTCTCATGTGCATATTCATAACGAAACCAGCCCTTTTGCCACTGTGTGGTTTTGTTTCCCGCAAATCTGGCATTGTGGTGGAGGAGGTTGTGTGGGATTATCGTTGCACGATGGTGGTTGTTTGGTGTTGTTAGGTTGAGGGTTGTTTTGTTGGCTCGGTGAGAAATTTCTTCTACCTTGAGAATTAGAATATTTTATAGCTGGAACAAAGCCAAGTCCCACGTCTCTTTGAAGAAAAATTAGTACGCCCACAGTTTGTGTTGAACCTTCCTCTCCCACCACCTTGTTGAACAAAAAAGGAAAACTCAGGAGGGTTTGTGTCCTTTATTTCCTCTTCTCCATTCAAAATATTGTTCAAATCAAAACATTGAAATGTGGAAACAAATTGACTGAAGGAAGGAAATTGCGGTTTTGAAAGCATAGTTGTCACAACCATACCATATTTCTTACCAACACAGTGCGAGAGTTGTATCGTCTTATCCTCCTTTTTAGTTTTTATGGTTAAGATGATATAGGATTTCAATTAAGGGATGAAAATCTTCCAAATTAGGTAATTGTTCGAGTTCAATTTGACAGGAACAACAGAGACGAGTTGGTGTATTTTTGATGTGAAGGGAGTGAATGTATCTGTTTTGATTGAGGAGCCCAGTTTGACAGGAACAATGGAGAGGGGGTGTTTTCAATGAAATTCTTGAAGTATTGTAGGGGTTATGGTCAAACAGTGCAGTAAGACCAAACGGTCATCGGAGTGTCGGATAAGTACAGTATGACCTTGGAAGTTTAGTGAAGTTTGAATGTCACTCTTTTTCAGCGAAACCAAAACCCATTTTTTCCTTGCAAACTAAATTTTGAACATATCAAATTTCAGATTCATCATTGTTATCAATGTATTAGTATTTTACACAGAACACCAGCTACCATAAATTTGCCCACATAATTCAAGTTTTTATATTAAACATATTAGCGTCTGCTATTCTGAACCAACAAGATTAGTCTTGCCTAATTTTTAGTACTAGTTATGCATTGGAACAATTTTCAAGCCCATTAATCCCACTTGTTTTTCTTTTAATATCATATGGCAATCACCAAAATGGAACTAACACCACGTACATTATTTTGGTAGTAAATAACTCACATTTAACGAATTTAGAAGTTAGTCAAAGCAAATACTAAGTTCATTGGACAATTATTCTTGATAAAGAGCTTAAATCATTAGCCACCAACTCTCCACACTAGAGCGGAGGTAAAACTGCACACAAGATAAAATACTCAAAGACTCAAGAAGGTCCAACAGCTCCTTTTGTTACTAATTACTATGACTCCTTTGATATATATAATTATATATTTGACAAGTAGGTCTTGGATATGTACAAGCAGTTTTCGGCTAAAAAAAGATAGCAGGTCTTGGTTTTAAAAAAAGAAGCAGGTCTTTTGTTTTAGAAAAAGAAGTAGGTCTTGGTTTTAAAAAAAGACGCAGGTCTAACGTAAGATGGAAGGTCTTTGTTTTAAAAAAAACACGAAGCATGGGTATACTAGAAGGGGCGAGTAGGTCTTTGAAGCCAGTTGGTAATCGAAACCAGTTGACACAAAGGACATTCATGTTTATAGGAGTATAGCATCCCGGGCAGCAGTTTGGTAATCGAAAGGACATTCATGTTTATCAGAGTATCGATGAACAGAGCAAAAAATTTTCTCACATCGACAACTGAATCCAGTTGACACAAAGTATCGGAGATTCGGGAGGAGCTTGGCATCCTATTCCATTTTGCTCCATCTTTCAACTTTCCTATCCCCGGAGGAGTAAAAATGTATTGGCAGTTGTTTCCTCTTCTTATCCCCTTGAAGCAAACAGGAAATGGGGTGAGAATTGTGTGTGGCAAGAAGAGCATTGGAATAATGTAGATGCTGCAGTGGAAGTATCTTCATTTCTGATTAGATATCTTCATTTCTGATTAAATACTGTAGTTTTTTATTCTTCTTTCTTTTCTAATGCAATTCATATCTCAACTATTTAATGTAGATCTTTCTTTTCTAATGGGAAATGGAATAGTATAGATACTCCAACATCGGTACGTTTTCCCCATTTTTGTGATTTATCATTATTAAAGTTGGATTCTTTTTTTTCTTACTTTGTAATTATTCTATTGCAACAGGAATTTCCTTCGATTTCTGCCCGCATTCTGGATGAAAGACACATACGTGAACGAGAACGTTGCACGTCCCAGCTCACAGGTTAGTGGGGTTGGTTATTATGATCAGAGGGCTTTGGTTTCTGCTCTGGATTTGACCCCTTTATTATGGCCACGACAAGATAAAGTGGCACAACACTTTAATCTTAATGATACTGGTGTTCCAGCTCAACCTGTTGCTCTTTTGAATCTTCCCTACATGGACCATGCTTCTCTTCAACGTGATGATAGTCACACGGGAAACATGGTAGGAGTAGTTTTTTACTTGAGTGTTTGTTGTTTAATATAGGAGAGAGTGCAAATATACCCCCCCCTTAGTTTCAATATTTCAATTAGAAAACCTTATTTATTCTCCAACTCACTCTTATTTATTCGATGTTTTGGGACGTGCTGCATGGATGAATTGTATGTTGCATAGATGACACAAGTTTTGGACCATCCGTGTTTTTATTTCATATTAGGTGATTATGCAACAAGCAGATGAGAAAAATGTGACAAATTTAACTGATATGTCAGGTGCCCATGGACCAAAGCAAGAGTTATCATTTACCATAAGTACGGTATGTCCGTGCCATCTTTTACCAACGCAAGATGCATTTAAAGAACACATGGATTTGAGGAGAAATAAGTGGATCTAGAATTTCTGGAACATAACAAGAAGCTCAAATATATGAGGCATTTGAACTAGGATGTCGAAATGACATTTCAACAGGTAGTATATTATTGATTCATTCTTTTTATTAAAATTTATCAAATCATATATCCTCTTGGTTAAGATCAAACAAGCACCTCTATTTTATATTTCATAGGGTCTGCATATTGACCAGGTTCCCTTTTGGTATGTTGTATTGTAAATCTTCATGTTTTCAAAACCTTCTATGAATTTCTTCAAATAAAACAAATTCATAAGCTCTTCATTAAATGTATCTCTGTTCTTTTAGTTTGATTCTTTTTTCACAAGAATTGAATTTTTTTATTTACTTACTTTTGAATTTTGGTTCTAATGCAGGGCTAAAGTACTCAATAATTTAAGGAGATTAAGTGGAAGGATGAGAAAAATCATTAGTCTGGAAGAAGGGCTAAATATGTTGGAAGGGGGTATTGTGAAGGCCAAGATGAAGTTTTGTTAGATGAATTTTTACTTTTTAAATATTGTTGAATTGATTGGTATCCCTTATGCAGGGTGGATAGTCCAATAAACAAAGGAGATTATGTCCATTTTTTTTTAAATTTGATACTTTACCCTGATTCTATGTAATTGAGTATATTTGGATTGTGCTGCTTATACGAGGTCCAAAATGGACTATTTGTTTTGTTGGATTATTTTTTTATTTCTTAAACAGTTTTTAATTTTTTTTTTTACATATTTGTATTGTAAAAGAAAATTTTATGACTTAAAGCGATTCAATACTTTGAAAATATACACTTAAAATATATATAACATTTATTATTTCTATTATACCCGACTTTATACTTTTCAAAATTATATGCGTGCCTTTATAGAAAATTTTCGCCGTTTTACAAATATGTTATTGAGATAAGACTGTCCCAGCGCCAACCCTTACTCGCATTGGGACTCCAGATGTTATTGATCTTGGCAAGAAGCAGAGGAAGGAGCCTGAGAAGCCTCTTTACCAAGTAAGTATATTTATGTGTCTGCCATTTCTGAAATCAATATTGAATTTCTTGTTCTTGAATAACTTTTTTTCATTTTTTGGTTTTTGAAGGTGCTAGAAGAAAAATAGGAAAAAATTAGCTCTAGTGACCTTACTTGGAACAAGCCATACATACGGAATCTATTTGAGCAAATTTTGTTCTTTTTTGAAATCTATTTATATATTTCAATCTTCCTTCATTGCAATCTTTCATTGATTTTTTTTTTGTACTTTCTTGCTTTCAGATATGTGATAAGCAGTGGGGCCCAAGACAAGTCAGCAGCTAAAAGGGTAAGGACACATCATTTTGATTTTGCTTTACAAGTCCTATATCAGTAGGAAATTCATATGACATACTTGTTTCATTATTGCCATTGATGACTATGTTGTATTCTGGATTATCCAGCCTAAATTCAATTGCCAATGAGTGTAAGGGGCACCAAGATCTTATATATTAATGTGCAAGACTATAGTTTTCCATTATCGATCAAGTATTATAGATTATCGTTTTCCTAGATATATATAGCATTGAGATAGTTTTCCATTGGCAATTGAATTTAGGCTGGATAATCCAGAAAACAGCCCTGCTTTCGATGATGGAAAACTATAGTCTGCTATATATATATATATATATATATATATATATATATATATATATATATATATATATGTCAAGTCATAATGACAATTTATTGAGATGAACATGTTATGCTGAAAATTATGTTGATTATATTTGATTGCAGGGTTACTCATTTTGGGGTGGACAGCGTTGAGAACAAACTTGATCGAGTATTTGCGTTCGACACGTCCTAGCTTTAGTATTGCTTTGGATTGTAGATCTTATGATGTAGTTCGTAATGCTAGTTTTTGGATATTTTGATGTATCATCACTCTTTTTAGGATGTTATCACGTCGATAACTAGAAGTTAGCTAGTTTTTGGATATCATCACGTACCTCACACACTAGCTAGTTTTTTGGATATGATGTGTCTCACATCAATATTTTTTTATTGTAAGTATCTTGATGTATATGAAGTTCGTGATATTTATGACCTTGATTACTATCTATTTACAAGGATTGATTTAATCTCAAATAATAGTTCTCTATTGATGGGGTAGTTATTTTTTATTAATTTTTATATCAACATTTATGTCAGTTTTGAAAAAACTCTCATAAAATTGCTAAAATTGAGATAAATGTGATGTTGTTTATGTCATTTTTTCAAGAAAATGTGATTAAAAACATGTCGAATGCTGTAGTTTTTACGTGTGTTTTTAAAAACTGAGATAAATGTGATCTTATTTATGTCAGTTTTACGAACATTTATGTCAGGGCTTTATATGTCAGTTTTGAAAATTTCTAAAATTGACATAAATTGTCATTTATGTCAGTTTTTTACTGACATAAATGACTGTTTTTCTTGTAGTGACCATCTAGTTGACTTAAGTCAGATTTTTGATCAACTGGATAAATATCAAATGAAGCTGAACCCGACGAAGTGCATATTTGGAGTACGAGAAGGCATGTTTCTTAGATACATTGTCAATCAACGAGGCATTGAAGCAAATCCTAAAAAAAAAACCCAAACTCTATTAGGGTTACGATCTCCAACAACGAAGAAGGAAGTACAGAGTCTCACAGGACGAGTAGCAGCACTCAACAGATTTGTATCACGAACAACTGACAAATGTCTCCCATTCTTCAAGACACTCCGAAAGACTTTTGAGTGGAATGATGAATGTGAGAAGGCTTTTCAAGACTTGAAGAAATACTTGGGAGCACCTCCACTATTATCCAGGCCAGTGATGGGAGAAAAGTTATACTTATATCTTGCAGTGTCCAAGAATGCAGTTAGTTCGGCGTTGATCAAAGTGGAGAATGGAGTGCAGAAGCCAATTTATTATACGAGTAAGGCCTTCCGAGGAGCAGAGATCAGATATCCAAAGCTGGAAAAGTTAGCACTGGCGTTGATTGAAGCAAGTAGAAGAATGAGGCCATACTTACAAGCTCATACCATAGTAGTATATACTGATATGCCATTGAGACAAGCCCTTCATAAACCAGAAAAATCAAGGAGATTGATGTATTGGGCAATAGAGCTCGGTGAATATGATATAGTTTATGAACCCAGAGCATCGCTGAAAGGGCAGGCTGTAGCAGATTTTATAGCAGAGTTCACCTATCCTGATACCCCCGAGGAGCAAAAGTTGCTCGTTGATCAACCTGTGGATGTTACAGGACCAACAAATACTAGCTCGGACCAACTCCGGTTGGTAAAAGAGCAAGTAGATGTTACAGGATCATCAAATTCGAGCTCAGACCAACTCCGATTGGTAAAAGGGCAAGAAAAGATGATCGACAAGGAGAGAGAAATATCAGGGGAAGATGAAAGGAAGCAACAAATATTTCACCGAGGAACTCTGACATATCAGAAATTTGAAGACGAGTTACCTATATGAAGGTTATATGTAGATGGCTCATCTTGCACTGCAAGATGTGGCGCGGAGATAGTTTTGAGCACTCCAGACGAGGTCGACATGGAATACGCCTTACGTTTTCAATTCAAAGCTTCCAATAATGAGGCTGAGTATGAGGCCATGATTGCAGGTCTTAATTTGGCAAAAATTATGGAGGCGCAGCAGGTTATTGTTTTCAGTGATTCTCAATTAATTGTAAATCAAATGTTGGGAGTATATGCAGTTAAAGGAGAATTAATGATCAGATATCATGCAAAGGCAAAGGAGTTGGTGTCAGAATTTGCCGCTATTCAGCTGATCAGAATACCAAGAATGGAGAATGCGAGAGCAGACGCCCTAGCTCGACTAGCATCAGCTACTCGTACCGAGCTACGACGAACAATCCCAATTGAAGTTTTAGCTGGTCGGAGTATAGATGAAGATCTGACGATGAACTTTATCACCCTTGATTTAGGACCATCTTGGATGGATCCCATCAGGGCGTATATTGAGGAGGGATAATTACCAATTGACAAGCTCGCAGCCAAGAAATTGAAGTTTAAAGCTGCTCGGTATGTATTAACTAACGGTATTCTTTATAAACGAGGAATTATGGCAGGTTTGCAGAGATGTGTACATCCCTCCGAGGTGAAAGAATTGATTGAAGAGATCCATGAAGGGTCCTGTGGAGCCCATGTAGCAGGTCGGACGCTTTTGCAAAGGGTGATGATGCAAGGATACTACTGGCCGACGATGAGGGCTGATTGTATAGCCTATGCCAAGAAGTGTGACAAGTGCCAGCGCTTTTCCTCCATCTGAAGAACTCCACAAGCATTGTTGACACCCATAACTTCCCCTTGGCCATTTGCCATGTGGGGATTTGATTTGGTTGGGCCACTGCCAACGACCCAAGGAAGGTTCAAGTACCTCGTCGCCGCAGTGGATTATTTTACTAAGTGGGTAGAAGCTAAGCCACTCATTGATATGACGTATGAGAAGGTGTACCAATTTGTTTGGAAGAACATCATTTGTCGATATGGTCTTCCCCATGCTTTCATCACAGACCATGGAACATAATTTGATAACGAGGAGTTCGCTGCCTATTGTCATCAATCAAATATTTTGAAGGTCCACTCAGCACCAGACCATCCTCAAAGCAATGGACAAACTGAAGTGACAAACAGAACGCTGCTGAATGGTTTGAAGAAAATATTGAATGATGCAAAAGCAAACTGGATCAACGAGTTACAGTCAGTACTTTGGGCTTACCGAACTACTCCCCGAGTAGCAACTGGAGAATCACCATATATGCTGGCGTTTGGAAGTGAAGCTGTTATACCTGCCGAGTTGGGCCTCCCAACACACAAGGTACTGAATTTCAATTCCCCTGTCAGTGACTTAATGAGAAGATTGGATTTAGACATGCTTGAGGAAGTTAGAGAAGAAGCAACCATTAGAAATGCTGCTTACCAGCAGCGAACAACTTTTTTCTACAACAAGAGAGTGAAGAAGTGCAACCTGAAAGAAGGAGACTATGTGCTGAAGAAAGTAATTCAAAAGCACAATAAGCTGGAGGCAAACTGGCATGGACCATACCGAGTTACTGAAGTTGTTCGACCAGGAACTTACCGAATAACAACTCTAGAAGGCGAGGAGTTTAAAAATGCATGGAATGCAGAGCACCTACGCAAGTATTATCAGTGATGAATAAAATGAAGATATTCTGCCGAATTCTTTCTTTTTATTGAAAGTTTTTCGGGGAATACTAGTGCTACACACTACTCGACAAAACTCGACAAAGCTCAGGCTACTCAAATTTTTTCTCGAGCCAACTAAGGTTGGTTGAGAAACCAATATTCCTTCGGGAAGTAAAGCTACCAATATTCCTCCGGGAAGTAAAGCTACCAATATTCCTCCGGGAAGTAAAGCTACCAGTATTCCTCCGGGAAGTAAAGCTACTTGTATTCCTCCGGGAAGTAAAATTTGTATTCCTAAGGGAAATAAAACTATATGTTTCTCGGGAAATAAAAGTATTCCTAAAAATGCCAACTTATGTCGGTTAGGAAGTAAATATATTCTCAAAAATGCCAACTTGAGTTGGTCGGGAGGTAAAATTATTTCAAAAAACTAACTATGGCTGGTCGGGGATAAAAACCCACCAACTGTAGTTGGTCGACAAGGAAAATTTACCGACCTTGGTTGGTCGAAAACATTTAAGAGAAAAATCTACTAACTATGGTTGGTCGGGGGTAAAAACCCATTAACTGTAGTTAGTCGACAAGAAAAACTTAACGACCTTGGTTGGTCAGAAACATTTTAAACATTTTTTATACTCGTAACTTATTACTGAGTTGGTCGAGAAACAAAACTTGGGTAAACAAGAAATTCACACTACTCGACAATAAGTTGGTCGACAAACAACACAATATTGTTATTTTTTTTAACAGATACACATGCATAGATGTAAAGTATTACAAGACAATAGCGATTAAGATTGCAAACAAAAATGAAAGTCTTTCATTAAATCCAAAAATAAATTACATTGCTAATGAAATGAAAGTTACATTGATATTGAAATGTATACAAGTTTATAACATTAATATTCCTATTCTACTGGTCTTTTCCCCTCTGCTTTTGACACAGGTTCCTCGCCAGCAGGCGGATCATTTAAAGACAGAGGAGAATTTATGAAGTTGAGATCCTTCAACATCCTGATATTCATCACGGATGGTCGATCTAGGAGATGCTCGGGACGAGATATCTCATCTTTTGAATGGAGATTGTAGTCACCGAGATACTTTGAAATCAAGCTCCGAGGAATGGCCCGTTCAGGGATCCAACTCATATCCAATTTGTACGGTGGCACAGGTAAATCGAGTAGCCCAGGATCATGGTAGTCCCACAGGTAATGACCCTGTTCGAGTTGAAGTACACCTAGGGCATTCAACCAGCCCTGCTTGTAGCCCTCATTATTGGCATTCTGGATACGATCGTCCAAGTGGTATAGCGCTTTGTTGTATCCAGCCATCCAGAACTCCCTGGGCTGTTTGTGGAATTGATATGTTAGCCTCTCCAGCTGCTCGTGGAGATTTTTTTATAAAGAGTTCCTTGTTCTCCAAAGCATATTTCTGCCCAGAGAGCTGCTCTTCCAGGTCCCTGATCTTCTTTGACATTTCAGCCAACGCCTGGTTCTTCACCATTAACTGGAAGGCTTGGTTCTCTAAGGCAGACTGAGTCCTTTGTTCCTCGACAGGAATACGAGGTGCTCTTGCTCATCCCCGAGGTGCTCTTTCTCGTCCCCGAGAAGAAGAAGAAGGGCCAGACCTTTTCAAGGTTTCCAACTCGTCCCTCAAGTTGGCGTTCTCGACCTCCAAGAACGAGAATCCCTCATCAGTCACTGGGATTAAGGCTTTTGAAGTGGAAGCTGCAGACTTCAATTTTGACAGCTCCCTTTACAGGTTGTTGTTCTCTTGCTCTAGCAATTCAGCGATTTGTCTGCACTCCCCGACCTCACCCTTCAGGGTTCTCTCCCTTACATCATAGCCAGCAAAAATCTTCTCGTAGCCCTTGTCGGCAATGATCTGTTGGTACTTCTTCTCGTACCCCTCATGCAAAAGGGCAGTGGATTCTTTGTATTGTAGCTGAAGGTCTTCGAGGGTGCCTTGGAGATCCTCGATCATATCATAATAGGCCACATTATTGGCCACTGCTCGATCAAGAAGACACTTCAGATATTGGTATGCTTCAACTGCCTGTTCTAAAGCATCTTGGCCGAGGATGTCGACGACTTATGCTGCACTCAGGTCTGTGTGACCAGCCTTAAAGTATTCATTACATTGTCGCAGCAGCTTTGTATCATGGGCCGATAGTAATTCCATCCTGGCCAGAAACTAGTAGAGAAAGAAAAACCAATAATCAATAAGAAGTACAAGCAGAGTATGAATAGAAAATAGACAACAGTATGCAAAAAGTCCAAGTTTTATTAGATCATAAAGTTCAGAGTTACATGTGCTGGGTTACAATTGACAAAAGAAAAATATAAAGATAAACCCGAACAACTCTACACCTTTTCCTTGTCTCCCAAAACCTTCTCGGGAGGCTGGGACGAGGAAGTAGGTTGCTCGGAGGGAGTAGAGAGTTGCTCGGGGAACGCCAGCAGTTGCTCGAAAGAAGTAACGATTTGCTTAAGTTCCTCGGCAGCAGGCTGGATGGCTGGGGGATGATCTCCCATCACCATAGAAGACTCTTCAGAGGCAGCTTCGTCCTCTTCTAAGTCTTCAGGAGTTGGAGGGGGACCAGGGATGTGTTGCTGAAAGAGTTCGAAATTTTCATCCACTTTCATCTCCTGAAGGGCAGCAACCCATCCATTCCTAAAGTATTTGAGGCTTCCATAGTCCACTTGCGACACCATGGCAGCCAATCCCTTGTTCCACCCCTTGTCCCAGCCAGCGCTGAAGGACTTCTTCACAACCATTTTCCTTTTCAACTTTTTCGAGGAAAGCTTCTCGGACAGCAGGTCATCAGCAGCTTTCAGTTTTCTCTCAGCCTCCTCCTTCTGCCGATTTACCTCCCGAAGTTGAGACAACTCCTCTTCAGCAACCTTGAGCTTATTCTCTATCTCTCCAGCATTCTTGAGCTTCTCGCCGAGCTCTTTATTTTTCCCCTCCAAGTCCATTATTCTCTTCTCCAACTCTTTGGAGACTTCAACAGCTTGAGCTTTTTCCTGCTCGGTGGAGGCAAGCTTCTTCTCCCAAATAGCCTTGTCAGTAGCATATGTCTGGCGAGAATCCTCTAGAGACTTAATAGCTTCCTCCAAAGCTCCCTCCACACTAGACGAGGAGCATGAAGCTTTAATCGCCTCATCTTTCTTCACAATTATATTAAAGCATCTCGTCAACTGTGAAAAGAAAAAGAAAGCAAGTCAGAAACAGAAATGACAAGGGAAATATGAAAAGTACAAAGTAAGAAGACTTACAGAAGCAAGGTGGCGAGCAACTAACGAAGTGACCATGTCCCGAGTAAGGTTTTCTTCAGTACCTTGGACCTCGGGAATGATCCAGGACTTTACCGAGCTCATGGCAGAGCTCGGGGGAACAAAAGTTGGAACACCGGTTCCAGTAACTGGGGGCTGAGTGATGGTGTCAGCCAAATTGATCGAGGAGCTCTTCTTCAGCCTCCTCGGGGGAACAGGAACATATTCAACCAAGGAAGAGATATTACAATCACCTCTCCAAGAGCAGCAGACCTGTTCGGAGCCACTGCGGGCTTCTCTACAACCTTCACAACAGCAGCAACCGAGGAAGGCGCATCAGTTTTCTTTGTCCCCTCCCCTGGGACATCAACCTTACTTCTTTTTGCCTCTCCAGCACCAGAGGCGGGTTTCTCGAAAAGGGTGGGAGGTCTTCTCTTCTTCATCCTTTCGCTTAAAGGGACGTGAGATTCAGGCGAAGAACTGGTGGAAGCTGGTACTGGCTCTAATTCACTTATTACTGGACGAGCAGTAAAAGAGGTGGTGTAGCTCTTATATTACAGCAGATATGAGGCCGACCTAATATTCTCGTCGGCAACAGATTGATGCAGACTCCAGATAAGTTTCAAGTGCCTTATATTAACATCTGCTTCTTTTAGGCACTTTCTTTTACTATCAGCTGCAAATAAATAAATAAACATTGAAATATCAGTGGCACATTTTATCAAACACAAAAGAAGCATGATTTCAAAATAAGTAAAATGAAATAAAAATAACCTATCCCATTGCCATAGGGAGGGCATCTGGGACCCTGATAAACTTCATCTCCAGATAAAGGAGCATGTTGCCAATTTTTTATGACAACCCCGTGCTCAAAATAATCCCTATTGGCATCTGGGAGATTTACTACTAAGGCCCTATTCAAAATTCTAGTTTTTAAATAAAAAGTATTATCGCCTACAGCCCATCTATAGCAAAACATGATTTCTGGAATTCCTAGGCGAGTTCCATGGATTTGGTTTAACCTATGAACCCCATTAACTATTCTCCATGTATTTGGGGCTATTCTTGCAGGAACAACGTCAAAGTATTGACAAAATTCCAGACATAAGGGATTGGGTGGAAAAGAAAATCCACACTCAGCAATAAAGAGACTGGGGAACCAATGTCCCTCAGCCAAACGAAAATAATCAGAAGGCTCAGAAAGCTCTTCCAGAACAACCCAGGGGGGAATAGAAAAGTCAGAGCGAAACTTATCAAGAGATTCAACAGGGTAAACCATGATGAATAAAGGAAATGAAGAAGAAGGAAGAAAATCTTACAGAAAAAGAGTGGATCTGATGACAACGAACGATGGAAGAGATGAATACACAGGAGAGAAAGAGACGACGGAAAACTCGAAGATACAAATTTGAAAAAGTAGAAGACGATGGGATTGTCTGTGACGCTTAAATACCTTGCCTTGGGAAAAGAAAAAGTAATGATTACAAAAAGAAACGATTACGCTACCGGCGGCTAGAAGGACAAAAAGTACGCGGAGATCGAGGCGATCATAAAAATTCAAAAAGCCTGATTCTACGAATTTGAAAGGAGAAATAAATACAAGGGAAACACTCCTAAAAATCAGGAAGACCATTTAAAGCTACCATATTCCGAGAAAGAATGTTCCATACTCCTCAAATTTTGAACTATGAAACATTGGGGGCTTCTGTTGATACCAAATTTAGTCTGCTGACATGGCTCAATAAAGTGAAGACACGTGGCAATCTACATGGCAAAAATAAATACTTTCGAGGAACTCACACGCTCCGAGGAACCATACTATAATGAGGAACACTGCTTCCCCGAGGAACTCAGACGCTCCGAGGAACTCAGACTCTCCGAGGAACAAGAACTCTCCGAGGAACTCTTAAACACCGAGAAGCTTAGGCGGTCCGAACAACTCAGGCGGTCCGAGCTGCACCTCGAACAAAGCATTAATAGCTGGATAACCAACAGTTCGACTGATTCATTAAATGCTTATCATTCAGACGCACGCACTTAAAGGGCATTGAATGTATTACCCTTTCATATGTACATCATTTAATGTATTACCCTTTCACATTACAGCCTCAGGGCTATAAATATATTGTACAATCCTCATTGTAAGGGGACCGGAATTTCTTGATAGAACCACAAATCGAAAATTCCCAAAACACTCAGCAATAACATAACAGTGGACATAGGCCATTCTTATAAGGCTGAACCACTTTAAAATTCTTTGTCTCATTTATTTATCTGTGATTGAATAATTAGAGTGATCTAATTTTTTACATCAACACTCACGAATGTTAATACACTTATATAGATAACCCTAGGAAGATTTCCAATCCAAACAAACCCTAAAAATCCATTATGGAATTTCGTTATAAGTTTCAGGATTCTCGTTCAAACGAAGTTCCCACTTCAAATGAACTCATCAACTCATTAGAAAGGTCGTTGGAAATCTCGTTAGAAGTCTCGTTCAATCGAGGTCATTCGAACGACCTAGGGAGGTCTTCTAACGAAAATTCCGAACAGACCCAGTTCTTCCCCAACTACGATTTTTCCCAACTTTTAATCCTCAGAAACATATGAATACTCATCCTAATCCAAAGAAAATGTTTCTACATTAATCCCAATCACCTTAAGACACTTTTTTAACATAAATTAAAGGTCAAATCCTTATAAAATCAATCCCAATCACCTTAAGACACTTTTTAACATAAATTAAAGGTCAAATCCTTATAAAATCAATCGGAATTTTGCAATCTCTTAAACTTCCAATATTTCTCTTAATTATGAACCCAGAATTTTAATTGCCCAAAACTCTTACTATAATTCGTGAATAAGACATAAAATTTCCAAATTTTATTAGTCTAATCAAGGGCAAGACCTCTACATGCATACCCATCTCCAATTCATAAGTTTTCTTCATCATTTAGTCTAATTAAACCCAAGTTTTCATTGTTCCAAATTTATATCATCAAACCTAAATTAATAAGAACAATATATGCTAACAAGGAGAGAAAGATAAACACTTTCCTTGAAATGAACTTCTGATTCTCAGGCTAAAATTATTGTGGGGACGATCCTCTTAATTCGATCTATGTGCCGGTGTAATTTTTGGAGTGTAAGCTTGAGTTCTTGGCTTAGGGCCCAATGAAGTCTTCTTCTTCCTTGGGTCTCTTTATCTTTTCTCTCTTTTTCACGTAAGTTGAAACTAACAGTCCACTAACCCTCAATGCTTTTAATTTAACTCATTTTCATCCATTTAATTACCCAAAAATTCTAAAAGGCTAAAATACCCCTCCAGGGTGTCATTTTGGGCTAAAATATCCCGGACTCCAATTTAAATACTCGAGTAGTATTTTCTGACTATTTTGACCCTTTCGAATACTCTGGCGCACTCAAAATAGTCATCCGAGTTATATAAAAATAATTTACCTTTTAAACCCCCAAATACATACTAGTACGTGTCCCAAATATTTATAACATAACTGCTAACTCTCATCACACTAGTAATTATTATCATAAAATCGGATTAATTACAATTTAAATTTTCTCCCTTTAATTTAATAAATCCCCATTTCCATAATTTCATAAAAATAAATATGCGTAAAAATACGGGGTATTACAGCAATCACTTACCCTTATCATTGCTACACATAGTTCTTAGGCGAATATGATTAACAGAGAGCCCATACACCTTGTACCCATTTTCACCACCCGAAATAAAACCCGACTTTTACCAACCCTTAAACCGTAATATAACTTCAATCCCACAGTTATAATTTTCCAAATACCCTCCTCTCGGCATAAAGTATACATATCCACTCTTATGTTAAAAAAGACAAAATACACTACCGCGCCCTTACTATCACTCCTTTCCTTGCACAAAAATAAATCCCGAGCTATATCTCCCTGCTCGACAATAAGTCCAACTACCCTGAATCACATCAGAAATATCCCTACTCCCCGGGATTTCAATTAACAACATTAATACGTTAATATGCAACACATTTAACATACATAGATGTGTATATATATATACGCTAGACCCCATCTCAGGTGAAACCTAGCAACGATAATTCATGCCCTTATACCGCGAGCACCCAGACTTACTATAACTATCCACTATAGCGCCCAAAATATAGCTACACAGTTGAAACTTGGAAAAACATCCACACTACTCCCATAATTCTCGATAGTAGAAATATTTGTTATAATGCAACCTTCCTCTTAGTGTACCTTCCACTATCTTGTGGTTAACACCAAATAACCCCGCTATCCCACGGTACTTAAATATATACACTATGGCTATTTCAGCCACCACATCCACTAATATCTATCTCACCCGCGAACCCTAGTGGTAACAAACCATAGGTTGTGAAGCACTCAATGTCACTTCCAAACACACCCACACTCAACGTTTCATAATCCAAGGAATATCTTATTCCCATTTCTCTGGAATATACCCAAAATCATCACCTTTGCATCTCCTCCCCGAATCTGCTAAGTATCTACACATTAAAGACTCTGGCTCCTCCCAGCGTGCCCATACACCCTATATCTCGTGCATATTTGTACAAACCTCTGATCATCACATACGTAACCATATTTATTTCAAGTTCGTCCCCCATATTCTTGGCGTGGCTATATCCTCTAAATATTTTCGATGACCTTACTAATTTCTATTAAATTCTTTCTGATATTACCCCACCTATCAACTTGTGGTGAAAAACTTCGCAGTGTTTCTTTCACAACACTTCCCAACTCCATTGGTCCTATCTCTTAGTGGATCTCTACTCAACGTATTTTCTCCATACATTGACTAATTATTATCAAATTCGATGACCTTAAATCCAATTAAGTCTTCCCACTTCCAGCATTTTACTAAGGCTTATGCGCATAATACTTCCAAGCAAAGCCTAAAGGAACTTTTCCTAAGGCACTATTCCTCAGCATTGTCGGTCCTTAATTTCCACAGAACCCAAAGCATATCCCCAGGACTCACAAACCTTACCCCTATACTCACAAGTCTATCATAGAATCCCGTGTCTCTAAAGGATTCATATACTATCGTGCCCGCATTATCACTAAACCCTTAGCGTTAAATATTAATCATGAGCTAAATCTCTCCTCTCCACAGCAACCCGACATACCCTGAATTTCATCAGTAAAAGTCCTACGCACCAGAATCCAATATAACTAGACGATTGTACCCTACAAAGTCTACTTCACAAGATATTATCGCGGGCTCAACCCTCTTTCAGGTGAGACATCACAAGAAGAATACACATCCTTCACTGAAACAACGAAATTGATATCCTTGTTATGATCACCCACCATTACGAATTCATACCCAGGATAAAATCATACCTCGAATATCACCTCTCAAAGGAGCTAGTCCTCAAGAAATACATCATCTCTATGTACCCACCCATTTCTTTCAGGTGGAACCGAAGACTACGCCGCTACTTCAAGGTAAAAATACACGTACTAGTGATATTAACTATACCTCCCCTAATTCCATTTCTCACACGAATCTAGTACTAATACATTATCGTGACCCGCTTGCATCACACTAAACAAACCTCAATCATCTCGGAATAAAACTTGTAATTTTAGTTGCCCATAACACTGCCGGCTCAATTAGACATAACACCCTCATCCTAACCAAACCAAAAACTTTTCTAACCAATGCCCTTATTAGACATCCTTCTCCTGTACCATGATTCTCAACAGACAAGTTCCTCTTATATGTTTATACTCTTTTACACATAAGACACCTCTCTGTGTCATCTCCCTTTCTCTGGCCCCACCGATCCTGTCGGGGTTGTCCTTGTCACGAACTTGGTAGTCTTGACCTTGATCGCTACCCCAAATGTCCCTTTGGATCCGCTAATCCAATAGACTTATTACTGGACTTAATGTCCCTAACTGAACCCAGCGTCACTTGGTAGAAATTCTATTGATCACAATCATTAATATGGGTACCCTACTGGGTATTCCTTCCTTTGGAACCTTATTAGAACTAAAAATCCAATCTTACTCTGATAGATTTTCTAACTCCCTTAGCTCCCCTCTCTCCAGAGCATTGACATAAATGTAGACGTACAACCTTGATGACAACTACACCAGTCAACCTAGTCAAATCTCCTATACGCGCATGTATTGTCAATCCCACGTTTATTATCAACTTAGAAACCCTACTAATTCCTCGTATCCCTCTCATTGGTTACAAAGTTTGTGAATTCCAACAACTTTCATTCACCTCCAGCTACTATCCGCCCCTTTTTGGATTTGTTTTTTAAATTTCCCTTGGCTCTCTGTTTAACTTCTACTGGGAGATTTCGTAGTAATTCGCACCCCAAATGCTATATGGTATCTCCCCATGGATGTGGTGACTATCTCTTGTAACCCCATACGGCTTCGAAGAGCAAACTTCCTTGATCAAAATTTGACTTGAGTGTCACTACACTCCCCCACATATGATCCCAATTGGATGTTATCTACCCATTGGTAAATTAGTCTTCTGCACCTCCCTTAAATTCTAGCGGATTGTTCTTCTGAAACAAAATTTTCTTCGACCCTTTCCCCTTGTCATCTACACTTGGGGTTTTAACTTACACCATCGTCCTTCACGATGATTCCTGGGGAAACTACTTCACCCCAGCGGCCTCTCCAACTTTGGTTGTTCAAATAATATGGTGATTTCTATCACATTTCCAGAATACTCTATGGCTTCTGATGAGTCATCCCTGCTGCAATTCTTCTAACGACCTACGTTTGTCATTCTATAATGTTCGATCTACCATGCTCGACTGAAACCGTATATGAATCACATGAACTATACCCTATAGCAGGAGAACATAAATCTCATACGTGAACGAATACAACAACCCAATAATAAGGATCTATATCAAAGAATGCTATGCTGAAACATGAAAAGTCGCACAGATCCTAAGGGAACTAGAATCTATTGCTCTGATACCATCTGTGACACCCCACCTAGTAAAATACCAGGTGATCAGTCCTATATCAAATTAAACAGGAATCTCAACTGGATCATTCTTAGCATCACTCTAGAATTTTTTTTAAAACTTACTAACCAACTAGTATTAAAATGATATCGTGCCAAGTTTTATCTTTTTTATTTAACATCTCTAACAACATGCGAAATAATTTAGAATTAACCATTCACACAACTATTGTATCAGTAATACATAAAAGGAATAAATATAATCCTTGCTAAGACAACCACCGACTACAAATAAAATACCAAATAAAAACCACAAGACGAATAACTGAATACACCATCTAACTGAAATAAAATGAAACAACTAGGGAGACATGCCCAAATGGAATACTGACTGCATCCTACTCTAGAAATAAAATTATTGAAGTGGCTAAGTCAAAGTCCTGCAACATCCACATGTGCCGCAGCTGCATAACTTTGGATTAGAACAATTCTGGTTTCCTTGTGGATGGACACCTAAAAGGGTTTAAAAATAATTTATAGCAAGGGTTAGAACCCAAATTTTTTTTGAAAATATTTAGCAAGTGAGTTTAATTGCATTAAATTAAAATGCATGAATGCTCTTCATATTTCAGTTAGTTTCGCACACTCTCATGATGACCACCTCACCCCTCCACTAATGTGCGCGCCAAACGTAACTATACATGACCCATCTAGCTATCTACCTCGTAACTTATCTTGTTATATATATATATATATATATATTATCCATATCCTACTTCTCCCACTACTCTATCCTGAGTGAGTTTAGTATACGAGTTATAAGTTATTAATCACACCAACTTATTTAAATCTCTTCTTAATTAATAACATATAACTTTTTCACGAGCTATATAAATTATACATTTCAAATCATGTATTTACTCGTATATAAATCTGCACCATATATACATATCACTAACTTATGTAAGTCACTTCTCATTTGATATCATATAACAATCTCTCAAGTTATATTTATACATTTCACATTATGTATTCACCCGTATATAAATCCACACAATATATACGTATCACAATATCACAACATTCACATGGATGTAGTAGATATATAAGTATCCCCCGAGTAGGCACTTATCGGGTGTTCTTTAGATGCTATCATAATCGGGTATACTCATTCACCCGAAACCCTGACACGATTAGCTCCCCGTTTTAGAAAAATGTACAAACGCTATGGAGGTGACCATAGTTTCCCACGGTAGTGAGATTAAAGCACACTCAAACGACTCACTCTTGAGCTCGAATGCTATGACCTAGGGACTATACTCACCCTGCATTCACTAGCCAGGGTATTCACCCACATCGCAAAACCTCCCCTGATAGCACTAGAATAGGTATGCTTTACTATAAAAATTATTCACACAAATATTTATAAATCATATATATATATATATATATATATATATATATATATATATATATATATATATATATATATAATCCAGGCTACTGGTATACTACATCCATACACAAGCCTAAAATAGACAAGTCTATAATTCGACTTAATTTCAGTTAATCATACGTTAATTAATTTCATTATCTTGGTGTCTCCTTACCAAATATACCGGACTATTTCTCTCGGCCCGAAATCGTCATGTAGAATTTATTCCTCAATCCCACATATTACGGTTAACACCTTTTTTGTATTCGAATATTCCTTAATTTATTATATATCCATATAATAAATTAACTCTACCAAATCCGTGCCTAAACGCTCGTAGCACTAGTTCAAATTTTTCCCGAGTCCATATCCCAACTCGAAATTTAATTAACCAAACCTTAATTTATTTATTAAAAGGGTGACACTCAACCAAAATGCTTGAACTCACTCCTTGGACCCGCATTCCAATTTCATCTGAAATTTCCATTTGAATTTATTCATATCTATTCAAGTGTTGTTCATTCTAAACACTCTAAATCCATACCCCGAATTCATTCCCATCAAATTACAAGGTAGATGTGATAACCCGCTCACCAAAATAAGGGGTGGCCATCCCAATACTCCAATATAACAGGAGTCCCAGATGGAATGATTCTCAGCATCACAATAAAATATAGAGTATCCAGGATAACCACCCAATATTTCAGAAAACGGGTTGCCAAACATTTTGATTTTAAAGTTAAAGAAAGAATTTAAACAACCCCATACTGAAGAGATAAGGTGGAGACCCAAAAAAACATATATAGATAATAACAACAAGTATACAATAAAAGGACCGAATATGCTGTCGGTCCACAGACTCTACAATAGTGGTAAACAAATTCAATAAATTATCTAATACATTACATCAAACAATTACAAAGGCTTGGGCATCATGCCCGAATAAAAGACTTGATCTTAACTAGAGTGCAAAAATGAAAGCGGCTATACAATATAACCCGTAATACCCGCAAAGCATCACGGCTCGCCAAAATCACCGGAATAGGAAAGTCAGAACAGGCGTCCTTGCGGCGGAGTACCTGAGCGGATACAAGATGCATGCACAACAAGAAATATGAACGGGTCAGGGCCCGGTTTTATATGATCACCAGATGAATAAAATGTATGGCAGTTATGAACAGATATGATGACTAAAAGTAATAAACATCTAACTACACAAGTTAAAGCATAAGCTATGACATTATAATTTACCATGTACACTTTTTCTTTTCATAAATTCATTCCGTATCAGGAATGATTACAATTATAGTCTCTTTGGGGTTTTCCATTCCTTAACAGGAATATAATCATCATCAAATGCCCTTTGTGGCATTTCATTGTGCTCTTTATGGCACTTATAATCCATCAAGTCCCACTTGATTAAGAATAGTTATATTCATATGCATATAACGATTCTATGACCGCCCCTCCGAGTTTTTCCACTGGGCTCGTCCCTAAATGACCATCATCTTCCAGGGGCCTATCAAATAAGGCAGCCTGGGCACCTATAACGCAAGACGTCGGGAAGCGGCCATATGCCCGCGGGAGAGTCAAGACCACACCCGGAATCTCCTCACCAGCGCAGAAAACATAACATAATTGCGCATATGGCCTAGTACTATATCCACCCTGCATTCATTAGCCAGGGGGCATCACCAAGCTCGCGAACTTCCCTTATGATGTCATTTAGAGATGCGTGTTTAAGTAAATTAGCATTTACCATATTCATGATTAAGTAAATTATCATTTACCATCATTTTTACCATTTCCATTTCATTTTATTTCCATATATATCTGTTTCATTTTATCCGAAACCATAATCATTTAAATTATTGTAAATACCTCATATTATACCCGGAGCCATACTTAATACGTCTTATCATTGTAACCTCGATGAATAAATAAGCTTTTAATTTATTCTCCTAAGATACGTTGTAAAGTTATTATAAACCATCAAGACTAACATAGCTCAATGGAGCCTCTAAAGTCTCCTGAACATAACACTACAACTCCTAGTTTCATAATAATCAACTAGAAGAAAGAATGCCCTAACATCAATTGGCATAACCCCGAAAAAACCCCCACACAACCCATTTCTAATGTAGGGTAATAAACTAATTCATCTCGGACTCTAGGACATTAAGTTTTCTTCATAAGAGAAGGTTCTTAGGTCTTAAACCTAAAGAAAAAGGATAAAAGTTGAGTTCGAAAAACAACTCAAAAACAGCCTGATTCCGAATCGATTCGTCCAAGGGTCGAATCGATTCACCCCAGGCAGCGAATCGATTCGCCCCAAAGCGAATCGATTCGGATGATAAATCCAACATTCTGCTTCTGCCGAATCGATTCGGCCTTAACCCGAATCGATTCGGGTTTGCAGACCTGTAGGATGACTCCTTAGCGAATCGATTCACCCTAGGGCCGAATCGATTCACCCCTGCGATTTCGCCAAGAATGGGGATACGGGTTATGAACCCTAAATTTTCCCAAACCACAAATCTCTTCCATTTTAAGCACATCCATCAACATTTATCTACCCAAAATTTATCCTACATGATTTATAACCATTATCATCCACAATTTTATCATAAAAAATAAAATTAGGCTTTAAATCCCATAAATTTCATTTTTGGTCCATAAATACAAATACACAACTATCACACAAATTATTCATCTTAAATCACATATTAGCAATTAGAAAACTTGCCTTAGGGTAGAAATCTCAGATTTTCCTTTGTAGTAGCAACCCCAAATCTTCAATCTCCATTTTTCTCTTCTTTATCCTCTTTTCTCCCAAGCTCTCTTCCTCTCTCTTTCTCTCTTTGTTTAATAATACACACTTAAGAGAATAAATGAAAAGAAAGACGTAATCGTGGCTTAAGTCTAAAATCCCCAACTCAAGTGGTTAATACCACATTAAAATGACTCCCAAATACGCATTTAAGTAAAAACTAGGTAAAAGTGCCCGAAATACAAAAATATAATATGGCACTTATTTTGACTGTCTCACACATTCCAGGACTAACTACGCCCTCTAAACTGGCATCCGATAATTTTATAAATTATTTCAAGTTCCGTTTTCATTTAAACCATAGTGTCATTTAAATCACATGACACTATAAAACATACAACCGAATGATATTTACTTTCACATACAGTAAATAGGCAACAATCCAGTAAATACTAACTTTCAACCCATAAAATTAATATTTACTCCAGTTCCAACATTTTATATAATTACCTCATACGGTAAATTAATATAAAATTATCCTCCTAAAAACGAGGGTTGTTACATACTCCCTCCCTTATGAGAGAATTTTGCCCTCAAAATTCAGGCGTACCCTACCCCCAATCATATAAAGGGGTATACTATTCTAAATTATCGTTTTATTACCCTTAATAAACCTCTCGTTATTGCGGTGTCCCAAATGAACTCGGACTAAGGTCGTCACCATCGACCTTAGTCTTCATTCTCTGTGCTCTATCATAGCACCAACCGTTTCTCACGAACTATCAATCCTACCATCTTACAACGGAAGGAGATACCCACACAACTCGGCATAAATCGCTTTACTCCCTAAATTACTTTACATCCCTCCTCGGGGATACTCACACCAACGATACTTGGCTTGACCCCAACACTACTCAACTTCTCTTCGCATAAGCGCATCCCTTCAAAGCGTATGGCTCAAGAAGCCCAATCCTTAAGGAAATGTTCCGAGACCACTCCAAGTCCACGGAACATATTATCCACTGGTTCCATCCAACGCGTATGCGAATTACTCAATCGGCCACGCTAGGCCACTCACGGTGCCATAGCATAGGAAAGGTCCATAAGGCCATTCAAAATCCTAATGGTTGTACGGGAATTTCCATCCATACAAACTACTGCTCCCATCAGCTATGTATTCTAAGGCGCACGTTCAAGGTATGCCTTTCGACATTAGGTAAGATATACTCCATTTCCATACGGTTCCCATACCTTCATGGAAACTTTACCAGACCATCGACATGAATATCTAGTCTCGGTCCATGACCAGGGGCACTTCATACAGCTCTATCATTCTTTCATATAGAGCGGGGTGTACTCTTCTAAATATAGTCCACCCATAATGGCTGAAAAAGCAACAATTTGGTCGAACGATCAACAATTTTTCTCAAATAGGATCATGACCAACTCGATGCCGAAAATTCAAAGAAAACATCTATGAATATACTTTTCTTCGTTCCACCACTACTCTTCTTCACACGAGTAGGTGAAATGGTTAGTCACGTAAATGCTCATTCTACTTGGCATTCCATACCTTCACAAATTTTCCGACGGGTTTTCTACTCGTCACATCTACTACCCAAATCGCTTTCCCTTATCGAAAGGGAATATCTCATTGATAGTCCTTTATGAACTTTATACACCAACTCAACTCCTCCCACAACATATTTCAACAACTTGTGGCTTGCAAGAAAGACCAAATTTCCTGCCCAGAAAGTAGTGCCTCTTTTCTTTAAGGTGATCACTAGCATAATGAATTTTAAATCAACCGTGGAATAATACTTCCCACAAAGTTAAAACCTGTGAGGCGCATAAACAATGGGTCCATGTTCCAGTATTATTACTCCCCCTTCCTGGCAGAGACTTATTCATTAAATCTACCCTCGAGCTTAACAACATGGGCTCGGGAGTAAAAGTCAATTTATCCTTTTAACTTCTGGCGAGTTAAATTACCAGCGTAACACTCTTTCTAAGAGGGGCCTCATATCCTTCGGTCTAACCTACTAAATCACTCGAGATTCCATACTGCTCGCTCCTGGGGACCTAATCCCTCTTAGAGTTAACCCATAACCTACACGTGGTCAACTCCCTACTGCCTTCCTAAGCCAACGTCACATGCACTAAAAACCGTACGTCCTAATAAATCTAAGGTCGATTTATATATATATCCTATCTAAGTCGTATAAGTATGATACTAAATATATCCCTAGTGCCCAAGACCTTTCTCAACTTCCGACATTCGCTCGGTTTCATGCGTGGGACGTCTCGCCGAAGCGAAATTCAAACAAGGAACCCTCCCGTTACACTACTACCTCGCATCGTCGGTCATCAAGATATGACAGTCTAAGACACATGATCGGGACAATAAATTCTAATTTACAACCCTACTAACAAGATTTTACTTCTATGTTTTACCATTCAAATAGTCAAAGATTTCAATTAATCGTACATTTACTTTCTATAAAGTCTTTTGAATATATATCCCATTATATAAACATGGCCTTTGTAACAACCCGCGTAATTTTGGGGTATTTTCAAAATAAAGAGGAAAAATAAATTTTGAGATAAAATTATTTGTATTGCTCAAATATGTTGGTTATTATTTTTAAAGGCGAGAATTTCAAACGATTTCGAAATCGGAATTAAAATGGAGTTTTAATTGAATTTTTATTACTTAGAAGAGTCCTCAAAATATAAAACTCTCTAAGAGTCCTCAAAACATAAAACTCTCTAGTAAAAATAATATTTTTAGAAATTCGACCGTCCGATCAAGCTGAATTTTTGTCAGCAATCCTGTCTCGCCGTTCGCTACAACATGTTAAAATTTCAAGCGATTCCAATGGCTCGATCATCCGGAATAAAATTTTTAGTGTTTGTATCTAATTAGAACTCTTTTCTTAATCAAACTCTTAACCCTTTATATATCAAATAATTCGTGGCTTGGCTTTTCAAATCACTTTTTCTCAAACTTTTCAACCAGAAGACCTCTTCAAAATTACTCCCTTTCATCTACAAACCATTGCCCCAAGCTTATTCAAGATTTCAACCTTAGATTAGAAGGCTTATTTGGTGTTTTCTCGAGTTTGGGCTAGAACTTGATTGGATTATTTTTCGCAAGAGGAACGTGATGGTGTGAATAGATTTTGAGGCTATAATTATTTGATGATTCATATCATGATGTTGAGGTATTGGGTTTTACACAATATGCTCCTAAATCTCGCGAGTGTTTATTCCGTTGAATTCTTCTTAATTGAACTCGTATTTTGAATTGTTAAATTCATTGAAATCTGGAAAAATAATTGTTGGAATTATTTTGATTCATGTGGTATTATTCATGTTGTCGTTGAGCACGTTGTCATGAGATTTTAATATGGCACTGATGTTGGGCACCCGCCAAGACTCCTTTTCCGGCTACTTGATAAAGTATGGCACGGTATGGTGAGGCCTGGTGACTCCGGTTAATGTGTTGTTGAGAAATTTATTGATAAAATGCTATTGAGATTTTCATTATTTGATTTGAGTATTCGTAGTCGTATTGTTGCGCTTTGTTCATCGCTAACATCTTTGTTGAGCATATTCCTGTCGTATTGTGTACTTCCCCATCTTTTTCTTAGTTGGCAGGTGAGCACGGATTTGAGTGCTATGGACCAATTGGGATGATTTTAGCGAGGATTATTTGGGAAGAATTTTTAATACAAGAAATGAGAAGACTTGTATTTATTTTGATGTATAGAGCATTTGGAGATTTATTTTATTTTCGAGATAGTTAGATTGTTGTAATTATTTCGAGAGATTTGTTGTATTAATTTGAAGATGAAAATAGTGGTTTCTTGTTTTATTGTGGGATTTAGATGCTCTATACCTTGTTATTTGTGGATTAGTTTAGTTTTATCAACAGTGGCACTCCGTTCGCTCTCCCCGAGCGGGCGGGGTGTTACAGCCTTCTCATCAAGGCATAATCCAGAAGTCTCAATTAGACTTCATATCTCAGTCTCCCTCACATCGATCAGAGGACAGAACTATATATAGTGCTTCTATCTCGCACTTTAGTAGCCCATAATCACTCAACTACGTGATTCTCGACTAAACCCTTTAACCCAACTTCTAACAACAAAAATAAAATAAATTTAAAAGAAAGAGAAAAGAATAGCGTCTCTCCACTCCCAATGTCGTTAATTGTTCATGCGGCGGAGCGTCTCGCAAAGCGAAATCCAAACAAGGAACCCCTCCGACACATGCCTACTTAACTTGTTGGTCATGGGATAAAGCTTAACAAGCACAAACAAGGCAAACGGACAATCAAACACTCACGCAAGATAACACAACAAATAATAAAAAATCTCCTACCTACCTCGATCCACCTATATAAAGTCTCAACCTGTATCCAGGAGAGATATTATAGAACAACTAGTTCCATTTTGAACTAGAAGTGAGATAGCCTTACAATTTTATTTGCTTGCTATCACCCCAAGCCAACCAAAATATCCTAATATAAAATAAGAGAAAGGAAAAGAAGCATCTCTCCACTCCCAACGTCGTTAAGGTTCACGCGTGGAGCGTCCCGCAAAAGCGGAATCCAAACAAGGAACCCCTCCTATGCATTACTACTTAACCTTGTTGGTCGTGGAGATAAGGCATAACATCCACATACAATGCAAACAAACAATAAAACCCTCAAATCAGGTAACACATAATGCAAGTAACATATATGGCACATATACATTTAAAATATCATCACTTGCTTCATAACGAGTGAAGAAATCATAAAACTTCCCTACCACGGAAGTCATATTACTACCCTTTCTACAATAATGTCGATACCATTACAAGCTCGATATACACACCCGAATCTAGAGTAAACACAATACTACTCTATCATTTTATGGGGGATGCACCACCCACTACTAAGGTGGAATTCCCACCAACATTCTTGCTAATCACTCCGGGCAATACTAATGGTTCTCAGACACCGTACTCGAGTCTTATCCGAACCAAATATTTCTTCCATCAACTCCCCAACTAGGCACTTTATCTTTGCCATTGTTCTCCAATCAACAAAATCAAAATTAGTGATTATACACTCCACATCATAGCCATTGCTCCGACTCTGGCTGATAACAATTGTCCACGCAGTCCCCTTTTCTTTTTCAACAAAAGAGAGTACGCTACCGGCCTCCCCTTTCCTTATTTCAATGAATCCTCCCCAGGCGGATAGCGGATATCCACCTAAGGGGTTTCATGAACACTGTTCCTTCAAAAGTGTTAACGACACTTATTCTGGAACCTATCATTTCTATAAGGTGCTCCTTCTTCCTTATACCTATCATATTATGGTGCACGGTCTCCCTAACTGTACAACACTTTATTCACTATCAGCCTCTGACCGAACCTCGTGTGAACGTTTGAGAATCCACCTTCTCATCAGTCCAATTTTCCCAGAGAAACTCGCTATTGCAAGTGTCCACCGGGCTTCTCTATGGGCCAAACTTCCTTCACCCACAAATGTGGTGACTATGTTCTCACCGTCTCGACACTACTCCTACGGGTGAAAGGTTTTTCCCCCATTATGTTCATTTGGGCACTTCTGTACCCCTTCCTTAGGGCCAAAGCTCTTGGACCTCATGCATCCACCAAATGAGGACGCATCTCTTCCATCTTACTTCAACATGTGGCCCTCGTCAGGGGGCTCCTCTCCACTTTAATTTAACATTGCTTGGAGTCCCAAGCTTAGTACCACTCTCTACTCCTATCGGTACTGGGAAAACTACATCCACTGTAATTAGTAGTCGCAGTAGCAAAATAAGGAAGTGCTACAAAATAGGAACAACCTCCAAAGCAGTCCTCATCCCCGACCACAATTTACAGTTCCTAGTAACCCTTCCCATAACGCCTTCGCGATGACCTTCTCTGGCGTCCTTCTTCAATCGACCTAAGAATCTCACACGAATACGTAAAAGGTTCTTTAGGTTCTACCTCATGGCAGAAGAACGAAATCTCACAAGAGACATCAACGATCTTAATCCTAAGGCTCTATGTCAAATCAAAAGCAACGCTGGAAACATAAGGCATCCACACAAATTCCTAAGGACTCTAGAACCTGATGCTCTGATACCATCTGTGACAACCCGCTCACCAAAATAATGGGTGGCCAGCCCAATACTCCAATATAACAGGAGTCCCGGATGGAATTATTCTCAGCATCACAATAAAATATAGAGTATCTAGGATAACCACCCAATATTTCAGAAAACGGGTTGCCAAACATTTTGGTTTTAATGTTAAAGAAAGAATTTAAACAACCCCATACTGAAGAGATAAGGTGGAGACAAAAAAAAACATATATAGATAATAACAACAAGTATACAATAAAAGGACCGAATATGCTGTCGATCCACAGACTCTACAACAGTGGTAAACAAATTTAGTAAATTATCTAATACATTACATTAAACAATTACAAAGGCTTGGGCCTCACGCCCGAATAAAAGACTTGATCTTAACTAGAGTGCAAAAATGAAAGCGTCTATACAATATAACCCGTAATACCCACAAAGCATCACGGCTCGCCAAAATCACCGAAATAGGAAAGTCAGAACAGGCGTCCTTGCGGCGGAGTACCTGAGCGGATACAAGATGCATTCACAACAAGAAATATGAATGGGCCAGGGCCCGATTTTATATGATCACCAGATGAATAAAATGTATGGCAGTTATGAACAGATATGATGACTAAAAGTAATAAACATCTAACTACACAAGTTAAAGCATAAGCTATGACATTATAATTTACCATGTACACTTATTCTTTTCATAATTTCATTCCTTATTAGGAATGATTACAATTATAGTCGCTTTGGGGTTTTCCATTCCTTAACAGGAATATAATCATCATCAAATGCTCTTTGTGGCATTTCATTGTGCTCTTTATGGCACTTATAATCCATCAAGTGCCACTTGATTAAGAATAGTTATATTCATATGCATATAGCGATTCTAAGACCGCCCCTCTGAGTTTCCCCACTGGGCACGCCCCTAAATGGCCATCATCTTCCAGGGGCCTATCAAACAAGGCAGTCTGGGCGCCTATAACGCAAGACGTCGGGAAGCGGCCATATGCCTACGAGAGAGTCAAGACCACACTCGGAATCTCCTCACCAGCGCAGAAAACATAACATAATTGCGCATATGGCCTAGGACCATATCCACCCTGCATTCATTAGCCAGGGGGCATCACCATGCGCGCGAACTTCCCTTATGATGTCATTTAGAGTGGTGTGTTTAAGTAAATTAGCATTTACCATATTCATGATTAAGTAAATTATCATTTACCATCATTTTTACCATTTCCATTTCATTTTCTTTCCATATATATCTGTTTCATTTTATACGAAACCATAATCATTTACATTATTGTAAATACCTCATATTATACTCGGAGCCATCCTTAATACGTCTTATCGTTGTAACCTTGATGAATAAATAAGCTTTCAATTTATTCTCCCAAGATACGTTGTAAAGTTATTATAAACCATCAAGACTAACATAGCTCAATGGAGCCTCTAAAGTCTCCCGAACATAACACTACAACTCATAGTTTCATAATAATCAACTAGAAGAAAGAATTCCCTAAAATCGATTGGCATAACCCCGAAAAAGCCCCCACATAACCCATTTCTAATGTAGGGTAATAAACTAATTCATCTCGGACTCTAGGACATTTAGTTTTCTTCATAAGAGAAGGTTCTTAGGTCTTAAACCTAAAGAAAAAAGATAAAAGTTGAGTTCAAAAAACAACTCAAAAATAGCCTGATTCCGAATCGATTCCCCCAAGGGCCGAATCGATTCGCCCCAGGCAACGAATCGATTCGCCCAAAAGAGAATCGATTCGGATGACAAATCCAACATTCCGCTTCAGCCGAATCGATTCGGCCTTAACCCGAATCGATTCGGGTTTACAGACCCGTAGGATGACCCTTTAGCGAATCGATTCGCCCTAGGGCCGAATCGATTCGCCCCTGCGATTTGGCGAAGAATGGGGATACGAGTTATGAACCCTAAATTTTCCCAAACCTCAAATCTCTTCCATTTTAATCACATCCATAAACATTTATCTACCCAAAATTTATCCTACATGATTTATAACCATTATTATCCACAATTTTATCATCAAAGCTAAAATTAGGCTTTAAATCCCATAAATTTCATTTTTGGTCCATATATACAAATACACAACTATCACACAAATTATTCATCTTAAATCACATATTAGCAAGTAGAAAACTTGTCTTAGGGTAGAAATCTCAGATTTTCCTTTGTAGTAGCAACCCCAAATCTGCAATCTCCATTTTTCTCTTCTTTATCCTCTCTCTTTCTCTCTTTGTTTAATAATACACACTTAAGAGAATAAATGGAAAGAAAGACTTAATCGTGGCTTAAGTCTAAAATCCCAAACTCAAGTGGTTAATACCACATTAAAATGACTCCCAAATACGCATTTAAGGAAAAACTAGGTAAAAGTGCCCGAAATACAAAAATATAATATGGCACTTATTTTGACTGTCTCACACATTCCAGGACTAACTACGCCCTCTAAACTGGCATCCGACAATTTTATAAATTATTTCAAGTTCCGTTTTCATTTAAACCACAGTGTCATTTAAATCACATGACAGTATAAAGCATACAACCGAATGATATTTACTTTCACATACAGTAAATACGCAACAATCCAGTAAATACTAACTTTCAATTCAGAAAATTAATATTTACTCCAGTTCCAACATTTTATATAATTACCTCATACAGTAAATTAATATAAAATTATCCTCCTAAAAACGAGGGTTGTTACAGTAGAAATAATGTTACTTAATATTATTTTGAGTCCTACACTCACCTACGGACATCCCCAAGCAATCCACATTTGATTTCTCATAAAGAGTTTCAGTTTCAGACACCCTTCAGTAATAAAATCTTAACTAATTAAAAAAAATCAGAAAATACGAAATTGGCGGTGACGCGTTCGTAACGAAAAGATCTATCTCCATGTCCAAAGCCATGATGGTTTGAATAAGATACAACTCGTTTGTACTTTCGTTCAAATGAGACACCAGGTCGTTTGAACGACCCTAGTGTTCTCTACCCTCCATCGTTGCCCAAGAAAAAACTAGTCCGCCATTAAAGTTTTTAAACCTTCATTTCTGCACAGATTTTACCCTAAAACCTTCTAAGATTCATCCTAAATCTACCCATTTGATTTACTCAATCTAACTACATCATTTACACAAATTGGGGAATCAAAATCCTCTTATTGTTATTATCTCTACAGATTTTTAAATCACAAACATGAAATCCCCAAATTAAATGTAGAACTAACCCTAACATATTAATCAATTCACAACTTCTTTAATATGAATAGAAAAATGCAATTAATCAAATGCAAGTTAAACCACTTGTCTTAGGTTTTATAGAATCCAATCCTTTGGTGAAGATGATGGGTTGATTCAAGGGTCTCCTTTCTTGTTCTTGGATTAATCTTCCAAAAATCTCCTCTAGTTGCTCCCTTTTTTGGCTCCCCTCAAATTTGTCTTCTAAAAAAGGATTAAAGTTCCCTCACCCTTTCACAATTAAGGTTATTAACTCTAATCCCGTTTTTGGGCTTATGGCCTTCTAAAAAGGGCCCAAACACATAATTGGGAGCTCAAATATATCGAGAAAAGTCCCAAAACCCATATTATACCTATGGACACTATTTTCCAACTATTTCGACCCATCTGGACTTAACCACGCACTCCGAATTGCCATCCAAATTAATTTATGAAATTCTTCAGATTCTTGACCTCAAAATGCGATATAAAGTCCAAATAATTAATCCTTAATTCGCCAAATTAATACTGAAATTTAAAAATTTCCTAAATTATGGATTTAATTCCTCACTATAAAATAAATTCTTTTTCCCCCAAATATAATTTAATTAAAGATCCTTGAATTTACGGGGTGTTACATTTATTCCAACTAGAATCACTATATCCTTCTAATACACATGGATACCCTACATAATATAAGCCATAGTCCCTCGTCCTCTTTACGCATCTAAATAATCTAGAAATTGCATTCCAATGTTTTTGTCCTGAATTGTAAATCTATGTAACATTCCTACCGCATAGGCAATGTCAGGTCTAGTGCAATGCATTGCATACATGAGACTCCCATTGACACTGGAATATTTAGGTTAATCCATAGTATGCCCAATATTTTTCAATAATTTGATTCTAGGATCAAGAGTGTGGTTATTGGCTTAAAATCAAAATGATTATATTTCTTAAGAGCCTTTTCGATAGAATAAAATTGAGATAATGCTCATGCATTATCTTTTCTTGCTATTTTGATTCCTATAATCACATAAGCTTCCCCTAAATCTTTCATATCGAAGTTTGATGAATGAAACCTCTTAGTTTCTTCCACATATTTGAGACTGGACCCAAATATAAGCATGTCATCCACATACAAGTAAATAATGACTCCAATACCATTATTAAAATTACTATAAATGCATTTGTCGCCATTATTTACTTTAAAATCATGGAATCTTATTATCTTATAAAACTTTTCATGCCATTGCATAGGAGCTTGTTTAAGGCCATAAAGAGATTTAACTAGTTTATACACTTTCTTTTCTTGACCAGGCAAAACAAACCCTCCGGGTTATTCCATATAACTCTCTCCTTTTAAATCACCATTTCGAAAGGCTATTTTTACATCCATTTGATGAATCACTAAATTATAAATAGAATCAAGAGATATTAATAGTCTAATGGAAGTCATGCGTGCAACGGGTGCATATGTGTCAAAATAATCAATTCAATATTTTGTTTATATCCTTTAGACACTTTAAATTTATTAATTGAACTATCCGGATTTAATATCCTTTTAAACATCCATTTGCACCCAATTGGTTTTGCTCGAGAGGGAAGATCTATAATAACCCAAGTTTGATTTGATAAAATTGAGTTCATTTAAAATTTGATTGCTTCTTTCGAAAAGATAGCAGCCCTAGATGTTACCGCTTCATGATATGGAGTCGGTTTATCTTACACATTAAGAACAAATTTGGTTTTGTTCTTAGATCCATTCAGATCTCCCTCTATAAGATAAGTTACAAAGTCATGTATAAATGTCTTCTCGATTCTTTGTCCCTTATTTCTCATAGGTTCAACATCGTGATTCCAAAGGTGATATTGGTTGTGATGAAGCATTAGAAGGTGAGGCATCAATAGTCGAATTATTATTTTCTAATCCTTGATTCAAGGTACTTGACTTTGTTAGATGTTCAAAAAACTGCACATCCATCGACTCAATAATTTTTGGAGTTTCAAGATTCAGAAATATAAGTCGTACTATTATTAGAGTATCCAATAAAAACACACTTTTAAGTTTTATTTCCTAACTTGGGTCTTTTAGGTTCGGATTTTCTTACATAAGCAATACATCCCCAAACTTTGAGATGGTTAAGATTAGGTTTACGATTAAACCATAATTAATATGGTGTAATATTCTTGTTTTTCAATGGAACTCTATTTAGAATATAACATGAAGATAAAATTGTTTCATCCCACATAGACAAAGGCCACCCAGAATTGATTTACATTGCATTTATCATGTCAATCAAAGTCCTATTTTTTCTTTTCATTGATCCATTTTGTTGCAGTGTGTATAGTGCCGTAACTTGATAAATTATTCCATGAGTATTACAAAATTGAATAAATTCATTTGGGTAGTATTCAACACCTCTATCGAATCGTAGGACTTTGATTTTATAATTTTGTTGAGTTTCAACTTCTGCTTTATATAAGAAATTTATCAAATACTTCATCTTTACTTTTAAGTGTGTATATATATATATTTGGAGTAATCATCGATAAAGGTTGAAAAATATTTATTTCCTCCACGAGTGACATTACTCTTCATATCACATGCATCACTATGTATAAGATCAAGTATTTCGGATGTCTTCTCAACATATTTTAATGACTTTTCACATTTATCGTAATGGTCAATTTTAAAATTAGAAATTAATCCTAGATTAGTCATATTTTTTATACTTCTATAATTAACATGACCTAATCTATTATGCCATAAAGAAATAGAATCAACTATATAAACGGAAATAATATCATTTATTATATTAAGTTTGATCATGTCATTACAATAGTACCCTTTACCAATAAACTAACCATTCTTGGATAAGACAAGCCTACCCGAATCATACACAAGTTTGAAACCCCTCTTATTGAGATAGTATTTAAACACAAGATTTTTACACATTTTCGATACATGAAGAACATCAATCAAAGCAAGAACCTTCTCAGATGTTAATTTTAATTCCACTGTGCCCTTTCAAATTACTTTGGTGCGGAGGTTATTAACCATTTTTACTTCCTTTCTATCGATCTCTTGAAATGTTTTGAAAAGAGAGTGATACTTGCAGATATGAACGGTTTCGCCAGTATATAACCACTATCCACCTTCATTATCCACAGAATTTTCTTCACACACTATTGCAATAACTTATTCAACATTTTTGGTTTCCTTTGCCACTTGTTTTCCCTTAAATGTATTCTTTTTAAGTCGACATTCTCGAGCAAAGTGACCCGGTTTGTTACATAAGTAGCATTTACCTTTCTTTTTTTATTTGCACCTTGTTTCTTGAAATTTAAATCCTTCTTTGATTTGAATTTGGAATCTTTGGCACTTTTGGATGTTTGACCCTTAACCATATTTTTCTTGGAATGATTATCACTTTGATCTTCCTTCTTTTCCCGAATACGAGAATCTTCTTCAATATGAAGACGGCGAAGAAGGGATTCAATTGTGCATGTCTTTTCATTATGATTAATTTTCTTCTTAAAGCAAGGACGTTTAGAAACAACCACTCCCACCTAAAATTCATCTTGAAGGTTTATTCCGAGGGCTTTAAGATCACCGACTATTTGTTGGAGTTTATGGGCTTGTGCAACGACATATTTATCACTTGTCATTTTATAATTCACATAGTTAAAAATAAGAAACTTACGGTTAGTCGCTTCCTCATTTTGATATTTATTCTCAAATGCCTTCCACAATTCCATTGTTGTAGGAATCATCCAATCTTCACTATAGACAGTTTGAGATAATGCATTAAGAATGTATCCTCGATACATGAATTCATCTTTTTTCCTCTTCACAATTTTTTTATATCTTCAGTGTCTTCGGGTGTGGGTTCGGGAATAAGTTCAAGCTTGTTATCAAGAATATATTCCAGTTGAAGAGATGTAAGAAAAAAAATGATTTTTCCTTACCAATGGGTGAAATTTTTGCCATCAAAACGATCCAGTCGAACCAAATCTTGACTCATAACTTAAATGGATTGTTCTACCGTTCCTATTATTTTTTCAGAAGTGATATTACCTAAAACTGTTGGAAATTTATGAAGGAATTATAATAATTATGAATCCAAGTTACTGCAAGGCACGTTCTAAGAAAGCTATCTTTTAGGCAATATCTATCCACTTCCCGATAAAAATCGCGAGTACATAATGGAGTTAAAGTAGAAATTTACCTTTAGGATACAATGCAATGGTGTTTCTTATTTGATTCAAACTATGTACGGTCTGATCAAACCAAGTATAATCTGAAATGTTAACCTGATAATGCTAAAAGGTAGAGGATGGAGATAAGAGAACAAAATAATTTTTGGTGTCCAAAATAGAGGTCTCAAACTCTTTTTATAGCCATTTTGGTGGTTGTTCATGAACAATCACCTCCTTTCAGATGAACGATTCAGCAATCGTTGGATCAAGTATTTTTGAATTTCCTTTGATCGTATGATCTAGATTTAGTGTCTCATCGTAAGCGAATGAACACACCCCTTCATGAATCTCCGCGATTCAATCTAACGGTTCAGATCATCCTGATTGGGTTATAATATCCTTTGATAAGATCAATTAACTAAAGCCGTCGATCTGGTTAACTTTGACAAAACTTTAGGCTCCCACCTTCTGAGCGATGATGCGCACGTGCGAAGTGCTAATTGCACCATCAAAGCGCCTAATGAAACCTAAATTTTCCAATCTCCCCTTCGCATATCGCGCGATCGCACAAGCGCGCGCCACGTGTCACTATTGGTGGTGCTTTGCACTATCGCAAAGCACCATAGCATAAGCTCTTTGACTCGAAAACTAATAGTCATCTTTTGTCTTTTAGTTATACACCCTTCCACTTTCTTGTAAAGTTTCTATGTGCGACACTAAAACCATACCCACCTCATTTACACCTATTTTACTTTAACTTTCTCTCTCTACTAAACGACCTAACATAAAACCCAATAATTAAAAACTCACTTACACAATATTAATACTAAATTATATTCCAAAAATAAAACTCAATAATACAATTTGATTAATAAATAATATTTTGAAATTCCAATAGAGAGCTCATTCTCTAGATACAAACTGTTGTTAGAGACTAGATCATTGGGTACATCAAAGTGGAAGATGATGTTTCAACATATTAATTTGGAAACCTTCTTGGCATTAAGATTAACGTATGACTCTTCAACCTATTTTATGAAGTAGTCTATGTCCAAGAGGAGGCCCTCTTGTCTTGTTGAGATATTTAAATTTAGATTCCCTATGAAGTCAATCCACCAGGTTAAAGTACTTCTTGGCATAGAATGCACAACCTTTTTGCATGATGGCCTAGTATTGGTCCTATAGGAGAATTTTTCAACAAAGGCTGTGACCTCATTAAGAACTGATGAAAGTTTATTTAGTATAAGACTATAATTGAAGTTGTATTATAATTTTATTATTCATTGAATTCTTAATATAATAATAAAATGATTATGATTAAACAATATATATAACCATTATTAGGATTAAGGAATTAGACTTTATTATGAAATTGGGATGATTATCAAAATTTAGAGTAGAAATTTCTAAATTGATGTTATGGACATTGTAATTCATGTTAATGGTAAGTAATCCCTTATTAATATTGTGAAACGAACTGAAATTGGGTTGAATTGAGATGGAATGATGAGTAGGGTTCCTGAGATGATAATTAAAGATTAATTTCTTCATCTTATATTAGAAGAACTCAATATCATTGAAGATTAGTCAATATTGGTATTGGGACTAATATAAATCGAAAAAGTAAAGTTTGGGGCTATATAGGAACCTGAAAATGTGAAATTATGTTCAACAATGGAAGCCTTTCGCTGGAAAAAAGAAGGGTTATGTTGAGATCTCGCTCGAAAGAATTTTGGTTGTCGTTAGAAAGAACATTGTATTTCGTTTGAACGACAGTAGGACTTCGTTCTAACAAACAGTGTATTCTCGTTCGAATGAGGAGATCGTATGACATTAAAGTAGGATTTTATTTTCTTAATTAGAGAAGTTACTTAAGGTGATTAGATTGGGATTCATACTTATAACCCTTATATGCATAGAAATTACTTGCTTGGTGTATTATATGCAAACATACCAGGTGTGCGTACTCATGGAATATGTACTATAAGGGATATCCAAATGTGGTTCAAATTATGGATACTGGCACCTTGATGCGATGATGATGGGAAGGTCCTGGTTATTGTAGGAGGGTAGTGTGACTTTGTTATGATAAGATGCTGAAACGGGTGAGGTGTGACCCACTTCAATGAATGAACCCTGCCTTTAAGGTTTTCAAGAACTTCTAAAGAAGCACCTGGTAAAACCTTCTCCTTTTGGTAAAAATAGAACCAAAGCAAGAACTAATCCCTGCAAGAAGATGAACTTCACAATAATAATAGTAACTTTTCTGAAGAGGATCTCCTGGGAATAATGGTTGTAAGTGTGGGGAGTGAAGAAACAAGTAATGATCCTCCGTAGGTAGTAGCAGTTTGTAGTGGAGTATTTCACCCTTTGATGTAACTCATAATACTTGGGATTAGCTTTGTCGGCTGCTATTGGGACTTACCCATTTGGATGAGGGGGACCCCCTACCCCCTCTCGTACCAAGGTACGATAACAGTATATTGTTTTCGCTACGCTGTAAGTAGTGATGGTAGAGCATCCTCTCCAAACTTTCTCTTATTACCCGGGTTGTTGATTTTAAATTCGGGGCCTCCCTTCTTATCTTTTAAATCTCCATCCACATAATTGATTGCTTGCCTCCTAGAAACTTGAAATCTTCCAAAAGTCAGTCACACTTGTGTCCTCCAACTTTAGGACCTAGGCTTGATTATCATGGCTATATTACTGGCATCCCTGGTGAACTCTCTAAAAGTTCCATCTCTAGTCTCATTGACCAAATATAGCTTGTATTCCTCCAAGATACCATAGACACATATTTTTAGCAGCCTTGCCTATGCTACATCCTTATGGGCATCCAGTGCCCTCTTGCGAAAATGCTTAATATATTGCATTAACTCATCATCAGGCTTCTGCACCTCCTGCGCCAGGTGTCTGAAAGTGAATTCATCCTTTCCTATGAAAAACTTTTGAAGGAACTGCTTGTGAATATCCTCCCATGTGGATTCCCTCCTTTGCGATTGAACTTAATGAATATTGGTGGAATGTACCCCACTGGGTATAGCTTCTCATTCACACCTTATGGGTAAGGGTCCTGCAGCTCCTCATATAGATGACAAGATTCCCTCTGGGAGGAGGATAACAACTTCCTCACCTCCTCTATAGTAATATCTTTATAGGGAGATGTCACACCCCACTTAATTTTAGTGTTGGCCGCCAACAAAATCAAGCCCGGTGCGAGTAAATAAAACATCATCCTTAGCATGTGACATATATGAGAAAATAAAAATCAATCCACAAGTTGAATGATAATCAATCCCCCAATGAATAATAATACTATAAAACCATCACATGTTAAACTCGAATTAAATCAAATCTCAAAAATCTAAATTAATTTAAAATCTGAATAATCAACTGGTTATATATACTCCAACTATAATTCTTAAACAACATTGGAATCGAATGGTCCAATCAAAACCATAAACTGTGTCTCAATGTAAATACGAAGGAAGAAAACTAAACTAAATTAATACGCATAAAGTAAATAACTCCAGTTGCACGAAAGTTTCCAAATAATCCTATGCAGCTTCTCAAGACTTATCCTGAAAAAGTTAGTCAACGCATGAGGTTAGAGACCCGAGTATGAATACACACTACTCCCCTCAAATAGGATCCGTGAATCTAGACATATCATTATACGTAATCAATATCACAATAGAGTATTTTAATTATGAATATAATTAAACGTGGGAAATATAAATTACAAACCACCCCAAAGATTCTGATAAAAACACACCAATATCATTTTAATTATCCCACGCCCCTAAAGCATTATTTTAATTAAACTAACCCTAATTATCATTATTGTTCTAACATTTTATTATGGCGGTCCTCCCACTCCGGGTGGTAATCCACCAAAGTGTCACACTTCCCCTTGTCAATAGCCAGCCGAATTCGTTTAAACTGCCCATCCTCACAATATGACAAGGTTCTACACACGACACGACATAATCACTCAAGTTGACCCGTTTAAACTTTCGGTCCCTGACACATTATGTCTCCATATATTTCAATACCCATTATTATCTTAGGCATTAATTATCATCTTCTCAATTTATTAAGTTATCAAATTACCCCACCCTTTTTATTGATGTGAGATTCATAAAATACCCCTTAGTCCCATACCTAAGGGTCCCCAAAGTACATATACGTCCTATCCTACATATAAGATGATTTTCCAACATTTATTCATCCTAGTCTCATGCCTAGGCTAGTGTGGCGACGATAAAACATTAAAAATCTGCCCCACCCCAAAATATGAAATCCGTACGAATCTACACTAACTTGTCACATATCTAGCAAGCATAAATTATAGCCAAGGTCTACCCACTAGTCCCATACCTAGTAAGCATCCTATAATCAAGGTGTGCAATATACTACCCAAAATACCCTCGTCCCCGCGATGGCAAAAGTGAATAAACCAATTCACACAATATCATAAATCATAATCACAAAATGAAACTTTCATAACAAATGTCCCAATTCAATTTAATTCCATTAATAATATAGTCGTCATTTTCAACATAATTATTTCCGTCCAATACATGTTAATTTATTTAACATGCAATATTATTCAATCTGACATAATCGTTCTCTTTTATAAATCTTCTAATTTTTACAAGTGTTCGCGTCCCACATAATGTATAAAAAGATTCCATAACTTTTACAAGCGAACCAACACCCCAAAAACCATAAAAACTCAATAATCTAACTTACACACTAAAGGGTTTCAAGGATTAAATCATATTAAAAAATTTCATCAAAACAATTCAAAAATTTAGTGTCCACTTTCTCTAATTAAGTTGCTAATTGATTTTAATCAAAAACACGTGATTAAGGATTTAGGTGACACTTAAAACGCATAATACTAAAGGAAAAGAATATAGTATTCATGACTGAATAAAAGTTGGTTTAGAAATATGATCTCGAATGTGTATTCCTCTAAAAAAAATTAATAAACACTCGTTCTTGACTCGTCTTGTGAAAACTAGATTAATCTTAACAAAACTACAATTGAAAGTTATGTAGAATACGGCTAGGGTTTGGAGGTTGAAGAAGATGAGAGGTTTCTGATTTTTGAGAAGGCTAAAATGTGTTTTAAAAAGACCTAAACTCGTCACTTTATTTTTATATACCAAAAATAATTAGAGTCCTAATCAAATACAAACACTAAAAATAATGATCGTACCGTTGGAATTGCCTGAAATTTGGAGGCGTAGTAGCAGAAGACGAGAGGAAACTACACAAAAACGTTCAGTTCGATCGGACGGTTGGATATTTTTTTATATTTTTTTCTAGAGAGTTTTATGTTTTGAGGACTCTAAAGAGTTTTATGTTTTGAGGACTGTTCTAAATGGCGCAAGACCAATACATAATCATATTAAGAGTCTTGTAATCTAGCTTTCCGAATTTCGAATATAAAAATCAACATATTTAATTATAAACATAATGAAATTCGAATTTTTTATATTCTAATTTCCGAATTAATTAAATAATTAATTAATAAAAACACATGGTGTTACTTACTTCTCCACTAGTAAAGGAATTTCGTCCTCGAAATTAGACATAGCATAAACATCAAACATAAATCGCGAAACATAAAATAAGGCTCATATACGCCTACTCGTTGAATGCCATAATTGGGCGCCCATACACCCAATCCTACGCGCACCTACCCCACAAACAACAAAATAATATATATATATATATATATATATATATAAAACAATGAAAGTAATGGCGTATCACGCGCTCCAACAAATCACCACTTAATTCTATCTTCGATAATCTTTGCAACACATAAATGCTCAAATCAAATCACACCGTTGCATCGATATAAGACATACCCAAAATTTATACTAATGATGTTTCAAATAATTAACATCTCCAAAATCAACTCTAAGGATCCTCACATCAAGCTTATTAATTATAAACTCAATGCCTACAATATCCTTAACACAAAATTATATATATCCAAGAAACACATCTAACACGTATGCTAGACCCTCTACCTTAAGGAGTATGAATCAATAAATGGAATCAAAGATCGATAACGAAGAAGATAAACGGACTCATAATCCACGAGACCTAAGATCATGCTCTGATACCATCTTTCACACCCCACTTATTTTAGTGTCGGCCGCCACCAAAACCAAGCCGAGTGCGATTAAATAAAATATCATCCTTAGCATGAGACAGATATGAGATAATAAAAATCAATCCACAAGATGAATAATAATAATAATCAATCCCAATGAATAATAATAATATAAAACCATCACATGCTAAACTCTAATTAAATCAAATCTCCAAAATCTAAATTAATTTAAAATCGGAATAATCAACTGACTGTAAATGCTCCAACTAAAATTCTTAAACAACTTCGGAACCGAATGTCCCAATCAAAACCATAAATTGTGTCTCAATATAAATACGAAGGAAAAAACTAAACTAAACTAATACGCATAAAGTAAATAACTCCATCTGCACCTTAAAGATAGTCTCCAAATAATCCTATGCAGCTTCTCCAGACTTATCCTGAAAAAGTTGGTCAACGCACGAGGTTAGAGCCCCGATCATGAATACACACTACTCCCCCCAAATAGGATCCATGAATCCAGAAGATAGCATTATACGCAATAAATATCACAAAAGAGTATTTTAACTACTAATATAATTAAACACGAGAAAGATAAATTACTAACCGCCCCAAAGATTCTAATAAAAACACACCAATATCATTTTAATCATCTCACGACCCCAAAGCATTAATTTAATTTAATTAACCCAAATTATCATTATTGTTCTCATTTTTTATTATAGCGGTCCTCCTGCCCAGGGTAGTAATCCACCAAAGTGTCACACTCCCCTTGTCAATTGCCAGCCAAATCCATTTAAACTGTTAATCCCCCGCAATATGTAAACGTTCCACACAAAACACGACATAGATCGCCCGAGCTGACACGTTTAAACTGTCGGTCCCGGACACATTATGTCGCCATAAATTTTAATACCCGTTATTATCTTAGGCATTAATTATCATCTTCTCAATTTATTAAGTCATCAAGTTACCCCACCCTTTTGTCAATGTGAGATCCTCAAAATACCCTTAGTACCATACCTAAGAGTCCTCAAAGTACATATACGTCCTATCCTATGTGATATGCCCAAAGTGCACCCTCTTACTCAGAGCAACTAACCTCGGTTAATCTCACAGCCGAGGTGACCAGAAGCCTACGATAACCATCAGGAAGGTCGTCACTTTGAAGGTCAGCCCCGACCGACATTGCATCTACCTCATACATCGACGTCGGCTAGGCATCAAGCTGAGGTCAGCAAGGACTCATGGGTTCAACCACCCTTGAAGACCATCACCGGCCCCAGCCAACATTATGGGATCAACATTAGCCGAGATTAGTAATATTACATGGGATCAATCATTTGGCAATGTCATCATCGGCCCAAGCCGACGTTACAACTACACATACCTAACCTTGGCCAGCCTTGCTAGCCGAGGTCATCATGAGTAACCTCGGAACAAAGCAACAGTCGGACTTCACCAACCTCGTAATCTTCCAGGTCGAGGTTGCACCAATCAAAGAGGGCCGAGCATTTACAAGTGCATGAATGGTTTGGAACACGTGGACAAATCTGTTATAATCAAATCATTTCCTCCACGTGAGGGAATATTTCATCATCATTCTCTACATGTGACAGTGACAAATGTCTTCATTAGATTGGCTAGATCATCACACACATGCTCATTGCATGATTGGGGGGGGGGGGTACATTACACCCCCCAAACACTATATATACATGTCTTCTCCTACCTTGAAAGGGATCCAGAAATATAAACCCTAGCCAAAACTCTGTTGCATTTACAGTAGAGAGAGAAAGTGGAGTGATTGTATTACTAAGGCCATTAGAGCCTCATTTGATAGTGATGTTTACACTCACCTGCACAGTGGATGTAGGCGTTTGCCAAACCACTTATATTACTGTGTTCATCCCCTTCTCCTCATCTCCTACTATACATATATACTCTTGTGCTTCCATTGTTTCACTTGCTTGAGCTTGTTAACAGCTTATCAGGTGGTGATGTTTCCAGCATCATTACTACGTATAAGATGAATTTCCAACATTTATTCGTCCTAGTCTCATGCATAGGCTAGCGGGACGATGATAAAATATTAAAAATCTGGCCCACCCCGAAATAAGAAATCCGCACGAATCTACAGTAACTGGTTCCATACCTCTCAAGCATAAATTATAGCTAAGGCCTACCCACTAGTCCCATACCTAGTAAGCATCCTATAATCAAGGTGAGCAATATACTACCCAAAAGCCTCTCGTCCCCGCGATAGAAAAAGTGAATAATCCAATTCACACAATATCACAAATCATAATCACAACATGGGACTTTCATTACAAATGTCCCAATTCAATTTAATTTCATTAATAATATAGTCATGACTTTCAACATAATTATTTTAGTCCAATACTTTTTAATTTATTTAACATGCAATATTATTTTATATGACATAATCGTTGTCTTGTATAAATCTTCTAATTTTTATAAGTGTGTTCGCGTCCCACATAATATAAAAAATCCCATAACTTTTACATGCTAACCTACACCCCCCAAACCATAAAAACTCAATAATCTAACTTATGACCTGGGAAGGGTCCTCCCCTCTATTCCTGCTGTCCCCAACCCTGATGGCTGTTACCACCCCTCCCTTGGCCATGATGGCCCTGCTGAATCTGCTGATGGCCCTGATGGCCGTTCTGAACTTGTTGGCCATGTCTAAAGCCTCCCTGCCCATGTTTAAAGCCTCCTGACCTGAACCTCTTAGGATCCTCCTGCTGGGAACCCTGATCACTATGTCTATGTTGACCCTGAACTGCCTGTGCCCCACTGACACCGTTTCCTCCTGTCCTACCCTACTGGTTGGACTCTTCTACTCGCTTAACCTCTGTCTGATGAAAATTGTGGTCGTGGCAGTGGAGTAGTGCTGCATTAACCACGCTTGAATAGGTGGCCAAAGAATTATTTCCTATCAAATTCTGACAGATCCTCCATGTCAACTCATCCATAAAACGCTGAATCTTCTTCTCATTAGTTGAAATTTCATCCAGTACAATGTTCAGAAGGTTGATAAACTCCGCCTCATATTCCGCCACGGTCTTTCCCTCCTGCTTCAAGTTCACCAACTTTCGTCTCATCACTTCCTGAGGGGAAATATTTGCGGTCGAACCGCACCCAAAAGTCTCGAATCGTGAGTATGTCTCTCTCCTCAATGGTAGTGATAGACTCCCACCATTGTAGTGCTGCTCCCACTAACTTGAACATGGCCAGTATGCAACTCTGCACCTCCGTGCACTCATGCATCCTCACATGCCTCTGGATTTCCTTCTTCCATTGGCTTGCTACTATCACATCGGAGCTGCCTGTAAACTCCAGAGGATGTGCCTTCTGGAAGGCATCCCTAACACGTTCCCAAGCAGATGGGAAGGCCTGGGCCTGAACTAGATCCACCACCAGTGCCTGAGGTGGTTCATGTTGCATAACTGCCAATGCGGCATTTATTGCCTGAGCTACAATGATGGCAACTTCAGTGGAATTCATCACACCCTGAGCTGGTGCAGGCTGAGGCTTGGGCTGAACATCCCTGAGAACTCTCCGTGCACATCGAGGAGGCATCTGAAAGGAGAGAATAGTTTCATAAGTCTACAGTTATTATCTCAAAGAAGCTGAAGAACGTAAAAATGCATAGAGAATACAACAATCCTAAAATATAGGGCTCTATATCAAAGGATGCTATGGGGAAACATAATAAGTCATACAGATCCAATGGACACTAGAATCTTATGCTCTAATACCACCTGTCACACCACGCCTAATTAATTACCTGGTAACTAGTCCTTAATTAATTAATTTCAGAATATCAAATTGGTTCAGATAATGCATCACTCTCGAAAACTCAAATTTTAGTTTAACCAAAACTAACCACCTAATATTTAAAAAGGTTGGTGTTTAAATTTTATCTTGTTATTAGACATCATCATTAAAGGGAAGTATTTAATCATGACCATACATCATAATAGAATAAGGAAAGACCAAACTAAATTTAAATAAAGAATTGGAGTAAACACTTCCAGTCAAAATCCCATAACATTAAATCAAAATCAAACGATAGAATAAAACAACTCTAAATCTCTGAATGTTAAATAGGAGGGGCGATATGTCCAACTGAAGTAAATAACTGATAGATGAGGAGAAATAGACTCAGACGCGTCTATTAGCAACATCCTGTAGCTTTCACAGCAACTATAGCTTGGCAAATGAATGGAATCTCCTAAGCCTGGTGTTTGTGTGGTTGAGTACCTAAAATAATAGAACACGAAAAGAGATTTGCAGAAAAGCGGGTCAGAGCCCGAGTAGAAAATAGTTTAAACATAGCAAGTGCTTAAATTGGGTAATTATAAAAAATATTATTCATGTTAACTTAGCGTACTCACTTGGGATGCTCACCTCTCATCTAATGTGCATACCTAGCAAGCTCAACTACCCATACTAGTCTCGATAGTTTGCCTGACTATATGTAGTATAACCATTATGCTGGATAAAATTTCAAAATAACCCGAAGCCAATATATTTCTATTATTTAGGAATGGATTTAAAGATGCTTTAACTCATTGTCATAACATTCTTAATTCTCAACTAGTGACCCAATAAGTATATACTTTAATAAATTAGCCAACATGAAACACACAATAGGAACTCAGTATACAAATATAAAATCTCACTATGTATACATACAAATATTTGTATATCAATAGTGCACCCATGGTTAAGAAACCCCTGGTGATTGGCATACTCGGCTATCTAGTCCCATTGCAACGCTTGCGCATAAAGGACAACATGTTCAATCTCTCAGGAACCAACAAAAGATTTACACATATTGAAGGCGAACATAGTTCCAAGATGATGGGGTACACACATACATACGCACCCATACGACCATCATCACTATCGTTCTCACAGATAACACGTACCTAGGTTCCATTCTCTAGTGGTACGACTCAAAATCCCCCGAAGGCACTCAAGATATGGTCATCCACAACGCGCTAACTTCCATTCGATAGCCAGTAGCGAGGTATGTCATACACATAATATTCCAAGTAATAAGCATGAACATAACTTATATAACTTAATAGGCGTTCACGCATCCCAGTTCCCATAGTATGTAGGTAATATTATCATCACTACTCTCCGCAATATCCATTTATATATAACCTCTATAGGACTCACATTCTCTCCTAGGTTTCGATACAAGTTCAATACCTCGTGGATCATTACACCCTCAATTCCTTAAAACTTTGGAATTTAAGTCACCCATTACTCACGTAGGTTAATACACTCACATGGATAAACCTAGGATATGTTCTAACTAAATCGAACCCCAAAATCAAGTTTTGGAATCTCGTTCGAAGTTCTAGGATTCTCGTTCGAATGAGGCCATTCGAACTAAGTTTCCACTTCGAACAAACTTCATCATCTTGTTACAAGGGTCGTTAGATTTCTCCTTAGAAGTCTCATTCGAACGAGGCCGTTCAAATGACCTGGGCAGGTCTTCGAACGAAAAATTCGAACAGGCCCAGTTCTTCCCCAAATTAATGTTTTTTCCTACATTCCAACTTTCAATCTCGGTTAACGTCAAATTAAATGATTCTAAACTATTCCTAATCACTATAGGGAACTTTTCAACACAAATATGAGTTCAAATCCTTATATATTCAAAGGGAATCCGATAATTTCTTAAATTCCTCATAAATCTCTTAAATGTGAACCTAGAATTTTTAAACCTTCAAAACTCCTAATTAAATTCGTGATTTTAACATATAATTACCAAATTTAACAGGTCTAAGTCAGGAAGATCCTCTACATGCAAACCCATCTCCAATTCATAAGGTTTCTTTACAAATCAGTCTAATTAAACCTAAGTTTTCATTGCAACAAGTTTATATCATCTCATTTAAATCAACAGGAACAATATTTTCTAAAAGAGGAGCAAGATAAACACTTGCCTTTTTATGGATTTCTGATTCTCTGATTGAATTTGGTATGTGGTTGATCCTCTCGTTGCGATCTACACTTTGGCACAACTTTTGGTGGGAATCCTTGAGTTCTTGCCCTTGTTCTCCAATGGAGTCTTCTTCCTCCTTGGTACTCTCTCTCTCTCTCTCTCTCTCTCTCTCACGTGGGTTGAAACTGACAAACCTCTAACCCACGTAGCTTTTAATTAAAGCTAATTTTCGTCCAATTAATTACTCAAAAATCCCAAAAGACTAAAATACCCCACTGGGTGTCATTTTGGTCTAAAATGCCTCGGACTCCAAATATAACACCCGAGTACTGTTTTCGGACTATATCGACCCTTCCGGACACACTAGCTCACTCAAAATTGCCATCCGAGTTATATAAAAATAATTTATCTTTCTAACCCCCAAATAGATAATAGTGACACGACTCATATGCGTGTCCCAAATAATTACATCTTAACTGCTGTGTATCTCGTCCCCGACCATATTATTATCTCTGAAACCATTTATTACGTTACTCACTACGTAATGTTCAACATTAATTATTTTTGATAACTAACTCTCGTCACACTAGTAATTATTACCATTAAATCGGATTAATTATAAATTAAATTTACTCCCTTAAATTAATTAATCCAAATTTCCATAATTTCATAATAAAATAAATATGCGTAAAAGTACGAGGTATTACATACTTCCCCCTATTAACAGAATTTCATCGCGAAATTCGGAAATGAAAATATACCTGGCAAGAATAAATCTGGATAATGTTCACTCATGTCATCCTCACGCTCCCAGACAGATACCTCAACATTATGGTGGCACCACTGAACACGGAGTAGTGGTACTATCTTCGACCTCAACTTTCTCTCGCTACGGTCTAGAATAGGAACCGGCCCCTCCTCGTAGGAGCTATCAGGATGTAAGTTGATTTCTTCCAACGTGATGTGAGTATGGGCCAAATCATCTTTAAGATATCTCCACATCGAAGAGATATGGAACACGTCATGGACTCTATACAAGTGCTTTGATAACCCAATTCTATAAGCAACTGGCCCAATCCTCTCGATAATAGGGAATGTCCCTACATACCTAGGCACCAACTTCCCCTTCTTCCCAAAATGCATAACTCCTTTCATAGGAGAACCCAAAGTAACACCTGGTCCCTAATATTGAACTCTCAGAAATACCGCTTTACATTGGCGTAACTCTTCTATCGATCCTGAGCAACCTGAATACAGCTCCGTATCAACTCTATCCTCGCGGAAGTATCCTGAATCACTTCCAAACCAAGTAACTTATTTCCCCCCACCTCCAACCAACATGCTGGGGAATGACAAGGTCTGCCGTATAGTTCCTCGAATGGAGCCATACCGATAGTAAACTGGTAGGATTTATTATAGGTAAACTCCACCAGCGGAAGGTACTGCTCCCAGCCTCATCCAAAATTAATGATGCACATACGAAACATGTCCTCTAACAGTTGATTTGTTCTTTCGGTTTGTCCATATGTCTTTGGGTGATAGGTTGTACTTAGTCGTAACTTCATACCCATCGCCTCCTGAAAACTCTCCAAAAACTGAGACACAAACACCTTATCTCTGTCAGACACGATATTCAGAGGCACTCCATGAAGTCTCACTATCTCAACTATAAATATCTGGGCGTACTTTCCCGTGGTGTAATCCGTCCGGGCCGGCAGAAAGTGGGATACTTTGGTCAACCGATTCATGATCACCTAAATAGAATCATGACCCTTCTGCGATGTAGGTAATCCTGTGATGAAGTCCATCGAAATGCTCTCCCATTTCCATATAAGAACCTCTAATGGCTGTAGAAGTCCCACCGGTCTCTGATAGTCCACCTTTACCAACTGACAAGTGGCATATTTTGAGACAAACTCAACAATATCCTTCTTCATCCCACTCCACCAGTACTGTCTCTGCATATCCTGGTAGATCTTATCCCCATCGGGATGTACCGTAAATCATGAACTGTGCAACTCTATCATCACCTCATGCTGCAAGTATTCTCCCTCAGGAACAACCAGCCTTCCATTAAAATGTAGACACCCATCAGAACTCACGGTATAGGACTCGGCCCTCTCTGCTAGAAGCTGCACTATCTGACTCTGGCAGAAAGGATCAGCTGCCTGATCCTGTACTACTCTCGTAATAATCTGAGGCATAACTGTCATCACATACATGAACGATCGAGCCACTGTATCCTGGTGTCCTAACTCCTTCCATTTCTCTTTCCATAGCTCGGACACCACACCTACTGGCCTACGGCTCAACGCGTCTGCTACCACATTAGCCTTCCCCGAGTGGTATTGGATATCAAATTGATAATCCTTCACAAACTCAAACCACCGATGTTGACGCATATTTAACTCCTTCTACGTGAATAGGTACTGTAGTGACTTGTGGTCTGTGAACAAGCGAAATTTCTCCCCCAAGAGATAATGTCTCCAAATCCGAAGTGCAAACACAACCTCCGCCAACTCTAAGTCGTGGGTCGGGTAATTCCTCTTGTGAGACTTAATCTTACGTGAGGCATAAGCTATAGACTGAATCTCCTGCTGAAGTACACCCCCAAGTCCTAATAAGGACACATCAGTGTAGACTAGATACTCCACTCCCGGCCTGGGCAATGCTAACACTGGTGCTGAGGTTAATTTGTCTTTCAACTCATCAAAGGCCAACTGACATGCGTCACTCCAGATGAATGGCAACCCTTTGCGATTCAGGTGTGTCAACGGACCCGCTAACTTCGAAAACACTCGAATGAACCACCTGTAGTATCCGACTAAGCCCAAGAAACTGCGTATCTTGGTTGGTGTCGTGGGCTGTCCCCACTCCCTCACCACTAACACCTTCCCCGGATCCACGGATATCCCTCTGTCAGAGATGATATGTCCCAAAAACTGAACCTCCTTAAGCCAAAACCCATATGTCTCCTATCTTGCGTACAACTCATGATGGTGCAGTGTCTACAAAACTTGCCTCAAGTGCTCGGAATGCTCCTCCTCAGTCTGAGAGTAAACCATAATGTCATCTATAAAGATGATGACGAATTAGTCTAGGAGCTCTCTGAACACCCTGTTCATCAAGTCCATAAACACGGCTGGGGCATTGATTAGCTCGAAAGGTATAACCCTGAACTCATAGGAACCATCTTTTCTCAGGAAGGCCGTCTTTGACACATCTTTCTCCCCGATACGCAATTGATGGTATCCCGATCTCAAGTCAATCTTTGAGAAGAAGGCAACTCCTCTCAACTAGTCAAATAAGTCATCGATTCAAGGCAATATATATTTGTTCCGTATCGTGACTTTATTCAATTCTCGATAATCGACACATAACCTCAACGATCCATCCCTCTTCTTAACGAATAGTACAGGAGCACCCCACGACGACGTACTCCTACGAATAAACCCCTTCCCCAATAACTACTTAATCTGGTCACGTAACTCCCTCATCTCTATTGGAGCCATATGGTAAGGTGCACGGTCTATCGGCCGAGTGTACGGCGCTAAATCAATGACGAAGTCTATCTCTTTACTCAGTGGTAACCCCGAAATCTCCTGAAACACATCTGTGAACTCTTGAATAACAGGAATCTAGTCAAGCAGTACCACCACCTCCCTAGAGGTCACCTCCTCTATATAGTATAAATGCGTGGACGATCCTCCCTCAGAGCGAGACATCGCCACCAGGAACATCTCCTGATCGGGTATGGAAAAAACTATAATCCTAATAAAATAATTAATCATGGACCTATGCCTGACAAGCCAATACATACCTACAATTGCATCATACTCATACATATCCAATACGAGCATGTCAGTGGGTAAGATAAACCTCCTAATCTCTATACCCACTCCCCGACAAATAAAAGAAATCACGGACCCTCTACTCAACGGAGATTCTACACAAGTAACTGTACTCTGTGATGTATCAAATAATCCCGTAGTACGTGCAAACCCCGTGGAAATAAAATAGTGTGTGGCCCCCGTGTCAAATAAAATGCGCCCCAAAGTCCCCTGGATAGAAAACATACCGTCAATCGTGGGTGGGTCATGCGGGACTGCGTCCTGGTGAAGATTGTAGACTCGTCCTTACTGAAGCTTCCCCTACTAAACTGGGACAACTGGAATGGATGGCAGTGATGGCATCTGTGGGTGTGTTAGGAGAGCTGCAGGAAATAACGGTCTCTGGGCTCCTGACGAGCACCTTGCTACTGCTGTTGGCCTCTACCCTTATAAAGGAAATCCTGATACTTGTGGCCAGTGTTACCATAATTGAAACATCGCCCTGGGAAGGGTCCTCCCATCTGTCCCTATTGTCCCCGATCCTGATGGCCGTTACCACCCCTCCCTTGGCCATGATGGCCCTGTTGAACCTGTGCTGGCCCTCATGGCCGCGCAAACCCTGTTGGCCATGTCTAAAGCCTTCCTGCCCATGTCTAAAACCTCCTGACCTAAAACTCTTAGGATTCCCCTACTGGGAACCTGATCACTGTGTATATATTGACCCTGAACTGCTTGTGCCCCAGTGGTGCCATTTCCTCCTGTCCTGCCCTGCTGGTTGGACTCTCCTACTCGGTTAACCTTTATATGATGAAAACGCTGGTCGTGGCAGTGGAGTAGTGTTGCATTAACCACGTTCGAAAAGGTGGCCAAAGAAAGATTTCCTATCAAATTCTGGCGGACCCTCCATGTCTACCCATCCATAAAATGCTGAATCTTCTTCTCCTCAGTCAAAATTTTATTCGATATAATGTTCAGAAGGTTGATAAACTCTGACTCATATTCTTCCATGGTCTTTACCTCCTACTTCAAGTTCACCAACTTCCTTCTCATCTCTGTCTGGACGGTCGAGGGGAAATATTTACGGTCGAACCACACCCAAAAGTCTTGAATTATGAGTGTGACTCTTTCTGCATCTGTAGTGATAGACTCCCACCACTTTAGTGCTTCTCCCACAAAATTCAACGTGGACAGTATCTGACTGTGCACCTCCGTTCACTCATGCATCCTCACATTCCTCTGGATGTCCTTCTTCTATTGGCTCACTACTATCACATCGGAGCTGCCTGTAAACTTCGAAGGATGTGCCTTCTGGAAGGCATCCCTAAGACGTTCCCAAGTAGATGGGAAGGTCCGAGCCTGAAATAGATCCATCCCGGGTGCCTGAGGTGGTGATTGCTTCACAACTACCAATGCATCATTTACCACCTAATCTACAATGGCGGCAACTTCAGTGGCATTCATCACACCCTGAGTTGCTGCAGGCCGAGGCTTGAGCTGAAAATCCCTGGGAACTCTCTGTGCATGTCAAGGAGGCATCTGAAAGGAGAGAAGAGTTTCATAAGTCTACAGTTATTATCTCAAAGAAGCTGAAGAACGTAAAATTCATAAAGAGTACAACAATCCTAAAATATAGGGCTCTATATCAAAGGACGCTGCGCGAAAACATAATAAGTCGTACAGATCCAAAGGACACTAGAACAAGGTGCTCTAATACCACCTGTCACACCCCGCCTAATTAGTTATTGGGTGATCAGTCCTTAATTAATTAATTTTAGAATATCAATTTGGTTTAGATAATGCATCACTGTCGAAAACTCAAATTTTAATTTAACAAAAACTAACCACCTAATATTTAAAAAGGTTGGTGTCTAAATTTTATCTTGTTATTAAACATCATCATTAAAGGGAAGTATTTAATCATCACCATACATCACAATAGCATAAGTTAAGAACAAAATGAATTTAAATAAATAACTAGAGCAAACACTTCCAGTCAAAATCCCATACAATAATTCAATAACATGAAATCAAAGTCTAACGATAGAATAAAACAACTCTAAATCTATGAATGTAAAATAGGAGGGACACAACATGTCCAACTGAAGTAACTAACTGATAGATGAGGAGAAATAGACTTAAAAGCGTCTACTAGCAAAATCCTATAGCTTTCATAGCTACTACAGCTCGACAAATGAATGGAATATACTAAGCCTGGTGTCCCTGTGGCTGAGAAGCTAAAATAATAGAACAAGAAAAGAGATTTGCAGAAAAGCGGGTCAGAGCCTGATTAGAAAACAATTTAAATATATCAAGTGCTTAAATTTGTTAATTAGCACAAATATTATTCATGTTAACTTAGCGTACTCACTTGGGATGCTCACCTCCCATCTAATGTGCACACCTAGTGAGCCCAACTACCCATACTAGTCTTTATACTCTACCTGACTATATGTAGTATAACCACTATGCCGGATAAAGTATCCAAATAACCCGAAGCCAATATATTTCTATTATTTAGGAATGGATTTAAAAATTCTTTAACTCATTCTCATAACATTCTTAATTCTCAACTAGTGACCCAATAAGTCTATACTTTAATAAAGTAGCCAAGATGAAACATATAATAGGAACTATGTATACATATATAAAATCTCACTATGTATACATACAAATAAATATATCAATACTGCACCCATGGTTAAGAAACCCCTGGTGCTAGGCATACTCGGCTATCTAGTCCCATTGCAACGCTTGCGCATAAAGGACAACAGGTTCAATCTCTCAGGAACTAATAAAAGATATACACATATTGGAGGCGAACATAGTTCCAAGACGATGGGCTACGCACCCATACGACCGTCATCACTATCTTTCTCATAGATAGCCCATACCTACGTTCCATTCTCTAGTGGTACGGCTCAAAATCCCCCGAAGGCACTCAAGATATGGTCATCCATAACGCGCTAACCTCCATTCGATAGCCAGTAGCGAGGTATGTCATACACATAATATTCCAAATAATAAGCATGAACAAAACTTATATAACTTAATAAGCGTTCACGCAACCCAATTCCCATAGTATGTAGGTAATATTATCATCACTACACTCCACACAATATCCATTTATATATAACCTCTCTAGGACTCACATTCTCTCCTAGGTTTCACTACAAGTTCAATAGCTCATGCATCATTACACCCTCAATTACTTAAAACTCTGGAATTTAAGTCACCCATTACTCACGTAGGTTAATACACTCAATTGGATAAATCTAGGATATGTTTTAACTAAATCGGACCCCAAAATCAAGTTTTGGAATCTCATTCGAAGTTCTAGGATTCTCGTTCGAACGACTCTGTTCAAACGAGTTTGTTCGAACTAAGTTTCCACTTTGAACGAACTTCATCGTCTTGTTACAAGGGTCGTTAGATTTCTCTTTAGAAGTCTTGTTCGAACGAGGTCGTTCGAACGACCTGGGCAAGTCTTCATACGAAAAATCCGAACAACCCAGTTCTTCCCCAAATTCGTGTTTTTTCGTACATTCCAACTTTCAATCTCGACTAACGTCAAATTAAATGATTCTAAACTATTTCTAATCACTATACGGAACTTTTTAACACAAATATAAGTTCAAATCCTTATATATTTAAAGGGAATCTGATAATTTCTTAAATTCCTCATAAATCTCTTAAATGTGAACCCAAAATTTTTATACCTTCAAAAGACCCAATTAATTTCGTGATTTTAACATATAATTACCAAATTTAACAGATCTAAGCCGAGAAGATCCTCTACATGCAAACCCATCTCCAATTCATAAGGTTTCTTTACAAATCAGTCTAATTAAACCTAAGTTTTCATTGCAACAAATTTAGATCATCTAATCTAAATCAATAGGAACAATATTTGCTAAAAGAGGAGCAAGATAAACACTTGCATTTTTATGGATTTCTGATTCTCTGATTCAATTTGGTATGTGGTTGATCCTCTCGTTGCGATCTACACTTTGGCGCAACTTTTGGTGGAAATCCTTGAGTTCTTGCCCTTGTTCTCTAATGGAATCTTCTTCCTCCCTCTCTCTCTCTCTCTCTCTCTCTCTCTCTCTCTCTCTCTCTCATGTGGGTTGAAACTGACAGACCTCTAACCCACGTAGATTTTAATTAAACCTAATTTTTGTCCATTTAATTACTCAAAAATTCCAAAAGACTAAAATACCCCTCCGAGGTGTCATTTTGGGCTAAAATGCTCCAGACTCCGAATATGACATCCGAGTAATGTTTTCTGACTATATCGACCCTTCCAGACACACTGACGCACTCAAAATTACCCTCCGAGTTATACAAAAATAATTTACCTTTTTAACCCCTAAATATGTAATGGTGACGCGACTCATACGAGCGTCCCAAATGATTACATCTTAACTGCCGTGTATCTCGTCCCAGGCCATATTATTATCTCCGAAACCATTTATTACGTTACTCACTACATAATGTTCAACATTAATTATTTTCAAAAAATAAATCTCATCACGCTAGTAATTATTACCATTAAATCAGATTAATTATAAATTAAATTTACTCCCTTAAATTAATTAATCCAATTTTTCATAATTCCATAATAAAATAGATATGCGTAAAAATATGGGTTATTACACGCACCCAAGGGTTTCAATAATTAAATCATATTAAAAAGTTTCGTCCAAACAACCCCAAAATTTAGTGTCCACTTTCTCAAATTAAGTTGCTAATTGATTTTAATCAAAAACACGTGATTAAGGATTTACGGTTCACTTAAAATGCATAATACTAAAGGAAAGGAATAGAGTATTCCTACCTGAATAAAAGTTGGTTTAGAAATCTGATCTTGAATGTGTATTCCTCTAAAAAAATTGGATAAAGATTCGTTCTTGACGCGCCTTGAGAAAACCCAGTTAATCTTGGCAAAATTTGAGTTGAAAGTTATGTAGAATGGGGATAGGGTTTGGAGGTTGAAGAAGATGAGAGGTTTCTGACTTTTGAGAAGGTTAGAATGTGTTTTAAAAGACCTAAACTCGTCACTTTATGGTTATATACAAAAAAGAATTAGAGTTCTAATCAGATACAAAAACTAAAAATAACATTCTCGATGATCGGACCGTTGGAATTGCCAGAAATTTGGAGGCATAGCAGCTGATGATGATAGGAAGTTCCACAAAAACTTTCAGCTCGATTGAACGGTTGGATATTATTATATATTTTTTTCTAGAGATTTTTATGTTTTGACGACTCTTAGGGAGTTTTATGTTTTGAGGACTCTTCTAAATGGTGCGAGACTTATACATAATCATATTAACAGTCTTGTAATCTAGCTTTCCTAATTTCAAATATAAAATCAACATATTTAACTATAAAATAATTAAATCTGATTTTTTTTAATTTCTGAATTAATTATATAATTAATTAATAAAAACACGGGGTGTTACATACTTCTCCACTAGTAAAGGAATTTCGTCCTCGAAATTAGATAAAGCATAAACGTCAAACATAAATTGCGAAACATAAAATAAGGCTCACATACGCCTACTCGTTGAATGCCATAATTGAGTGCCCATACACCCAATCATATGCGCACCTACCCCATGAACAACAAAATAGTTAGTATATATATATATATACAAAACAATGAAAGTAATGGCGTGCCACGCGCTCTAGAAAATCACCACTTAATTATATCTCCGATAATCTTTGCAACACATAAATCCTCAAATCAAATCACATCGCTGTATCGATATAAGATATACCCAAAATTTATACTAATGATCTTCCAAATAATTTACGCCTCCAAAATCTACTCTAAGGATTCTCACATCAAGCTTGTTAGCTCTAAACTCAAGGCCTACAACTTCCTTAGCACAAAATTAAATATCTCCAAGAAACACATAAGCTAGACCCTCTACGTTAAGGAGTATGAATAAATAAATGGAATCAAAGACCAATAACGCGGAAGATAAATGGAATCATAACCCAGGAGATCTAAGACCATGCTCTGATACCATCTGTTACACCCCGCTTAATTTTAGCGTCGGCCGCTACCAAAACCAAGTCGAGTGCGAGTAAATAAAATTTCATCCTTAGCATGTGACATAATTGAGACAATAAAAATCAATCAACAAGATGAATAATAATACTATAAAACCATCACATGCTAAACTCCAATTAAATCAAATCTCCAAAATCTAAATTAATTTAAAATCTGAATAATCAACTGAGTGTAAATACTCCAACTAAAATCGTTAAACAACTTTGGAACCGAATGTCCCAATCAAAATAATAAATTGTGTCTCAATGTAAATACGAAGGAAGATAACTAAAGAATACGCATAAAGTAAATAGCTCAAGTTACACCTCTGGGATAGTCTCCAAATAATCCTCTGCAGTTTATCCAGACTTATCCTAAAAAAGTTAGTCAACGCACGAGGTCAGAGCCCTGAGGATGAATACACACCACTCCTCTTAAATAGGATCCGTCAATCCAGACAATAGAATTATATGCAATAAATATCAGAATAGAGTATTTTAATTACGAGTATAATTAAACGTGGGAAAGATAAATTACTAACCACCCCAAAGATTCTGATAAAAACACACCAATATCATTTTAATTATCCCACGCCCCCAAAGTATTAATTTAATTAAATTAATCCAAATTATCAATATTGTTCTCATTTTTTATTATGGCGATCCTCCTAGCTCGGGTGGTAATCCACCAAAGTGTCACACTTCCCCTTGTCAATAGCCAGTGGAATCCATTTAAACTGTTGATCCCCCGTAATATGTCAACGTTTCACACACGACACGACATAAATCACCCAAATTGACCCGTTTAAACTGTTGGTCCCAAACACATTATGTCGCCACATATTTTAATACCCGATATTATCTTAGGGATTAATTCTCATCTTCTCATTTTATTAAGTCATCAAATTACCCCACCATTTTTCTCGATGTGAGATCCTCAAAATACCCCTTAGTCCCATACCTAAGAGTCCCCAAAGTACATATATGTCCTATCCTACCTATAAGATGAATTTTCAACATTTATTCATCCTAATCTCAAGCCTAGGCTAGCATGACGATGATAAAACAGTAAAAATCTGGCCCACCCCGACATATGAAATTCGCACGAATCTACACTAACTAGTCCCATACCTAGAAAGTATAAATTATAGCCAAGGCCTACCCACAAGTCCCATACCTAGTAAGCATCCTATAATTAAGGTGAGCAATATACTACCCAAAAGCCTCTCGTCCCCGCGATGGCAAAGGTGAATAAACCAATTCACACAATATCACAAATCATAATCACAACATGGCACTTTCATCACAAATGTCTCAATTCATTTTAATTCCATTAATAATATAGTCGTCATTTTATACATAATGATTTCCATCCAATACTTGTTAATTTATTTAACATGCAATAATATTCAATATGACGTAATCGTTCTCTAGTATAAATCTTCTAATATTTATAAATGTGTTCGCATCCCACATAACGTGTAAAAAAATTTCATAAATTTTACATGTGAACCTACACCCCCCAAAACCATTAAAAACTCAATAATCTAACTTACTCACACAAGGATTCCAAGAATTAAATCATATTAAAAAGTTTCATAAAAAAACCCCAAAATTTAGTATCCACTTTCTCTAATTAAGTTGCTAATTGATTTTAATCAAAAACATGTGATCAAGAATTTAGGTGACACTTAAAACGCATACTAATAAAGGAAATGAATAGAGTATTCATGAGTGAATAAAATTTGGTTCATAAATCTAATCTTGAATGTGTATTCCTCTAAAAAATTTGATAAAGATTCGTTCTTGACGCGTCTTGAGAAAACCTGGTTAATCTTGAGAAAATTTGAGTTGAAAGTTATGTAGAATGGGGCTGGGGCTTGGATGTTGAAAAAGATGAAGAAGATGAGAGGTTTCTGATTTTTTTAGATGGCTAAAATATATTTTGAAATACCTAAACTTGCCACTTTATGTTTATATACCAAAAAGAATTAGAGTCCCAATGAGATACTAACACTAAAAATAACATTCCCGATGATCGGACCGTTGGAATTATCGAAAATTTGGGAGCTTTGTAGATAAAGATGAGAAGGAGATACACAAAAAATTTCAGCTCGATCGAACAGTTGAATATTTTTATATATTTTTTTCTAGAGAATTTTATGTTTTGAGGACTCTTAGAGAGTTTTATAATTTGAGGACTTTTCTAAACGACGCAAGACTTATATATACTCATATTAAGAATCTTGTAATCAAGATTTTTGAATTTTGAATATAAAAACCAACATATTTAATTATAAAAATAATTAAATCTATTTTTTTTCTTCTAATTTTCGAATTAATTAAATAATTAATTAATAAAAACACGGGGTGTTACATACTTCTGAACTAATAAAGGAATTTCGTCCTTGAAATTAAACAAAGCATAAACAACAAACATAAATCGCGAAACATAAAATAAGGCTCTCATACGCCTACTCGTTGAATGCAATAATTGGGCACCCATACACCCAACCCAACACGCACCTACCCCACGAACAATAAAATAATATATATATATATATATATATATATATATATATATATATAAAACAATGAGAGTAATGGCGTACCACGCGCTCTAGCAAATCACCACTTGATCCTATCTCCGATAATCTTCGCAACACATAAATCCTCAAATCAAATCATATCGCTGCATCGATATAAGACATACCCAAAATTTATACTAATGATCTTCCAAATAATTAACGTCTCCAAAATCAACTCTAAGGATCCTCACATCAAGCTTATTAATTGTAAACTCAATGCCTACAACATCCTTAACACAAAATTATATATCTCCAAGAAACATCTCTAATACGTATACTAGAACCCCCACTTTAAGGAGTACAAATCAATAAATGGAATCGAAGATCGATAACGCGGAAGATAAATGGCCTCATAACCCACGAGACCTAAGACCATGCTCTGATACCATCTATCACACCCTGCTTAATTTTAGTGTCGACCGCAACTAAAACCAAGTCGAGTGTGAGTAAATAAAATATCATCCTTAGCATGTGACATATATGAGACAATAAATATCAATCCACAAGATGAATAATAGTAATCAATCCCAATGAATAATAATACCATAAAACCAAGGTTCTAAAAAACGCGGGGCGTGATTGAGGCGTGGAGGCCAAGCCTTAAGCCTTAGAAGCCTAGGCGGGCCTAGGCGTAAAAAGGCGTGAAAAGGCGTTTAGGCCTTCTTAATATATTTTAATATTTTTTAACCATAACAAGGCTATTAAAATACAAAAATTGCACATATCATAAAAATATGTCTGAATATATGCAAATTTAAATACTATCTGATTATTTTGGAAAAGATAATGGTCCGGTTTGTAAACAAATTCTTTAAAAGGCGACATCGTTTCACTAAGGCATTGTTGTTTTTAGAAAAAAGTGCGCCGTAAGGGTTTTATCAAGAATAAGGCGTGAAAAGCGTAAGGCGAGGCGTTTCTCCTTACCCTTAAGCCTAGGCGTGCCTAGGCGGACCCTAGGCGGGTTTTTTAGAACAGTGCATAAAACAATCAGATGCTAAACTCCAAATAAATCAAATCTCCAAAATCTAAATTAATTTAAAATCTAAATAATAAACTGATTGTAAATACTCCAACTAAAATCCTTAAACAACTTTGGAACCGAATAACCCAATCAAAAGCATAAAGTGTGTCGCAATGTAAATAGCAAGGAAGAAAACAAAACAAAACTAATATGCATAAAGTAAATAACTCCAGCTGCACCTCGAAGATAGTCTCCAAATAATCCTATGCAGGTTTTCTAGACTTATCCTGAAAATGTTAGTCAATGCACGAGGTCAGAGCCCCTAGCATGAATACACACTACTCCCCTCAAATAGGATCCGTGAATCTAGACAATAGCATTATATGCAAAAAATATCACAATAGAGTATTTTAATTACGAATATAATTATACGTGGGAAAGATAAATTACTAACCACCCCAAAGATTCTGATAAAAACACACCAATATCATTTTAATTATCCCACGGCCCCAAATCATTAATTTAATTTAATTAACTCAAATTATCATTATTTCTCTCATTTTTCATTATGGATATCCTCCCGCCCTAGGTGGTAATCCACCAAAGTGTCACACTTCCCCTTGTCAATAGTCAACCGAATCCGTTTAAACTGTTAATCCCCCGCAATATGACAAGGTTCCATACACAACACGACATAAATTGCCCAAGCGACCCGTTTAAATTGTTGATCCCTGACACATTATGTCGCCACAAATTTTAATACCAATGATTATATTAGGCATTAATTCTCATCTTTTCAATTTATTAAGTCATCAAATTACCCCACCATTTTTATCGATATAAGATCCTTAAAATACCCTTTAGTCCCATACCTAAGAGTCCCCAAAGTACATATACATCCTATCCTACATATAAGATAAATTTACAACATTTATTGTCCTGGTCTCATGCCTAGGCTAGCGTGACGATGATAAAAAAATAAAAATTTGGCACAACCCAAAATATGAAATCCACACGAATCTACACTAACTAGTCCTATACCTAGCAAGCATAAATTATAGTCAAGGCCTACCCACTAGTCCCATACCTAGTAATCATCCTATAATCAAGGTGAGCAATATACTACCCAAAATCCCCTCATCCCCAAGATGGCAAAAGTGAATAAACCAATTCACACAATATCACAAATCATACTCACAACATGGCACTTTCATCACAAATGTCTTAATTCAATTTAATTCCATTAATAATATAGTCATGATTTTTAACATAATTTTTTTGGTCCAATACTTGTTAATTTATTTAACATGCAATATTATTCAATATGACATAATCGTTCTCTTTTATAAATCTTCTAATTTTTATAAATGTGTTCGCATCCCACATAACGTATAAAAAAAATTCATAACTTTTACATGCAAACCTACACCCCCCAAAACTATAAAAACTCAATAATCAAATTTACGCACACAAGGATTTTAAGAATTAAATGATATTAAAAAGTTTCATCAAAACAACCCCAAAATTTAGTATCCACTTTCTCTAATTAAATTGCTAATTGATTTTAATCAAAAATACGTGATTAAGGATTTAGGTGACACTTAAAACGCATAATACTAAAGGAAAGGAATAAAGTATTCCTGCCTGAATAAAAGTTAGTTTATAAATCTGATCTTGAATGTGTATTCCTCTAAAAAATTTGATAAAGATTTGTTCTTGATGCGTCTTGAGAAAAGCCGGTTAATCTTGACAAAACTAGAGATGAAAGTTATGTAGAATGGGGCTAGGGCTTGGAGGTTAAAGAAGATGAAGAAGAAGAGAGGTTTATGATTTTTGAGAAGGGTAAAATGTCTTTTAAAAGTCCAAAACTCATCACTTTATGTTTATATACCAAAAGGAATTTGAGTCCTAATCAGATGCAAACACAAAAAATAACATTCTGAATAATCGGACCGTTGCAATTGCCTGAAATTTGGGAGCATAGTATGTAACACTCCGTGTTTTAATTTATTGACTTTAATTAATTTGGAGTAAAGTAAAATCTTGGAGTTAATGGATTTTAAGAATTTAACTGGGTTTTTAGTAAATTTTCCAATTGGGAATTAATTCGGGTCTTTTATAAAAAGGTTATAAGGTTTTTATTTAAATACTTAACTGGCAGGTATTTTTTTGATAATAAAGGTTGGATTTAAAACAAATAGAAAATATTTGATTTCTGGATTTGGGATCTCGTTCGAACAACAGCCCATGTCGTTCGAACGACGTCGTATGTCGTTCGAACGACATGCCTTCTCATTCGAACAACAAGGGCGGTGGATGGATGGGAGACTCCTATTTATTTCCAACTCTTAAACCCATTATATACTAAACTGATATGGGCCTGGTACTTCGAAAATCACTTTTATCTCAAACTTTCTCCAGATAGCTTTTCCAGAACATATTTCTCTCTTCTTTAACCCCTAGCCCATACTTTTCACAAGTTTTGAAGATTCAATTGGTGTTTTCTCTAGAGGAGTTCAACCTTCTATTCAGATTTTGATCAAACTAATCATAGGCATGAATACTCTATTCCTTTCCTTTAGTATTATGCATTTTAAGTGTTGCCTAATACTTAATTACACGTCTTCTTAAAATCAATTAGAAATCTAATTAGAGATAGTGGACACATAAAACTTGGGGTTGTTTTTATGAAATCATTTAATATGAATAATATTCTAACCCTTGGGTGCGTAGGATTCATGAGTAAATTTTGGGTTTATTAGTGTAGGTTGCATGTAGAGAAAACCCTAGTTTTGAAATAAATGGATTTGAGGGTGTATAAGCCACGTAACTGGTGTTAAGGTAATGAAATTGGAATTTTGTTGTATTAATGATGAAACCTCGGTGTATTTAATTTAAAATAATTATATGAGATTAATTTGGGTGTTTATGACGATGAGATAATTAAATCAAGATTTAATTGAATTGGACTATCATGCGTTGTTTGATACTTTGATTAATTGTGCTTATTCACGTGACTTGTTGGTTTTATTAAATTGCCATTGTAATGACAGGTTATTGGATATTTATTCTCTCCCTCTATTTTAGGATGCCTTATAGGTACGGGACTAGTGGGTAGGCCTTTTGATGATTTACGCCTTCTAGGTACGGGACTAGTGAGGGTATATTATTAGGACTTTATTATGCCAGGGGTGGGCTGGTTTTTGTCGCTTTATCATCGTTACACTAGGCTAGGCATGAGACTAGGTTGAGGTTTATGTTAAAAATTAATCCTATACACAGGGTAGACCGTATTGATAACTTGAGGACCCTTAGGTATGGGACTAAGGGATATTTTTGAGGATTTCACATCGATAAAAAGGGTGGGGTAAGTTGTTAATTTTGATAATTGAGAAATCGAGAATTAATGCCTACGATAAAAACGGGTATTAAAATTTGTGACGACATAATGTGTCAGAGCCGACAGTTTAAACGGGTCAGAGGATGATTTATGTCGTGTCGTGTCATGAGTGGAACCTTATCATGTGTCGGGACCGACAGTTTAAATGGGTCAGAGGATGATTGACAAGGGGAAGTGTGACACTTTAGTGGAAATTACCACCCAGGGCAGGAGGACAACTATAATAACAAGTGAGAACAATAATAAAAGTTGGTTAATTTAATTAAATTAACATCGTGGGACTTGAGAATTTAAAAATATATCGGGGTGCCTTTTTAAATGGGGATTTCTGCGAGTAGTAAGTGATTTATACTTATCGCGTTTAATTAAAATACTATATTGTGATATTTTTTGCGTATAATGCTACTGTCTGGATTCAAGGATCCTAATTGACGGGAGTAGTGTGTATTCATGATCGGAGCTCTGACCTCGTATGTTGACTAAATTTGTAGGAATTAGTAATTGGAGAAGCTGCATAGAGTGATTTTAGGATTTTCTTGGAGGTGCAGTTAGAGTCGCTCTACCTTATGCGTGTTGATTTAGTTTAGTTTTCCATTCCTCCGTATGCACTTTGAGACACAATTTATGGTTTTGATTTTGCCATTAGGTTCCAAAGTTGTATGGATTTTATTCAGTTTTATATTATTGGAGATTAGTTTATTATTTGGAGTTTATCACGTGATGGATCTTTATCGTTCAATTGTTGTTATCAATTGAGTTTGATTCAATTATTTATCTTGAAGATTGATTTGTTTCCGGCTTAGTTTTGGTGGTGGCCGATGATAGAATTAACTGGGATGTGACATAGTAGCTGAAGACGAGAGGAAGCTACACAAAAACTTTACAGCTCAATCGGATGGTTGAATATTTTTATATATTTTTTTTCTAGAGAGAGTTTTATGTTTTGAGGACTCTTCTAAACAGCACAAGACTTATATATACTCATATTAACAGTCTTGTAATCTAGCTTTTCGAATTTTGAATATAAAAACCAACATATTTAATTATAAAAATAATTGAATCCAATTTTTTTTCTAATTTCGGAATTAATCAAATAATTAACTAATAAAAACATGGGGTGATACATACTTCTCCAGTAGTAAAGGAATTTCATCCTCAAAATTAGACAAAGCATAAACATCAAAGCGAAACCTAAAATAAGGATCACATACGCATACTCGTTGAATGCCATAATTGGGCGCCCATACACCCAATCATACGCGCACCTACCCCACGAATAACAAAATAATATATATATATATATATATATATATAACACATTGAAAGTAATGGCATACCACATGCTCTAATAAATCACCACTTGATTCTATCTCCGATAATCTTCGCAACGCATAACTCCGCAAATCAAATCACATCGATGCATCGATATAAGAAATACCCAAAATTTATACCAATGATATTCCAAATAATTAACGTATCCAAAATCAACTCTAAGGATCCTCACATCAAGCTTATTAATTCTAAACTCAATGCCTACAACTTCCTTAACACAAAATTATATATCTCCAAGAAACACATCTAACACGTATGCTAGACCCTCTACCTTAAGGAGTAGAAATCAATAAATGGAATCAAAGATTGATAATGCGAAAGATAAACGGACTCATAGCCTAGGAGACCTAAGACCATTCTCTGATACCATCTGTCACACCCCGCTTAGTTTTAGTGTCAGCCGCCACCAAAACCAAACCGGGTGCGAGCAAATAAAATATCATCCTTAGCATGTGACAGATATGAGACAATCAAAATAAATCCACAAGATGAATAATAATCAATCCGAATGAATAATAATACTATAAAACTATCACATGCTAAACTGCAATTAAATTGAATCTCTAAAATTTAAATTAATTCAAATCTGAATAATCAACTGACTGTAAATACTGCAACTAAAATCCTTAAACCACTTTGGAATCGAATGACCCAATCAAAATCATAAACTGTGTCTCAATGTAAATACGAAGGAAGAAAACTAAACTAAACTAATACGCATAAAGTAAATTACTCCACCTACACCTCTAAGATAGTCTCCAAATAATCCTATGCAGCTTCTCCAGATTTATCCTGAAAAAGTCTGTCAACGCATGAGGTCAAAGCTCCGAGCATGAATACACACTATTCCCCTAAAATAGGATCCGTGAATCCAGACAATAGCATTATACGCAATAATTATCACAATAGATTATTTTAATTACGAATATAATTAAATGCGGGAAAGATAAATTACTAACCACCCCAAAAATTCTGATAAAAACACACCAATATCATTTTAATTATCCCACGGCCCCAAAGAATTAATTTAATTAAATTAACCCAAATTATCATTATTGTCCTCATTTTTTATTTTGGCGGTCCTCCCGCCCCGTGTGGTAATCCACCAAAGTGTCACACTTCCCCTTGTCAATAGCCAGCCGAATCAGTTTAAACTGTTGATCCCCTTTAATATGACAAGGTTCCACACACGACATGACATAAATCGCCCAAGAAGACCCGTTTAGACTTTCCATCCCTGACACATTATGTCGCCACAAATTTTAATTCCCGTTATTATCTTAGTCTTTAATTCTCATCTTCTCAATTTATTAAGTTATCAAATTATCCTATCCTTTTTATTGATGTGAGATCCTCAAAATACCCCTTAGTCCCATACCTCAGAGTCCCCAAATTACATATACGTCCTATCCTACATATAAGATGAATTTCCAATATTTATTCGTCCTAGTCTCATGGCTAGGCTAGCTTGACGATGATAAGGTATTAAAAATCTGGCCCACCCCGAAATATGAAATGTACACGAATATACACTAACTAGTCCCATACCTAGCAAGAATAAATTAAGGCCAAGGCCTACCTACTAGTCCCATACCTAGAAAACATCTTAGAATCAAGGTGAGCAATAAACAACCCAAAATCCCCTCGTCCCTGCGATGGCAAAATTGAATAAACCAATTCACACAATATCACAACTCATAATCACAACATTGCACTTTCATCACAAATGTCCCCATTCAATTTAATTCCATTAATAATATAGCCGTCATTTTCAACATAATTATTTCCGTCCAATACTTGTTAATTTATTTAACATGCAAGATTATTCAATAAGACATAATCGTTCTCTTTTATAAATCTTCTAATTTTTGTAAGTGTGTTTGCATCCCATATAACGTATAAAAAAATACCATATTTTTTACATGCGAACCTACACCCCAAAACCCATAAAACTCAATAATCTAACTTACGCACCCAAGGGTTTCAAGGATTAAATCATATTAAAAAGTTTCATAAAAAAATCCCAAAATTTAGTGTCCACTTTATCTAATTGAGTTGCTAATTGATTTTAATCAAAACGTGATTAAGGGTTTAGGTTAGTGTTAAAACGCATAATACTAAAGGAAAGGAATAGAGTATTCATGCCTGAATAAAATTTGGTTTAAAAATCCAATCTTGAACGTGTATTCCTCTCAAAAAGTTAATAAAGATTCGTTCTTGACGCGTCTTGAGAAAACCCGATTAATCTTGACAAAACTTGAGTTGAAAGTTATGTAGAATGGGGCTAGGGTTTGGAGGTTGAAGAAGATGAGAGGTTTCTGATTTTTGAGAAGGCTAAAATGCATTTTAATAGACCTAAACTTGTCACTTTATGTTTATATACCAAAAAGAATTTGTCCTAACCAGATACAAACACTAAAAATAACATTTCGGATGTTCAGATCGTTGTAATCGCATGAAATTAGGGGGTGTAGTAGCTGAAGACGAGAGCAAGCTACACAAAAACATTCAGCTCGATCAGACGGTTGAATATTTTAATATATTTTTTTCTAGAGAGTTTTATGTTTTGAGGACTCTTAGAGAGTTTTATCTTTTGAGGACTCTTCTAAATGGCGCAAGACTTATATATACTCATATTGAGAGTCTTGTAATCTAGCTTTCTGAATTTCGAATATAAAAACCAACATATTTAATTATAAAAATAATTAAATCCAAAATTTAATTTATTTATTTCCAATTTGCGAATTAATAAAATAATTAATTAATAAAAACATGAGGTGTTACACCCTTCTCTACTAGTAAAGGAATTTCTTCCTCGAAATTAGACAAACCATAGCAATCAAATATAAATCGCGAAACAAAAAATAAGACTCACATACGCCTACTCGTTGAATGCCATAATTGGGCGCCCATACACCCACTCCTACGCGCACCTACCCCACGAACAACAAAATAATATATATCACTGTATATATATATGCATAACAATGAAAGTAATGGCGTACCACAGGCTCCAGCAAATCACTACTTGATTCTATCTCCGATAATCTTTGGAACACATAGTTCCTCAAATCAAATCATATCGCTGCATCGATATAAGACATACCCAGAATTTATACTAATAATCATCCAAATAATTAATATCTCCAAAATCAACTCTAAGGATCCTCACATCAAGCTTATTAATTCTAAAGTCAATGCCTATAACTTCCCTAACCAGTAAATTTTAAATCTCCAAGAAACACATCTAACACGTATGCTAGACCCTCTACCTTAAGGAGTACGAATCAATAAATAGAATCAAAGATCGATAGAGCGAAAAATAAAAAGACTCATAACCCACGAGACCTAAGACCATGCTCTGATACCATCTGTCACACCCCGCTTAATTTTAGTGTCGGCCGCCACCAAAACCAAGCCCAATGCGAGTAAATAAAATATCATCCTTAGCACGTGACAGATATAATACAATAAAAATCAATCCATAAGATGAATAATAATAATAATTCCAAATGAATAATAATACTATAAAACCATCACATGCTAAACTCCAGTTAAACAAATCTCCAAAATCTAAATTAATTTAAAATTTAAATATTCAACTAATTGTAAATACTCCAACTAAAATCCTTAAACAGCTTTGGAACTGAATGGCCCAATCAGAATCTTAAACTGTGTCTCAAAGTAAATACTAAGCAAGAAAACTAAACTAAACTAATACGCATACAGTAAATAATTCAAGTTGCACCTCTAAGAAAGTCTCCAAATAATCCTATGTAGCTTCTCCAGACTTATCCTGAAAAAGTGAGTCAATGCACGAGGTGAGAGCCCCGACCATGAATACACGCTACTTCCCTCAAATAGGATTCATGAATCCAGAAAATAGCATTATACGCAATAAATATCACAATCGAGTATTTTAATTACGAATATAATTAAATGTGGGAAAGATAAATTACTAACCACCCTAAAGATTCTGATAAAAACACACCAAAATCATTTTAATTATTCCACGGTCCAAAAGAGTTAATTTAATTAAATTAACCCAAATTATCATTATTTTTCTCACTTTTTTATTATGGCGGTCCTCCCACCCCGGATGGTAATCCACGAAAGTGTCACACTTCCCCTGGTCAATAGCCAGCCGAATTCGTTTAAATTGTTGATCCCTCACAATATGACAAGGTTCCACACACGACAATGAATAAATCACCCAAGCTGAACCGTTTAAACTGTCGGTCCCTAACACATTATGTCCCCATAAATTTTAATACCCGTTATTATCTTAGGCATTAAATCTCATCTTTTCAATTTATTAAGTTATCAAATTATCGTACCTTTTTTATCGATGTGAGATCCTCAAAATACCCCCTTAGTCCCATACCTAAGAGTACCCAAAGTACATATACGTCCTATCCTACGTATAAGATGAATTTCCAACATTTATTCATCCTTATCTCATGCGTAGACTAGCGTGACGATGATAAAACATTAAAAATCTGCCCCACCCCGAAATATGAAATCTGCAACGAATCTACACTAACTAGTCTCATACCTAGAAAGCATAAATTATAGCCAATGCCAACCCCCTAGTCCCATACCTAGTAAGCATCCTATAATCAAGGTGAGAAATATACTAACCAAAAGCCCCTCATCTCCGCGATGGAAAAATTGAATAAACCAATTCATACAATATCACAAATCATAGTCACAACATGGCACTTTCATCACAAATGTCCCAATTCAATTTATTTCCATTAATACTATAGTCATCATTTTCAACATAATTATTTATGTCCAATACTTGTTAATTTATTTAACCGACAATATTATTCAATATGACATAATCGTTCTCTTTTATAAATCTTCTAATTTTTAGAAGTGTGTTCGCGTCCCACATAACGTAAAAAAAATTCCATAACTTTTACATGCGAACCTACACCCTCAAAACCATAAAAACTCAATAATCTAACTTACCTACCCAAGGGTTTCAAGGATTAAATCATATTAAAAAGTATCATAAAAAAACCCCCAAAATTTAGTGTCCACTTTCTCTAATTAAGTTGCTAATTGATTTTAATCAAAAACACGTGATTAAGGATTTCGGCAACACTTAAAATGCATAATACTAAAGGAAAGGAATAGAGTATTCATGCCTAAATAAAAGTTGGTTTAGAAATCTCATCTTGAAGGTGTATTCCTCTGAAAAATGTGATAAAAACTCCTTCTTGACGCGTCTTGAGAAAACTTGGTTAATCTTGACACAACTTGAGTTGTAAGTTATGTAGAATGGGGTGAGGATTTGGAGGTTAAAGAAGATGAAGAAGTTGAAAGGTTTTTTATTTTTGATAAGGCTAAAATGTGTTTTAGTAGACCTAAACTCGTCACTTTACGTTTATATACCAAAAAGAATTAGAGTCCTAACCAAATACAAACACTAAAAACAACATTTCTGATGATCGGACCGTTGGAATTGCCTGAAATTTGGGGGTGTAGTAGCTGAAGACGAGATGAAGCTACACAAAACTTTTATATTGATCGGATGGTTGTTTATTTATATATATATATATATATATATATATATTTAGAGAGTTTTTTTGCATTGAGGACTCTTAGAGAGTTTTATATTTTGAGGACTCTTCAAAACGGCGCAGGACTTATATATACTCATAATAAGAGTCTTATAATCTAGCTTTACGAATTTTGAATATAAAAATGAACATATTTAATTATAAAAATAATTAAATCCAAAATTTTAATTTTTCTCCAATTTTTGAATTAATTAATAAAACACGAGGTGTTACATACATCTCTACTAGTAAAGCAATTTCGTCCTTGAAATTAAACAAAGCATAAAAATCAAACATAAATCGCGAAACATAAAATAAGGCTCACATACGCTTACTCGTTGAATGCCATAATTGGGCGCCCATACACCCAATCCTATGCGCACTTACTCCACGAACAAAAAAATAATATATATACTAGCAGAATGCCCGTGCCTGAAGGCATGGAGAAAATTTTCCTAAGTATTTAATGTGTAAACAATTTAAGTCAATTTTTTGCAACACAAATTTGAATGTTTTTTTTTAAAATTTGGTCATAATTTCTTACGTTTATAACACTACCCACCCTATTAAGAAATAAAATACGCCACAATAACAACAGAAACATAAATCACAAAAAAGTAAAAAAAATAATTTCTCAAAGGGAAATCATTGAATGTCTCTCCTCTCTTAACAAACTAATTAGGTACCTAAGCAGTCCATGGCCGCAGTGTAGAAATCATGAACCCATCCAACAACAAAGACATATTACACTTCACCTCAACCTCATATCACACCACAAATGTACACAAAATTATGAATCCGTTGAATCTTCTATAGCTAGAAGAAAATCATGGAATGATAGCTTATGAATAACATGACTTTAATATAGTCTAGCCATAAAAATAAGTTATTTAAAATACAAATCACTATAAACACTAATCAATGAACAAATCAAAAAATAATAAATTGTAAATAACATTAGACAGTCACTCTTATAAAACACAACTTGCAATTTACCTAATATAAATTCGGTGTGGTTGATATTTGGAATTGACAATATCATTTCCAAAAGATACATACCAATATAAATAAAGACTATTCCCTAAATGAATGACACCACCATGGGACACTGTTGAATCAAGACACAAAAGGATTAGTGGTGAGGCCTAGAGCCGACCTTACAAATATTTGCACAGTTATTCAACCAAGCCCCGATGAGAGGTCTTCTTCATGTCCTCTGGCAGATATAAATCTACAACCCATCCAAAATGACTAAAATAAGCATGAAGATCATCAGGTGTAGGTTCAACCGGAACACGTCCAATAAACAACTTTTTTTCACACCTTTGTTGATAGTGCATCGATAGTCTCAGTGTGTCCATGAGGAACCACCCAAACTATCGCGGGCTTAAAAACAACATCAAAAATATTTCAAACACACCATTAATAAAATTAGTATTGAATCACAACATTAACAAAAGATACTCGTTGGACATACATTAATATATCTATGATCTTCTAATGAAAGTCCCTGAAATAGATCCCATTGTATCAGCGTTGTAATTTAAACATAACAAAAAGCAAGTGTTCCAGTGTTCAAATAAATAAAAACATAAAGAATCCTAAAATTATATAGATATACTACATGGTTTAAAAATTTTGAGGCCCTAGGTCATGACGTTAGTAGCCTTGAACCAAGGCCATCCCTGCCTCCAACACTATCATATCTGGCCAAAAAAGCTTAACTTCAAGAAGAGAGATAGTTTAATATGAACAAAATTTGGGTAGAAAATATACACATACATATCAAATAAAATAGTAGTAGCGTTAAATTTCGTAAATGAACGAAGATTTTATAAATGAGATCTTCAATGTGAAGACATAAATGTCACAAAACCAGTACATGAAGTGAACATAACAAATGGATGCATAGCCACAAAGGACCACCAAAACTCTCTGCAATATTAAAAAACATCTTAAGAGAATGTGAGAAAAAAGAAGATGATTAGATAGATTTCACCCAATTTCCATAAAACAAATAAAATATAAACAAATTGTACAAAAATAAATACTAATCCACGTAAAATCCCCCTATTTGCTCTTCATAGTCAGTCACTCTCCATATGTTCTCCACTTCGCTCTTCAACAGGCATTGATGTTAAAGAACATATAGTACACAAACAGAGTCATCAGAGTAAGAGCAAATCATGTTTAGTGTAAAAATACACTTCTAAGCTACATACTTATAAGAATAAAAGCAAACTAGCGTATACCTTGATAGTGAAACCCATAAATAGTTGGATCTGCGAAATAGGAAAATGCAAGTTAATTAGAATCTAAAACCCACAAATAAGAACTCCACTAACCCAATTAAGAAATGAAAAAAAAACTACATCTTGAATTAGAAATATGAAATTAAACCAAATCTTCAATGAAAAAATCTTGATACATTTACTAAAATCTAAAAATTAGCCCAAATGGTTTAGATCATACATTTGATCTCTACCATTTTGATCGACTTCTTTTCGTTTTCTTCATTGAGTGTCCTGCTCTCTTTGAGTTCGTTATCATATTTGAGATCAAAGTCAACGCCATAAAAACAGTCGATCAGATCAGATAACGAAGTTCCATGTGTGAATGTGTTTAGCACACCTGTAGGTTCAATCACGTGAATATGTTATTTTAAATCACCAAAAAAATATTCGATGACAGATTCAATGATTTGATGCATATCAATTAGATTATATCAAACTGAATACTGATCAACCTCATATTAAGAGATGAACAACACAAAAACATAATGAAAACCTTAGTCTAAATATGTAAAAGCAGAGCAAAAACATACACTAAATGTGCTTACTTGCAAAACATACACTAAATCTGCTAACTTGTGATATTGGAATGATTTTGTTATGTTTGAAAAAAAATACTCCTTACTTGCAAGTAATAACATGTGACCTTAGTGAATTAACCTGCATAATCACACAATAACGACATTAGTGAACATAATGAAAATACACATCAAGTGTGCAAAGAGACTACTTAAAACATAAAAAAATAAATTTTGATACTTTTCAGCAGCATTTCAGCAACATCATTTCAACAACATCATTTCAGCATTTCAACAACAAATTTTGGTACTTAGAACATAATGAAAATACACATCAATCATTTTAGCATTAACATTTCAGTAGCATTTCAGCATTTCAGTTCGAAAAACATAAAAAAAATATTAGAGTTAATAATTTGAAGAGTTTTATAGATAGATGATTTATCTTACCTTTTGCATTTTTTTCGAAAAAATAAAATTACATATTGTTGAAGTGGGATCAAACTTCAAAAGATTTCTAATGTTTACCTTGGGTCGATAACTCCCTCAAGTGCCGAGGACAGTCTCTTTTCTTATACCAGAGCATAACACGCATATAAAGATCATTCAAAAGAAAATAATTGAATCTCCTCATGGGCTGATGACATTCTCAAGTGGACCTTATGTTAGAACAGTGCACAACCAAATTAAAATGAGATAAGATAATCAGCCCTTAAATTTAAGCTATTCAAGATTACGAAGAAAATGCAGAAATAAAATCCCCTGAATTATTCAAATTTTGCCAAAAAAAGGAACTATTTTTATGCAAAAAAAAAATCCCTTGAATTATGGAATTTGTTACAAAAAAAAAATACCTAGTTTGGGTGTGTGTGTGTGTGGGGGGGGGGGGGGGGGGGGGTTGGCATTTAGGGGGCATTGCAAGACCTACATATTTTTTTTGTTTTTTACTTTCTTTGCCACTGAGTCAATTAATAGACATCCCAAACCGTCCAATAAACAGAGGTCCCATCTTCTTCTAATCATTTTTTTCCAAAGAGATCCCAAACCACCAAATGCTCAGATTTGAAATTAAAAAAATATGGTTTAAAAGATGAGATACTACCATTTTATCAAACTTTACCTTTGAGAAAGATGGTGCAAAACTTCTTCCTTGCATCCTTATCTACCTCACGTTCATCTACAACCTTTTTTTTAGTTGGGAAGAACCTCTTGCATCCATTATTAGAAAAATTAATACTCCAAAACCAAAACAAAAACCCACAAAACCAAAACGATTTAAAGTGTCACATGTATATATTATAACAAATTTATTCAACTGACTGAACTCCTCATCCATATGAGATAAGAACACTAGAAAATGGTTTTCAACCCTAGAATGAGAAACCAAAGACTCTGTAAAAAATAACATATTAGAGACAGAGAAACTAAAAAATAAACGCATCAATAAGAGGGTTTTATAGAGATGATAGAGGCACCATTGTTTGTACCCATTGCATGAGGGTTTGTAGAAGCGATGAAAGATTTTCAAGGTGTTTTTCAACATGGATTTTCAACATAAAGGGTCTGATAGAGAGGAGAGACGGTGGAGGATGTACTCGACAACTAGAAAGTAGAGAAAGAGGGAAAGTACTTCCACATGGATTTTCTTTCGTAGGGTGAGAGAGGGAAATTTTGTGGTGGTTGTGTAAGAGGGAGTGGGCAACATATAGGATATGGGAGAGGCTTGGTTTTGGGAAGTCGTGTGAATGATTTAATTTTTAAAATTAGCCAATTTTAACATGTGAATTGCGAAAATGCCATGTTAGTCTCAAATTTCATCTTTCATTGTGAACCCTTAGATTGTCATGGTTCTTCAAAATTGGATTCATCCTAGCCTCTACTTAGCTTATCATCTTATTGAATAGTGTCAAACATTCTACACCTTATTATATATATATATATATATATATATATATATATATATATATATATATATATATATATATATAACAATGAAAGTAATGCCGTACCACAGGCCCTAGAAAATCACTACTTGATTCTATCTCCGATAATCTTTGATACACATAAATCCTCAAATCAAATCACATCGCTGCATCGATATAAGACATTCCCAAAATTTATACTAATGATCTTCCAAATAATTTATATCTCCAAAATCAACTCTAAGGATCCTCATATCCAGCTTATTAATTATAAACTCAATGCCTATAACTTCCTTAACACAAAATTATATATCTCTAAGAAATACATCTAACACGTATGCTAGACACTCTACCTAAAGGAGTACGAATCAATACATGGAATCAAAGATCGATAACGCGGAAGATAAATGGACTCATAACCCACGAGACCTAAGACCATGCTCTGATACCAACTGTCACACCCCATTTAATTTTTGTGTCGGCCGTCACCAAAACCAAGCCGGGTTGGTGTAAATAAAATATCATCCTTAGCATGTGACATACAAAATACAATAATAATCAATCCATAAGATGAATAATAATCAATCCAAATGAATAATAATACTATAAAACCATCACATGCTAAACTCCAGTTAAATCAAATCTCCAAAATCTAAATTAATTTAAAATCTGAATAATCAACTGACTATAAATACTCCAACTAAAATCCTTAAACAACTTTGGAACCGAATGGCCCAATCAAAATCATAAACTGTGTCTCAATGTAAATACGAAGCAATAAAATTAAACTAAACTAATACGTATGCAGTAAATAATTCCAGTTGCACCTCCCAGAAAGTCTCCAAATAATCCTATGTAGCTTCTCCAGACTTATTATGAAAAAGTGAGTCAATGCACGAGGTCAGAGCCCCGACCAAAAATACAATCTGGTCCCCACAAATAGGATTCGTAAATCCAGACAATAGCATTATACGCAATAAATATCACAATCGAGTATTTTAATTACGAATATAATTAAATGCGGGAAAGATAAATTACTAACCACCCCAAAGATTCTGATAAAAACACACCAATATCATTTTAGTTATTCTACGGCCCCAAAGCATTAATTTAATTAAATTAACCCAAATTATCATTATTTTCCTCACCTTTTATTATGGCGGTCCTCATGCCCCGAATGGTAATCCACCAAAGTGTCACACTTCCCCTTGTCAATAGCCAGCCGAATCCGTTTAAACTGTCGATCCCTCACAATATGACAAGGTTCCACACACGACACGACATAAATCGCCAAAGCTAAGCCGTTTAAACTGTCGGTCCCTGACACCTTATGTCGCCATAAACTTTAATACCCGTTATTATCTTAGGCCTTAAATCTCATCTTCTCAATTTATTTAGTTATCAAATTATCCCCCTCTTTTTATCGATGTGAGATCCTCAAAATAGCCTTTAGTCCCATACCTAAGAGTCCCCAAAGTACATATACGTCATATCCTACGTATAAGATGAATTTCCAATATTTATTCGTCCTAGTCTCATGCTTAGACTAGCGTGACGATGATAAAACACTAAAACTCTGCCCCACCCCGAAATGTGAAATCTGCAATGAATATGAACTAATTAGTCCCATACCTAGCAAGCATAAATTATAGCCACGGCCAACCCCCTAGTCCCATACCTAGTAAGCATCCTATAATCGAGGTGAGAAATATACTACCCCAAACCCCCTCGTCCCCGCGATGGAAAAAGTGAATAAACCAATTCACACAATATCACAAATCATAATCACAACATGGCACTTTCATCACAAATGTCCCAATTCAATTTAATTCCATTAATAATATAGTCGTCATTTTCAACATAATTATTTATGTCCAATACTTGTTAATTTATTGAACTTGCAATATTATTCAATATGACAAAATCGTTCTCTTTTATAAATCTTCTAATTTTTATTAGTGTGTTCACGTCCCACATAACGTATAAAAAAACTCCATAACTTTTACATGAGAACCTACACCCCAAAAAAAATAAAAACTCAATAATCTAACTTACGCACCCAATGGTTTCAAGGATTAAATCATATTAAAAAGTTTCATCGAATCAAGCCCAAAATTTAGTGTCCACTTTCTCTAATTAAGTTCTTAATTGATTTTAATCAAAAACACGTGATTAAGGATTTAGGTGACACTTAAAATGCATAATACTAAAGGAAAAGAATAGAATATTCAAGCCTAAATAGAAGTTGGTTTAGAAATCTGATCTTGGATGTGTATTCCTCTCAAAAATTTAATAATGATTCGTTCTTGATGCGTCTTGAGAAAAATCGGTTAATCTTGACAAAACTTGAGTTGAAAGTTATAGAGAATGGGGCTAGGTCTTGGAAGTTGAAGAAGATGAAGAAAATGAGAGGTTTATGATTTTTGAGAAGCCTAAAATGTGTTTTAAAAGACCTAAACTCATCACTTTATGTTTATATACCAAAAAGAATTAGAGTCCTAATGAGATACAAACACTAAAAACAACATTTCAGATGATCGGACCGTTGGAATTTCCTGAAATTTAGGGGCATAGTAGCTGAAGACGAGAGGAAGCTGCGTACAAACTTTTAGCTCGATCGGGCCGTTGAATATTTTTATATATTTTTTGTTCCAAAGAGTTTTATGTTTTGAGGACTCTTAGAGAGTTTGATATTTTGAGGATTCTTTTAAATGACACAATACTTATATATACTCATATTAAGAGTTTTTTAATCTAGCTTTCTGATTTTTGAATATAAAAACCAACATATTTAATTATAAAAATAATTAAATCCAATTTTTTTTTTCTAATTTCCAAATTAATTAAATAATTAATTAATAAAAACATGGGGGTGTTTACAGGAGATTCCTCCCAACTAATATTGTTTGTTGTTGGTGAACCGATCGGTGTCTTAACCTTATTCAACACCACCGTCCATGGCGATGCCACTTCCATCAAAATTTCTACTCGAGTGGCTGCCCCTCTAGAGGGGGCAACAACTAGTGTTACACAACCTTGACCCAAACTTGCTAGGTCTACATTATTTTGTTTTAAAAACTCAAAAAATGCCCATAAGGCTCATACTTGTCACCGGATCTACTACCAGTGAGTTGGTCTTCCCTCCTTGAGGAGCAAGTGCTTTAGCTTCGTTCACCCCCACATCCTCCTGAGTGGTCTGATCACTTTGAGTTCTATTACCAGATTTAATGTCTTTAAAAACTAGTTGCTTAGAAATGTTAAAACCTTCTTTGTCCATGAAAGGGAGGATACCTCCCAAGTGGAGTCGCCAAATATAGGAGGGTAGTGTGACAAGGGTCTGGTAAGATACTGAAATGGGTGAGGCATAACGCACTTCAATGAACTCTTTCTCTAAGGTCTTCAAGAACTTCTAGAGCAACAACTGATAAAACCTCCCTTTTTTGGTAAAAATGGAATCAAAGCTAGAACAACCTCCTATAAGAATATTAACTTCACAATAATAATAGTAACTTTTCTCAAGAGGATCTCCTGAGAACGATGAATGTCAAGGTGGGAGTGAAAAAACAAGCACTCAACACTTAAAGAGAGAGCAGGGTGAGAATACTAAGTGGTCTGGTGTGATTTTGATAGAGTAGCAGTATGACTTGAGTTTCTGATTGTGACTTGATCTTGTCTAGGGGTTTTATTTATACTTAGGCACTAAGGTTGAGTTAGAATTTTTGGGTGCCAAAACTGAGGAAGTTAGTGAGGGATAAGGTCTGTAATGTACCTTTTGTCCCTACTGGGTCTACAACCGCCTGTCTCCTCTAACAGGCGACACTTGGTATGAACCAAAGTGAAAAAGAAAATATGTTTCCTAATGAAGACAAAATATCCGATTTGGTAAATATATTTTGAAAAGGTAACTTGTTGTACAAACTTTGTGAACTTTAGTGGGGTATAGAGTACCACCTCATCTAAAACCATTAAACTTTAGAGGGGGGCATTAAGGACCCCCTTCTCTAAAGTCCTTTTACTTAAGAGGGGTCTTCAGGACTCCCTCTTCTAAAATCATTATTTTTTTTTATAAAAAGTTCTTTTCTTGTAGAAACTTCTTGGTTGCTCACTTCTACTATGGCTGGGTGTGAACTATGTAAGGACTTTGAGTAACCCCTAGGGTCTTTCTACTAGTATTCTCTCAATCTTAAAATGCTAAGTGGTTGACATTTTTCAACAAGCCTTGTTCCTTAGCTGCCAAGCCAAAACTCCTAAGAGATCCCATCTGGCCTATTTGATCCATGTCTTCTCAACTAGGCTACCCATATAATAAAGTAAGTGTCAGTACTTTTTCTCTATAGAAGAATAACTTTTTCATGATGAGGGGCTACTCAAGGTAGAACCCCTCATCCAGGCCTATTTTATTCTTTGGGTAATTATTTGGACCCTCTAATTATAAAACAAACACCATTTGAACATTTACTAGAGGAGTCCTTCAGTGTGGACTTCCTAACTAGATTTTACATCTGAGCTGGTACTAGCAGGGGGTTATAGGGGCCTTTCCCCCAAAACTCATCTAGAAGCTGGAAGGGAAGCTGGAGGGGTTCCTCGCCCAAAAATCATCTGAAATTGGAAGCATGGGTTGAAGGTGTCCCTTGCCCAAATATCTTTACAGAAGGGCCGGAGGGATTACTCACCCAAATATCTTTGCGGGAGGGATTAGAGGGGTCCCTCACCTAAATATATTTACAGGAGGGATGGAGGGGTTCCTCACCCAAATACATTTGTAGGAAGGATAGCGGGGTCCCTCACCCAAATATATTTATAGGAGGGATAAAGGGGTCCCTCACCCAAATATTGTGAGAAACCCAAACACCCCTCTACAATTATGATTACCCCGAACACTGCATACTAAATGCTCATGATCCATAGAGTGAGATTCTGGGGCCAATCCTTTTATATAGTTTTGGGTATGGGACTATATAACTGGTGTGAAAGCGTAGTGAGTATTCATGAAGATATGATTTAATAGTAATTGATGTAAGACAATCTATAACTATGATGAGTACGTGCGAGAGATCCCCGAAGGTGATAGGTTAGACCTTCATTATATGTGGGTTTGTGATGGGGCCCTTTTATATGGTACACATTTCGGATCGTACTAACTTATAATGATATTAATGTAGATACTTTCCTGTGATATTGTACAATCATAAAGTTATATGGAATAAACGTAGAATTATACTTAGAAGTCAATAATGATATAAAAGACTTAATCACAGGGAACACATTGAGCTCGAGAATAGACGGACATGATTTGTATGGTTGTTAAGGTAAGGTCAACTTAAAAGAAACTAAAATACTGGATATTGATGCATAGTCATATTATAATCCAAAGTCAATTATATTTTTATAATACTTAAACTTGCTTTTAATGTATTTCTTTAACATTTTTCGGCTCATGGGCCATTGTGTAACTTTGTTCCTGATCTGGTATTGACCTATTCTCCATAGTTCATCATATAGGATGTAAATGTCGAGCTTGCGTGCTCACGAGTCATAATTATTTTATTATTATGTCAAGTTTTTTATTGTATAGTGATAATATGAGAAGATATATTACTTATACTAGATTTGGTATCATAGATTATGTGGTTCATCACTTTTATGTGAGTCACTTATGTATGCTTTCAGTTTTTATTTACAATCATGCTTAGAATGATGCTAGATTATTTATACTTCTATATTATTGATTATAAACTTTTCAAACCCATTATTAAATTTTACGGGGTGTCATAGTTGGTATCCGATCATTATCAATTCTAGTGTCCTAGGGATTTTGAGTGCGCCTGTTGCTTTTTCACATTGTGTTATTTGATCACTATAGAGCTTTACAATTTAGAATTTGTATTCTCTATAATGACAATCTCTTAGAGGGGTTTTGCGCCATTATTCCAGATGATCGACTCGGAGCGATCAAAGTTTATCAGGAAGGTTATTTTTTTGGATTTTCTTCGGGATCTAGGTACGTTGGTCTTGAGACCAGTAATAGGTGCTTAACGTTGGTTTAAGGGGGAATGTTTCCACTCACCATTCTTAGTGGCATAAGACGGAAATTTTGAAGATTTCATTCATGTAATTGCATGATAGCCAATATGAGGAGGAGTTCAACTATATTTCTACAACTATACTGGGAGAAATTGATACTACAAGGAAGAAGGACTATTACATTATCATCTGCTGCATGAGGAGACTTTCTTCGGTGGCATAAGCCTTACGTGAAGGGTATGATAGGTGGTTTGGGGTAACTGTTCTTTATCATCTATGTTCAGGTGGTCAAAATTAATTTTCAGCATCAGCGGGATCGTCATAACTATTTGATGGATAGAGACTCTTGAGATTATAAAAACCTAGGCCAAAGTAGATTCCAGATAATTGAGGTGGGTTATCATAAACCAAAGTAGGAAATACCTCACCAACATAAGGAATAACATTAAGGGGAAAAGCAGACCCTGAGGGATTTCCAAGAGTCGACAATATGACAAATTATGACTAGTTAAGACAAAGAATTATGACCATTGGAGTCAAGGATAATAAGAGTAGGCCCAACGATATAAGTTTTATTAGAAACAACCATAGAGTTAAGGTCAACAGAGCTGCGAGTACGGCTACCATCTTGATAGTTTTTGGTGGAAGGTGCGCATATGGGATGAGTGAGACCACTTAGTGAGTATTTTCCCACAGGTAACCTGTAGTAGTGAGGTAAATACCATAGGATGGATTAAGATTATATTTATGGATGGGAATCACGAATTGTAGACATCGAGGAGGTGTCATTCTTTCTATTTAGTCGTGCTATGGTTGTAGTTGACATAGATGTTATAATCAAGATTTATTTACATGGGGATACCCCCACAGATGGGAGATGTTTTACTTTGTCATTGTAAAGACATGACATTGTGCATGGTTGGCTTGGAGTTCAGCCACCTCGTTGATTTCGACGATTGGTATTATAGATCATATGATTTTAATGGGAGTAGTAGTTGTATGTATTACGCTTATGTCGCTTATCGTGTTGGTAGTTTTTTTTCGATTGCCATTTGGGGGAAAGATGTTTAGTATAGTCATGCATATATTTGAGTGAGGTTATTGGGTACATCCATATTACTTTAAAATAACATCAAATGAGGAAGTTAATGTATTACTAGACTCGATACAAATAGACAAGGAGTTTATGGATGTGTTTAATAAGGTACAAGGATTACAACCAATTAGAGAGATAAACGATTGTATAGATATGGTGCCAGGCATCAGGCCATTATTTCAGCACCATAATGTATGAATCTATTAAAGATAAATAAGAAGGATGGTTCGATCCATTGTTATAGGGAGTTGAATGATTGTATGATACATAACAAGTATACATTTTAATGAATTAATGATTTGTTTGATCCATTGAGGGGAACATTACCTGATTGACACGTGCTCAAGTTATCACCAGTTACATATTCGAGAGGAGTATGTTCCGAAGAAAAATTTCTTGAAGCGTTATGGATCATATGAATTTTGCCTTCTACCATTTGGGTTGACCAACGTGCCAACGGTGTTTAAGGAATTGATGAATCAGGTGTCCGATAGTCTTTGGATTAGTTCTTCATTGTGCTTATCGATGATATCTAGATTTACTCTTGGTCAAAAGAGGATCATGAAAAGCATTTGATATTGGTGTTACAGACACTACGAGAACATAAGTTGTACTCTAAGCTCTGTAAGTGTGGATTTTGACTTCGAGAAATATAATTCTTAGGCCATGTCGTATTTGAGGCTAGGATTTCAATAAATTCGAGAAAGGTATATGATGTTTCTGAGTGGGAACAACCCATAAAACCTACCGGGGTTTGGAGTTTATTGGATCTGGTGGGATACTATAGGAAGTTCAGTCTGGGATTCTCAAAGATTATCGGGCCACTGACACTCCTTATGTGGAAAGGCGTACAAATTGTACGTAATGAGAACTATCAATAAGTTTTTAAAGAGCTCAAGGTGAAGCTTACTACTAAAAATATGCTTGCTATACCTAAAGGGGTGTGGAGTTTTACCCTTCAGAGCTGGAGACATTTTCTATTGGGGAAGATATTCACGTTATATTTCGATCACGAGAGTCTCTCGTAGTTGTGTATAAGACATATGAGATGGCTAGGTTTTGGGCAAAGAGGTTCATTTTGCGGTTCAGTACCACATAAAGAAAGTGAATATGGTGGAATATATCTTATTTCCTGCATTATTGATCAGTTCAGAAGACATATTGAGATTTCAAGGACGATTAGTTGAGCCAAAGAATTTTGACTTGCAGAGAGCAATTTAGCCAAGGCTAACAAATTATGTTGTAAGGTGCATCCCAACGGGGATAAGATGTAATAATATGTGCAAAAAAGGTACAGGTAGACCGGGATGAAGAATGATATTATGAATTTTATGTCTAAGTGTGACACCTGCCAACTCGTAAAGGTGGAGCACCAACGACCAACAAGATCATTATAACCCTTAGGGATTTTCGAGTGGAAGTAGGATAGAATCTCCTTGGATTTCATAGTGGAATTTTTGAGGTCCTAAATAGGTCCTAATTCAATTTGGTTCATTATTGATAGGTTAACAAATGTGGCTTATTTCCTTCCAGTTCGGATAGATTTCATAGTCGAGCAGTAAGCCAAATTGTTTATAATAGTTATTGTATGACTTTATGGTGTACTACTTGGCATTGTGTTCGAACGAGATAATATGTTAATATCTCGATTCAAGAAGAGTTTTCAGGAGGCTATGGAAGTTCAACTGAGTATGAGTACGATGTTCCACCCTCAATTTGTTAGTCAAAATGAATGGATGAACCATATTTTAGAGGATATGCTTCGAACGTGTGTCGGATCTCAAAAGAAGTTGGGATTAACATTATCTTCTATGAATGGTAATGCCACTAATTTATGTATATTATTTAAAATTAATTTTTATATAAAAAATATGGTAAGAAATTAATAATTATTTAACGAAATTAAATAATTAATTTTATTAGTTGTAGATGGTTTTTAGGATGGATAAATGGTTCTATTGGGTTTTAAGGCTCATAGGTTGGTATAGGCCTTAGACTAGACTTGAAACTACTTGTATTGGATCGATGTAAAGGCTAACCCTAATTTTGTGGATAATTAATATAAAATTTAGATTATGTTTATACTAAACCTTTTTATACATTTGGAGGTAAGCAGAGGGATAAGCAGGAAGGCTAAGTAAAGGAGAAAGAAGATTTGGGGCTTCACATCAAAGATCCAACCTAATTGAGATTTGAGGTACGTTTGTTTAGTATAAGACTATAATTAAAGTTGTATTATAATGTTATTATTCATTAGATTCTAAATTTAATATTAAAATGATTTGAATTACAAAATTTATATAACCATCTTAGGATTAAGAAATTAGACTTTGTTGTAAATTGGGATGATTATCACAATTTAGAGAAGAAATTGCTAAATTGATGTTATGGACATTGTAATTCATATTAAAGGTTAGGAATACCTTATTAATATTCTGAAATAAACTAAAATTAGGTTGAATTGAAATTAAATTGTAGGATTAATATCTAAATCTTGTATTAAAATAACTTAAAATAATTGGAGATTGGTACTGGGACTAATATACATCGAAAAAGTAAAGATTAGGGCTGTTTAGGGACCTGACAATGTTAAATTGTATTCAACAACAACAGAGTTTCACTGGGAAGAATAGGTGTTCTATTGAGATCTCATTCCAACAATAATTTTAAGTTGTTCGAATGAATATAGTATTTTTTTTCTAGAATGACAGTAGGACCTCGTTTGAACGAATGGCGTATTCTTATTCGAATGAGGAGATTGAATGACATTAAAGAGGAATTTTATTTTCTTAATTAAAAGAAGTTAATTAAGGTGATTAGACTAGTGTTTAGACTTGTAACCCTTATATGCATAGAAATTAATTAAATGGTGTATTATGTGGAAACATACCGGTGTGTGTACTCGTGGGATACATACTAGAGGGGATATCCAGATAGGGCACACACGATGGATACCGCAACCCTGATGTGATGATGACGGGAAGGTTCTGGTTGTGATTAGCCCGGACATTATGTGATGAACGCTCATAACCCATAGAGTGAGATGCTTAGTCTGATCCTTTTATATAGTTTTAGGTATGGGACTATATAACTGGTGTGAAGGCATGGTGAGTATTCATGTAGAGATTATTTAATAGTAATAGATATGGGACAACCAATAACTATGCCTAGTATACGCGAGCTATCCCAGAAGGTGATAGGTTATACCAACATTATATGCGGTGTTATGATGGGGCCTTTTTATATGGTACATATTTTAAACCATACCAGCTTATGAAGATATTGATCTAAATAGTTTCATGCGATATTATACAGTGATGAAGTTTAAAGGAATAAATATGGAATTGTACCAACAAGTTAGTAATAATGTAAAAGACTTAATCATGGGGAACGCATTGGGCTCGGGAGTTGATGCATGTGATACGTAGGGCTATTTGAGTTAGGAAACTTAAAAGAAACTAAACTACTGGAAGGAGATGCATAGTCATATTATAATCCAAAGTCAATTATATTGTTATATTATTTAAAATTGTTGTTAACGTCTCCCCTTAACATTTTCAGGTCATGGGCCACAGTGTCTCTTTGTTCCTGATTTGGTACTAAGCTACTCTCTGTTATTGATCCTATACGATATAGGTGTCGAGCTTGCATGCTCACAATTCATAATTCTTTTATTGTTATGTAGGGTTTGCAATTTTATAGTTATAGTATGACAGTATTCCATTACTTATACTGGATTTGGTATCAGAGATTATATGGTTCATTAATTTTATGTTGAGTTACTTATATATGCTTTCAGTTTTTGTTTCAGTCTTGATTGGAATGATGCTAAATTGTTTAAACTCATGTATTATTGATTATAAACTTAATCAACCTATTATTAAATTTTACAAGGTGTCACACTAATGATGAAAAGGGAGGCCAATCATCTCAGGGTGACTTAATTGGTTGCATTGTCACTAAAAAGATAACAATCTACTTTGAGAAGATTCAAAACATCATAGTGATAAAGTGTATGGTTGAATGCATGTCCTCAATTTCGTTAATCACAAAGCAATGTGAGGGTATCCTTTGTCTCTTTATTATGAATATTATTTTAATGGTTACATCGGGGATGTCAACCATTGATTTTAAGGTGAAGATGACATTAGCAAATTTGTTCTTATTTATAAGGAGGAAGTCAAACTCAAGGTTCACGAGTGTGGAGGTGTCCTCGTATAGGTAAGAGTGTTAAGTTTGATGTTTTTCATCATTGATGTTTTCTTTTCATAGGATATAAATAATGACATTTATGGAGTCTCTATAGACACCAGTTTTGTAATGCTCATTTATAAATCAATTTCCAGGTTAGTAATTCATTGTACTTGTAACGCCCCGACCTGGATTTAGATTACCGTTGGAATAACCCAAATCCAAATTGGGGTGTTAAAGGGGGGAGGGGGAAAAAGTTTAATTTATTATTTAAGAAAAATATTTATTTAATTGATTTAAGGACATGATATTCATTTGTCAAATTTTAATTTAAAAAGAATAAAAGTTTGACATACCTAATAAATTCAACTTATGAATTTGTCCATGAAAAACCATGTAATACCACACTTAATCTATCGAAATAAAGTTCATTGAGTAAGACAACACAATAGTCCAAATCCCTTAATAAAGTTCCAAAATATTGATTAAAGTGCTACAAATATAAATCTTAAACATATTATGAAATGGTCAACAGAGAGTCTAATGTCGAGTCACACCCTCCGTATCCTTACCGAGATCCTTTCTAGGGTCCCCAACTGAAGTACCTGGGGTGGGGAAAAGTAAGGGGTGAGAGAATGCCCACTAGGGTGGGAAATACTAAGACATAATTTGACAATCAAATACTATATATATACAATGTCTTTCGGTATTTTGTAAAATAATTTCCAATTCATTAAATGTTAATACAACTACATGTAATGCACTTGGGCTATATTCCCAACTCACACTTAAGTATTTTTCATGTCTCGTGCCAGAGACTTAACTTATTAATCCAACTATGTTGTCATTTAATAAGATCCATTTATTCAAATTCATTAATACAATCATTTTCCCAATCATTCATGAATATTACTTTTATTACTTTGGAATTCGCCAACATCCACGATTTCACAGCCTTTCACCGTCGGTATCGAGCACACATATGTTACACGGGCCAGGTTGTTTGGGGTATTTCACCACTTGGGACGCCATGCCCTCCTTAATTATTCTTTCCGACAACATCCGAATGTCATTATCTTTTCATATATTCTCATTCTTCCAAATATTCACATTCTTACAATTATTCTCATTATCCCAAGTACTCGCACTAATCTTTCGGTGTTACTTCTTTACTTCATTATTTGCCTTACTTTTAAAATAGCCGAGGAGGCCAACTAATAATAACATCGTACTTTGAACACTAACATCCAATCATCATTTAGCTTATTTGTTCATTAATTCATTAACACATTTTTAGTACCTTCAAAATTATTTTACTAGCATTTAAAGTAAAGAAACATTATCTTCCACTAGTTTTTCACATAATTATCAAAATTGCCATTATGCCATTTTTACACAAAAAATGCATCCTTTAAGTGGGTTTTCAAGGGAAAAACATATCTTTATAAGACCTTACTATTTTTCTATAATATTTTACTTATTTAATCATAAACTTAATATTAAAATTACCATCTTAATGTAGGGTTCAAATATAAGGTTTTAAATGAGTTTTCTACACTATTTTAAGTCATTATCATCGCTTTTTAACATCATCAAAATAGGGGCTAAAATTTATCATTCTTTAAAAACATGATGAAAGCTATCTATTTCATTTCAAAACATATCATTTATCATGTCTAAAAATAATTATTCAAGTATATTCACATGAAATGAGGATTTCTACCTAAGAAATCCATGCATATGCATCCTACACATTCATATTCAAGTAGTATATGATTATAACATTTTTTTTTAAACAATTTTCATTCTAATCATTCATTTATACAAGCATGATATTATGAAATTTAATCAACAAAGCTAGTTCATTTTAACATATAAAAGTATGGATTTGCATAATAGAAAATACAAGAACTAGCAATTTTTTTACAAGAAATCATCTTCCATCAACATGGGTGTTTTAATCTTTTGAAAATATAAATTTAGGAAGAGTAAAACCCTACTTGATTTATGAAGAGGAGATAACTTTGGAGAAAAAAACTTCAAGTCCTCCTACAATGCTCCTAAACTCCACTCATATGCTCCCAAAATCAAGCTTTCAAGCCACACCAAGTTGCTCCACCCCTTGTGTGATGTTTTAATGGCGTTTTGAGCTTTTTAATGGAGTTTGAGGAGATTGAATATGGGTATAAGGGTGAGCTACGAAATTTAGAATTATTTTTTCCCTTGAGGATATAAAAGAGAGGAAGAAGATGGAGGAGTTTATATTTTTTTTGGTTTACTTGGTTCATGAATCCCCCCACCCTTATTTATATCAATTTTAAGCTTACCTTTTCAATTTTTTGACTCATTTAAGTCTCCTAGGCTTGAAAATATAAGTGAAACACATTTTTCCCAAGTTGGAAAATACGAAAGCCAACCATCCAATAAATGAGCCAACCACCCCACTTAAAATAATTTTTTTACTATAATTTTGACATAAATCTGTCTACAACAAGGACTAAACCATTTTGTTTGAGGATGATGAAGAAGGGAAAGTTGTTCAAAATTAAATTTTACATTTGTTTACAGAGTTTCAGATTTTTCTGAGCACTTTCATTTTTTGACGAAAAAATGATATATATATATATATATATATATATATATATATATATATATATATTTTTGACCAAATTGCGTTAAACTGTACCAAGGTGCTTAAATAAACCATATGAACACAAATAAATTTCCATGTGAGACATGCAAATGTAGACTTTTTGTTAATGACACGTTGATATATAAATAGGTCGAAATACAAGTACGTAATTAAAAGTGCGGTTATTACAGTACTTGATCTTATTCTTGATGAATTCTTAGGTGAGCTTGATGTAGATGGGGAGGTGGCATGTATTGGGGGGGGGGGGGGGGGATACTATGAGAATCCCTATGCCAAAAGTATTTTTTGTTGGTGGGCCCGTATATGTAGATTCTCTATAGTAATTGATTACTAATTTTGTAAAGTTTTTTGTTAGGGAACTCAAATTTATTTCTTCTTTGTCTTCCAGATATTTATTTGCTATGGCCCGACCCTTAAGTAATTTTTGTATAATGTAAATGATTTCAAACTCAATGTGTATTAGTAGGCACTTGTCCATTTTACTGGAAAGGGGTGGATTCTCATATAAGTGTTTTAATGTGTCCATTATAGAGATGGGCCTATTACTGAAGGAAATCATGTAATGCATAAGGTTTTTGTAACCCAAACCATTGAGATTGAGTCCTTTTCCAAGTTAGTGTCATTGAGTTCATAGTTGATTTGATTTTGGATAGCATAATATATGGCCCAATCTTTACTAGACATATCAATATACTACACTAGCATATCCACTATGGCGGTGTTGGTAATAGAGATGTAGAGGATCAAAGGTTATCCTGAAATGGTTGGAACTAGTATTGGTGAGTGAGGTACTACTAGATTCTCTCAAAATACTCATGGCATTGGGCATTCTGGACGTTGGTGAACGTGATAACCCGTATATAACTATGATAAATTATAATTAAATCATGCTTATATTATGTGATATGAATAATGTGCTATTAGTATGTCTAATGTTAAGTGATTATGTTTATTATAATCCTACTTTCATAAATCATGAAAGGTCGAATTATTTACAAACACAAATTTTGTTGTTTTCGGTAGAAAGGTTCCTGTTAGAGACTAGTTTTGACCTTTATAACATTATAAATGACTTGAGGTGAAAACTAGATAGTTGTAGACATGTGAGTTAGGGTTGTAACACAACAAACGGATCATCAAATGGATTCCCGAGTAAAGAGTTATACCAAATTTACGAACAAAGGGCAAAGTTGTCCATTCCCTTTAAGTGATATTTTGTCTTTTATTAAACCAAATGGTTTAATTTGATTGGTTGGCTTGGGAGGCAGCCTTGGCCGACCTTATACCCTTGAAATAGCTTTATCATTCAGACAAAATCAGCCATGAAAGGGTTTCACCTTGAGGAAAGAGAATTAGGGAGTTTAGGAAGGAAAAGTGAGGAGAAAAGGTGTAGAAAAATCAATGAAATTACGTAAAAGTCCCGATGGTAATCCTAAATGCAAATCTTGTCATTTATCTTATATTACTGATTTATATGATATAAATCATCATAGGTTTACAAAAGTTTCAGCCCTTTATATGTATGTATGGTTAGAAGCAAGTTTATGTTAAGTTGAGTGTAGAAGCCCTTAAAATTGCTTTGTATTGAAACCCCTTGCATTCAAACTTGCATATCTCTTTGTGTGCTTACTGGAATTGATAAATTCCAATTGGATATTAAATTAGACTCATATATTCATATCATACCCGAAAATGAGAATTTACCTCCTTGTGGTTAGGCCGTAATGATAATTTCAAGTTGGTACATGGTTGGTGTTTGTATACTTGATTTCGGTATGCCCTAAGTTTAGTCAAGCTTTTGAGATAGCAAATGAAGTCAAAAAATTATCAAACTTTAATTCAGCAATATTAAGTATGTGTACTGGAAATATTTTGAAAATCATGGAAAGTTATATTGTAGAAAAATTATGAAAATTCTTGCAAGTTGAAGGAACAATAGAGGAGCTTGTAGGGCAGATTTCTTGTGTTGTAAAGAAATGGTCATAACTTGCTCTAGGAAGATTGCAAAATTACACCGTCACTTGCATTGGAAAGTATATTCATATATGTTGTCATATTGATAAGGTTGTACCCCTGTATTTATACAATTTAGGAATATAGGATAGTTAAGTATGTAGGACAATAATTTCAGGCCATACTAGATACCCCTTGAATGAATGTTTGTATTTCGTCCTTACAAAGGGTACTTTTAGTACATGTTTCATGTGTATATACATTGAGAAGTATAATTTAATGTTTACTTGGTTTTGGTAATAAATTCCATATGAGGTATTTCCTACGGTTGAATGTCCGTAACTTTATCAACATGTATATCATTGTTTTGCCTTTACCTATGTTTTATGGAATGTGACTTAATTGGAATTATATTGTTGATGTATAGTCATGGAAAGTTACATAATTATGTTAGGATAATATTTATGATTGAGGTTCAGTACTGATTTAGTTGGATTGACAGGTGTAAGGTCTAATCAACCCAGTTCAGCTCCACCAGAATGAAACGTGATTACATAGTTGTCAACCAAGGTGAGTGTACTCACTGGAAAGAGATATTTGTATCGTGTTGTTGGTATGATCATAATATAATGAATATGAAATTGTTCATTTCGGTTTACCGAAATGGGAGGTTACTCCCCAACCCAGAATGGGGGAGATTTGTCTATTAATGACAAGGGGTTACTCCTCGACCAGGAATGGGGGAGAATTGTCTATTTAGACAGGATATGTGAATCATGATTCGAAAAAGTTGGTCATTCATTATGAATGAGCCGGATAAGTTAATACATAAGTATATGGACATGATTTATTGCATTTAAATTCATGCAGTAGTTTAGTAGTGATGCATTCACTGGGCTATTTTTTCTCATGGTTCCTATGTTCACATATTTCAGGTAATGCGATGTCACTGCCAAATCTAGGAAGTCGGGTTGGGTTAGCCAGGAATGGGAGAAACAAAGATTTTGTTTAAATGTAAATGATGTAATTAAGTTAAATTATCCTTCAAGCAAGTTTGTATAAGTATGACTACTCTGATGTTGTAAAAAGGTTTTCAGTTATATGGATTTACAATGATGACTCTGAAATTAAAACTCTTGTTTATGGTTTGGTTAAATTAATCATGGTTTGACTCACTTTGACTTTCAAACTTAATTATAAGTAACTGGGTTGGGGTGTGTCAGCTTTTGGTATCAGAGCCTAGGTTTTAGAGGTTCTGGAGTGAGAAGTATCTAGATTTGGCAGTGAATGTTAGAAATATATTTTATTTGATACTAACGATTATGTTAGGAAAGATATGTATATCTGCATGTTGTTATATCTTTGATTCATTTCAGATATAAGAGAATGGAACGAGGGAATATAAATGTGAGACTAGAAGATGAGGCTTTAAATATTCCAGTAGAAGCGGAGGTTGAGCAACCTGTTCAGATAAATGTGGAACCCGAGCCAGAACAACTGACAGATATGCAAAAAATGGCACATGCTATGACTCTAATGGCAGAGCAGTAAGCTAGATTTATGGCACAGATGGAAGAACAACATACCAGGCAACTGGAGGCACAAGCATTGGCTAGGGCTGAGGAGGTGATACACCGGGAAGAAAGAAGAACTTCACATGAGAAATTTATTAAGATGAACCCACCCTCATTTGAAGGAGCAGTTGATCCAGCAGAGGAAGAAGTATGGGTTAAAGAAATTGAACTTATCTTTGGGGTAATGAGGATGCCTGAAAATCAACAGGTAACCTTGGCGGCGTATATGCTAAAAGGAGAAGCTAAGTACTGGTGGGATGCCACGAAACATTTGTTGATTACTCCAGGAGGCGGGAATGTGATCTCATGGGATGCTTTTGTTAAAGCCTTGTATGACAAATATTTTCCCCTAATGTATCGAAAACAAAAGGAGAAGGAATATTTCATGTTGAATCAGGGGAGTATGACAGTTAGAGAATATGAAGCTAAACTTACAGCCTTATCTCATTTTGCTTCGAGGTTTATACGGAATGAGGAAGATATGTGCAGCCGATTTCTCGATGGACTAGAGTTAGTTATTAAATCAAGGCTATCGGCTTTAGAGACTATTAATTATTCAGCCTTGGTGAATAAAGCCATGTTAGTAGAAAGGGACGTGAATGAAGCTAGAGGGAATCGAGAACGAGGTGTAAAGAGAAGCAGATTCGATCCAAGTTATCAAAAGGGTAGTGATACAGAATATTTAAGACTTGGAGGGAAGAAATTCCAGCATGGTAGAGGCATGGGAAGTAGTTTTCAAAGGGGTGAAGCAAGTGGTGGAAGAGGTTCAAGAGTTTCATCGCAAGGAGATCCAAATGTTTATTTCTTTTGTGGGACATCGGGTCATGTAAAGAGAAACTGCCCAAAGCTACTGAATATATAATGTTTCAACTGTCATCAGAAGGGCCATCTGAGAAAGAATTGTCCGATGTTATCAAGAGCAGTTTCAGTCAGTAGTGTGGGGCCTCATAAAGGATCCTCTCCAAGCAGTGCCACCAGGGGAAGAGGTACAGGACAAGCAAGTGGATCGAAGGCAGGAGGAAGAGTGTTTGCGATGACATTGCAAGATGCCCATGCTACACCTAAAGTGGTTACAGGTAAACTTTTTATTGCAAACAAAGATCTATATGCACTCATTGATCCTGGATCTACGCATTCATTTGTGGCATTACATATTGTTTCATATTTGGGTAGACCATGTTCATTCCTCAATTTTGCCTTATATATTTCTACCCCAATGGAAAGTGTAATTCTAGTTGAGCATGTTTATAAAGATTGTGTCTTGCGAATGGGTGAGCGAGATTTCTATGTTGATTTGATACTGTTGGCCATTCAGGATTTTGATATTATATTTGGGATGGATTAGTTATCATCGTATCATGCTTCCATTGATTGTTTTCGAAAAGAAGTTACATTTCATCTTCCTGGTGAACCCGAGTTCCAGTTTACAGGGGAAAGGAATGTTCTCCCTAATTGTCTTATCTCAGCAATAAAGAGTATAAAGTTATTGAGTAAGGGTTGTACGGGGTATTTAGCATATGTGGTTGATGTTAGTAAGGAAGCACTTAAAGTTGAAGATATACCAGTGGTTAGAGAATTTTCTGATGTCTTCCCAGAGGAATTGCCAGGACTGCCACCCGATAGGGAAGTAGAGTTTTCTATTGAATTAATTCCAGGTACTGGTCCAATTTCTCTTGCTCCATATAGAATGGCACCAGCAGAGTTGAAAGAATTAAAAGTGCAATTACAAGATCTGATAAGCAGAGGTTTCATTCGGCCTAGTGTTTCGCCATGGGGAGCACCGGTGTTATTTGTGAAAAAGAAAGATGGGACAATGTGATTATGTATTGATTATCGGTAGTTGAATAAGGTGACCATTAGAAATAAGTACCATCTACCTCGTATCGATGATTTGTTTGACCAATTACAGGGGGCCACTGTATTTTCGAAGATTGATTTGAGATCGGGTTACCATCAACTGAAAGTGAAGGATAGTGATATTTCCAAAACAACTTTTCGGACTCGATATGGGCACTATGAGTTTTTGGTGATGCCTTTTGGATTAACTAATGCTCCAGCAGTTTGTATGGATTTGATGAATCGGGTATTCCACCCTTTCATTGATTCATTTGTGATTGTATTCATAGACGATGTGTTGATTTACTCGCGTAGCATGGAGGAACATGAGAAGCATTTGAGACTTGTATTGCAGATTTTGAGAGAGAAGAAATTATTTGCTAAATTCAGCAAGTGTGAGTTTTGGCTGAATGAAATTGTGTTTTTAGGGTACGTGGTCTCGGGAAATGGGATTTATGTTGATCCAAAGAAAGTGGAAACAATTATTTAATGGGAAAGTCCTAAGAATGTGACAGAAATTAGGAGTTTCCTAGGATTGGCAGGTTACTATCGCAGATTCATTAAGGGATTTTCAGCAATAGCATTACCACTGACAAAGTTGACTCGTAAAGAAGTGAAGTTTGTATGGGATGAAGAATGCGAGAGGAGTTTTAAAGAGTTAAAGAATCGATTGGTTTCAGCCCCTATACTTACTATTCCATGTGGGAATGAGTCTTTTGTGATCTATACAGACGCTTCATTTCAGGGGTTAGGATGTGTTCTTATGCAGAATGGGAAGGTAATAGCATATGCTTCCATACAATTAAAGACGCATGAACGAAATTACCCTACACATGATTTGGAGCTAGCGGTCATTGTTTTTGCTTTGAAGTTGTGGCGACATTACTTGTATGGAGAAACTTGTGAGATATTTATGGATCATCAAAGTTTGAAATACTTGTTTACACAGAAAGAACTAAATTTGAGACAGAGCCGTTGGATATAGCTGATTAAAGACTATGATTGTACTATCCATCATCATCCTGGGAAGGCCAATGTAGTAGCAGATGCTTTGAGTCGAAAATCATCAGGGATTCTTGGTTGCATACGGTGTTCCTGTGTTGGAAATATTCTTGACTTGGCATCGATGGGGATGGAATTAAAGTTTTCAAAAAGTGGAGGATTATTAGCACATGTCAAAGTGAGACCTTTATTGACCGAACGCATACGAAATTTGCAGACCAGTGATCCATTCCTTGAGAAGAAGAAATAAGAAGTTCGGGATGGTAAAGAGAGTGACTTTGAAATTAATAATGATGAATCGTTGTGTTATAAAAATAGGATTTGTGTACCTAATGATCCACCCTTAAAGAAAGATATATTAGAAGAGGCACATAGTTCAATTTACTCTATGCATCCGGGAGGTACCAAAATGTACAGAGATTTGAAAGAGTATTACTGGTGGAATAATATGAAACGTGAGATTGCAGAGTTCGTAGCTAAATGTTTAGTGTGCCAGCAAGTAAAGGTAGAGCATCAGAAGCCGACAGGATTATTACAGTCATTGCCTATTCTGGAATGGAAGTGGGAGCATATAACGATGGACTTTGTTACAGGATTACCCCGATCACCAAAGGGGCATGATTCTATTTGGGTGATTGTAGACCGACTGATGAATTCCGCTCATTTTCTCCCAGTTAAGACCACCTACAATGTTGACAAGTATGCACGTATGTACGTTGATGAGATTATTCGTTTACATGGGGCACCAGTGTCAATAGTATCAGATAGAGATCCAACGTTCACTTCTAAGTTTTGGCCTCGTCTCCAGAATGCTATGGGCACAAGTTTGAAGTTCAGCACTGCGTTTCATCCACAAACTGATGGGCAATCAGAAAGGATGATTCAAATATTAGAAGACATGTTACGAGCCTATGTATTTGACTTCAAAGGTAGTTGGGATGATCATTTGCCATTGATGGAATTCTCGTATAATAATAGTTATCAGTCCACCATTGGTATGGCTCCTTATGAAGCTTTATATGGGAGGAGATGTAGGACGCCTTTGTGTTGGGATGAAGTAGGTGAAAGGAAAATTTTGGGTCCTGAATTGATAGATATGACCACTGAAAAGATTAAAATGATTCGAGAACGGAAAAAGATAGTGCAAAGCATACATAAATTTTATGCAGATAAGAGGAAGCATCCATTGGAATTTCAGAAGGGAGATTTTGTATTCCTGCGTATTTCACCGTGGAAAGGCGTTATGAGATTTGGTAAAAAGGGGAAACTAAGTCCAAGATACATTGGACCATATGAGGTGTTGGAAAGAATTGGGACCTTGGCTTATAGATTAGCACTACCTCCAGATTTATCCCTTTTACATGATGTGTTTCATGTATCAATTCTACATAAGTATTTGGCGGATCCATCTCATCAGTTGAAAACTCAACCAATTGAACTGAAGGAAGACTTATCGTACATCGAGGAACCAATGGAAATTATTGATCGTAAAGACCAAGTATTGAGAAATAAAGTTATTCCCTTAGTTAAGGTTATGTGGATGAGCCATGGGATTAAAGAAGCAACTTGGGAAACAGAGGATAGCATGAAGAAACAGTATCCCCATTTGTTTGGTAAGTGAACTTCATATTAAATTTCGGGGACGAAATTTTCTAAGGGGAGGAAGTTGTGATAACCCGTATATAACTATGATAAATTATAATTAAATCATGATTATATTATGTGATATGAATAATGTGCTATTAGTATGTCTAATGTTAAGTGATTATGTTTATTATAATCCTACTTTCATAAATCATGAAAGGTCGAATTATTTACAAACACAAATTTTGTTGTTTCGGTAGAAAGGTTCCTGTTAGAGACTAGTTTTGACATTTATAACATTATAAATGACTTGAGGTGAAAACTAGATAGTTGTAGACATGTGAGTTAGGGTTGTAACACAACAAACGGATCATCAAATGGATTCCCGAGTAAAGAGTTATAATGATTTTACGAACAAAGGGCAAAGTTGTCCATTCCCTTTAAGTGATATTTTGTCTTTTATTAAACCAAATGGTTTAATTTGATTGGTTGGCTTGGGAGGCAGCCTTGGCCGACCTTATACCCTTGAAATAGCTTTATCCTTCAGACAAAATCAGCCATGAAAGCGTTTCACCTTGAGGAAAGAGAATTAGGGAGTTTAGGAAGGAAAAGTGAGGAGAAAAGGTGTAGAAAAATTCGTGGAAATTACGTAAAAGTCCCGAAGGTAATCCTAATTGCAAATCTTGTCATTTATCTTATATTACTGATTTATATGATATAAATCATCATAGGTTTGCGAAAGTTTCAGCCCTTTATATGTATGTATGGTTAGATGAAAGTTTATGTTAAGTTGAGTGTAGAAGCCCTTACAATTGCTTTGTATTGAAACCCCTTGCAATCAAACTTGTATATCTCTTTGTGTGCTTACTGGAATTGAGAAATTCCAATTGGATATTAAAGTAGACTCATATATTCATATCATATCCAAAAATGATAATTTACCACCTTGTGGTTAGGCCGTAATGATGATTTCAAGTTGGTATATGGTTGGTGTTTGTATACTTGATTTCGGTATGCCCTAAGTTTAGTCAACCTTTTGAGATAGCAAATGAAGTCAAAAAATTATGAAACTTTAATTCAGTAATATTCAGTATGTGCGCTGGAAATAGTTTGAAAATCATGGAAAGTTATATTGTAGAAGAATTATTAAAATTCTTGCAAGTTGAAGGAATAATAGAGGAGCTTGTAGGGCAGATTTCTTGTGTTGTAAAGAAATGGTCATAACTTGCTCTAGGAAGCTTGAAAAATTACACCGTCACTTGCATTGGAAAGTATATTCATATATGTTTTCATATTGATAAGGTTGGACCCCTGTATTTATACAATTTAGGAATATAGGATAGTTAAGTATATAGGACAATAATTTCAGGCCATACTGGATACCCCTTGAATGAATGTTTGTATTTCGTCCTTACAAAGGGTACTTTGAGTACATGTTTCATGTGTATATACATTGAGAAGTATAATTTAATGTTTACTTGGTTTTGGTAATAAATTCCTTATGAGGTATTTCCTACGGTTGAATGTCCGTAACTTTATCAACATGTATATCATTGTTTTGCCTTTACCTATGTTTTATGGAATGTGACTTAATTGGAATTATATTGTTGATGTATAGTCATGGAAAGTTACATAATTATGTTAGGATAATATTTATGATTGAGGTTTAGTACTGATTTAGTTGGATTGACAGGTGTAAGGTCTAATCAACCCAGTTCAGCTCCACCAAAAGGAAACGTGAATACATAGTTGTCAACCCAGGTGAGTGTACTCACTGGAAAGAGATATTTGTATCGTGTTGTTGGTATGATCATAATATAATGAATATGAAATTGTTCATTTCGGTTTACCAAAATGGGAGGTTACTCCCCAAACCGGAATGGGGGAGATTTGTCTATTAATGACAAGGGGTTACTCCTCGACCAGGAATGGGGGAGAATTGTCTATTTAGACACGATATATGAATCATGATTCGGAAAAGTTGGTCATTCATTATGAATGATCCGGATAAGTTAATACATAAGTATATGGACATGATTTATTGCATTTAAATTCATGCAGTAGTTTAGTAGTGATGCATTCACTGGGATATTTTTGCTCATGGTTCCTATGTTCACATTTTTCAGGTAATGCGATGTCACTGCCAAATCTAGGAAGTCGGGTTGGGTTATCCAGGAATGGGAGAAACAAAGATTTTGTTTAAATGTAAATGATGTAATTAAGTTAAATTATCCTTGAAGCAAGTTTGTATGAGTATGACTACTCTGATGTTGTAAAAAGGTTTTCAGTTATATGGATTTACAATGATGACTCTGAAATTAAAACTCTTGTTTATGGTTTGGTTAAATTAATCATGGTTTGACTCACTTTGACTTTCAAACTTAATTATAAGTAACTGGGTTGGGGTGTGTGAGTGAAGTCCTTCTTAGTATATAAAATATGGGCTCACATATTGCTGGAAGGTTTTTGATGAAAAGGTTTATGAACTTCATTTTCCCTAAGAATCCTCTAACTTCCTTTTTTATTAGGGCCGAGGGAATCTCCAAGATGTCTTTGACTTTTGATTGGTTGACTTCAATCCCTTCCTTGTTGACCATGACGCTGAGGAACATCCCCATGGTGAAAAAATGATACATTTATATGGGTTGGTCTATTAAAGTTTTGCTATAAAAATCACATGTAAAACATTTTATTTTAATTAGTAAAGTATTATTTTATTCATTTTGAAATGAAAATCAAGTTTGTGAGAATGATTTATATTTATTTAAATATATTATTTCATATATTTATGTTGACAAATAGAGCTTAATAAAAATTCTAGTGAGTTGGCTTCGGGTTAATCATGAAGAGATTGAAATTATAGTTTTAGCAATATTAAAAAGTTCACAACCTAGATAGGGAGTTGACATACTATCAGAACAGTTGTGATGAAATCATAATAGTTTATCTCAAACTATGGGGACATGTATATTGGTCTGAGAACTTGAAAGATAATTCGAAAGAGGATTATAATCGATACATCTCAAGAATGTATCAAAGAGGACCACCCGTGAAATTTGAGTTAAGGGTCGTCTTGATTAGACTCTAGCGATATCAAACCACTTTCAAGAGTTACATAGATTCTTAATCCTAGGAATTATGAGGATTGAAATGATTATATGATTGTTGCTTTGATTGCTATTGATTTGATTCAAATTTAGTTCATTCAAATGATCCTTTCATATTAGGTGATACTTATGTAAGTAGGTCTAAGATCTTAATTCGAAGGAATCTACGTTCAGCGATACATTGGATTTTAATACCCATTTGATAGACTTATAACATTTGTTTCCACCAGTAAACTTGATAAATGTATTATTTCTTATCCAATGGAGTAACAAATTAAGTCAAGTATGAGAATTAAAGAATTGATTAGATGTTAGCTAAAGTCAATTAGAAACAAATTGATTTGACCAAGCGATTATAGGAATCATAACACGGGAATCGTATTATGTACCGTTATCAACTTGGCAAATAAGACCTCATCATATCAAAGTAATTTTTGAGACAATTAAATTGGAGTGCAGTCATAATTATTAGTGAAATTAATTATGATTAAATAAAAAATGAAATCAATTACAGTAATTATAATTTGGGATTTTCGAATATTTATTTGGAATCCAATTTAATTATTTTTCATAGGTCCCTAGTTAGTCTACATATCCAAGTAGTTGGGCCCAAATTCTCAAGAATATAAGTTTAGCCGAATCCAACCTCTTATACAAAGTATATAAAGGTGTGGGAAGGGGTTTTAATGACAATGATTCATCATTAGGGTTTGAGAAGGGTGAGAGAAATCACTATTTACATTTTTTTGAAGAAGCCTGGAGAGAGAGCACCACATCTTACTAAAAAATAATGGTTTTCTTTAAAAAGCTGCCCACACACCTACCTAGTTTTAGGGGGATCATATACTATAAGATCCAATAATTTCAAAATGTTCAAGCTAGCGTTTGGATACCCAAATGAAGGCAGCCTTTCATCATCAACAAATACCTTTATCCCCATCGGATTGTAACCAAATTCGCAAGGTATTGTATTTGAAATCATTGGTTTGTTTTTCAAACCTTATTATTGCTTTTATTCTTTCTATTATTTTATTAATTGAAGATTAAAGGGCTAAAAAAATTTATTCCATATATATCGATCCCTAACAATTGGTATCAAATCCTTTGGTTCAGGTTAGTCATCCGTTGGAATGGTCTACATTATCCAAACAAGAAAATTATTGTTTTAAATGTTGTGGGACTGTGTACCTTTTTGTATGAACTTTGTGTATTCTTCCATACTAACATTGTTTTGAAAATATTCTTTGTATATGTTCCCTCCATCATGGACATAGGCATTTTTTTTCTGTGTGAACGGATCCCACAGTGGTTTATCCGTAGTTATTTTTTGCTCCTAGATTCGATATGGTTGTAATAATTAGTTTTTTATAATTATTTCATTATCAATGTATTTGGAGGAGATGGTGAGGGGATATAGTTTTTGTTTACACTTATAATCATGTATTTATGGGAGTTTGGGTGTTGGACAAAGTTTCATGAAGTTTTAGATGAGTTGTCACATAGATGGGATCTATATCGATCTAGAAGGAGACCACATCGATATAAAAGGAGGCTGCATCGATCTGGCTAGCGAGAATCAACATCCAACAAAGGAGGTTTTTGTTTAGTGATCTCCGATGCCTTTTTGTGGTGGCTCTTCCTCAACTTTCTTCCCATAACGGAATGGATTATTTCCAATTGAAAATATATTCAATAACTCTTATTTGAATTGAAGTCTACTTTAAGTTGGACTCTAAGTCAAATGAAATCTTCTTCAAAGAGGATTATTGGGCTTGAAAATCTCTACTTCAAGAAGAAGTTTAGGCCATGATGAAAATGATCATTTTTGTTCTTTTATTTTATGTTGCATTTATTCAATTATTTGTAATGTCTCTTTATTTTATTTTGTTGCATGATTTCATGTGCTAATTCATTGGATATTAATAACACCCGATTTTTATAGACAACATGAATCATATTTTTAGACGGACTTAGATCATGAACATTCTTCAAAAGTTTATGTATGTTTATTCTTTTTTAAATTGAATTAAATTGGGGTAGTTAGATTTTAAGGTGCAAATTAAATTAATATCTCCAGGTATTATTTTAATTTTGGAAAATTCAATTTATTATTTTTATTTTAAGATAATTAAAATGTGAGATCAAGATATTTAATTCCAAGTAAATTGGGATATTACCAACAATTTAATTCAGGCTTTTGGAATTTGCATAAATTATTTTTCAAACCCCTCAAGTTTTAAATAACTAAGTGGGAGAGGCTTTTTATATAAAACCCACAGTCTCCATCAATATTTTAAAATTGCGATACGATTGATTCGGTGTGTTAGCTTGATCATGCCCCCCCATCAGATGGTCTTAATCGCGTTATCAACGAAATTTTAAAATTTTTAAGTGAAAGGTTAGTGGAATTAAATGTGAGTGAGTTTGTTACTCCCATTAAGGAACTTCTAGACGATCGGGTTTAATTTCATTATCCGAACCAATCATATACACTTAGACATTACTTTTGATATCCTCCCATCAGAGTAATCGCCATAAGGTATGGGATCGAAAGTCGTAAACTATTGAATTATGTTGGACAGAGGATCCTAGACTGCATAGGTATATAATTGAACGATGAAAGTGTAATACCACGTATTTTTAATGATTTTAATTATGGGAGTACTTGAGGATCAATTGACTTAAAATGGGAAATTTATTCATAATTAATCTAGATTTATTTAAATAATTACTAGCGTGACGGGAGTTAGTACTTATTGGTATAAGTTATATTGAGTATTAATTAGTGAGTAAAGTGATATATGATTATGAAAATATTAAAGTTGTCGTGAGTGAAACAAATACGACAATAATGGAATTTAAGTCGGGACGCGCGTGTGAGTCGTATCGGGACTAAATTAGTACGATAAAACGTAAAATAATTGTACATCACCCAGATGGTCATTTCGAGTGTGCCAACATGTCCAAACGGGTCAAAATAGTTAGAAAAGTCTACTCGGGGGTTTAGTTTGTGTTTCGGAATAGTTTTGGGTCAAATCGACACCCCGAAGGGGTATTTTTATCTTTTGCAAAATCTAGGCATATTAATGGACGAAAATTGGGAGATTATATCTGCATGTACGTGGCAAAAGTTACGTTTTATCTGTAGAAAAAAGAGAGAGTCCAAGAGGAATAAGAAGAAGGAATTTCTAGGAGCTCCAAGACGAAAACCAACTATCCTTCACCAAAAATACCATCAACTTGTAGATCGAAAAGAGAGGAACGCCCCTATACCACTCTCATTCAACGATTCAGACCTTCCCAACAAGGCAAGTGGTTATCTTGCTTTAAATTAGTGCATATATTACACATGTTAGTGTAGAATTGATGATATAGACCAAATATGATTAAATTTGGGTTGAAATTGTATTGTTAATCAAGTTTTTGGTGAAAATTGATTGTAGATGAAGTACTATATGTATAGGCTTTGAATACGGGATATTACATGAAGGAAAACGAATTTAATTTTAAGTTTGAGTGGATAAAATCTTTGATGATGTAAAATTAGTTTTTTTTACATTTGATTAAATTCCGTCACCCATATATAAGATTTAATTAGGTTTGATGGTAAAAAGATATTAGGGATCATGCATACGTATGTAAAATGGCTTTAGGACTGTTAATTGTGAGTTGAGTGAAGTTTGATGTGGATTGGTTGAACAAAAATGGGTAAAAATGCAGATTTCATAAGGTAGAAGACAAATTGGGCAAAAGTCATTCAAACGACATAGGAAAAGGGAAAGTCGTTTGAACGACATCATTCGAATGAGAATCCAATGAGATTTTAAAACATAGTTCGTTTGAAGTTCATTCGAATGACCTCATTCGAACGAGAAACTGTCCACTTCGAACGAGATTTTAGAATTTTTGGAATTGATGGGGCGAGCTAGAAATTGGTGAAAATAACTCGAGATTTATGAATGACTTAAGTATATGTAAGGAAAACGTAGTTCTTAAGTTAGTAATATGGTCAAAGGTGTATATAAGGATAATAGGGACTTCTTAGTGATATTCATTATTGGCGATGCGATATATAGAGATAATGGTCGTAATTGAGAGACATCGTGAGCATTGTAAGAATGATAACTTGTGTAAATCTGAAAAATATAGGCGGTATGATCTTATTAATTATAAGGGTTGTGTGTACCTATTGTATGAAATCCTCATGTGTATGACATACCTAGCATACTTGTTATCACCAGAGGTCTTAGGAAGGTGACAATCTTATCTTGATGAGCCTTCAGGGGATTTTATATTGCTAACTCAGGACATAGGTTTGGGAAAGACTTATCTGTGAGTTGATAAGTTTGAGGTCACGTGGGTGCGTAGGTATGGGCGTAGCCCATGGGGTTGGGAGCTATATTCGCCTCCACTGTGTGTGATATGTGTTGATTCGATTCCATAGTGATAAGGAATTCTTAGTCCTTACGTGCATGATGTACCGGGACTAATAGCAGAGTATGTGTGTACCGCAGGTTTAGCCTTTTGGCGTGCCATATTAGTGTGTATATATATATATATATATATATATATATATATATATATATATATATATATATATATATATATATATATATTTATATATATATATTTGAGATTATTCTACTGTGTTGCTTAGTAGATGAGAAAGACTACAATACTTAATATTAATCAACAATGGGAGAACTTTAATGATTAATGAGTTATTTAAATCCGTATAATTTGGCGTTATAATAATAGGAATGTATTACTCGGATGTCGTAATTGGGTATAATTACTTAGGCATTTCAGGAAAGGACTTGGGCTAGGTTAGATAAGTGGGATAACGTGACTAGGAAGGGTTAGGAGTCTACGCTAGGCGTGCATATTAGTTGAGAAGTGAGAATCTCAAGTGAGGGCATGAGAAACTAACATGGATTTAATATTTACTGTTTAATACATTTTAAACACCTGCTGATTTTTAAATTGTTTGCAACTTAGGCTTTGACCCGTTTATTGCAAATCTTTTCTCCTGTCAAATTATTTTAGGTGCCCAACCACAAGGACACCAAGGTTAGAAATTCAATTTATTTGACGAGTTGTAACTGCTGTAGAAGTTACAGGACTTGGTAGTTGACGCCTCTATGATTATCATTCCTACATATTGAGCTTCTCTATTTCAGATAGTGCATGTTTCCTCTTTTACTTATTTCAGACAATCTGAGATTTGTTGATCATTTTAGTTATGGTTTTACTTTGTTAGATTCTTTTATGGAGATTTAGGCTGGATATGTTTACTTCAGTCCCATTTATTACTTTAGTCATTTTAATTCATATGATATTTCTTTTGAATGGTGTATGGTCTATAATTGGATAAAATTGGTTTTATGTTAATGGATAAATTTGACATCAACCTTTTTAAATATTAGGTGATTATTATTAATAATATAGTTTTTCGACAGTGATGCATATTCTCAACCAACTGGATATTTTGAATTAATTTAATAAAGAACTGATCACCTAGTATTTAATTAGGCGAGGCGTCACAGGTGGTATCAGAGCATCAGATTCTAGAGTCTTTTAGGATCTGTACGTCTTATTATGCTTTCAGCTTATCGTTCTTTGATCTAAAGCCCTATTATTAGGATTGTTGCATTCTTCTTGATTATGTGTTTACATCTTCAGATGTTTTATAATTGATAATTATGGACTTATAAATTCTTTGTTGTTTCAGATGCCTCCCATGCGTGCACCTAGGGCAAAAAATGCCCAACCTGAGCCTCAACCAGCAACAGATCAGGTTATAATAAATGCTGCCAAGGTTGCTGCCATCGTTGCTCAGGAAGTTAACACAACACTAGCTGTGGTTCAGCAGCCCCGCCACAGGCACAGGCGGTTGCACCAACACCAACTCATGCATTCCCCTCTGCATAGGTTCGAGTTAGGGATGCCTTCCAAAAGGCACATCCTCCAGAGTTCACATGGGTTTCTAATGTAGTTATAATTACCCATTGGAAGAAAGATATTCTGAGGCATCTGAGGATGTACGAGTGCACAGAGGTGCAGAAGAAAATATTATCTACCTTCAAGCTAGTAGGGGTAGCGTGACAGTGGCGGGAGTCCACTATTACCGCATAGGAGCGTGACTATATGACTATACAGGACTTGTGATAATGGTTTGATCGCAAGTATTTCCCTTCTACTATTTAGACAGAGATGAGTCAAAAGCTACTGGAACTCACTTAGGAGAGAAAGAATATATCCGAGTATGAGTAGGAGTTTACTAGATTGGTAAACTTGGTACCAACTGAGGTGACTACTGAAGAGATGAAAATTCAGATGTTCATGGATAGTTTGACCTGGAGGATTCGACAGCATCTCCTAGTAACTTCTCTTTGCAGTCTTATACTGATGTACTTAATGCTTCTCTACTACGCTGCCAGGATCACCATTTTTTTAAAAGGGGAATAAGTAGGCAGGTGATTCCAACCAGCAGGGTAGGACAGGTGGAGGTAGTGCCAGTGAGGCATAAGCAACTCAGAGTCAACATAGGCAGAGTGAGAAGGTTTCCCATCAAGGGGTTCCTTCTAAGATATTCAGATCTGGGGGTTTTCATCAGGGATATGGAGGTTTTAGACAAGGCCACCAGGGTCAGCATGGCTATCAAGGCCACTAGGGAGACTCGGGCCAACAACAGTTTTAACAAGGCCATCAGGGCCAAGGGAGAGGTGGTAATGGCTAGCAGGGTCGAGGACCACAGGGGCATAAAGGGGGAAATTCTGATGGGAACTGTTTCATTTATGGAAAGACTGGCCACAAACGATTTGAATTCCCTGATAAGGGGAATTATCCTCAGCAGCAGGATGGTCACCAGAGCCCAAGAGGCCATTTTCCCAGTCGCTCTTCCAGCGCCAGCACCAGTCCCAGCCTTGCCTGCCATTCCAGAAATTCTGGTTCAATAGGGGCAATTATAGTATGAGCATGTCTACAACATCCATCAGTCCATAGTCCCACAGGCTCCACCCTTGGTTGAGGGTATATTTTTTATTCAGGGGACTTTGGATAGGATATTATTTAACACGGGAGCTTCACATAGTTTTGCACACGCCATTGGGTAATTAGACATGGCAGAGAGAATAATCACTAGTGTAGATTCACCATTGGGCTATGGGTCATTGATTTCATCTATACGTTAGGGAGTAGGCATAGAGATTGGGAGTTTGATCCTATCGACCGAGATGCTTGTTTTAGATATGCACGAGTATGATGCTATTATTAGGATAAATTGGCTAGTCGAGTATATTGCCATGATCGATTGGTTTAATAGGAGCATAATATTCCCTATCCCTGGTCATGAGATGTTTTTAGTGGCGATACCTCACCCTGAGGGATGATCATCCACCCAATTGTTTTATATAAAGGAGGATACATGTATGAGAGTTGTGATTCTCCTTGATTATATTCCAGTGGTTTATGAGTATGCCAATGTGTTTTAGGTTATACAAGGGCTACCGCCGAGTAGAGAGATAAAGTTTGTGATTGACTTAGCGTTAGGCACTCGGATGATAGCTCGTGCACTTTATCGTATGGATCTTGCGGAGATGAGGGAGCTGAGGGATCAGATTGAGAAGTTATTGGGACAGGGTTTCATCTATTGGAGTACCTCACCTTGGGGTGCCCCGGTTCTGTTTGTGAAGAAGATGGATGGATCCTTACAACTGTACGTAGATTATTAGGATTTGAATAAAGTTACGATACGAAATAAGCATCCGTTGCCCAGAATCGATGACTTATTCGACCAACTGAGGGGAGAAGCTTTCTTTTCGAAGATAGACTTGAGGTCAGGATACCATCAGTTGAGGATTAGGGAGAAGGATGTGTCTAAGAGTGCGTTTCGGACAAGGTATGGATCCTACGAGTGTCGATTTATGCCGTTCGGGCTAAACAACACACTGACAATATTTATGGACTTAATAAACAGAGTGTTCAGAGAGTTCTTAGATCAGTTTGTCATTGTCTTCATAGATGACATCCTGATTTTTATTCACCAATCGAGGAGGAGCACGCTGAGAACTTACGTAAGGTTTTACAGACTTTACGAGAGAATGAGTTGTACACCAAATTTAAGAAATGTGGATTTTGGCAGCTAGAGGTATAATTCTTGGGGCACATCGTATTAGATAGGGGAATATTGGTGGACCCCGATAAGGTGTGAACAGTGAGGGAGTGGGGATAACCCACGACGCCGATGGAGGTGAAAAGTTTCTTAGGGTTAGCAGGCTATTACAGGTGGTTTATTCAAGGATTCTCGTAAATAGAGGTTTTGTTAACAATTTGACTCGCAAGGGAGTGCCATTTATCTAGTACCCTGTTAATTGGATTTCGATGAGCTGAAGGACAAGCTGACTTCAGTACTAGTTCTAGCACTACCTAGACCGGGACTGGAGTACTTATTCTATACTGATGCATCCCTATAGGGACTTGGATGTGTACTTCAACAGGAAGATCAGGCTATAGATTATACCTCCCATAAGCTTAAGCCTCCCGAGAGGAATTACTCCACCCATGATTTAGAGCTAGGGGCAATCGTGTTTGCTCTTCGAATCTGGAGATACTATTTATTGGGGGAGAAGTTTTGCCTGTTCACAGATCATAAGTCACTCTGTATTTGTTCACTCAGAAGTAATTGAACATTTGTCAACGTAACTGGCTTGAATTTGTGAAGGACTATCAGTTCGATATCCATTACCACCCGGGGAAAGCTAACGTAGTAGCTGATGCATTGAGTGGGGGCCAGTAGGTGACATGGCCGAGGTGTGGAAAGAAAAATGGAAGGAGTTGGGACACCAGGATGTAGTGGCCCGATCATTCATGTATGTCATGACCATTACACCCCAGATTGTGACGAGAGTATATTCAGGACCAGGCAACCGACACGTTATGTCAGGATCGGATTGTAAAGCTACTAATTGAGGGAGATGAGTCTTATTCCGTGGGTTCAGATGGGGGTTTACACTTTAATAGATGCTTGATTGTGCCAGAGGGGGAGGACCTACGACATGCGGTGATGACAAAGTTGCACGATTCATATGTTACAGTACATCCCAGAGGGGATAAGATGTACTAGGATATGAGACGATAATACTAGTGGAGTGGAATGAAGAAAGACATCGTCGAGTTCATTCATAAATTCTCCATTTCTCAACTGGTGAAAGTGGACCATCATAGATCGAGAGGGCTCCAACAGCCGTTAGAGATCCCTATGTGGAAATGGGAGAGCATTTCCATGGATTTCATCACAGGGATGTCCATATCGCAGAAGGGTCACGATTCCATATGGGTAATATTGGATTGATTGACCAAGGCAACTAATTTTCTACCAGTTTGGACCGATTATACTACGGGGAGGTATGCTCAGATCTTCATCGTTAAGATAGTGAGACCCCTTGGGGTGCCCCTTAATATTATTTTCGATCGGAACAAGATTTTTGTGTCCAGATTCTGGGAGAGTTTCCAAGAGGCCATGTGGTATGGAGTTACATTTAAGTTCGGCATATCACCCACAAACGGATGGGAAGACATAGTGGATAAATTATATGTTAGTGGATATGCTGCGGATGTGTATCCTTAATTTTTGCGGGAGTTGGGAGCAGTATCTCCCATTGGTGGAGTTTGCTTATAATAACTCCTACTAGTTTACTATTGTCATGGCTCCATTCGAGGCGTTATACGGTAGGCCTTGTTGTTCTCTAGCATGTTGGATAGAGGTGGGGGACAACAAGCTACTTGGGCCAGAGGTAATTCAGGATACTTCGGCCAGGATTGAGATTATTCAGAGTTGTATTCGGGTTGCTCATGATAGACAGAAGAGTTATACCGATGATAAAAGGTTATTTAGAGAGTTTAATGTGGGGGACCAGGTGTGGCTATGAGTATCACCTATGAAAGTGGTAATGCGGTTTGGAAAGAAAGGGAAGTTGGCGCCGAGGTACGTAGGGTCATTCCCTATTATCGAGCAGATTGGGCCAGTAGCTTACAAACTTAGGTTACCGGAGCATAGGATTCATGACGTGTTCCATATTTTTTCATTGAGGAGATATATTCGGGATGACATGGCCCACACTCATATTGCTTTGGAGAAGATTGACCTACAACTCGAAAGTTCCTAGGAGGAGGGGCCAGTTATTATCCTAGACCGTAGCGAGAGGAAATTAAGGTCAAAGGTAGTGTCGCTAGTCGGTGTGCAGTGGTGGCATCATAATGTAGAGTAGTCTACCTGGGAGTGCGAGGATGAGATATGCCACACATATCCCGAGTTATTCTTACCAGGTATTACTTCATTTTTCCAAATTTCGGGATGAAATTCCGTTATTAGGGGGAAGTATGAAATACCCTGTATTTTTAATGATTTTAATAATGGAATTACTTGAGGATTAATTGACTTAAAATAGGAAATTTATTCATAATTAATCTGGATTTATTTAAATAATTACTAGCGTGATGTGAGTTAGTACATATTGATGTAAGTTATATTGAATATTACTTAGTGAGTAAAGTGATATATGATTATAAAAATATTAATGCTGCATGAGTGAAAAAAATACGACAACTATCGAATTTAAGTCGGGACGCGCATGTGATTCATGTCGGGACTAAATTAATAAGATAAAAAGTAAAATAAGTATACGTCACCCAAATGGTCATTTCGAGTGCGCCAACGTGTCCGGAAGGGTCTAGATAGTTAGAAAACTCTACTCGGGGATTTAGTTTGGGTTTCGGGATAGTTTTGGGCCAAATCGATACCCCGGAGGGGTATTTTTGTCTTTTGACAAATTTAGGCAAATTAATGGACGAAAATTGGGAGATTATATCTGCATGTATGTGGGAAAAGTTGGGTTTTATTTGTAGAGAAAAAACAGAGAGTTCAAGATGAAGAAAAAGGGATTTTTAGGAGCTCCAAGACCAACACCAACCATCCTTCACCAAAAATACCATCAACTTGTAGATCGAAAAGAGAGGAACGCCCCTATACCACTCTCATTCAACGATTTAGACCTTCCCAACAAGGCAAGTGGTTATCTTGCTTTAAATTAGTGCATATATTACACATGTTCGTGTATAATTGATGATATACACCTAATATGATGAAATTTGGGGTGAAATTGTATTGTTAATCAAGATTTGGATAGAAAATTGATTGTAGATGAAATAATATATGTATAGGCTTTGAATCTGGGCTATTACCTGAAGGAAAACGAATTTAATTTTAGGTTTGAGTGGATAAAATCATTGATGATGTAAAACTAGTTTTTTTTTTACATTTGATTAAATTCCTTCACCCATATATAAGATTTAATGAGGTTTGATGGCTAAAAGATATTAGGGATCATGTATACGTATGTAAAATGGCTTTAGGACTGTTAATTGTGAGTTGGATGAAGTTTGATGTGAATTAGGTGAACAAAAATCGGTAAAAACGCAGATTTCATAAGGTAGAAGACGAACTGGGGAAAAGTCGTTCAAACGACCTAGGAAAAGGGAAAGTCGTTCGATCGAAAATCCAACGAGAATTCAAAACATAGTTCTCTTGAAGTTCATTCGAATGAACTCATTCGAATGACCTGGTTCGAACGAGAAACTGTGCACTTCGAACGAGATTTTAGAATTTTTGGAATTTATGGGGCGAGCTAGAAATTGGTGAAAATAACTCGAGAACTATGAATGACTCAAGTATATGTAAGGAAAACGTAGTTCTTAAGTTAATAATGTGGTCATAGATGTATATAAGGATAATAGGGACTTCTTAGTGATATTCATTATAGGCGATGCGATACGTAGAGAGAATAGTCGTAATTGAGAGACATCGTGAGCATTGTAAGAATGATAACTCATGTAAATCTGAAAAATATAGGCGGTGTGATCCTATTAATTATATGGGTTGTGCGTACCTACTGTATGAAATCCTCATGTGTATGACATACCTACCATACTTGCTATCACAGGAGGTCTTTGGAAGGGGACAATATTATCTTAATGAGCCTTCGGGGGGATTTTAGATTGCTACCTCAGGACATAGGTCTGGGAAAGACTTATCTATGAGTTGATAAGTTCGAATTTACGTGGGTGCGTAGGTATGTGCGTAGCCCATGGGGCTGGGAACTATGTTTGCCTCCATTGTGTGTGATATGTGTTGATGCGATTCTAGAGTAATTTAGAATTTGTAGTCCTTATGTGTGTGATGTACCGTGACTGATAGCATAGTATGTGTGCACTGTAGGTTTAGCCTTTTGCGGTGCCTTATATATATATATATATATATATATATATATATATATATATATATATATATATATATCTATATAATAAAGTAGGAAACTTATGTATGTCATAAGATTAAAAGGTGATGTCATCTATTTGAATTTTTTTTTTGTATTATCTATTTTGCCCTTCAAATATTTGAATTCTCCTCTTTTGACACAATTTAATTTATTGTCTCCCTTTTCTCAAAATTAAAAAAACAAGGATATAATGGTATTTGCCCCCTCTTTTAACCCTCTCTAATAAATGAATGGTCATGATGAAACCCCAAATTTCATTATCCCGCTAAAAAAAATTATGTTCCGGCTACCAGTACAGGGTAAAGGTATGGGGGTGGTTAGTTGCAATTAATTGGACTGACAAATTACGGGTCTCGAGGCATGTGATTTGTTGCTATTCTTATTATTAAAATGAGTGATGGGCTCAAGGAATTATATCTGGCAGTCTACTATTTTATTCTTCTTCCACACTTATCAGAACTATCTGCTCTCTTCGAGATCCACACTCATCAGGCTTAAGGTATAATTTTTCTCCATTTTTTAACGCCTTGAAGGTTTGCTCTCAGTTAGTTTATCTAAATCTGCTTTCCAGCGGAAGAAAAATGGGTGGAAAAGTGGAGGCGGTCGCCGCTATTAAGGAGGCATTGGAGAAGCAGACGACCAATCAACAAAGTGCCACAACAACATTCATGCAGGAATCATCCCATCCTTTCCACTAGCAATGGATTGATTCCATATCACGTGCTGGAACCAATCAGCGTCCGAAACCCGAAATCCCAAGGCTTCCCCACACGTTAAAAAATGGGAGTGATTGGGACAAGAACTACACGCCCAGGGTTGCCTCGGTTGGACCTTATCACTTTTTCGACTCCAACCTCCAGTTGATCCAAAAAATGAAACCCAAGATCACCAACGACTTCTTTTCAGGAAATCGTCAGTATATCGAAGGCATGATCAACAAGATCTTCAACGATGTTACAAAACTGAGGGGCTACTATGAAGATCAGTCGACTGAAATGTTCAGCAACGAAGAATTGGCGAGGATGATGCTTTTGGACGGTTGCTTTCTTCTGTTTTTCATTGATTGTGTAGTAAATAATTACTTCTGATACATACCAAACATAGTTTCCCTCTAAATAAATGATCAACAGGTATAATGCTACGCAAAAAAAAACTGATTTCCTCCATGTTTATGTTTGCAGAGTGGGTCTTTTCATCTCCATCATAGCTCTGCACGCTCAGGTGTTTTAAGATTTATCATCATTTTGTATTGGGTTTTTCCATTATTGTTTTTCTTTGGGTTATTCACATCAACGCAAACACCCCACAACCAAAACGCACACACCCCACAACCAAAACAGCAATACCAACACCAACACACGCTTAAGAGTTTTTCTTGGGGTTCTTCCATTGTTGTTTTTCTTTGGGTTATTCACAGCGACGAAGCACACTAATCCAACACCACACACAGACCACCATCTTGACCAAGCAAAACATCTTGACCCATCTTAATTTCTGTTACCCCTGCTCCCACGTTCTACCTTTGTTGTTGGATCAGAGGCCACCCAGGCATATTGTAGATTTTTCTTTGATATTCATCAAGGCGGTACCACCACACCACAACCACCACTGCAACTCTGCAACCAAACGATTCTACCCGGACACAAAATCTCTCGACGTGATTGGGTATTCGCCCCGCCCCCGTTAAGTTATAGCCGAGAAACAACAAAGAAACCCAATTGGGTTTTATTTGTTTTAATTTTGTCATTTAATTTATGAATTTTAATGAGCTTTTGTCTTAGTAAATGGTTTAACCTATTGGATGGGGTTCGTTTATTCATTCTCTCTCTATCATTCATTCGGTTTGCTGAGGAGATAATTTGTGTTTTGTGTTTTGTGTATTGCAATTGGGATAATAAGTTAAGGTGTAGTTGAACATCATGGTAAATTTATATCCGTGCCTTTAGGCATATACATACCTTATTTTTTTAACATCACACTTCATTTTGTTTGGGAACAAATTATTTTTTGTTTTGCAATTACATACTTTGAAAATTAATGCCCTTTAGCAATTACGTACTTCAAAATTTTTTGTCGCTTTGTGATTATCAACGTGCCTTCAGGCACGGGCATACCCTAGTATATATATATATATATATATATATATATATATATATATATATAAAATAAGATAACTTAGTTTTTGAAAATATGTACATTTTTAACGGTGCGGATGAGTGCCACATCAAAAGACATTTTTCCAAAATAAAGGGTCAAGATCATTTCCCTCCATTAATTTCAAAATTTTCAATGGTTTCTCCGTACCCTTTTTGTGTTTTGTTTCTCTTATACCTTCTTTTGTTTTCCCCGATGTGTGTTTCTTTCCTCTCATACTCGAATGCAGCTCTCGCTCCCAACAACTCTTCAATTTCAACCCTTTATTCTCTCTTTCTCTCTTTTTCTAAACCTCTATCTCTCTCACTTCGAACGCACATGCCTCTCTCTTCTAAACCATCAGGGTGAAGTTTGTTTAATAACAACTACTTTCTTTATACATGACCTACAAATTAATCGTAAGTGATATTAGTCATTATTTTTCCAGATCTAATTTTTTCCATATCTAACGATTTCTAGATTTTATTGGAACTTTTTATTTTGTGTTTCCGACCACTGGTATTAATCAGGGATTATCTTTTGTGTTTTCGACCACTGATAATAACGGTTTCTAGATCTCATTTTTGTGTGTTTTTGGCCACTTTAAACAAAGCAGCGATGTTGAGATAGCTAGAGATTTCTAGATCATATTGGAACTTTGTTTTTATTGTGTGTTTTCGACCACTAATAATAATAATCAAGGATTATTTTTGGAGTTTCCGACCACTGATAATAACCATTTCTAGATCTAATTTTTGTGTGTTTTCGGTCACTTCAAACAAAGCGACGATTTTGAGAGCGACTGTGAACGGCTTAAGGAATGCGTGAGTGGAGATGGTGAGAGTGACTGAGCGACGATGTTCAGAGTGTTGTCAAGCCAATTCCTATATCTGCTTCTTAGATTACCAAGTTTGTTTGGATATTAAAAGTAGAAGGAAGAAAACATGTTATTGAAACCCTGTTTAGAGATTTATAACATAAAATTCTGTTTATTGTAGAAATAGCTCAACTGTATTGAACCCCTACTTTTTTAATTTTACTAAGTGTATTCATATGCAACACTAATGCTCAATTTTGGGAACTTTCTGCTCCGTTAATGATGTTTAATTTTTTACTCTTTTACATTTCAAGTTTTGTACCCCTATATCTGAGTCGATCCTTTTTAGAGTTTGTTTGATTATAGTTATAAATTTTTTTGTTGTTTCCTTCATTGGTTAATTTACTGCAGTAAGTTGATTATGAAGAGTTCTACTACAGTTATGGCATCACTTTAAAGGTTAGTGTTGACAGGTTTACATATTTCCATTTGATGATTAAAACTAATATTTGTTCCTGATTATTACATGGTTAGAATTATCTATATTTTTTCTAAAATAAATCAGTAATATTTTATTCATACGGTGGATTTTAACCAAAATTTTTGTTGTTTTTGCATATCTAATGTTTTGGTTTGTACTGCTCTGAATATTGAATATTAAGATTTTTTTATCTGAATGTTTCAGGTTTGTACCACATTGAGCATGTGTATGGATAAATCTTGGAGGTAAATGAATACGTTGAATGTTCATGTATGAAATATTATTTAGCAAAGTTTCCCCCAATCCTGAAATATTATTTTCTATATGGCTTAGTTTATATCTTTGATTGAAATGATATGTTGTGCCGTATGTACACACAATTGTGTAGTTTTTGTAATTTTCTTCTAATTCTCATTATCATGATTTGTTGGTCTTTGGGAATTTTGAAAACTGAATTAGCTGTTAAAAGCGGATCTATATAAACACGAGTAAATACACGCGCCCGTGCGCACGCAAAAAACACCCCTTAAAATAACCTTGAAAACCTATCACTATTGAACTTTAATTTTTGATATTGGGTTTTCATTCTAGGCTTTTCTTTGAATGTTGGTTGTATTCTTTTATTTGAATTGGAATATGCCACCATACTTTAATTTTTGATATTGGGTTTTCATTCTAGGTTACTCTTTAATTGTTTTCCAAGTTAGTTTTTTTCGTTGCACCATAGTTTAACATGATGTATTTCATTAAAGAGTAATATTGTGTAACGCAACCTTTTACTTCATTAAGTGCGATTCTATATTTAATTTGTTGAACAAACAATTACAGTTTGTTGGGTGTGGGAAGGTTGAGGGGGAAGAACCAAATTAGGTCTGCTGGGTTGTTGATGTAAAAAATTAGATCACTCTAATAATTCAATCACAGATAAATAAATGAGACAAAAGATTTTAAAGTGGTTCAGCCTTATAAGAATGGCCTACATCCACTGTTGTTTTATTGCTGAGTGTTTGGGAACTCTCGATTTGTATTCTATCAAGAGATTCCGGTCTCGATTCCAGGGTTTGGATTCGGATCCCCTTTACAATGAGGATTGTACAATGTATTTATAGCCCTGAGGCTGTAATGTGAAAGGGTAATACATTAAATGGTATACATATGAAAGGGTAATACATTTAATGCCCTTTTTGCGTGTGCGTCTGAATGATAAGCATTTAATGAGCAGTTAAACTGTTGGTATCCTGCTTCGAGGTGCAACTCGGACCGCCTGAGTTGCTAGGACCTCTTGATCTTCTCAGTGCTAAAGAGTTCCTCGGAGAGGTATGTTCCTCGGAGCGTATGAGTTCCTTGGAGTAACATGGTTCCTCGGAGCGTACGATCATCTCGGAAGTGCTTGTTGTTACCATGTAGATAGCCACGTGTCTTCATATGATTGGTCCATGTCAGCAGATTAAATTTGGTATCAACAGAAGCCCCCAATGTTTCATAGTTCGAAATTTGAGGGGTATAGAACATTATTTCTCGGAATGTGGTAGCTTTAAATAGTCTTCCTGATTTTTAGGAGCGTTTCCCTTATATTTATTTCTCCTTCCCAATTCGTAGAATCATGCTTTTTTAGACTTTCCTGCGTGCTTCGATTCCCGCATCACTTTTCATCTTTTTAGCCGCTGTTGCCCGCTTTGATTCCCGCGCCACTTTTCATCTTTTTAGCCGCCGGTAACGTAATCATCCTTTTTTGTAATCATTACTTCACCATTTCCCAAGGCAAGGTATTTAAGCTTCACAGATACTCCTATTGTCTTCTACCTTTTCAAATTTTTATCTTCGAGTTTTACGTCGTCTCTTCCTACTTTCTTGTGCGTTCATCTTTTCCGTCGTTCGTTGTCAGCAGATCCATTCTTTTCCTGTAAGATCTTCTTTCTTCTTCTTCATTTCTTTATTCACCATGGTTTACTCTGTTGAGTCTCTTGAGAAGTTTCGTTCTGATTTTTCCATTCCCTCATGGGTTGTTTTGGAAGAGCTTTCTGAGCCTTCTAATTACTTCCATTTGGCTGAGGGACATTGGTTCCCCAGTCTCTTTTTTGCTGAGTGTGGATTTTCTTTTCCACCAAATCCCTTGTGTCTGGAATTCTGTCAGTACTTTGACGTTGTTCCTGCGCGAATAGCCCCCAACACATGGAGAATAGTTAATGGGGTGCATAGATTAAATCAAGTGCATGGAACTCGTATAGGAATTCTAGAAATCATGTACTGCTATAGATGGGCAGTTAATGATAATATTTTTTATTTAAAAACTAGATTTTTAAATAGGGCCTTAGTAGTCAACCTCCCTGATGCCAATAGGGATTATTTTGAGCATGGGGTTGTCATAAAAAATTGGCAACACCCTCCATTAACTGGAGATGAGGTTTACCAGGGTCCCAGATGCCCTCCTTATGGCAATGGGATAGGTTATTTTTATTTCATTTTATTTATTTTGAAATCATGTTTCTTTTGTGTTTGATAAAATGTGCCACTGATAACAATGTTTATTTATTTGCAGTTGATAGCAAGAGAAAGTGCCCAAAAGATGCAGATGTCAATATAAGGCATTTGAAACTTATCTGGAGTCTGCATCAAAGTGTTGCTGACGAGCACATTAGATCGGCTTCGTATCTGCTCCAGTACAAGAGCTACACCACTTCTTTCACTGCTCGTCCAGTGATAAGTGAGTCAGAGCCAGTACCAGCTTCCACCAGCTCATCGCCTGAATCCCATATTCCTTTAAGTGAAAGGATGAAGAAAATAAGACCTCCTACCTTGTTTGAGAAAACTGCCTCTCGTTCTGGGGAGGCAAAAAGGAGTAGGATTGATGTCCCAAGGGAGGGGACAAAGAAGACTGATGCAGCTCCTCAGCTGCTCCTGTTAAAGTTGTCGAGAAGCCCGCAGTGGCTCCGAGCATCTCTGCTGTTCCTGGAGAGGTGATTGTGATATCACCGACCAAGGGTTCTTCCTTGGTTGAATCTGTACCTATTCCCCCGAGGAGGCTGAAGAAGAGCTCCTCGGTCAATTTGGCTGACACCATTACTCAGCCCCCAGCTGTTAGGGCTGGAGTTCCCACTTTTATTCCCCCGAGCTCTGCCATGAGCTCGGTAAAGTCCTGGATCATTCCTGAGGTCCAAGGTACTGAAGAAAACCTTACTCGGGATATGGTCACCTCGCTAGCTGCTCGTCACCTTGCTTCTGTAAGTCTTTTTACTTTGAATTTTTCATATTTCCTTTGTCGTTTCTGTTTTTGACCTGCTTTCTTTTTACTTTCACAGTTGACGAGCTGCTTTAATATAATTTTGAAGAAGGATGAAGCAATTAAAGCTTCATGCTCTTCGTCCAGCGTGGAGGGAGCTCTGGAGGAAGCTACAAAATCTCTGGCAGATTCTAGCCAGACATATGCCACTGATAAGGCTGTCTGGGAGAAGAAGCTTACCTCCACCGAGTAGGATAAAGCTCGAGCTGTTGAAGCCTCCAAAGAGTTGGAGAAGAAAAAGAATGCCTTGGAGAAGGCAAATAAAGAGCTCGAAGAGAAGCTCAAAGCTGCTGGAGAGCTTGAAGATAAGCTCAGGGTTGCTGAGGAAAGGTTGGGCCAGCTTCAAGAAGTAGGTCGACAAAAAGAGGAAGCAAAAAATAAATTGAAGGCTGCTGAGAACCTGCTGTCTGAGAAACTTTCCTCGGAGAAGCTAAAGATGAAAGCTGCTGTAAAGAAGTCCTTCAGCTCTGGCTGGGACAAGGGGTGGAACAAGGGGTTGGCTGCCATGGTGTCGCAAGTAGACTATGGCAGTCTCAAATACTTTAGGGATGGATGGGTTGCTGCCCTTCAGGAAATGAAGGTCGATGAGTCTTCCGAGCTCTTCCAGAGACATATCCCTGGTCCCTCTCCAACTCCAGAAGAATTAGAAGAGGATGAAGCTACCTCTGAAGAGTCTTCGATGGTGATGGGAGATCGTGCCCTAATCATCCAGCCTGCTGCCGAGGAAAATTATCACATCGTTTCTTCTTCCTAGCAACTGCTTACTCTACCCGAGCAACTATCTCTTCCCTCCGAGCAACCTACCTCTTCATCCCAGCCTCCCGAGAAGGTTTTGGGAGATAAGGAAAAGGTTTAGTGTTGTTCGGGTTTCTCTTTATTTTGTTTCTCTTTATCAAATGTAACTCAAAAGATGTAACTCTGAATTATGATCTAATAAAACTTGAACTTTTTGCATATTGTTGTCTATCTTTCATTCATACTCTGCTTATTCTTCTTATTGATGATTTCTCTTCTTTCTCTGCTAGTTTCTGGCCAGGATGGAACTGCTATCTGCCCATGACACAAAGTTGCTGCAACAATGCAATGAGTACTTTAAGGCTGGTCACACAGACCTCAGTGTTGCACAAGTTGCCGACATCCTTGGTCATGATGCTTCAGAACAGGCAGTGAAAGCATATCAATATCTGAAATGTCTGCTTGATCGGGCTGAAGCCAATAACGTTGCCTATTATGAAATGATCGAGGATCTTCAAAGCACCCTCGAAGACCTTCAGCTTCAATACAAAGAATCCACTGCCTTGTTGCATGAGGGGTACGAGAAGAAGTACCAACAGATAATTGCCGACAAGGGCTACGAGAAGCTTTTTGCTGGGTACGATATAAGGGAGAGAACCTTGAGAGGCGAGGTCGAAGAATGTAGACAGATTGTTGAGTTGCTAGAAAAGGAAAACAACAACCTGCAAAAGGAGCTGTCACAACTGAGGTCTGCAGCTTCCACTTCTAGTGCCTTGATCCCAGTGACCGACGAGGGATTTTCGGATGAGGTCTGCGGATTTAAGAAGAAGTTTATTAATGTTCTTGAAAGAAATAGAAAACTGGGATTCTTGATGAAGTTTTGATCCAAACAAAGCCCTTGGATGATGAATTATTGATTTTAAAACGTTAACAATGTTGTAGGATGGTTGTATGATGATATTATAATGTTATCTTAGAGTTTCATGCTTATTAATGGAGTTTTGGGACGTTTTGAGGACTGCAAAATGAAGCAGTCCGTAGCCTACCTGGTGTGATCGATCGATCGACATTCATCAGTCGATCGATCGACCACCATCGATCGATCGAAGGTCAAGGTCGATCGATCGACCTTCCCAGAAAGAGTAAAATTTTCCTAGTTAAATTTTAATGATGTTAAACCCTTGGAAAATATTATTAGAGACTTTATGAATATCCTTAGACTTAAGGAAGACCAGTAGGTATGGTTATAAAGTTTGGACCTTAATTAGAATTCAATTTGAGGAATTATTCTAAAAGCTAATGAAACTCGATGAGTGAGATAATATTAGGGTTAAAAGAATAAATTTGAATAAATTGATGAAATGAGGTTTAGGGCAGAAGTAAGGACCTTAAAGATAATGATGTTATATGTGGGAAAAATAGGAAACTTAATAATCCCTTTGAGATAGGTTTTAAGTACCAGAAACTACGACGTGAGATGTGTCGACAGTCTACATTTTATATTATCGGAAGACTTATAATGTATAAAATTGGAATAATGGTATAAGGATGTAGAATGTACCTTTATTAATAATGAGACATCTAAGATGTGTGAATGCTTAGTATATGATTTTGTGTATGACATACCTACCATACTTGCTATCACGGGAGGTTTACGTTCGCTTAGGGCCATCTAATCCTTGTGTGCCCGGATTTAGTTTGGTACCTAGAGGACATAGTTCAAGGGAATGACTTAATTGTGAGTTATTAAGTCAGCTGACTATGGAGCGTAGGTATGTACGTGGCCCATGGATATGTTGAATTATGTTCGCCTCCATTTTTGTGTGTTGTGCTTATTCTAACAATTCCTTAGAGATTCGGAATTTGTAATCCTTATGTACGTGATGTACCGGGATGGATAGCAGAGTATGTGTGCACCGCAGCTTAGCCTCGGGGTGCTTATATTGTATATTTATGATGTGAATAATATACGGTTCAATGAAAAGGAATTTGTTATGTTTAAATTGCGAGAATAATTTATAGTGACTCTTTGAGAAGTTAAAAAGGGATAACATGCCGAGAATTGTAATGTTAACAATTGAGAATCCGAGTTTAAGTAAAGCTATCTATTTAAGTAATAACATTGGGAATTCATATTGTGAATCGAGTAGTTGGGTTAGAATTTATGACGGTTTAGTTAGATATAAATAACACATGAATGGGTACAGGAACGTTAGGAGTGCACAGTTAGACGAGAGGTGAGTATTTCATGTGAGAGCACTGTGACACCCCGTCTAATTAAATACCGGGTAGCTACTCCTTTATTAAATTAATTCAAAATGACAAGTTGGTTCAGTTAATTGCATCACTGTCGAAAACATTTTAATAATTAACCACCTAGTATTTAAAAAGTAAGTGCCAAATTTTAAGTTAAGTCTGATTAACATGCAGTAAAAGAATAATGAAAGAATAACAACCATTCACCATAATGAAGTAATGAATAACCAACAAAGTAAATATAAATTCGGAGGAAAACTCCTCACAACAATCCCACAACTGAAAAATAATACCACAAGTCTGAATCCTGAATAATTACATGCCAAAAGTCTGAATAACTGAAATAAATGAAATGTCTCTAAAAGAAATGGGCGACATGCCCTACAACTGATAACTGAAGAATATCGAGTCAAAATAGATGAAGCGTCTACAAGCAAAGTCCTGTAACTTCCACAAACAGCTACAGCTCGTCACCTGAATGAGGATCCTAAGCATGGTGTCCTTGTGGCTGGGCACCTAAAATGGTTTTTACAAAAATAGATTTGAAAGCAAATGGGTCAGAGCCCGAAAGTGGAAATCATTTTAAAAACAGCAAGTGTTTTAATAGCATTAAAACATTAAATGCAAAATACATGTTAGGACGTGCACTCACTTGAAATTCTCACCTCTCGACTACATGTGCACTCCTAACGTACCGTACCCATCTACATGACATACACATCTAACCAAACCGTAATAAGTTCTACCCCTTACTACTCGATCCCCATATTACATTCTAGTGTTAACAAATAAATAGAGGGCTTCACTTAAACTCATATTCTCAATTAGTAATATAATTCACTATCGGTTAACCCGCTATGTTCTCTCATTACATTACCTTAATTATGTTCACAATAACACATGAAAGTTCCCATTAATTAAGTGTATATTATTCACGTCATAAATATACAATACAAGCACCCCGAGACTAGCTGCGGTGCACACATACTCTGCTATCCATCCCGGTACATCACGTACATAAGGATCACATATTCCGAATCTCTCAGGAATAGTTCTCAGATAACAACATCACAAATAATGGAGGCGAACACAGTCACATCACATGGGTCACGCACATACCTGCGCTCCCACGGTCAGCAGACTTATTAACATCCCAATAAGTCCTTCTCTGACCTATGTTCATCGAGGTAACCAGTCTAAATCCGGGCAACACAAGGATTAGAGGGCCCTAAGCGGACGCAAACCTCCCGTGATAGCAAGTATGGTAGGTATGTCATACACATAAAATCAATACATATACTAAGTATTCACACATCTTAGTAATCACCATAATATATTGGTGGTACACTTCTCATTCTCGTACCGACATATAATACTACACAATTTATATGTTCCCGGTTAATATAATAATTTAGGCCGTCAATAGTTCTCACATCGTAATAGACACTCACGTCCTACTTCATATTTACCCTTAGGTTCAAACTACACTTCTAGGTTTGATTCCTCATTATATCCCAAACATCCCAAATATCACAATTAATCATCAAGGGAAGGTTATCTCTTCATATACACAAGGTTACGGGACACTCGGGATCAAAACAGGCTAAAAAGCCTAAACTGTCAACTCGTTCGAAGTCTCGTTCGAACGAGGCTGTTCGAACGAAGGGGCTTTCTAACGAGATCTCGTTCGAACGAAGTTATCGAACGAACTTCACCCTCATTAGAAGTCAAAGGTCAACTCGTTAGAAGCTCGTTCGAACGAGCTCGTTCGAACGACCTGGGCAGGTCTTCTAACGAGTGGCCAGTTTCGAGCCCAGAAATCCTTATTTCGTTTTTCCCTCTTTTCTTCACTTCTAATCTCCTCTAAACATTAGTCCAATAATTTTTCAAGGTTACTAATCGTCTCTAAACATACATAGGTCACCTACTAACGTTATTATGGGGATTAAATCATTATAAACATCATTCAAATATCAAATCCATACATTTATCCCCAATTTCAAGAACATGAACCCTAAAATTTATAAATCTTCAAAGAGTCTAAATAAATCCGTTTTTGTTTCATCCAAAATGTATTAACATCAGATTATTCACCTACATATAGTTCTACATGCAAATCCTCATCACAATACGAGTTTCTAATTCCAAATTAATGGGTTTTTATCAAACTCCCAAGAACAATAAGATTTTTATCAATTGCTACACATGGAAGAAGCATTCTCTGAAATTAATTGGAATTAAACCACTTGCCTTATATGTATCTTTGATTTGATGACGAATTTGAGGAATGGATCTCTCTCTCTCTGCATAATCCTTCTATCTTTCCCTCTACAAGCTTTCTTCCCTAATGGTAGCAATGGAGGCTAGGGTTTTTGTCTTAGGAACTCTTTGGAACAAATTTCAATAACCTCCATAGTCTATTTGGTTATTAGTGGGCTTAGTGGGTTATTGTCAAATCAGATATTAATTCCCAATTTTCGTAGGTTTTAATTCCCAAAAATCCAAAATTACCAAACTACCCTTATACGTTGCCGGTATGGCCTAAAAATGCCCCGGAACCCAAACTAAACCCCCGGCTAGTGTTTTCTGACTATTTCGACCCTTCCGGACGCGTTGGCGCACTCAAAACGACCATACGGTTAATAGAACTAAAATTCACTTTTTAATTAGAATAAATATTTCCCTGATGCGACTGTCACACGCGTCTCAACAAAATTTCCAAATTGCCGTATTTCAATCTCACGACAAATTTCATAATTCAATATTCATATATAATCATATATGCACATATAATCAAATACCAACTCGCATCTCACTAGTATTTTTAATCCGGATTAATTTCCAATTAATACGCATTAAATTCAATTAATCCCATAAATAAATATCACAAAAACACGGGGTATTACATACTTCCCCCCTAATAACTGAATTTCGTCCCGAAATTCGGAACTAGAAAGTACCTGGTAAGAACAACGCTGGATAACGTTCGCGCATCTCATCCTCGCGCTCCCATGTGGACTCCTCGACATTATGATGTCGCCACTAAACACGTACTAACGGAACTATCTTTGACCGCAGTTTCCGCTCACTTCGGTCCAAAATAGCAATCGGCCCCTCCTCGTAGGAGCTATCAGGCTGGAGATCTATGTCCTCCAAAGCAATATGAGAATGAGCCAAATTGTCTCTAAGATATTTCCTTAGCGAGGAAATATGAAACACATCGTGAATCCGATGCAAATGCTCCGGTAACCCAAGCCTATACGCAACCGGTCCAATCCGCTCAATAATAGGAAATGGTCCCACATATCTCGGTGCCAACTTCCCTTTCTTCCCGAAACGCATAATCCCCTTCATAGGAGATACTCTGAGCAAAACCTGGTCCCCCACTTGGAACTCTCTGAAGAACCTCTTCGCATCAGCATAGCTCTTCTGCCGATCTTGAGCTACCCGAATGCGACTCCGAATCAATTCTATCCTCGCCGAAGTATCCTGAATCACTTCCGGCCCAAGTAGTTTGTTGTCCCCCACCTCCAACCAACATGCTGGGGAACGACAAGGTCTACCGTACAACGCCTCAAATGGAGCCATGCCAATGGTGAACTAGTAGGAGTTGTTGTAAGCAAACTCCACCAGTGGAAGATACTGCTCCCATCCACCCCCAAAATCAATGATACTCATACGTAGCATGTCCTCCAACATCTGGTTTGTACGCTCAGTTTGCCCATCGGTCTGCGAGTGATACGCCGTACTCAACCGCAGTTCCGTGCCCATGGCCTCTTGAAAACTTTCCCAAAACCGTGAAACAAATATCTTGTCTCGGTCAGACACGATATTTAGGGGCACATCGTGAAGTCTCACTATCTCTGAAATAAAGAGCTGGGCATACTGTCCTGCAGTGTAGTCTGTCCGTACGGGTAGAAAATGAGCGACTTTGGTCAACCTGTCCACAATTACCCAAATGGAGTCATAACCTTTCTGTGACGTAGGCAACCCCGTGATAAAGTCCATGGATATGCTCTCCCACATCCACATCGGGACCTCCAATGGCTGTAGCAGTCCTGTCGGTCTCTGATGATCCACTTTTACTAGCTGACAACTGGCGCATTTAGAAACAAACTCGGCAATATCACTCTTCATCCCGCCCCACCAATACTGTCATCTCATGTCTTGGTACATTTTGTCCCCACCGGGATGTACCGCGAACCATGAGCCGTGCGACTCTACCATCACCTCGTGCCGACATTCCTCTCCTTTCGGAACTACCAATCTCCCATTGAAGCGTAATCCCCCGTCTGAGCTAACAGTATAAAACTCGGTTCCCTCTGCTAATAATTGAACTATCTGTTCCTGACAGAACGAGTCATTTGTATGTGCCCTTACTACCTTCGTGACAATCTGCGGTGTAACGGTCATCACAGACATGAACGATTGGGCCACTGCATCTTGGTGTCCCAATTCCTTCCACTTGGCCTTCCACACCTCTGCCACTTCATCTGCTGGCCTACGGCTCAACGCGTATGCTACCATGTTAGCCTTCCCCGGGTGATACTGGATATCAAACTGATAGTCCTTCACAAACTCAAGCCACCTTCGCTGCCGCATATTCAACTCCTTCTGCGTGAATAGGTACTGCAGGGACTTGTGGTCTGTGAACAATCGAAACTTCTCCCCCAAAAGATAATGTCTCCATATCCGAAGGGCAAACACAACTGCCGCCAATTCCAAGTCATGAGTGGGGTAATTCTTCTCATGAGGCTTTAGCTTACGGGAAGCATAAGCTATGGACTGACTCTCCTGCTGTAATACACCTCCTAGTCCTTGCAAGGATGCATCGGTGTAGACTAGATACTCAACTCCCGGTCTCAGAAATGCTAACACAGGTGCTGAGGTCAACTTATCCTTCAACTCATCAAATGCCAACTGACAGGCATCACTCCAGATGAATGGCACACCTTTACGAGTCAAATGTGTCAAAGGACCCGCTATCTTCGAAAATCCCCGAATGAACCTCCTGTAGTAACCTGCTAAGCCCAAGAAACTACGGATCTCTATCGGTGTCGTGGGCTGTCCCCACTCCCTCACCGCGGATACCTTCCCCGGATCAACAGATATCCCCGGGTCGGAAATAATGTGTCCCAAAAACTGGACCTCCTTCAGCCAAAACCCGCACTTCTCATACTTTGCATACATCTCGTTCTGACGTAGCGTCTGCAAAACTTGCCTCAAATGCTCGGCGTGCTCCTCCTCTGTCAGGGAGTAAACCAGAATATCATCAATGAAGACAATGACAAACTGATCTAGGAAGTCTCTGAACACCCTATTCATCAAGTCCATAAACACGACTGGAGCATTGGTCAAACCAAAAGGCATAACCCGAAATTCGTAAGAACCATATCTCGATAAGAACGCAGTCTTTGAGACGTCCTCCTCCCTGATACGCAACTGATGGTATCCCGATCTCAAATCAATCTTTGAGAAGAAAGAAGCTCCCCTCAACTGGTCGAATAAGTCATCAATTCGAGGCAACGGATACTTATTTCGTATCGTGACCTTATTCAACTCCCGGTAGTCCACACACAATCTCAGTGAACCATCTCTCTTCTTCACGAACAACACAGGGGCACCCCACGGCGAAGTACTCCTCCGTATAAACCCCTGACCCAACAACTGTTCAATCTGATCCCGTAACTCCCTCATCTCAGCTGGAGCCATACGGTACGGTGCGCGTGCTATAGGTCTCGTATATGGTAATAAGTCTATGACAAAGTCTATCTCTCGACTGGGGGGTAGGCCTGGTATCTCCTGAAACACATCGGAATACTCCTTGACAACTGGGATCGAATCTAAAGGAATCACGACCTCCTTAGAGGTATCCTCCTCTATGTAATACAAATGAGCGGTCGAGCCTCCCTCTGGGTGAGGCATCGCCACTACAAACATCTCTTGCCCCGGAATGGCAAAAATAATGCTCCCACCGAAGCAATCAATCATGGCTCTATAATCCGCGAGCCAATCCATACCGATGATCACATCGTGAACATGTATATCTAATACCAACATATCTGCAGGTAATACCAGACTACCAATCTCTACCCCCACTCCCCGGCATATAAAGAAAATTAGTGACCCACTCCCCAATGGTGAGTCTACACACGTCACTGTGCTCTCTGCCGTAGCTAACAACCCTAAGGCTTTCGCAAAATGTGTAGCTATAAAACAATGCGTTGCCCCCGTATCAAACAAAACCCGACCCATAGTACCATGGATAGGAAACATACCCTCAATCGCGGGTGGTGCCTGCGGAACTGCTGCCTGGTGGACGTTATAGACACGTCCATACTGTAACTGTCCCTGCTACACAGGAACTGCTGGAATGGCTGGAAGAGCTGGCACCTGGGCTGGAGCTGGGAGGGCTGGTGGAAAAAGTGGCCTCTGTGGCTCATGTCGAGCACCGTGCTGCTGCTGCGGGGCCCTGCCCCTATCAGGACAGTCCTGGCGTTTATGGCCAGTCTTGCCACAAACGAAACACTTCCTCGGGAAGTTCCCCCCTCTCTGTCCCTGCTGCCCCCGGCCCTGGTGGCCGTTACCGTTCCTCCACTGGCCCTGCTGAAACTGATGTTGACCATTCTGACCCTGCTAGTTCTGATGGCCGTTTGGACCCTGATGGCCCTGCAGGAAACCTCCCTATCCGTACCTAAAATTTCCTGACCTGAACCTCTTGTGATCCCCCTGCTGGGTACCCTGATCAGATTGTGCCCCACTGGCACCATTTCCCCCAGTCCTGCCCTGATGGCTGGACTCTCCTGACCTCTTGCCTTCAGTCATGTGAAAGCGATGATCCTGGCAGTGTAATAGTGCAGCGTTAACCACATCAGAATAAGTGCCTAACGAGAGGTTCCCTAACAAGTGCTGACGAATCCTCCATGTCAACCCGTCCGTAAATTTCTGTATCTTCTTCTCCTCTGTTGGTATTTCGTCTGGAACAATATTCAACAGATCAGTGAATTCGGCCTCATACTCGGCCACAGTCTTACCCTCCTGCTTGAGGCTCATCAACTTCCTCCTCCTCGTCTCTGTGTGAACAGCCGGCGGAAAGTACTTGCGGTCAAACCGCACCCAAAACTCCTGAATAGTGAGAGTATCCCTCTCCTCTACGGTGGTAATAGACTCCCACCACTGCAGTGCAGATCCCACTAGCTTAAAGGTAGCTAGTATCTGCTTCTGGACATCTGTGCACTCATACATCCTCAGGTGTCGCTGGATGTCCTTCCTCCACTGACTCGAAACTATCACATCGGAGCTACCTGTGAACTCCGGAGGGTGTGCTTTCTGAAAAGCATCACGTACACGTTCCCAAGCAGACGGGAATGCATGTGCCTGAACTGGCGCGGCTATCGGCGCCTGAGGTGGTGCCTGATGAACTACTTCTAGTGCGGCATTTACCGCCTGGGCCACAATGGCTGCAACCTCGGTGGCATTCATCGTGCCCTGAACTGGTGCGGGCTGTGGTTCTGGCGTAGCATCCCTGGGAACCCGCTGTGCACGTCGTGGAGGCATCTGAAATAAGAATGAATTTTATAAGTTCGCAGTTATAAACTTAAATTAGCCGAAGAACCTAGCATAAATAAGAGAATACAACAGTCCTAAAATATAGGGCTCTACATCAAAGAAAGCTCAGCGGAAACATAATAAGCCGTACAGATCCTAAAGACACTAGAACCTGATGCTCTGATACCACCTGTGACACCCGGTCTAATTAAATACCGGGTAGCTACTCCTTTATTAAATTAATTCAAAATGCCAAGTTGGTTCAGTTAATAGCATCACTGTTGAAAACATTTTAATAATTACTAACCACCTAGTATTTAAAAAGTAAGTGCCAAATTTTAAGTTAAGTCTGATTAACATGCAGTAAAAGAATAATGAAAGAATAACAACCATTCACCATAATGAAGTAATGAATAACCAACAAAGTAAATATAAATTCGGAGGAAAACTCCTCACAACAATCCCACAACTGAAAAATAATATCACAAGTCTGAATCCTGAATAATTACATGCCAAAAGTCTGAATAACTGAAATAAATGAAATGTCTCTAAAAGAAATGGGCGACATGCCCTACAACTGATAACTGAAGAATATCGAGTCAAAATAGATGAAGCGTCTACAAGCAAAGTCCTGTAACTTCCACAAACAGCTACAGCTCGTCACCTGAATGAGGATCCTAAGCATGGTGTCCTTGTGGCTGGGCACCTAAAATGGTTTTTACAAAAATTGATTTGAAAGCAAATGGGTCAGAGCCCGAAAGTGGAAATCATTTTAAAAACAACAAGTGTTTTAATAGCATTAAAACATTAAATGCAAAATACATGTTAGGACGTGCACTCACTTGAAATTCTCACCTCTCGACTACATGTGCACTCCTAACGTACCGTACCCATCTACATGACATACACATCTAACCAAATCGTAATAAGTTCTACCCCTTACTACTCGATCCCCATATTACATTCTAGTGTTAACAAATAAATAGAGGGCTTCACTTAAACTCAGATTCTCAATTAGTAATATAATTCACTATCGGTTAACCCGCTATGTTCTCTCATTACATTACCTTAATTATGTTCACAATAACACATGAAAGTTCCCATTAATTAAGTGTATATTATTCACGTCATAAATATACAATACAAGCACCCCGAGACTAGCTGCGGTGCACACATACTCTGCTATCCATCCCGGTACATCACGTACATAAGGATCACATATTCCGAATCTCTCAGGAATAGTTCTCAGATAACAACATCACAAATAATGGAGGCGAACACAGTCACATCACATGGGTCACGCACATACCTGCGCTCCCACGATCAGCAGACTTATTAACATCCCAATAAGTCCTTCTCTGACCTATGTTCATCGAGGTAACCAGTCTAAATCCGGGCAACACAAGGATTAGAGGGCCCTAAGCGGACGCAAACCTCCCGTGATAGCAAGTATGGTAGGTATGTCATACACATAAAATCAATACATATACTAAGTATTCACACATCTTAGTAATCACCATAATATATTGGTGGTACACTTCTCATTCTCGTACCGACATATAATACTACACAATTTATATGTTCCCGATTAATATAATAATTTAGGCCGTCAATAGTTCTCACATCGTAATAGACACTCACGTCCTACTTCATATTTACCCTTAGGTTCAAACTACACTTCTAGGTTTGATTCCTCATTATATTCGAAACATCCCAAATATCACAATTAATCATCAAGGGAAGGTTATCTCTTCATATACACAAGGTTATGGGACACTCGGGATCAAAACAGGCTAAAAAGCCTAAACTGTCAACTCATTCGAAGTCTCGTTCGAACGAGGCTGTTCGAACGAGAGTTCGTTCGAACGAAGGGGCTTTCTAACGAGATCTCGTTTGAACGAAGTTATCGAACGAACTTCACCCTCGTTAGAAGTCAAAGGTCAACTCGTTAGAAGCTCGTTCGAACGAGCTCGTTCGAACGACCTGGCAGGTCTTCTAACGAGTGGCCAGTTTCGAGCCCAGAAATCCTTATTTCGTTTTTCCCTCTTTTCTTCACTTCTAATCTCCTCTAAACATTAGTCCAACAATTTTTCAAGGTTCCTAATCGTCTCTAAACATACATAGGTCACCTACTAACGTTATTGTGGGGATTAAATCATTATAAACATCATTCAAATATCAAATCCATACATTTATCCCCAATTTCAAGAACATGAACCCTAAAATTTATAAATCATCAAAGAGTCTAAATAAATCCGTTTTTGTTTCATCCAAAATGTATTAACATCAGATTATTCACCTACATATAGTTCTACATGCAAATCCTCATCACAATACGAGTTTCTAATTCCAAATTAATGGTTTTTTATCAAACTCCCAAGAACAATAAGATTTTTATCAATTCCTACACATGGAAGAAGCATTCTCTGAAATTAATTGGAATTAAACCACTTGCCTTATATGTATCTCTGATTTGATGACGAATTTGATGAATGGATCTCTCTCTCTCTGCAGAATCCTTCTATCTTTCCCTCTACAAGCTTTCTTCCCTAATGGTAGCAATGGAGGCTAGGGTTTTTGTCTTAGGAACTCTTTGGAACAAATTTCAATAACCTCCGTAGTCTATTTGGTTATTAGTGGGCTTAGTGGGTTATTGTCAAATCAGATATTAATTCCCAATTTTCGTAGGTTTTAATTCCCAAAAATCCAAAATTACCAAACTACCCTTATACGTTGCCGGTATGGCCTAAAAATGCCCCGGAACCCAAACTAAACCCCGGCTAGTGTTTTCTGACTATTTCGACCCTTCTGGACGCGTTGGCGCACTCAAAACGACCATACGGTTAATAGAACTAAAATTCACTTTTTAATTAGAATAAATATTTCCCTAACGCGACTGTCACACGCGTCTCAACAAAATTTCCAAATTGCCGTATTTCAATCTCACGACAAATTTCATAATTCAATATTCATATATAATCATATATGCACATATAATCAAATACCATCTCGCATCTCGCTAGTATTTTTAATCCGGATTAATTTCCAATTAATACGCTTTTAATTCAATTAATCCCATAAATAAATATCACAAAAACACGGGGTATTACAAGCACGTCCTAACATGTATCTTGCATTCATTGTTTTAAATGTTATTAAAGCATTTGCTATTTTTAAAATACTCTCCACTTTCGGGCTCTGACCCGTTTGCTTTCAAAACTATTTTTCTTGTAAAAACCTTTTAGGTGCCCAGCCACAAGGACACCATGCATAGTATTTCCAGTCAGGTGACGAGCTGTAGCTGTTGTGGAAGTTACAGGGCCTTGCTAGTAGACGCTTCATTTGCCTTGACTCTATATTCAGATTTCATCAGTTGTAGGGCATGTCGCCCATTTCTTTTAGAGACATTTCATTTTATATTTCAGTTATTCAGACTTTGGTTTGTAATTAATTCAGGATGCAGACTTGTTTTATTTCTTTTCATATTGGGATTGTTGTGAGGAGTATTTCCTCTAGACTCATCTTTATTTGTTGATTCATTATAGTTGGACTTTATCGTGAATGGTTGTGTTACATTTCTATATTTCATTTATTGCATGTTAATCAGATTTAATTTAAAATTTGACAACTCACTTTTTAAATACTAGGTGGTTAGTAATCATTAAAAATGTTTTCGACAGTGATGCTATTAACTGGACCAACTTGGCATTTTGTATTGATTTAATAAAGGAGTAGCTACCCGGTATTTAATTAGTCGGGGTGTCACATAAAGTTTGAACTTTTGTATCAGCTCATCAACAAAACCGATACAAATGGTTTATAATGGGGGTCACATTTTGATGAGAAAACTTTAATGAGGTTGAAAACATTATTGATGATCCTTAAGATACCCATTTTAACTCCTTCATAACTACATTGATTTCTGCTAATCCATGTTTCCCTTAAAATACTTCCTGGGAGCATGAGAAAATGATATTTGATGTTAATTCTAGGCCACCAAAGTCATAAGTAATTGATGGATTGAGGAAGTTGACACTTTGAGGACAAATAAATTACCAAACAAAGTCTAAACATAATTGGACCATTTAGGAATAGATGGTTGAAACTTTCTGAATGAGTTTGACAACATCTGCATATAGGGTCTAAGACTATGCCTTTTAGCTGAAACATCTACTGGAACAATATTGAGATATATGGGGGAATCACTTTTTCCATATGAATTTGCATAGAAAAGAAGGTCTGGACATTCTTGACCTCCCCCCCCCCCCCCCCCCCCCAAAGCAGCCTAAGTAGTGAAATCACCTGTGTGTGGCAATTACCAGTACTTGACACATTCTTAACATCTACGAAGCGCTGGGGTGGAGGGTGGCATAACAGGTAGGAGGTTAGGGGGTGGGTAAGCAAGGGTTTGGGCGGGTATGGGAGCGCTTATGCTAGCAGCGGTTTAAGTGGATTATGTGCCTTTGAGTCTTTCGACATTTTTTGTTTTAATTTTTGGTGTTGGATGGACTTTAATTTTGTGCATGTACTCTTAATGTTAAAACTCTGAGTTTTCCTTTTCTTGACTGAAATATGTACTCTTAATGTTAGTTTTTATCGGGGGTGATAAAATTTGATTATGTTGTTCAACCATAACATTTCCATATGATACCTTTGTGAACTATGTTTTGCCTGGTCCACCAATTTTGCAGAGAATTGTGCTAACAAACTACTTTTGTCTGTTGTACTTCAATTTGTTCAGTGATCTTGCTCGAAATAAGCTCATGGGTGAAATACTAAGGTTGATCTACTAGAATGAAGTACTCTCTGTAAGTAAAGCTCATCAACATAAACTTACTTTCAAATAGATTAAATTTATTTACAGTTAAATACTAAGTTTTTTAACTGGAATGAAGCCCTAAAGTTTTTTTGGAACCTTTCATGTTACTAAGGCTCATCAATATAACTCATTCCAAATTATTGTGATAAATTAATGTCTACAGTGGTTTATTGACAAGCATTGGGTGCTTAAACTTGAAATTGATTCATTTATATTATTATGAATTATTTTTCTATTTTTTTCATCTCTTTATAAATGATGAATAAGGATTTAAATTTACACTTGACCTACTTTACACAGTTTTGAATATTTATGAAGTGAGCTACCGAATATTTGTAATATTTTTCAGATGCCAACGCTATTGAGTACACATTTTGTAATGTATATGATATTTTGTATTATTGGTTTGAACATAATTTTTTTATGATGATTTCAGGAATTTAAAGTGACTTTCATCGCATCTATCTTAAAACTCCGTCTTCATGACAGATGTAGCCACCCATGAAAGACAACTAGCAATTATGTGTTCAAGGTGTTGGTTGGTGCAAGGTTTCAAAGAAGACTTGCATCCATGATACATCTATGGTTACCCTTACTAGTTTTACCAATTATACTAACCATTATTAATTTTTTTCAAGCAAAATTGTACATATGTAAAAAAATTCAAGCAGATCTGATACTAAAATCACGGCAGTGAGAGTGATGGATTCACAACATGAGGTCAAAATCTCAGTTAATAAGAGTAAGTTATTCTCTCTCTCTCTTATGTTTAAGGGATGATGAGCAAGTTGATTTATGGTGCTTTTTTTTTCATTCCAAAATTTTGATTCAACTTGCAAGTTGACCCCAAAAGCTCAGTGCTCCTGAACAGCCACAACAACACTTCTTTGGAACCTGAGACGAAAGATTTCAGATCAAAAGCTCAGTGCTCTTTTGATATTACCCAATCTCCCTAAAAGCCACCGTTCATGGGCGGAAACGACGGGGCTTCTTCACGCTTCCGATGGCCGAAGCTGACTTCCTAGCGGGCTTGGTAGGCAGATGCTTTCGTGGGGCTTTGAATTCTTCATGTATTTTATTTAGTTATTTCATCCTACTGTTAGTACTTATATGAATCATTTCACTTTTAATTTTTTTTATGCTTATATGAAAATTTTTATTGTTATTTTTTTATGTTGGCATATTCTTCTGTTTTTCGTGATATATTTTTACATCTTGGCATATTTTCATGATTTTTCCATTTAATAATTAAATCCCGAGAGCTTCTTATGAAAGATGGTGTTTTTTTATTCTTAATTATGAGTGGGAATATTCGTGCAGGTGTATTACTATAGTCTACGGGATCTATGTTGTTTAGGAGTTTAAATATTTTTGGGTGGGTCTAGGTTGTTGGTTAGGGATTATTGCGTCTCATGGTGAAATATTAAAGGGGAGAACACATTACATAGGAAATATTAAAAGGGAGAACAAAATACGTAGGAAAGTTTAATTTTAGTTTCGTTTTGCTTAAATCTTTATGAATGTGTCACTTTTCACCCATCTCAAACTAATCCCTTCACTAAATCCTTGAGTGTATTTGTAGACTTTAGTTTTCCTCTGTACATAGTACGATACACGAGTATGATGTTTGTGTATGATATAATTACAATGCAACACTACATGATTTTTAATTCAAATGGAGGTCCTTATACTTTGGAAATTGTGACTATTTTTTTAACCTACACATTGTTTTGTCGGGGAACGAATTTTTTTCGCTTTGCAATTACATGCTTTGAAATTTTTGGTCGTTTTGAGATAATGTACTTCGAAAATTTTCGTCGTGACTTCAGGCACGGGCATACCCTAGTATATATATATAGGGAGAGGTTCACAAGTGAACCTAAAAGATGAACTTTTTAATGAACCTTAACAAAAAATACTTAACAATTAATTAATTTTAATTCATATGTTGTAATTGGTCCGCGCCAGCGGCAACGGACACGTGTGTTGATTGATCCCCAACACCTCCACCCCACCCCACCCACCCTGACGCCCCCCACCCCACCCCCATGGCAGCCCTGCTGCCATAAGGGCTGCCATGGTGATGTTGGGGGTGGGGGTGGGGGTGGGGGTGTGGTACCGGGGGTGAGGGAGTTGGGATCAATCGACACGCATGTTCGTTGCCGTTGGCGTGGACCAATTACAATATAGAAATTAAAAGTAATGAGTTGTTAGGTGTTATTTTGTTAAGGTTCATTAAAAAGTTCATCTTTTAGGTTCACTTGTGAACCTCTCCCTATATATATATATATATATATATATATATATATATATATATATATGTTGTTACATTTGATGCTAATCGAGTTTATGATCAGGTATAACATGTTTAGTGCATATGATTAGTTTTATGGGTAAATGAATTATGAAGTATTTTTTAATGCATAATTATGTTTATAAAAGGGAATTAGGGCGTTGGTGCAAAATTGGCGATGTTTGGTTGCCAAATGTGAAAGTTTTGAGATTTTCGACATATTGCAACTCTCCTGTTCGAGCCCTAATTAGGCATACTAGTTTTATGGGAAAACAAAAAATATGAAAGTTGTAGATATGTAAGTTATATATGCATAGGTGCAAAGATGGAATAAATCGGTGTCAGTATTAGTTAATTTTGGTGATTTTACAAAGGCAGGACAAATCTGTCATTACTAAAATTATTTAATTGGACCTTTTGTCCAACCAATCATACACCACCACCTTAAAATAGTCACATGGGATAATGGACACGTTTTAATGGGTATATATCAGACCTTTATCATCTTGTTCATTTCATATTATAATCTTAGGAAGAAATATACTCACGGAGAGAAAAAAAAGGAGGTTAAGGAACAAATTGCTTCGAAAAATTACTATAAATCGAGGAGTTCTTATAAGGTAATTACCTCTTTATTAAAATTGATCACATGAATGAGTTTTACCGTATTTGTGTTTTCATTTCTTATTTGATAAAGATTTGAATGATACCCATATTTCCAAATGGTGCTAAAACAAGGATGGCTTAAGAACATACGTGAAAACTTGTGCTAGGATCGTAAATGTTAACTTTAAAAGTCCTAGATTTGAATCACCTTCTTGTGGAGCTTTTTAATTTGGTAAATTCCTGTATATGATGTGTGTATTTGTTAAAAACATGTTTAGTTTATGTTTCCACGATTGACGCCCGAGGTGGAGAGTATGTATGCTTAATCATGTTAGGTTTTGCGTTAATGCCTTATTCTAGCCTAGTTGTGTAAAAATGACATAAATCATAGAATACTCATTGGAATACGAAATTCTTATTGTAGATGTTAGATAACATATTCGAAGATTAGAAAAAAATACCTTCTTTTTTGGTTGGGGATTATGTTGAAGTTGAGGTTTTTTTGCTATTTTTTTGCATAAACAATTTAGAAAAGGTTGTAATAAAACAAGCATAACTTTGTCTAAAGAATTCATAATTTAGTTTCGTAAATTGTGTTAGAATACTAATGAATAGTGTGTTATAGAAATTTGAAGTATCATATTTAATTCATTTTTAGTTATTTCAAATTGACCAAATGATTTGATGTATTACCGGGTTTAATGTTATTTGATGTATTTATACTAATGATGTTGAATTTTTAGGTGGGGAAGAGACTAATACGACCATACCAAGGAAATAGTTTTGGTATTATTATTAGTACCTATTTTAAGTTGAGTGGCCTTCCCTATGAAATATAATTTCTTATATTTTCATATAGAAATTTTTAGTTAAATACATGTGTTGGAATGCTTATGGAGTGATGTGGTATTTATAGAACACGTGCATATGGTTAAAAATGTTAAGCGATGTTATTTAATGTTATGGACTATGGTGGTTCCTTTATCTAATGTTAAGGACTGTGGTGTGTCCTAAGAGATGTGGCGGTCCCGTTAATCCAGCCTAAAGGTTTGTGTACTCGGGGCTAATAAAGAAATGTGATGGTCCCCATTAACTGTGGTGGGTTAATTGAACTGTGGCGGGTTCAGGCTTACGAGAGTTTCACAATTCCTGTTGGGTTATAACATTGAAAAATAAAAATGGTTATTTAAATTGGTTATATGTGTGGTATGTGCGTGTATATGGTCATTCACTAACCTTTTATTGCTTACAATCCTATAATATTATGTTTCAGGTACGCCTATCCTTTGTAGTTCACTGCCAAGTTAGGACGCTAAACGAGAGAGTGGAGGATAAATCATGTCGGTTGAATATCAACAAGTTGTTTGGGTAAATATTAAACTAAGAAACTTATGTGAGTAAATTTGTTTGGTACTTGTAAGTTATGTGTAAAGGTGGCTATGTTTTCATCTAAACATTCCTATAACAAGAAAAAAGAAATCTTCTGCTATTTTTGAGAGATTTCAAGCACAATATTGTTTAATGGGAATTTATCTCGATATAAAATGTTAATCTTAACTTAATTAAGTCAGGGCACAACAAATTGGTATCATAGCATGGTTATTAGGTTCTGGACAAGGTGTGAGGATCTAGATTGGCAATGGACATTTGAAAGTAAGTTTGTTATGGGTCAGGATTTTGACTAACAATATTAATGTTAAACTTGTGCTAATGTATTTTGTTTAAGTTATTTATATTCTAACAAGTGATGGATCCACATGACCCTCATGGGAGAGCAGAGGGTGAGGCATCCTATGTATCTAATAGTCAACAAGTACAGGGACATATTAATGTGGATGAACCAGAGGTGCAACAACAACAACTTATTAATGACGTGGGAAGAATATTACGTGATTTGGCAAAACTAGTGGAACAAGCGAGAGGTGGAGCGCCTGGTGGAGATTGGGATAAATTACATGAGAGGTTCATGAAGTTAAATCCTCCAGCATTTACTGGGACTACTGATCCATTAGGGGAAGAGGGGTGGATTAGAAAGATGGAAAAAATATTAAAGGTGATGGAAGTGCAAGATGAGAAAAAGGTTTTGTTAGCAACCTTTAGGTTAGAGGATGATGCAAAGTTGTGGTGGGATGCTACAGAGAGGTTACTTACTACGATTGGGGGTAGTGGTGCCAATAAATCCTCCACCAATTACATGTGAGAGGTTTATGAATGGGTTCTTTGAAAAAATATTTCCCAAGGCTGTATAGAAAAGGGAAAGAGGGAGAATTTATCATGCTAAAATAGGGGAATCGAATAGTGGCCGAGTATGAGACTTTGTTTATATCTTTATCTAGATCTGCACCTGATTTGGTGAGGACATAAGAAAGTAAATGTGATAGGGTTCAAACTAGGTTGTATGTGGATATAAAAACCATGGTTTCTAATATGACGATCATAAATTATGTGGACATGGTGGATAGAGCCATGGTGTCTGAAAATTCGATGAAATAAATGCAAGTTGAACATTCAAAGAACGCTAGACACGATGGTACAAAATCATATGGATGGGAGACGGTAACCTCAATCCAGAATGTATCATGAGGGGTACCCAAGGGTCAAGGATTTAAAAATTTCATAAATGCACCGAGAAGATTTCGACTAAGATGAATCGGTCAGAAAATGCATCTGTGTTAGGATCAAGGGCTATATTTTGTTATAAATGTAGTGGTCAAGGGCATATGTCTCGAGAGTGTACAATAGTTGAAATGACACCTTTATGTTTCCATTGGCATCAACCAAGGCACTTACGAAAGAATTGTCCCGCGACAGAAGCTATAACATCAGTTGGGAGTGTGACGGTAGGAAGTAGGAGTTCTACACAGAATGTACACAGGGCAGGTAGATGAGGTATATCTCAAAGACAATGTCAAGGAAGAGTGTTTGCATTGATGTGACAAGATGCACAAGATACATCGAATGTTATGACAGGTACACTTCCTATTTTTGATAAAGATGCTTATGTGTTGAGAGATCCTGGTTCTACACATCCTTTTGTGTCTTTGCTTTATCTATTTATTCTTACTAAACCACTATGATTATTAGATTTTGGTTTATATATTATTCATACAGTTGGGGGAGTGGTGTTTATTGATATGGTATGTCGGGAGTGGTAGTGCGAATAGGTGAAAAGGAGTTATTGGTTGACTTATTACCTATCGAGATGCATGACTTTGACATGATATTGGGTATGGGTTGGTTAGCATCGTATCATGTATGTATAGACTGATTTAGAAAGGAGGTAGTGTTTTGATTATCGGGTGAACTTGAGTTTAAATTTATAGGGGACCGAAATGCCACTCCGTCATGTTTAATTTCTGCTACAAAATCATATAAACTACTAAGGAAAGGGTGTCAGGGTTATCTTGCTCGTGTGATGGACACATGACAAGAGGATGGAAAACTATCAGATAAACAAGTAGTTAATGAATTTTCAGATGTCTTTCCAGAAGAACTTGCAAGGTTACCACCGGACTGTGAGGTAGAATTTATGATTGAGTTGGTACCAGGCACCGCACCGATTTCTGTTTCACCATATCGTATAGCACCAACCGAATTAAAAGAGGTAAATATAAATTTTCAAGATTTATTAGACCGTGGTTTTATATGGCCTAGTGTATTACCACGGGGATCCCCAGTGTTGTTTGTAAAGAAGAAAGAGGGAACCATAAGATTGTGCATAAATTATCATCATTTGAACAAGGTGACAATCCGTAATAAATCATTTACAAATCGCCAAAGCATTTTTTGAGATTGAGCTAAGGTTCGAATATCATTAGTTGAAAGTAAGAGACTGTGACATTTTAAAAAACTTATTTTCGTTCCAGGTATGACCATTATGAATTTGTTGTCATGCCATTTGGGTTAACAGATGCACCAGTCATATATATGGTCTTAATGAACCGCATATTTCACCCATACGTGGATTCTTTTATTATTATCTTCATTGATGATATTTTGATACATTGTCGTTGTAGGGAGGAGTATGAACATCATTTGTGTATTATTTTACAGACTGTAACACCCCGCCTAATTAAATACCGGGTGGCCAGTCCCATACCAAATTAAAATAGAATATACAGTTGGCTCATTCTTAGCATCACTGTCGAAAACATTTACAAATCACCCAATACCCAATTAAGCTGGTGTTAAAAACTTTCCAAATTTTAATTCAACAAAATCTTTTTTTTAGTTTACGAATAACACCACACATAACATTCTACAACACTAATAACCGAACAGATAACACAAAAGAATCTAAATGTAACTGGAATAAACATTCCCACATAATTATCCAATACATTTATTAAAATGACACGAGTACAAGACTATTTGACTCAGATAGAAAGGAGATAACGAAATTCCTTTGGGCGACATGCCCTAAATAAAAGAACACTATAAATCAAAAGAAGATAGGCGTCTAAGCAACACTATGCAAGGAAACGGGTCAGAGCCCGATGTGAAAATAATTTTGAAAACAACAAATATTTAACAAGTGCAATAAATCATTTATTATGTACATGTTCGTATCCATACTCTCACTTGCTATTCTCACCTTTCATCTAGAGTGCACGTTTAACGTTTCCTATTAACCTCCTAGCTAATGGTTCCTCCTCACTAGTTTCCATAATATGATTCTATCCCACATCATAACCCCGTATGTCCCATACCATACGTCGTATAATCATTCATATATGTTTCCCATTAACATGCATCGTTTCTCATTTATATGAATTAAGCTTTTCAAATCTATAAGAATAAACATTCATTAACTTAATTCAACTCTCTTTCTCTATTCGTCGTTAACTACAATTATCACACAGTAGATTGATTTAACCACTATATACATTCATTAATTTAATTCATTATATATATATATATATATATATATATATATATATATATATACATATATAATACGGCACCCCGAGTCACAGCTGCGGTGCATGCATTACCCTGCTATCACGTCCCAATATCGCTGGTCGTCGAATAGGGGACTAAAGGTTCGGTAAGGAATCCTCGAACCAAAAATAACAACACAAATATTGGAGGCGAACATAGTTCTCATACCCAAGGGTCACGCACATACCTACGTTCCCATAGTCAGCGGACTTATCAACTCCCCGATAAGTCTTTCATAGACCTATGTTCTTAAGCGACAAATCAAAAATCCCATGGATTCATCAGGATATGACTGCCCTCACGCGCAAACCTCCCCATCGATAGCAAGTAAGGTAGGTATGTCATACAAATAAATAAGCAATCAATCAAATAGGCATTATCATCTACCTATAGATATAATATCAACAAGGTAATCACACTACCCTAAGATAATTCCCATACGTAGCGTTATATCTCTTAAATTCTACGTATTAAATATTATGACATTACTTCTTTCATTTAATTATTCCATAGTCACACTCATTACTCAAGGTTTAAATAGGTTTTCCTCAATACATTTATTCAGTAAGAAATCACTAATATCCTACTGGTCCATATCATCTTATCTCCCGAATTACTACGAATGAAACTCTCCTTTAATTAAGGTTATAACCGATAGTTTCTAATCTCTTATAAACACATCTTCTATCACCTAGGATTAAACCTTCTTGTAAACCTACGGCTGCCCAGGTGATTTATTAAATTTCCCTTACTGGACCTATCCTTAATCCTCATGCATACAAATTAGAATCCAACACATGAATCTAGCAATAAAAAATTCTTCCAAATTAATTATCATAACTCTCATTAATTAAATCTCAATCACCTTAATTCGATTCTTATCTAGGGTTTACTGATATTCCCTAAGTCCCATTATATACAATTAATAATCACCAAAGATTTACAAAATATTTGGGGTAAGATCCCCAATTAAAAAAAAACATCATAAATTTTAGGGAGGTCGATCGATCGAAGGTAGGGGGTCGATCGATCGATTGATCGCCCAGATAACAGCCCTGATTCTGCAATTCTTATACTACGGGTTTCATAACTTTTGATCATTCAAACCTTCATATTAACAACCCAAATTCCTTATAATACTTACTACATGATATAGCAACATATGTAAATGATTTCTAATGCTCTAAACATCCTAGAATCATCAAGAGTTTGAATTAAAAGCATATATTTATCCCATTTTTCCAGAAAATTATAAACATGATAACTTCAAGAACAAACCAATGATTCTCAGAATTTCTTCAACAAATTGATGATTATTTCGTGGATTACTATCTACCTACAACATGAGTTTGATTCCTATGTATGTCCATCAATTAACAACTCTATCTTTATCTTCCAAACATGAAAAATCTCATTTTTTAATAACTATTCTAACATGGACAATATACTAACTAGATTGCAATTATCAAATAACTTGCCTCTAATGAAGGTCTGATCCTTTAGGGTTGTGTATCACAGGTGGTTCTACCCTTCTCCGGTCAACTTCCGGTGGTGGTTGCTGGTGATGACCTTTGGACCTTGGTTCTCCTCATTTCCAAGCAATCTTCTCTTCTCCCAAGTACCCTTTCACTCTCTCTAAAAAAGGTGACCTCTCAATTTTTGTTTAGAGGAGAAGAATGATCCTACGTAAAAATAATCTCCAAATATTTATAATAAGACAAAAATCCAAAATCACTATTCACCCCCCTGTAAAAATGACCAAAATGCCCTTTTGGGTGTCTTTTCATTTCCAAATGACCCGAGACCCAAAACCAACATCCAAATAGACTTTTCTGACTATTTTAACCCTTCCGGACGCAACGACGCACTCTAAATGACTATAAGGTTGATGTAAAAATAAGTTCCTTTTTAATCTAACAAATTAGTCCCGACACGTCCCATACCGCGTCCGACTAAAAATTCAAATTACTGAATTAATAACTCACAGCAATATGAATAACATCATAATCATATATTACCTAAATATCTTTAAGTAATATACAGAATCATTCATTTTAATATCCACAATTCGGATTAAACCCAAATGAATTAATTTATAAAAATATTCAAATTAATTCATTAACTTATAACATAACAAATTAAAAGTCATTAAAATTACGGGGTATTACACAGACCTTGCGAGATAAGCAGTTTCATACTAAATTTTCTAAATGTGAATATTGGGTAGACAAAGTAGTATTTTTATGGCATGTTATTTCTACTGATGGCATTTGTGTTGATCCTAAGAAGGTAGAGGTAATAATGAATTGGGAAAGACCAACTAGTGTGATAGAAGTATGTAGTTTTCTAGGATTGGCTGGATATTACAAGAGATTCATACTAGGGTTTTGTTCTACGGTATTTCCATTTACTAAGCTTACCAGAAAGGAGAACAAGTTTGTATTGAATGATAATTGTGAGAAAAGCTTTGAAAATTTAAAGGGTAAATTGACATCAGCTCCAATATTGATTATTCTAATGGGTAATTAAGGTTTAGTTATTTATAGCGATGCCTCGTATCAAGGACTTAATTTTGTGTTAATGCAACATGGAAAAGTAATTTATTTTTCTTCTAGATAGTTAAAGATACATGAACGCAACTACCCTATACATGATCTTGAGTTGGCTGCAGTAGTTTTTTCACTGAAGATTTGGAGGCATTACTTATATGGTGTTAGTTGTGAATTTTTTACTAACCATCAAAGTTTAAAATACTTATTTACTCAAAAGGCTTGAACTTGAGGCAAAGGAGATCGATGGAACTTATAAAGGATTATGACTGCACAATACATCACCATCGGGGTAAGGCTAATGTTGTTGCTGCTGATTTGAGTAGAAAATCTCTAGGCAGAGTATCTTGTATTCATTGTATACGAGTTTACCTTCTGATAGAGTTAGCTTTCATGGGGGTAGAATTAACTTTGAATGAGTATCGTGGAATACTAGCACATTTAAATGTTAGACCTACACTAATAGACTAGATAAGACAATGACATGCAGGAGATATAGAATTGGAGAAAGTTAGAGACAATATGAATATGGGTAAAACAACTGAATTTTCAATTCTTGATGATGACCTTGTTATGTACGATAACCATTTATGAGTACCTAATGTGCTTGATTTGAGGAGAAAATTTTTAGAAGAAGCCCATTGTTCTTTATATGTTATGCATCCAGGAAGCCAAAACTTTATAAAGTTTTGAAAATTGTTATTAGTGACCAAGAATGAAACACGACATTGTAGAGTTTGTTAAGAGATATCTAGCTTGCCAACATATGAAGGAGGATCATCAAAAGCCGAGTGGTTTACTATAAGCCTTACCTATTCCTGAGTAGAAATGGGATCTTGTTACTACATATTTTGTTATAAGTTTACCAAAATCATTATGAGGGTTTGATTCTATTTGGGTTTTTGTTGATAGATTGACTAAGTCTACACATTTTTTTCCTATTAAAACTACTTACTCTATGGATAAATATGCCTAAATATATGTGGATGAGATTGTTAGATTGCACAGTGCACCTGTTTCTATTATTTCTGATCGATATCCTAAGTTTACTTCTCACTTTTAGCCTAGTTTAGGACAAGATTTGGAGACTAAATTGAAATTTAGTACAACTTTTCATCCTCGAATTGATGGGCAAACAGAAAGAACGATCCAGACACTCGAAGACATGTTACGAATTTGTGTAATGGAGTTCAAGGGAAGTTGGGATGAACACTTGTTACTAATAGAGTTTGGTTATAACAATAGTTATCATTCAAGTATTGAGATGGATCCTTATGAAGACTTGTATTGGATAAAGTGAATGACTCCAGTATGTTGGATTGAAGTAGGAGAATGAAAACTACTTGGGCAAAAAATTGTGCAGTAGACTACTGAAAAGATGAGTCTTATTCATAATCAATTGAAGGTGGTGCAAAATAGACATAAAAGCTATGTAGATAACAAAAGGAAAGAATTGAAATGTGAGGAACGTTATTGAGTATTCCTACGTGTTTCTCCTTGGAGAGGGGTTATGAGATTTGGGAAGAAGGGAAAATTAAGTTCTATGTACATTGTCCCTTATGAGATAGTGAAACGAGTTAGAGTTGTAGCTTATAAATTGTCTTTACAACCAGAATTATCTCGAATACATGATGTTTTTCATATATCAAATGTTATGTGAGTATGTGCCTGATCCTTCACATGTGTTTATTTCACAACTGATAGAGCTTTAAGATGACTTGACCTACGTGGAAGAACTGATTGAAATTTTACATAGAAAGGATCAAGTGTTATGAAACAAAACCATTCCATTAGTTAAGGTAATGTGAAGAAGTCACAATGTGGAGTAAGCTACCTGGGAAGGAGAGGATAAAATGAAGAAGTAATATCCTCGTCTGTTTGGTAAGTTTTTTTGCCTTAAATTTTGGGGATATTTTTTTTAAAGAGGGGTAGAATTTTAAGGCCCTAAAACATGATTGGTAATGTTAATTACATTATTAAGTATAAGTTATGAGTTATAAGTTTGGTGATGGGTGATAAACATTTTAATTATCATGTTTAAGGGATACATACTCACGTGAGCTTATAATCGGGTATAACATGTTTAGAGCATATGATTAGTTATGTGTATAAATGCATTATGAAGTATGTGTTTAATGTATCATTATGTTTATAAAAGTAAATTAGGGTGTTGGTGCCAAATTGGCGATGTTTGGTTGCTAAATGTGAAAGTTTTGAGATTTTCGGTACAGTGCTACTTTCCTTTTCTAGCCCTAATTAGGCATACTAGTTTTATGATTTTGGAAAAACACAAAATATGAAAGTTGTAGATATATATGTTATATATGCGTAGGTGCAAAGAGGGAATAGATCGGTTTCCGTATTAGTGAATTATGGTGATTTTACAAAGGCGGGACAAATCTATCATTAGTGGAATTGTTTGATTGGACCTTTTGTCCAACCAATCATGCACCACCAGCTTATAATAGCCATATGGGCTCATGGACACGTTTTATGGGTATATATCATACCTTTATCATCTTGTTCATTTCATATTATAATCTTAGGAAGAAATATGCCTATGGAGAGAGAAAGAGGAGGTTAAGGAACAAATTGCTTCAAAAAATTACTATATATCGAGGAGTTCTTATAAGGTAATTACCTCTTTGTTATAGTTGATCACATGAATGAGTTTTACCCTTTGTATGTTTTCATTTCTAATTTGATAAAGATTCGAGTAATACCCATATTGCCCAATGGTGCTAAAGCAAGGATGGCTTAAGAACATATGTGAGAACTTGTTCTAGGATCGTAAATGTTAACTCTAAAGTCCAAGATTTGAATCACCTTCTTGTGGATCTTTTTAATTTGATAAATTCTTGTATATGATGTGTGTATATGTTAAAAACATGTTTAGTATATGTTTCCACAATTGATGTTCGAGGTGGAGAGTATGTATGCTTAATCATGTTAGGTTTTACGTTAATGGCTTATTCCGACTTAGTTGTGTAAAAATGACATAAATCATTGAGTATCGTTGGAATCAAGAAATTCAAGTTGGAAATGTTAGAGAACATATATTAGTATAACATACTCAAAAATTAGAAAACAATACCTTCTGTTTTGTCTTGGGGGTTATGTTGAAGTTGAAGTTTTTCTGCTATTTTTCTGCAGAAATGATTTGGAAAAGGTCGTAATAAAATGGGCATAACTTTGTCTAAAGAATTCGTAATTTAGTTCAGTAAATTGTTTTAGAACCCTAATAAATAGTGTGGTATAGAATTGTGAAGTATCATATTTAATTTCTTGTAAGTTATTGCAAATTTACCAAATGATGTGATGTATCACTGGGTTTAATGTTATTTGGTGTATTCAAATGCTAACGATGTTGAATTGTTAGGTGGGGAAGCGGCTACTACTACTGTACCAAGAAAATAGTTTTGGTATTAATTTTAGTACCTAGTTCAAGGTTAGTGACCTTAACTTTGAAATATAAATGCTTATATTTTCATATGGAAATGTGTAGTTAAATACATGTGTTGGAATGCTCATGGAGTTATGTGGTATTTATGAAACATATACATATGATTAAAAATGTTAAGCGAAGTTATCTAATGTTATGGACTGTGGCGGGTCCTTTATCTAATGTTAAGGACTGTGGTGGGTCTTACAGGATGTGGCAGTCCCATTAATCCAACCTAAAGGTTTGTGTACTGAGGCCTAATAAAGGGACGTGTTGGTCCCCATTAACAGTGGTAGGTTCATTGGACTGTGGTAGGTCCAAGCTTGCGAGAGTTTCACAATTACTAGTGGGTGTTAACATTAGAAAATAAAAAAAAAGGTTATTCAAATTGGTTATATATGTGGTATTTACGTGTATATGTTCATTCACTAAGATTTTATTTCTTGCACTCCTATAATGTTATGTCTTAGGTATGCCTATCGTTTGGAGTTCACTGCCAAGTTAGGACGTTAAATGGGAGAGTGGAGGATAAATAACGTGGGTTGAATATCAACTAACTATTTGGGTAAATAATAAACTAAGAAACTTATGCGAGTAAATTTGTTTGGTACTTATAAGTTATGTATAAAGGTAGTTATTTTTTCATCTAAACATGCCTTTAATAAGAAAAAAAATCTTGTGCTATTTTTGAGAGATTTCAAGTACAATATTGTTTAATGCGGATTTATCTCAATATAAAATGATAATATTAACTTAATTAAGTCGGGGTGCTACACTAGAAGAAGTAATGCCCCATCTTCTTAGATAGGCAGAATAAAAATGGTAATTTATCCCATATCATTGAGACATGTTTTGTGGTTCAATGGTGTGTATATTCAAGATCCACTAATCTTATTTAGAATTCTTTGCACAGATTCCAAGTTATCAAGGAGCTGAGTAATGGAGAGATGTTTTTATTCATGGATGATCATCATAAGTCAATAGTAGTATTAGTAAGAAATTTAGTTTTAAATTTTAGTTAACACAACAAGTTAGTATTCGTAGATTAGTTTTATGTTCCTTGAATTAGAGGAAATTTTATATCGGTTCTAATCTTGTGAGGAATGGCCACCTGGCTTATTTTAATAAAGGAGTTTTATTAAAAATGGAAAAACTCCTATATGTTCTGGTACATTGGAAAATTATCTTTATATTATAAGACATGTCTCATTGCTATTGCTTAATAATGAATTGAATAACTCAAATGGAAACAACCTAAAGAGAAAGGAACCTTATAGTTTGATCAAAACATATGTTTGGAACTTATGGTTAGTTATATTGACCTATAAGGGATACACCGAATGGATTCAAATCGGCAATTGAGTTCATTGTAGGTGGAGGGACTTCCCGTCTGTGAATCCTGCTTAGAGGGTAAAATGACAAAGAGGTTGTTTAAGTCCCATGGGTATAGAGCCAAAGATGTGTGTTGGAACTGTTTCATTCTGATTTTTGTGGGCATATGACTATCTAGTAAAGAGATGGTTAAGAGTACTTCATCATTTTTATCGATGATCACTACACCAAAATGGTAAAATTGTCACCTTTTTAGCAGCCAGGCTTGCCACGGTTAATGACCGTGACAGAAAAACACGCATTTTTTGTCACGGACTTTTCACGATCAATGACTGTGATAACCTTGTCACGGTCAATGACCGTGACACGTCCGTGATAATTCTGTCAAGTAAAAAAAACCTCCCCCTTCTTTTTTTCCCACCGAATTTGTTCCCTCCATTTCTCTCTCTCTCTCTACAACTTTGGTATGTTTTCTCTCTATTTCTCCCCCATTTATTTATATGTGTATGTGTATGTATATGTGCGTGTGTATATATGTGTGTAAATGTGTGTGTGGGGGGGGGGGGAGGCAGCAGGGCTGGGGGGAGGGGAGGGGGTATGTGCGCGTGTTTGTGTGTGTATATATGCATGTGTGTGTATATGTGCGTGTGTGCATGTGGTGGGCAGAGGCAGCCGGGGGGGGGGGGGGGGGTAGGGGGTGTATATGTGCGTGTGTGTGTATATGTGCATGTGTGTGTTTTTTTAATTAAATTTTTTTGGTTTATTAGATATTACCCCTCATATTGTAGTGCCCCTTGTAAAAGAATTGATTGATTTAATATTGATTGGTTGTTAATTTTTTTTGTAAATTAATTATTAGTGCCCCGTTCATATGCATGTAGGATTGCCCCTCATTGTAAATTAGTAAATTAATAATTATATAGTTTAATTGTTAGTTTAATTGATGAAAAGAATTAATTGAGTAGATGAATTAGAAGGAGTACGGGATACACATTTGTTGTTGCCATTGCGGTTGGATTATAGTGGATCGATGTTGGGTTGTTTAATTTTAAAAGTGACATGACCACTGGATTATTGTCCCTATGTGGGTGAAATTTTTCAACTTTTTTTGAAAATTACTTTGTATAACGAACAATATATATATAGTATGATAATTAAATGAAACATACTTGAAATTACATATAGTGCGCATAGATACTAGCCTTCTAGTTCTTATGCGTACGCATTCAATAGCCCTTAGACCCGTTCGAGAGTCATTACCTCTGTAATGAGATCTCTCGAATTATCCCGTTTGGACAGTTTCAGACTGCATAATTTATATATAATAGTATTCTTAGTGGCTTAAAGTTGTTACTTTTGGAGGAAGTTCTGCAGTCATATCCTAATGTTCTCTGGGTACATACTAGATTGACAAGTGTGACTGTTATTTGAATTGATCAATTTAAATAATACTCACACTTTTTAATCTACGTCATGTACTTGGAGAACTATGGGGATATGCTGCCGAATTTTTCTCAAATCGTAACAATGTGCATGAGCTATTAAGTATGTTACAGAAATATGCGGTCTTGAATGGGATAGGACCACTCACCCTTTAGAGGAGATGGAGGAAATACAAATTAAATGAAACATACTATATATCTAAGTTTGAATTTGAATTTCAAATTAAAAAATCGAATATAAATAAGACATAATTAAATGAAACATACTATAAATCTAAGTTTTGTTTATACTAATCCATTAACATACGCTTCTTACCTTTAATAAGTGATTAGTTGTGGTAGCTGTGATGTGATATCCGAAATACAAAGAGTGGATGGGTGAGACAAATAGAATGGGGGATGTGTTTCGTAGAGGTGCTAATGAATTTGTGAAATATGCAAAGAGATGTCATAATGATGAAGAGTTTTCATGTCCGTGTGCTAGGTGTAAGAATGGTAAGGTGTTTGAGTGGAAAATAGTTTAACTACATTTGCTAAGATCGGGTATGCAAGATAGTTAAATATTTTGGAGTTTTCACGGTGAATTAAAAGTTCCTTTTGTCCCCGAACAACCTTCAGAACAACCTTCAACAAGTAGGATAGATGTAGAAGAGGATGACGTAGATCATAATATGTTATAGGATTTAGTTGATGATGCGTACAGAGTTTCTGAAGCAGAGGAGAATGAGGTTACTGATGATGTACAAGGTTCAAGTGCTCGTGATGATATCACAATAAACCTTAACGATGACTACCAAAGTTCAAAATTTAAGGCGACCCAACCATTATACTCTGGCTATGAGAAAGATCAAACAACTTTACATGCCATGGTTGGTTTGCATAGTTTGAAGGCGTGGTATGATTTGTCTGACAATAGCGTGACATGAATTCTGAAATGGGTGAAGGGGTTGCTACCCAAGGAGAATACGCTTCCAAATAGCTATTATGTTATGAAGAACAGTTTGAAAGGTTTGGTAATAAAGTATAAATCGATTCATGCTTGTGTGTATGACTGCATACTATATTGAAAGGAGTATGAAAATCTTGATCGTTGTCCTATTTGCGAGGAACCTAGATATGTCCAATCTACGAGTAAAGAAGGCACAAGCTCAAAAGTGCCTCAAAAAGTGTTGAAATATTTTCCCGTTGGGCCTAGATTAAAACGATTTTTCACAGTACCATGGATAACGGAGGCAATGACTTGGCATGCTAGGGTAGAAGTAGGGGGTAATCTCATGCGTCATCCTATTGATTCTACAGCTTGGAGGAGGATGGATTATGAGTATCCCGATTTTGCTCGAGAACAACGCAACATTCATTTAGCTATATCAACAGATGGTTTCAATCCATTTGGAAATATAAGCACCAATTAGAGTGTATGGCCAGTGATCCTAGCCCCACTCAACCTCCCTCCTTCACAGTGGATGATACCTGAATTTTTTATGATGCCTTTGTTGATACCTGAGCCAAAGGCACCAAGTGATGACATTGATGTCTACCTGGATCATTTGGTAGAAGAATTAAATGATTTGTGGGAAGATGGTGTGCAATCATTTGACTCTTTTAGAAAAGAAGAGTTTACACCGAAAGTTATGCTGATGTGGGCAATTTATGAATTTTCAGCTTATGGGACATTATACGGTTGTGTAGTATATGGTTATTTGGGGTATCCTATTTGTGGAGTGGAAACTGAATCTCTTTGTCTATCCTTTAGCTCAAAAAATATATACCATTTCCATAGGAGGTTTTTACCCCCGACTCATAGTCTCATATTTGAGAAAGGTTCTAATTTTTTATTGGGCAGGGTTGAACATAGGCTACCGTCGAGACAACGGTTACATATTCCACTGGACCCTTGCTCGTCTAGGCACTGGACCCTTGTTCGTGGCACAAGAGTACAAAGAGTATCGATTGAACGGTTACGTATTCGGTACAAAAGTGTATGAGAAAAGTACAAATGTACAGAACTCGGGTATTTCATACAAGGATCTTACTTTCTTTCGAGCGAGCGCAAAAGATAAAAACCTCATTGAAGCTGAAATGACTTACTATGGTGTAATTCAAAATATATTTGAATTGGATTATATAATCTTCAAAGAGGTTGTATTTTACTGTGACTGGGTAAGAGTTGAGGATAGAAATTCTTGTAAAGTTGATTTTGTCACCAATTTGATCATGGTTGACTTGTCCAAGTTGAAGAGCAATGACCACGTGAGCGATGAACCGTTTGTTTGTGCATTTCAAAAGGTTAACCAAGTGTTTTACTCGGAGTATATCAACAACGAGTCGTGGTCAACTGTCCTACACACACCAAAGAGTCTAAATAATAGTGTGGATGACTCGGCTGCTCCTACCGAATATCAATCCATTTTTTATGATAACCCGAATTTGAAACAATTTTTCAATTTGTAATAAATATTCCAATTTTTACTTTATCAATCCATTTTAATGCTTTTAATTGATTTTCACTTTATCATTTTCACTCTTGTGTAGTGTGCATGTGTGTGGGCAGTAGGAATGGGGGTGGGGATGTTTCGGATTTTTAGTAATTGTACATATTATGAGCTAGATGTTGTTATTTTAGAATTCTGAATTGAGGTGTTAAACAGTAACAATTCATTTGGATTTGTAGTAATTGTACATATTTGCATGTCTTCTTTTAATTCATTTTGATTTGTACTAATAACAATATTTTTTACAGTAAATGTCTCCTTCAGGTATTAAGGCGAGGATGATGATGTTGATTATGATGATGTCGTCTGGGCTCGGTGGTAGCGGAGGCGCGGAGGGATCCTCGGCCCATAGGCTCCCTAAATATGGCAAATTGGGGATGTCCATCGAGAACAAGGCGGGGCTATTAGCGAGATCCCTCGAGTTGGTAAAGACGATCTTCGGCCCGGAGTACACTAGTTGGAGGGAGGTTCCAAATGAGCTCAAGTTAGCTATTTGGGTGGCACTACAGGTAATAAATTGAAATATTTATATTTATATAAACATTTCAATTTCATTTTCATTTTCGATTTCATTTTATATTTATATTTATATTTATTCACAACTAACATTGTATTTGTTGGACAGGAACAATTCAACCTGGATCCAAAGCTACGCGATTCTGTCTTGGAGAAGTTGAGTGAGCAACACAAGACGTGGAAGAAAAATATGCAGACCCGGCACTTTGGGAAGACTCGAGAGTTTGTTATCCGAATGCGTGAATTTGTCCTGCCGAAGGAGTCGATTTCATTGGCACAATGGAAAAAGTTCATTGACAATGAGATCGGGTAGCGACAATTGGCATCTCGCCAATCGAGGAGGGAAAATCAGGCAAAAAAGATGGACGTGCACTACTCCGACCGGACGTCTTACGCCAAGGTGGAGCATAGGATGATGGTAAGGTTTAATTTTTCTATAACTATAGAAATATATTATTCTGCATTATTTTACTTTGCGGGGCTGATACTAATTTTACTTTATTTTATTTCAGGGGACAGGGAGTGGCCCTGGGGGTAGGTCACATAGGCTCGATACTTATGTGTCTATTCGGACGAAGAAGGGTAAGGATAAGGAGGTGTCCCCGAGCGTCACGGCCACAATTGTATGTAATCCGACAGTTTACTTTTTGTTAATTACGTTATAAATTTTTATTTACTTATTTTACTAATCATGTACTTTTTGTCGTTTCAGGCAAAGCTTAAGGAAGTGCATGAGTCGAAGTATGATGCCTACAAGGCATCTTTGTCCATAGACGCACTCAGCTAAGTGCTTGGCACTGATCGCAAGGGGAGGACAAGGGGGTGAGAACGCTGGTGGCCAAATCTAGGATAATAGGATTGGAGACGAGCGACACCGAGTTGTCTCAAACGGTGGACTCGCATGACGCGAAGCTGTCCCATTTGAAGGCGACGGTCCAAGATATGTTCTCGTTCATTAGCGTTCGTTGGGAAGAAGTTGTAAGGGGAAAGGGAAGGAGAAGGTGGTGGAGGACGAGGTCTAGGATGACGAGGATGTGGACCTCGCTGCTTTATCGTCGATACGTGCGGATTTTGATGATCCACTCGCCTATTTGGCTCCCTTCAACCGACCGATGTTGACACTTGGTTGGCCGAGCGTGTTTATATTGGACATATTTGATGGCCAGCGGATAGGATGGGGGTTGAGGGACCCGAATACTGTCCAGGGTATGCCAGTTCATGGACATTTGCTTCAAGACATCGAATCCAAGGTGCTCGTCATGCATGTGATACCCGGGAAGGAGAACTCCCCCTTGTGGTTGTGAGAACAATGCAGCACGATGTATATTGCTGGGTGTGTCAATTCGTATATCGTGTGGCCTACTCACCTCCTCAGAGCTAACCTTACCCCAGACATGTAGTGACATTATTTTAATTGAATTATTTTAAGTTGTTACATTTGAATTATATTTGGATTATATCGTTATGCATATTTTTTTGAATGTATATTTACATTATCTTTATTTTATTTGGATATATGATGTTTGAACATGTATAATGTTTTTATAACAGGTACAAATATACTGCTGGGCAGTGGCAGTGGCCATACTGCCCAGCAGGGTTTTTTTAAATTTTGCCCAGAATTATCATAGTCATTGACCGTGACAAGTCCGTGACAAATAAAACTTGTCACGGATGTGTCACGATCATTGATCGTGACAAGTTTTTAAATATTATCATGGGTTTTTTATTGTTTATGATCGTGACAAAACTTATCACGGTCATAGACCGTGACACATCCGTGATAATATTTAAAAACTTGTCACGGTCAATGATCATGACACGTCCATGACAAAAAACGTTGTCACCCCCAGAATTGTCATGGTCATTGACCTTGACAAGTCCAACTTGTCAAGGTCAATGACCATGACAATTCAACAGATTTGGTGTGATGGATTACTTATGGTATGGATATGTTTACCTTATTCATTGCATGTCCAAAGCCTTTGATTAGTTCAAATTATATAAGGATGAGGTGAAGTGTAGGCACGGTAAAATAATCCATACTCTACGATATGCTTGTTGAGGATAATATATCTTAGGAGAGTTTAGGCAACACTTATTAGAGTTGGGCCCTACAGCCCAGTTGTCTGAACTATAAATTCCACGATAAAATGATGCAGTGAAATGAAGGAACATGACTCTTTTGGATAGTGTTGGGTGTGTGATGAGTTATTCGCATCCGACACTTATTTATTGAACATAGTTCCTTCCAAATCAGTTTCAACAACTTCCATGGAACTGTGGACTAAGTTAAAACCTAGTTTAGGGTATGTTCAAATTTAAGGTTTCCCAGCACACGTGATGAGGAAGGATCCTGGAAAGTTGGAATCGAGGGCATAAATTTTTCTCTTCATAGGTTTCCCAAAAATAATAAAGGGTGGTTTATTTAATATCCTAAGGACCAAAGGGTAATTATTAGCACAATTGTCTGGTACTTAGGAAGATTAATTTGATAACCCACAAGACCAAGAGTAAAATTATCTTGCAAAATCTAAGAGAACATGAGCAAGAAAATACTTTAGAACAACCCTCACAAGATGATATACAAAATGATATTGATAATACGCTATTGGTAGTGGGAGTACTACTGAAGATTAGGATCCACTAGTAACTTATACTGGATTTCAAGTGGAGCCACGTCGTAGTGGGAGAGTCAGGTGTCATTCTGATAGGTTAATGTATTTGGGAGAGAAATCTAGTGAAGTCCCAAGGGAACACAAAATGGATCTCGATAGTTATGACGATGCACTCCAAGATAAGGATGTTGAGTTTGGGCTAAAGGCAATAAACACCGAGATGAATTTGATATAATCAAATCAAGCATGGTAAGTTGTAGACTTTTCAAATGGGATAAAATCCATCAATTGCAAGTGGATCTATAAAAAGAAGAGAGGGGTGGACGAGAAGGTGGAAACCTTTAAAGCATGGCTTGCTGTGAAAGGGTTTACTCAAGAACAAGGGATTAACTATAAGGAGACCATTTTATCGGTAACCGTTATTAAATCTATCCATATTATGTTATCTATTATGGCACATCTCGATTACAAGATTTGGTAAATGGATGACAAGGGTTCGTTCTTGAATGGTAGTCTTGGCGAGTACATCTATATAGTGCAAGTTATAGGATTCATATATATGGGGCAAGAATGCAAGGTGTGACAACTTAAGAGACCCATTTATGGAATTAAGCGAGAATTAAGGTCTTGGAACATCTATTTTGTCCAAGAAATCAAATATTTTGGTTTTAGTCAATGTATGGATGAAAATTATGTGTATAAGAATAATGGTGGATTGGTGTAGATGATATTCTCCTAACCAACAACAATGTAAGACTGTGGTTGTCTAGTCAGCTCGATATGAAGGACCTAGGATAACCCAACCACATCTAAAGGATTAAGATATTCTGGGATTAAAAAAAATATTTTCGTCTAATCCCAAGTCACTTATATTGATACAATGCCCACAAGGTTTAAAATGTAATATTCCAAGAAAAGGTTGATGATTCCATAAATAGTATCACCGAGTCAATATATAAGACAATAATGAAGTATAAAAGATACATATAAATAGAGAAAGAGATGAGGCAAAGAAGAAGATGATACCAAATATAAGTGGTTCAGCCTTTAAAGGGCCTATGTCGATTGTGTGAGTGTGTGAAATCCACTAAATATGGGCACTAATGGCCTTGGGATACAAGCACTCAAGCTTTCCTGCTCTCTGCCAATGGCCTTGATAGAGCTTCAGTAGGGTTAACCATTTGTGATCCCTTATAATGATGTAGAAGACAAGTATTTATATGGCTGGGATGGTGTCATACGCACCCCAGTCATACATGAGGCATGCATAACACCAAGTGTCCAATAATATGGTGCCATCTGTCTCTTATGCATGTAAGTACTGATTTAGAGATATTCTCGACATATGGGGATGATGTTGTTATAATATTTTTTCTCGCATGGTCTCGTAGACCATGCACACTCTCCCATGCGAGCTACAATCCACACACCCTTCTAGCCCATTAACCATCTATCCTGACCAAGACCGGGTCATGAATTCACAATCCATTGGAGATAACACATTTTATTCTAGGAGATCTCATCCCGTCGTCTACCAAGGAAGGGTCTGTAGTTTGTAGGATTAATGATGTGAGGCACATTGACTGATCTTGGAGGGCGAGGTCAAGGTCACATGCAAAGGTTATGAGGCCGTGGCCGATTCATCCCCCGACAGAGTCATACTTCATCATTAGGGACTGATCGGTGCAGGTTGGCTTTGGCCAAGGTAACGCATACATGGGACGAGGCTATAGTTGACATATCAGTGGTTTCTCCCCTTTAGACATGGAATTTCTTTATCTAAGGATTAGTTTCCTAAGATACCTTATCCAATAGAGAGGATGAGGAATATACCTTATGTTTCGGTGATGGAAAACCACATATATGTTATGGTACATACTAGACCAGATATTTGTTATTCCATTTGCATAGTTAGCATATTTGGATCTAATAGATGTGAGGAGAATTGAAATACTGTGAAGCACACTCCCAACTACCTGAAAAGGACTAGAAATTACGTAGTAGTATACTCAATAGAGAGTTTAGTACCCGTTAGGTACACGGAATAGGAATTTCAATTAAATAGTGTAAGTGCAAGATTATCATCTCTCAGCATTTATTTTAGTTTATCTTATCCCATACACCCTACTGCACCATTATGAACATTCTCAATACTTCAGGTGAAGAAAAATTAGTGACTATTCACAACAATTAAAGATAGATCAGCACCACATCTTTCGGAGAAGGTTTATAAGGTTGATTCACTGAAATCTTTTTGTTCAAGGGTATTTTTAAAAGTTTGAAAAAATAAAATATTTTTAATTTTTTTAATATTTCTCTAGGTCTTTAAAAGGGCATTGGATGTCATTCGAACGAGTTTCTATGCCTCGTTAGAATAAATTTGAACGTTGTTCGGATGAGATTAATTATTACACCTTTTGTGAGGCTCTGGAATCTCATTAAGTTAGTCGTTTGATATATGTTTGAATGCAAAAGGGTGTTTCGTTCGAAGAATACACAAAAATTATTTTTTAGCAGATTTCAAATGCAATCTTTCATACCTATCTCTTAGAGATTATTTTCCCTATATATAGAGATATTCAGACCTATATTTTAATCCAATCCTTTTAGACATATTTTAGTGGTCAAAGTCTTTTCTTTTTCCAATTCAAACCCCCTAGAGGAATTGAGTTCACTTTACGAAACCAGAAGAACACAGTCCTTGTTCATAACCTTGTGAAGTTACTTTTTCAATGATGAAGATAAGAATATGATTTTGTGGGGCTGATCAGTGGATATCGAGGCAAGTGGAGCTTGATGTGGAGCGGTACTGGCTATATCGTTTGTTGTCGACAATTGGGATTGAAGACTTTACTGCGTTGTTTAGTGGAGCTATAAGTTTTGTAAGCCTATAGATTTCTTTCTGTAACACCGAGTTATAAACAGTGATGAACTATAAGTTTTCCCCCAAAGGGATTTTTCCTCATCTTCTATCTTCTTTATTGTGTGGATGGTTTTCTTGGCTTCAATTTAGATTCAAATATCTTTCATATTCACATAATTTAATCAAGATAAAATTTGGACTAAATAGTTTTTTTGTGTGTGTGACCTAGTCTATGATCTATACATATAACCGGATCATAAAGTTTCTCAAATTGGTATCGGATCTTATTTCTACAATTAACAAAATGAATCCTGCTGGTTATATAGATAACTCATATAATAGGCTACCTATGTTTGATTGGTGTAACTATGACTATTTGAAGGATCGCATGAGATCGGTTATGAAATTGATCAACAAGCACGTTTGGATGGCTATTGAAAGAGGGTGGATCCCCCTACTGTGACTAATGAAAATGTCATTAGTCTTAAGACGGTCACGACTTGGACTGAGGTTGATTTTAGATGGAGTAACTTTAACTCTCTTGGCTTAAATGTGAATTTTAGTGCTACCACACCCTAACGAATTTCATTTTATCATGGCATGTACCACGTCTAAGGAAACATGGGATATCCTCGAACTCACTCATGAGGGTAACAATGCTATAAAAGCTTCTATGCTTCAAAATCTCACCGCACAATTTGAGACCATACGCATGAATGAAACTAACACTTTTTATGAATTCTATGCACGTTTGTCTGATATTGTGAATTCTGAAGAAACGCTTTAATACTAAAATCTTGTTTACAAGGTTAATAACAAAAAGTTATAAATTTTGTAAACTTTGAATAAACTTTTTGGGCGAAACTCTTTTCGAAAAACACAAGATGTGTTGTAAAATCCTTCTGAATGTATGAATTAAATTTGATAGTTGATTACCTTCTTTTTTAAAATTTAATAAACATCTCCTAAAGTTACCATGCAGTCCCAATCACAAAAACAGTTAAGAACTTCCAAAGAAATAGACACATGAATTTTTAACGGGGTAAAACCTTTAAACAAGGGAAACATCCACGGTTCCCTCTCGGCAGAAAACAAAAATCGACTAGAATAAAGAATCAAGTTACAACACTTAAGAAAACCACAAATATCCTAACCTAAGTTCAGAATATACCTACTTGAGATTCTCCACTCCAAAGGTAATCTGAATTGGACTGATCTTTTCTTGCTGCTTCTTTGCTTTTTCCTTGATCTCCTTCTCTTTGAATTCTGGTTCCAACAATTCATTCAAAATCTAAGATTCTCAGACAGAACCACAGTGTCTAAGTGTTCATGTGAGATAGTGTTTGTGATGTGCTACTACATGCAAACATGCTACTCACCTTCTCAAAATTATACAAACATTCCTAACAAATTACAATAGTTCTAAAATGATAGGTTATTTCCGAATATGTCTTTTCAAGCCAAGACTTTTTGATCTTTTATCTATCCACAAATCTCAAGGATACCTTGCTCAGAAGACGGTTTAAGGTCTTAAACAATTTCAGTATTTTGAAAATATTTTGAAATTGTAAACCTCCAATTGAGATCCAAACTAGACTAGAAGTCTACTTTATTAATACAGATTCGGACTTAACATGCAGAGAATGATTCATCATATTTTGACCTAAAACTTCTATTCGCAGATCTATGGTTATGCTTTTAAAATTTTAACGAAAATCCTTTGTGTTCTTTTTATTTTTGTACACACGTATATCATAAAACATGAAATATAAAACTAGAAACACAAACAACTCACTAGATCTGAAAATATTTTTAAACTTAGAAATTTTTATTTCAAAACTTGTTGAAAAAAATGAATCTAAAATATAAGATCCAAAAATTGAAAAATGAAAAAAAATCGTGTGATGTTATCTTTTTAGAAAATCTAAGTTTCAACAATGAAACTTAAGTTTCTCTTAGAGATGAATCACTCAGAGGTTGAACTACGAAGAACCTAGGGTTTCTTCTTTCTTTTCTCTCTTTTCTTTCCCTCTCTTCTCCCTTCTCTCTCTTCTCTCTCTACTCTCTCTTTTCTCTCAAATTGGACAAAATGGCAAGAGTCTGTAATGGTTGAGGCTTGGGTCCTATTTATAGTAAGAGACGAAGGATCCAGAATGTTAAACTCAATCTTATGGATGGGATTGATTATTGACCATTGACTTATAATCCAACGGTTCAACACAAGTGGTGGGTTAAAAGATTATTGATTGGTTTACATGGGTGTTACAGGGATTAACTCTCAACGCATGTAGATCGTTGATAAGGATGATCCAAAGGCTGATATGACATAAGCAGTTTATGTCTTACAGAAAACACAATCTAAGCTGACGAGAATACAACATGTGTATGAACATGATGAAAGCAAAACACGTGTTAAAAAGTAATTACAAAGCGTACCCTAGAGTCTCTAGCGCATTTGTATTCTACCTAGGCAAACAATCAGTAAAGAAAATAACTTTCTGAAATTCAAATTTCAACCACAACACTTTTAAAAACATGTTTTAATTAATTCAAAAATTATTTTAAAATTGTATAAAATGTTTTGAATTGAATTAAATGATTTTTAAAAAGTCTTAAACTGTTATAAAACCATAAATACAAATAGGAGAAATAAATAATGCAGTGAATGTGCCCCATTTGTGGTTTTAAGATAGAAATCACTCCCCTTTATGTTGATCTTGAGGAGTTTCTTGGAGAGGACTTCTTCATTATGCATGAACCTTTGAGGAGATGAAGTTCTCATAAAATCTAACCTATTTTGTCTAGATATCCAAACTAGTTGGAACTCCTATATATGTAGACTCAAGTAAGTCAATATATAGTGTGTTGTCAAATTCTAGTTTTTATTTGGGTGAGCGAATTTCTGAAGTGAGGGTGGTTTAGAAAATTTTAATGTCTCTCCCACCTCCTTGTAGCACAAAATTCACCGTTCGAAACTCTTTAGGAATTTTATACACGATTAGGTTAGAAGATCTCATAGGTGATCTTCAGACTTATGAAATATACATGTTCCCCAAAACTATAAGGCAAATGGCTAAATCAATAGAAAAAAATTTTGGCACCGATTTGGAAATTGAGTTAGTTGATCTTGCCCTGTTTGCAAAAAAATTCAAAAAACTTTTCAAATTCAATAAAAAAAATTCTTTCAAATTAGAAAATAAAAGTTTTGAGAAAGACAAAAATTTAAAAGAAAGCAAGAATGTTTTCAAGTTTGATCAAAGAAAATCTAGAGTAGAGTAACCTAAGAAAGATGATTCAGAGAGATGTTACGAGTGTGAGGGGAAAGGTCATAAAGCCCATAAATATCCCACTAGGCTTAAGAGATAGGGAAAAGGCAAAGATGTATATAATTCCACTCTAAGAAAAAGTGATGTAGAGTGGGTGGATTTTGGGGATGAATAACCATATGAACATAATTTATGTGCCTTCATGGGCAGTTATGTTAGTACTTCTAGTACGCCCCATTTCCGTGAGGACATTTCTACCCGTGATAGCCTTGACAATATGTCAAACAATTATGGAAATAGTGAAGGTGATGAAAAAAATTTATGTAAGGGAGAACGTGGCCTCCAATAGATCTACGCTGAACTTTACAATGACCATTTAAAAACCAAAAATAAAAATAAAATAAAAATAAAAATTTAACTCTTAGGGTTTTCGCTTTAGAAAAGGGTTTGAAATTTCTAGAGAGTGTCAACTTAAAAGGTTAAATATTTTTTTACGTGAGCAACTTATTGTGGTTGGTAAGGAACTGAACGCATACCCACAAGACTCATGTCCTGAGAATGTTACGATAATTTTCAAATCGCAAGACTTAGGCTTGAAAACTTATCGTCAAAGGGCAAAAATGAAAAATCGCCACCAAATAGTCTCACAAGAGATACGAATTCCTCACATGAGACCAGTGTAACTCGTAGGAATAGATTGCATAATCACGAGACTCTTGGTTTAAAAATATATGATAATTTGTAAATATCTATACTTGGGCTTAAAAATATGTCGTTAAGGGGGTTAATGCAACACCACCATCAAACGACCTGATAAAAGGCACGGACACCTCGCAAAGGATAATGTAACTCATAGGAACTAACGACGTAATCATGGAACTCCCGGTTTGATATTATTATGATAATTTATAAATATCTACACTTAGACTTATATGTCGCAAAAAGGAAAAATGAAAAAAAGACACTAAATGGCCTAGTAGAAGGCACATACACCTCGCAAGGAACCAATGTATAATTCGTAGGAATTGATCGTGTGGTCAAGAGACTCCCGTCTTGAAAATATAACGATAATTTCCAATCTCTATACATAAGCTTCAAACTGCATCCTTAGAGGTTTAAAACCTAAAACAACACATAAACGGCTTCATAATAGATACGAACACCTCTCAAGGGACCAACATAACTCGTAGGAGTCGTCCGTAAAGTCACGCGATTTTTGGTTTGCGAATATGATGATAATTTGTGAATATCTAGACTTAGGATTAAAAATATGTCGTTAAAGGGAAAAGATTCAAAACAACCCTAAACGGCTTGTAAAAGACATGAACACCTCCTACGAGACTAATGTAACTCGTACGAAGTGATCACTTAGTCACAGGACTCCCAGTTTGAGAGTGTGATGATAATTTTCAAATCTCAAGATAGGCTTAGAAACTTATTGTTAGAGGTAAAAAAAATGACCACTAATCATCCTTGTAGGTGGCACGGATAACTCACACATGACTAATGTAACTCGTAGAAACTGATAACGTAGTCATGGGATTTTTTATTTGAAAATAATATGATAATTTGCCCATTTCTAAACCTAGGCTTAAAAATATGTCGTTAAAGGGCGACAATGCAAAACAACACCAAACGGCTTCGTAAGAGGCAGAAACACCTCGCATGGTACCAATGTAACTCGTGAGAACTGCCCATATAGTCATGGGACTCCTGATTTGATAATATCGTGATAATTTATAAATATTTATACTTAGACTTAAAAATATACCGTTAAATGCTGAAAATTCAAAACATCTATCAAACGATCTCGTAAGAGGCACAAACACCTCACATGAGACTAATGTAATTTATAAGAACTAATCCCATAGTTATGAGACTCCTAATTTAAGAATATGATGATAATTTATATAATATTTAGACTCGGGCTTTAAAACTTGTCATTGGAGGATGAAAATGAAAAACAAACACCAGACGGACCTGTGAGAGGGACGAACAGCTCGCACATGACCAATGTAACTCGTTGGAACTAACCAAATAGTCATTGTTGATGTAAAAAATTAGATTATCTCTAATTATTTTAATCACAGATAAAAAATGAATAAGTAAATAAGATAAAGATTTTTAAAGTGGTTCAGCCTTTAAAGAATGGCCTACGTCCATTGTTTTTGTTATTGCTGACTATTTGTTTGGAATTATCGATAATGGGTTTTATCAAGAAATTTCGAGTCCCCTTTCATGAGGATGTTACAATGTGTTTATAGACTTGAGGCTGTACATGTGAAAGAAAGATGTGCTGTATTGTTGGCAGCCGAATATAGACCGAGGAATACTTGACGCGCACGCATCAAGTGATTGAGTTGCTCGGACCACCTTGAGTTGCCCGGACCGCCTTGAGTTGCTCGGATAGCTTTGAGTTGTTCGGACTAATGTAGTTGCTTGGATCTCTTTAAGTTACTCGAACCTGTGGAGTTCCTCGGTCCTCATTCATCAAAAGTCTTCGTATTTGCCATGTGAATGGACACGTGTCTTTATATGATTGATCCATGTCAGCAGATTAAATTTGGTATCAACAAAATGCCCCAATGTTTCACAGTTCGAGGTTGAGGAGGAGTGTGGAACATTCTTCTCGAAATATGATACTTTTAAGTAGTCATCCCAAATTTTAGGAACGTTTTCCTTGTATTTAATTCTTCTTTGAGTTCATAGAATCGGACTTCATGGATATTTTGAATTTTTTCCACCTACTTTGGTTTTCGAGCCCCTTTTTCTCCTTTTAGCCACCGGTAACGCAAACGTCTTTTTCTATAATCATTACTTGTCTTCATTCCCGAGGCAAAGTATATAAGCGCTACAGAAAACTCTATCGTCCTTTACTTTTTCAAATTTGTATCTTTGGACTCTTTACCTTCTCTCTGTCTTGTGCCTTCATTTCTTCCATCGTTTGTTGACAACTGATCTCTGTTTCTTCTGTAAGATTTTCTTCCTTCTTCTTTAATTTCTTTATTCGTCATGGTTTACCCTGTTGAATCTCTAGACAAGTTTCGAACCGAGTTTTCAATCCCTCCATAGGTCATTTTGGAAGAACTCTTTGGTCCTTCTGATTTGTTTTCTTTAGCTGAGGGACACTGGTTCCCCAATATTTTCGTAGCCGAATGTGGCTTTTCTTTCCCGCCTAATCCACTGTGCTTGGAGTTTTGCCAATATTTCGATATTGTACTTGCAAAAATAGCTCCAAATACATGGAGGGTAGTTAATGGCATATATAGGTTGAATCAAATCCATGGGACTCGCTTAGGAATCCCAGAAATCATGTATTGTTATAAATGGGTTACTAGTGATAGCACTTTTTATTTAAAAATTAGATTTTAAAATAGAGCTTTAGTCGTCAATCTCCCTGATACCAACAAGGACTATTTTGATCATGGGGTAGTGTTGAAAAATTGGCAACATCCTCCTCTTGAGGGAAACGATGTCTACCAAGGTCCCAAATGTCCTCCTTATGGCAATGGGATAGGTTGTTTTTATTTTTACTTTATTTTCGAAATTATGATCTTTTTGTGTTTGATAAAATGTTTCACTGACATTCAATTTTATTTATTACAGTTGATAGTAAAAGGAAGCCCCCAAAATATATTGATGTTAATATAAAAGGTTTAAAACTTATCTGGAGTTTGCATCAATCTATAGCTGGGGAGCATATTAGGTCGACATCTTATTTGCTGCAGTATAAAACTTCGAGCTCGTCTTTCATTGCTCGTCCCATGGTGGTTAACCTTGACTTAATACCAGCTGCTGATACTAGTGTGGAAGGTTCTTCTTCAGAGTCAAATATTCCAATTGGTGATATAATGAAGATGAGGAAAGCTCCTGCTTATTTTGACAAGTCTGCCTTTCCTGCTGTGGAGGCAAAGAAAAATAAGAAAGATATCCCAGAAGAGGGGGTGAAAACTGCAGAGATACCTCCTTCTGATATTGCCAAGAAAGTTAGTGAGAAACCTCCAGTGGGTCCAAGCAAGGTTGCTGAAAATCCCCATGTGGGCACAAGCAAGACTGTCACTGTCCTACCTGCAAGTGATGTTGTTGTCATCTCTCCAATAAAGACAACATCACTGGTTGAAGATACTCCTGCTCCATTGAGGAGATTAAGAAAGGGTTTGTCAGAGAAACCTACTGAAACTATCCCTCAACCTTCAAATGTTGAAGGTAGTGTTCCATCCTTCATTACTCCGAGCTCCGGTGTGGGCTTGTTACAATCTTGGACTATCCCAGAGGTCCAAGACATTGAAAATACTGTTACTCGTGAGAGAGTTACTGCTCTGGTTGCTCAACACATTGCCTCTGTAAGTATTATTGATTCAAACCTTCTACCTTTAACACTATGTTCTTACATTGACTTAGAATTATTTCTCTTTTCAGTTGGTGACGTGTTTCAACAGCCTCGTGAAAAGAGATGAAGCCATCCGAGCCTCCAGTTTCTCGGATGGAGTAGAAAATCCTTTTACTGGATTAACCTAGTCCTTAAGATATTCTCATCAGAAGTACAAGGAGAATAAGGTCGCTTGGGAGAATCAGATTAAATCTGTTGAGCAAGAGAGAGACAGGGCTGTAGATGCCTCCAAGAATTTGGAGAAAAAGTTGAAGGAATTTGAGAAGAAAAATAATGAGTATGAGGAGAAGCTTAAGAATGCTAGAGAGCTTGAGGACAAGCTTAAGAAGACGGAAGAGGAAGTTGTTAGACTTCGCGACGTTAATCGTCAGAAGCAGGAGATAGAAGGGAAAATGAAAGCTGCTGAGGAACTTCTTGCTAAGAGGATTTCCTCGAAAAAGACAAAGAGAAAAATTTCTGTTAAAAAGTCCTTTAGCGCTGGTTGGGACAAAGGTTGGAACAAAGGCCTAGCTGCCATGTCCTCTCAGATGGAATTTGCTAGCCTTAAATACTTCAGGGATGGATGGGTCACAGCTCTGCAGGAGCTAAAGGTCGATGAGAATTCTGAACTATTTCAGTGTCATGTTCATGGTCCTCCTCCCTCTCCTGAAGAAGAAGAAGAAGAGGGTGAAGCTGCCTCAGAAGAATCTTCAATGATAATTGGGGATCAGGCCCCTGCTGTTGACCTTCGCTCTGAGCAACTCTAGCCAGTCAACATATCTACCGAGCAGCTTTCTCAGCCCTCCGAGCAACCTACCTCTTCGTCCAAGCCTCCCGAGGAAGTCTTAGGAAGCAAGGAGAAGGTGTAGAGTTGTTCGGTCCTTTCTCTTTGCTTTTTTTTTATTAAATATAATTTTGGGCTATGTACTTCTTTTTGTGATGTAATAAAATTTGAAGTTTTTGGTTGTTCATATTAACTCTCTTCTTCTTGCTCTGCCCTTATTACTGATACATTTTCTTCTTCTTGCTCTGTCTTTATCATTATTGATTCCTGTTTATGGCTTCTCTTTTCTAGTTTATGGCCAGGATGGAATTATTATCAGCTCATGATAAAAATTTGTTGAAAAAATGCAATGACTACTTCAAAGCTGGTCATGCAGATCTGAATGAAGCTCAAATAATCGACATCCCTGGTCCAGATGCTTCTGAACGAGCAGTCGAAGCCTGTCAAGATTTAAAGTGCTTCCTCGACCGTGCAGTTGCCAACAATGTGGCGTATTATGAGATGATTGAAGATCTTTAGGGTACTATTGAGGAGCTTCAACAGCAATATAAAGAGTCTTCTACCCTTTTGCATCAGGGGTATGAGAGAAAATATCAGCAACTAAATGCTGACAAAGGATATGATAAGTTCATCGCTTCTTACGATAAGAAGGAGAGAACTCTAAAGGTTGAGGTTGAGGAGCATAGGCAAATCGTTAAACTGTTAGAGTAGGAAAACAATGTTTTGCGAGAAGAGATATCTCAATTAAAATTTGCAGCATCTTCCTCGGGAGCCTTGGTCCCTGTCAATGACGAAGGTTTCTCTTTCTTGGAGGTATAGAATGCCAACTTAAGAGATGAGTTGGAAGTTTTAAAAAGGGTTGGACCTTCCTCGTCTACACTGGGACGAGCAAGATCTTCTTCTCGGGGACGAGCAAGAGCTGCTCGTATTTTCAATTGAAGAGCAAATACCTCAATCAGCCTTGGAGAATCAAGCATTCCAGCTGATGGCGAAGAATCAGGCCTTAACAGAGATGTCCAAGAAGATTCAAAACCTCGACGAGCAACTTTCTACTCAAAACTCTATCTTGGAAAATAAAACAAATCTGGTGAAGAATCTTCATGAGCAGCTAGAGAGGTTGATCTACCAGTTCCATAAACAACCCAGAGAGTTTTGGATGGCTAGTTACAATGAAGCCCTCTACCACCTTGATGACCCGATCCAACAATAGAATAACGAGGGATACAAGCAATGATGTCTAAATGCGTTGGGTGTGCTGAAATTGGAGCGGGGTCACTACTTATGGGATTATTATGATCCTGGGTTGCTTGAGTTTCTAGTGCCTCCATTTAAGCTCGACATGAGTTGGATTCCTGCTCGGGCAATCCCTCAGTGCCTGATCTCAAAGTACCTCGACGATTACAGCCTCCATTCTAATTTTGACATATCTCGCCCAGAGCATTTGCTGGATTGGCCATCAGTGATGAATGTTCGAATGCTCCAAGATGTGAATTTCATAAACTCTCCTTATGCCTTAGACGATCCTCCTGCTGGAGTAGAACCTGCGTTGAAGGCAGGGGGAAAGAAACCAATAGAGTAGGGTCTTTAATGTAATGATATCTCATATAATATGTATTTTATTCTCTATGTAATTTGTTATGATTTTAATGAAGAAACTTTTAATGTTTCTCTACAATTTTGATTGTCATTGTCTTGGAAATATTTTATAAAATATCTCTTTTATTCACTGATGAATGTGCATGTATATTTGTAAAAAGACAAAAATGTCCTGTGTTATGATAAATTGCCGACCAACCGGAGTTGGTGAAAATTCATTGTTGACCAACCAGAATTGGTGATAATTATTTGATGACCAATCGGAGTTGGCGATATTTTTCTTCCCTATCAACTTAGAGTACCAACTTAGAGTTGGTGGTATTTTGATATGCCATTCTGTTTTATTTTTTTTATTATAGTGACTTATCACTCTTTTTCCAAGCAATGAAACGACTATATCCCATGATCCTGCTTAGTTTAACCAATCGAAGTTGATTGTAAATTGATTTGCCGACCAACCGAAGTTGGTGGAGATTGATTCCCGACCAACAGGAGTTGGAGGAGATTTATTTTCACCAACCGTAGTTGGAGGAGATTGATTTGCCGACCAACCGAAGTTAGTGGATGTTGATTTGACGACCAACCGGTTTATCGACCAACCGGAGTTGGATTTCATCGACCAACCGGAGTTGGATTTTATCTACCAACCGGGGTTGGATTTTATCGACCAACCGGAGTTGGATTTTATCTACCAACCGGAGTTGGATTTTATTCCCGACCAATCGTAGTTGGAGGAGATTGATTTGCTGACCAACCGTAGTTGGTGGATATTGATTTGCCAACCAACTGAAGCTGGTGGACATTGATTTTCCGACCAACCGTAGTTGGAGGAGATTTTTTCTGAACTTGATGCATAGTGTGTAGCACTAATACTCCGAAAAAATTTCAACAAAAAAGGAAAACTGGGTAAAACATTCAACACTTTATTCATACTGAAGAAAACTTCGTTTACATAGAAATCCCCAACTACTTATAATATTTGCGTTGATGCTCTGCATTCCATGCATTCTTAAATTCTTCTCCCTCCAAGGTTTCGATCCTGTATGTTCCTAGTCGAACAACCTCTGTTACTCTGTAGGGTCCATGTCAGTTAGCTTCCAGTTTGTTGTGCTTTTGAATTACTTTCTTTAGCATATAGTCCCCTTCCTTCAGATCGCACTTCTTTACCCTCTTGTTGTAAAACAGAGCTGTTCGTTGTTGATATGCGGGATTCCTGATCGTTGCTTCTTCTCTAACTTCTTCGAGCATGTCTAGATCTAATCGCCTCATCAAGTCACTGATAGGAGAATTGAAATTTAGTACCCTGTGTGTGGGGAGACCCAACTCGGCAGGTATAACAGCTTCACTTCCAAATGCCAGCATGTATGGAGATTCTCCTGTTGCTTCTCGTGGTGTAATACGATAAGCCCACATCACAGAATGTAGCTCGTTGATCCAATTTGCCTTCGCATCATCCAGTCTTTTCTTTAAACCATTCAGTAGAGTTCTGTTCGTTACCTCAGTTTTTCCATTTCTCTGAGGATGGCTTGGTGCAGAGTGGGTCTTTAATATGTTTGACTGATGACAATATGCAGCGAACTCCTCGTTGTCGAATTGAGTTCCATGGTCTGTGATGAATACATGGGGAAGACCATATCTATAAATGATATTCTTCCAAATAAATTGATACACCTTGTCATACGTCATATCAATAAGAGGCTCAGCTTCTACCCATTTAGTAAAATAATCCACAGTGACTACAAGGTATTTAAATCTTCCTCGGGTCGTTGGAAGTGGCCCGACCAAGTCTATTCCCCAAATGGCGAATGGCCAAGGAGACGTGATGGGTGTTAGCAATGCTTGGAGAGTTCTTCGAATGGAAGAGAAACGTTGACATTTATCACATTTCTTGGCATAAGCTACACAATCAGCTCTCATCATCGGCCAGTAATACCCTTGCGTTGTCATTCTTTGTAAGAGTGTCTGACCTGCTACATGGGCTCCATAAGACCCTTCATGGACCTCTTCAATTAAATTTTTCACCTCGGAGGGGTGGACACATCTTTGCATACTTGCTATAATTCCTCGTCTGTATAAAATGCCATTAGTCAATACATAATGAGCAGCTTTAAACTTTAGCTTCTTGGCTGCGAGTTTATCATTTGGTAATGTCCCCTCCTCAATATAGGCCCTGATGGGATCCATCCAAGATGGTCCTAAATCAAGGGTAATAAAGCTCATCATCATATCTTTGTCAATGCTCCTGTTAGTTAAAATTTCTATTGGGATTGTTCTTCGTAGCTCGGTGCGTGTGGCTGAGGCTAACCGAGCTAAGGCATCTGCTCTTGCATTCTCCAATCTTGGTGTTCTAATTAACTGCACTACATTAAAGCTTGATACAATATCCATTGCTTTCGCATGATACTTGATCATCAATTCTCCTTTTGTTGTGTACACCCCTAGCATTTGATTTACGATCAACTGTGAGTCACTGAATACAATGACCTGCTCTGCCCCCATGGTTTTTGCTAAACTAAGACCCACAATCATAGCTTCATATTCAGCCTCATTATTAGAATCCTTGAATTGAAAGCGCAGAGCATACTCCACATCGATCTCATCCAGGCTGTTTAAAATAATCCCTGCCCCACAGCTTGTAGTGCAAGATGAGCTGTCCACATATAGATTCCATATAGGTACTTCATCCTCAAATTTTTGATCGGATAAGGTTCCTTGGTGGAATGTTTGTTGCTTTTTTATATCCTCCTCTAGCACTTCTTGCTACTCGTCCATCATCTACTCTTGCTCGTCAGCCGACTTAAGTTGGTCGGGGTTTAAATTTGATGATCCTGTAACATCCACAAGCTGGTCGGTATTCAACTTTTGCTCTTCGGAGGTTTCAGGGTAGGTGAACTCTGCGATAAAATCTGTTATTGCTTGCCCTTTAAGTGACAATCTAGGATCATAAACTATGTCATATTCACCAAGTTCTACTTCCCAGTACATCAATCTCCCTAATTTTTCTGGTTTATGAAGAGCTTGCCTCAACGTCATATCGGTATACACGACTATAGTATGAGCTTGGAAGTACGACCTCATTCTTCTGCTTACTTCAATCAACGCTAGCGCTAACTTTTCCAGTCTTGGATATCTGATCTCTGCTCCTCGGAAGGCCTTGCTAGTGTAATAAATTTGTTTTTGTACTCCATCCTCCATTCTTATTAATGCCGAGTTAACTGCATTCTCTAAAACTGCTAGATACAAGTATCATATTTCTCCCATCACTGGTCTGGACAACAGTGGAGGTGCTCCCAGGTATTTCTTCAACTCTTGAAAGGACCTCTCGTATTCATCATTCCATTCAAACCTTTTTCGGAGTTTTGAAGCATGGGAGACATCTATCAGTTGCTCATGACACAAATCTATTCAGTGCTACAACTCGCCCTGTGAGACTCTGCACTTCTTTCTTCGTTGTTGGAGATCGTAGCTCCAATAGAGCCTTGATCTTTTCTGGGTTTTCTTCAATACCTCGTTGATTGACAATATACCCGAGAAACATGCCTTCTCGTACTCTGAATATGCATTTGGTAGGATTAAACTTCATTTGATATTTATCTAATTGATCAAAGGTCTGTCCTAAGTCAATTATATGATTAGCAGCTCTCTTTCTCTTCGTCAGCATATCATCGACATAAACTTCCATATTATAACTGATTTTCTCTGCAAACACCTTGTTCATCATCCGCTGATATGTTGCACCTACATTTTTCAATCCAAAAGGCATAACATTATAACAATAAGTTCCCCTAGGGGTGATAAAAGAGGTACTCTCCCTGTCTTCAGGTTTCATTTTGATCTGGTTGTAACCAAAATAAGCATCCATAAAGCTCAACAACTCATGTCCCGAGGTAGCATCCACTAATTGATCAATTCGTGGCAAAGGAAAATGATCCTTTGGGCATGCCTTGTTGAGGTCGATGAAGTCTACACACATCCTCCATTTGTTGTTCTTCTTTTTCACCATCACCACATTTGCTAACCAGTCTGGATATTTGATGTCTTCAATAAAAAAGGCTTTCTGAATCTTCTCGACCTCTTCTTGTGTAGCTTGGTTCTTTTCAGGGCTGAACACTCTTCGTCGTTGCTTCACTGGCTTGATTTCCTTGTTCACATTGAGCTCGTGACATAAAAAATTTGGGTCTATCCCTGGAATATCTTCGTGACTCCATGAAAAAGTATGATTTTTGCTTCTTAGAAATGCTATCAGCTCTTGCTTTATTGACGCACCGATTTGAGTTGTTCGTTCTAGATATTCTTCATCCAGAATGATATTTTCAGTAGCCTCCACGACTTGACCCTTAACGAGCTGAGACTCGTCTCTAGGGTCTATTGTTTCAATTTTTGCACCTTCATCCACCTGATAGGTAGTAGTATTTTTCCTAGATTCCTCTAGTTCTTCCTAGTTGGAAGATGAATAATAGCATTCTCGAGCTACTTTTTGGTTACCCTTCACAATTCCTACTCCAAAATTAGTTGGAAATTTTAGGCATTGATGTACAGTAGATGGTACTGCTTCGAAATTTTTCAAACCTACTCTTCCCATGATGATATTATAAGCTGATTGGACATTTTTATCCATCACAAAAAGTTCACTCTTTCTGTTCGACAAGCAGGACATGTACCGATGAACATATCCAACTTGATCGTCCCAAGTGGAAAAACTTTATCGCCCGTAAAACCGAGGAGGGGCCTGTGGTAAGGCTCCAACTGAGATAACTTTAGATTTAAGCTATCAAAGCACGAGTAGAACATGATGTACGCCGAGATGCCATTATCCACCAATACTCGTGAAATCACTACTTCTTTCATCCTCATTTTGATCACCAACGGGTCATCATGAGGATATAGCACACCTGCGAGGTCGTTCTTAGAGAAATCGATGACCAGTTTATCTTTATTCACCTTCCTCGAGCGATCATCTTCAGCTAGATTTATATGTTGAATGTATGAATGAGCTTGAGCCTCATTGAGGTAAGCTTTCCTCTCTGCAGTAAGGTCTTCACCTCCTGCATCTCTACCCGTAATAACATTGCAATCAAATGATCCGAAACGAATTGAAAATACCTCCCGTTCTGGTTGTCTTGGTCTTTTGGGGAGATCGGGGTCGTCTTCTAGATTATCTTCATGATCTCTTTTCTTGTCTTCTTTTGTTTGAAGAGGAGATTTAGACCTTTGCCTTCCTCGTTCTCTGGTTCGACCACCGTTTTGACGATCAATGTATTTGGTCAATTTTCCTTGTCTAATGAGTGCTTTAATTTCGTTCTGGAGAGCTATGCAGTTCTTGGTCGTGTGACCATGATCTTTATGGAACTCTCAATATTTGGATTTATTCCTCTTGTCAGGATCTGTCTTCATTTTTTCAGACCAGTTTAGCTCCTCGCTGCTCTTGATCTCTTCCAGAATGTGGTTTATATCTACTTTCAAAGGAGTATAATTTCCAAATTTCTTCAATTGTTCCAGTGCTTGCTTTGCCTTTGATTGCTTGTTGCCACCATTGTTCTTCTGCTCCTTCTTCTCAATCTTCTCGGCCTCAACTTTGGTCTCCTTAGTGTCCATGTTCTTCTTCGCAGCCATAGCTTCCTCGGCATTCATTATTTTGGTTGCTTTTACCATCAGTTCTGACATGGTCCGGGGCGGATCTTTGGCCAAAGTGTAGTACAATTTATTGGGCAACAGTCCACTCGTCAAAGCAGTAATCGCAGTCTTCTACTCATAGTCAATTACTTCCAGTTTCTTGTAATTGAAACGAGTAATGTAATCCCTGTTGCTTTCACCTGCCTTTTGTCTAACACTTAATAAGTGCGCTACTCATTTAACAGGTTTTGCTCCAAAATAGAAATTTATGATAAAGATCTCGGCCTATTGAAAGAAAGTCACAACCTTCCCCCGAGGAAGATTGTTGTACCATATTTGAGCAGATCCAGTAAGAGTTCCTGAAAATGCCCTGCATCTCATCTCATCTGGAACTGCATAGATATCAGCAGCAGCTTGGTATTGTTCTATGTGGAGAACAGGATCAGTTTTTCCATCATATTTAGGTCTAACCACAGGAGCTTTGAATTTTGATGGTGTGGGAAAGTCCACAATTTCTTGTACGAATGGTGTTCCTCGGACAAAAGTCCTTTGTAGAGGATTCTTGGTTTTTGCCATCTCCCCTAATCTATCCTCTAACCATTAAATTGAGCCTTTTCACGCATCATTTCCTTCCTTGATCCTATTGGTTCGAGCAACCGATCGTGTTGAATTTGCCTCTTGGAATCTTTCATGACGAGCAGCTGGTCGTGATTGGGCAGATCCTTCCTTTAAACCAGATGGTTGTTGAGAGTTCCTCGGCACAATCCTAGGGGGACTTCTATTCCTCCTAGGACCCAAACGATCAAAAGGAGAGACTCTACTCAACCTTTCAAGGGAACTCGTCCTTTCTGGAGATAGAGTGTTGTTTTGTTGAGTGTTTGTAGCTCGTACCGAGGAAGTACGTCCAGGCCGATAAGAAGGATAATGAGATCTCTCAGTACAATATGAATCAGTGCGTCTAGATCGAGATTCCTCTGAGAATAACGTTCGCCTAGAAGGTAACCGGGTATTTCTATGAATGCTTCGTTGTCCTGACTGGGTCGGCGCTCCAGCTTGGATAGTTTGCATGAGTTGTCGCATGGTCTCTTGCATGGCCGTCTGGCCCTGGGCCAAATTAGCCATTATTCCAGCCAGATCTTGGATATTTGGAGGAGGAGATGGATTTGAAGGAATCCCAACATTTCGATTACTGGATTTTGGATGATCAGCCATTGATGATAAATGATTTTGGTTAAAAATGATAATTACAGTCGCTTCCCACAGACGGCGCCAATCCGTTGATGTAAAAAATTAGATTATCTCTAATTATTTTAATCATAGATAAAAAATGAATAAGTAAATATGACAAAGATTTTTAAAGTGGTTCAGCCTTGAAAGAATGGCCTACGTCCACTTTTTTTGTTATTGCTGACTGTTTGTTTGGAATTCTCAATAATGGGTTTTATCAAGAAATTTCGAGTCCCCTTTCATGAGGATGTTACAATGTATTTATAGCCTTGAGGTTGTACATGTGAAAGAAAGATGCGCTGTATTTTTGGCAGCCGAATATATCTGTATAGCATTAAATGCACATTTAATGTGTAGTAATCTTCTAGAATACTTGGCGCGCACGCAATAAGTAATTGAGTTACTCGGACAGCCTTGAGTTGCTCGGATAGCTTTGAGTTGTTCGGACTAATTTAGTTGCTTGGATCTCTTTAAGTTACTCGGACCTGTGGAGTTCCTCGGACCTCATTCATCAAAAGTCTTCGTATTTGTCATGTGAATGGACACGTGTCTTTATATGATTGATCCATGTCAGCAGATTAAATTTGGTATCAATAGTCATGGGAATCCTTATTCGAGAATATGGTGATAATTTGCATATCTCAAGATTCTTGCTTAAAAATCCAAAACATCCACCAAACGGCCTCGTAAAAGACACAAACATCTTATACGGGACCAATGTAACTCATAGGAACTGATCGCATAGCTACGTGAATCCCTATTTGAGAATATGAACATAATTTTTAAATTTTTAAACTTAGGATAAAAAATATGCCTTTGTAGGGAAAAGACTAAAATATCCCCTAAACGGCCCCTTAAAAAAAACGAACACCTCACACGAGACCAACGTAACTCGTAAGAACTGACCGCGTAGTCACTGGACTCCTGATTTGAGAATATGATAATAATTTACAAATATCTGCAGTTAGGCTTAAAAACATATTTTTAAAGGTTGAACTCGCAAAATAACCACGAAACGGCACCATGAGAGGCACGAAAACCTCACACGAGACCAATGTAACTAGTAGGAATTGAACACATTGACACGGGACTCCTGGCTTGAGAATATGATAATAATTTTCAAATTCATAACTTAGGTTTGAAAACTTGTCGTTAGAGGGATAAAATACAAAATAACACCTAAACATCCCCGTGAGAGACACAAACACCTATCACGAGACCAATGTAACTCGCATGAATTGACCGCATAGTCACAGGATTTCCGATTTGAAAATATGATGATAATTTGCAACTATCTAGACTTATTCTTAAAAAATTATTGTTAAAGGGTGAAAGCCCAAAACAACTCCCAAATGGCCCCGTAAAAGCCAAGCATACCTTACATGGTAGAATGCAACTCGTAGGAACTGATCGCGTAGTCATAGGACTCTCAATTTGAGATTATGATAATAATATACAAATCTCAAGACTTAGGCTTGAAAACTTATCGTTAGAGGGTGAAACTGTAAAACAACAACCAATCATACCCATAGAGGCACGAACAACTCGCACGTGACCAATGTAACTCATGAAACTGATCGTGTAGTCACGTAACTTTCGATTTGAGAATATGATGATAATTTTTAAATATCAAAACTTTAACTTAAAAACATGCCATTAAATGGTGAAAATAAAAAACAACACCAAATGGCCCCGTAAGAGGTACGAACACATCGCACGGTACCAATGTAACTTATAGGAATTGATCAGGTATTCAAGGGATTCTCGATTTGAGAATATGACGATAATTTACAAATATCTAGATGTAGGCTTACAAATATGTCGTTAAAGGGAGAATATGCAGAACATCAACCAAACGATCCTGTAAGAGGCACCAACACCTCGCACGAGACTAGTATAACTCATAAGAACTGATTACATAGTCATGGGACTCTTGATTTGAGAATATGATGACAATTTGAAAATCTCAAAACCTAGTCTCGAAAACTTATCATTCTAGGGAAAAAATTTAAGACAACTACCAAACGGCCCCGTAAGGGGAACGAATGACTCGCATGTGACCAATGTTACTTGTTGGAACTGACTACATAATTATGGGACTCCCAGTTTGATAATATAATAATAATTTTTGAATCTCAATACTTTGGCTTGAAAACTTGTTGTTAAAGGGGAAAATTTGAAAATAACCCCTAAATGGCTCTATAAGAGACACGAACACCTTGCACAAGACCAATGTAACTCGTAAGAACTGACTGCATAGTCACGAGCTCCCAATTTGAGAATATGACGATATTTGAAAATATTTAGATTTAGGATTAAAAATATGCCATTATAGGGAGAAAACCCAAAACAACCCCACAAAAGACATGGGCACCTAACACGGGACCAATGTAACTCATAAGAACTGACTGTGAAGTCACTAAACTTCAGGTTTGAGAATAAGATAATAATTTGTAAATATCTACATCCGGGATTAAAAACATGCATTTAAATAACTACCAAACAGCCCCGTAAGAGACACGGACACCTCGCACGGGCTTAATGTAAGTCGTAAGAACTGAACACACAACCACGAGACTCCTGGATAGAGAATATGATGATAATTTGCAAATTTCAAGACTTAAGATTCAAAAAATGTCATTAAATGGCAAAAATACAAAACAACCCCTAAACGGCACCGTGAGAGACACAAACAGCCTGCATGGGACGAATATAACTCTTAGGAACATACTGCATAGTTACGGGACTCCTAATTTTAGAATATGAAGATAATTTTCAAATTTAAAATTAAAATTTAAAATATGCCATTATAGGGAGAAAACTCAAAACATCCCCCAAACGGCTATTAAGACTTAAATTATTAAGACTTAAAATATGTGCATTAGTTGATCACTAGTAACTTGCCAGATTTACAAGTTGTTGATTCTCTTATTTTGAAAATAATAAATATTTTCTATCATTAGATTTGTAATTTTCTAATTCTCTTGATTTGTTTGTAAATAAAAATATACTTTTTTATTTATTAAAAAATCTGGCATGGTTTAAAACCGTGTCAAAACCTTGTTTGATTGTCATATTAGGCTCAAATCTGACATGCTTTACAAAGGTACTAAAAGCATGCCAGAAAATGAAAATCTATCACGATTTAAAACCATGCTAAAAGTGTGTTAGATTGCCAAATTTGGCACGGTTTTAAACCGTGCCAGCAGAATTTTCATGGTTGATTTTGGAATGGCTTAAAACCTTGCCAGATTGGGTTTCACACGGTTTAATACCATGCTATATTCCTATTTTTAACTCGGATTTGAGATCTTCTTCAAAAATAAAATTACCTCAACTGAACGTCCAGAGCATGAGTTGAATCCCTCAACTGTCAAGTCTATTTGTTCAATCTTTTCAAACACTGACAACAAAAAAAAACTGAAAGCTGAAACAACTTAAGGGGTACACAGACGTGTACTAGGTCATAAAACTCTTTTAAGTCTTTGATATAAAATCTATTATAGTTTATAAATTAAAAACACTCACGCACATTAGTAAGTAAAAGTGGTGATGCTAGATATAGAAATACACTTTAAGAATGAGAAGAGGAAAAGTGGATGTAATAACCCAGGCTTTTGAGCGACAATTTTATATTATTTTGCCCGATGGGCCAATTTTATAAAATAGGGGAAGTGTGAGTAAATACTATTTACCGTGATATTTAGGGGTAATATTTACTATGTTTTGTCTATTTATCGTTATGAGAAGGTAAATAGCCTTATATTGTGATATATTGCGTCGTTATACGTTATGCGACGGTTATGACTCATATTTAAATTGGAGCCTAATTAATGAAATAAAATGAAATTAGAACACAAAAATAGTTCACGTTATTTTGAATGCCAAAATAGGGGGTGCGGTTGTTTTTAGAATGGTCAAGATAGTCGATATAAGTGCCAAGTTGTATTTTTGAGTTTTGGGCATTTTTAACAGGTTATGACTCAATTATGTGGTTACGAGTCATTTTAATGGTGTATTAGAAATTAAAAGACGGGTATTTATGTTTTAAGACCCGTTTAAGTCTCCCACCCCTTTTATTCCATCAATCTTATGTTAGAAGCCAAAGGAGAGAGAGAGAGAGAGAGAGAGAGAGAGAGAGAGAGAGAGAGAGAGAGAGAAGAGAGAGTTGGGAGAAATGGAGAAAAAGATAGAGAAATGGAGATTTGAGGCCGGAAATCGTTGCCACCGGAGGAGGGTCCGAGACTACAACCTCGAGGGAAGTTTCTTACTTGCTAAATATTGATTTAATGTGATAATTTGCATGTATAGTTAGGTTTAGGATATTTAAACCATAAATAGGTTTTTTGTTAATTTTGATGATTAAGCCCTTAAATCTTAGTTTAACTTGATTTGAGGAATATATATTAGTTATTAATTGTGTAGAAGTGGTTTGGGAGAATAAATTGTAGTTGTAGTTGGAAGAAATCAAAGATTTGGGGGTTTTGAGATTTTAGGGTTCTTCAACCCGTAGCCCAAACTGGGCAAATTCGCAGGGCCGAATTGATTTGGCTCCCAGGCGAATCGATTCGGTTAGGGGGTAGGATACATGTTTGGCAGACCGAATCGATTCGGGTTAAGGCCAAATCGATTCGAACATAGGCAGAATGATAGTTTTACTCACCGAATCGATTCGCGACCAGGGGCAAACCGATACGGCCCTAGGGAGAATCGATTTGGCTGCCCTGTTTTGTGAGATTTTCTGTAGTTTTGTTTTAGCTCTTTTTCCTTTAGGTTCAAGGTTTAGGAACCTTCCTTTGGGAAGTAATGGGGAGTCCTAGATCGTTGTTTTGGGTAGACTAATTTCCTAGGATAAAATGGGATAATTGGGCTTACCCCAAGGACTAGTTTATGTAGGTTAATCTCCGTATGATGTAGGAAGTTAACCTAAAGATAAATTAGAGAAAAAAATGTTAATGTGAGACTTTTGGGAGTCTATTGTTGAGGGAGACTCACTTTGATGACTTGGGAGACTGTGTTAGACTCTCGGAGATTTGTTTGAGGTTTATGGCACTTCAGGTCTTAGGTCATTAATAAAATATGACACTAAGAATAAGAAAGACATATTTCTAAAATGTGGTACTAAATGAATAGGTACAAATGAATGGTTTTCGAGAATGTAAAAGTGGATGATTTCAAAATAGAAAAATGATTTTCATAAATGTTAATTTATGGATACACACCTCTCTAAATCGCTATCATAAGGGAAGTTGCGCGCGTGTGGTGAAGCCCCCTGGCTAATGAATGCAGGGTGGATATATCCCTAGGCCATATGACCGGTTATTATATATTTGTTCTGCGCTAGTGAGGTAATTCTGGGTGTGGTTATGACTCACTCGCAGGGGTATGGCTGCTTCTCGACGTTTCGTTAGGTTCCCAAGTTGTCTTTTATGATTGGCCCTGGAAGATGATAGCCATTTAGGGGTGCGTCCAGTGGGGAAACCCGGAGGGACGGTCTTAGAATTGTTATATGTATGTGAATATAACTATTTTGAATGATGTTGGACATTATTGATGTTAAAGCATTTTATGATAATAAAATGGCTTTACTTACATTTCTCGGATGGAAGAAGGGAAATGGGGAAGTTAAATACATTTTTCGGATGGAAGAAGGAAAATGGGAGATATGAAATGAAAAGGTAAAGCATTTTTATATTAATAAAACTTGCTTTAAATATGTATTTTTTTCCTGGATGGAAGAAAGGAAATAAAATTGGTAAATAAGGTTTTGTAATGTTATTGAATTGGTAAACATTTGATAAAATGAATTACCATTTATGTATATTCCTAAATAAAGAAATAGGAACTATGCCTTTTGATGGTGAATGGATTTATTTATGTCTCCTTGAGTAGTTGTAGATGAGACCTCCCATGCATAAATATATACTCATTTCGTGCTGAGGGTCTAATGGATCTCGACGATCAACCTTGCCTAGGAGTAGTGTATCGGGGGGTTCCTTGTTTGGATTTCGCTTCGCGAGACACCCCATGCACGAATATGGCATAATGTTGAGACTGGGGAGAAGTTAGCCCTTAGTACTTGGGTTAACTAGTGCATTTCATGGATATTGCGCTAGGTTGTGAATTTAGATTGAGAGGTGAGCAATATTATTGTAAATTGCGAGAGAATTACGCACTTAACTATCATGCATTTTAGTCATATGGTAATCATATCAAACTAGGTCGTGACCCGTCTATATTTCTTTATTTTTGCATATACTTCTTACCGTACAGGTGCTCTACCGTAAGGACGCCTGAATTTACATTTTTATTCCGGTTGTCTTGGAGCTATAGCATATTACGGATGTTGTAGGATAGTTGTTTTAGACCCCTCTATCTTTTGTGCTCTAGTTATGTTCAGTTATTTATTCGGGCGTGTGGCCCACGCTTCGCATTAATTTATTATATTGTAATAATTGAATTGTTATACCAGGTGTAACTATTTGTATTGGTTTGTTCACCGACAGCTTATTCGGTGATTATTTATTATACTATCATTCTTTATTCGTTGATTTTTGGTATCCACCATTTTTGCAACTGGGATTGTCTAAGTGTTTTTCTTTTATTTTCAAAATTTTAAATTTTGACAGTCCGTTTTCTAAAATGATTGGTGGGTATCTCGTACTATTATTTTAATCGACAGTGATGCTGGGAATGGACCATCTATGATTCCTGTGATTATTAGAGTATTGGATTGGCCACTTATTATATTAGTAGGCGGGTTGTCACAGATGGTATCAGAGCATTAGGTTCTAGAGTCCTTAGGAATCTGTGCGAACGTACTACGCCTTCTGGTTTCTTTTGATTTGATATAGAGCCTTAAGATTAAGATCGTTGATTTCTCTTGTGAGATTTTGTTCTCTTGCTATGATATGAGAACCTCGAAAATCTTTTACGCGTTCGTGTGAGACTCGTAAGTCGACAGACGAAGGGCGTCAAGGAAGGCCATTGTGAAGGTGTAATGAGACGGAATTACTAAGAGCTGTAAGCTGTAGTCGGGGATGAGGGCCGCTTTTGAGGACTCTCCTTTCGTAGAATTATTTTATATTGCTAGCACGACTACTAAGTACAACAGATATAGTTTTCCAAGTATCGCTGCAAGTAGGAAGTGGTGCTAAGCTTGGGATTCCAAGCGACATTAAGTTGGAGTTGAGAAGTCCTTGATAAGGACTACACATTGAAGTGAAGGAAGATGGAGGAAGTGTAACCTCATTGGTGATAATATAAGTCCCGGGAATTTTGGCCTAGAGAGGGGTATAAAAGTGCCCAGGTGTGAAGATTGGAAGAAAATCTTTCACCCATTGGAGTAAGGTCGAAATGGCGAAAATGGTAGTCACCATATTGTGGTTGAGCAGGGAGTTTTATCCATTAAGAGAGCCCTTCAGTGGAAATGATAGGCTCACAAGTTAGTGTTGCTAACACTTCTAGAGAAGTAGTGTTCATGAGACCCCATTGGTGGACATCCACCCGGGGAAGACTTATTGAACCAAGGCAAGGAAGGCCAGTAGAATGTTCTCTTTTTAGAGGAAGTTAAGGGAACTATGCGGGTAATCATCTGGTAGTTAGAGATGGAGAAACGATTCTGACGTAGAATGCGGAACCACGCATTTTGATCTTGTCGATTGAAGACAACCGACAAGGATAGGGTTCCTAATTAGGGCATAGATGAAATTTGTTGATTCACTTAAGACTAGAATAATGTATTGGGAACTATCAGTAGTGGCCAGAGATTGGCAAGTATGTTGGTGGGAATTTCCACCTTAGTTGAGGGTGGAGCATTCCTTATGATAAGATGGAGTAGTGTTTTAGTAACCTAAGATTCGGGTGTGTAAAGCGATCTTGTGGTAGTATCGATATTATTATAGTAAGTATATATATATGACTTCCATGATAGGGAGGTTTTATATTTTCTTCACTCGTTATAAGGCGAGTGATGATATTTTAAAAGTATATGTGTGGTATGTGCTACTCGTATTATATGTAATACACGAGTGGAAATATTCTTGGTTTGGTTGATGTGATAGCAAGCGAATAAATCGCGAGGCTATCCTATGTCTAGTTTCAAAATGGAACTAGCGGTTCTATAATATCTCTCCTGGATACAGGTTGAGACTTTATAGAGGTGGTTTGAGGTGTGTAGGAGATTTTCATTACTTGTCTTGCTGGTTTTGTTTGTTTTGTTTGAATGTTTGTTTGCTTTGTTTGTGTATGATGTTGCCTTATCTCCACGACCAACAAAGTTAAGTAGTAATGCATAGGAGGGGTTCCTTGTTTGGATTTTGCTTTTACGAGACGCTCCACGCGTGAACCTTAACGACGTTGGGAGTGGAGAGACGTTGCATTTCTTTTTCTTCTTTTCTTTCTTTCTTTTTGTTGGTTAGATGCTGGGCTGGAAGGTTTAGCCAAGAATCATGTGATTGAGTGATTAAGGGGCTAATATAAAGTTAAAGTGCGAGGTATGAGCACTGCGATAGTCCTTCCCTCTGATCGATGTGGAGGAGACTAAGGTATGAAAGTCGAATTGAGACTTATGGTTGTGACTTAATGAGAAGGCCATTTATAAAGATGTATGTGTGTATTTTGGGATAAAGTGTTGGTGGCATTTTACAGAAAGTGAATGCCAGGTTAGTTAAATTTTCAATTAATTGAGAAGGTAGGACATGGAAGTAGAAGTTCACTAGTAGGGTTACGAGTTAGTATTTTAGCGATCCCGACCATGTGTCTTTGACTGTTACATCTCAACGACCGACAATGTGAGGTAGTAGTGTAACGGGAGGGTTCCTTGTTTGGATTTCGCTTCGACGAGACGTCCCACTCATGAAACCGAGCGAATGTCGGGAGTCGAGAAAGGACTTCGACACTAGGGATATAATTAGTATAATACCTATACGACTAGATTAGGATATATATATCGACTTTAGGATTATTAGGACGTAAAGCCCTTAAGGCATGTAACATTGTTTTAGGATGGTAGTAGGAGGTTGACCACAATAGGTTTGTGGGTTAACTCTAAGTAGGATTAGGTCCCTAGAACGGAGAAGTGTGGGATCTCGAGTGATTCAGAATGTTAGGCCAAAGGAGGTGAGGCCTCTCTTAGATAGATTGTTACATCGGTAACCTATCTTTTGGGGAGTTAAAAGGATGAGTTGACTTTTACTCGTGCACTAGTGTTGTTAAGATCAAGAGTGGATTTAACGAACGAGTCTCTACCAAGAATGGGAAGTATTAATACGGGAGCATGGACCCATTGTTTATGCGTCTCACAGACTTAAACCTCGTGAGAAGTATTATTCCCCGCTTGATTTGAAGTTAGATGCGGTAGTACACGCCTTAAAGAAAAATAGGCACTACTTCCTGGGCAGGAAATTAGTCTTTTTACGAGCAATAAGTTGGATTTCGTAAAGGACTCTCAATGGATATTCCCTTTCGCCAAGGAAATGCAGATGGGGTAGTAGATGCGCCGAGTAGAAAACCGTCAAAGAGATTAGTTGAGACATGGAATGCCAAGTGGAATGAGCTTAACCAAGGAGACGTTATTGCAAGGGCATTCATTTTCGTGATTGATCATTTCACCTACTAGTGTGAAGAGACTAGTGGTGGAATGAGGAAGGATGGGAGTAGCAGCTTTTATGGATCGAATTTTCGTACAATAGTTTTGATCGTTTCCTATAAGTATGGTGCCTTGTGTGTGACCTAGTGTATTCGGCTGAGCAATTCGCCTGTTCGTTGTAACAGAATCAATGGACGATATATTTCTTGGGCTTGGAGTGGTCCGAGAATATTTCTTTAATGATTGGGCTCCTTGAGCCGCATACTTTTAAGGGCTACACCAACGCGAATATAAGTAAGTAGTGTTGGGGGAGCGATTAAGTGTTAGAGTAGTTATTCCCCGGCAAGGGTATAACGTGATTTTGGAAGAAAGGCAATTTTTGTCGAGTTATGTAGGTATCTCCTTCCTTAGTAGAAAGGTAGGGTCGATAGTTCGTGAGGAACGGTTTGGTGCTATGTTAGAGCATGGAGAATGTAGACTGAGATCGAAGAGTGATGACCTTAGGCCGAGTCCAATGGGGATGCCTCACTGCCGAGGGGGCTGCTAAGGATGTTAGAATGATAGTTTAGTATAGATTACCCTTTATATGATTGGGGGTACACCTGAATTTTGAGGGCAAAATTCCCTTCTAGGGGGGGAGTATGTAACAACCCAGGCTTTTGAGCGACTATTTTATATTATTTTGCCTGATGCGCCAATTTTATAAAATAGGGGAAGTGGTAGTAAATATTATTTCCCGTGATATTTAGGGGTAATATTTACTATGTTTTGTCTATTTACCGTTATGAGAAGGTAAATAGCCTTATATTGTGATATATTGCGTCGTTATATGTTATGCGACGATTATGACTCATATTTAAATTGGAGCCTAATTAATGAAATAAAATGAAATTAGAACACAAAAATAGTTCACGTTATTCCGAATGCCAAAATAGGGGGTGCGGTTGTTTTTAGAATGGTCGAGATAGTCGATATAAGTACCAAGTTGTATTTTTGAGTTTTGGGCATTTTTAACACGTTGTGACTCAATTATGTGGTTACGAGTCATTTTAATGGTGTATTAGAAATTAAAAGAGGGGCATTTATGTTTTAAGACCCGTTTAAGTCTCCCACCCCTTTTATTCCATCAATCTTATGTTAGAAGCCAAAGGAGAGAGAGAGAGAGAGAATAGAGAGTTGGGAGAAATGGAGAAAAAGAGAGAAAAATGGATATTTGAGGCCGGAAATCGTTGCCACCGGAGGAGGGTCCGCGACTACAACCTCGAGGCAAGTTTCTTACTTACTAGATATTGATTTAATGTGATAATTTGCATGTATAGTTAGGTTTAGGAGATTTAAACCATAAATAGGTTTTTTGTTGATTTTGATGATTAAGTGCTTAAATCTTAGTTTTAACTCGGTTTGAGGAATATATATTAGTTATTAATTGTGTAGAAGTGATTTGGGAGAATAAATTGTAGTTGTTTTTGGAAGAAATCAAAGATTTGGGGTTTTTGAGATTTTAGGGTTCTTCAACCCGTAGCCCAAACTGGGCAAATTCGTAGGGCCGAATCGATTCGGCTCCCAGGCTTTTGAGCGACTATTTTATATTTTTTTGCCTGATGGGCCAATTTTATAAAATAGGGGAACTGGGAGTAAATATTATTTCCCGTGATACTTAGGGGTAATATTTACTATGTTTTGTCTATTTACCGTTATGAGAAGGTAAATAGCCTTATATCATGATATATTGTGTCGTTATATATTATGCAACGGTTATGACTCATATTTAAATTGGAGCCTAATTAATGAAATAAAATGAAATTAGAACAGAAAAATAGTTCACGTTATTCCGAATGCCAAAATAGGGGGTGCAGTGGTTTTTAGAATGGTCGAGATAGTCGATATAATTGCCAAGTTGTATTTTTGAGTTTTGGGCATTTTTAACACGTTATGACTCAATTATGTGGTTACGAGTCATTTTAATGGTGTATTAGAAATTAAAATAGGGGCATTTATGTTTTAAGACCGGTTTAAGCCTCCCACCCCTTTTATTCCATCAATCTTATGTTAGAAGCCAAAGGAGAGAGAGAGAGAGAGAGAGAGATGAGAGAGTTGGGAGAAATGGAGAAAAAGAGAGAAAAATGGAGATTTGAGGTCGGAAATCGTTGCCACCGGAGGAGGGTCCGAGACTACAACATCGAGGAAAGTTTCTAACTTGCTAGATATTGATTTAATGTCATAATTTTCATGTATAGTTAGGTTTAGGAGATTTAAACCATAAATACGTTTTTTGTTGATTTTGATGATTAATCCCTTAAATCTTAGTTTTAACATCATTTGAGGAATATATATTAGTTATTAATTGTGTAGAAGTGATTTGGGAGAATAAATTGTAGTTGTTGTTGGAAGAATCAAAGATTTGGAGGTTTTGAGATTTAAGGGTTCTTCAACCCGTAGCCCAAACTTGGCAAATTCGCAGGGCCAAATCGATTCGGCTCCCAGGCGAATTGATTCGGTTAGGGGGTAGGATACAAGTCTGGGAGACCGAATCGATTCGGGTTAAGGACGAATAGATTTAGACATAGGCAGAATTCTAATTTTACTCACCGAATCGATTCTCTTTTGGGCGAGTCGATTCAAAACCAGGGGCAAACCGATTCGGCCCTAGGGCGAATCGATTCGGCTGCCCTGTTTTGTGAGATTTTTCCTAGTTTTGTTTTAGCTCTTTTTCCTTTAGGTTCAAGGTTTAGTAGCCTTCCTTTGGGAAGTAATGGGGAGTCCTAAAGGGTTGTTTTGGGTAGTCTAATGTCCACGGATAAAATGGTATAATTGGGCTTACCCCGAGGACTAGTTTATGTAGGCTAATCTCCGTATGATGTAGGAAGTTAACCTAAAGATAAATTGGAGAGAAAAATGTTAATGTGAGACTTTGGGGAGTCTATTATTGAGGGAGACTCACTTTGATGACTTGGGAGATTGTGTTGGACTCTCGGAGATTTGTTTGAGGTTTATGGCACTTCGGGTCTTAGGTCATTAATAAAATATGACACTAAGAATAAGAAAGACATATTCTAAAATGTGGTACTAAATGAATAGGTACAAATGAATGGTTTTTGAGAATGTAAAAGTGGATGATTTCAAAATAGAAAAATGATTTTCATAAATGTTAATTTATGGATACACACCTCTCTAAATGGCTATCATAAGGGAAGTTGCGTGCATGTGGTGAAGCCCCCTGGCTAATGAATGCAGAGTGGATATATCCCTAGGCCATATGACCGGTTATTATATATTTGTTCTGCGCTAGTGAGGTAATTCTGGGTGTGGTTATGACTCACTCGCAGGGGTATGGCCGCTTCCCGACGATTCGGTAGGTTCCCAAGTTGTCTTGTATGATAGGCCCTGGAAGATGATAGCCATTTAGGGGCGCGTCCAGTGGGAAAACCCAGAGGGACGGTCTTAGAATCTTTATATGTATGTGAATATAACTATTTTGAATAATGTGGGACATTATTGATGTTAAAGCATTTTATGATAATAAAATGGCTTTACTTACATTTCCCGGATGGAAGAAGGGAAATGGGGAAGTTAAATACATTTTTCGGATGGAAGAAGGAAAATGGGAGATATGAAATGAAAAGGTAAAACATTTTTATTTTAATAAGACTTGCTTTAAATATGTATTTTTTTTCCTGGATGGAAGAAAGGAAATAAAATTGGTAAATAAGTTTTTGAAATGTTATTGAATTGGTAAACATTTGATAAAATGAATTACCATTTATGTATATTCCTAAAGAAAGAAATAGGAATTGTGCCTTTTGATGGTGAATGGATTTATTTTTGGCTCCTTGAGTAGTTGTAGATGAGACCTCTCATGCATAAATATATACTGATTTCGTGCTGAGGGTCTAATGGATCTCGACGATCAACCTTGCCTAGGAGTAGTGTATCGGGGGGGTTCCTTGCTTGGATTTCGCTTCGCGAGACACCCCACGCACGAATATGGCATAGTGTTGAGACTGGGGAGAAGTTAGCCCTTATTACTTGGGTTAACTATAGCATTTAATGGATATTGCGCTAGGTTGTGCTTTTAGATTGAGAGGTGAGAAATATTATTGTTAATTGCGAGAGAATTACGCACTTAACTGTCATGCATTTTAGTCACATGGTAATCATATCAAACCGGGCCGTGACCTGTCTATATTTCTTTGTTTTTGCATATACTTCTTACCGTACAGGTGCTCTACCGCAAGGACGCCTAAATTTAGATTTCCATTTCGATTGTCTTGGAGCTATAGCATATTGCGGATGTTGTAGGATAGTTGTTTTAGACGCCTCTATCTTTTGTACTCTAGTTATGTTCAGTTATTTATTCGGGCGTGTGGCCCACGCTTCGCATTCATTTATTATATTGTAATAATTGAATTGTAATACTCGGTGTAACTATTTGTATTGGTTTGTTCACTGACAGCTTATTCGGTGATTATTTATTATATTTTCATTCTTTACTCGTTGATTTTTGGTATCCCCCATTTTTACAACTGGGTTGTCTAAGTGTTTTTCTTTTATTTTCAAAATTTTAAATTTTGACAGTCCGTTTTCTTAAATGATTGGTGGGTATCTTGTACTATTATTTTAATCGACAGTGATGCTGGGAATGGACCATATATGATTCCTGTGATTATTAGAGTATTGGGCTGGCCACCTATTATATTAGTAGGCGGGTTGTCACAGTGAATGAACACAATATTTGTTCTTGAGGAAACCACCCAAATGGAAAACCCCGTGTCAACTTGTCCCAGGACAACTCACACACCCAAGTCCACTCATACCAATGTTTAAGTACAGATGTCAACAAATACAATGTGTAAATGAAATAGTTTGACCAATATAAACAAGTACACCAAGCACAAACTAACCGACCCCACAACAATTTGAATCTAACTAAACAACAAAGGTTGGGGAAAGTTGGGATGCACATGCAACAACACACCCAAGTTCACTAATATCAATGTTTAAAAACAGATCACAATAACTCCAGTGTAAATGGAATAGTTTGGCAATACAAACCAGTACACCTAGGCACAAACTAAACAAGCCCACAATACTGAATTTTACTGAAGAACCAGGGTAGTGATAACTTCGAACACACATAACTACACTCTTAACACCAGAGAATCCATGTAGTACTGCACAACACAAATAAATAATAATAAGATGAGATTGAATTAATCAGTACTGAAAGAATGATTAACTATTAAATCATAAGACATATGCGAGATCTTCCTTAATAGCTAATATTCAAGTAAAGATTAATTCTAAACAAATCAGTTGGTGTATATGACCACAAATAAAATAGGAAATAAAATTCCAGAAATTACATCACACTAACTAAAATAAAAAGTAACCTAACATGGGATAAAATATGAATAAATAAAACAGGTGTTATGTCACAAATATCGACTTCAAGTAAAAAAGGGTAAAAGATAAAACATGTAACACTTAGCTCATATAAATTAGGAATGAATTAAAGTCAACACAGTATAGTTACTAATATTTTAATTAAGTCCAAAAGTGCATAATTTAGTAACACAAAGATTAAAGTCCAGTTTTAGTTCAAACCAATAATATTACAACGTCTGGATTAAAAACTCATACACACATTAACTCCACCTAAGTATAAATGAATACAATAAAAAGTATTCAACTTAGAGAATGTAAAAGTGTAGGAGTTAAATGATCCAGTCCAAGTCAAATGAGTGCGAGATAAAAAGTGTAGTACTCGACTCAATAAATTAGGACGGGTTTAAATAAAATAAAAAGATAAAAATATGATTTAAAATTCACACAATGATTAAATCCGACTAAATAAAATGAACACAACAAAAATGTTCAACTTAAAGGATATAACTAGTTAGGAACAACAAAAGAGATTATCCTTATTCTCAAATAATTAAAATAAATAAGATTTAAGAGATAATGCACAAAATATACTTAAGTCCAAATTAAGTCTAAAAAAGAACCAATGCACGACACACACACTGGATCTAGATTTGATTTGATTAGACACAACAATGTAGATTAGTACCCACTTATAAAATGAATAAACAAAAATGTTCAAAAGTAGATACGATAATAAGGTTGGTAAATAATAAAAGCAAAAGTAGGATCCAGTTATGTGTGACACAAAAAAAACTTAACTCAAGTATATTTTTAAATATTAAAATTTTTAAGTCTAGTTAACACATACACTAAATAAGGTGTAAATAAGGTCTTAACAACAAACACCCAAAAATTCAGACTTAGATCTAAACAGTCCAAATAATTTTAGTCCAAATATTTGTACTCCAAAATTTAAATATCTCAATACTGACACAAACAGGTATATATTTTTTAAACAAAATAGTAAAACTCGGTAAATATACCCGTGAAAAAAAATATACCCGTCTAAAATTAGTTCCAACAAAACACGCTGGTACAGGGATCTAAATGACATAGTAAGAATCAGTATATAATAAAAAGAAATTGTTGGTTTTAAACAGCAAGAAATCAACAAAGTGTGTAAAAAACATATATAACACAACCTAATTATAACAGATCTTAAAACCTAAACCTATTATGTAACAGATTTGTAAAAAAAAAAAAAAACAAGATAGATTTGAACTCAAATAGAGCTGGGAAGTAACCTTAAAATTTTCAAGTTTTTTTTAAATTGGGGTTGATAATCATGCAACTGTCAAATGAATATATTAAAAAACTTACAACCCAAAGAAATATTAAAAAAATTGTATATGAATATATATATATATATATATATATATATATATATATATATATATATATATATATATATATATATATATATATATATATATGAGTGTACAATGTATATTAAGATCTATATAATAAGGAGTAGAATATTATTACTATTACATAAGAACTTAAGATAATTAGAGGCTAAGATGAAGCCAGCAATGCAATGATCCTACAGTTCCAAGTGCTTTATGGAAAGATTACTTTGTAAGCCTCTTCTGCTGTCAGACGTAATATCCATCATCTACCTACACGATGTCTTCTTCTTCCTCTCTCATCCCCATTCTTACCTTAATACACACACCACTCCTCAACTCACTTTAATTCAAACCATTTTCTCGATCTCAACACATATTGTTTTATCTCTAAATCTACTAGAATTTCTCACATCATTCAACTACTATCCGACAGTACAAAACCCCTTTCTCTCTCTTCTTGACGTAGACCCAATAAGGTAAATAATATCTCTCATTTTTTTATATTCTTTTGAGTTTTAATTATACGGTCTGATGATTTCTTGGTTGTTCTCACAGATTCTAGCAAAGAATGGATGAAATCTTTGTGTAAATACAGTCTGATGATTTCTTGATTGTTCTCTCGCTTTTATTTTTCTTATTCTAAACACTAATCTTTACAAAGAATTTGTATTAACAAGTTTGGGGATCAGTTCATTTACCGTTTCATTCCAGGGTTTACGAGTTTGGAGGTTTTCATAATCTTGGCACTGATTTAGAAATATCTCTAGAAGAATTGTACAACACTGTTAATGTAAGCCACCACAACCGTTATTTCCCTTTATAAAGGTCCTTTCAATTGTTCCCTTTGAATGGATACACTCATGCTAGAGAATGTTTTTAGGTACCAGCATTTCTTATATGCATTTGATACTCTGGTACTTTGCTCCTTTGTGATTTTGGATAATTGATTTGTCATTTTGACTTGGATTTGTTCTATTGGGACGGGGAACAAATATTCTTTTGCCTTGGGTTCCTTGTTGATGTTAATTTCTTATATTTTAAATGTGAGTATGTATTCACTAGATTCGTATTCATTGAGTTTGTTGTTCACTTGATTTTTGTGGGTATATATTCAATGCTTTACTTGTATGCAATGTCGTTAACAAAATTACCATGTAAACATATATTTGAACTTTGCAAGTCTCATTTGTGCCTTTACTTACATTGAGTGATTTTTCACTTTCTTTCCCTTTGTCAAAATCTATGTGGCTTATCGAAATTAAACTACTTCGCACAATTTGAAGTGTCGCTCTATATAAAAAATTTAGGTTTCTTAGAATAGTTTTTTAACTCTAATTTTTTTATAGGTTTCAATATTTAAATCCAGCCATTAGTAGGTTTTTATGGTTTTTTTTTTAAGTTGCAAATGGTTTGTAATTGTTTTTTGTATATTTGACATATTTTACAATATGTATACTACAACCTGTGACTTTGTAGCTTTATTTTTTATTTGATGGGTTTTTTATTTCAAATGTTTTTTGTTACTTTTTATGTTTCATTTTGTCCAATATCATTGAAACATCCGACCATCTCATTTGTTTTACTTAATTTTGAGAAAATATATTTTCACGTTAGATATTTGAAGAATATTGGGAAATAACTATTGTATTATTCAGTAAAACCAAAAGTAATATGATCATTTACTTACTGGCCTCCTAGATGCTTGCAAAATGCCAAATTGAGCCATTTTAGTTATTTTTGCAACCTCTAGCTATAGATCTGAAAGTTATCTTCACTAAATTGATTTCAATATATCTCACTCAACTTACTTTCAGGTGTAGGGACATCTGGACTCAAGATGTAGAGGAAAATGAATTTTGTGTAGACTACATATTTACAAGTAATGCAACAGTGCAATTTTTAGGTTATATGTCCCTTACTCTCATACATAAGCACACGTGCACACACACACACACACTAGTGCAATTTTGGTGTTCAAGATAGTAATGTTACAACGATTCAACTTTCTTTGAGGGGTTTAAGGTGGGTCTTCTAATTTAATATGAAAATGATTAAATTTAAGTTTTTATTTATTTTTATTTCTCTTTCAAAACAAAATGATTGAGTTTAAGTTTTCCTTTTTACTGCTCTATTTTGTTTAATTTTTTGGAAATTTTACATATATGAAATGTGGAGGGCATTGTGAAAATGCAATACTTCACTTCTATAAAGTGAAATTCAATCCATCCCTTATTTATTTTTTCTTGGAAGTCCCTTTATTTTAGATCTTTATTGATTTCTTATTTGCTACAGTGTTTTTACTGGTTATGCAAGTAAAATATTTCCAACCTAATAAGCTATAAATAATTATTTGTTTATGTATTATATTTATATGAATTCGCTACCTAAACATACAAATTTATTAGAAAGTGAGGTTAAATAGATTGCCACAATTTCTGTTCAAATGGATAATGCTAACATCATATTAAGTTGTTGTGAGTACGTCCCTGGATATTTGCATCAAATGGTTAATTCCTTTAGAAGTTCATTCTCATCGTTTCTGTTTATTAGGAATAAATTTCATTAATCCTTATCGTCATGTTCACCAGATGTAAGTGTCATGTTGTAGATGCAAATATCCACCTTAAATACAGAGAGGTACAAAGGCTAGTACCAAGTTGTAGGTTCATTAATCCTTATAGGAATGAAGTTCATTGTCACCCTAGCATTGAACCAAGTTAGTATGGCATTAATACTTATAGGCATGTTCACTAGATATAAAGGCTGGAGTCTTAATTTCTTTAAAGGAAGGCGATTTCACAGAACTGTTTGTTTAACATGCCATGCTATTGTGTAAGATATGTATTTCCTTGATATTTTTTTCACATCAATATTATATTAAGATATGTATTTCATTAGTCACATCAATCATTAGTCTTAATATCTTTGGATCTGCTGAAATGGTGTATTTTCTTTGTAGGAAGAGATCTCACAGTGATGCTATTTAGGCAAACCTGCAGGTATTTTTCTGTCTCTGAATGATGATTGAATGTGAGGCAACAAAACAGTTGTTGATATAGTCTCCCCTCACTATTTTGTGTGTGTATAAATATATATGTTTTGTTTTGAGTAGCTTCTTTGGTCATATGAAAAATCAATGTTATACAATTGATGTTGGGTAGACCTATGTATATGTAACTAATATTTTAATAAATAATACAATTAGGTTATGTTTTCAAAGTGATACAATCTGGTAATTACATATGATCACTTGATTTAGTTAAAACTACACGTTGATTTAGTTTATTCAAATTATTTCATTGGTTTAGTGTGATATATTTATTGTGGAAGGCCAATGGTTCAGGTCATAAATTTGCAATTATACTCTCAAACTTTTAGTTGTGGAATTGTTTAGTAGAATGTGGTTGTTTTATATTGCAAATACTGAGAGGTACAAAGGCTAGTACAGTTTCTCATGGCCCTTTAGGATGATTTTGATCCTCCTTAAGGGTCAGTTCTTTATCAATATCCTCTTTTATTTATTTATTAAGTTGTTAATGAATTATTGCCAAAGAAATATGTTCAAAGACCCATAATAGAAAAGGGGATTCTTCCAAAGATATTTTTATTGTTCCTTATAATCCTAACAATAATAACCAGGATACAAATTTTAGATTTTTTTATTAATGAGTGTAGCTTTTATAGACAAAAGGGGCTTTGGAATGCACATTGTCCTAGCTATTTGAACAAGGGATTACCGCAATCTCTTATACAGAAAAATAATCATGTGGAAATAGCAACACCAATTATGAACGATGGATCCTCTTCTGCATCATCGTGGTCTGTCATTGCTGAACAGTTGCAAAAAACTCTTCTCAAAGCAACAGCCTAATGCAATCTTATTCTCCTCTCTAGGTTTGTCCTCCTCTATATCATAAGGTATACCTTAAAACTTGGGTTTTTAACTCAGGCGACATCCACCATATGACTAATGATTGCATATATGGTTGCATAATAATTTTTCCCTCAGAGTGTTTCTATTTCAAATCAGAAGTTGAGTGGAGTAGTTCCTTTTAAGGATAATTTGAATGATACCTCCCAAACTGAGTTTGAAAGAGTCTTAATTGGTGACAAACAACTAGAAGATGTAGATACCTATTACCATTCCTTCTTTAACTAATCTTGGGCTAATATGGTTGAATAAGATGTTTCTTAAATTCCTATTCACTCATAATCTTTTCTTGATTAGAGTCTTGTGTCTGGAATTTCATACATCTTAAAACATGCTGCAAAGCCTTATTCGATAACCCTACATTCATAATTATCAGACTCCTATTCTTTACACTCCAAATGGTTCCCCACCCAGATATGAGTCAGAAGGATTTCAAGTTGCCCTCTTGAAATCTCAAGAGAAGAACATAAAGTATTTGCCTCGTAATATCAGGATTTCTTTCCCTTTGTGCTCTTATATGCCTACTATCATTACTACTAATGATCAATAAATACTTATTTTTTCTTTTTATGGACCTACAAAACTATATTTATTCTTTTTATGGACCTACAAAACTATCTTATTATAAGACATCACAAGGTGCTTGAAGTTCTGTACTATTTTTTATTTTGATGTTAAGGTTGTGATACGTTTAGTATTTGGCGATGGTGGGTTGTGATAAATTTGTTATTTAATAATAGGTTTTGATTTATGGATTAGTTTTTTATTTTCATCTATGGATATGGTTTGGTAATAGGTTGTGATAAGGTTGTTATTTGTTGCAAGATTGTTTTCCCTTTTAAAAATCATCTCATTAGTTATTTTATCATTTTCTCTAATGGACGAGTGGACTGACTGTTCTCCCAATTTTAGACCATACACTTTGATGGTAACAAACAGTCACCAGAGCATTATACATGAGCTTTAATATCTTCTAGTACATTAATTTATGTATTATGTTACGTTGCCATGAGAAAAGAGAGATTATAAGAACGAATCACAATCTAATCGTAGCTTGCGATGACAGTATGTAAAGATAGTAATTTAGTGGTTAATTTGGTTTGAAATACAAGGTTTGTAATGAACTTGATTATAAAAGTATTAAAATAAAAGGTTTATAATTCACTTGAAATATGTCAGTGTTTGATTTGTTTTTTTGCATATTCAGTACTTGAATAGGGTTTAAATGTCGGTGTTTGATTGTAAAAGTACTTGAACAAACTTGGACAGGGTTTATAATGGACTTGAAATATGCTAGTGTTTGATTATAAATGTATTGAAATAGAAGGTTTATATCCATCGCATGTCATAAAATCGATGAGATGTATGTGTGATTTCTGATTTTCTACTGATTATCTATGTTGAAAAACAATTATCTACTATTTCATCTATTATGTTGATACACTAAGTTGTCTTCTCGCTTTCTTCTCCAGAGAAATTATGTAGAAATTTGATTTGGAATATTCTTAATGAAATGTTATATCATATTATATCTACTATATTTCTTAAATATTAAATGTATACCTCTTCTATTCCATTCTTTTAGTGTCCACGTCTTTATGTATAGGGGTTTTTGACTTGCCTATTTTTTTGTATGTTCGGGTCATTATTGAAATGGCAACTGCATGGAGTAAATCCTTCCTGAGCGAAAAATGATATTAAAGTTAGTTTAGATATTGTTAGTATATATATTACACACTTTCAAATTTGGAATATGGACTTGGATGCATAACTTCTTTTATTTAACCCGATAATACGTCTAGGAAGAAAAGTTATCGTCGAATATTTTTTTCATTCCTTATAGATTTCTATAAGGCCTAATGCACCATTGAAAAATTGTAGTTTGGTGAATGAAGTCTTCAAATAAAAGTTTATATGTGTCAACTTAGCATTTCGGTACGACCCGTGGTTTTAACAAAGAAAAGTAGTCGAATGAGAGTTTTGGTCTTACATCTTGAAGTAGTAGTTGAATATTTTAGAGGTAGAGTATACATTTGAGATGAGATGTTTGTTATGTTTGTACAAACTAATATTTATATTGATATTCTTTTAGGTCTTGAGAAATATGATTTCAACATTATGATTTTGGGTTGTTGTTGTCGCCCACGAAATGCTTTGTACTGTTTCTATATGTGAACGTTGAAATAAAAGATTCTTGTTTTCATTTTTACAGTTGTGTTAATGAATGGAAAGATGTATTTTGGGGTCATGTTTCAAACCTGAGGCCAACCATAGCTTGGGGTAGAGCCCTTTCCATCGCACTAAGGCATTACTTTATATTTTTCAAATTTTATTATTTGTTAAAGAGGATGGATTGTCCTACAAATAAATGATATTATGGTCATTTTTTTTAAATTACACTTCATTTTGTTTGGAAATTGTCATTTTGCAGTTACATATTTTAAAAAAATTTATCGTTTTGCGATTATGTATTTTGGACATTTTTGTCATGCCTTCAGGCACGGGCATTCCACTAGTGTGTGTATAGAAGATCTGAGAGAGAGAGAGAGAGAGAGAGAGAGAGAGAGAGAGAGAGAGAGAGAGAGAGAGAGAGAAACTAATAGAGAGATGAGGGACACCCCTGGACAAATGACGCACCACTAAAAAAATAGCCACCGAAAAACCCTCTTCAAACCGAGAACAAATGAACTCCGATAACAACACCACACGAACCACCAAGCACCGAGCTCCAAAAATCAAACCAACAGTTTTTGGAAAATTGGACTTAAAGTTGGAATTAAAAAGCTGTCCAGATTTTTTGGGACAGAATTATGAGAAACTTTAAGCTCAAATTTAGGCACGACCCACACTACGATAATTATGGGACCATGTACGAACGCATTTTCTTCCGCAAGGAGATTAACGTAGTATCTTCACATGTCCAATTCCATTAAGTTATTAATGATAAATATGTCCCCAAAGTGACTCAAAAATAATAAAATTTAATGAATTGGGTATGTTTTAACTCTTGTCCCACATTCGAAGAGTAGTGTAAAGTTGATGAGTTAATAACACCCCATGTATGGACTAAGGCTTGGATGCCTTTGGGGTATCCCAACTCTTTGAAGTGGAGATGACCTACACTATGAATGTGTTGGATTTGGGCCAAAAGCCCACACGCGCGCGCGCTGTCCGTCCGGCCGGCCAGCTCTGCTCGGGCTTGGGCTTGGGTTTGGGCTTATAAAAATCTCCTATATATTTTGGGTTGTTTCTAATTAACTTTCAGGGTTTTAATTTAATTAAATAATTACGAAATTAATTAAATTGCTAACAATCAGCAGTTAATTAACTGTTAGATGACAGTTAATTAACTGTCAACAGTTAAAAACATTTTGACTGTTCCCAACAGTAAAAAACAAGGCTATAAATTAAAGTCATTCCATCCATTTTTATCGCTATCAACAAAACCCCTCCAGAAAAAATTTCGAAAATGTTCTTTCATCCAGAAAAATATTTTCTTCATTTCTGCATATCACGTTACTGTTCTGGTTGAGTATTAACACATATTTGTGTTTGTTGGGATTAATTATTATTTTTCTACATAATTAATTCGGGAAATCTTTTCTATCTTGGGAGGTAATTATTCAATAACCTTTGAGAACATTGGAGGGAATAAATTTGCCTTAAGGAGACTGTTTTACAAGGTCGAATTTATCTTTTTATTTCTGTTATTAATTCTGCAATATCAAGTAAGTTATTTTAATTCTATAATTTCGTTTTAATTCTATAATATTTATTTCATTAATTATTATGTACTTTTTGGTATATAAATAGTAGACATAACAACAGTCACCAAAAAAACTTGTTCAAACCCCAAATGAAATAAACACAGCTTCATGTACCCAATTTCCAAATAGTGAATCCTAATACCAAATCGTCACAAAATGGTACTCAAAAGCCCCAAGTCTAACACCAGTAAATAGACAGCCAAGCTCTCAAAAAATTATACAAGCGGGTGAGCCTATGAGCACTCAAAATCAACCCAAGGTTGAGTAGAAAAATTGAGAGAGAAAGATTGGTAAAAAATGTTGACTACTCTTTGATTTTAGAGAGGGAGAAACAAAAACCCTAACATTTAAATATCCCAAGCCGAAGATTATAAACCCTCAGCCAAATTAGCCAAGGACTGTAAGAAAATACCAACCAGGGGTAAAAGCATAAATGGGTAGTGGAAAACACCGTGGGATGTCTGTGCATAGCTGGCTCACACGCGGTCAATCCGTGTGAGCCACGTGCATTTCATGATTAGCCAAGGAAAGCCTCACATGGATTTCCAACACACAAGCCCCACAACCCTCAAAATGACACACTAAAACCAAAGGGAGGCTGCTATTTAATTTAAGTGTCAATATGATTAATTAAACAAACTGTAATGTTTAATCAAAAATTATTTTAACACTATTAAAATCTAAAGAGTAAAGTGGGAATTTATAAAATTCTGGAAATACAATAAAACTCATAATTTATAATATAACAAATTTATTTTAGATAAAAACACAAAGTAACAGTATTTTACAAAAAATAGATTGTATACAAAATAAATATAAGAAAATATGATTTTAGGATTTAAAAAATAGATTTTAACAAATAAACAATGCAGGATCATATAAAAAAAATATGTCTCAAAATTGAACCAAGACACGAAGAATGAGATTTTCAAAAGCAACGAGAATGATGAATCATTTGGCTTCCACACACTTGGAATGGATTGTTGTGTGATCCATGCCGAGGATGAGAAATTCATCCCGTTCGCAAACATAATTCCTGCTAATAAACCCCTCCTTAACTAGCGAAGCAATCCAGTCATCCCAACTATAACTATTAAAAACCCTGTCAATCATCTTTTAAAGAATGAAACTGCGCTTGTTTTCCTTTTTCTTTTACTAATATGAATGTAAAAGAGGCCTCTTTTGATGAGGTTCTCAATTTATTGTTTCCATAAAAAAATTCTAATGAAATAAAAGAAAATGTTGAGTATCTCAATGTGCCTTTTATTTAATGCATTGATTCTAATCAGACAATTGATTAAGATGATCTAATGAATAGTCAATTCATAACTAAACTTAATAAGGAAAAACCAAACAGCATAACCACATTCAAACTAATGATGATGGGACTATTGTTATTAATGTTGGTTCTAGTAGCACTCTACACAAGATTAAGATAGGGTTAGCCCTTAACGAGCAAGAGCGGTCGCAATTTGAAGAGCTCCTAAAAGAATTCATGGATGTCTTTGAATGGTTCTACAGTGATATGCCTAGTATGGACCCAAATATCATGTAGCATGAGATTCAAACTTATGCATAATGTAAGCATATCAAGCAAAAATTGATAAATCTTTGGACCAAATGGTTCCTCAAATTAAAGGATGAAATGGCCAAACAGTTGAATGTAGGTTTCATCCATGTGGTTGAATATCCAACTTGGCTTGCCAACATTGTCTATATACCAAAATCAGGGGGAAATCCACACATGCGTCGATTATCGAGATGTGAACAAAGCCTCTGAAGGGCGATTACCCTTTTCCCAACATCGATAATAATTCCAATCATACCCTCAAGTAATTTTAAATGTCTTTTTGCGGTACATCCAGATCAAGATGCATTCCAACCTCTAATAAAAAAACTTCTTCACCACCTCACGTGGTTCCTTTTGCAACACTATCATGACTTTCGATCTAAAAGATATCGATGTTACATACTAAAGAGCATCTCTACGCATCTTGCATGATCTTATCCACAAAGATATTGAGGTTTATGTTGATAATATGGTCATTAAATCTAATACTCGAGAAGGTCACATCCTTGCCTTGGGGAAATTCTTTGAATGACTGGGGCTATTCCAAATTCATCTTAACCCACAAAAATTCATTTTCGGTGTCAGAAAAGGTAAACTTATTAGTTTCATGGTCAGTGAAAGAGGGATCGAAGTGGACCCTGCCAAACTCAAAGTATTCCTCGAAATTCCACTTCTCCAAATAGAGAAAGAAGTTAGTGGTTTCTTAGGAAACCTCTAATACATTAACAAATTCATCAGTCATCTCACTTCTATCTACGTACCTATCTTTAAAATACTCAGAAAGGATTCAACTAAAGTATTTAATGATGCGTGTCAAGAAGCCTTTGATAAAATCAGGCGATACCTTACACGACCTTAGGTTCTCATACCATTGCAGCTCGGTCTCCCCCTTGTCTTATACCTTACTATCACATATACTGCACATATACTGCAGCTGGGGCTATGCTAACAAAGTATATTCAATAATTGAAAAAATAAAGTATTATCTACTACATTATTCGTAAACTTACAGTATAAGAAATAAATTACACCATGTTGGAAAATGCATGTGTCACTCTACTTTGGGTCACTCAGAAGCCTTGGCATTACATGCTCGAGTTCCCCTTTAAACTAGTGTCTCAAATGGATCCATGAAGTACCTTATAGAAAAACTAACCTTGTCAAGCTGCATAGTCTATTAGTCGTGCTTAATTTCACTTATGTCATGTGAAAAGCCATGAAATAGAGAGACATCTCTGATTGGCTAGCTGATAACACCATCAGAGATGTCGATGTGTGGAATTCTGAATTCCCATTGGAAAATACTCTATGTAGTTGTCACGATGATCTTCGGTGGAAAATCTTCGTTGACGGAGTTGATGAAAAGAACAGATATGGCATTAAAATACTCTGGGTCACGCCAGATGATTCCCATACCTCCATTTCTATCAAGTTAGACTTACCTTGCACCAACAACATGATCGAGTATGGAGCAAGCATTGTAGGACAATACTGCTCTTGAGAAAGGAATCCAATATCCCTCATCGTAGGACAAGTTCTTCAAAAATAGAGACTCAAGATTATAAAACCCAACCTTTTGTGCTCATCTTGAATAACTCTCCTCTCAATTTAAAGACTTCGTCTTCCATTACCTTTCCCACTCGAGAAATTATTTCTCCGATGTATTGTTTAAGGAAATTTTTTGAATAGAGTCAATTTGAATATTTTGGCTTATTTCATTTATGGATAAAAATCTTTGAGTCATAAGTTAGGACTTGAGTGTAGTGACCTTTCAAGCCTATGATGTAGTTTCTTAAAGATGTAGTGGCCAAGTTAGAAGATCTACACCATCATTTCATGTTGTGTGCTCCTTTTTGTCTTCATGTTTCAAGGATCTCTTAGGTATGAATGTGTAAATATTTTCATCTTTGGAGATTTTATATTTAGGTGTTAGGTTTTTATAAAATTATTTTATCTTCTTTTAATATTTTTTAGAAGAATTTTTTTCCATGACTTCTCTAGAAATGAGATATGGTATGTCATTCGAATAAGATATGGTACCTCGTTAGAATAGGTTGCAACAAACTTCAAGCTGACTAACTTTGGCCTCCACTGAAATCTTGTTTGATAGCTCATTGGAAACATTTTCAAATAAGATCTTGTACTTCGTTTGAACAAGGTTCAAAGTCATTCGAACGAGCTCGTGCATTTTCAAGATTTTGAGATTTTCTTCTAACAATTTTATCCTAATATCATTTTTGGAAAACCTCCAATAAATAGGAGCATGAAGACGAAGTTTTTTGTAACACCCCACACATTCTGGCGTCAGCTGCCGCCAAACTACGTCGGACATTACTAAATAAAATACCATTCTCTCCATGTGACAGAAATATGAGACATTAAAAAGATTTAATTCGACAAGATATAATTCAAATTTATCCAACAAATATAAACATCCATGGAAGTTAAAATCCATCACCGTGCTATCCCCAAAACTAATCCAACTCCAAATTATTAAAACTCCAATGAAATAATCCAATTATAAATATCTTACTGAAACCATAAACAACCGTGGAACTGATTGGCCCACCAAATCCATAAATGAAAGTCTCATCATAAAAATGAAGGAATGGAAAGATAAGCTAAATTACTAAAGAAAATAAAATAAACTCCAACTGCACTCCAAAGATCTCTAATCCACCTATGAACCTACTCCAACACTATACCTAGAATGTTATTCAATGCAATGGGTCAAAGTCCACCGCATGAATACTAACTACTCCTCCCAATCAGGGTCCGCAAATCCAGACAGTAGCATTATACATAATAAATATCATGATAGAGTATTTTAAGTTAGACGAGATATATCAACAATGTTAGTAAAATAAAATCACTATTTATACACATAATTAGGCCACTAAGGATTTAGGTCGAATTACGATTATCAAAATAAATTTAGATATTTCAATTTAATTAGATTAATTCAATACATTTTATTTAAGTGACACCAAAATAGCCAGTTCACCCTATTTTGGATCCTACACATACTCCTGGCCCACTTAAGTTCTACACCACACACATTTCCCTCACTATAGCCAGTTCGCCAAATTTTGTTAGCACTGCACGTACTCATGAGGTTCCACGCATGAAACGTCCAAATAGCCAGTTTTCCCTTTATTATTATCCTCGAACATACTCGCGACGCAAATTCATTTTAAAACCCGTTTATTATCTTAGGCATTATTCCTCAATTTTCTCAATTTCTCATTATTTTTATCAGCTTGACTCTTTAATCGAGCATAAATCCTCAAACCACTCCTAGTCCCATACCTAGAGGTCTCCAAAACACAACTATATCCTAACATATCATTTAGGAATAACACCTACCAATAGAAACTACGTAGTCTCGCACCTAAGCTAACGAACCAACAGAACGACATACAATTCAGCCCCACTCTGGAATTACCCATCCGTAAAAGCTACACTAATTAGTCCCATTCCCATAAAGTTTTAAAAACAACTAAGGCCTACCTACTAGTCCCATACCTAGAAAGCAACCTAAAATTAAAGTGAAATCATGACTACCCCAAAATCCCATCGTCCCCGCGGTATTGAGTATTAACATAAATAACAATCACATAAGGCATATTTTCAACATATTACAATAATTCTTTAAATTAATCACTTGATTACTATTTATCCAAATTATGTTCGTTTAATTATAATATTAATTAGAAATTCATTTTTCAACAACTTATATAATTTCCATCCATATTCACATTTTGGGGGCATACAATAACAAATTTCTATTCTACAAGCAACACATAAATAACATGATTTTACGAGTTGAATTCAGTTTATAAAGTTCATAAGATTTATTCTAACATTCGAATGCCCATATATTTTAACGAAACTCCAATATATAATCTAAGCATGCAAGAGTTTTGGGTCTTAATTCATATTAGAGATTTGGTAAAAATAACCCAAATTTAGTTTCACTTTTCCTACTTAGTATCTCTAATATATTTTCTGAAAATAAGGAATATTAGTGTTTAGGCAACATTTAAAACGCATAATGTTAAAGGGGAACTATATAAGTATCCATGCCTATAAAAAGTTGTTTGAAAAATATGATTATATTGCTGCATTCCTCTCGAGAAAATAATAAACACTCGTTCTTGAATGATCTTGAGATAACTTGGTTTAGCTCTTCAAAACTTGGGTTGAAAGTTGATTTAAATTGGGTTTTGGTTTTGTAGATGAGAGGAGGTATAAACATGGGAGGATATTGCTTTTTGAGAACATTAAAATGTGTTTTAAAAACCCTAATTCCATGCCTTTTTATTTAATGAAATAAAAGAGTTTGAGTCCTACACAAATAATGCAAAAAGAACCCCAATTTTCCCCCACTGCTTGAGTGAATCGGTTCTCTCCCTGGGCCGAACCAGTTCGGATGGTCTGACAAATCAAAGTCCCCCAATTTTATACAAAACATAATAATTTCTCTAATTAAATCCCGAATTTCGATTAAAATCTCATTTTACTTAAATCCAAACCAACATTTTTAAGTACAAAAATTAATTAATTCAAATATTTTTCTCAAAATTTTAATTAATTAGAAATTTCACAGTTTTAAAGTCACGAGGTATCATATACTCCCCTACTAGTATAGGAATTTCGTCCTCGAAATTCAAAAAAGTTTAAATGCCAAACTTAAATCGCACAAATGAAATAAGGCTCACGTATGCCTAGCCGTATAATGCCATAATTAGGCGCCCATAGACCCATTCCTACACACACCTACCCCACGAACAAAATACAATATATATCTTAACTATATATTTATAAAATATCTATGAAAATAATGGCGTACCACGCTCTCCCACGAATCACCACTCAATTCTATCTCCAAAAGTTATCTTAAATCCTCAAATCAAATCACATCACTACATTGATACAGAGATACCTAACATATGTACTAACGATCTCCAAAATAAATCTTGTCTCTAAAATCAACTTTATGGATCCTCACATCAAGATTTCGACTTCTAACCCCAATGACAATAACGACCTAACATAAAACTCCCTATCTCCAAGAAACACCACTAATACGTATGCTAGACCCAATACCTTAGAAAGTACAGAGCAATAGAGGTAATCAAAGATCAACAATGTGGAAGCTAAACGGATGTAACAACCCAGGTTTTTGGAGCTACTATTTTATACTATTTTGCCTGATGGGCTAATTTTATAAAATAGGGGATGTTGGAGTAAATATTTTTCCCGTGAGACTTAGGGATAATATTTACTATGTTTTGTCTATTTACCGGTATGAGAAGGTAAGTAGCATTATATTGTGTATTATTGCGTCGTTATATGTAAAACGAAAGTTATGACCTATATATAATATGGGGTAAAGTTAATGGATTAAAATGAAATTGGAACACACATATAGTTCACACTTCCCGAATGCAAATTAGGGGGTGCGGTTGTTTTTAGAATAGTCGAGATAGTCGAATTAAGTGCCCAGTTGTAATTTCTGAATCCGGGAATTTTTAAGGGATTATGACTCAAATAGTGGTTACGAGTCATTTTAGTGGTGTATTAACATTTTAATGTGGGGATTTATGTTTTGAGACCCGTATAAGTCCCCCACCCCCTTTCTTTTTCTTCATTTTTGTGAGAGAAGCCAAAGGAGAGAGAGAGAAGAGAGAGTTGGGAGAAATGGAGAGAAAGAGAGAGAATGGAAGATTTGGTCCGGATTTCCGTCGCTAACGGAGGTGATCAGAGACTACGAACCTCGAGGCAAGTTTTTTACTTGCTAGATATTGATTTAATGTGATAAATTTGCATGTATAGTAAATTTGGAGGTTTAAACCATAAATGGGTTTTTGGTTAATTTTGGTGTTAAATCCTTAAATCTTGTAGATTGTGTGGTTTAAGGGTATTATATGGGTTTCTTTTGGTGTATAATTGTTGGGGTAATGTTGTTGGTGGAGGGGAATGAAGAAAGTAGAGGATTATGGGTTTTAGGGTTCGGTTTTGGGCTTTGCAGAAGAGGGTTTTTCGTGGATCTGATAGGCGCGGTCGACCGCGGTCCCAGGACCGGTCGACCGGTAATGCCAAAACTAGCTTACTTCTTTTGTTAGCAGACCAAACCTGTAAGGGCGGTCGACCGCGGTCCCTTGACCGGTCGACCTGTCCCCTGTTTTTCACCTTTAATTCTCCTTAGTTTTCTTTAGCCCTTTTCTTTTAGGTTCGAGGTTTAGGAACCTTCCTTTGGGAAGTAATGGGGAGTCCTAGAGGGTTGTATTGGGTAGACTAATGTCCTAGGCTAAGAGTGGAGATTTGGGTTTACCCGGGGTCTAGTTTGTATAGGTTAATGTCCGATTGATATAGGAGGTTAACCTGAAGATAAATTGGAAGTTAAAATATTAATGTTAAGCTTTTGGGAGACACTCCCTTATGGAGACTCACCTTGAGGGTTTATGAAATTATATGAACGCTTGGAGGCTAGTCTGAAGTTAGTGGCACTTTGGGTCTTAGGTCATTAATAAATGACGACTTAATAAGAATGAAATGTACATTCTAAAACTTGGTGCTTAATGGCTAAATGGATGGTTTTTGGAAATGTAAAATATGATGTTTTCAAAAGGAAAAGTAAAGTTTTTCATAAATGTTGATTTATGGATACACACCTCCCTAAATCGCTATCATAAGGTAAGTTGCGCGCGTTGTGGTGAAGCCTTCCTGGCTATTGAGCAGGTTGGATATAGTCCCTAGGCCATATGGGCGTTTATTTTTTTACTGCGCTGGTTAGGAGATTCCGGGTGTGGTCTTGACTATCCCGCAGGCATATGGCCGCTTCCCGACGTTTGGTAGGTTCCCAGGTTGTCTTGTATGATAGGCCCTGGAAGATGATAGCCGTTTAGGGGCGCGTCCAGTGGGGAAACCCGGAGGGACGGTCTTAGATTTATTAAAGCAATTCATGATAATGGATTGGCTTTAATTACATTTCCTGGATGGAAGAAGGGAAATGGGATATGGTTTGGCTTCGGTAACACTCCCGGATGGAAGAAGGGATGTGGAAGCATATGGTATACAAAAGTATTTTTATGCTAATAAAAATGACTTTTGATTACACTTCCTGGATGGAAGAAGGGAAGTGGGATTTTATGAAAGAAATGGGTAAAGCACTTTTTATGATAATAAAACCTGCTTTAAATTATGTATTCTTCCTGAATGGAAGAAAGGAAATAAAATGGGTAAATAAGTTTGAAATGGTAAACATTTGATAAAATGTTGTACCATTTATGTATATTCCTAAAGAAAGAAATTAGGAATTGTGCCATTAGATGATGGATGGGTTTTATTTTATATTTTCTTTGTGTAGCTATTGATGTGACCTCCCACACATATGCACACACATATATATTTATTGATTATTTCGTAATTAGGGTCTAATGGACCTCGACGATCAACCTTGCCTAAGTAGTAGTGTATCGGGGGGTTCCTTGTTTGGATTTCGCTTTGCGAGACACCCCACGCACGAATAGGGCATAGCGTTGAGACTGGGGAGAAGTTAGCCCTTATTAATTAGGGTTAACTAAATCACCTCACGGTATTGCGCTAGGTTACTTCTAGATCGAGAGGTGAGAAATATTACTGTTATATGCGAGAGAATTACGCACTTAACTGTCATGCATTTTAGTCACATGGTAATTATATCAAACCGGGTCCTGACCCGTATCTATATTTCTTTGTTTTTGCATATATTCCTTGCCGTACAGGTGCTCTACCGCATGGACACCCGAATTTACATTTCCATTCCAGTTGTCATGGAGCTACAGCATATTGCGGATGTTGTAGGTTACTTGTATTAGACGCTTCTTTCTATTGAACGTTAGTTAAGTTCAGTATTTCTTATTCGGGCGTGTTTGCCCAAGGTATTGCACTCATTCATTATATTATAAATATTGAATTGTAATACTCGATGTATTATTTGTATTGGTCTGTGCACCGACAGCTTATTCGGTGATTATTTATTATATTGTCATACTTCATTCACCGATTTTTGATACCCACCGTTTTTACAAATGGGATTGTCTAAGTATTTTCTTTTCTTTTCAAAATTTTTAAATTTGACAGTCCGTTTTCCAAAATAGTTGGTGGTTATCTCATACTATTATTTTAATCGACAGTGATGCTAAGAATGGACCATCTATGATTCCTGTGATTATTAGGGTATTGGGCTGGCCACCTATTATTTTAGTAGGCGGGTTGTCACAGATGGTATCAGAGCATTAGGTTCTAGAGTCCTCAGGAATCTGTACGAATGTTTTACGTCTTCTGCGTTTCTCTCTGTTTGATGTAGAGCCTTAGGAATAAGGTCGTTGAATTCTCTTATGAGATTTCGTTCTCCTACTATGGTATGAGAACCCCGAAGATCTTCTGCTCGTTCGTATGGGACTCTTAAGTCATTGGATGAAGGGCGTTGAGGAAGTCCATTGTGAAGGCGTCATAGGATGGGATTACTATAAGCTGTAGGCTGTGGTCGGGAATAAGGGCCGCTTTGGAGGTCTCTCCCTTTGTAGCTTTATTTTATATTGCTGCCGTGACTACTAAAGGACGGTGAAAATAGTTTTTCCCAAGTACCGCTGTCGGTAGAGAGTGGTACTATGCTTGGGGTTCCAAGCAATGTCAATTCGGAGTTGAGAGGTCCTTGACAAGGACCACATGTTGAAGTTCGGTTGGATAGAGAAAGTGTAACCTCGTTCGGTGAGAACGTAAGGCCTGAGAGTTTGGCCTAGAATTGGGTATAGAAGTTCCCAGGTGTGAGGATTAGAGGAGAACCTTTCACCCATTGGAGAAGATTGAAGTGGCGGGAATGGTGGTCACCTCTTTATGGTGGGGCAGAATGTTTTGCCCATAGAGAGGGCCTTTCTGTGGGAACGATAGGTTCATAAGTAAGTGTTGCTAACACTTCGGGAGAAGTAGTGTTCATGAGACCCCATCGGTGGACATCCACCCGGGGAAGACTCATTGAACTAAGGTCGGGGAGACTGGTAGAATGTTCCCTTTGCGGAAGAAGTCAAGGGAACTATACGTTCTGATCTTGTCGATTGAGGATAACCGGCAAGGATGGGACTCCTAGTTGAGTTATTGAGGGAAGTAGTTTGGTTCGGATAAGACTAGAATGACGTGTCTTGGAACCAGTGGAAGAGTCCAAGGAGATTGGCTAGTATGTTGGTGGGACTTTCCAATTAAGATGTGAGTGGTGCATTCCTTAGGTAAGATGGAGTAGTATGGTGTTAACCCTAGGACCGGGTGTGTATATAGAGCTTGGGATAGTATCGGTATTTCCTTTATAGTAAGTATACTTATGGCTTCCTTGATAGGGAGGCTTTATATTTTTCTTTTCACTCGTTATGGGGCGAGTGGTGATATGTGTAGTGCGTGCTACTTGTATTATATGTAATATACGAGTAGAGATACTCTTGGTTGGGTTGGTGTGATAGCAAGCGAATAAATTGCGGGGCTATCCTATCTCTAGTTCTAGAAGAAAGAGCTAGTGGTTCTATAATATCTCCCCTGGATACAGGTTGAAACTTTATAGAGGTGGTTTACGGTATGTAAGTAGTTTTTATTTTATTTTGTTTATTGTTTGGTTGTCTTGCTTTTTTTTTTCTTTTCTTGATTGTTTGCTTCCTTTAATTTCTTTGCTTGTTTATGATATGCCTTATCTCCATGACCGGCTAGTTAAGGGGATTGTGTGGAGGGGTTCCTTGTTTGCATTTCACTTTGCGAGACGCTCCACACATGAACCTTAACGACGTTGGGAGTGGAGAGATGTGCATTTTCTTTTCTTTTTTTGTTCTTTCTTTTCTTTTTCTGTTGGTAGTGCTAGGTTGGAAAGTTTCGCCAAGAATCACGTATATGAGTGATTAAGGGCTATGTTGATGTGCGATATATGTGAGCACAATGATAGTTTTCCTCTGATCGATGTGGGGAAGACTAAGATTATGAAAGTCTGATGGAAACTTATAGTTGTGCCTTAATGAGAAGGCCATTTGTCTAGAAGTATATGTGTATTTTGGGATGAAGTATTAATGGCATCTTACTGAAAGTAAATGCCTCAGTTGATTGTTATGGTAGGACGTAGGCGTATATATGTATTATTAGAGTTTCGAGTTAGGATTCCGTGGATTCCGATCATGTGTCTTCGACAGTTACTTTTCGACGACCGACAATGCGAGGTAGTAGTGTAATGGGAGGGTTCCTTGTTTGGATTTCGCTTCGGCGAGACGTCCCACGCATGAAACCGAGCTAATGTCGGAAGTCGGGAAAGGTCTTGGACACTAGGGATATATTTAGTATTATATCTATACGACTAGACTAGGATAGGTAGATAGATCGTCTTTAGGATGCTTAGGAGGCTAGGCCCTTAGGGCATGTGACGTTATTTTAGGAGGGTGGTTAGGAGTTGACCACAATAGGTTTGTGGGTTAACTTTAAATAGGATTTGGTCCCTAGATCGAGAAGTATGGGATCTCGAGAAGTTGAAGTGTAAGCCGATTTTTTTTTCCTGCACTCGTCTTGTGATGATTAGAGTGGATTTTATGAACGAGTCTTGTCCAGGAACGAGAAGTGTTAACGCGGGAGCATGGACTTATTGTTCGTATGTCTCATACTTTTACGAAGTGTCATCCCATGCTTGACTTAAAGTTCATAGAGGTAGTATTTGCCTTAAAGACTTAGAGGCATCTCTCCTGGGCAGGAATTTGGGTCTTTTCACGAGCAACAAGTTTGTGATCGTGAAGGACTATCGATAGGATATTCCCTTTCGCTAAGGCAATGCGAACGGGAGTAGTATAGGCGCCGAGTAGAAACCGTCAGAGAGTTTGTTCGTGGCATGGAATGCCAAGTGGAGTGAGCTTAACCGAGGAGGGGCGCTATTGTAAGAGCATTTATGTCCGTGATTGACCCTTTCAACTACTTGTGCGTAGAGAGAAGTGTGGAACAAGGACGGGTATATCCGTGGACATTTTTATTGAATTGCCGATATGCAATGGTCATGATTCTAGCTGAGAAAACTGTGGATCATTGGACCAATCAATGCTTACTCAATGGAAACGGGCGGACTAAGTACAAGAGAGTACGCCCAGCCCTGTGTAGTGGAGTTTTAGATCTATATACGGTTCCTATCAACAGTGGTGAACTGAGAGAGATATTCGTGTCTTGGTACTGGTAAAGTTTCCAGGAAAAAATGGGAACCGTGTGGATATGGGGTATATCCTGCCACCCATAAGTGGATGGGTGGGTTTGATTTAAAGGAAAGATCGGAGCAGTAGTTTTATGGATCAAATTTCCATACCATAGTTTGGATCGTTTCCTACGAGTATAATACCGTGTGTAGCCTAGTATAGCTGGCAGTGTGTGTTGTCTGTTCGTCGGAATGGAACCAGAAAATTGTATATTCCTTTGAATTGGGGTGGTCCAAGGATATTTCTTAAATGATTGGGCCCATTGATCCGAATTCTTTTAAGGACTACGCCAATGCAAAGAGGGTTTGTAGTTGGGGTCAGCGATTGTAAGTTAGTGTAGTATTCCCTAGTAAGGGTGTAGCGTGTTTCGTCAAGTAGGGCAATTTGTGCCCAAGTGGTGTAGGTAGCTCCTCCCTTAGTAGAAGGGTGGAATCGATAGTCATGAGGGACGGTCTGGCGCTACGTTATCGCATAATGATGTGGACTGAGATCGAATAGTGATGACCTTAGTCTGTGACCTATGGGGACGCTGCACTGTAGAGGGGTTTGCTAGTATGATAGCACGTTTTTGGTATAGTATACCCTTTATATGGTTATGGGTTGCGCCTGAATTTTGAGGACAAAATTCCCCTTTAAGGGGGGGAGTATGTAACAACCCAGGTTTTTGGAGCTACTATTTTATACTATTTTGCCTGATGGGCTAATTTTATAAAATAAGGGATGTTGGAGTAAATATTTTTCCCGTGAGATTTAGGGATAATATTTACTATGTTTTGTCTATTTATCGGTATGAGAAGGTAAGTAGCATTATATTGTGTATTATTGCGTCGTTATATGTAAAACGACGGTTATGACCTATATATAATATGGGGTAAAGTTAATGGATTAAAATGAAATTGGAACACACATATAGTTCACACTTCCCGAATGCAAATTAGGGGGTGCGGTTGTTTTTAGAATAGTCGAGATAGTCGAATTAAGTGCCCAGTTGTAATTTCTGAGATCCGGGCATTTTTAAGGGATTATGACTCAAATAGTGGTTACGAGTCATTTTAGTGGTGTATTAACATTTTAATGTGGGGATTTATGTTTTGAGACCCATATAAGTCCGCCACACCCTTTCTTTTTCTTCATTTTTGTGAGAGAAGCTAAAGGAGAGAGAGAGAAGAGAGAGTTGGGAGAAATGGAGAGAATGGAAGATTTGGGCCGGATTTCCGTCGCTAACGGAGGTGATCAGAGACTACGAACCTCGAGGCAAGTTTCTTACTTGCTAGATATTGATTTAATGTGATAAATTTGCATGTATAGTAAATTTGGAGGTTTAAACCATAAATGGGTTTTTGGTTGATTTTGGTGTTAAATCCTTAAATCTTGTAGATTGTGTGGTTTAAGGGTATTATATGGGTTTCTTTTGGTGTATAATTGTTGGGGTAATGTTGTTGGTGGAGGGGAATGAAGAAAGTAGAGGATTATGGGTTTTAGGGTTCGGTTTTGGGCTTTGCAGAAGAGGGTTTTTCGTGGATCTGATAGGCGCGGTCGACCGCGGTCCCAGGACCGGTCGACCGGTAATGCCAAAACTAGCTTACTTCTTTTGTTAGCAGACCAAACCTGTAAGGGCGGTCGACCGCGGTCCCTTGACCGGTCGACCTGTCCCCTGTTTTTCACCTTTAATTCTCCTTTGTTTTCTTTAGCCCTTTTCTTTTAGGTTCGAGATTTAAGAACCTTCCTTTGGGAAGTAATGGGGAGTCCTAGAGGGTTGTATTGGGTAGACTAATGTCCTAGGCTAAGAGTGGAGATTTGGGTTTACCCGAGGGCTAGTTTGTATAGGTTAATGTCCGATTGATATAGGAGGTTAACCTGAAGATAAATTGGAAGTTAAAATATTAATGTTAAGCTTTTGGGAGACACTCCCTTATGGAGACTCACCTTGAGGGTTTATGAAATTATATGAACGCTTGGAGGCTAGTCTGAAGTTAGTGGCACTTTGGGTCTTAGGTCATTAATAAATGACGACTTAATAAGAATGAAATGCACATTCTAAAACTTGGTGCTTAATGGCTAAATGGATGGTTTTTGGAAATGTAAAATATGATGTTTTCAAAAGGAAAAGTAAAGTTTTTCATAAATGTTGATTTATGGATACACACCTCCCTAAATCGCTATCATAAGGGAAGTTGCGCGCGTTGTGGTGACGCCTTCCTGGCTATTGAGCAGGTTGGATATAGTCCCTAGGCCATATGGGCGTTTATTTTTTTACTGCGCTGGTTAGGAGATTCCGGGTGTGGTCTTGACTATCCCGCAGGCATATGGCCTCTTCCCGACGTTTGGTAGATTCCCAGGTTGTCTTGTATGATAGGCCCTAGAAGATGATAGCCGTTTAGGGGCGCGTCCAGTGGGGAAACCCGGAGGGACGGTCTTAGATTTATTAAAGCAATTCATGATAATGGATTGGCTTTAATTACATTTCATGGATGGAAGAAGGGAAATGGGATATGGTTTGGCTTCGATAACACTCCCGGATGGAAGAAGGGATGTGGAAGCATATGGTATACAAAAGTATTTTTATGCTAATAAAAATGACTTTTGATTACACTTCCTGGATGGAAGAAGGGAAGTGGGATTTTATGAAAGAAATGGGTAAAGCACTTTTTATGATAATAAAACCTGCTTTAAATTATGTATTCTTCCTGAATGGAAGAAAGGAAATAAAATGGGTAAATAAGTTTGAAATGGTAAACATTTGATAAAATGTTGTACCATTTATGTATATTCCTAAAGAAAGAAATTAGGAATTGTGCCATTAGATGATGGATGGGTTTTATTTTATATTTTCTTTGTGTAGCTATTGATGTGACCTCCCACACATATGCACACACATATATATTTATTGATTATTTCGTAATTAGGGTCTAATGGACCTCGACGATCAACCTTGCCTAAGTAGTAGTGTATCGGGGGGGTTCCTTGTTTGGATTTCGCTTTGCGAGACACCCCACGCACGAATAGGGCATAGCGTTGAGACTGGGGAGAAGTTAGCCCTTATTAATTAGGGTTAACTAAATCACCTCACGGTATTGCGCTAGGTTACTGCTAGATCGAGAGGTGAGAAATATTACTGTTATATGCGAGAGAATTACGCACTTAACTGTCATGCATTTTAGTCACATGGTAATTATATCAAACCGGGTCCTGACCCGTATCTATATTTCTTTGTTTTTGCATATATTCCTTGCCGTACAGGTGCTCTACCGCATGGACACCCGAATTTACATTTCCATTCCAGTTGTCATGGAGCTACAGCATATTGCGGATGTTGTAGGTTACTTGTATTAGACGCTTCTTTCTATTGAACGTTAGTTAAGTTCAGTATTTCTTATTCGGGCATGTTTGCCCAAGGTATTGCACTCATTCATTATATTGTAAATATTGAATTGTAATACTCGATGTATTATTTGTATTGGTCTGTGCACCGACAGCTTATTCGGTGATTATTTATTGTATTCTCATACTTCATTCACCGATTTTTGATACCCGCCGTTTTTACAAATGGGATTGTCTAAGTATTTTCTTTTCTTTTCAAAATTTTTAAATTTGACAGTCCGTTTTCCAAAATAGTTGGTGGTTATCTCATACTATTATTTTAATCGACAGTGATGCTAAGAATGGACCATCTATGATTCCTGTGATTATTAGGGTATTGGGCTGGCCACCTATTATTTTAGTAGGCGGGTTATCACAACGGACTCACAACCTACAAAACCTAAGACCATGCTTTGATACCGTCTATAACACCATACGCATTCTGGCGTTGTCAGCCACCAAACTACGTAAGGCATCACTAAATAAAATACCATTCTCATCATGTGACAGAAATATGAGAAATTAAAAATCTTTAATTCCACAAGATATAATTCAAATTTATCCAACAAATGTAAACATTCATGCAAGTTAAAATCCATCACCATGTTATCCCCAAAATAAATACAATTCAAAATTATTAAAACTCCAATGAAATAATCCAATTATAAATATCTGACTGAAACCATAAAAAATTGTGGAACCGATTGGGCCACCAAATCCATAAATGAAAGTATTATCATAAAAACAACAAAATGAAAATATAAGCTAAACTACTAAACCAAATAAAATATGCTCCAGCTGCATTCCAAAGATCTCCAATCCACCTATGTAACTACTCCAGCACTATACCTAAAATATTAGTCAACGCAATGGGTGAGAGCCTACCACATGAATACTAGCTACTCCTCCCAATTAGGGTCCATAAACCCAGACGACAACATTATGCATAATAAATATCACGATAAAGTATTTTAACTTAGACAATATATATTAATAATTCGAGTAAAATAAAATCACTATCTGCCTACATAACTTGGCAACTCAAGATTCAAGTCCAATTATGATGTTTCAACATAAATTCAGATTTTCCAATTTAATTAAATTAATTCAATCCATTTTATTTATGCGACACCAGTACAGTCAACTCACCCTATTTTGGGTCCTGCACACAGTTCACCCTATTTCGGATGTTAAACATACTCCTGGCCCACTTAAGTTCTACACCACATATATTCTCCTCACTATAGCCAGTTTGCCTAATTTCATTAGCACTGTACATACTCGTGAGGTTCCACGCATGACACTTCACTACAACTAGTTCACCTAATTTCATTAGCCTTGCATATACTCGTGATACCAGCACACACACACACACACACGTCGCTATAGCCATTTTGTCCCTTATTATTAGCCCTTCATATACTCGCGACGCAAATTCATTATGATACTCGTTTATTATCTTAGCCATTATTCCCCAATTTTCTCAAGTTCTCATTATTTTCTATTAGCCCCACTATTTAATCGAGTATAAATTCTCAAACCAACCCTAGTCCCATACCTAGAGGTCTCCAAAACACAATTATATCCTATCCTTTTTTTAGGAAGAATACCTACCAATAGCTACTACTTAGTCTCGTACCTAAGCTATCGAACCAATGGAATAGCGTATAATTCAGCCCACCCCAGAATTACCCATTTGTAAAACCTACACTAACTAGTCCCATACCTAGAAAGTTTTATCAACAACTAAGGTCTACCTATTAGTCCCATACCTAGTAAGCAATCTAAAAGTAAGGTGAAAGTATGACTACCCCAAAAATCCTGTCATCCACGCAGTATTAAGTATTAACATAAATAACGATCACATAAGTCGTATTTTCAACCTATCACAATAATTCTTTAAATTAATCACTTGATTACTATTTATCCAAATTATGTCCGTTTAATTATAATATTAATTAAACAATTATTTTTTCAACAACTTATATAATTTCCCTCCACATTCATATTTCAAGGGCATACAATAATAAATTTATATTCTATAAGCAACGCATAAATAACATGATTTTACGAGTCGAATTCAATTTACAAAGTTCATAATATTTATTGTAACATGTGAACGCCCATATATTCTAACGAAATCCCAACCTCTAATCTAAGCATGCGAGCGTTTTGAGTCTTAACTCGTATTAGAGATTTGAATAAAAACAACCCAAATTTATTTTTACTTTTCCTACTTAGTATCTCTAATTTATTTTCTGAAAACAAGGATTATTAGTGTTTTGGCAACATTTAAAATGCATAATGTTAAAGGGGAACAATAGAAGTATTCATGCTTGTAAAATGTCATTTGAAAAATCTGATTGTACGATTTCGTTCCCCTCGAGAAAATAATAAAGACGCATTCTTGAACGATCTTTAGAAAACTTGGTTTAGTTCTTCAAAACTAGGCGGTTCGAGGTTTTCCCATTGTGGGTTTTTATCGTATATTGAGTGTTGTGATTAATTTACTTATTTTATCTTGAAGTCAACTAGATTCATGTTTAGGTTATGATAAAATGAGTTAATCCATTTAATTACAACTTGTTTAAAATTGGGTAAAATAGTGTAAGTTTAATATATAATTTAATAAAAATTTGTAAATTGGCTTTTGTTGAGACCATTCCCTATATCTCGCTACTTTAAATTGGTTTCAGAGCTAGAACACTATGTCATTATGTTAGTTCTATGTTTGGGTATGAATTTTAGTGATTCTTATATGGAAAGTCAATCTTCTTCTAGACCACCTTTGTTTGATGGGCCTTACTACGCGTAATTGAAAGCGTATATGAAATCAACACTTAAGTCTTTAGATGAGCGTGTATAGAAAAAGGTAGTTAAGGGTTGGTCCCCCTCCACATCCTTAATTCGTGATTACAAAATTCCCAATCCTGTAGAAATATGGAAGAGGATGGGCATAAACTTTCCAACTATAATTGTCGTGGCCTAAATGCTTTGTTTTATGCAGTCACACCGGATGAGTTCACTGTATTATGACATGTGAGATGTCTAAAGAGGCATGGGACATACTACAACCCACTCATGAGGGTACGAGTTCTACTAAGGCTTCCAAACTACAAAACCTCACCACTCAGTTTGAAACCACAAGGATGGAGGATATTGAATCATTTGATGAGTTTAAGGCTAGATTGTCAAATATTATGAACTTGTCATTTAACTTCGGAGAGAAAATACCTAAAACCCATGTAATCAAGAAAATTTTAGGGTTCTTTCTTGAAAGATTTAATTCAATAGTGACAATTTTGAATTCGTTGGGTACTTTGAACTTTATGAAAATTGAATAACTTGTAGGTTATCTTCAAACTTATGAGATTGAAATGTTTTTATCCAAAAAGATGAAGAAAGATAAGGGCATTGCTTTGAAAACTTAGAAGGAGGAAAGACGTGTTTCGAATGATGAGTATGACATCGATTCTAATGATAGGGCCATGTATGTAGAAAACTTAAATAAATTTCTCAAGTTTGAAAAAAAATCAAAAAATGAAAAGAAGTTTGAGAAAAATAACTTTAATAAGGCTATAAAATTACCTAAAAATCATAATGATAATTTTAAGAGGGTTGGGTCAGATAGATATTTTACATGTAAGGGTTATAGACATAGGGTAGATGAGTGTACCATTAAACTAAGGAAGTAGGTAAACAAATCGAAGGTGTTCATTACCACCGTTAGTGATTGTAATCCATAAGGGGAACCCGATTCCCCGAATTGAGCGTAATTGCACCACATTCTTAGCTAGTCACGTGAGCCTTGATGAAATATATTTCGATGCTAATCCTGACACTTTTTAGGCCATTGTTTGTGATTCCTAAGTGAGTGACAATGGAGAGAGTGGAGATGAGGAGGAGAGTGAACTTTAAGTTTCCTTCGCTGAGTTGTATGCGAAAATAATGAAATTAAAAAAAGTCCATTTCGAATTTGGAAGCTAGGTTCAAAAAACGTGACGTAGGTAATTATGAGATTACTTTGAGTCATGAGTTTATTAACCTTTCAAGCCTATAATATGGTTTCTTAAAGACGTAGCAGCCAAGTTAGAAGATCTACATCATCATGCTGTGCTTCGTGCTCATTTCTATCTTCATGTTTCGAGGATCGCTCAGGTATGAATGTGTAAATATTTATATCCTTAGAGCTTTTATATTAGGGTCTTAGTTTTTTTAAATGTTTTAAAATGATTTTATCTTGTTTAGAAGTTTTTTTCACGACTTCTAATGAATGAGATATGGTATGTCATTCGAATGAGATATGGTATCTCATTAAAACAGGTTCCAACAAGTCGAATGAACCAAATTTGGCCTTCGCTGGAATATGGTTTGATAGCTCGTCGGATATGTATTCGAACGAGATCCTATACTTTGTCTGAATGAGGTTCAAAGTCATTCGAAGGAGGTAACGCAATTTTCAAGATTTTGAGATTTTCCTCAAAGTATTTCATCCTTATCTCATTTTTGGAAAACCTCTTATAAATAAGAGTGAGGTGCAACAGATTTATATGAGATAAAAACTAATGTTTTGAGTTCCCAAACTATATCAAAAAAATCTCCAAAACCCTTGTTTACACCCAAGTTGTTTAGAATCTAAGCGTTCATCATATTATGTTTTGAGATCTTATTTTGAGAAAGTTTTTTTTATTCTCTACATTTGTTGAGAATCATTTCATACGGTGGAGTCCGTATTTATTATTTACACACGATGGAATTCGTGTTTGTGGTGTTACGGTGATGAAGTGGTGGACTCTGTTATTTCAAGGCTTTCAAGGGCAGCGAGCCTGTGTTGTAAGTCTTCTGTCATGTCCTTTATAATTCTATAATAAGTGGACTTTTAGTGGCTCGCCCATCTGAAGTTTTTCCCATTTTGGAGTTTCCTTGTTCGTCTAGAATTATGGTTAATTTACACCTCACTCACCTAAATTCATGTTTAGGTTAAGATAAAATTGTTTAATCTGTTTAATCATAACTTGTTCAAAATTAGTGCAACCTTTTACTTTGGGTTAAATTGTTTAATTTTAAAAATGAAAATAAAAATTGTCTTTAGTTTATTCCATTACGTACATCCCACTACTTCACATTGTCAACTGTAGCCTCCATGGTCGACATACCCTACAGAATAACAATGCCCCCCTTTTAACTTTAAAAGTAGTATCTACTAACATATTTCTACCTCATTCGTCTCGCCATGGAAATAGTCCCAACTAAGGTGGGATTTTGGTATTATGATATTTGATACATCCTCAAATAGTGTCGATATCCTCAAAGGGATGATAAAACTGGCAAGATCCTTCGCAAGATTCGATTGTGACACCCCGACTAATTAAATACCGGGTAGCTACTCCTTTTATTAAATCAATACAAAATGCCAAGTTGGTTCAGTTAATAGCATCACTGTCGAAAACATTTTAATGATTACTAACCACCTAGTATTTAAAAAGTAAGTTGTCAAATTTTAAATTAAGTCCGATTAACATGCGATTAATGAAATGTAAAAGAATAACATCACCATACACCATAAAGTCCCAATAGTGAAATCAACAAGTAATAATGAGTCTGGAGGAAATACTCCTCACAACAATCCCAATATGGAAATAAAATAAAACAAGTCTGCATCCTGAATTAATTACAAACCAAAGTCTGAATAACTGAAATAAATTGTCTCTAAAAGAAATGGGCGACATGCCCTACAAATGATGAAACTGAATATAGTCAAGACAAGGGAAGCGTCTACTAGTAAGGCCCTGTAACTTCCACAAACAGCTACAGCTCGTCACCTGAATGGAAATCCTATGCATGGTGTCCTTGTGGCTGGGCACCTAAAAGGTTTTTACAAAAATAGATTTGAAAGCAAACGGGTCAGAGCCCGAAAGTGGAGAGTATTTTAAAAACAGCAAGTGCTTTAATAACATTAAAACAATGAATGCAAAGTACATGTTAGGACGTGCTCTCACATGAAATACTCACCTCTCGACTAATTGTGCACTCCTAACGTACCGTACCCATTCAAGTGATTCTCATATCTAACTAAACCGACATAAGTTCTAACCTTTCTTCTCGATTCATAATATAATTTCCCAACATCATCACTTAAATAGATAGCTTTACTTAAACTCGGATTCGCAATTATTAGCATTACAATTCACAGCATGTTATCCCTTTTTAGCTTTATCGAGGCGTTATTATAATAATTCTCGCAATGAAACATAACAATTTCTTTTCATTTAACCGTATATTATTCACATCATAAATATACAATATAAGCACCCCGATGCTAAGCTGTGGTGCACACATACTCTGCTATCCATCCCGGTACATCACGTACATAAGGATTACAAATTCCGAATCTCTCAGGAATTGTTAGAATAAGCACAACACACAAAAATGGAGGCGAACATAATTCAACATATCCATGGGTCACGTACATATCTACGCTCCATAGTCAGCTGACTTATTAACTCACAAATAAGTCATTCTAGCATTATGTTCTTAAGGTACCAATCTAAATCAGGGCACACAAGGATTAGATGGCCCTAAGCGAACGTAAACCTCCCGTGATAGCAAGTATGGTAGGTATGTCATACACATAAAATCATATACATATACTAAGCATGCACACATCTTAGTAATTACCATAATTTATTATTGGTATACTTCTCATTCTTATACCAATACACGTGTCCCCGGTTTATATATACACATCATCCATTATCCTCACGTAGTAATTAGTTATTCGCGTCCTAACCCACAATTACCATTTGGTTCAAATCATTCTTCTATATTTTACTCCCCAATATATCCCGAATATCCCAACTATATCAATTAGTCATCAAGGTAATGTTATCTCTACAATTAAACAAGGTTACGGGACACTAGAAATCAAACCAGGCCAAAAAGGCCAATTTGTCAACTCGTTAGAAGTCTCGTTCGAACGAGGTCGTTCGAACGAGAGTTCATTCGAACGAAGTGGGCATCTAACGAGATCTCGTTTGAACGAAAGGCATCGAACGAACATCCCACTCGTTAAAAGTCAAACTGTCAACTCGTTAGAAGCTCGTTCGAACGAGCTCGTTCGAACGACCTGGGCAGGCCTTATAACGAGGTGACAGTTTCGAGCCCAGAATTTTCCTATCTCGTTTTTCCCAATTTTCTTCACCTCTAATCTCATCTAAACATCATTCCAACAGTAGTTCAAGGTTTCTAATCATTCTTAAACATACTTAGGTCGTATATTAACATATATATGGGATCAGATCATCCTAAACCGCATCTAATCATCAAATCTCCCCAATTTTTCCCAAACCTTATGAACATGAACCCTAGAAATTTAAAGTCTTCAATTTGCATACATAAATCCATTTTTGTAACATAAAAAGTAGTAATTCTTTTAGTTCAATCACCCAACAACAATTCTACATGCAAACCTATATCAAAATCTGAATTTATAACTCCAAATTACATGGGTTTTTACAAGTCTCCCAATACAATGCAATTATATCAATTTCTACGCATGGAAGAAGCATTCGCTTGAAATTAACATAATTAAACCACTTGCCTTGGATTATTCTCTGAATTTGCTGTTGAATTGATGAAGGTTGGTCTCTCTCTTTCTCTCCCAAGGTTGAAGGTTGAAGATGGAGGTTGTGTTTTCTCTTTGGAAACTCTCTCTAACTTCCTCCTCTAACTCCCGTTGCCCTCTAATCACTTAATTGCTGGTAATGGGTTAGTGGGTCATTAATATCCTAATATTAAACTCCCAAAATTCGTGGGTCATAAACCCCCAATTTTCAAAATTACCAAAATACCCTTTTAAGTTGCCGGTATGGCCCAATAATGCCCCGGGACCCAAACTAAACCCTCGGCTAGTGTTTTCTGACTATTTCGACCCTTCCGGACTCGTTGGCGCACTCAAAATGACCATACGGTTGATAAAAATAAAATTCACTTTTTAATTTAAATAATTACATTCCTGACGCGACTGTCACGCGCGTCCCAACAAAATTTCCCAAATTGTCGTATTTCTATCTCACGACAAATTCAATCTTTTCAATATTCATATATTGCCATATATACACATTATAATCAAATACCAAGTCACATCTCGTTAGTATTTTATCCGGATTAATTCACATTTAATTTAATTAATCCCATAAATAAATATCGATAAAAATGCGGGGTATTACATCGATCTCAATACATCATTTGTGATAAGGCTCAATTCAAGAGAAACATCGATGGAACTCACATTGCATAGTAGGGGCTAGCATTAACGGAATGATGCAGAAAATCCATATTGGGGTTTGGGGATTGAGTCTTAGATAAGCTTAACGGCCCATAGGAGTTTTCATTTTTGGTTTTTTCCCAGAATAGACAAAGGGGGAGATTTATGATGACAAATTTCCATATAAAGTCAATTTGTATGTTTTGGCTTATTCCGTGTTTTGAAAAACGTTGTTTCATTCATAGGCTAGGACTTGAGTTTGTTGACATTTCAAGCCTATGACGTTGTTACTTGAAGACGTAGCATCCAAGTTAGAAGATCTATATCGTCATACCATGCTCAGTTCCATATTTCGTCTTCATGATCTGAGGATCTCTCATGTATGAATGCGTAAATATTTTCCAGATTGGAGATTTTATATTTGGATTTTAGGTTTTTAGAAAATATTTTTTTACAATAGTTTTAAAATTATTTTATCTTCTTTTCATTTTTTTAGAAGATTTTTTTCGCTACTTCATTAAAACGATATATGGTATGTTGGTCTAACGAAATAGGGTACCTCATTAGAACAGGTTCCAACGAACTTCGAACGAACCAACTTTGGCCTTCGCTGGAATTTCATTTGATAGCTCGTTGTATACGCCTTCGAATGAGATCTTACACTTCATTTGAACAAGGTCCAAAGTCATTCGAATGACTTGTCACATTTTTAAGATTTTGAAATTTTCTTCAAAGTTTTTCATCCTAATCTCATTTTTGGAAAATCTCCTATAAATAGGAATGTAGAGCATCAATTTTAAATGAGACAAAAACTTATGTTTTTAGTTCCCAAACTCTATAAAAAAAATCTCTCCAAAACCATTATTTATACCCAAGTTGTTTAGGATCCAAGTGTTTGTCATATTATGTTTTGAGATCCTATTTTGGGCACCTTTAGTTTATAATCTACATCTGTTAAGAATTGTTTGGTATGCTCGACTTCGTATTTCCTGTTTACACAGGATGGTCTTCATGTTTGTGATTTTATAGTGAAAAAGTAGAGGACTCCGTTATTTCATCCATAGACGCTTGTTGAAGTTGTTCGGAGGATACCGATGCGTGTATGGACTCACACACTGTGGTAGTGTGCGAGTGGAATTATGCGTGAAACTAAGTCTAGGTTGAGGAACGGAGAGTCAAGGCTTGTAAGGGCGTCAAGTCTATTATTTAAGTATTCTTTCATGTCCTTTGTAATTCCATACTTAGTGGATTTTGTGTGGCTAAACCATCTGGGGTTTTTTCCGTTGTGGTTATTTTACTTGTTTTATCCTTCACTCACCTATATGCATTTTTAGGTTAAGATAAAATCGGTTAATGTATTTGATCGCAACTTGTTTAAATTGGTGCAATGTTTTAATTTGGGTTGAATTATTTAAGTTTAAAAAAAATAAAAATTAGCTTTTGTTGACACTGTTCCTCATATCCCACTACTTGTAATTGGTATTAGACCTAGAACACTAAGATATTGTGTTAGATCCGTGTTTAAACATTAATTCTAGCAGTTCTTATATGAAAAGTCAGTTTTTTTTAGATCACCTTTTTTTATGGGTCTAACAACGTATATTAAAAAAGGTGTATGTAATCAACACTTAAGTCCTTAGATGAGCGGGTATGAAAAAGGGTAATTAAGGGTTGATCCCCACTCGTATCCTTAGTTGGTGATTATAGAATTCCAAAACCCATGGAAACCTGGAGTAAGGATGAGCATAAACTGGTCAACTATAATTCACATGTCCTGAATGCTTTGTTTTGTACGGTTGCACCGGAGGAGTTTCGACCTATTATGACATGTGAAACATCTAAAGAGGCTTCAGACATACTCCAAATCACTCATAAGTGTACTAGTGTTGCTAAGGCTTCCATATTCTAAAACCTCTCCACTCAATTTGAAACCATTAGGATGGAGGAGAGTGAATCCTTTGATGAGTTTTATGCTAAACTCTTAGATATTATGAACTCGTTATTTAAATTGGGCGAGAGAATACCCAAAACCCATGTAGTTAAGAAAATCTTTAGTCCTTGCCTAAAATATTTAATTCAAAAGTGATAGTATTGAATTCTTTAGATACTTTGGACTTTACGAAACTCAAAGAACTTATAGGCGATCTTCAAACGCATGAGCTTGTCATTTTTTCCTCTAACAATATGAAGAAAGTTAAGGCATCTCTTTGAAAGCCTGGAAGGAGGAAACACGTGCTTCGAATGATGAGTTTTACATCGATTATGATGATATGTCCATTTTTGCACAAAATTTTAAGAAATTTATGAAGTTTGTAAAACAATCGAAAGATAAAAAAAGTTTGAGAAAAATAACTTTAAATAGTATATAAAATTCCCTAAAATTCCTAATGATAATTTTAATAAGGATAATTTGGACTGATATTTTGAGTGTGAGGGTTATGGATATAGGAAAACTGAGTGTCCCACTAAACTAAGGAAGGAGGGAAATAAACCCAAGGTGTGCAATGCTACCCTTAGTGATAGAGATCTAGAAGGGGAACCCGATTCTCCTATTGAGCGCAATTACAGTATGTTCATGGCTAGTCATGTGAGCCTTGATGAAAAATAATCTAGTGAAGATAATTCGGATAATGACACTTTTGAGGACATTACATGTGATTGTTATGTGAGTGATGGTTAAGAGAGTGGATATGAAGAATAAGATGAAGAAGAGGAGGCGGAGAGTGAACTTTAATATGCCTTCCATGAGCTGTATGAAAAAAAATGATGAAATTAAAAAAAAGGCTAACTTGAAGTTGGAATCTAGGTTTAAACAATGTTCCATATGTAATGATGAGATTACTTTGAATGAGGAACTTAGGTCATATGAGAAGGCTCTTAGGGAAAAGCTCGCATTTGTTGAGGGGGAGGGAGAGAGCCTTTGGGAATTAATGGAAATTTTGAAGAAAGATTCCCTTATTTTTAATGAGTCACATTCTTTGATCGAGTCTAAGATTGTGGAGTTATAAGATAGCTTGATACACTTGAGTAATGTCAAATTTGATTTGGAGTCTAGGTCAAAATTTGAATAAAATGTTAGACACTGTCTGAATGAAATATGACAATTGTGGTATTGGATTCGATATTGCAAATGGTTCCACTACTAAAGACAAATCCATAATTTAAAGAGAGTTAACTGTTGTTAGGAATATTAGAAAAGGTCAAACCAAGTTTAACATTCCTCATGTATAAACGTGCACTCATTAGAAAGGTCACTTTAGTTGTTTTTTATTTGATCTTAGAGATGGTCCTAGGAAGTATAAATCTCGAGTCATCGAGGTTCCCAAATCCCAAAAACATCATGTCACACATACGTGAGTTAGGAAATTAGAATTGGAGGCTTTACATGTTATACTTATTGATTCTCGAATGCTTTCGCATGATACTTCTCATGCTAAATCTAGTTGTTGATCGTGTTCCCTTGTTTAGATGCGCTAGATTTTGTCCTTCATGATATATGCATTTTCTAGGTATGTGTATTACGAGTTTTTTATATTTGATTTTTCATTTATTGGGTCTTATTGAATACAAAATATTTTGTTTGTCTTTTGAGTTTGTTTTCTTATGGTATTTTCGGTTTTTTTTTTAAACTCGTAAAGATTTCTTATTTATGTTTAGTTTAGTTTTACACACTTTATGTGGCATGTCGATGTGTTTGAATCCACTTCAACCCATGTTTCCATGTGTTTGAGACATTTGATTATGATTTTCAATGCTTAGATTATTCTTAGTCATGCTTTCATGGAGTTGTTTGAAAATGACTTACTTAATGAATTCACTTTGCATATGCCTCCTCACACGCATGCACGAGCTCTTTTGGATTTTAATTTCATGCGTTGCATGAGCTAAGTGAAATTTTGCCCTAAAAATGTTGTAATATACATATATATTTGATTGGGTTACTTATGAATGTAAGAAACATTGCCCGTGAGTTTGCTTTTTCATTGAAGATGTGAGCGTGCATGGGAAAGGGCTACGAAGGGAGAATTCTTCCTTGCATGAAAGGCCATAATTGGCAAGAGTCTGAAAAATAGAGAGCTAAAATAAAAGAAAATATTATCAAAGCTAAAGTTGTCTCATTGATTCTTAAATTAAATTGGTATCTTAAAAATGAGAGTGAAAAAATTATATATCTATAATTTTGAGGGTGTTATAAGTTGAAGTCAATGGGTTTGCCCAATGAATCCTAGTTATTTATGTTTGGCTCTATTGATTTAAGAATCATCAATATTTTCCAGGCGATTGTGCATTGTGTGTTTTTGTTCATTATGAGTTCATTTTATCTTTAATTATGAAGATAAACCTTTATTTGATAGAGTTAATGCAGTCAGTACATTTTTGAGTGATTGGGTCATAGTTCTTTTATTTCTATTTCGCATCCCTTCACTCCATCTCACATGTTTTGACACAACAATACTATGATAGCATGTAAACATTATTATGTTTTGTGTCATGTTTGTGGTGTTTATATATATATATGCCCGTGTGTCATTGCTATATTTTGCATATTTATATATGGCGTATTTTGTTTTGAGTCTTTGCGTTTGCATGTAATCCATGATACCATGTGCTTTATCTTTTAATCAAATTGGCATGCTATATGATCATATTAGTATCTATAGTTGCTTGTTTACATTGGTATTTCATGCTTCATTTTGTATTTAGTTGGTATCAATTTTGCCTCAAAATTGGTATTGATTAACCATTGTTTAGATTATTTATGCTCTTGTCAACGTCTTGTGTTTATTTCCATTTATACCATTGCATGATACTCATTTCTCGTGTTCTCACTTTTGGTGGGAGATGTGGTTTATGGAGGAGAATATTATGCATTATTTCTTTGTTTATTCCCGAACAAAAAGGGGGGAAATGGTATCTTTCAGTTTAGTTTTAGGGGGAGATATTTATCTTAGAGGAAGATGTCTTACCTATGTTAGGATCATTATACATAGGAGGATTTTTATTTTTATGTAGATTTTATATATTTTTATATTCTCTTTTCAATTACATACAGAAAGGTTTACGAGCGAGCAAAGCTACTCGAGGTGTATGAGTCAATCAAGTTGTACTTTTTTCTCTAGGTATTGGAGATTGAGTCTTATATGATCTTGACGGCCCATAGGAGTTTTTGGTTTTTGGTTTTTTCTCGAAATAGCCAAAGGGGGAGATTTGTAAGGACAAATTTCTGAATAGAGTCAATTTATATGTTTTGGCTTATTCCGTGTTTGGTCAAAACTCTTTTAGGCATAGGTTAGTACTAGATTGTGTTGACTTTTCAAGCCTATGGAGTGGTTTATTAAAGATGTAATGGATGAGTTGGAAGATCAATATCATCATGATGTCTTTCATGGTCAATTCTATCTTTATATTTCGAGGATCTCTCGGGTATGAATGCATAAATATTTTGATCCTTGGAGATTTTATATAACATTATTAGGTTTTCATAAATTTTTTTAGATAATTTAAAAATGATTTTATCTTCCTTTAATATTTTTTAGAATAATTTTTTTTTGCGACTTCAAACGAATGATATATGGTACGTCACTTGAACGAGATATGGTACATTGTAGAACACGTTCCAATAAACTTCGAATGGACCAACTTTGGCCTTTGCTAAAATCTCATTTGATATCTCTTTGGATACGTGTTCAAATGAGATCTTATACTTCGTTCTAACGAGGTTCAAAGTCATTCGAATGAGATGGTGCATTTTTTAAGATTTCGAGATTTTCTTCAAAGTGTTTCATCCCAATATTATTTTTAGAAACCCTCTTATAGATAGGAGTGAAGAGAAATAGTTTTATGTGAGACAAAAACTTATGGTTCCTAAACTCTATCAAAAGTATCTCAAAAACTCGTGTTTACACCTAGGTTGTTTAAGATTCAAGTGTTCATCATATTACGTTTTGAGATCCCGCTTTAAGAAAATTTTGTTTATTCTCTACATGTACTGAGAGTCATTTCATATGGTGGACTTTGTGTTTGTTGTTTACACACGATGGACTCCAAGTTTATGGTGTTACAGTGAACAAGCGGTGGACTCCATTGTTTGATCTGCAGATAGTGCTGAAGTGTTCAGTGGATACTGAGGTATGTGTTGACTCTCACGTTATGGCAGTGCGCGAGTGGACTCGTGCGTGACACTAGGCAAAGTTTGAGGAATGTAGTGCGTCAAAGCTTGCGAAGGTTTCGATCCTTTGTTGTAAGCTATTGTGTCCTTTGTAATTCCATACTAGGTGGATTTTGAATGAATGGGTTATTTGAGGTTTTTTTCGTCGCGGGTTTTCCCCGTACATCGAGCATTATTATTTGTTTACTTATTTTACCTCACACTCACCTAGATGCATGTTTAAGTTAAGATCAAATTGTACAATTTGTTTAATCAAAACTTATTTAAAATTACTGCAACATTTTACTTTGGTTAAATTATTTAAGTCAAATATGTAATTAAAAAAAATTAAAAATTAGCTTTTGTTTAAACCATTCCCCATATCCTGCTACTTCACGTTGTCGACCTTAGCTTCAATGATCGACATACCCTAGGAATAAAAATGCCCCTCTTTCAAGTTTGGAAGTAGTCTTTATGAACCCATTTCTACCACATTGAACTCTCCACGAAAGAAGACGTAGACAGTTTGGGATTCTTGTATTACGATATTTGATGCCTCCTCAAATATGGTCGATATCCTCAAGGGGATGATAAGAAATACCACACGACCCTTCGCAATCTTCTATCTTAATAAATCATCTGTGACAAGGCGCTTTTTAGAAGAAACTTTGAGAGCACCCACTTACATTGCATAGTAGGGCCTGACATTGAAGGAATGATATAGAAGATCCACATAAGGGCATATGGACCCCACATAAATGGTCATATGCTTGGCACAAAGACAGTCCTATAAGGTCATTATTGGACCACCATGGTTCAAGACTGCGCTTCTTATCACTCATTTACAAAGTCCATTTTCTCATATAGTTCGTTTCCTCATATTTGTCACTTTTTATTAGTTCTGTGACACGCGTACTCACATTTCTATGGTGACACTATGATCCGATACATCACGTACATTTTAGTTATATTCATTCATTTTATTTATTTAGATAGCTTTTTCATGTTTATTATTTCTTAGTAGTTATGCGAATGTGTGATCAGTTTTTCTGTAGTGACACTACGATCCGGTACCGAATTCATATTTTCTTTGTTTTCATTTATTTTGTTCATACATATAAATTCTTTATATTTACAAATTTTTAGAGGTTCTGTGACTTGCGTCCTCACTCTTCTATAGTGTCACTATGATCCAGTACACCGCTAACATTTTTGTTTATTTACACACATTTTTGTTAGTTTTTCTCCATAAATTGATTTGTTCCCGTCTCTATCATGACGCGAATATGATGATTTCTCTCCTCACATATTTTAACATATATGAACACTACGCACACTTTTCACACATGACACATTTCACACTTTATACACATGATCACACATTATAAGAGAAGTAGAATATTTTTTCCCATGAGACACCAAAAGGGAAGGATGGGTGCCTAATGCCTTCCCATTCCGTAGCATACTCCCAGAGCCCATATCTTATTTGGTTTTGCATGTACTAGTAGTTTTTTATGTTGTATTTTTGGAGATGGCTATTTCTTTTGTATGTTTGATTAAAACAGACTGACGGCTCTAATCTCTACATATTCACACACCTCACATCGTAGATGATGACCACTTTTATAATCCTCCTCATATCGAGGGTAGCCCATGTGATGCCCTTCTACAGGCATGAAAGAAATATATTCGAAGGTGACGAGGAGTCAGGATGGACACAATAGCATTTCTAGGTCCATCGCCTTTCATAAAGGGTCTATATATATATTAATGTCTCTTAAAGGATACATCATAGGCAACATATCGGGTTAGAGTAAATAAAATTGGGGAGGTAGTTGATAACTCTAGGGATACGTCTTTAGGGCGTATTATTGGGGTGATGTATTTTGGAACACATCGTAAGTCTTGTGCTCAAGTGTGGGACTCGATATTATATCTACATACTGGCATGTTAATGAGACCAATGCCTATGTTGTTCAAGGTTGAGAGTGGTTTAAAGATATCATGATATCTCATGGGGTGAATGCCTGAAACCTCATGGGGAGATAGTTTGTATCCCAAGGGGGATAATAAGGTGTCATGAGGAGGTATTTGGGACATATATGGTGAAAACATTTTTGATGCATATTGAAAAGTGATATATTGGCTGATATATCACAGGGGATTGTTCTCAAAAGAAAGATATGGTGTTGTTCCTATATACTCGTTTGCTAACGATATTAAAGGTTTAGTATTGGAAACTATTTGTAGGGAGTGTGAAGGTGCCTATGTTGATCGAGATCCATCCCTAGCATATCATTACATTTTTATTATGATATTACGTCGGTTCTTAAAGTAATAAAATGGTGTGGTGAAGAAAGAGATGTTTTGGTAAACTTAGTTTTGATAATTGATGGTTGTGTTAGCCGAACACGCCATATGGCATGACATGTGGAAGTGAGACAAAAAGTTGGTCTAGTTGCCCAAATGTTATGGATCTACAAATGGAAAATCAAGAGAGGTGATGATCAGACTTAGTTGCATACAATCCAATAGTTATTCTACTTTCTCGGAGATAAGATGAAACTTATAATTGATGATCATAAGGAAGACCAAGAATTATAGGGAAATTGTATCTATAAATAGTAGCGACCTTGATATTTTAGGTTAAGATTAACCACATTCATGAAATCACGGCTTCGGCTCTCAGTTAGAAACCCTAGAAGCCCAGGTGTCTCCTCTTCTATCCATTAATAAAGCTTTCTTTCCCTTCCATGTGCATGTAGGTAGATCGACATGCGGAACCACGTATTTTTTATGATTTCTTTTGATATTGCATTCATATACTAGGGAAAAATTGTAATATTACAATTATTATGGATTTAATATCCATACAACTGGGCATCATTAGCTAAAAAATTGATTTGAAGTCCTATCATTAAAAGATACTGGCACTTATATAGTATGAATACCATTCAATACTATTCCTCACATGCCAAAAGTTGTATTCAGTTTGAGATATGAATTATAAGGAGGGAACAAATGTCTTTAAGACTCCCTCTACCTTTTAGTGAAATAAAGTCAAGGGGATGTTACAATACAAACTTCTGGATCTAGCTAGTGATGTTACATTCCCTTTGTAAAACCATTTTCTACGAAGGCTACATCATAGTTGGTCAATCTATATGAAGATCGGTTGAATGAACGAGATGAAGAGATGGATCATTTATGAAGACATCTATCCAAACAATCTAAGTAGCATGGGTCTAATTACCATAATCTCAATCATCATAGGTGAAGGGGGACCCCGTATCTTAGGCATCATAGGCACACCCACTATGACAGGGATTCCAAGTCAAGGATTTTAATTGGTACATGATCTAATCACCTATATTTGGATCATTCATCATCTCATAGTACGAATAGTCGAAGTATAGCTCTATTCAGACCAAAAAAATCTAGACACAATGACAGTTCAGTTAAGGCCTGGCCCCCATCGAAGAAAGTGAGCGGTGATGATCTTCAATAATTCATCAAAAATGAGTTAAAAGGGTGAAAACCCCAAATTTGGTGCGCACAACAATTAATTTGACTAGGAGAGCATTAGGTCATAACTCGGCCTCTCCTTTCACTATGGACGTAGTGACATCGGAATCTTCGAAGAAGTTTTTCATTCTAAAGATCACCACCTACGATAAAAATGCAGATCCAACTCATTATATCAAGCACTATAGGTAGTCAATGTCCGTATGTGTCAATAAAAATTCACTTATATGTTGTATTTTCCATTCAATTCTAGGAGAAATCAACCTCATATGGTTTCGAAAATTAACCCCTATTTCAATTTTCTCCTTTAGGGAATTGGCCGAGCAGTTCATGGCTAACTTGATCTCTAGTGAAAAGGTGGTAAAGGAAGTTATCTACTTGATCACCCTAAAAAAAATAAAGGTGACTCCCTCAAGAAGTATGCACAACGATACTGGACGATGTTCAATAAAATTGATAATTAAAATGAGTAGTTAACGATCTCAACCTTTAAGTTCTGCCTAGCTAGGTTAGACAGTCTCTACTAGTATCTAAAAAAAATCCAACATCATTTATGGAGAATCGCATGGCCAGCATAGAGAAATATGATAAAATGGGGGGTGAGCTCCTCAACACTAATGTACTGTAACACCCCATATTTTGTAGGATAAATAATTTATTTAATTTTGTGAAATAGAATTTAAATTAAATTGATGATTTGAAGAAATTATTTAATTTGGAGAATTAAGATTTAAATTAATTCGAGTTATTTCTTTTAAGAATACACGTGTCGCAATTTGAGATTGAAATTGGATATTTTAGTTAAGTAACTCGGATGGCGGTTCTGAGTGCACAGTTGAGTCTAGAAGGGTCGAAATAGGCAGAAAAAAGTACTCATGGCTAGTAATTGGGCCTTGAGGCATTTTTAGGCATAATCAGGCTCACACGGGGGTGTTTGGGCCATTTTAATTTGGCCTATAAGCTTAAAAACGGGATTAAGAAAATAAAACCTAAATTAGAGAGGTTAGGGAAGATACAACTCAAAAAGAAAACCCTAGTTCTACAAAGGAGAAAAGATGAGGAATTATTAGAGTTTTTTGGGAGCCAAATCAAGAAGAATTGGGAGCGTTCTTCGTCAAATCTTCGTCTACATCAAAGGAAATCAGACTCTACAAACTTATCCTGGCAAGGAGTTAAACTTTCTTTCAATTTAATTGCAGTATTTCGATTCATATCATAGTGGGTGTGATAAAGAAATTCATTTTTGGGAGTGAGTTATTATATAAAACGGGTTTTAACGATTTGAGGTTATGGTGTAGATTAATTATGTGATTGATGATGTTTGTATGATTTAGTGAGGTTGGAATTCAAATTATATTAGATATCCAGTAGTAGATGTGAACTGATTGGGATTATAAAATCGAAATTTTGAAAGCGATTGTATGAAACCGTGAAAACCTAATTCGGGGATTTAATAACATTTTATGAAAATAGATGATGTTTGAGGTTACTATAAAGAGGTGGGTTTTAGGTTATCTTCATCGAGTTACATTTGGAGAACCAGTACAGAAGCTCCCATGGGTTAACAATGGCAAAAAAGAGATCAGTGAAGAAGAAGAAGTTGAATAGCGTGTTTCAAACGACATTAGACGTCGTTCAAACGACATTGGATCTCATTTGAATGACCTTGTTTGTCGTTCAAACGACCTTAGGTTTTGCATATGGAGATCTATTTTTTCATTATGAATGTATGGCCGCCAGTTTTGTATTTTTTTTATTTTTGTTGAATTAGTTTTGATTTTATTATGGAAGGGGTTTGAAACCAAAATTATTTAGGGGAAATAAAATCTGGATTATTTAGGGATGTCCGTAGATGAGTGTACGACTCTGGAAAATATTAAGGAACACTACTTTTACCTTCAAATTGGATGGGAATAAATTCGAGGTATGGACTTAGAGTGTTTAGGATGAACAACCCACGGAAATATATGAACGGATTCGTATGGAAAGTTTGGGTCGAATTAGAATACGGACTAGATGGAGATGTGCTTAGTATCTTGAAATAAAAATATGAATGTGAGTTAACAACCATCGAATTAAGAGTTGTGGTCATGACTCGGATATTTTTAGGCTAGTGCGGTGGGAGTTAGGCACAGAGTAGCCGGCTTAACTTATTATAGATGTATATAATAAATTATCAAATATTGAATTTAATAAAGGGTGTTTTACCTAATAGTAGGACTTGGTGTAATTCATTCTAAAGGGTGAATATACGGACTGAATGAGTGAGTCGGAGAATTTTAGTTTGATGACATTACTTTATTAAATTAATTAATGTGAGATTAATTGGGTTAATTAGTGTAATTTAAATGCCACGAATTCGGAGGATGAGTATGAGTTACGGTGAAGGTGAGTGAACCTAGGACTTATACATGATTATAATGGGTAAATTAATTATTCAAATACATTAAAGAATGATTAGCACACTTCGAGTAGTGGGGGATACTCGAAAGTATACGATGAGAAGTATAATCAGAATTTAATAATATGTGTAATATCACCGGAGGTATTTATGCTACGCATAGGATATATATTATAGGTCGTGTGTGTACCTATACTAATGATATGAATATATGGGTTGTGTGCATACCTATTGCATTAATTCTTATGTGTATAACATACCTATGTTGCTTGTTATCACAAGAGGTTTTCGCATCGGGACAGTCATATCCTGATGATCCTTTGGGGAGATTTTTGACTTGTGCCTTAGAATATAGAACCTAGGTACGGGTTATCTGTGATAATGATAGTGATGATGGTTATATGGGTGCGTGGGTATGTGCGTATCCCATAGGCTTGGAAATATACTCGCCTCCGATATGTGTGATTTTTTATGATGGTTTGAGTGAGATACTGAACCAATAGCCCTTTCTACGGTGCGTGATGTACCGGGACTTGACAGCAGAGTATGCATGCACCGCAGGTCTCGGCCTAGGGGTGCTATTTTGTATATATATATAACTAGAATAATAAATATGTATACTGGAGTTTAATTCTACTATGTGTGCTTGGTAGATGATGTATCAGGATATGATAGCATGATATAAATGCACTGTAGCTCAGCCTAGGGGTGCCATATTAGTATATATGTAACGAAGTGATAAATATACGCTTATAACTTATTCTACGGTGTATAAAGTTGATCATAAAGATAGTGACACCTAAAATAACCTTAGTAAGTGGAGGATTAAAAATATAATAAGAAATTCATAATTGGCTAATTGATATAAAGAATCTAGTAGCGTATTCTATGGGCCATACGGGTGGGCGCAACGAGATAGTATGCAACAAGAAGTGTGATACGGCTAGTTAGGTGGGGTAGCTTAACTAAGAAGGTTAGAAGACAAACGTTAGGTGTGCACATTAGAAGAGGGGTGAGTTATACCTCAAGTAAGTGCGACACTAGCTTAAATATGAATAGTGTGCATGCATATTTAATTATTGTAATTCAACTGCTTGTTAAATATTTTCAAAATATTTTACTTGGGCTCTGACCAGAAATTGTTCGAACGAAAACCTATCTCGTTTGAATGAGAAAATCAATTTTCACATTTTCCCAAAATGTTAAACACAGTTTCCCATTGAAAAAATTTCCAGAAAATAATACTTGGACGGTGCTGACAGATCCAAAATAGTGCTAAAACGGTAGCTAAAACTCATAAAATAATGAGAATAACAACACATTGAGTCATAACACTAGTAAGAGTATATCATGGAGCACAACTAGAGTATAACAAATAACAAACACAATCAACTAAACAATCTCACATGGGGTGAATCACGTGCAAGCAAACGAGAGTCGTGAACAATTAGACCATAAGCCTCTAAATTCGATTTCCTCACCCAAATTAATGTGTAATGAGGTGTGGGGGTTCAAGGAATCGAATTTACTTTTCTATTAAACTTCCTTGGTCCTTTTACAATCTTGTAACAAAAACGCCTAAGATGACCTTGCTTACCGCAATGTGTGCAAGTGTAAATCGAGCGGTGAATGTTACCGAATGGTGGCCCTCTACTCAAATTCCTAGGTGGCTCTCTCCTCAAATTCCTAGGTGCCTCTCGCACGATGTTCCTAGGTATCTCTCGCTTGACAACCCTCAGTGTCTCTATCTTAACAACCTTAGGTACAACTCTCCTAAAAACCCTAGGAGGCTCTCTCACATGTGTGGGGGTTGGCTTTGGGAATGGGCGCAACACTCTCATCGAGGCCTATACCACCCCTATCGTCCTTAATTTGGACAGTCCCTAAAATTTTATCTAACTTTTCTGAATGAGAATCCAAATCAAATTTTACCTTGCTTGATTCTCTCAAACTCTTCTCAAGCACACATATCCTCGACTCGAGTAAACGTCTAGAATTCTCAAACTCTAAAAGTTCCTTTTTCATAGTCTCCATCAACCCTCTAAGACTATCTCTCTCACCCTCGACGTATTCAAGCATATCTCTCAAAATTTTCTCATGTCCTAAGATCTTCAATTAAAACATCATTATTTTTTAAGGAACGCACTTTCAATTGAGCTTTCAATTCAAATTTTATTTCTTTATTTTTAAAGCTTCAACATAAAGTTCATTGAAACCAGTTTGCAAGTTATTCTCATCTACACTACCATACTCACTCTCATCACCCTCATTATCATCACTAATCACACGAGTGGGAATCTCTCGCCTAAAAGCATAAAAAACTTCTTCTTCCGAATCATTATCACTAAGGGTAGAAACATGATATGTCTATTTTTTTAATTTCTTCCTTAAATTTGTGGGACACTCATCTATCGTGTGACCAACACCATCACAACCCAAACACTTTTCTGAATCGCTTTCAACGGAAGATTTAAAACAAAGGTTCGTGTGAATTTTCCAATTAGACTTTTTTCAAAAAGTTGACATCGAAAATCATCAAAAACACCAAAAGCCATTTTTTAAGAAAAACAAGCTCTAATACACCAAAAGCCAATTTTTAAGATCAAACACAATAACTTAGTGCAACAGGCTCTAATACCAATTTGAAAGTGCTACATCGGAATAAATGCGACTTCTCAAATAAAAACGATTTTAATTATTGTCAACAAAACCAGTTTTAATGAAACCCAAGTTTGAATTCAGTCCTAACACATGAATCTAAGTGATATGAAATCATAAAGCAATAAGCCTTCAAAGGAAACCAAATTTCAGGAAAAATCCCTCACAGGGGCAAAACCTTTTATTTCACTATAATTAGTAAATCGCAACTTACGACGGATTACAATGAAATAGATTTTTGACACATGAATACCCTCAGGTGTCGGTCGGTGTCCTTAGCAAAGGAACAACCGCAGCTACTCCTCAAGAACACGCAGTTCTATTTTCAGCAAAGATCCACATGCAGGGAACCTCAAAGACCGCAGTCCTATCTTCAGCCGAGGAATAGCGCAACACTCCTTAATTTGACCTCATTCCGGTGTTGATTTATCCTCTCTACAAAGAGTTTAATAATAGCAAAGTTATATTCTTGTGTTCCAAAACAATTCACATAAGATTGGGACGATTTTGTGAATTGAAAACAAGGTGTTTAAACCTTAAAGGAAGAAACCAAAACCTTTTTGACAATTTTCAGTGTTTGCAGAATGGAAAAAGACTTCTTGTGAAAAATGGAGTTGGAAAGACTCTTTTATAGAAAAGTTAAGGTTGTGGTTCGTTCAAGAATGAGATACACTGTTGTTTAAATGATAGGTACACATTGCGCGACACATTATCATTTGAACGACATACGGTGTCGTTTGAACGAGATTGTTAAAAATAAAACTATTTTATTTATCTTTTCCTCGTTAAATGCACCGCCTCAAAAACTCTTAAAAATATATTTCTTGAACAAAAATATTTAAAGCTCCGCTTCAACGCTTAGAAAATATTTTATGAAAAATATCCCCAAATTAAAGTGAATAATTATGGAATAAAAACATAATCTTTACCATATTCATCTTGCAAAGTCTTGATTGTTAAAGAACTTGATATTCGGATCCATCTCGATGCATATTTGATCTTGAACGTTCTTCAACAGTGTATCGTTATATGACATACTAAATTAATAATGGACATTTATAAATACATGTCCTTACAAGGTGGTTAGTAACTTTAAAAAGTTTTCGGCAATGATGCTAAGAATGAGCCATTTGAGACCAACATTTTATTTTGATCACGGGTTGGCCACCCGGTATTTTAGTAGGCGGGGTGTCACATGTACCATCCGAGCAGATTCCCAAAACGTCCTTGAAGAATGACTTAAATAATTCCTCTAAAGAAGTAAACTAGTTGGTGTCTGCCAACAAAAGGCACGGACAATCACCTCTAAGGGACAATTTAAAGCACAAAATACTGAGAATGCCTACCAAGCAGTAGAAACTTCATTCAAGAAACTAACATACAAGTTTCTCCCTTAGATAAAGTACAATCCATTCTTTAAGAATCCACCAAAAACGGCCAACGATCTAAATTATTGGGACAACTATCTAAGATGCACCTATTACCAAGACAATGGTCATCTAATGGAGAATTGAAAGATATTCAAGAGACACCTAGAGGACCTTGTATAGGTTGGTCATCTCAAGGAATACATTGATAAAACTAAGACAAAATCCATAGCACAAGTTAATGCGATACAGAATAAGGAGGAGAATGATGACCTTCCACCTGCTGGAATGATTGTATCCATACACGATTACACAACACAATCAAAAAGCTAAAGTAAAAGGTGAATATCGATATGCTAGTACAGGGATCCTTCCAAGTGGAGGTCTTAAATGCATTACTCACAAACACAAGATTAAGGACAATGATCATGATCTTGCAATCACATTTTTTTATAATGAATTTGTTAGGGTTTTATTCTTAATATCATGTAATGTAATTTTAATTTAAATAATTAAAAGATTATCTTATTCATTTTGAAATGAGAATCATAATTATAAGAATGCTTTATATTTATGTTCTTTAAATATATTGTTTGATATGTTTGTCAATTATGCTTAGTAGGAATTCGAGTGAGTTGGGTTCAGTTTGATTAGAGGAGATTGAATTTCTAATTCTAGCTTTGATGAACAATTCAAAACCTAAATAGAGAATTGACATCATATTAGAACTGTTGCGATACAATCCTAGTGGTTTATCTCAAACTACAGGAATTTGTCTGATGGTTCGATAACTTGTTTAATAATTCAAAAGAGGATTACGATCTGTACATCCATGAATTTATTTAATAGGTCCACCAATGAGATTTAACTCTAAGAGTTATCTTGATTAAACTTAGGTAATCTCAAACCATTTGCAAAGGGTTCATAAATTCTTATTCTCGAGAATTATGTGGATTGGAATGTTTGCACAAATGTTACTTTTATTGCTATGATTACGATCTGATTTTATATTGGGCCAGTAGTACCCCTTATATTAGGTAACATTTGTGTGAGTAGGTATGAGATCATAATTAAGAGGAATTCTCATCCTAGGGATACCTTGGATTGTGATACCCTTAGATAGACTTATAAGATTTATCTCCACTAGTTAAACATGATTAATGGATTATTTTATAATCTCGTGGAGTAGCAAAATGAGTAAAGTGTGAGAATCAAGGAATTGATTAGATGCTGGTTTAAGTCATTTAGCAACAAATCGACTTGGCAAATAAGGTATCAAAAGCTTAGCATGAGGTATAACATTATGTATCGTAATAAACTTTTCAAATAAGAGCTCATTATATCGGACTAATTTTTAGATAATTAAATTGGAGTGCTTTTAGTGGAATTAATTATGATTAAATAAATAAAGGTAATAAATTATGAAAAGAATTATAATTTGGGATTTCTAGGTCTTTATTTGGAAACCAATTTAATTATTTGTCTTGGCTCCCCAGTATAGTCCTCACACCCACGTAGTTAGGCCCGGATTCTTAAGAAACCCAGTTTAGCCCAAGCCCACTATTTAAACTAATATATATTCATTTGAGTTAGGGTTTATAAATGCGTAATTCATTATTAGGTTTTGATAATGGGGAGATAAAATACTATTCTTATTTTTGTGAATACTCCAAGAAAGATAGGACAATATATCACTCAAAAGCAAGAGTTTTCTTCTTCAAAGTTACTTGCACACTTGCCTAGCTTTAGGAGGATTATATATTAGAAGATCCATGTGTTTTGGACAATTCAAGAAATATTTTGGAGATCCAAAATAAACCATCCCATCTCCTTCTTAAAAACATTTCTTCGTATCAAATTGCAATCGTATCCACAAATGTATTTTATCTAAAACCATAGGTTTGTTTTTCAAACCTAGTCTTTTATTTTACACTTTTTATCGTATGATTAATCAAAGATTCAATGGCTGGTTTTTTTTCTTACACAATATCGATCCCCAACTATTGGTATCAGATCCTTTGGTTTAAATTAATCATGTTTTTAGAAAGGTTTGTCCAATCTTAAAAATCCTAGTTTTCCATGTTGTACATGTGTATGTTTTCATACTAATATGGTTTTGCATAAATTCTTAAATCACTTCAATCATGGTCACATATGTTTTATCTATGTCAATAGATCCTACAGTGGTTTATCCGTAGTTACTTTTTTCTCCCAGATTTGTTATGGTCGTGATAATTAGGTTTTTGTAAATATTATATTAACGATGTATTTGTAGGCGATTGTGAGTGTATGTAATGTTTATTTACATTTAGAATCTTGTATTTTGGTGGGTTTGCATGATGGACAAAGTTTCGTGAAGATTTGAATGAATTATGGACATTTTTGCATGCAATTCCGTAAGGAATACGAGGGTATCAAGCTACAGTGCCGAATCGATTTGGAGGGTCATTTGATCAATCCGATAAGGGGTCAGATCGATCCGGTGCCATGCGGATCAATCTCACAAAGACAATCAACGTCATTTTATTCTTTTTATTGTGGTTTATAGTTAATTTTCTTAGTCTTTCATCTTCATCATTTTTCCAAGACCATAATGGTTTATTTCCAAATAAAAATATCATCAAGGACTCGTGCTTTAATTGAAGTCGACTTCGAGTGAAACATTACGTCATAATCAAGTCTTCTCCAATAAGGACTCTTGGACTTGAAGAGCTTTACTTCATGAAGACTTCTAGGTCGTGATGGAAAGGGAATTAGTTTCCTTATTGGTCTATGATTTCTTCATTATTATATTTTATCATGATTTTACCATCTTACATGTTGTTATTTTCGTGTGAATAAATTGGTTAATTAAGAACACCTGGTTTTATAAACAACGTGGATATTTTGTGGCCGAATTAGATCGCTAATTTTCTGGAAAATTTGCTTTATCTATTATTTTTTAAATTGAATCTAATCATGTAATTAATTTAAAGATATAAATTACATTGAGATCTACATTTTTTTATCTTTTTTTAAAATATTATTAATTTTGGAAAATTAAAATTGTGAGATTGGGTAATTTAATTATTTCAAGTAAATTAAAAAATTACGAAGGATTTAATTTGGTCTTTTAGAATTGAATATTTTTTCCTTAGACCATTAAGTTTTAAATACTAAGTGGGAGATGAGTTTATGGTCCCCATCGATATTTTAAAATTATGATGTGGTTAATTCCTCGTATCAACTTGATTTCGCCCTACATCGGATAGTTTTAATCGCGAAATCATGGGATTTTAAAATTCTTAAGTGATAGTTTATTAAAATTAATTATGAGTGTGTTTATTCCTCCCAACGAGGAAGTTATGAAAGAGCATGTTTAATTTCATTAGACGAATCGATGGTAGACACTTAGATACAACTAATAACATTCTCCCCCATCAGAGTCACAATCATTAGGTATGGGAACAGAAGACGTTGATTATTCAATTATGTTGGACAAAAATTCCTGAACTGTCAGGGGTACAAAATTGAAACACGAAAGTCTGTCTAGTTCAAGGTGAAGTGATATAATCTTTCGTCGAGGAATCTCACTTTGTAAGGGAACTAGGATGTTCGATGGGATTTTATTTCCGCTAGCAGTGAGGGATGCCAATTAAAATTAAATCATAATTCAATTCTCACATGTTTATTTGAAATTAATTTCATTCTCAAAATTATGACTCTAAGACTTCAAAAGGGCTCTTCATTAAATCCACTTGCTTCCATCTTAAAGGACAACAAATTGAATGGCATACACTACATCGACTGAAAAAGAAACCTAGATGTTGTCCTTACTATTAAGGACTATAATTTTGTCTTAATTGAAATTTATCTTGCCAAGACTGATAAAGGGGCAACTAAAAGGGATGTCTAAGACTATCAGAGGTGGAAAAAGGCCAAGTAAATATCTTGTTTCTGCATATTGGCCTCTTTGACCAATGTATTGCCACACCGGCATCAGCACATATCGAGCGCTTACGATATGATTCTAAATCTCAGGGACTTGTTTGAGGATTAGAATCATGTCACATAGTTGTATGATATGGCAAGGTTGGTTAACACCAGGATGCTAGAGGGTACTCCTATACACGAGAACATTCTTAAGATGATATCCATTATAAGAGAACTACAAGAGCTTGGATCTAAAATAGATGGGGAAACTCAAGTTGAGTTTGTGCTCCAATCACTATCAAAGTCCTTTAAACAATTTCATATAAACTATTCTATGAACAAGTTTAATTACAATCTCGTGCATCTCCGTAAAGAACTCCAAATGATAGAGAATATCACCAAGTATAAGGGTTTAGCACTACACCAAAATGGGCAAATTGTCACCTTTCAGCCGGCCAGCCTTGTCAAGGTCATTGACCGTGACAAAAAAACACGCGTTTTATGTCACGGTCATTGACCTTGACACGACCGTGACAACGACTTGTCAAGGTCATTGACCGTGACAAGCCCGTGACAATTAAATTTGTCACGGTCTTGTCACGGTCATTGACCTTGACAAGACCGTGACAATCCTTGTCACGGTCAATGACCTTGACACGACCGTGACAACTTTTCCAGCAAAAACCCTTTCCTCCTTCTTTTTTCCCTCCCACCGTTCCCTCCCTCCCTCTCTCTCTCTCTCTCTCGACTCGACGCTGCTCTCTCTCTCTCTCTCTCTCAGGTCCAATTCTCTCTCTCTCTCTCTCTCTCTCTCTCTCTCTCTCTCTTCCATTTATATATATATATTTGTCTGTATATTTATGTATGTATGTGTATATATATATGTGTGTATGTGTGTGCGTGTGTGGGGGGTGGGGCGGGATGGGGCAGGGTGGGGGAGGGCGTGGTGGAGGGGGGCAGGGGGTGGGGCGGGGTGGGGCATGGTGGGGGAGGGGGTGGTGGAGGGGGCAGGGGGTAGGGTGGGGTGCGGTGTGTGTGTGTGTGGTGGTGTGTTTTGGGGGAGGGGGGAGGGGGTGGTGGAGGGGGGTAGGGGGTGGGGTAGGGTGGGGTGTGTGTGTGTGTGTGGTGGTGTGTGGTGGGGGAGGGGGTGGGGGAGGGGGTGGGGGAGGGGGGTAGGGGGTTGGGTGGGGTGGGTGGGGTGGGGGAGGGGGTGGTGGAGGGGGCAGGGGTGGGGTGGGGTGGGGTGCGGTGTGTGTGTGTGTGTGGTGGTGTGTTTTGGGGGAGGGGGGAGGGGGTGGTGGAGGGGGGCAGGGGGTGGGGTAGGGTGGGGTGTGTGTGTGTGTGTGGTGGTGTGTGGTGGGGGAGGGGGTGGTGGAGGGGGCAGGGGGTGGGGTGGGGGAGGGGGGAGGGGTAGGAGGTGGGGGAGGGGGTAGGGGTAGGGGGTTGGGTGGGGTGGGTGGGGTGTGTGTGTGTGTGTGTGTGGTGGGGGAGGGGGAGGGGGTGGGGTGGAGGATTGAGATTCAATTTAGGTGTGTAGACCATTTCGAAAATTTTGTGCTTCACATTATTGAACCAATATAAAACGTTTTCCCTATCTCTAGATTTTTACAAGACATCTACCACATCATGTCTTAAATGAATCCATTGATTAAAGCCCTAAAAATAATACACACATGGAATTTATTCTAAAATTATAGGATTGTGTTTAGCGAACCAATAACATAAGAAACTCTAATTCCCATCATCCTTCATGTGTTTCCACATTGTTTATCACTCCTTAAAACACAATTATAAAAGATAAAAGGATGATTTAGAACTAGTTTGCATTTATTATTATAACCCTGCCAACCATTCCTATCTTTATGCATTTTTTATGATTAGACCTAGACTGTATTGATGTATTTTTTGTCTCATTTTGCATGTATATATGATTTTTTCTTTTAGAAATCAGTCATGGAGCTGATGGTACGAATACGAGTGCTCAAGAAATGGCTCCAGTCGAGAGTAAGTAATATCTCTTTCCGATCCATTAGCTCGGTTATTATATCCCTGGATTTTGTTAAGCCTCCTAGTAGGAATCGTCATTATTTCTGAATTTGTTATCTTTATGTGTTTTGAATCATTTAAAATATCATTACTTATTTTAGAAACCATTCATGGGGCAGATGGTCCTAATTTGAATGCTCAAGAAACGGCTCCAATCAGCAGTAAATAATCTTTCTTTCTGATTCATTGGCTCTGATTATTTATTCCTAGATTAACTTTTATTATTTCTGAATTTGTTATTTTTATATGTTTTGAATCGTTTAAAATATTATTATTTCTTTCAGAACCCAGTCATGGAGTAGATGGTCTTAACACGACTGCTCAAGAAACGGCCCCAGTCCAGGGTAAGTAATATCTCTTTCCTATCCATTGGATCTGCATTTGTATCCATAGATTTTTGTTATGCCTCTTACTAGGAATTTTTGTTATTTCTGAATTTATTATTTTCATATGTTCTGAATAATTTAAAATATGACGACTTATTTTGAGAAAAGAGTAATGGAGAAGATGGTCCTAACTCAAGTGCTCCAAACACAGCTCCAATTGGTAAATTGTCCTTTCCGATCAATAATTTAAATATATTTTTTTAGTAATTGTTCTAGTGAGGCTAGGTTCCATAAATTGAAATAAATCTCTTACCGGCCAAGATAGGTTATTAATTGTGTCATGAAATTGGCTAGGTTAGTGTCATTGTTGATGGGAGAATATTTTTCATCGTTTACCCCTTATCAATTCCTTATGTTGAAGAACTAAAGATCCTCAGATGACTCCTGTATTGGTACACTTACAATCACGAATCGCGCCTATGATAAACTTTCAATGTGTTTATATCTACTGCTAAATTGACATTTTCTATCTCATGTTTAGTTTTTTTTTTTTAAATTGTCTATTATTAATTTTATGGGTCACTTGGGCTTTGGAGCTCATTATTTATTTGATATTGAATTTGCCCCCCCAACAGTTTCATTTCTTAAGGCTTAAACCCCAGAGTGACTTTTAGTGATGCAAAAAATATCCTGTAACACTTTTTGTGTCACTGAAAGTCATCTCGAGGGAACCTCAAGAAATGAAATTGTTAGAGGCTAAATTTAACATCAAAGAATTAGTTGCGGTAAAACCTCAAATCACCATAATTGTTTTGCTTGTAAAAAATCTATTATATTAATTTTTTATTATGTAATTTGCCTGCAGCAGTGACACATTGAACGGGAGGGGCTTTTTCATGGATATTATCACGATAAATGCTTGCGAGGTGTCCAATTTGGTCCCCCCCACCACCAACACCACCACCACAACACACACACACAATCCCCAACCATACATATTCTCACTCATGCTATTCAATAAACTGTGTTTTTAATGTTTCTTCATTGAACGTGTAGTATAACATGTCTTGTGCTTTTAAGTTCGAATGGCATATAATTTGTATGAACATATCGTGTGATATTTGCATGCTCGAAGTGTTTTTTTTCAACTTGTAGTATATCGTTACTTTGCCTTCATCGCTGAACATTCTTTATTTACATCTGGAATCACTAATCAGGTCTATCATTCTTCACCCTCTTCTTTGACGCCTGATTTGAGCTTTTACCGATGTGCACTATATATCCATAACCAAATGTTGAGCCTGGCCAAAAACGACCATTGCTTAACAGACGAACAGCTAAATGGGGGCCGAAGTCATGTTTATTAAATTTTAAACTTTAGATTCTAAAGTCAATTTCCTAGAAACCAAATGTACCATGAAAAGACATCCATAACGAACACAAGGGTGTCCCACATGGATGACATACTTTTCATTTAAACGTCTTCTTAGTGTATAGTTATCATAAGCTGTTTCGAGTTTTCAACCAATTCTGGTTAGTATTAGGATTCTTCACAAAACAATTTGCATTATCTTTAGTTTGTTCGGATATATGATGTTTGGAACAGGTACAACGTTGCTATAACAGGTACAAATATACTGCTGGGCAGTGGCAGTGGCCATACTGCCCAGCAGTTTTTTTTTTTAATTCTGCCCAGAATTGTCACGGTCATTGACCGTGACAATTTTTTTACTAAGGGTCACGGCTTTGTCACGGTTATAACCGTGACAAACGTGTCAAGGTCAATGACCGTGACACGACCGTGACAAAAAACGCGAGTTTTGTGTCAAGGTCAATGACCGTGACACGACCGTGACAAAAAAAGTTGTCTCGCCTCAAAATGTCACGGTCATTGACCTTGACAAGGTGGATTTGTCAAGGTCAATGACCTTGACAAATGGGCAGATTTGGTGTAGTGTAGGTTCGGTTTCTGAGAAAGGCCCATCTTCTTATATCCCGCAAGGAAAGAAGAAGAAAAATAAAGGAAAGTCCCAGGAACAACTTGTGGTTATCAAGAATAACACTAAGCCTCTGGCAGAGGGTAAGAAGTCGAAAGGCAACTGTTATATCTACAAAAAATCAAAACATTGGAAGAAATAATTCTCACTCTTCTTAGTAAGGAATAAATGAAACAGTAATTTTTCCTTAGTTGTTGAAACATGTTTTGTGGTGTAATCCACCGATACCTAGTGTGTTGATTCGGGAGCCATTCATCATGTTTGCATATTTTTCAGCGGTTCCAGATAACTAGGGATCTCAGTGATGGAGAAATTTTCATTCATAAGCGATCACAACAAGGCAACAGTAGTAGCAATGGAAAATCTAGTTTTAAATTTTGGTGAAAACAATAAGTTAATGTTGGTTGATTATTTGTTTGTTCCTAACATTAGAAGAAATTTTATTTATGTTTCATAACTGGTTTTGAATTATTAAAAATGGAAAACCTCTTATTATATTCATTGGAAAATAATCATTATATTACAAGAAATTTGTAACAACCTTCGCTTTTAGGATGCTAATTTTATATTTAGTTTACCGCATAAGGTAATTATATAAAATGTTGGGACTGGATTAAATATTAATTGAATGAATTGAAAGTTAATATTTACTAGATTGGTGCATCTTTACTGTATGTGAAAGTAAATATCATTAGGTTGCATGTTTATAGTGTCATGTATTTAAAATGACAGTATGGTTTAAATAAAATTGGAACTGGAAATAATTAATAAAAATGTCGGATGCCAGTTTAGAGGGTGTAGTTAGTCCCGGAATGTCCGAGACAGTCAAAATAAGTGCCATATTGTATTTTTGGATTTCGAGCACTTTTACCCGGTTTTAACTTAAATGCGTATTTGGGAGTCATTTTTATGTGGTATTAACCACTTAAATTGGAGACATTAGGCTTAAGCCACGATTTTTAGTCTTGCCCCTTATTTCATTTCCTCATTTCATGTCTTAAAACATATAGAGAAAAAGAATGGAGAAAGAAGAGAGAATTGGAGATTGAAGATTGGGATGGCTTCTACCACAAAGAAATCTGAGATTTCAACTCTAAGGCAAGTTTTCTACTTGATAATATGTGATTTAAGTTGAATAAATTGTGTGATAGTTATGTATTTGTAATTAAGGAGCAAAAATGGAAATTATGGGATTTAAGCCCTAATCTTGGTTTTGATGATAAAATTTGTGGATTATAATGGTTATAAATCATGTAGGATGATTTTGGGTAGATAAATATTGTGGGTTGTGATTAGGGTGGAAGAGATTTAGGTTGGGAAGATTTAGGGTTTATAACCCTCAAAACAAAACTTGGCAAGTCTGCAGAACCGAATCGATTTGACCTGGCCGAATCGATTCGCCTTCAGACAGTTTCCAGGTCTGGGTTAACCGAATCGATTCGAAAGGTCCGAATCGATTCGGCAATTATGCAGAAAGTCATTTCCCTTGATCGAATCGATTCGTCCAGGCCGAATCGATTCGGAAACCCTGCACTTTTGAGTGATTTTCTTAGTTTTGTTCCAATTCATTTTCTTTAAGTCTAGGGCCTAGGAACCTTCTTGAATGAAGTAAACTAAGTGTCCTAGAGTTTTAATTCAGTTAGTTACTTTCCCTACACTAGGAATGGGTTATGTGGGGACTTTTCCGTGGATATTCCAATTGATGTTAGGGCAATATTGTTTCTAGTTGATCATTATTAAACTAGGAGTCGTAGTGTAATGTTTGGGAGAATTTAGAAGCTCCATTGAGCTATGTTAATCTTGAGGGTTTATAACAACACCATAAAAGTGTGTTGGGAGAATGAATTGAAAGCTTATTCATTCCTTTGATACATGATAGTATTGGGGTTTTAAAATAACACCCTAAAATGTTTGGAGATAATAAAGAGTTTATTTACCCCTTTGAGGTTGTAGTATTGATATAATTCATCGTATGGCTCCGGATAATAAGTTATATTATTTACAAAAGGTAAATGGTAATGGTTTCAGATAAAATGAATAATGGTGAATGAAAATGAAATGGTAAATGATAATTTACTTGATTCTTGAAAATGGTAAATAAAGATGGCTTAAACACACCTCTCTAAATGACATCATAAGGGAAGTCCGCGCGTGAGGTGAAGCCCCCTGGCTAATGAATGCAGGGTGGATATAGTCCTAGACCATGTGAACGTTTGTGTTGTATATTTTCTGCGATGGGTAGGAGATTCCGGGTGTGGTCTTGACTATCCCGCAGGCACATGGCCGCTTCCCGACGTTTTGCGTTATAGGTGCCCAGGTTGTCTTAATGGTAGGCCCTGGAAGATGATGGTCATTTAGGGGCGCGCACAGTGGGGAAACCCGGACGGGCGGTCTTATAATCGTTATATGTATATAAATATAACTATTCATAATCAAGTGGGACTTAATGTATTGAGATATGCCATAAAGAGCATAATGAAGTGCCAGAAAGAGCACATATAAATGCCACAAAGAGCATTTGAAAATGACTATTTTCCTAATAAGGAAAGGATTTTTACAAAATGTAAAAGTGAGATAAAAATGCCATAAAGAGCATAAGATTGTGAATATATATATATTCCTGTTAAGGAAAAAGATATATGAGATAATTGGTGCACATGATGAGTTTTTAGATTAATGTTACTTGTTTTATCTTCCTGCTTAGCTTATGTTTTAAATTGTGTAGGTAGATTCTTATTTCTCTTTCATCATGATTCATCATTCATAACTGTCATACTTTTATTCATCTGGTAATAATATAGAACCGGGTCCTGACCCGTTCATATTTCTTGTTGTGCTGGCATCTTATATTTCGCTCAGGTACTCCGCCGCAAGGATGCCTGATTTGAATTCCTATTATGTTGTTTTCGGCGAGCCGTGATGCATTGCGGGTATTACGGGACATATTGCAATGGACGCTGTCATCCATGTACTCTAGATAAGGTCATGTCTTTTACTCGGGCGAGAGGCCCAAGCTTTTGTAATTGTTTAATGTAATGAAATGTATTATATAAATTATTTAATTTGTTTAAATACTGGTATAAAGTTTGTTGACCGATAGCACATTCGGTGTCTTTATTGTATTCTTGTTGTTATTATATATATGTAATACCCCGTATTTTTATGCTATATTAATTTGGGGATTTATTAAATTTAATGTGAGTGAATTATTTAATAAAAATCCAGAAATTAATTATGTTATAATTATTAACGTGACGAGAGTTAGTAATTATGGAAAATTTGTTGAATATTACTAATGAGCAAAGTAATATGTAATATTGATCATATTGAATGTCACGAGTGAATAAAATGACAATTTTGGAAATTTGAGTCGGCACGCGCCCGTGTCGCGTCGGGACTAATTATTGATAAATAAAAGCGAATATTTTATAAGTCATTCGTATGGTCGTTTTGAGTGCGCCAACGCGTTCGGAAGGGTCGAGATAGTCAGAAAAGTGTACCCGGGGGTTTAGTTTGGGTCTCGGGGCGTTTTAGGCCTAATTGGTACCCCGGGGGGGCGTTTTGGACATTTCACCTTTTTGGGTAATTAAACCCACGAAAATTCAAAGGGTTATATCAGATATCTGGATTGTCATCTAGGGTTAGAAACTCTAAACACAAGTGACGGCCATAGGAGAGGAAGGAGAGAGCTCTCAAGGAAAATTCAAGGCCCGAAATCCACCCGTTTGCACTGCAACCACCACCAACGCGTAGATCGCGCAACGGGCTACGCAACCACACCAAAAACATCTGCAAATCAGAACACCAAAAATCCCAGGCAAGTGTTTATCTTGCTTATTACGTTGGTGCAATTTTCATATTAGTTTAGGGATGATTAGGGATGAATTTCATTGAAGAAAACCTAAATTGTGATAGGAATTTGCATGTAGTTATGACTTAAACCTTATTCTGGAAATTGTTGGTGATGTAGAAGAATAATCCACGAAATTTTAATGTAGTATAAGAAGGAATTTCTGGAAAAACAGATTGGAACCATGATTTAGAGATTTCTAGGGTTCTTGTATATTTAAATGAATTATGGCATGATTAATCCATGTTTAGTGACGTAAATTGACATGCTTTACGTAGAAAATGTATGATATCATGTTAGGATGTTAGTAGTACAAATTCTGGGACGATTGGGATTAGAAAATATGGAAATTGTTGAAGTTTGGAGATGAAACCCGTAACTGCAGAATTTCAGTTTTCGCAGACCTGCTTGATCGATCGATCGAACCTAGAGCTTCGATCGATCGACCCCTCCTGGCAGACTCCTATTTCCTTTTTAAATGAGTTAAATTCAATTTATTGTGAGATAATTCTTGGGCATCTTTAATAAAATGTTTTGGGAGATAGGAAGGACCAGTAGGACATGTGAATAGATTTTGGGACCCTTGATGTCGGGCAAAGATTGTGTTTTGGGATAATTACATAAGGGTCGATGAATTTATGATTTAAAGAGAGAGACACGTAAGAGAGCTACTTTGGGACAAATGTGTATACCTACTGAATTTTATAATTGGGAGGATAGAATCCATGAAGCGTTATGTAGTAAGTGGAAAAGTTCCTCAAATTTAAAGTAAGACATGAATGGTTATACGTGATAACTATATAATGAGAAATAAATGCAAATGACGTAATTATGAGAATTGAGAATTTACCCATTATTGATATGGTAATATTAGTATAGTTATATGATTGTGTATGCATATACTATCTATGTGTGAAAATCATGCCCACGCTCCTTGATATCCCTGAGGTTTTCGCGATGGGACACTCTTATCTCGATGGGACCTTTATGGGGGATATTGACTTGTACCCTAGAAGATAGATATCCTTGGTACAGGCTATCGGAATGATAGTTCAGATGGTCCTAAGAGATGCGGGTATGTGCTTTCCTCTTAGAGACTTGGAATCTATGCTTCGCCTCATATTGTTTGTGTATAGGTATCCTTGGTACAGGCTATCGTAGTGATAGTTCAAACGGTCCGAAGAGACTTGGAATCTATACTTCGCCTCAATATTGTTTGAGTATGTGTTAATACAGTTCGAGAGTGATTCTGAATCTGTATTCCCTTAGTACGAGTGATACGGGGATTGGATAGTAGAGTATGTCGCACCATAGTTTTATTTGGGGTGCTGTTATGATATATATATATATATATATATATATATATATATATTTTATGAGTAGTTAATATATATATGAAATTCTAAAATCTGGAACTGCCTACTGTGAATTGCTATGTAGGACATGGATGATGACTCAAATTGTAAATACTTGTTTTGAGAAAGTATAATATGAAATTGGAAAACTTTATTGATTGATAAAGTCAAAATGAGAACTTTGGTTACTAATTGAATTATTCTTTTCAAACAATTGAATCGTTAAATTTTGAATCTTACGAGCAATCTAAGATAAGTTAAATCATTGGGAAGATTAGTTCGATAAATGATAAGACAAATCGTTGGGAAGGTTAGTGCGATAGGTGTGCACATTAGAAGAGAGGTGAGAATTTCTCAAGAGAGTGTCGCACTAATATGTTGTTGCATTGGCCTGTATCAATTTAAATACTTGCTAAACGTATTTTAAATCAAACACACTATCGGGCTCTGACCCGTTTCTTTTTCTCTCTCTCTCTTGTATATATATTTATGTATTACAGGTGCCCAGCCACAGGGGCGTCTTGCTTAGGATCCCTTGAAAGGAACGTGATGCAGCTTAGGTGGGAGTTGCAGGCCACTTGCATAGACGACTTCGTTCAATTGATTCCACATCTATCATACTCATTTCTTGGGCATGTGTCGCCCTTTCCACTATTTATCTGTTTTATTGGGATATTTGTATTTCAGTTATTTCGAGTACTGTTACTATGGGATTTATTTCAGTATGGATGTTTTACCTTAAGTCTTAAATGTTGGGACTTTGAATGTTGAATGTTTAAATTAATTGGATTATGTTCCAGGATAATTGTTGTATGATTCTTACTTATTGAAAATGTTGTTACTAATTAAATAAATAAGTTTTTCTTTAAAAATACATTTTAGTTATAAAGGTTAAAAATGGTTTTGACACTTAGCTTAATTAATTAGGGTGTTAATTTGGAAAAGTTTATTTTTACGACAGTGATGCTAAGAATGAACCAACTGTTCACCTTGATTTTAATTTAATAAATGAGTGATCGCCCGGTATTTAATTAGGCGGGGTGTCACAATATATATATATATATATATATATATATATATATATATATATATATATATATATATATATATATATATCTTGGGGTTTCCCCTATCTTTTTAGGATTTTGGTTGTTTAAATTGTTTCCTTTAACTGAAAAACAAAATTTTTGGCAACCCGTTTTCTGAAATATTGGGTGGTTATCCTGGATACTCTATATTTTATTGTGATGCTGAGAATGATTCCATCTATGATTCCTATTATATTGGAGTATTGGGCTGGCCACCCCTTATTTTGGTGAGCGAGTTGTCACAGATGGTATCAGAGCATCAAGTTCTAGAGTCCTTAGGAATCTGTGTGGACGCATTAGGTTTTCAGCATTGCTTTTGATTTGACATAGAGCCTTAGGATTAAGATTGTTGATTTCTCTTGTGAGATTTTGTTTTTCTGCCATGAGGTAGAACCCATAAAATATCTTGTGTATTCGTGTGAGATTCTTAGGTCGATTGAAGAAGGAAACCAGGGGAGGTCGTTGTGAAGGTGTCATTAGATGGAATTATTAAGAAATGTATGTTGTGGTCTGAGATGAGAACTGCTTGATTTTGCTACTGCGACTACAAATTATGGTGGATGTAGTTTTCTCAGTGCCACTAGGGGTAGAGAGCGGTACTAAGCTTGGGATTCCAAGCGACATTAAATTGGAGTGGAGAAGAGCCCATGGTAAGGGCCACTAGTTGAAGTAAGATGGAAGAGATACGTCCTCATTTGGTGGATGCATGAGGTCCAAGAGCTTTGGCCTGGACAGAGGATTTGGGATGCCGAGAGGAAAAGGGTGGGGGAAAATCTTTCACCCGTAGGAGTATCGTCGAGATGGTGCGAACATAGTCACCACATTAGTGGGTGAATGAAGTTTGGTCCATGGAGAAGCCTGGTGGACACTTGCAACACCGAGTTTCTCTGGGATAACTGGACTGATGAGGATCTGGATTCTCAAATGTTCACTCGAGGCTCGGTTAGAGGCCGATATGTGAATAAAGAGTTATACGGTTAGGGAGGCTGGTAGCATGCTCTCTTTTATTGGAGAAGAAAAAGGGACCGTGTGCGAAATTTTCTGACAAAAGGGTGGAATAGTGGCTATGACGTGGAATGTAGAACCACTCATTTTGACTTTTGTAAATTGGAGAACAAGGGCAAGAATAAAGTGCCTGGTTGGGGAGTTGATGGATATAATGTTGGTTCGTGTGAGGCTCGAATATGGAGTCCGAGAACCCTTAGTATTGACCCGGAGTGATTTGCATAAATTGTTGGTGGGAATTCCACCTTATTAGTAGGAGGTGTATTCCTCAGGATAAGATTTAGTAGTATTGTATCTACTGTAGATTCGGGTGTGTATATTGACGCTATTATAGAAGGGTAATTATATGACTTCCGTGGTATGGAAGTTCTATGATTTCTTCACTCGTTATGAAACGAGTCATGATATTTTAAAGGTATATGTGTTATATGTGATATTTGGTATGAGTGTTCTATTGCTTGTTTTCATTGTATGTGCTTGTTACGCTTTATCTCCATGACCAACTAGTTAAGTAGGCATGTGTCGGAGGGGTTCCTTGTTTGGATTTCGCTTTGCGAGACACTCCGCCGCATGAACACTTAACGATGTTGTGAGTGGAGAGACGTTATTCTTTTCTCTTTATTTTATTTTTATTTTGTTGTTGAGAAGTGGGTTGAAAGGTTTAGCCGAGAATCACGTAGAAGAGTGATTAAGGGTTATTAAAGTGCGAGCTAGAAGCACTGTAGATAGTTCTCTCCTCTGAACGATGTGAGGGAGACTGAGATACGAAGTCGAATTGAGACTTTGGGTTATGCCTTGATAAGAAGGCTATTTGAAAAGATGTATATATGTTATGGGATAAAATTTGTAAGACTTCACAAAAAGTGAATGTCTGATTAATTGAATCTTTAAAGATGTAATGGTAATATGTATAGAAGTAGAATTGTAAGTTAGATATTTACCGATCCCGATTATGTGTTTTAGACCGTCACATCTTAATGACCGACGATGAGAGGTAGTAGTGTAACGGGAGGGTTCCTTGTTTGGATTTCGCTTCGGCGAGATGTCCCACGCACGAAACCTAGCGAATGTCGGAAGTTGAGCTTGGTCTTGGACACTAGGGATATACTTAGTATTATATGTATACGACTTAGATAGAATATATATAGATTGAACTTAGATTTATTTGGACGTAAGGCCATTAGGGCATGTGATGTTGATTTAGGAAGGCTATAGGGAGTTGACCACGTATGGGGCATGGGTTAACTCTAAGAGGGATTAGATCCCTAGGAACGAGTAGTATGGAATCTCGAGAGATTTGGAAGTTTAGGCCGAAAGAGATGAGGCCTTTCTTGGATAGAGTGTTACTTTTGTAACTTAACTCACGGGGAGTTGAAAGGATAAGTTGACTTTTGCTCTTGAACTCATGTTGTCAAGCTCGAGGGTAGATGTAATGAATAAGTCTCTGCCAGGATGGGGAGTAATAATACTAGAGCATGAACCCGTTGTTTATGCGTCTCACAAGCTTAAACTTTGTGGGAAGTATTATTCCACGCTTGATTTAAAATTCATTGCGGTGGAAATCGCCTTAAAGAAATGGAGGCACTACTTCCTGGGCATGAAATTTAGTATTTCTCGTGAGCAACAAGTTGTTACAATATGCTGTCGGAGGAATCGAGATGGTGTACGAAGTTCATAAAGGACTACAGATGGGAAACTTCCTTTCGCTAAGGGAATGCGATTGGGGTAGTAGATGCGTCAAATAGGAAACTCGTCGGAGAGATTTGTGCGGGCATGAAAAGCCAAATGAAACGAATATGACTAGGGAGACTTTGTAGCAAGAACATTCCGGTCTATGATTGACCATTTCACCTACTCGTGTGAAGAAGAGTATTGGTGGAATGAAGAAGGGTATATTCATAAACGTTTGCATTGAATTGCCGGCACCATTTCGGTCATGATCTTAATTGAGAACATTGTTGATCGTTTGACCAAACTGTTTCTTTTCTGGATATTGATGGCGAACGTTATGTAGAGGAGTACGCCCCGCTTTTTATGGAGAAATGATAGAACTGTAGGAGATGCCCATTAAAATAGTGGTGGACCGAGATTAGATAATTCATGATGAAGGTTTGGTAAAGTTTCCATGAAGGAATGGGAATCGTATGGAGATGGAGTATATTTTACCACCCTAAAGTGGACGGGAGCAATGACTTGTGTGGATGGAAATTTTTCGTACAGGAATTTGAATCATTTTCTACGGTATGACGCCCTGAGTGGATTTGTGTAGCCGGTTGAGTGAATTGCATACTCGTTGAATGAGGTCAGCGAATAATTGGTTCCTTGGACTTGGAGCGGTCCCGGAACATTTCTTTAAGGATTGGGCTTTTGAGCCATACGCCTTGAAGGGCTACGCCAATGCGAGGAGAAGTTGAGTAGTGTTGGGGTTAAGCCATTTAGCGTTGATGTGAGTACCCCTGGCGTATGATGTAACGCGATTGAAAATGTAAGATTATTTACACTGAGTCGCGTGATTAGCATCTTCCGTTGTAGGAAGCTAGAATTGGTAGTTTGTGAGGAACGCTTTGTGTTATGCCAGAGTACAAATATTGTTGACTGAGATCGATAGAGACGACCTTAGTCCAAGTCCATTTTGGGATGCCGTAATGACGAGGGTTTTTTAAGGGCGATAGAATGATAGTTAAGATAGTATACCCTTTATGCGTATAGGGTATGCCCAAATTTTGGGGAAAAATTCCCTCATAAGGGGGGGAGTATGTAACAACCCTCGCTTTTAGGAGGCTAATTTTATATTTAGTTTACCGCATAAGGTAATTATTTAAAATGTTGGGACTGGAGTAAATATTAATTGAATGAATTGAAAGTTAATAATTACTAGATTGGTGCATCTTTACTGTATGTGAAAGTAAATATCATCAGGTTGCATGTTTATAGTGTCATGTATTTAAAATGACAGTATGGTTTAAATAAAATTGGAACTGGAAATAATTTATAAAATTGTCGGATGCCAGTTTAGAGGGTGTAGTTAGTCCCGGAATGTCCGAGACAGACAAAATAAGTACCATGTTGTATTTTTGGATTTCGGGCACTTTTACCCGGTTTTAACTTAAGCGCGTATTTGGGAGTCATTTTTATGTGGTATTAACCACTTAAGTTGGAGACTTTAGGCTTAAGCCACGATTTTTAGTCTTGCCCCTTATTTCATTTCCTCATTTCATGTCTTAAAACATAAAGAGAAAAAGAATGGAGAAAGAAGAGAGAATTGGAGATTGAAGATTGGGATGGCTTCTACCACAAAGAAATCTGAGATTTCAACTCTAAGGCAAGTTTTCTACTTGCTAATATGTGATTTAAGTTGAATAAATTGTGTGATAGTTATGTATTTGTAATTAAGGAGCAAAAATGGAAATTATGGGATTTAAGCCCTAATCTTGGTTTTGATGATAAAATTTGTGGATTATAATGGTTATAAATCATGTAGGATGATTTTGGGTAGATAAATATTGTGGGTTGTGATTAAGGTGGAAGAGATTTAGGTTGGGAAGATTTAGGGTTTATAACCCTCAAAACAAAACTTGGCAAGTCTGCAGAACCGAATCGATTCGGCCTGGCCGAATCGATTCGCCTTCAGACAGTTTCCAGGTCTGGGTTAACCGAATCGATTCGAAAGGTCCGAATCGATTCGGCAATTATGCAGAAAGTTATTTCCCTTGACCGAATCGATTCGTCCAGGCTGAATCGATTCGGAAACCCTGCACTTCTGAGTGATTTTCTTAGTTTTGTTCCAATTCATTTTCTTTAAGTCTAGGGCCTAGGAACCTTCTTGAATGAAGTAAACTAAGTGTCCTAGAGTTTTAATTCAGTTAGTTACTTTCCCTACACTAGGAATGGGTTATGTGGGGACTTTTTCGTGGATATTCCAATTGATGTTAGGGCAATATTGTTTCTAGTTGATCATTATTAAACAAGGAGTCATAGTGTAATGTTTGGGAGAATTTAGAAGCTCCATTGAGCTATGTTAATCTTGAGGGTTTATAACAACACCATAAAAGTGTGTTGGGAGAATGAATTGAAAGCTTATTCATTCCTTTGATACATGATAGTATTGGGGTTTTAAAATAACACCCTAAAATGTTTGGAGATAATAAAGAGTTTATTTACCCCTTTGAGGTTGTAGTATTGATATAATTCATCGTATGGCTCCAGATAATAAGTTATATTATTTACAAAAGGTAAATGGTAATGGTTTCGGATAAAATGAATAATGGTGAATGAAAATGAAAATGAAATGGTAAATGATAATTTACTTGATTCTTGAAAATGGTAAATAAAGATGGTTTAAACACACCTCTCTAAATGACATCATAAGGGAAGTCCGCGCGTGAGGTGAAGCCCCCTGGCTAATGAATGCATGGTGGATATAGTCCTAGGCCATGTGAACGTTTGGGTTGTATATTTTCTACGAGGGGTAGGAGATTCCGGGTGTGGTCTTGACTATCCCGTAGGCACATGGCCCTTCACGACGTTTTGCGTTATAGGTGCCCAGGTTGTCTTAATGGTAGACCCTAGAAGATGATGGTCATTTAGGGGCGCGCAAAGTGGGGAAACCCAGACGGGCGGTCTTAGAATCGTTATATGTATATAAATATAACTATTTATAATCAAGTGTGACTTAATGTATTGAGATATGCCATGTTGATGTAAAAAACTAGATTGCTCTAATTATTCAATCACAGATAAATAAAATGAGACAAAGATTTTTAAAGTGGTTCAGCCTTATAAGAAGGGCCTACATCCACTGTTATGTTATTGCTGAGTGTTTGGGAATTCTCGATGTTAAGTTCGACCAAGAAATTCCTCTCCCTTGAATGAGGGTGATACAAGGTATTTATAGCCCTTAGGCTGTACATGAAAGGGTTGATACATTAAATGATATACATATGAAAGGGTAATACATTTAATGCAGCGTGTGCGTCAAGATGTTAAACATTCAATGAATAGTTGAACTGTTGATTATCTGGCAATTAATGCTACGGCCGAGATGCAGCTCGGACTGCCTCCAGTTTGCTTGTTGCTCAGGAGTTCCTCGGAGCGCTAGAGTACCTCGGAGTGCTAAAGTTCCTTGGTGTATCCTCATTGCTCGGAGAGAACATGAGTTGGTCGAGGGAATGAACTTCCTCGTTGCTATTGTGCCACGTAGATTGACACGTGTCTTCATATTATTCGTCCATGTCAGCATATTAATTTTGGTATCAACAGAAGCCCCCAATGTTTCATATTTCGAACTTTGAGGAGTAGGGAACATTCTTTCTCGGTATATGGCGATATTAAATGACTTTCCTGGGTTTTAGGAGCCTTTTCTTCATATTTGAATTTTCCTTCCAAATTCGCAGAATCCGCCATTTTGCTTCGGTCTTCGTGCCCTTTTTGTCCTTTTAGCCGCCGGAAGTTCGATAGTTTCTTTTTGTAATCATTTCTTTCGCCATTTCCCAAGGCACAGTATTTAAACTTCCCAAGCAATCATACCGTCTTCTACCTTTTCCAATTTTCTTGCTTTCGAATTCTCCATAGTCTTTCTTTCTTCTGTACGTTCATCTTTGTTTTCGTTCGTTGTCAACAGATCTCCTTTCTTCCTGTAAGATCTTCTTCCTTCTTCTTTTATTCACCATGGTTTATATTATTGAATCTATTGAAAAATTCCGTTCTGATTATTCCATTCCATCTTGGGTTACTCTGGAGAATCTTCCTGAGCCCTTTGATTATTTTCGTTTGGCTGAGGGACACTGGTTCCCCAGCCTCTTTATTGCTGAGTGTGGATTTTTTTTTCCACCCAACTCTTTATGCTCAGAATTCTGCCAACATTTCGATGTTGTTCCTGCAAAAGTAGCCCCCAATACATGGAGAATAGTTAATGGGGTGCATAAATTAAATCAAACTCATGGAACTCGTATGGGAATTCCTGAGATTATGTATTGCTATAGATGGGCTGTCTTAGACAACGTTTATTATTTAAAAACCAGATTTTTTAATAGAGCTTTAGTAGTTAACCTCCCTGATGCCAACAGGGATTATTTTGAACATGGGTTAGTTTTCAAAAATTGGCAACATGATCCTTTAGTCGGAGACGGAGTGTATGAAGGTCCCAAATGCCCCCCATACGGCAATGGGATAGGTTATTTTCATTTTATTTTATTCTTGAAATTATGACTTCATCATGTTTGAATAAATGCATGATTGACATTTCAATTGGTTTTTGTTTGCAGTTAATAGCAAGAGAAAAACTCCTAAAGAATCAGAAGTTAATATAAGGCAATTGAAACATATCTGGAGCTTGCATCAGAAGATTGCAGACGAGCACATCAGGTCTGCCTCATACTTGTTGCAGTATAGGAGTTATACATCGTCTTTTACTGCTCGCCCTGTGGTCAGCTCCAGTGATCCAGTGCAAATTCCTGAAGACTCTGATCCGGAATCTCATATTCCTTTGAGCCAAAAAATGGGCAAGAGAAGAGTTCCTACTCTCTTCGAGGAGAGTTCCTCTGCTGGTGATGGGAAGAAAACCAAGGTTAATGTCCCAAAGGGGACAAAGAAAATTGATGATGCTCCTTCTGTTGCTGTTCAGAAGGTTGTCGAGAAGCCCCCAGTAGCTCCTGTGCAGAAGGATGCACCTGTTGAGATAATCACTGTCTCACCAACCAAAAATTCCTCTTTGGTTGAGGTTGTTGAAAAGGCACCGAGGAGATTGAGGAAATCCTCCTCGGTCAGTATTTCTGGAGCTGGTGGAGATGGTGTTCCAGTCATTATTGTTCCTCCAAGCTCTACAATGAGTTTGGCAAAATTTTCACCCATCCCCGAGGTGCAAGGTACTGAAGAAGACCTTACTCGGGATGTGGTTACTTCTCTGGCTGCTCGTCATTTGGCTTCAGTAAGTATCTCTACTCCGAGCTTTTTATATTTCCCTTTGTTGTTTCCCATATTTGTTTCTGATTTCATTCTCCTCTTTTGATTGCAGTTGACGAGCTGTTTCAATTTAATCCTTAAAAAGGATGAAGCAATCAAAGCTTCTTGCTCCTCGTCCACTGTGGAGGGAGCATTGGAGAAAGCTATTAAATCTGTGAGTGAGTCTCGTCAGAAGTATGACGATGATAAAACTGAATGGGAGAAGAAATTGGCTGCGTCTGATGCAGAGAAAGTACGACTGGATAATAAGGTGAAGGACTTGGAGAGAGAAAATAAAGATTATGCCGAGAAACTTTCAGGCTTCGGGGATCTGGAGAATAAACTGGAGTCAGCCGAGGAAGAGTTGACACTTCTGCGCGAAACAAATCGTCAGAAAGAGGAGTTGGAGGCCAAGCTGAAAGCCTCCGAGGAACTTCTATCCGAGAAGCTCTCCTCGGAGAAGATGAAGAGAAAAACGGCTGTGAAGAAATCCTTTAAAACTGGTTGGGACAAAGGATGGGACAGGGGGTGGCAGCTATGACGACCCAGGTGAAATATGGAAGTCTGAAATATTTTCATGATGGTTGGGTTGCAGCACTGCAGGAGTTGAAGGTGAGTGAGGACTCAGAGCTATTTCAACAACATCTCCCTGGTCCTCCTCCAGTTATTGAAGATGAGTCTTCAGACGAAGCTGCATCTGAAGAATCTTCAATGACAGTGGGTGATCAAGTCCTTGTTCCATCATCCAACCAGACAGCCACCGAGGAGATTTCATCATTGCCTGCTCCTCCAGAACAAATCCCAGCTTCTACTAATCAGACCATCGTTCCTACCGAGCAACCAAGCTCCTCGTCCCAGCCTCCCGAGAAAGTCTTGGGAGACAAGGAAAAGGTGTGAAGTTGTTCGGTACTCTTTTTCTGTTCTTCTTTTACTTATCCCCTGTATTCCAAACGATGTAATCTTGTTGATGATGTAATAAAATCACATCTTTTTGTTCCTCTTCATTGTTGATGCTCTGTCTATTTTTATTTATTAACTCTTGCCTTCTCTTCTTTATTAGTTTGTGGCTAGAATGGAACTGATATCTGCACATGATACAAAGCTGATGCAGCAATGCCATGAATATTATAAGGCTGGTCATACAAATTTGAGTGTATCAGAGATTGCTGACATCCTTGGCCATGATGCTTCAGAACAAGCAATTGAGGCTTATCAGTACCTGAAAGATTTACTTGACCGAGCTGTGGCCAACAACGTGGCCTACTACGACTTGATCGAGGAGCTTCATTTTACCTTAGAAGATCTTCAGAATCAGCACAATGAATCAACTGCCTTGTTGCACAAGGAATATGAGAGTAGGTATCAACAGCTTTCCTCTGAGACAGGTCACAAAAAGATCATTGCTGGGTACGATGTTAGGGAGAGAGCCCTAAAAGGTGAAGTTGAGGCCTGCAGACAGATCGCCGAGCTGCTGGAACAAGAGAACAATAATTTGCAGAAAAAGTTGGCACAATATGAGTCTGCAGCTTCATCCTCTACTGCCTTGGTACCGGTCACTGATGAAGGATTCTCATTCTTAGAGGTTGAAAACACTAAATTAAGGCAAGAATTGGATACTTTAAGAAAGTCTGGTGTTTCTGCTACTGCTCGGGGACGAGGAAGAGGTTCTCGTGGGCAAGGAAGAGTTATTCAAAATGTTGTCGAGGAGCAAAGTTCTCCACCTGCTCGGAGTCGATCAAGAGTTCTCAGCCGTAATGTTGAAGAAGCTCGCACTCAATCTACTTTGGAAACTCAAGCGTTCCAATTGAATGCAAAAGATCGTGCTTTGTCTGAAATGTCCAAGAAAAACCTATCTTTGGAAGATCAACTTACTGCAACGAAGTCTGCTTTACATACCAAGGACCTTTTCGCAAAAAACCTTCATGAACAATTGGATAGATTAACCTTCCAATTCCATAAACAGCCCAGGGAATTTTGGATGGCTGGATACAACGAAGCTCTAGTTCATTTAGATGCTCGTATTGAACACGCTAATAATGAAGGTTATAAGCAGGGGTGGTTGAACACCCTGGGTGTATTAAAATTGGAGCGAGGGCATTATTTATGGGATTATCATGCTCCTGGGCTACTAGACTTGCCTGTACCGCCTTATAAACTGGACATGAAATGGATCCCAGCTCGTGCTATTCCTCGGAGCTTAATTTCAAAATATCTTGGTGACTATAGTCTTCATTCTCAGACTGAATTATCTCATCCCGAGCATCTCTTGGATACTCCTTCAGTGATGAATGTCAGGATGTTGAAGGACTTGAATTATATCAATTCTCCTCAGACATTAAATGATCCTCCTGCTGGCGAGGAACCTGTGTCGAAGGCTGAAGGAAAAAAACCAATAGAATAGGATTTTCAATGTAATAGTTAGCATATATATATGTAACTTGTAATTTATTTTGAATTTTAATGAAAGACTTTCATTTTCTATTTGCAAATCTGTATTGCTATTCTTTTGTGCCTGTTAAACACTTTATATTTGTGCATATGTATCTGTTAAAAAGATAACAATATTGTGTTGTTCATTAACCAACCTAGTAATAAAAGTTGCAAGTATCAATGTTGCTCAATCACTTAACAATAAAGTAATGAGTATAAAATGTTTAAAATGTTTCCATCCAACCAAGGTTGTTAAATTGTGTTTGTCGACCAACTATAGTTAATGGGTTTTTATCCCCGACCAACAGTTGGGTTTTCATAAAATATGTCCGACCAATCAAGTTCGATAATTTATCCTCATCGACCAACAGTAGTTAGTGGGTTTTGATCACCAACCAACTATAATTGGTTCAGTTTTGGAATTTTTGTATTTTGTGGAATGGTTTTACCTTCCGACCAATATAAGTTGGCATATTTTGTTTCTTAACTAGCCAAAATTGGCATTTTTAAGAATGTTGTTCTTGCCCTTTTACCAACCAAAGTTGGTCGTGGGTTTGAACTGTTAGGTTCTTTCGAACTATCAGGTTCTTTCGAACTATCTGGTTCTTTCGAACTATCTTGTCCACAAGCTCTTTTACCAACCGAAGTTGATCACGCAAGTGTACGCCTCCTAACCAAAGGAGTATAATTTGTTCTCGCTATTTTACCAACCGAAGTTGATCACGCTCGAACTATCAGGTTCTTTCGAACTATCTTGTCCACAAGCTCTTTTACCAACCGAAGTTGATCACGCAAGTGTACGCCTCCTAACCAAAGGAGTATAATTTGTTCTCGCTATTTTACCAACCGAAGTTGATCACGCTCGAACTATCAGGTTCTTTCGAACTATCTGGTTCTTTCGAACTATCTTGTCCACAAGCTTTTTTACCAACCGAAGTTGATCACGCAAGTGTACGCCTCCTAAACAAAGGAGTATAATTTGTTCTCGCTATTTTACCAACCGAAGTTGATCATGCTCGAACTATCAGGTTCTTTCGAACTATCTTGTCCACAAGCTCTTTTACCAACCGAAGTTGATCACGCAAGTGTACATCTCCTAGCGTTAGTGTACAACACTAATATTCCTCGAAAAACTTTCAAACAAAGGAGAGAAAAATGGTGAAACATCATCGTTTTATTCATATTAATGGACCTGCTGTACATTTTACATTACTGATAATACTTGCGAAGGTGTTCAGCATTCCAGGCATTCTTGAATTCCTCTCCTTCTAGAGTTGCTATTCGGTAAGTTCCTGGTCGAACAACTTCTGTAACTCGGTAAGGTCCATGCCAATTTGCTTCCAATTTATTGTGCTTCTGAATGACTTTCTTTAGCACGTAATCTCCTTCCTTTAAATCGCATTTCTTCACCCTCTTGTTGTAGAACAAAGTTGTTCGTTGTTGATATGCAGCATTCCTAATGGCTGCTTCTTCTCTAACCTCCTCGAGCATGTCCAAATCTAATCTTCTCATCAAATCACTGACTGGGGAATTGAAATTCAGCACTCTGTGTGTTGGTAGACCCAACTCGACAGGTATTACAGCCTCACTTCCAAATGCCAGCATATATGGGGACTCTCCAGTTGCTGCTCGGGGAGTTGTTCGGTAAGCCCACAATACTGACTGTAGCTCATTAATCCAATTTGCTTTAGCCTCATTTAACCTCTTCTTCAAGCCATTTAATAATGTTCTGTTCGTCACTTCAGTCTGTCCATTGCTTTGAGGATGGCCTGGTGCTGAATGAACCTTCAAAATGTTTGATTGATGACAATAGGCGGCAAACTCCTCGTTATCGAATTGTGTTCCATGGTCTGTGATGAAGGCATGAGGGAGACCATATCGGCAGATGATATTCTTCCAAACAAATTGGTACACCTTCTCGTACGTCATATCAATAAGTGGCTCAGCTTCTACCCACTTAGTAAAATAATCCACTGCCACGACGAGGTACTTGAATCTTCCTCGGGTCGTTGGCAGGGGTCCAACCAAATCCATTCCCCGCATGGAAAAAGGCCAAGGGGAAGTTATGGGTGTCAACAATGCTTGTGGAGTTCGTCGAATTGAGGAAAAACGTTGGCACTTGTCACACTTCTTGGCATATGCTATACAATCAGCCCTCATCGTCGGCCAGTAATATCCTTGCGCCATTACTCTTTGCAAAAGTGTCCGACCTACTACATGAGCTCCACAGGACCCTTCATGGATTTTTTCAATCAATTCTTTCACTTCGGAGGGATGTACGCATCTTTGCAAACCTGCCATAATTCCTCGTCTATACAAAACACCATTAGTTAGTACATACCGAGCAACTTTGAACTTCAATTTCTTGGCAGCGAGCTTATCCTCCGGCAATTCTCCTTCCTCGACATATGCCCTGATGGGATCCATCCAAGATGGTCCTAAATCAAGAGTAATAATATTCATCGTCAGGTCTTCATCTATGCTTCGACTTTCTAACACCTCAATTGGTATCGTTCTTCGCAACTCGGTACGAGTAGCTGATGCTAGTCGGGCCAGTGCGTCTGCTTGTGCATTCTCCATTCTTGGTATTCTGATCAACTGAATGGCATCAAATTCTGCCAATAACTCCATCGCCTTTACATGATATTTGATCATTAATTCTCCTTTAACTGCGTACGTTCCCATCATTTGATTCACAATTAATTGAGAATCACTGAATACCATTACTTGTTGCGCTTCCATAATCTTTGCTAAATTAAGACCTGCTATCAAGGCTTCATACTCAGCCTCATTATTGGAAGCTTTGAATTGGAATCGTAAAGCATATTCCATGTCAATCTCGTCTGGGGTGTTCAAAACAATCCCTGCTCCACAACCTGTTGTACAAGATGACCCATCTACATATAACCTCCATATAGGTACCTCGTCTTCAAATTTCTTATCTGACAGAGTTCCTCGGTGAAATATCTGTTGTTTTCTTTCATCTTCCCCTGGTATTTTTCGCTCCTCGTCGGCCATCTCTTCTCGCCCTTTTACCAACCGTAGTTGGTCTGGGTTTGAATTTAATGATCTTTCTACATCAACAAGCCCTTTTACCAACCGGAGTTGGTCTGGACTTATGTCTGTTGATCCTGTAGCATCCACAGGTTGGTCAGCGAGCAACTTTTGTTCCTCAGGGGTATCAGGATATGTAAACTCTGCTATAAAATCTGCTACAGCTTGCCCTTTCAATGATGATCTGGGTTCATACACAATATCATATTCACCGAGCTCTATTGCCCAGTACATCAGTCTCCCTGACTTTTCTGGCTTATGAAGGGCTTGTCTTAATGGCATGTCGGTATACACGATGATGGTATGGGCCTGGAAATATGGCCTCATTCTTCTACTTGCTTCAATTAATGCCAATGCCAATTTTTCTAACTTTGGGTACCTGATCTATGCACCTCGGAAAGCCTTACTTGTGTAATAAATTGGCTTCTGGACTCCATTTTCCAATCTGATCAATGCCGAGCTGACTGCATTCTCTGATACTGCCAGGTATAAGTACAATTTTTCACCCATCACTGGTCTGGACAGCAATGGAGGTGTTCCCAGATATTTCTTCAAGTCTTGAAAGGCTTTTTCACATTCATCATTCCACTCGAAAGTTTTTCGGAGTGTTTTGAAGAATGGAAGACACCTATCAGTTGCTCGAGATACAAATCTATTGAGCGCTGCAACTCGTCCTGTAAGACTTTGCACTTCTTTCTTCGTCGTTGGAGATCGCAACCCTAAAAGAGCTTTTATCTTTGCTGGATTTGCCTCAATGCCTCGCTGGTTGACGATGTACCTGAGAAACATTCCTTCTCGTACTCCAAAGGTGCACTTCGTCGGGTTGAGCTTCATCTGGTATTTATCTAGTTTATCAAAGGTCTGACCTAAGTCAACTAGATGATCAGCAGCTTTCTCGCTCTTTGTCAGCATATCGTCAACATAGACTTCCATATTGCAACTGATTTGTTCCGCAAAAACCTTGTCCATCAGCCGCTGATATGTCGCTCCTGCATTTTTCAAACCAAAAGGCATAACATTATAACAATAAGTTCCCCTCGGGGTAATAAAAGAAGTACTTTCCCTGTCTTCAGGTTTCATTTTGATCTGGTTGTAACCAGAGTAAGCATCCATGAAGCTGAGCAGCTCGTGCCCTGAGGTAGCATCCACTAGTTGGTCAATTCTGGGCAATGGGAAGTGATCCTTTGGGCAGGCCTTGTTGAGATCAGTGAAATCAACACACATTCTCCATTTATTGTTTTTCTTCTTTACCATCACCACATTCGCCAACCAATCTGGATATTTCACATCTTCAATGAATTGGGCTTTCTGGAGCTTGTCGACCTCCTCTTGAATAGCTTGATTCTTCTCGGGGCTAAATACCCTTCTTCTCTGCTTTACAGGCTTGATCTCCTTATTCTCATTGAGTTCATGGCATAAGAAGTTTGGATCTATTCCTGGCATGTCTTCATGACTCCATGCAAAAGTTTTCTTTCTGTTTCTTAAGAAAGCTACCAACTCCTGTTTTATTGACACATCCAACGATGAACCTATCTGGGTTACTCGTTCAGGGTGCTCGTCGTCCAAAATAACATTTTCTGTAGACTCCACCGCCTGTCCTTTTACCAATTGGGATTCATCTCTAGGATCCAATGTTTCGATTTCTGTATCTTCTTCCACCTGGTAGGTAGTAGTCTTTTTCCTTGATTCTTCAAGCTCCTCTTGTTCGGCAGATGAATAATAGCATTCCCGAGCTACTTTTTGGTCACCCTTCACAACTCCTACTCCAAAGTTTGTTGGGAATTTTAAACATTGATGCACTGTAGATGGAACTGCTTCGAATTTCTTCAAACCAACTCTTCCCATGATGATGTTGTAGGCTGACTGCACATTCTTATCCATCACAAAGAAGCGTATTCTTTCTGTTCGACAAGCAGGCCAAGTTCCAATGAATATATCCAACTTGATCGTCCCAAGTGGAAAAACTTTCTCGCCAGCAAAACCCAGGAGGGGTCTGTGATACGGTTCCAATTGAGATAATTTCAGATTCAAGCTGTCAAAGCATGAATAGTATATGATGTCTGCCGAACTTCCATTGTCTACCAACACCCTTGAAATCACTACTTCCTTCATCCTCATTTTGATCACCAGAGGATCGTCGTGAGGATAAAGAACACCTGCTAGGTCATTTTTTGAAAAGCCAATGACCAGCTTCTCTATGTTTACCTTCCTCGGACGATCGTCCTCGGCCAGATTTATTCGCTGAATATATGAACAAGCTTGAGCCTCTCCAAGGTAAGCCTTTCTTTCTGCAGTAAGGTCTCCTCCTCCTGCATCTCCTCCTGTAATGACATTACAATCAAATGATCCAAAGCGTATTGAAAATACCTCTCGTTCTGGTTGCCTTGGCTTCTTAGGAAGATCGGGGTCTTCATCTGGATCATCTTCATGGTCCCTTTTCTTTTTCTCCTCTGTTCGGCGAGGAGATCTAGACCTCTCTCTAGTTCGGTCATTATTTCTTTTTTCGCCTCCCCAATCAACATACTTTGCTAGCTTTCCTCTTCGGATGAGTGTTTCAATCTCGTTCTGAAGAGCTATGTAATTTTTAGTCATATGGCCATGATCTTTGTGGAATTCACAATATTTATCCTTACTCCTCGAATCAGGGTCTGATCTCAGTTTCTTTGGCCATTTTACCTCCTCGTTGTTCTTGATTTCTTCCAAGCCATGATTAATACCCATTTTCAAAGGAGTATAATTATCGTACTTCTTCATGACTTCCCATTTATTCTTGGAATGTTTATCTCCACCATTGCTTTTATGCTCTTTCTTCTTAGATTTGTCGACTTCCACCTTGGTGTCTTTATCCATATTCTTCTTTGCAGCCATAGCCTCCTCGGCATTCATGATTTTGGCCGCTTTTGCCATCAACTCTGACATAGTTGTAGGTGGATCTTTCGCCAAGGTGTAATACAATTTATTAGGCAACAACCCACTCATCAAGGCGGTGATTGTTGTCTTTTCTTCGTAATCTATGACTTCCAGCTTCTCGTTATTGAAACGAGTTATGTAATCTCTAGTACTCTCACCAGATTTTTGTCTAACACTTAACAAGTGTGCTACTCGTTTTACTGGCTTTGCTCCAAAACAAAAATTGCCAATAAACAACTCGGCCAACTGAAAGAAAGTTGAAATCTTACCTCGAGGAAGATTGTTGTACCATATCTGGGCAGCTCCAGTGAGAGTTCTTGAGAACGCTCTGCATCTCATTTCGTCGGGGACGACATAGATGTCGGCAGCAGCTTGATATTGCTCTATATGAAGAACAGGATCTGTCTTTCCATCATATTTGGGGGTCACTACAGGTGCTTTAAACTTTGACGGGGTAGGAAAACCTACGATAGCCTGGACAAAAGGTGTCCCTTGAACAAAAGTTCGTTGTAAGGGATTCTTCGCCTTAGCTATTTCTCCCAATCTATCCTCCAAGCGCTGAATTGAATCCTTCCACGCATCGTTTCCTTCCTCGGGCTTACTAGTCCGAGCAATTGATTGTTCTGATGTTGCCTCTTGAGATTTTTCTTGACGAGCAACTGGTCGTGATTGTGCTGATTCTTCTCTTAGATTTGATGGTCGTCGAAAACTTCTCGACATGATCTTAGATGGACTCTTATTTCTCCTAGGGCCTAATCGACTGAAAGGAGACACCCTACTCAGTCTTTCTATAGCACTGGGTCTTTCTGGAGAGAGAGTGATACGTTGATCAGTATCTGTAGCCCTTATTGACGAAGTTCGCCCAGGTTGATAAGAGAAATCATTAGACTCCTCATTACGATATGACTCAGTACATCTGGATCGTGAAGAAAGTAAATAAGTTTGCCTCTGACCACTTTGCTGTCCTGAACGTGCAGGTGCACCGCTATGAAGGGTTTGTATGAGTTGCCTCAGTGTGTCTTGCATGGCGGTTTGTCCTTGAGCCAGATTCGTCATAATTCCGGCCAGATCTGGAGGTGCAGAGGGATTTGGAGGATTTCCAGCATTTCCAGCGTTTCGATTGCTAGATTCTGGATTATCCGCCATTGATGATGAATGATTTTTGGTGAAAAACGATAATAACAATCGTTCCCACAGACGGCGCCAATCTGTTGATGTAAAAAACTAGATTGCTCTAATTATTCAATCACAGATAAATAAAATGAGACAAAGATTTTTAAAGTGGTTCAGCCTTATAAGAAGGGCCTACATCCACTGTTATGTTATTGCTGAGTGTTTGGGAATTCTCGATGTTAAGTTCAACCAAGAAATTCCTCTCCCTTGAATGAGGGTGATACAAGGTATTTATAGCCCTTAGGCTGTACATGAAAGGGTTGATACATTAAATGATATACATATGAAAGGGTAATACATTTAATGCAGCGTGTGCGTCAAGATGTTAAACATTCAATGAATAGTTGAACTGTTGATTATCTGGCAATTAATGCTACGGCCAAGATGCAGCTCGGACTGCCTCCAGTTTGCTTGTTGCTCAGGAGTTCCTCGGAGCGCTAGAGTACCTCGGAGTGCTAAAGTTCCTTGGTGTATCCTCATTGCTCGGAGAGAACATGAGTTGGTCGGGGGAATGAACTTCCTCGTTGCTATTATGCCACGTAGATTGACACGTGTCTTCATATTATTCGTCCATATCAGCATATTAATTTTGGTATCAACATGCCATAAAGAGCATAATGAAGTGCCACAAAGAGCACATATAAATGCCACAAAGAGCATTTGAAAATGACTATTTTCCTAATAAGGAAAATATTTTTACAAAATGTAAAAGTGAGATAAAAATGTCATAAAGAGCATAAGATTGTGAATATATATATATTCCTGTTAAGGAAAAAGATATATGAGATAATTGGTGCACATGATGAGTTTTTAGATTAATGTTACTTGTTTTATCTTCCTGCTTAGCTTATGTTTTAAATTGTGTAGGTAGATTCTTATTTCTCTTTCATCATGATTCATCATTCATAACTGTCATACTTTTATTCATCTGGTAATAATATATAACCGGGTCCTGACCCGTTCATATTTCTTGTTGTGCTGGCATCTTATATTCCGCTCAGGTACTCCGCCGCAAGGATGCCTGATTTGAATTCCTATTCCGTTGTTTTCGGCGAGCCGTGATGCATTGCAGGTATTACGGGACATATTGCAATAGACGCTGTCATCCTTGTACTCTAGATAAGATCAGGTTTTTTACTCGAGTGAGGGGCCCAAGCTTTTGTACTTGTTTAATGTAATGAAATTTATTATATAAATTATTTAATTTGTTTAAATACTGTTATAAAGTTTGTTGACCGACAACACATTCGGTCTCTTTATTGTATTCTTGTTGTTATTATATATATATATATATCCTGGGGTTTCCCCTATCTTTTCAGGATTTGGGTTGTTTAAATTCTTTCCTTTAACTGAAAAACAAAATTTTTGGCAACCCGTTTTTTGAAACATTCGGTGGTTATCCTGGATACTCTATATTTTATTGTGATGCTGAGAATGATTTCATCTATGATTCCTGTTATATTGGAGTATTGGGCTAGCCACCCCTTATTTTGGTGAGCGGGTTGTCACAAAATTTCTCACCGCTATTGTCTCATACTAAATTGAATAATTGAAATTAAAATAACCGAAAGAGAAAAGAACATTCTAGGTTGAACCAAACATATATTTGGCATTTATTCTTAGGTCATATTAATCTAAAAAATATTCAAAGATTATTTTCAAATATAAAATTGATTACATTGGAAGTGGAGGTACGTCTAGTCTACGAATCCTTCTTAAAGGGTAATATGACAAAGAGATTATTAATAACCAAGGTCTATAAAGCCAAAGGTGTCTTGGTATTGGTTCACTTTGATTTATACGGACACATGACTATCTAGGCTTGAGGTGGCTACGTGTATTTCATCACTTTCATTGATGATTACTCACGGTTTGGGAATGTTTACCTTATACATCACAAGTCTAAAGCCATTGATAACTTCAAAGTGTATAAGGTTGAGGTGGAGTAAAGGCGTGGTAAACTAATCTAAAATCTACGATCTAATTGTAGAGGTTGGTACCTCTTAGAAGAGTTTAGGAATCACTTATCATTTGTCTATGGCGGGCAATCCATAAAAAAATGGTGTATCAGAAAGAAGTAACATGACTCTGTTGGACATTTTTAAATCCATGATGAGTTATTCAAGCATGTCTGATTCTTTTAAGGTTATACATTAGAGAAGGACACTTATGTGCTGAACTTAGCTCCTTCTAAATCGACCTGAAAAACTCCCATGAAACTATGGACTAGATACAAACCTATTATCGAATATTTGTATTTTGGGTTACCTAGTAAAGGTGTTGAGAAAGGAGACCGGTAATATGAAATTAAGGAAATAGTGTCTCTTTGTAAGTAACCTTAAAGGAACCAAAGATGGTTTATTTTATAATCCTAAGAACTAGAGGTTATTATTTAGCATCCACACCTGGTACTTGGAGGACTATTATATGATAAAACAAAAGTCCAAAAGCAATATTATCCTGCAAGAACTAAGTGGGAAGAACCAAGTAATTGCTTCTGGACCACCCGTATTGGATGAAATACAACCTGCTATCAATGATATACTATGTAACAGTAAATGGGGAATTATAGATAACAGGATGCATGTGTCACTTATACCAGACCATAAGTGGGGCAACATCATAGTGGGGGAGTTAGGCCTCATCCTGATAGGTTAGTGTAGATAGGAGAACACCTCGGTGAGATCTTGGTGAAATATGAACCAGATTTCGTCAACTATGATGAGTTACTTGAAGATAAAGATTTCGAACTTTGGATAAAGGATATGTATACTAATATGGATTCGACGTATTAGAATAAAGTTTGGGACCTTATAGCCTTATAAACTTTCCTGATGATATAAACTCCTTTGGTTGCAAGTGGATCTATAAGATGAAGAAAGGGGTGGATAAAAAGGTTGAAACCTTCAAAGTAAGGATCATTATGAAAGGGTTTACTCAGAAAGAAGGAATCGACTAAGTGGAAACCTTTACATCGGTATCCTTGATAAAATCTATTCGGATTCTTTTATCCATTGCATCTTATCTTAACTTCAAGATTTAGCAAATGGGTGTTAAGACTGCATTCTTAAATGGTAATTTTGATGTGTGAATTTGTATGATGCAACTATGGGATTCATAGCTAAGGGACAAGAATTCAAGGATGTAATACCCTGTATTTCTGCGTATTTAGAATTTAATTAATTGAGTAATTAAATAGAAAATACGATTTAATTTAAATTACGTGAGTGGAGTACTTCAATGTAATTTAATCTTTAAATTACAAGAGTGAAGTAATTTAATGCAATTTAATGATAATTATGATTATTAAGTAATTAAATAATAATTATGGTTATTAAATATTAATCGAGATATAGACACTGATTAATATTATGATTCAAATTTACTAAGTGTGAATAGTAAATATTGATAGTTAATTCGTACGACATAACGAGTGATATGGACGTACTTGATTATATCTCAATAGGGTGTCGCGTGTAGACTTAATTCAGGATGAGATGGGAAATATATTTTTAAGTTACTCAAATGATAATTTAGAGGTCACAGATGATTCCTAAAGGGTCAAATTAGTCAAAATAGTATACCTGAGGGTACTAGTCGGGTACCGGGGCATTTTTAGGCTAAACCGGGACCATGCATGGGCTTTTGAGTCTTTTGGCATTTAGGGGTGAGTAGACCTACGAAATACAAACTATATTTCATATTATAAGAGATGGAGGCTAGGGTTAGAGGAGATAAAAACTCATAAAAACCATTGGAGAGAGAGAGAGAGAGAGAGAGAGAGATAGAGAGAGAGAGAGAGAGGTTTTAAAGCCTAAGAGAGAGATTTAGAGAAGATTGGAGTGTGTTCTTCCTCCAAAAGAATCTTGAGAAGAAAGAAAGGACAAGAAGAAGATTAACCCTCCAACGATCACGAAATCAGACCCTAATGTAATCAAGGCAAGTTGCAAATTATTTTGAGTTATAATATCCATGAGTAGGATTTATGAATAATTGATTTTGATGAATATTCTTGGAGAAAAAGAATTGATTAATTGCATGTTTGGGTAGAAATAGCATGTAGTTAGATTTATATCTGTAGAGGATTTAAAATCAGAGGAACCATGAATGTTAGTACGAATTAAAATCTGGGTTGATGATTGAAAATATGGGAAGAACATGTTTTATTAGGGTTCTTGAATAATTAAAAGATTTGAATTATTCTGTGCTAAACTGTAAAGATTTGTAATGTTTAAATCATTGGAAATCATCCTAGTGCACGTAGGAATGGTTAGGAATCGTTATTTGTAAGTTTGGTGTATTATCATCGGAGTTGGATAATTAAAAATGGTGAAAAACGCATGAAGAAGAAGAACTGCGTATGTCACTGCTCGATCGATCGATCGACAATGAATGTTAATCGATTGAAGGAGTCGATCAATCGATGCTAATGGTCGAACAATCAACCATGACTAATTTGGGGTTCTTTTGTTGGTTGAGTTCTAATCGATTGCCATTGCTTGAAAAGAACCTTAGAGATAATATTATACCTATGTGTGGACTTAGTTAAGACCAGAAGGTATTTAGTAGGGGTCAGTTATAATCATGGGTGCATGATTTGAAGAGATGGACCGACGAAGATAAACCGATCGAGTCGTGCATCGAGGATTACGAATTTGAGTTACGAGGGAAGCTAACGTCAATCCAAATTAATATCAATAGGTTAGAGATAGTTTAGCTACTAAAATGAATGGAGGGGTAACTAGGACCCTTAGAGTTGTGTGGATACTCAATTTAAAATGCGATAGTGAGATAAATTGTAAATTAATAAGTACGGTGAATATTAAAGAGAAAATATTACGTACGAGCACTATTATTAGGTTGCGTGTATACCTACTGAATTATATAGATACTTAGGTGGATAGAATAACTAAAGTATATATATTCCTATATTAAGGTCGAGGTAGGATTCCGAACTAATATATGGTAATATTAAATTGGGGTCGGGATGAGAGAGTTCTGAACCGATATATATACATAAAAATTTCATTAGTCGGGTCGAGGTAGCTTTTCGAAGCAGTACATGAAATAAACTTAGGGTTGAGGTGATATTCCGAACCAATACTTTTACTTGGTGTCAATCAACCATTCCGAAGCAAGGGTCCTTAATGTGTGTTACGAGAACATGATATTGACAAATAAGCTTGTAAGTATATATTGCGTGTGAAATGTATATTGTATAAATAATCTACTTATACGAGTTAGTAGATAATGAGATGCCATGAATACATCTAAAAGCAAATTAAGTGGAGAAACTTAATTATAAAAAGGTTAAAGATAACAAGGCATGTAAAGTTATCTAAGTATATAAATCATGAGATATAGTTACTATTACATACTATATGGGCGGTATGGGAACTTAGTCGCATAGATAAGTTCAGTTGAATACCATAGTCCAATTAGCTTGGGTAGTATAGCTAGGTGGGCTAAGTACGAGACATTAGGCGCACACTATAGATGAGGAGTGAGGTAACTCAAGAGTGTGTATGCAAATCTTAACAAGTGTAATCAATAACTCATCTTACTGTGATAAACACTTGTTAAATATTTTCAAAATATTTTGAGCACACAATAAAATGCCTATTATTGAGATATGTGGATTATGAGGTTCGACAAGAAGGGGAAGTTAGCACCGAGATATGTGGGACCATTCCTTATTAATGAGAGGGTGGGACCGGTAGCATACAAGTTGGGACTCCCAAAGCATCTTCGGCGAATACACGAAGTGTTCCACGTGGCATCGCTGAAGAAATACAGGAGGAGCGAGAGAGCCTTCTGTCATCTTCCACTTGAGGAGATTGATTTGCAACCAGAAGTCTCGTATGAGGAGAAACTCGTGGCTATTCTGGATCATAGTGAGAGTAAACTATGATCCAAGGTGGTGCTATTAATGCGAGTACAGTGGGGACATCACAATGTTAGGGAGTCGACATGGGAACGAGAGGAAGATATGCGAGAGCAGTATCCAGAGTTATTCACCGCAAGTATGTCCTAATTTTGAGGATGAAATTCCTTTGTAAGGGGGGACGTATGTAATACCCCGTATTTTTGTGTATTTAGAATTCAATTAATTGATTAATCAAATAGGAAAATAAGATTTAATTTAAATTACGTGAGTGGAGTAATTTAATGTGATTTAATACTTAAATTATGCGAGTGAAGTAATTTAATGCAATTTAATAGTAATTACGATTATTAAGTGATTAAATAATAATTGTGATTATTAAATACTAATCGAGAGATAGACACTGCTTAATATTATGATTTAAATTTACTAAGTGTGAATAGTAAATATTGATAGTTAATTTGTACGACATAGCGAGTGACATGGGCGTACTTCATTATATCTCAACCGAGTGTCGCGTGTAGACTAAATTGAGGATGAGATAGGAAATATATATTTAAGTGACTCAAAATATAATTTAGAGGTCACGAATGATTTTGAAATGGTCAAATTAGTCAAAATAGTATACCCAAGGGTGCTAGTTGGGTACCGGAGCATTTTTGGGATAAACTGGGACCATACAGGGGCATTTTAGTCTTTTGGCATTTGGGGGTGAGTAGACCTACGAAATTACAAACTATAAAACCATTGGATATATACACACACACACACACACACACACACACACACACACACACAGATTATGAAGCCTAAGAGAGTGATTTAGAGAAGATTGAAGTGTGTTCTTCCACCAAAAGAATCTTGGGAAGAAAGAAAAGAGAAAAAGAACATCAACCCTCCAACAATCATGAAATTAGACCCTACTGTAATCAAGGCAAGTGGTTATTTGCAAATTATTTTGAGTTATAATATCCATGCGTAGGATTTATGAATAATTGATTTTGATGAATATTTTTGGAGAAAATGAATTGATTAATTACATGTTTGGGTAGAAATATCATGCAGTTAGATTTATATCTATAGAGGATTGAAAGTCAGAGGAACCATGATTGAGGTGTGCGAATTAAAAGTTTGGTTGATGATTGAAAATATTGGAAGAACATTTTATGTTAGGGTTCTGGAATAATTAGAAGATTTGAATTATTCTGTGCTAAATTGTAAAGATTTATATTGTTTAAATCTGAGAAAGTATGTGCTTGCGTTCAAATGATAAACTTATATATTAAACACCATTTAACACAAATAAACCCTAAACATGCAAAAATATGTGATTGAATAAGATAATGAACTAAGCAAGAACATTCAAACACATGCTTGTGAGGAAAAATCCCCCAAAGGGGAAAAACCATTTATTTTCATTATAATATTGTAACTGTACAATTTCGGATTACAATGAAAATACAAGTGACTAAGAATTACCCTCAGGTGTCAGATTCTGTAGTCGGCGGCTGGAGTTATCCCTTTCCAGTAGGGGTGCAATGAAGAAGAAGAACGGTCTTCTCCACAATGGTATGAACAGCAAAAGTGCGTTCCTGGGTTGCAAAGAGATTCACAAATGTTTGGAAATTTGTATGAATCAAAAACCTAGAGTCTTGGTGCTCAATAGGTGAAGACTTAGAGTTTTTGTACTCTGAAAATTGGGTATCGAAGTCTTGGAAAACCACTTCCCGTAGTGGGTTTATAGAGGAATAACATGGCCTAAAAAATCTCTGCACGATCTGTTTGAGATTATCCCAGGCGGACCGGTCCGGGTCTGAGGCGGATCAGTCTGGGTAGGCGGATCGGTTCTTTTTATTTAGGCTTCTTCAGTTCGCTTGCGGTCCGGGGTGTACTGGAATTTCAGCAGGCGGACCGGTCCGGGTCTGAGGCGGATCAGTTCTTTTATTATGGGCGGACCGGTCCGGCCTGTCAGACATTGATTCCTCTTCTTCTTTTGATATTCGAATCCGTTGATGATTGTATGAATCTTGAATTTCTTCAACGGTGTAACGGCGTGCGACATAACAAATTGATAATGGACAAAAATGTCCTTACAAATCTCCCCCTATGTCTATGCCGGTACATACATAAAAACAAACATCCGAATTATCAAACTACTAAAAATGCCTATACAAATCTACCCTTCCATGAACCCAAAACTGGAAAGATACAATTGAATAAGACTACAACGTTTGCTCTTCAACTCTTCAGGAATCTCAACACTTTTCTCATCAGGGTGTGCAATCCAATGATAATCCATGTAGTACCTACACACATGAGAAAAGACAAAATACCAAGTGACGTATCGAGTTTGAAATGAGATATCAAATGAAGAAAGCATGTTGTATCAAATCTCAAAAACACAAAACTCCCCCAAAATATATGATCAAATCTCAAAAACACAAAACTCCCCCAAAATATATGATAATTCTTTCTCCCCCTTTTTATGATGTCCCCAAATAGACAAATGAGAGAAATAAAGCAAAATAAGCAAGTGTGGGGTGTCACTAGGATAAAATCACACCATGAATGAACACAAAGCAACCAAGTCGATGATAGCGTAAATGAAGTGGTGTGATCAAATTCGATAGGAAAATCAATGCATACAAACATGACATATATGCACGATGAATATTGGATACTCCTAGCGAATGAACTCAAATGCGTCCTTTGGTGTAAAAGGAATGACAATATAAGATATTGACTCAATCAAATCAACAAATCAAAGCTCAAAGTGATTTTCACACCAATAACGTCCAAAACGATTTTATGCTTTTTCAGGACTTTCAAGGAAGTGCAAACCCGTTTAAATTTTCCAACCAAACTCCCTCAGATATAATTTTGAATAGAAGCATTCTAAATTCTCAAACTTTGGAGAATTGATGATGAAACCTAAGTGGCCCATATTTGGCATGAAGTGCTTTTTATTGCCTGTAAAAATTTTCTGGGCTCTTTTAACCTCTTTGGACCTCGGATATTAAAATTCCTCCATTTTTAGGTCCTTTTTAACGGTGGCTTTTGCGCAAAGGATAGATGATTACCTTTCGCAGCCCCTCCCCGTTATACAAAAACACACAGTCTCACCAAAACGGTTGTTACATGCATTCCAATCTTGTCAAGTTTTATCGCATATTTTACATTGTATAGACAGGATTGAGATGGAAACACTCAAGCTAATATGAGATAGACAAGTGCAATAATCAAATATAGCCGTGCATGTGTGCAATAAAGGATATAGGAGTCAAACATGTAGGAAGATATCACTAATTACATCTCAAAGACTCTATACTAAGTAAAGCACATGGATGAAATGATGTAGCGTCTCAAATCTCTATCAAACAGTCACATGGATATATGGAATGAAGTTGTGACTTGGCTATCTTAAATGCTCATTCATAAAAGGAGCAAAAAATTTATCAAAATAAAATCTTTTTGTGCTTTTCTCAAAAAAATTTCTTAAAGGAAAATCTTTTTGTATTTTTCAAAAGAAATATAAAAAGCAAAAAGAATGAATAAAAATCTATACAACTAAGCAATGGTACATATAAAACAGACTAGCAATAGGAAGCATATGATATGAACATGAAGAAGCATCCTATTCTAGACAAAGACCAACCCCTCAGTCAACTGTGCAAATTCCCAAAGACTTCCTAAGACTCTCAAATCGAAGGGCATCTAAAGGTTTCGTGAAAATGTCGGCTAACTGACGGTCGGTGGGAACGAAACTCAGGGATACGACTTTCTCCTCAACTAGCTGTCGTATAAAGTGCTCACGTATCCTGATGTGCTTGGTGCACGAATGCTGAACTGGATTGCGGGATATGTGTATCGCGCTCGTGTTGTCACAGGAAATGGTCATGGCGTCCTGTGATATCCCATAATCCTCCAGCATTTGCTTCATCCACAAGAGTTATGTGCAATAACTCCCGGCGGCTATGTACTCAGCCTCCCAAAATGGCACAAGTACCTCAAGCTCTTCTTCAGAGGTTGAACTTGTTGGGCCAAGTGTGGCTGTGCCTCCTATTCTAAATGCTATCCCTTTGTCGGCCGTTACCGGGGCCGAGTTTGCTCAGAGGTTCCCTGGTCACACGTCCACGTCTGCTCCAGCCGACGTTGAGGTTGATGATGATGATGATGATGGTGAAAGTGAAGTTGACACCTCTGAGGCGGACGAGTACGAGAGCACAGTCACTGAGGTGGATCTTTTTCACTTCAGATACTTATACTCCATCAGTCCCTCAATCAAATTGAGGAGACCTCTGAGGGAAGAGAGGGCCTACCACGGCCGAGATGGAGAGATATGCTTGTATGAGCAGATGTTTAAGTTAGGGTTTCGTCTACCCATTCACCCTGTCATTAGGTCCATTCTTTCCTTCATCAACTTGCCCCCCTCACAGCTCTCTCCCAATGCTTGGAGAGTTATTATAGGGGCCATCGTCTTGTGGAGGGCAGTCCACCACTCTGACCTCCCGGTTCAGGCCTTCGCTGGTTATTACGTCCCTACCTCAGCCAGAAATCATTCGAGCTACTATCACTTCGTAGCTCGGAGGCCTGAGAAGAAGATGCTCCTGGTCACTCAGACCTCAAACCACAATTGGAAACCCCGGTATTTTATTGCTTCAGGGCCATGGGAATTTGGCTCATCTATTCCCTCTTCCATTTTTGAGCCGAGGGTACCCCTCAGATGGGGTAAGGTCACCATGTCTGCCAGGGCCGATCCTGGCCTAAGTCTTCAGAACGGCAAAAAAGTGAAGGCCCTACAAGACCAAGGGGCACATGGTCTGTTCGTAAAGTTCGAACATCTGCTGACCCCCCACTATCTCTCGGGGACGAGCCTAGGTGGAAGCCCCCTTGTTGACTTTGGTAAGGATTTTTCTTTTCAAGTCTAACCTCTGATCTCATTGATATCTGATCATTCATGTTTGATTTCTGACTTGTCTTTTACCTTTTTGCAGAGAGACCACCAGGTGTCCCAGACGAGTTGTGGGAGATGGCAGCTCCGAGTTTGGCTAGACTTGCCAAGAAGACTGGTTTGAATGCTCCTCCACCTGCTCCCTCAACATCCAAATCTAAGAAGAGGGCCCCTGAGGTCCCGGCCTCTGAGGATCAGAGGCCGACCTCCAGGCAAAAGAAGACTTCAGACGTTGCGATCCCTATCACAGCCGACACCTTGTCGGCTCGTCTTGACCAGCTGAAACTTGGTGATAGCGTGGTCGGCCACAGCCGACAGGCCGTGGACGCCCTTGCCAACATGATGACCGAGACTGACAGGCGTTTTTACAGGGCCATGGACACTTCCATGCTTGTTGAGTTCGGCCTCCACAGGGTCGCCGAGGTATGACTTGTTCCTTTTGTCCATAATTTTTCAAGTGCAACGTCTGATGTTACCCCCATCTAACCTCTTCATTATCTGTGCAGGGTGCCACTGCCATGTACCAGCTATCTAACTGGGCCATGAGGAAGCTGCCTCTCATTCAGAAGGGGCAGGAGACTGAGAAGGTTGAGAGCACGCTGAAGGCCGAGGTTGACCGTCTGAGGTCAGAGTTGCAGAATGCCGAGACCAAGGCCCAGATCTCTGAAAATAAGGCCCAGGGTCTTGAAAAAGATATCTCTGCACTCGTCCAAAGCCACGCCAAGGCCCTGAAGGATAAGGACGATTCCCTGCAGAGGAAGGTCAGTGCTGCTGTGAAGGCCGCTCTTGCAGATGCCTCAGAGAAAACAATTGTTGATTATAAAGTCTCTGAGGAGTTCGTAGGTTTTGGTTTTGAATACCTCGAAAGAGGTATCAAAGCCACCACCAAATGGGCCGAGGTTAGGGAGAAGGAGGCTGGCACTATAAAGGCCTCCGACTTTGTGGGCCTCGGCTTCGTCGACCCTCAGTTTGCCCAAGCCCTGTAAGAGATAGAAGACGAGGCTGCTGCCCCTGGTCAAACTGTTACTCTGGAAGGGACTGATCTCGGAGGAACTGACCCTGCCGATGATGTGGCTGAGGTGACCAATGCTGAACAGGTCAACCCAGCCGAGACTTCGAATGTTCCTCCCTCAGATGTTTAACTTGGCCTTGTATTTTGTATTTTTTGACTTGTAATTCTGAACTTGTAATTTATCAAACATCTGAATGTTATGTAATCTCTTCTTTTATTAGATGCCAATTTCTTCCTTTATCTTGACCTCTGAATGTATTTGAATGCTATATGATCTCTGAAGTCATTACTTAATATGATGTTGTCAACCATATCACCAAAATGATGTTAAGGGTCTGAGGTCATCTAACCCAGGTGTCTGAGCTCAGACCTCGTCACCACCAAGTGATGTTATGAGGGTCTGAGGTCATTACCTAAGAGGTTAGCCTCATAATAAAATATCACCAAACTAATGATGTTAAGGGTCTGAGGTAATCTAACCCAGGTGTCTGAGCTCAGACCTCGTCACCACCGAGTGATGTTATGAGGGTCTGAGGTCATTACCTAAGAGGTTAGCCTCATAATAAAATATCACCAAACTAATGATGTTAAGGGTCTGAGGTAATCTAACCCAGGTGTCTGAGCTCAGACCTTGTCACCACCGAGTGATGTTATGAGGGTCTGAGGTCATTACCTAAGAGGTTAGCCTCATAACAAATATCACCAAATTAATGATGTTAAGGGTCTGAGGTAATCTAACCCAGGTGTCTGAGCTCAGACCTCGTCACCACCGAGTGATGTTATGAGGGTCTGAGGTCACCTAAGAGGTTAGCCTCATAATAAAATATCACCAAACTAATGATGTTAAGGGTATGAGGTAATCTAACCCAGGTGTCTGAGCTCAGACCTCGTCACCACCGAGTGATGTTATGAGGGTCTGAGGTCATTACCTAAGAGGTTAGCCTCATAACGAATATCACCAAATTAATGATGTTAAGGGTCTGAGGTAATCTAACCCAGGTGTCTGAGCTTAGACCTCGTCACCACCGAGTGATGTTATGAGGGTCTGAGGTCATTACCTAAGAGGTTAGCCTCATAATAAATATCACCAAATTAATGATGTTAAGGGTCTGAGGTAATCTAACCCAGGTGTCTGAGTTCAGACCTCGTCACCACCGAGTGATGTTATGAGGGTCTGAGGTCATTACCTAAGAGGTTAGCCTCGTAATAAATTTCTGGTTTGAAGAGCAAAACAAGAACTTGACATGGAAACTGATCTTTATTAATAACCTCTTCTTGATAAGATGGTACAATTACAAATTACAAATCCTATGCAACATCATATGAAATATCTCTTCAGATGATCAGCATTCCACGGTTGGTGAAAAGTTCTCCCTCTAGGTTCTCTAGCCTATACGTGCCAGGCACAACCTCTTCCGTTATTTTGTAGGGGCCATGCCAGTTCGGATGTAGCTTGTTTGTCTTCTGTAGGGTCTTCTTAAGCACTAGGTCTCCCACCGCAATGGGTCTTGACTTCACCCTTTGGTTGTAGAATCTTGCTGCCCTCTGTTGATAGGCTGCTTTTCTGACCTCTGCGTCTTCCCTTCTTTCTTCGATGAGATCCAGGTCTAGCCTTCTCTTCTCCCCGTTGCTGTCGGGGTCGTAGGTCTGAATCCGATGAGTTGGCAATCCTACCTCCGTTGGTATGACTGCCTCTGAGCCATGTGCCAGCATGAATGGGGTTTCTCCTGTGGGTGTCCTTGCCGTAGTTCTGTAAGCCCATAGCACGGCATAGACCTCTTCTATCCATCTCCCCTTCGCGTCTTCTAACCTCTTCTTGATTCCATCCAAGATGGTTCTGTTCGTGACCTCGGTCTGGCCATTTGCTTGAGGTCGACCAGGAGATGAGAAGAACTGTCTGATCCCCACACTTTGGCAATACTTCTCCAAGGAGGCATTCTTGAACTGGGTTCCATTGTCCGAGATAAGCGTGTTCGGGAGGCCATATCTACATATGATGTTCTTCCAGATGAACTGGAAGGTCTTCTGTTCTGTAATGGTTATCATCGGCTCCGCCTCTACCCATTTTGAAAAGTAGTCAATGGCAACTATCAAGAATCTATAGTTATTGACTGCTCTTGGCAAAGGTCCTACCAAGTCAATTCCCCATACCGCAAATGGCCATGGAGAAGAGATCGACGTCATAGGCTGATGAGGTTGGTGAGGGATGGTGGCGAACCTTTGACATTTATCGCACCTCTTCACATAATCTGCGGCGTCCTTAGACAGGGTAGGCCACCAGTATCCCTGAGTGATGATCCTCTTGGCTAAGGGTCTTCCCCCAATGTGGCTAGAACAAGAACCCTCATGAACCTCCCTTAAGACCTGGGGCACTTCCGCAGGGTGCACACATCTTAGGAGAGGCAGTAGAAACCCCTTTTTGTACAAGACATCTCCTACCAATGAGAACTTTGCAGCCCTGTATCTCAACTTTCTTCTCTCTATCCTGGACTCAGGTAGCTCCCCCTCTTTTAGGTATCTGACAAGCGGGTCAATCCACGAGTCTCCCAGGTTTACATTGTGACAAGGGTTACATACCTCATCCTCCTCAATACTTGCCTTTCCTAAGACTTCAATTGGGATGGTTCTTCCCAAGTCTGTCTTCATTGCCGAGGCCAGTCTTGCCAACGCATCGGGGTGGTTGTTGCTCAGCCGAGGTACTCTCTTCAGCTTTGCCTCTTCATAATACTCTAGCAACCCTCTTACCTTCTTCAGGTATTTGGCCATCCTTTCATCTTTAGCCTCGTATGCCCCCAGCACTTGATTGACAACCAATCTTGAGTCGCTATGAAGCAGGAGTCGCTTTACCCGAAGAGTGGTTGCCAATAAGAGACCTGTTATCATGGCCTCGTACTCAGACTCGTTGTTGGAGGCCTTGAAGTTGAATCTCAAGGCATACTCAATGTTGGCGCCATCTGGAGCCGATAGTACTAGCCCCGCGCTGCTTCCATTGTCACAAGAAGAGCCATCAATGAAGAGGCTCCATACGTCTGTATCTGATGATAAGACCCCTTCTCTCATAACCCCCTTTTCGAAGAGGTACCGATCATCTTCATTTTCTTCTACTCTGCTCCGAGCTTGGCCTGGGACAACCTCTTCTCGGCCTTGGAAGACATACGGGGCAGTCTCTTCCGAATCTCGGAAGGCATTTCGGTTCATCTCTTCGCCACCATCCAAGCCCTTCTCTGTCTCGGTCTCTTCCCAAGTGAATTATGCGACAAAGTCTGCCAGTGCCTGCCCCTTGATGGTTGTCCTGGGCTGGTAGGTAAGATCATATTCTCTTAGCTCGATGGCCCAGGTCATCAATCTTCCGGACTTCTCAGACTTGTGCAGAACCTGCCGTAGTGGTGAGTCAGTGAGGACTACCATGGAGTGAGCATGGAAGTAAGGCTTCATCTTCCTAGAGGCGTGTATCAGGGCATAAGCCAACTTCTCCATGCGGGGATAGTTTTGTTCAGACCCCTGAAGGGCCTTACTATTGAAGTACACAGGTCTCTGAACCCCATCCTCTTCCCGTATGATGGCCGCGCTAATGGCTGACTCAGAGACTACCAGGTACACAAACAACCTCTCCCCTGCGATGGGCAGGGACAGCAGCAAGGGAGACCCCAAGTAGGACTTCAGTTGATCAAAGGCTTTTTCACACTCTTCGTCCCACTGGAAGGCCTTTCTCAGAACTTTAAAGAACGGAAGACACTTATCAGTGGCTCTGGAAACAAACCTGTTCAGGGCTGCCACCCTTCCAGTGAGTCTCTGAACATCCTTGATACTCCTAGGAGTCTTCATATCGAGTAACGCCTTGATTTTCTCCGAGTTTGCTTTAATCCCCCTCTGATTAACGATGAACCCTAGGAACTTCCCGGCTCCTACCCCGAAGACACATTTCGCTGGGTTGAGCTTCATTCTGTAGGAGTCCATGACATCAAAGGTCTTCTCAAGGTCCGCTACGTGAGTACATGCTTTCAGGCTCTTCGTTAGCATATCGTCCACATACACCTCCATGGTCTTACCTATCTGCTCCTCGAACATCTTATTGACAAGACGTTGATACGTTGCCCCCGCATTTTTCAGACCAAAGGGCATCACCTTGTAACAGTACGTCCCCTTGTCAGTAATGAAGGTTGTCTTCTCAGAGTCTTCGGTATCCATGAAAATTTGGTTATAGCCTGAATAAGCATCCATGAAGCTCATAAGCTCATGCCCTGCCGTTGCGTCCACCATCTGGTCTATCCTGGGTAAGGGATAGCTGTCTTTCGGGCAAGACCTATTCAGGTCTGTGAAATCTACACACATCCGCCACTTTCCATTGGCCTTAGGCACGATGACTGCATTCGAGAGCCACTCTGGATAAGTAACCTCTCTTATGAACTCGGCCTCTTCTAACTTCTTCACCTCTTCCCGGATGACCTCATACTTCTCTCTGGAGTAGATCCTTCGCCTCTGTTTAATAGGCCTAGCATCTCCGTCCACGTTGAGCTTGTGGGTCATGATCTCAGGGTCGATACCAGGCATGTCTGCATGACTCCACGCGAAGATGCTCTGCCTCCTCCTAAGGAAGTCTATCAGCTCTTCCTTGATCCCTTGTTCCAGGGCTTTGCCGACCTGGACAGTTTTTTCCGGCTCGTCCTCATTGAGGACGATGGATTCTACCTCTTCCGCGGGCTCGCCCTTCTTCAATTTTGTTTCATCTCTGGGATCAAGAGTGTCAATATTGTAAGTGGCGGTTGCTCTCTTATGGGCCTCTCGCTCTTCGGCCGAGTTGAAATAACACTCCCGCGCCGTGGTCTGGTCCCCTTGCACTTCCCCTACCCCATAAGGAGTCGGGAATTTTAGCATCTGGTGGACCGTTGACGGCACGGCTTCAAACTCTCTGAGGGCCACTCTTCCGATGATGAGGTTGTAGGCCGAGAAGACATTTTCGTCCATAACAAAAAAGTTTATCTTCTTGGTTAGCTTCTTAGGCCACTCATCTCCCATCCGCACATCCATTTCATACATGCCCAATGGGTGTACCTTCTCACCACTGAAGCCTATCAATGGGTGATGGTAGGGCACCAGCCTTGCCCTACTAAGACCCAAGCTCTTGAAACAAGGCCAGAACATCACATCTGCTGAACTTCCCCCATCTATGAGGATTCGCCCTACATCTCACCCATGCACCCTTGTGGTTATGACTAAAGGGTCATCATGGGGGGCTAAGATGCCCTTGAAGTCGAGTCTGGAGAACCCCACTACGAGGGTGTCCATGTCCACCTTCTTCCTCTTCTGCACTGCGTCAGAAGACGTTAGATTCATAACCTCAGGTTTGACCACTGACTTGGCCTCCGCTACATGAGCTTTCCTGTCGGCTACCTCAGAGCCACCTCCTGCGAATCCCCCACATATGGTGCTAACACCAAAGGAGATCATCCCTACCCTCTTCACTGGGGTGTTGTCATCCTTAGGTGGGAGATCCGGGTCATCTCCATCATCACCCTCTGAATCATCATGCCTTCTAACCGGGACATCGCCACGGCACCTGTCATCTCTTCTCTTCCTAGGGTCTTCTCTTCCACCCTTTGGGGCCTTGCCATCCACATACTTTCTCAGCTTCCCGAACTTCAGCATCTTCTCAATCTCGTCCTTCAGAGCGAAGCATCTATCTGTGACATGGCCGTGATCCTGATGGAACTCACACCAGAGGTTTTTATTCCTCTTATGTGGTGGGGCCTTCAATTTCTCTGGCCACCTCAGAGCCCGGCCAGCCTTGATCTCATTAAGGATGTGCTCACAGCTCACAGTCAGAGGAGTGTAATGAGCGAACTTGTCATCTGCTGACCTCTTCTTCCCCTCTTTCTTACCCTGGGACCTCCCAGTGCTACCACGATTCTCCTCCTCATATTTGGCGGCCATTGCCTCTTCCGCATTCATCACTTTCCCTGCGGTGGACAACAGCTCTGCCATAGACTTGGGGGGGTCTTCTGCCAGCTTCCACAATAACTTCCCCTTTTGGAGGCCTCCTATCAGGGCAGTCATGGCTATGCTCTCCTCGTAATCCTCTACCTCCAACTTCTCCTTGTTAAATCTTGCTATATAGTCTCTCAGGCTTTCTCCCTTAGCCTGTTTGACATATAGGAGGTGGGTAGTCTTCTTCTGTGGTCTTACCCCAAAGCAGAAGTTGTGGATGAACTGCTCTGCTAGGCCTTTGAAGTTCTCGATCGAGTTCTTCGGAAGAGAGGTGAACCAGCTGTGCGCTGCCCCTGTCAAGGTTCCTGAGAAGGCCCTGCACTTCATCTCATCAGGTATCGAGTAAATATCTGCCGCCGACTGATACATCTCGATATGGTGCACTGGGTTAGTGCTGCCATCATACTTAGGTGTCACTGTAGGAGGCTTGAACTTAGCTGGGGTTGGGAACCCCACTATCCTAGCTACAAACGGGGAGCCCTCCGAGTAGCCCCTCTGTAGTGGATCCCTGCTCTTTATGAGGTCCCCTATCTTCTCCTCGAGACGTTGGATTGAGTCATTCCAGGGTCTTCTCTCTTCAGCTAGGCCGAGGTTATCCCCTGCCACCTCCCTACGATGGACAGAGGGTTCCCCAGCCACAACACGCTGACTATTGACTTCTTCTTGCTCCCTGGCTCTTCTCTCTAAGGGTCGGCCCTGATCTGGCCGAGCCTGCCTATTCCCTCTTTGAGAGCCTGCCGCGCTCCTTGACCTCGATAGCCTCTGCCTCAGGTCATTGACTGGGCCTAGCCTCTCGAAGGCCTACCCTCTGCTCAACCTGTTAAAGGACGACCCTCTCTGGTGGGCCTCATCTCTTCCTCGGCCGACACATCCTTGGCTCTGCCTAAGGGGTCGCACGGTGTTATCTGACACCTCATACGGCTCCCAGCAGTCTTCCGGGGCCTCTTCAGCTTCTAGGTCATCATACCTGTCCTCTGGGCAAGGGTTTCCCTGCCTCCCCAGGCGCAAGCGCCTAGGGTCAGCAACGTCCCTCCTCCGCTGGGGTGCAGGTTGGTCCTTCATGGGCGCCTGGGGTGGTCCCCTGGCATCGGGATGGGGCTGAACTGCCGCCGGAGTTATCATGTCCGGGGAGACTCCAGGTGGTCTCATCATCATGGTTTGACTGAGCTGGGCAAATTGCTCCTTCATGGCTTGTTGTGTTGCAGCCAAAGATTTCAAGGATGCTGCCACCTCCGCCATTTCTGACTGGGGAGGAGCCTGACTGGAGCTAGCCCCTCCACCTCCGGGCGGCGGAAGAGGCGGTGGTAATTCTGGTGCCATGTGTTAATAATAAAGAGCTCGAACAGTAAATGAGCTTAATACCTTAAAGGACCTCTTTCAATGGTGAAACAGCTCCACACAAGGGGTGGTTCCTGGTTCACCACCAGAGTCTCCGGTGAGGTAAAGCAGAAAAAGAGGAAGAGATAGCCTCTCGATTCCCACAGACGGCGCCAAAATGATGATGCTGTGAATCAGCACCACCAGGTGAGGTGTTTGCAAGCTCAATATATTAGTAACAATGGTGGCACAGCTATATATAGAGATAAGAGAAGGAGGTGAGGATATGAGGAACCAACACCGGAATATGAGTGGTTCAGCCAATCTGGCCTACGTCCACTGTGAGTGTGTGAGTAGTATCACTGAACAATGGCACTAATGGCCATGGGTACAATTCACTCAAGCTCTCTCTCTCTCTCTACTGTATCTTTAGACAGAGTTTTAGCTAGGGTTTCAATAGCAGGATCCTTTTGCAAGGTAGGGGATGATCCCTATATATAGTGCCTGGTGGGCGCACTGTACCCCCCATGCATGCAATGAGCATGTGTGTGGTATCCTCACCAATGTGGGAATGTCATATGTCACTGTCACATGTAAGCAATGATGATGAAATATTCTCCCCCATGTGGAGAATAATCTTGTTACAACTGATTTGTGCCCAGGTGTCCTTATCCAAATGTCAACAGATGCTCGGCAGTGATGTTGGTGAATGACCTCGGCCTGGGAGAGGCCGAGCTGTAAAGCTTGATGTCCGTTCAATCCGAATAATGTCATGAGGAGTCTCGGTCTGATCTCAGCCGAGGCATTATGCTGGGTCGGCCCCAGCCGAGGTAGGGATAGTCCCATGCCGGTGATTATTAATGGTTCTAGTCACCTCGGCTTAAGCCGAGGTGAGACTATTTGTCTATTGAAGGTGATTAGGGCTCCTTATCACCTCGGCCTACTATTAGCCGAGGTTTCTATTCCCAGACGTAGGGTCCATGGAAGTGAATACGGTAGTGTCGGCCTGGGCCGAGGTAGGTCTGGCCGAGGGATGATATCGTGGGCCCCTGCCCCTAAGGGTCGATCAATGTCTCGACCATCATCTTGGCCGAGGTAGGTATCTCTGGGCCGAGGTTATACTTGGGCATATCAATTTTATTGACCCTCTTGATGAGTTTTTTCATTTGAATTATCTATACCAATCGCTAAAGCATACATAATCCTTTTGTTCATGTAAATGATAAAATGGACCGCCGTTCTCGGAGGTTAAAAAAGTATAGCATTTTGTGGAAAAAAATGGGATCGAACTCATGTATGGAATATGGGCTACCTACGTACCTCTGGGGGTTTAGAAAATTTTCATGAATTTCATTTTAAAAAGAAAAGATTTTTCAGATGATCTGGTCCCATGTAATTCTGGGTAGGGAAAATGAAGAGTTGTTTTTTAGAATAGAAGGGGGATGAGAAGAATCGTAGCGTGCCGAGATTTTGGACTAGGGGTAAAATTTCTTGAGATTGTCTAGGTTGAATGGACGCGTTATCTCTTCCCCATCAAGGTCTGTGAGCATAGCGACACCTTCTGAGAGAATTTTGTATTCCCCTTTGGGTCCCAGACAGGTTTTATGATCTCTTTGCTGGCAAGTTCTCCTTCTTGGACACCACGGTCTTTAACTTTTCGATCGAATGATCGCGTTATTCGACTATGGTAACCCTGTATATGGTACAGAGCCTCCAGTCTCTTTTTTTTAAAGAGTGATAACTCATCAATGCGGGTCTAATGCCATTCTTTTTCACTAACTTTGCTTTTGAGTAGGATGCGGAGGGATAGTATTTCCACCTCAACGAGTAGGACCTCTTCCATGTCGTATACGAAAAAATAACGGGTAGCCCTAATATGCGTTCTGATTGAAGTGTGGTCAACCCAGAGGGCATAAGGGATCCGATCGGCCGAATCTCTGCAACTCTTAGTCATCTTGCTGATTATGGTTTTGAAGCTTTTATTAGCGGCTTCGACAACACTATGGATTTGGGGTCGATAGGGAGAAGATTTGTGTCTCTAAATCTTGTAATCGTCGGCTAGTTTTGTGACTTCAGCTTCAAAATGGAGCCCATTATCTGACACTAACTCGTGGGGAACTTCGTATCAGTAGATGATTTTTTTGATAAACTTTGTCACTTTCTTGGCATTCAGCATCGCGTATGACTCGGCTTCAACCCATTTGGTGAAGTAATTGATGAGTGCATTATTTTGTATATTTTATACTCAAATTTATACCTTGTTAGTCCCATTTTATTTTATTTAATAAGTTCTTAGGGCTATTTTATTATAAAAGGTGAAAAAAAATGCAAGAGTGATTGAATTTGAATTAAAAACAGCAATTCTAAGTGAAAATGTGCACTTTAATAATTCTATAATATTATTGTGTTAATTTGTTAAAAAAGTTTCCTAGTGAAAATTTTGCAGGTGATGATGGAATTTGGTGCAAATGGATGGTCAACTCGAAAAAAGGCATAAAAAGTTTATTTATACGATCGTTGGAAAAAAGCTATTTTTACACTCATGAAATCGTAAAAAAGGTCAAACTCAAAAAGGAAGCAACATCAATGCAACCTCAGAAATCCAGTAAGCCTAATGATCCTCTATATAGAAGAATCACAAGATCTACAGGTAAGTTCTCTAATTCAAATATCCAAGTTTATTCTAAATGATCAACTTTATATGTTGGAATTCTAGGGGAGTAGCTAATAAAGCAACTTCTAGAAGGATTAGAAGATTGATTAAAACATACCAATTCCCAGCCTTAGCTCTATTAGAGCCAAAAGTTGCAGAAATGTCTTTGAAAAAGTATCAAAATAAATGGCAATTTTCAAATGGAATAAACAATATAAACAATAAGATATGGTTTCTATGTAATAATTGTTGATGTAAAAAATTAGATTATATCTAATTATTTAATCACAGATAAATAAAATGAGACAAAGAACTTTTAAAGTGGTTCAGCCTTATAAGAATGGCCTACGTCCACTGTTTCTGTTATTGCTGACTGTTTGGGAATTCTCGATTACAAGTTTTCTCAAGAAATTTCGGTCCCCTAACAATGAGGATAATACAATGTATTTATAGCCCTAAGGTTGTAATGTGAAAGGGTAATACATTCAATGCCCCTTAAGCGTATACATCGGTATGATAATAAGCATTTAATGCGCAGTCAAACTGTTGGTTATCCTGCTATTAATGCTTTGTTCGAGGTGCAGCTCGGACCGCCTAAGCTCCTCAGTACTCAAAACTTCCTCAGAGAGTTCTTGTAGGTCGGAGCGTCTGAGTTTATCGGGGAAACAGAGTTCCTCGTTGCAGTATGGTTCCTCGGAGTCAAGGTGTTGTTCATAAGTGTTTGTCGTTGCCACGTAGATTGCCACGTGTCTTCACTCAATTGAGCCATGTCAGCAGACTAAATTTGGTATCAACAGAAGCCCCCAATGTTTCATAGTTCGAAATTTGAGGAGTGTGGAACATTCTTTCTTGAAATATGGCGGTTTCAAATGGTCATCCTGAAATTTAGGAGTATTTTCTTTTGTATTTATTTCTTCTTCCAAATTCGTAGAATCGGTCTTTTTTGAATTTTTCTAACCGCTTCGATTCCCGTGCCCCTTTTGTCTGTTTAGCCGCCGGTAACGTAACCGGCTCTTTTTGTAATCATTACTTTTACCCTTTCCTAAGGCAAAGTATTTAAACGTTGCAGAAAATCCCATCGTCTTCTACTTTTTCAAATTTATCTCTTTGAGTTTTCCATCGTCTCTCTCTCCTGTGCGTTCATCTCTTCCATCGTTTGTTGTTAACAGACTCATCCCTTTCCTGTAAGATTTTCTTCTTTCTCTTTGATTTCCTTCTTTCATCATGGTTTATCCTGTAGAATCGATTGATAAGTTTCGCTCTGATTTCTCTATTCCCTCATGGGTTATTTTGGAAGAGCTTTCTGAGCCTTCAGACTATTTTCGTTTGGCTGAGGGACATTGGTTCCCCAGTCTCTTTGTTACTGAGTGTGGCTTTTCTTTTCCCCCAAACCCTCTATGTCTGAAATTCTGTCAATACTTTGACGTAGTTCCTGCAAGAATAGCTCCCAATACGTGGAGAATAGTTAATGGTGTTTATAGATTAAATCAAATTCATGGAACTCGTATAGGAATTCCTTAAATCATGTTTTGTTATAGATGGGTTGTGGGCGATAATACTTTTTATTTAAAAACTAGGTTTTTAAATAGAGCTTTAGTGGTCAATCTCCCAGATGCCAATAGGGACTACTTTGAGCACGGGGTTGTTATGAAAAATTGGCAACACCCTCCATTAACTGGAGATGATGTTTACCAGGGTCCCAGATGTCCTCCCTATGGCAATGGGATAGGTTGTTTTTATTTTATTTTCAAAATTATGGTTCCTTTGTGTTTGATAAAATGTGCCACTGATATTTTAATTTTGATTTATTTGCAGTTGACAGCAAAAGAAAATCTCCAAAAGAGGCAGACGTTAATATAAGGCATTTAAAACTTATCTGGAGTTTGCATCAGACTGTTGTCGACGAGCATATTAGGTCAGCTTCATATTTACTTCAGTACAAGAGTTACACCTCCTCTTTTACTGCTCGTCCGGTGATAAGCGACACAGAACCAATACCAGCCTCTACAAGTTCTTCACCTGAGTAACATATTCCTTTAAGTGAAAGGATGAAGAAAAGAAGACCTCCTACCCTTTTTGAGAAACCTGCCTCTGGTGCTGGAGAGGCAAAAAGAAGTAATCTTGATGTCCCAGGAGAAGGGACAAAGAAAATTGATGCACCTCCCTCGGCTGCTCCTGTGAAGGTGGTCGAGAAGCCCCCAGTGGCCCCGAGCAAGGCTGCTGCTCCAGGCGAGGTGATTGTCATTTCTCCGACTAAGACTACAACGTTAGTCGAGAAAGTTGATGCTCCTCTGAGGAGGCTGAAGAAAAGCTCCTCTGTCAATTTGGCTGAATCCATCTCTCAGCCCCAGACTAGTGGTGTTCCCACTTTTGTTCCCCCGAGCTCTGCTATGAGCTCGGTGAAGCCTTGGATCATTCCCGAGATCCAAGGTATTGAAGAAAACCTTTCTCGGGACACGGTTACCACATTAGCAGCTCGTCACATTGCTTCTGTAAGTCCTATAGTCTTAAATTTTCATTCTTTCCTTTTTATATCTGTGCACTAACTTTCTTTCGTTTTCTTTTCACAGTTGGTGAGTTATTTTAATACAATTTTGAAGAAAGATGAAGCTATTAAAGCTTCAAGCTCCTCGTCTGGTGTAGAGGAAGATTTGGTAGGCCTGGCGCAGTCTCTGAAAGATTCTCGTCAGAAATATGATGATGATAAGGCAATTTGGGAGAAAAATCTTACTTCGGCTGAGCAGGAGAAGGCTCAGGTTATTGAGGTCTCCAAGGGGTTGGAGAAAAAAATGAATGATTTGGAGAAGAAGAATAAAGAGCTCGAAGGTAAGCTCAAAAATGCTGGGGAGCTCGAAAATAAGCTCAAGGCTGCTGAGGAGGAGTTGGGTCAACTTCGGGAAGTAAGCCGTCAGAAGGAGGAAGTTGAGAATAAACTGAAGGCTGCTGACAATCTTCTTTTCGAGAAGCTTTCCTCGGAGAAGACAAAGAGGAAATTGGCTGTGAAGAAATCTTTCATCGCTGGCTGGGATAAAGGGTGGAACAAAGGTTTGGCTGCCATGATGTCCCAAGTAGAATATGGCAGCCTCAAATACTTTAGAGATGGGTAGGTCACTGCTCTGCAGGAGATGAAGGTTGATGAAAATTCTGAACTCTTTCAGCGACACATCCCTGGTCCCCCTCCAACTCCTGAAGAAGAAGAAGAGGACGAAGCTGCCTCTGAGGAATCTTCCATGGTGATGGGAGATCAAATTTCTCATCCCCCAGCTATCCAGCCCACTGGCGAGGAACTTCAACTACCTTCTACTTCCTCCGAGCAACCTCCAGCACTTCCCGAGCAACCCTCTGCTCCATCCGAGCAACCTACCTCCTCGTCCCAGCCTCCCGAGAAAGTTTTGGGAGACAAGGAAAAGGTGTAGAGTTGTTCGGATTTCTCTCTATTTTATTTTTCTTTGTCAAATGTAACTTCTGAACATGTAACTCTGAACTTTGTACTTTTGAACTTTGTGATGTAATAAAATTTGAACTTTTGCTTATGCATACTGTTGATTCTCTTCTTCATGCTCTGTTTGTACTCTTATTGATTATTGCTTTTTCTTCCTCTACTAGTTTCTGGCCAGGATGGAATTATTGTCTGCTCATGATACAAAGCTGTTACGGCAATGCAATGAATATTTTAAAGTCGGTCATACAGACATGAGTGCAGCTCAAATCACTGACATCCTCGGTCATGGTGCTTCAGAGCAAGCAATTGAAGCCTATCAGTATTTGAAGTGCCTACTCGACCGTGAAGTGGCTAACAATGTAGCATACTATGATATGATTGAGGATCTCCAAGGCACTCTTGAAGAACTTCAGCAACAATATAAGGAATCCACTGCCCTTTTGCACGAGGGGTACGAGAAGAAGTATCAGCAAATCTGTGCCGATAAGGGATACGATAAACGGTTTGCTGCTTACGACGTGCGGGAAAGAACTTTGAAGGCTGAGGTCGAAGAGCACAGGCAGATAGCTGAGTTATTAGAGCAAGAAAATAATAACCTGCAAAGAGAGGTGTCTCAGTTGAAGTCTGCAGCTTCCACCTCAAATGCTTTGATCCCAGTGACCGACGAGGGATTCTCTTTCTTGGAGGTCGAAAATGTCAACCTGAGGGATGAGTTAGAAACCTTAAAGAGGTCTGGCCCTTCTACATCTACTCGAGGACGAGCAAGAGCTCCTCGGGAGCGAGCAAGAGCGGCTCGGATTCCTGTCGAGGAACAGAGGACTCAATATGCTCTAGAGAATCAGGACTTCCAACTGATGGCAAAGAACCAAGCATTGGCTGAGATGTCTAAGAAGATCAGGGGTCTGGAAGAGCAACTTTCTGCGCAGAAATCTGTCTTGGAAAATAAAGAACTCTTTATAAAAAATCTCCACGAGCAGCTGGAAAGATTGACATATCAATTCCACAAGAAGCCCATAGAATTCTGGATGGCTGGCTACAACGAGGCTCTCTACCATTTGGATGATCAAATCCAAAATGCAAATAATGAGGGTTACAAACAGGGATGGTTGAATGCCTTAGGTGTGCTGCAACTGGAATATGGTCATTACCTGTGGGATTACCATAATCATGGGCTGCTCGACCTACCAGTGCCACCATTCAAGCTTGATATGAGTTGGATCCCTGCTCGGGCCATCCCTCGGTGTCTGATTTCCACATACCTTGGCGATTACAATCTTCATTCCAATGCCGAGATATCTCGTCCCGAGCACCTACTAGATCGACCATCTGTGATGAATATCAGGATGCTTGAAGATCTTAACTTCATAAATTCCCCTCATGCTTTAAATGATCCACCTGCTGGCGAGGAACCTGTTTCAAAAGCAGAGGGGAAGAAACCAATAGAATAGGAATCTTAATGTAATAAATTTATATTTCATTCTTGATGTATTTTGTTCTACATTTAATGAAATAATTTTATTTACAAATCTTGATTGCCATCGTCTTGTAATTATAAAACACTTTTCATATGTGCATGTATATCTGTTAAAAAGATAACAACATTGTGTTATTTGTCGATCAAATAGAGTTTGTTAAAACTTATTGTCGACTATCTTGAATTTGTGGTAATCATTTTATGACTAACCAAAATTGGTGATATTTTGTTTCTCGACCAACTAGGTAGTAATTTAAAAAGTCACGAGTATCAAAAATTTTGCTCGATCACTTTCTCGTACTCATAAAATGTTTTCGACCAACCTAGGTCGGTAAATTGTTCTTCTCGACCAACTACAGTTATTGGGTTTTTATACCCGATCAACCATAGTTAGTGGATTTTTCTTACCAACCAATCTTTGGCACTTTTTGGAATAGTTTTTCTTCCTAACCAACCTTAGTTGGCATTTTCGGGAATAGATTTACTTCCTAACCAACCAAATTGGCATTTTTAGGAATAGATTTACTTCCCGACCAACCTTAGTTGGCGTTTTCGGGAATAGATTTACTTCCCGATCAACCTTAGTTGGCGTTTTCGAGAATAGATTTACTTTCTAACCAACCAAGTTGGAATTTTTAGGAATAGATTTACTTCCCGACCAACCTTAGTTGGCATTTTCGGGAATAGATTTACTTCCTAACCAACCAAGTTGGCATTTTTAGGAATAGATTTACTTCCCGACCAACCTTAGTTGGCGTTTTCGGGAATAGATTTACTTCCTAACCAACCAAGTTGGCATTTTTAGGAATAAATTTACTTCCCGACCAACCTTAATTGGCATTTTCGGGAATAGATTTACTTCCCGACCAACCTTAGTTGGCGTTTTCGGGAATAGATTTACTTCCTAACCAACCAAGTTGGCATTTTTAGGAATATATTTACTTCCTAACCAACTAAGTTGGCATTTTTAGGAATAGATTTACTTCCTAACCAACCAAGTTGGCATTTTTAGGAATAGACTTACTTCCTAACCAACCAAGTTGGCATTTTTAGGAATAGATTTGAGTAGTCCGAGTTTTGCTGAGTAGTGTGTAGCACTAGTATTCCGCGAAAAATTTCCAATAAAAGGACAGAACTGGGCAGAACATTGTCACTTTATTCATACTGATGAAACTGCATTATATGAGAGTTTACATTACTGATAATATTTGCGCAGGTGTTCAGCATTCCATGCATTCTTAAACTCCTCCCCCTCTAAAGTTTCTATTTTGTATGTCCTTGGTCGAACAACTTCCTTAACTCGGTAGGGTCCATGCCAGGTCGCTTCCAGTTTGTTGTGCTTTTGAATCACCTTCTTTAGCACATAGTCTCCTTCTTTCAAGTCGCACTTCTTCACTCTCTTATTGTAGAACAAAGTTGTTCGTTGCTGGTAAGCAGCATTTCTAATGGATGCTTCTTCCCTAACCTCCTCGAGCATGTCCAAGTCTAACCTTCTCATTAAATCGCTGACAGGGGAATTAAAATTCAATATTTTGTGTGTTGGGAGACCCAATTCGGCGGGTATAACAGCTTCACTTCCAAATGCCAGCATATATGGAGATTCCCCTGTTGCTGCTCGGGGAGTAGTTCGATAAGCCCATAGCACTCATTGTAGCTCGTTGATCCAGTTTGATTTCGCGTCATTCAGTCTCTTTTTCAAACCATTCAGCAGCGTTCTGTTTGTAACTTCAGTTTGTCCATTGCTTTAAGGATGGCCTGGTGCCGAGTGGATCTTCAAGATATTTGACTGATGACAATAGGCAGCGAACTCCTCGTTGTTAAATTGTGTTCCATGGTCTGTGATGAAGGCATGAGGAATACCATATCGACAAATGATGTTCTTCCAAATAAATTGGTACACCTTGTCATATGTCATATCAATGAGAGGCTCAGCCTCAACCCATTTAGTAAAATAATCCACAGCGACCACGAGATACTTAAATCTTCCCCTAGTCATCGGTAGTGGCCCAACCAAATCTATTCCCCATATGGCAAATGGCCAAGGGGAAGTAATGGTTGTCAATAACGCTTGGGGAGTTCTTCGGATGGAGGAGAAGCGCTGACACTTGTCACATTTCTTAGCATAGGCTATGCAATCAGCCCTCATCGTCGGCCAGTAGTATCCTTGAGTCATCATTCTTTGCAAAAGTGTCCGACCTGCTACATGGGCTCCACAGGACCCTTCATGGACCTCTTCAATCAAATCTTTCACCTCGGTTGGAAGCACACATCTTTGCAAACCTGCTATAATTCCTCGTCTGTATAGAATACCATTAGTCAGTACATAACGAGCAACCTTAAACTTCAGTTTCTTGGCTGCAAGTTTGTCAGTTGGTAATTCCCCTTTCTCAATATATGCCCTGATGGGATCCATCCATGATGATCCTAAATCGAGGGTATTAAAGTTTATCGTCAGATCTTCATCTATACTCCGACCATCTAAAACTTCAATTGGGATTGTTCTTCGCAACTCGGTACGAGTAGCTGATGCTAATCGAGCTAAGGCGTCTGCTCTTGCATTCTCCATTCTTGGTATTCTGACCAGTCGAATAGCAGCAAATTTTGACACCAATTCCTTTGCCTTTGCATGATATCTAATCATTAATTCTCCTTTAGCTGCATATACTCCCATCATTTGGTTTATGACCAATTGCGAGTCACTGAAAAGAATAACTTGTTCTACCCCCATGGTTTTTGCCAAACTAAGACCTGCAATCATGGCTTCATATTCAGCCTCATTATTGGAAGCTTTGAATTTGAAGCGTAGGGCGTATTCCAATTTCGACCTCGTCCGGACTGTTCAAAACTATCCCTGCGCCACATCCTGTAGTGCAGGATGAACCATCAACATACAGACTCCATATAGGTAACTCGTCTTCAAATTTCTGATCTGACAGAGTTCCTCGGTGGAAAATTTGTTGCTTCCTATCACCATCTCCTGATATTTCTTGTTGTTCGTCGATCATCTTTTCTTGCCCTTTTACCAACCTAAGCTGGTCTGGGCTTGAATTTGATGATCCTGTAACATCTACTTGCCCTTTTACCAAGCTAAGTTGGTCTGGGCTTGCATTTGATGATCCTGTAACATCCACAGGTTGATCAGCGAGCAACTTTTGCTCCTCGAGGGTATCAGGATAAGTGAACTCTGCTATAAAATCTGCTACCGCTTGCCCTTTTAGCGATGATCTGGGTTCATAAACTATATCATATTCGCCAAGTTCTATTGCCCAGCACATCAATCTTCCTGATTTTTCTGGTTTATGAAGGGCTTGCCTCAATGGCATATCAGTATATACTACTATGGTATGAGCCTGGAAGTATGGCTTCATTCTTCTACTTGCCTCGATCAATGCTAGTGCCAATTTTTCCAGCCTTGGATATCTGATCTCTGCTCCTCGGAAGGCCTTACTTGTGTAGTAGATTGGCTTTTTTACTCCATTCTCCATTCTTATCAATGCCGAACTAACTGCATTCTCGGACACTGCCAGATACAAGTATAATTTTTCTCCCATCACTGGCCTGGATAACAGTGGAGGTGCTCCCAAATATTTCTTCAAGTCTTGGAAAGCCTTCTCACATTCATCATTCCACTCAAAAGTTTTTCGGAGCGTCTTGAAAAATGGGAGACATCGATCAGTTGCTCGCGATACAAATCTGTTGAGTGTTGCTACTCATCTTGTAAGACTTTGCACCTCTTTCTTCGTTGTTGGGGATCGCAGCCCTAACAGAGCTTTGATCTTTTCAGGGTTAGCTTCAATGCCTCGCTGATTGACAATGTATCCGAGAAACATGCCTTCTCGTACTCCAAATATGCACTTCGTCGAGTTCAACTTCATTTGATATTTATCTAGTTGATCAAAGGTCTGGCCTAAGTCAACTAGATGATCAGCAGCTTTCTTGCTCTTTGTCAGCATATCGTCAACATAGACTTCCATATTGCAACTGATTTGTTCTGCAAACACTTTGTTCATCAGCCACTGATATGTTGCACCTGCATTTTTCAAACCAAAAGGCATAAAATTATAACAATAAGTTCCCCTAGGGGTAATGAAAGAAGTACTCTCCCTGTCTTCAGGTTTCATTTTAATCTGATTGTAACCAGAATAAGCATCCATGAAGCTCGGCAGCTCGTGCCCCGAGGTAGCATCCACTAGTTGATCAATTCGGGGCAGCGGAAAGTGATCCTTTGGGCATGCTTTGTTGAGGTCGGTGAAGTCTACACACATCCTCCATTTGTTGTTCTTATTTTTCACCATCACCACATTTGCTAACCAGTCTGGATATTTAACATCTTCAATAAAGTAAGCTTTCTGGAGCTTCTCGACTTCCTCCTGTATAGCTTGATTCTTCTCGGGACTGAATACTCTTCTTCTCTGCTTCACAGGCTTGATCTCCTTATTCACATTGAGTTCGTGACATAAGAACTTTGGGTCTATCCCAGGCATATCCTCATGACTCCACGCAAAAGTTTGCTTTCTGCTTCTTAGGAAAGTTATCAATTTCTGCTTTAGTGAGGCTTCCAACGACGAACCTACTTGAGTAGTTCGTTCAGGGTGCTCGTCGTCCAGAATGATGTTTTCAGTAGCTTCCACCACTTGACCCTTCACGAGTTGCGACTCATCTCTAGGATCCAATGTTTTAATTTTTGCACCTTCATCCACTTGATAGGTGGTGGTCTTTTTCCTTGATTCCTCCATTTCCTCTTGCTCGACGGATGAATAATAGCATTCCCGAGCTACTTTCTAATCACCTTTCACAACTCCTACTCCAAAATTTGTTGGAAATTTTAGGCATTGATGTACCGTGGATGGTACAGCTTCGAACTTCTTCAATCCTACTCTTCCCATGATGATATTGTATGATGATTGAACATTATTATCCATCACGAAGAAGCGTATTCTTTTTGTTCGACAAGCAGGCCACGTACCAATGAATATATCCAATTTGATCGTCCCAAGTGGAAATACTTTCTCGCCAGTAAAACCGAGAAGGGGTCTATGATAAGGCTCCTGTTGAGATAGCTTTAGATTTAAAATGTCGAAGCACGAGTAGAACATGATGTATGCCGAGCTACCATTGTCTACCAGTACTCTTGAAATCATTACCTCCTCCATCCTCATTTTGATCACCAATGGGTCATCATGAGGATATAGAACACCTGTGAGGTCGTTCTTTGAGAAGCCAATGACCAATTTCTCTTTGTTCACCTTTCTCGGGCGATCCTCCTCAGCTAGATTTATTCGTTGAATGTATGAGCAAGCTTGAGCTTCACAGAGGTAAGCTTTTATCTCGGTAGTAAGGTCTCCTCCTCCTGCATCTCCACCTGTAATAACATTACAGTCAAATGACCCAAAGCGTATTGAAAATACCTCACGTTCTGGCTGCCTTGGTCTCTTGGGAAGATCGGGGTCGTCTTCTGGATCAACTTCATGGTCTCTTTTCTTGTTCTCCTCTGCTCGATGAGTAGATCTAGACCTCTCTCTTGTTCGGTCGTTGTTTCTTCTATCATTCCTCCGATCAACATACTTTGCCAGTTTTCCTCGTCTGATGAGTGTTTCAATCTCATTCTGAAGAGCTATGGAATTTTTGGTCATATGGCCATGATTTTTGTGAAACTCGCAATATTTTGCTTTGTTTTTCCTGTCTGGGTCTGCCTTCATTTTCTCTGGCCAGTTTAATTCCTCGTTGTTCTTGATTTCTTCTAGAACATGGTTGATATCTTTCTTCAAAGGAGTATAATTATCAAATTTCTTCAATACTTCCCATGACGACCTTGTTTTTGAGTGTTTGTCACTACCATTGTTCTTATGCTCCTTCTTCTTAGCTTTATCACCTTCCACCTTGGTTTCTTTGGCATCCATATTCTTCTTCGCAGCCATAGCCTCCTCGGCATTCATAATCTTGGCTTCCTTTCCCATCAGATCTGACATGGTTCTAGGTGGATCTTTGGCCAAAGTGTAGTACAACTTGTTGGGCAGTAGTCCACTCATCAAGGCGATAATCGCTGTCTTTTCCTCATAATCAATGACTTCGAGTTTCTCGTTATTAAAACGAGTGATATAATCTCTGGTACTTTCACTAGCTTTTTGTCTAACACTTAACAAATGCGCTACTCGTTTAACTGGCTTTGCCCCAAAATAGAAATTCCCAATGAATAACTCGGCCAGTTGAAAGAAAGTTGAAATCTTACCCCGAGGAATATTATTATACCATATTTGAGCAGATCCGGTAAGAGTTCTCGAGAATGCTCTGGATCTCATCTCATCTGGAACAGCATAGATATCGGCTGCAGCTTGGTATTATTCTATATGAAGGACAGGGTCGGTCTTTCCATCATATTTGGGGGTCACAACAGGTGCTTTGAACTTTGATGGTGTTGGAAAATCTACAATGGTCGGGACAAAAGGTGTTCCTTGAACAAAAGTTCGTTGTAGAGGGTTCTTGGCCTTAGTCATTTCCCCTAATCTATCCTCCAGCCTCTGAATAGAGCCTTTCCACGCATCGTTTCCTTCCTCGGGCCTGTTGGTTCGAGCAACTGATTGCGTTGATGTGGATTCCTGGGATCTATCTTGACGAGCAGTTGGTCGCGACTGGGCAGATCCTTCCCTTAAGTCTGATGGTCGTCGAAAACTCCTCGATGCGGCTCTAGGAGGACTTTTGCTCCTCCTAAGACCTAATCGATCAAAAGGAGATACTCTGCTTAATCTTTCTAGTGCACTGGTCCTTTCTGGAGAGAGAGTGATACGTTGTTCAGTATCTGTGGCTCGTACCGACGAAGTTCGTCCAGGTTGATAAGAAAAATCTTCAGACTCCTCAGTACGATATGAATCGGTACGCTTAGTACGTGAAGAAGGTAAACGGGTATTTCTTTGAATACTTCGCGATTCTGAATGGGTTGGTGCACCGCCATGGAGGGTTCGTATGAGTTGTCGCATTGTTTCTTGCATGACTGTCTGGCCCTGGGCCAGATTTGTCATTATTCCAACCAGATCTGGAACGTTGGGCGGAGCAGATGGATTTGGAGGGCTTCCAGCGTTTCGATTACTGGGTTATGGAATATCAGCCATTTGTGATGAGTTATTTTTTATGAAAAACGATATTACCAGTCGTTTCCCACAGACGGCGCCAATATGTTGATGTAAAAAATTAGATTATATCTAATTATTTAATCACAGATAAATAAAATGAGACAAAGAACTTTTAAAGTGGTTCAGCCTTATAAGAATGGCCTACGTCCACTGTTTCTGTTATTGCTGACTGTTTGGGAATTCTTGATTACAAGTTTTCTCAAGAAATTTCGGTCCCCTAACAATGAGGATAATACAATGTATTTATAGCCCTAAGGCTGTAATGTGAAAGGGTAATACATTCAATGCCCCTTAAGCGTATACATCTGTATGATAATAAGCATTTAATGCGCAGTCAAACTGTTGGTTATCCTGCTATTAATGCTTTGTTCGAGGTGCAGCTCGGACCGCCTAAGCTGCTCGGACCGCCTAAGGTCCTCGGTAATCAAAAGTTCCTCGGTACTCAAAAGTTCCTCGGAGAGTTCTTGTAGGTCGGAGCGTCTGAGTTGATCGGGGAAGCAGAGTTCCTCGTTGCAGTATGGTTCCTCGGAGTCAAGGTGTTGTTAGTAAGTGTTTGTCGTTGCCACGTAGATTGCCACGTGTCTTCACTCAATTGAGCCATGTCAGCAGACTAAATTTGGTATCAACAATAATGACATTCAAAACAAAATCATTCAAGACACTGAACAGCTGATATGTTTGGAAATTACCATTAATATTTTAAATAAAACAATTTTCGTGATACTTGTCTATGTAAAATGTATAGCTATTGAAATAAGAGACTTATGGACAGACATAGACCTACTACTTTTATCCAATATTAATCAAACTTGGTTAGTAATTGGGATTTGATGTGGTTTCAACTGAAAATGAAAAATTAGGAGGGAATCAACTGGAATTCCATGCAACTGAAGATTTTAATGGCATGATCTCTTCTAATGATCTTATAGATTTAGGTTTTTCTAGATCTAGATTCACTTGGTCTAATCATAGGTCTCAGGGTACTATGTTCTATAGACTAGATAGAGCAATAGCCAATCATCAATGGTTATCTGATTTCCCAAATTTTAGCATTAATCACCTTCATAAAACTTGCTCAGACCATAGTCCTCTGTTATTATCCATGAGAAGTGGCATAAATAATTGCCCAAAACCTTTTTTTATCTATGTGGTGCATAGACTTCAATGTAAAAGACATTGTAAAAGAAGCTTGGAACATAAACAACAATGCTCCCCCAATGGTATCCTTTGCCATTAAACTTGAAAATGTAAAATCAAAATTGAAAACATGGAACAAAGTCAGTTTTAAAAACATATTTCAAAATATCAAAAATCTGGAAGATGAAATCCAATTTAAAGAACACCAATATAAAATCTCCCCTAGTGAGTTAACCAAAAAGGAGTTGTTTGAAACTAAAGTTAAACTTACTATTGGCCATCAAATAGAAGAAAGCTTTTGGATTAAAAAAAATCATGTAAAATGGCTCAAACTAGGAGACATTAACTCTATATACTTTCATACAGCGGTTAAAGCTAAACATAAAAGACTTGCCATATTAAAAATAAAAAAACTGTCAAGATAATTAGGAAGAATATGATAAAGAAATTGAAAAATTATTCTTAGATCATTTTAAAAACTTATGGAAAATAGAATACAGGCCTATTAATAAAGAAATTCTGGAAGTAATTAATACAGAAATATCATAAGAAATGAATCAAAGTTTATCAAACTTTTTAAGTGCAGAAGAAATCTATACAGCTATAAAGAATCTAGATTCCACAAGTGTTCCAGGTCCTGATGGATTTGGAGGAGAATTATATGTCAAGTTTTGGGAAATTATCAAACCAGACCTTATTAAAGCAATTCACTCATTTTTTGCGAAAGAAGATATCCCAAAAAGTTGGACCTCAACTTTTATAAATCTTATTCCTAAGATAAACAAACGAGCATATTGTTCTCAATACAAACCTATAAGCTTATGTAACTTCTCAAACAAAATTATAACTAAAATTCTCAATGAAAGATTATCTCACATCCTTCCGCTTCTAATCTCACAAAATCAAAGTGGTTTTGTTAAAAATAGAAGTATTCAAGATAATATCCTACTTGCCCAAGAGATGATTCAATCTATTAATAAAAAAGAATTTGGAAACAATGTAATCATTAAACCAGAGATGGAGAAAGCTTATGATAATGTCTACTCGCCATTCTTATTTGAAGTACTTAGGAAATTCAAATTTAATGAACATTTCATTGATATGATATGGAGATTGATATCCAATAATTGGTATTCTTAAATCATAAATGGCCAAAGAAAAGGTTTCTTCAATTCATCTAGAGGTTTAAGACAAGGAGATCCTATTTCTCCTAGTCGTTTCATTATTGCAACTGAAACTTTGAGCAGAAATATTGATAAACCTTTTCACATGAAAAAGGCCATCCCATTCTCTTATCATAAAACAAGTAAACTAATTTCTCATTTAGGATTTGCAGATGACTTAATAATCTTCACTAATGGTGGTAGGAGTAGTCTAAAAGCAATAATAAACCTTCTCAAATCTTATGAACAAACATCAGGTCAAAAAATTAATTACTCGTAAACGATAAAATCAACCCTAACATAAAATGTAACATTGCAAAAAACACAAGTTTAAATCATAAAACTCTTCCCATAAAATATTTAGGAGTCTCCATAAATAAAGGTAGAAACAAACTTAATCAATTCACATAAATAATCTCAAAAATTAGAAACAAAATAAATAGTTGGTCATTAAAGTTTATCTCCCAAGCTGGAAGAGCTACTCTTATAAGGCATGTTTTGCAATCAATGTCAGTATACACTTTAGTTGTCATGAATCCTCCTAAAATTATTATCAAAAGGCTAAATTCAATATTTAGTAAATTTTATTGGGGAGGGTATCAAAATGATAATCCATTTCATTGGTTAATTTGGAATGAAACATGTTTCCCATTCGAAGAAGGTGGTTTAAATATGAGAAATCTAGATGATATAATTAAAGCATCAATCATCAAGCTTTACTGGAAATATAAGTTTGATACATGATTATAGGCTTATTTCATAAAGAATAAATATCCTAATGGTTTATCTATGACTAGAGGCACAAAAGTTACTAAGAGGTTAGCCGGTATATAGATTTGGGCTGACACCTTTATTAATAAAGAAAAACAGTTATGACAGCCCTCCCAATCAGGGGAATTTTCTTTCAAATCAACATATCATTTATGCATACATTCTAGACCTAGCTCTTTCTCTTGGAAAATAAATTGGATACCTCAATGTCCAATAAAAATTTCAAACTTCATTTTGGAAATTGTTTAACAATTAAGTTCCTTTTGAAGAAAACATTCAATAAGCAGGCATAAAAATAACATCAATATGCAGAATTTCTTACAAAATTTCAGATTGTAGTCATCATGTTATAATAGATTGTCCTAGGTCTACTGAGGTATGGAAATATTTCTATAACTTAGTTGATTTGAATATTAATTCTAGCACTTGCAGATCTGTACTTAACTTTTGGTGGTTCTCAAACCCTAAAACAGACTACAAAAGAATATGTTTTACATTCTTCCTAAATTATAATTTAGGAGCTTTGGAAAGTGAGAAACAATAAGATATTTGATAATAGTAACTCTTTAGCAACTAGTGTTATTCAAAATATTATATTTCTTATTTTTAGCATTCTAAAAAATTATAAGTTTTATGATAAAGACAGACCTGAAGATTCTTGAGTAATCAATACATTCAATATCAAAGTCTTACCAAAGGTTATTCAACTATTCAAATGTGTGTGGACTAAACCTCCTCCAGGACATTTCAAGCTTAATACTCATGGTGCATCAAAGGGTAATCCAGGGCCTAGTGGCATAGGAGGAGTTATTAGAGACTCAGAAGCTCATTTCATTGCAGGATTTGGTAAATCAATTGGCCATCAGAATTCTTTTGTTGCAGAAACTTGTGCTCTAACTTAAGGACTAAACCTTGTTGCTCATTTTAAACTCAACAATGTCATCATTGAATCTGATTGCAAATCACTTATTGACATTGTCAACAAGAAAGTCAAACCTCCTTAGTCTACAACTGATATTATTGACAAATTCAACTTCCCAAAGTCTTTCAAAATTTAATACATATAGAGAGAAAATAATAATGTGGTATACTACTTTGTAAAAAGTGCGACAAATAATTCAATTGACCAAATTTTTTGTTCTTTTATCTCTCTTCCATCATTTTGTAAAAAGTCCACTTAAACTTGGATAGGTATAATTTACCTAAAATTAAAGTAAGATCTAAAACAATGTAATAGGGATACTATAAATCCCCAAGTTTACTTTTATTTTAACTTCTCTTTAGATTGTAATGGGGATAATTATAAATCCCCATATTTAAAGCTTGTCATTCTGTTGTATTGGGCCCAACCACTAGAACTAGGTAAGATGGGGCTTGTATGCCATTGGAGAGACTGTGTGGCGGTACCATCCCACTTTGATAAAAAAAATCATAAAAAAGTTCAGAAATTTAAATTCTCCGATTTGGATGAAATTCAGCCACTTATCCCGATCCAAGGATTAAAGAGGTATAGAGATAGCTTCCAACACCATTCGGACAATCACGGAGAGTTCAACCACAAGTTAAATATCTCACCACTTATCCTATAAAAAGGACCATTGGGCTCATAATGTTAGGAGGAATTTTGGGGAGTAAATTTGAGTGATTGTAATCAATTTGAGGGCCAAGTTCTTATCAATTTTTTAAAGGATTGAAGACTATTTGTGAGAGAAATTACTGTAAGTTTAATTTATTAATGAAAATCTTTACTCATTCTTGCAATTTCTCTTTCATTATGCTAGCTTAATTCTTATATTAGGAGTAGGATGAAGTTTATCACAATTAGCTAATATTGTCACGTTAATGTGATTGTTGTTTATTCCCTACTTATTTTAATTGTTATCAAAGATTTGGTATTCATTTTACAGCGACACGAGAGTGTGTTTGAAAACCTTCAAAATAATTTTGTCAATCAAGTTTTGAAATTTAAAAATAGCAATTTTTGATGTATTATGCTTGCACTTTGATTGTTTTGATAGTCCATGCTTAAATACATTTGCGAACTTTAAAACTTGTATTTTTCTAAGGGAAGGGGGATTTTAGCCATCTATTGGAGACGTTAAAATATTTCAAACGTAACGTTTATTTTTCGAATTAAACGCGATGAGAGTCGATTTAATTTGAGTTATAAAATGGGATGACAACATTAAATTAGTGTGCATGAATCCTAATCGTTTCCAACTCTCGTGTGTTACTCTCATTTATCGTAGTTGCTTTTATTTAATGTAGTTCATAATTATTCTCTATCTCATTTTATCTAGTTGGACAATTATAATTCTTTTAATAGTAAAAATAGACAAATCTCTGTGGGTTCGACCCGTACTTACACTCGTTATTCTATAATATCCTGTGCACTTGCGGTATTTTATAAAATTGACAAATAGTAATCAATGGTGACTAGGATAAATTTCGTGATCGTTTGAAGCTTTGGGAGTAACCTTCCCGATGGCGACAATGCCCCAGGTGGAGAAAGGCCAAAGAGAGGTCATATTGTATAGTTCTCCGGGAGGCAAGTGTTGGAGATTAGCACACTGTTGGCATTTGCGACATCTTCGGACATAGGTCGTGAAATCATGAACCATGGTGGTCTAATAGTATCATTGACATGTGATCTTTTTGGAAAGCATGTGACCGTTCATGTGGGGCCCCCATTCCCCACTGTGGATTTTTTTCATCATCAGCCCCTGTAATGCAATGCAAATGGGTTCCATCGAAGTTTCTCTTGAACAACGCTTTGTCGCAGATAATGTACTGGGAAGCCAGTTTTCGAACGGTTGCATGGTATTTCTTATCTGCGTCTTGTGGATACCTTCCATGTTTGAGGAGGCGCCAAATGTCATAGTACCATAATCCAGCCATATCAAAGTCCTCATCGGTAACGAGAGTAATGTGGTAGCAGTGGATAGGCTTAGCTTATTTTTTAACTAGGCAAGGGGCCATTGTTATTCCTTCGGGCATGTCGACCATGGTGTCCAGGGTAGCAAGGGCATCAACTAGGTTGTTCTACGCACGGGGCAAGTAGTGGAAGGTAACATCATTAAACTAAGAGGCCAGTTCTTCTAGGTAGGCATGGAAGGGTAGGAGCTTTTATCTTTGACTTTCCATATTCTGAGGATTTGGTCAGCAATAAGGGCAGAGTCTCCGTAGATGTCAAGGTATCAAATTCCTTTCTTGAGGGTGATTTTGAGGCCTACAGTGCATGCCTCATATTCGGTCATGCTGCTGGTGCAGGGAAAGTCTAGTTTGATGGCAATGGGGGTGTGAGAGTCATCAGGGGAGATTAGGAGTATCCCAATGTCGTATTATTTCTTATTGGCAGCTCTGTGAAAGAACATCTGCCATCTGAGGTCCTTTTGAGAGGTGCAGAGAATATCTTCGTCGAAGAATTCAGAGACCCAAACATAGGCTTCTTCCATGAGGTAATCAACAAGGTAGTTGAATATGGCTCTCCCTTTCATGGCTTTCTACGTAACATACACAATATCAAACTTGGCTATCAATATCAACCAATGGGCCATTAGGATGGATAAAGCGGGATTCTATAGCAAGTACTTGATGGGATCCATTTGGGATACTAGTCTATTGGGGCAGGAGAGTATGTAGTGCCATAACTTTTGACCTAGACCAAGCCGATGCATGAATTCTCCAAAGCAGTGTAATTGACATCGTACCTCACCAATTTCCTATTGGAATAATAAATTGTTATTTCCTTATGGGATTCTTCAATGTATTAGGCTAGAAAAGCCCCTGCTGTAGTATCTATCACAATCAAGTACAGGAGGAGGGGGTGACCTAATTACGGAGGCATTAGCACTGGAGGTTGGTTGAGGTATCGCTTGATTCATTCAAAGGCTTCCTTGCAAGCCTCATTCCAGACTGTAGTTGAATATTTCCAGAGAAGTTTAAAAATGGGTTCGCAAATAGAATCAGTTGGCTGATGAACCTACAGATGTATTGTGGTTTTTTCAAGAAACCTCAGACTTCCTTCTCCGTCCGTGGTGGTGGCATCTCAAGTATGGCCTTTATCTTGGCAGGGTCTGCTTCGATTCCATGAATCCCAGAGTTTTCCTTTTGTGATTCTGAAAATGCATTTCTATGGGTTTAGCTGCATCTGGTATTGCCATAATCGCTCAAAAAACTTTTAAAGGGAGGGAATATGACCTTCTCGTTTCTTAGATTTGATGATCATATATTCCACATAGACTTCGACCTCTTTGTGAATAAGGTCATGTAGGATGGTTGTGGCAACCCTGATGTTCTTGAGTCCAAATGGCATGACAGTGTAGAAGAAGGTTACCCATGGGGAGATAAAAGCGGTTTTCTCCTAATGGTCAGGGTGCATCTTGATCTGGTTGTATTCGGTAAACCCATCATCAAATGACTTGAGGGCGTGGTTGGTTATGTTGTCTATAATCATATCGATGTTGGGTAACGGGTAATTGTCCTTCGAGGATGCTTTCTTCAAATTTCGATAGTCGACGCATATGCTAACTTTTCCTCCTGATTTCGGCACAGAGACGATATTGACGAGCCAAGTAGGATATTTAACTACGCGAATGACCACTTACGCTTTGACTTTGAGCGACCATTGCTTTCTGGGAATGTTGGGATCTCATGTTGAGTTATTTCTAGGAAATTTCGATCATGTCGTCATAGGACAAAGCTATGACGTCCATGAATTCTTTCGGTAGTTCTTCAAATTCCACATGCTCATGCTCGTTAAGAGTGGACCCTATCCTAATCTCGCGCCGATGACTACTAGAATCGAGATTAATAACAACATTCTCGTCATCATTAATTTGAACGAGGTTATGTTATTTGTTATTATCCTTATTAAGATTAGTTAAGAATTGTTCATTTGAAAAACTAGCATCATCAAGAGTTTGATTATAATCAAGACAATTAATGTAAGGCACAGCAAGATACCCGAAATCTTCATTTATTTCATTTTTGCAAAAAACAACATTGAACCAGAAATAAATGAAAAACTTATTTCATACCTCCAATTGAGTGATCAACACAAATATAAATGAAAAATTCACACTCAACTTGAATCTCACTACAATTATTTCACTCAATTTAAATCTAAAAAATAAAATAAAATAAATTCCTAAACTAAACAAAAAAAAAATATTATTTCTAACTTTCTCTCTAAGCTAACTCTAGGATTCTCTCCTCCCTTTTTATTTGGGTATTCTTATTCTTTATATAGTAGGCAAGGGTAGAGATAAGAGTGAGCATAGGAGGATGACATGTGGTTTTGATGAGGTAACAATATCTGATTGTGGAGATGAGGGTATGAGGGTTATTTTTGGAAAAGGGGATAAGTGAGTTTAAAAACATGTGGGTTAAATATGGGTTGTTTCTTTATATTTGGTTATTTTATTTTATTTTGGACATTTCCAGGTGAAAAAAATCTTGGGTTTAAAGATGGGGAAAATGGATTTGATATGGAGGAGGTGGGTATGGGGATGTAGGAGAGAGACCTAGGTGACATGTATGTCTTTGGGCTTGAGAGGTGAGGGTCGAAACAGGTTCGGGTCACGATTGGCAGGCATAGGGGTTGGGTTTTGATGGGTTGTGGGCGAAACGCCGGAGTTGGCAACGATTTAGGAGGGTCCGGCGGAAAATGGGCTCTCAGGTCGAGGAAAGTTTGTGGGTTGGAGTTTGTAGTGGGTATATGGGTGTGGGTTAAGGAGATGGGTAGGTGGGTGATGTTGGTTGAAGATGAGTATTGTTAATGGGTGAGGAGAGAGAGAGAGATGATGGGTTTGTTGGGGGGAAAAGTGAATAGTGGATGAGAGGTGATTTGGTGTGGTAGGGAGTTAGGGTGTGTGTGTAAGGGATTAGTTTAGTGTGTGGGTGAGTGTAGGGTAATACGGTGAGGGTGAAGGATATTGTTTGGGTGTATGAGTGGTGTATGGTAGGTGGTGTATGTGTGTTTAATTTGTGACCCTAAAAAAAATAACTAAGGCACAAAATAAAAATAAAAAATTAAAACATGCGAGATAAAAATAAATAAATAAAACTAAACTAAACTAAACTAAAAATAAAAATTAAATAAGAACTCACTAAAATAAAAAATAAAACGACACACAATAAAAACTCTAATATATACAACTATAAACACATAAATAAACGCAACTCAAATAAAAACTTAAAAATAAAACTAATAAAACAAGCTAACTAAAAACAAATAAAAATAAAATAAAGGAAAATATAACAACTACTACTCGATGCGCAATAATAAAATATAAAAATTGCTAAAAATATATACATGACTCAAAACAAAATAAAACATATAAAATAAAGACAAACGACACAAATAAAAATCTAGAAAAGTAAAATAAAAAAATAGGGGACAACCCAAACACGCACGGGGCTTAGGTGATGGTTTTGGGACATGATAAAGAGGGTCGGGGCTAGGCTTAATGTACGGGGACAGGTTTAGCTACTTTTAATCGCGCATCTGCCTTGATTTAGAGCATTTGAATTCACAAGATGCATTTAACCTACACAATAAATAATTACGTGCATAAGACCCATTTTGTCGACAATTAGCAATTAAAGGGTATAAAATATACAGTTTTGAGTGCTTATCACACCACCCCCAAACAGAACATTACTAGTCCTCGAGCAAAATATAGAGTGAAAGAAAGATAAGAAACCGAAAGTGTACCACTTTCGCGGGCACTTGCGATTGCACTTAGCATGTGCAACAAGCCTTTAAACCTATAGGTTTTCCTACAGAACAAGTTGTGTCTCGTGAGGGTTTGCAAGGAATATACCCACAAAATTATTTATTTGCAACGGCAGTTAATATCTTATTTGACGTAGAATAATCACACAATCCATCACAAGAGAATTATTTTGGGGAATACAAGCTAGAGTCATATAAAAATTTAGCTATGTGAATACACAAGGCACATCCTTCCTAGAACTCAATGTGCGTGGTGTGAATCAGTCTAAATGGGTCGAGTATCATAATAGTAATTCCTAGATATCCTTTTCGGAATCAATGCTTCAACTTCAAAATCTCACTGGATAGAGCTCTCTCAAACGAACTCTCGAGATTTGGGTTAATGTATTACTTTTGTGTGTGAGTAGGCGAGTAAATGTAAGAAAGTTCAAACGTTTCACACACATATAAGAAAGAACGAACATTTAGAAAGAAAAGTGATATCATGAAAGAATCCTAATCACTATAGTAAGAACGTCGAGTTATTCACCACATTGACTTTCATTTGCCCGAACACCTAGGGGAGAATATGGATGTTTATGGGTGATGGGAAATGTAATGGGTCGGATGAAATGGGATGAGGTAGATGTGATAGAATGGTGATGTTTGGAAGATGGATGGATCATGGATGAGTGATGGATGAGAAGAGTGTACACATGAGGAACAAATGTATTTATTTCATTAGGACTAACTACAAACTTTCTTTTTCTTTTCTCTCTTTTCTTTTTTCTTTTTTTTGAATTTTATTTTTCATTTTCTATTTTTCTCTTTTTTTTTTCTTTTTATACTCTCAACTCTAAAGACATTTTCCATTTAAAAAATACTCTTTTTCTAAAAAAATGATGGATGATAATGAATGGAGTGGGGTATGTATATGGATGGGGAGAATATGGGAAGGTAATAGATGAAGTGAATGGGTGTAAACCTAGTGATCGGGACAAATTTCAAGACACATGTTTCTTACAACTCGAAAGTGATGTCGTTCTCAGTGATTAAGCCAAAAATTTTAATGAAGAATAATGAGATCATACAACGATTTAGTGAGGACCCAAAAGAAGTTGAATCAACTTGTGACTCGGAGATTGCGTAAAACACTCTAAAAGGGTGAAAGACACAAATCTCACAAGCTAAAGTCTCCACTAGTGATCCTTAAGCTTCTCTTGAGAATTAGAGTACTCTTCAACTCTAAATCGTATTGATTCCTAGAATTAAAAGATGGATGATTGAAAATTCACGTCAATGAGTGAGCTAAAAGAAACTGCACGAAAATTTTAAAAATCAAAACTTTTTTAAAGAGGTACAATTTTGATAAAATTCCCCATCCTCAAACAAAAAGGAACATCGTCCTCGATGTTAAGTAAAATGATTTTTAAAATTGAGAGAAAAAGGGAGGAAAGAGATTACCATAATCAACCGCTATTGAAGTGTATCAGATGAAGCCAAAATGAACCTGAATGAGTGATAAGGAAAAAAATATGTACAAATCTATAAACATGTAAAGCGTAGGGTCATGTGAAACACCACCCCCAAACAAGATAAGGCTCTTACTCAGAAATATTGAGCTTCCTGTCGGTAGCACTAAGTTTAACGTCTTCAGCCAGACTGAAGGGAACTAACCCTAAAGATAAGAACTATGAAAGCACGGGGCAGTAGAAAAATTGGGTGATGATAATCACCCCCAAACAAGATTGAAGCGTCAGTCTTGTTGGATAAAAGGCTAAAACGGGTCAATGCATTTGTATAGCAAACTGCATCACACGATGCAAAGCATCGATGGACCATGGGTGGGTGGGTATTAGGGTAAGGGTGAAGAAGCATCGGTGTCGGGTCTTATTGAGCCGAAAGGTGAGAGCCCTATAAGAATGGTGCTCTAGTTGGTGAGGAAGGTGAAAAGGTTTGAAAAGTGGAATGGAGTGGGGATCATATAAATCACACGACCATTCTATAAATGGATGATGATAATGGTCGCGCCGTGACACGCCAAGGAGCTGTCGATGGGAAAAATTAACGCCACAAGAGAGTGGCGGGCATGGGCTAATAAGCACGGTGTCATAGAAGTAGAGAGTTGCACCACATATACTCTCATAGAAGGTGGAGGTTGGTTTCAGGTGAGGATCTAAAAATGTAGATGGAAACATAAAATGTGTAAAATCAATATCCAAACCAGGTGGTGGGGTGGAAATGGTAATGGGTAGGTAGGGTGGGACAAATGGCGTAGGAAGATGATCTAACTCAAGAGTAAGGGACACACACTCCTCATGAGGCGCGGAGTGATCCTCAAGGGCACTCACAGGAGGAAGTGTGAAAATAAACGAGTGAGTGATCAACTTATCAACCATTATGTCACCATCCGAGGTGGTTGGAAAATCAAACGAGGCATGCAAATCTGAGAGAGAAGAATCAGCATTAATATATTATTCAACTTGAGTCAAGCATTGTGGAACGTGATCCATATCCGAAGAGGTAGAAACTAACTCGGAAGCAATCTTAGGATAGGGGTGAGCACTAGTAGCCGGAGCTAACCTAGGATGAAGTGGTACCTTGAGAACACACGCAATGGGCTCAATAGGAGTAGACTCGAGCATTTTTTTGGATTCATCGGGCAAGGGAATGTGAACCGCAATGATGGGTTCATGTGGAGATGATGGGATTTGATCAGGCTCACTATCGATGAATAAATCAACACAAGTGTCAACTTGAGTCCCGAACCATGGAATGGTCTCAACGTCGAGATTCTCAGGGTGGTAGGGGTGGCACACTTAAAGTCAATGGCACAAGACGATGCATCATCACTCCACGTGAGGGAAACAATGGGTTAACTTGGGGTGAAGTCCGACTCTCTAGAACACTCAAATTTATTTAATCGTTGTTCTAGCCTTTGAAGAGCTGCAACTTGAATTTGAGTGGCTTGCTCTTGCTCCATGATGAAATTTTGCAAGAGGCTTTCGAGAGTGGAGGTGGATGATTGTGGTGAAGTGATGGGTGGAGGAGGTGGACACAACTCGCTATTGGCAGGGCTATACGGAGAATACTCAAAGGAAATGTGGGGAAATGGGTCAAGTGTGTCATACACGGGGGAAGCATCTCCGTGAGAGACAAAAGGTTGATAATCATTGGGTGCGTGGTGAGAGAACTGATCGGAATGGGGTGCACTTGATTGCCATGATGACTATTGGAACGTATGAGGATCCACAACATCAGGTTGGGAATTGTATTGCGTGGAAGGGTGATCAGGCCTCCACTAATAGCTAAGGTACTCACACCACTCGAAATTTGATACATCATGATAACAGGTCGAGGTGGGTTTCGGAACAGTGTCATATGGATTCACTTGGTCCATGGTGGGTTCGAAAGGATAAGGAATGTACAGGCACTCACGGGGCAAGTAATTGGCAAGAAAACACAATATGCACAATGAAGCATTTGACACATTGATACTCGTCACCATAGGCGATGAAATGTGAGATGCGTGCGTGGATGACACATGAGTATCAACGGCGTGCGGATGAGAGTTAAGTTCATTAAGTAAAGTGGGGAGGTGGGACTCGAGCTCAACTTCAAATATGCTTCAAGAAAGTGGGAAATGGCCAAAATATTCCCGTGAGGGACGTTCGTCATCCATGGCAAGAAAAATATACATTTTTTATTTTTTTGAATTTTTTCAAAAGGAAAGAAAATATTTTTGGTTTTTTTTTAGAAAATGAAGGAAAGAAAATATTTTTTGGATTTTCTTAAAAAAATAAAGGAAGAAAATATATTTGGATTATTTGGGAGAAAATAATGCAAAAAATATTTGAACTCTTAAATTTTGAACGATCTCACTAAATTCGACTACCGAAAAATTGAATTGGACACACACAAGTCAAGGATAAATCCTAATAAGCATATAGCCAATTTTTATCTTCAGAATTTAGTGAAAGGGTAGTCAAATTTTAATTAAGTCTGCGGGCGATAAAAATCACGAAAATTATCCGAGTGATCGCCTTTGCAAAAATATTCTCCTAGTGGGCTATCTAGTGGATTGATTTTAAATTTAATGATAGCCACGGTAGCACACAATTGGCAAGTAGGTGAGTCGGGTGATGAAATTCCTTCTCGTGAATGACTGGGTGTAGGTATTAATTGATTAATTCATCACACACATTGAAAAATAAATGCGATAAAAGAAAACAAATAAGAGCATGTAGTCACACACAAAAATAGATTCGCTGATAGGAGAGACGCGAGGGTTTTAGAAATGTACCTCTCACGGTTTTAACACCGTGGGGCGATGAACAAGTTGAGTCTATCGGGGGGAGATCTCGCCTATCTCAATTGGCCCTGGGAGTCCTATCGACCCAAGGTAGAGAGGCTTCATTTCCTCATTTTTAGACGCCCTCTCTCTACCTTGTTCGGCTTCCCTATCACGCTATTCTTCGTGATTAATTATTACAAATTTAAATGACAAATAAATAGTGTATCCAAGAACCACAATACAAGCCAAATAATAAAGTCCTAATACAAGCCTTCTAAAAAAAATAAAAAATGGTAAAAAAAATGAAAAGTGCAATACAAATGAATCACCAAATGTGAAATCCTCTCCAGTGCTTCAAGCTCTAAAGATTGGAAACGACGCCATTTGATAGACAGCTTTTTGCTATGTCATTGTTGCAAGCCTATCTAATTAAAATCCTTCAATTATCTACAAAAATATATAACAAAACTAGAGAATAGTGGTAAGTGAGATATCAATCCAAATCAAAGGAATGAAACGGGAGGAAAACTAATGTATTTCATTTTTTATTTAATTACTTTTTGGACTTTTTGCATTTTCTATTTTTTTAGCTTTTTTTAATATTAAAATAATTTTTAGGAGTGGTGAAATAAGACTAAAATAAATCCAAATATTTAAATACTAACTAAAATTTTTGATGAAAATGAGTGTGAACTCTAACTAAATGAACATGTAAAATATGAGATAGTGAGACAATCAAAGTGAGAGCAAACAAGAGATGGGATTACACTATATATTCAAGTTAATTTTATTAATTAGTTCATTCAAATTAAAAGTCCCAAGTTAGTATCAAAATTATAAATCAACTCTCGTTGCAATGTAATTTTAACAATAACATTTTAGAGAATTAAATTTAACAGTTCTACAACTCTTGAAACGTAAATCCAAACATCATCAAACAAATCACCCGCTAGGATCGATTGGCTAAATTAGTTTAAATCATAAAAATAAGCTTAGAGTTGAAATCCAAAGAAATAATTTCACATTTTAGAAGAGCCTATCTCAAATTCGATTCTAAATGAAAATTAAGACTAGAATCTCGATTTTCTCTAAAAAATCATTTACCCTCTCTCGAGGCATAAATTAAAATGTAAGAGTGCGAAGTTAATCATCAAAGGGAAATTTAATTTAATTAAATTAATTAAACTCTATTAACATCAAACTAATGGATAATCCCACCCCTTGAAAGGGAATTTAGCCTAACATAATATGAAACATGATAATCAAATGAACAAAGGCAATCAGATAAGAGTAGAGAAGAGGACAATCAAACCAAATCTCTATGCGTCCAATTGAACTCAACTCCTTGAATGAGAAGCATACAACCCTCCAATTGAGTGATCAACAAAAATATAAATGAAGAATTTACACTCAACTTGAATCTCACTACAATTATTTCACTCAATTTAAATCTAAAAAAAAGTAAAATAAAATAAATTACTAAACTAAACTAAAAAAAATTATTATTTCTAACTTTCTCTCTAAGCTAACTCTAGAATTATTTCCTCTATTTTTATTTGGGTCTTCTTCTTCTTTATATAGTAGGCAAGTGGCTAGGGGTATATTGGGTAGAGCTAAGAGTGAGCATGGGGTGTGGACATGTGGTTTTGATGAGGTAACAAAATCTGATTATGGAGATGAGGGTATGAGGGTTATTTTTGGAAAAAGGGATAAGTGGGTTTAAAAACATGTGGGTTAAATATGGGTTGTTTCTTTATATTTGATTTTTGGATTTTATTTTGGACATTGGCAGGTAAAAAAAAATCGTGGGTTTAAAGATGGGAAAAGTGGGTATGTGAGGTGGGTATGGGGATGTAGGAGAGAAACTTGTGTCGCGAGTATGTCTCCGGGTTTGAGAGGTGAGGGTCGAAACAGGTTCGGGTCACGATCGGCAGGCACAAGGGTTGGGTTTCAGTGGGTTATGGGTGGAACACCGGAGTTGGCAGCGGTTCAGGAGGGTCCACTCGAAAATGGGCTCTCTGGTTGAGGAAAGTTTGTGGGTTGGTGTTGTAGTGCGTATATGGGTGTGGGTTAAGGAGATGGGTAGGTGGGTGGTGTTGGTCAAAGATAAGTGTTGTTAATGGGGGAGGAGAGATAGAGGGTGGGTTTTTTGGGGGAAGAAAGTGATAGTGGATGAGAGGTGATTTGGTGAGGTAGGGAGTAGGGAGTTAGGATGTGTGTGTGTGTAAGGGATTAGTTTAGTGTGTGGGTGAGTGTATGGTAATAGGGTAAGGGTGAAGGGTATTGTTTGGGTGTATGAGTGGTGTGTGTGTGTTTAATTTGTGACCTTAAAAAAAATAAGCTAAGACACAAAATAAAAATAATAATAATAAATAAAATTAAACATGTAAGATAAAAATAAATAAATAAAATTAAAATTAAAATTAAATAAGAACTCACTAAAATAAAAAATAAAACGACACACAATAAAAACTCTAATATATTCAACTATGGACACATAAATAAACACGACACAAATAAGAACATAAAAATAAAACTAATAAAATAAACTAACTAAAAACAAATAAAAATAAAATAAAGGAAAATATAACAACTACTACTCGACGCGCAACAATAAAATATAAAAAGTGCTAAAAATATATACATGACTAAAAAAAAAGTATAACATATAAAATAAGTACAAACAACACAAATAAAAATCTAGAAAAATAGAATAAAATAAAATAAATAAAAGAGGACAAAATAAACACGCACGGGGCTCGAGTGATGGTTTTGGGACAGGATAAAGAGGGTCTGGGCTAGGCTTAAGGTACGGGGACAAGTTTAGCTCCTTTTAATTGCGCATTTTCCTTGATTTAGAGCATTTGAATCCGCAAGATGCTTTTAACCTACACAATAAATAATTACGCGCATAAGATCCATTTTATTGGGAATTAGCAATTAAAAACTGTCTATTCGGGGTATAAAATATATGCTTTTGAGTGCTTATCAGGAACATCATCAAAAGAGATCTCAGTTACATTGATATCAAAATAAGGAACAACAACATTGGGTGAAGATACTAGTACAGGGTGAACAGTAGGGTCAGGTTGAATCTGAGAAGATTAGACAGGCACAGTATTCTATTTCAGGAGAGGCATATCAGCAGCTCTAATTTGAATAGACGAGTTCGATGGAACGACATCTGAGTGAATCATGTAGAGACTTGTCCCCCAGTGTCTGCATGTTGAATGAGTTTTTAGAATCATTTTCCTCAAAATCCTCGGTAACTATCACGGCTTTCTCGGTGAAAGGTTGCACTTTATGTTGGTAGTCTGTGGACCAAGAGTTTTTTCTTGAAAGAAGATTTCATGTTCTTATTGACGTGGTCACACAATGGTTCAGGGAAGCCGCAGAAGGGGAAGTCTTCACCCTACTTGATAAACATTACATTCAGAGAGTCTCTTGAGACAGTCTTTTCTTCTTCTAAGCTTCTTTTCAGTTGAGGTCGTCGGAGTTCTTTGAGTTCTTCTGGTGAGGGTTGGTAACCCAGGCCACATGGGGGGAAGGTCTCCTTTAGAACTATAGGCTCAAAGATCCCTTACTGGTGTCGCCCCAGCCTCATTTTTGGGCATTGAGTGTATGTTCTTGAACATCAGAATCACTTTGACGTTGCTATGAGGGTTGTGTTCTGGACAAACTCGGTCTTTGAAGTTATCTCCTACTGGAAGGGGAAGTGGACCAACTCTGAAGCCCGAGATGAGCATATCATTCATCCCATATTAGATCTCTAATACTGGATTATTAGTGCTGGTAGTGTCTGTATTGTCGTCATCCTCCAAGATGGTGATAACTTGGCCTCTGGCGAAGAATTTCAGCTTCTGGTGAAGAGAAAAAGATACCCCTCGAATGTTGTGGAGCAATGGACGTCCAAGGAGAAGATTGAAACATGCAGGTATGTTAATGACCTATAACTTACTGATAAGATTGATAGGGCCAGCCCCTACTGTGAGTTTTATAGACCCCATTCCCTCTCGTCGGGTGTTGTCATAAGCATGCATGGTGGCGAAAGTGGGAGTGCGATCACTGACTTTTAATACCGCACAATTGAAGGTTTTAAGAGGATAAAAATTGAGGGCATAATTATGGTCAAGGCTAATTTTTAGTATCTCTACTTCGAAAAATAATAGGATTCTGGAAAAGGTTAAAAATCAAACTATGTTTACGGCTTCTTTAGGAGTGGTGGAATGAAAGACTATATGCCCGGTGAGGAGCTTTATCAAAGCATTTCGGTGCAATGAGGAGGACATGAGAAACCTTCATAGGGTGATATTAGTTTAGGTTTTCTTGATCTATTTAAGGACTTTTCTCTCTTCAATGGTCATTTTTGGCATGGGAAATTCTTTCGCAACTCCCTTTCCCTCATCTCTCTCGATTACATGCGAAATTGGATCTTTATAGTGTCTCCCTGACATACTTATGTGATTTACTGAGGCGGGGAAATATAGGAACCTCATGTCTTTATCTACCTCTAGCTGAATGACCACCTTATTGATTTCCCCTAACAAATCTTCGAAGGATATCATTTCGCATAGACTGGGTACTATACTGATTTCTTTTCTACAAGGTTCGTTATTTAAGCTATCAAATTTATCCCCTCATCTGGTGGAGACTATGTCCTCTTGTCAAGAGAAATAGATACATGCAATAACCTCAACGACTTCATCGTATAAATCTTCCCACTCGGCGAGAAGTGCAGGAGTGAAGAGACCAACCGTTCCTGGATCTTCAAAGCAATGAGTAGCATCAATGCTATAAATTTCACTTGACTGCCGAAATGCATCAGCCATTATTTGTACCACATCATCAAGACCGACTTCTTCAATCGGTACCACCCATTCATCTAATTCTCGAGACCATTTTCGAGCTTCCATAAAAAAACACTAAATTTGTGATAATTAACAGTCATCTCGACGGGCAATTTCAGCCCAAACTCTAAGAGCTAGTTCAATACAGCTATTAACTCCATATCCTTCCCTTCAGACCGAGTATATACGGTAATCCAAGCCCTTGTAAGGAGTGACAAAGCTTGGTCGGTAAAGCAGGTAGGGTGTTAGAAAAAATAAAAGAAAACCTTAAGTGGATTAGATGAGATTATAAGGACGTTGCGTGCTTTGTTGGGCATAATTTGAGCAGATAAATCAAACTTTGGGTCACTCTCTAGGAAGATGGCATTTGTATGGGTTGGAAGTAGGTTATGAGTGGTATTAGGTTTAGGATTGGTTGGTGGGGTAATGATACCCTGATCAATTAAACCTTGGATCACCTTTCGAAGGTAGAAGCATTGGTCGGTAGCATGGCCAGCAGGCTGGTGGAAATCATAAAGGGCATCAGCTTTGAAGTTTTTAGGGAGTCGATTTGGTAAGGGACGAGGGTTTAAGGGTTTGATGAGGTTTCGGCTCAGTATGGCGTGGTAGACTTTGGACATAGGACCATGGATCTCAATTTACTCTTTATTTGTAGGGTTAGGGTGACTTTACGATGCCCAAAAGGTAACAAGTTGGGAATTGTTATTGATGGTTGAGCCTGTAGCACTGGCGGACTTCTCATACTTTTTATGAGTGATTTGTCTGATAATTTTCTTTGGCTCGGATTCGACTTTGGTAACGCCTTCCTCAATTTATACACCAGCCTATCGAAGAGATCGAAAGTGTGGGGAATATTGTCCTCCCATGGATGCTCGATTATGAGGCAAGAAGTTCTTCACAATACTGACTTGTTCTTCCTCGGAGGGTCTATTGGTCTTGGTGACAATTTTCTCTCTCCACCTTCCTATGAAGCTATTGGTTGTTTCCCCAAGGTTTTGCTTAAAAATCTCAAGATCTCAGCACGTAACCTTTATCTCCTCATTGTTCTTGAGACACGAATTCTTGGGCGACATCCTCCTTACAATGGATTTTAGATTCTTTTAGGGACAGAAACTAACGGAGGGTACTTTCTTTCAAGGTCTGCTAGAACATCTGGGCCATTATCTATTGGGAGGCACCAAGGAGGGTCATATCTCGGTGATAGCTTCTAAAGTGGACAATTGGGAGTCCGTTTCCCCCGAACTTCTCAATGTCTGGCATCTTAAACTTCTCTGGCAGATTGGCTTTGGGATAGGGAGACATATGGGTGTAGTCTATGTAGTTCCTAAAAATCTTGAGTTGGTTAAACTTCTTTGACAATATCTTCAGGTCTTTCTCGACCTTGTTTAGTTCCTCCTCCTTAGGATCTATGGGTACTGGTAGGTTGGCCCCTGATTAGGCAAGGTTCGAAATAAAGAGTTGAGCTGGCGATAGCCCATTGGCAAATGGGGTACGATGAGCATGCTGATACTCTTTTAGGACCCAAAAACGATCAGGAATGGGTGGACTTATAGCACGAGGAAAGAGAACCTCGAGTTTTTTGGGAATTTGAGCCCCGTGACGTTGCATCTCAAGGACCTCAGTTTTAAGGTTGTCAATATTGGCACTAAGCTGGGCTAAGACGGTTATCAGATCGAGATGTACATTCGGTGCTTGGTCGGTGTTTTCTATGAAGAGCTCGTGAAGGTAAATCCCAAACTCAAATGAAGTAGCAAAGGAACCAGTAGAGTTTCGGGGTGGTTTGATGGAAGACCAAGGCCAATAGAGAACCAGACCAAAATCGGGTATGCGATTGACCTGAGAGGGAAAACGGTTCGAATTTATTTTTGAAACAAGGAGGGAGAATTTTTTGGGTATTTTTAGAGGAGGAGAAAAATGTTTTTGGTATTTTTAAAAAATGAGGGAAAAAGGAGAGAAATCTCAGCGTGATTGTTATTAATGTTACTATTAAGTTCTCACTTGTATTAGGTTTGCCTAAAGGCAGAATTTTTTTTGAATAGGGCCCAAGCCTGGGCAAATAAGGTTTGATAAATATGTAAGACACGATTTGACTTGTATCGAGACTCACGGATGGGGTCCTGTTTTGAAAAGAAGGCGAAATAGCGCGAAAATTCAGGCGGTATGCCGACCCAAAATTTCGACAGAGTTTCGCATAGTAATGGGTAGACTAAACACGAATGTCCTGTAAAATGAATAAATGCGATGTGTGATAAGTTTCTACATTGGCACACTTATTTAATTATAGTTTATTTTTAAACCAAAGTAATTCAGCCCCTAAACATGCAACTACGTATCAAACCAAATAAGATATAGCATGCGATACAATATTTTAAGAAAAATTCCCGAAGGGAAAAACCTATTATTTCTAGAACTTTGAAAATTTTACAAGATCATTGACTTACATACAACCTGATAATCTCCCACAAGTATAATGCACGGTGTCTTTGTTAAACCTTCAAAGCAACGGCTAGAAATCTGCAATGGTTCACGCGCAGCTATACCATAAGGGCCGTAGCCCAAAAACTCCGTAGAGACTCCTTCCACAATAGCACGTAGCTCTCCGATTGTAGAGTTCTCCCCACGAAGAATAAACAACAGCAAAGTGTGTTCTTGAACACCAAAACAATTCACCAAAGCATATGGAATTTTTGTGAATTGTAAACAAAAAATGGATTAAATCCTAAAAGAAGAAGTCAAAAAGAATTCTGCAGTTTTGCAATTTTCAATCTTTCAAAACGCTGGGACTTCTTAATGAAAATGAAACCATTTAATGAGTATTTATTGAAAAATGTGCCACCTCGCTATTCGAGCTCGTTCGAATGAGAAAGACATCTCGCACGAATGAGATACGCGTGTCATTTGAACGACATTGCGCGACAGTGCATTATCGTTCGAACGACAATGCAAAGTCGCTTGAACGATTGTTGCGTCAAAAAATATTATTTTAATGTTCGCTCCAATACTTAGAAAAAATACTCATTCTCAAATTTGAAAGAAAATGTCCGCTCCAACACTTAGAAAATATTTTGTAAAAATATCCCAAAAGCTCTAAGTGGAAAGTTAAGGTATTAAAAACATAACCTTACCAAAGTAAACTTTGCGGAGTCTTTTCGATGAAGAACTTAATATTCGGATCCGTCTTTGATGCTTGAATGTTCTTGAATGCTCTTCGACGGTGTAGCGATATATGACATAATTAATTGATAACGGACTTATAAAAACATGTCCTTACATGTCCTAGGTTTGACACCTATATGAGGTTTATACAATTATTGGATTACGGGAAGGGTTCCCCCCTTTGCATGACTTTCACGAGATAGCTCTTGCCTATAAGGGAAATCATTCATCTGTACGTGTGGAAAAGCTATTTGATATACTTGAGTGTACGTGAATTGCCTCACTATATACCTCATGGGGATAGTAAAAGTGAGAGAGAATGCCATATAATCGACGTACATGAATGAGTTCCCTGCTATATACATCCTGTTGTGAGTTCGATCAAGCGATACGATGCGGGGGGAATCGTTCGATATAAGTCGAAGGTATGAGGCCAATAGAAGGTGAGAATCATATCGCTTAGGATAATTATGACCCGCAAGACCAGCGCCCATCACAAAATGACCCCCCAATGTGGGATAAAATTTTAGTCAATATAGTCATGCTCTTGGTGATATAGAGTGAAAAAATGCTTGAGTATTAATTACCAAATTATGGAGAGAGATTATTTTTTATCATTTTTTATTGGCATGGTGAGTAAAGGGAATACTATACTAATGAGGAGCCTATATAAGTAAATATGGCATGGAAACTATACTATGCATGGATACATGTGAGTGAGTGTGTGACATGGGAATGTATACAAGTGAATGTGTGTGGTAGTGAGCATATACATGGATCAACTACAAGTGGTGTGTGACATGTGTAAGTGAGCATGTATATAAGTTTAGGAAGTGTGGTTGTGTGCTAATGAAGCTAAGCATGGATATTCTAAGTGGTGTGTAAAGCATGTGAGTGTAAAGTGAAGATAAGTGTAAGTGTGTGAAGTGTGCATAGAGAGTATATACAAGTGTGTGAAGTATATAAGTGAGTGGAAAGTTATATATACATAAGAGAGATATACACAAAAAGTAGAAAGAGGAGAAAAGGGAACATACAGGTAGGTGCATACGCACACATGCTGAAAAGAATAATGCCCATGCAAAAATAGAGTATATTCCTCTTATAGTGATCCCCATCGGAGTCGCCACTGTGGCCATCTCAAGGGTTTCTTCGGGGGGTCCGAGGGCAATGAATCTCCCGAGGTGGGTCCCTTATCCCTTCCCCTTTTTTCAGAGTACATGCAGGAATGTGTCCTTTATCGGGGCCCTCGACCGTTGTCTATGTGGGGTGAGATGTAGAGATAGAGTCGCCAACCTATTTTGCACAAAATAGGTAAAAAAATATTGTCGCCTCGAGAGAATGGCTTCAAGGACAATACAGATGCTTGCGAAACGAAGTAGTTCAAGGGTCCCGTGACTAAGTTCCGAAATGGGAAGGTGTTAGGCACCTATCCCGCACTTTCGGTCTCTCATGGGCACATGTTAATCTTTCCCTGCAGAACTTTGTGATGTGTGTGCTTATGTGTATAATATAAATGGAGGATGGAATCGCTCGACTCGCATAATGGATAAAGACGGAACGAGGTCATCCTTAGGACAATTCCCAAAATAGCAATTAAAAAAATATAATGTAGGTGTTTGTCGATTCACAAGTCATTATAGAGGAACGACTGTGTATATCGGATAAGACACAAGCGAGCAAGCATGTAAAAATATATACTAAGAATATATGGTATGAACAAAGTAACAAATGTTTTCGGGAAGACTAGAGTCTAGGGATTTACCCAAGATGCCTAAGTAGCCCGGGGGCATCAAAGTACACATATTGCAAAGACAATATGAGGTGGGGTTTAACCCATAAATCCAACCGAGGACTTTACTATGTGTGGGGGGGTGTAGAAAAGGTGTTTTAGTGTGAGAAAATATGAACAGAAACACCCGTTTGGAATTTACAAGTGAACCCTCTTTTTCTTGTTTTTAGTTTTTCAATGAAAATAAAGTATGTCAGAATACTAATAATAAAGAGTTTGAAGTTAAGACATGTGATGCAATGAAGTAAAGTACTCGAGTGGAAATGAAGTAACTAATGCAAAAATAAGAAGATTTAAAGAAAAATGGGAAGAATTAGATCTCCTTGTGAAGACTTAATATGGATCTTGATTCTATATGCGTTGACCTCAAGATGAAGTAGTGGTGGTTTGAGGAGGTGGGTGGGAATTTACTCAAAAGGGTATGGAAACGATGAAAGGAATGTGGGAAATGGGCTTTTAAGGAAAGAACAACTCTGAATTCGCGAGAATTCTCTCTGAATTATTGAGAGGGATGTTCAGCGATGCCCTTTAAAGTGAGGTCATCGACTTTATTTATAGGGTCAAGGGGGTCCTGATCGGCATGATCTTAGACCTATCGATCGTCATAGAACCCTAGACACATCGCTAATAAGCATGGTTCTAAGGTTGCCATTCGACAGTTTGAGGTAAGTTTTTCAGAAAAATAACCCTAAAACGACCATAAGTCATAATCGCACACAAGATGGACCTTTGGAAAGGATATTTAGAGACCTATAAGAGTCCATTGATCCACTCCCGGGTTCAGGAGTTGATCGAGGTCAAACGGGTCCCGGAAGCTCCCGTTGGTTACTAGATAGGAAATTTTCCGAGGAAAACGGATCGTTTGTCTGAACCATAAGGCTGATTCGTGCATGGGATGGACCATTGGAAAGGGAATTTAGAGAGCTTAGAGATTTAATTTAGCTTCATTCGGTTTGGAGAGTTCACCTAGGTCAAATGGGGTTCGAAAACATTTAATGACCCGTCGGAGTAAAATGGGTCGTTAGTCCGTACCATAAGGCTGATTTGTGCACAGGGTGGACTGTTGGAAAGGGTATTAAGGTCCCTTCAAAGATTTATTCATCTTGGTTCGAACTAAAGAGTTGATAGAAGTCCAATGGAGCCTAGGATCTCCCGATGGCCTTCGGATCAATTTTTAGGATAAAACGTATCGTTTATCTGAACCGTAAGGCCGATTTATGCACGGGGTGGACCTTTGGAAAGGGGATTCAGATCCATTCAAAGATTCATTGAGCTTTCGTTTAGGCGAGGAATTTGATTTTAGTCAAAATGGGGCTCGGGAGCGCCCAGTGGCCTCCAAATTAGTTTTGATTGTAAAACGGACCGTAAGGCCGATTCGAGCATGGGGCAGGTCGTTGCAAAGGGTATTTAGATCCCTTCTAATATTCATTAAGATTTAGCTCAGATGTGAAAGTTGACCAGAGTCAAACGGGTTTCGAGAGCACCCGGTGATCTCTAGATTGGTACTCGGGGTATGACCTAGGATTTACGGTGAATGAGTGAGCGTTAGGGACCTAAGGAGTGGCTTATGAGGGTCCTAAGATGGGGTGTTTATAATACCCATTCGGATTCAAATCGGTTGGCGCATGTGTACATATTGTAGGAAGTAGAATGTCGTCTTAAGGAATGATCACTTTCCTCTTCTTTTCATACCCCAAATGCTTGAGAGATTAGTCGTCCATCCCTATTACTATTTTCTTGATAGTTTACCTATCCATTTGGTACCTTTGCTTATCGACGCATGACTTTCGGGTCATGCAATGCACTTGCTACCTTCCAATGATGCATGATGAGTACCTTTTTGAATATGGTGGAACGATTTATTAAAGTTTTTATAAATGATTTTTCAGTATTTGGGTCTAGTTTTGATAAGTGCCTTCACCACCTCACCCTCGTTATGAAGAGGTATAAGGAAAAGAACCTCGTGCTTAATTAGGAGAAATGTCATTTCATGGTCAAATAAGGCATAATATTAGGTCATATCATATTTGAAAAGGGTATCGAGGTTGATAAGGATAATATTAATCTCATTTCTAATCTCCCACCCCCCAAAATTGTGCATGAAATTTGATCATTCTTAGGGTACGCCGATTTTCCCGAAAAATTTATTAATAATTTTAGAGAAAATCTAAACTTTTATGCAATCTTCTTAGTAAGGACACACACTTTGAGTTCATCGATGATTGCCTTCAAACCTTTGAAAGGTTAAATAAGGAATTGACCTTTTCACCCATCATACAACCTCTCGACTGGAGTCAGTCGCTTAAAGCTTTAGATTATGCCTTAGGTGTGATTCTTTGTCAACATGATGAGAAAATTCCCCACGTTATATACTACGCCATTAGGACTCTTAATAATTCCCAATTGAACTATAACATAATCGAAAAAGAGTTCCTCACAGTTATCTTAATGCTAGAAAAGTTTAGATCTTACTTGACAGGATCCAAAGTTATCATTTTCACATATTACATGACCCTACGATACCTTTTATCTAAGAAGAGAGGCTAAGGACCAACTCATTAGGTGTATCATATTACTCATGAGTTTGACCTCGAAAATTAAAATAAGAAAGGATGTGAGAATGTAGTGGCGGATCATTTGCCTAAGTTAACCGCTGAATCGTCTGATAACTTGCTCCCACTCAATGAATCCTTCCTCGATGAGTAACTGATGCTTGTCCCTTAACTTCCATGGTTTGTCGATATTGTGAACTATTTTATGATGGGTGAGATGCTCCTGCATTGGCCTAAACAAGATTTTTCCAAGTTTCTTAAGGAAACCAAGCATTTTATTTGGGATGACCCATACCTCTTCAAGTACTGTCCTAATAAAATCATTCAAAAGTGTGTCCTCGATCACGAGATTCAAAACGTAATTTCATTCTTCCATGATCATGCTTATGGAGGTCACTTCACTCCCAAGAAAATCGTTGTAAAATTTTTACAGTGTGGATTTTATTAGCCCACCATTTTCCGTTACTCAAATGACTACAGTAGAAGTTATGACCGATGCCGAAGGTTGGGAAAGATCACCCATAGGAACAAGATACCCTTAAATACCATGTTGATTATCGATATTTTTTACCATTGGGGGATTGATTTCACGGGTCCATTCCCAAATTCCTACGGTTATCTTTACATCCTTTCGGCGGTTGATTATGTGTATAAGTGGGTAGAAGTTATACCAAGTCGGACGAATGATCTCCATGTGGTAGTCAAATTCATTTGAGAAAATATTTTCTCCCATTTGAATACGCCTCAAGCCATCATTAGAAATCAAGGAACTCATTTCTACAACCGTTCCTTCAAAAGTCTCATGAAAAAGTACTTAGTTGTGCACAAAGTAGGATGTTCTTATCACTCTCAAACTAGTGGACAAGTAGAAGTTTCTAATAGTCAAATCAAGCTAATCATCGAGAAAACCACTACACCCAAAAAGGGTTTTTGAAACCTTTCACCTGCAAGGACTTGTCACCGTAAAAAAACCTTGACAAAAAAACACGGAGCTATTGTCATAGTCTTTTATCTGGATTGTCATGGTCGTGTCAAGGTCAGAGACTGTGATAACAGTGTTGTCATAATCATCTCAGGGTCAAAGATCGTGATAAAAATTATTTTATTATCACGGTTGTGTCAGGGTCAAAGACCATAACAACAAAATGAGATTAAAATTACAACCCTCATTCTCTCACCTCAATCTCACAAACATATCTCTCTATCTTTTATAATCACTATCTATTTCTCTCGCTCAACCCCGATGTTATTTCTTCTCTCCTTAGCTGCTCACCACCGCTGCTACCTCACCATCGCGATCTCCCACCACCGTATTTCATAACCACTCTTCTCTCTCCCCCATAGTTGCCTCACCACCGCTTAGAAAACTTCAAAAAGTATACATACTTACGATTTTATTCAGAATCACCATGTTCATCAAATTTCAAGAATTCTCTTCTTATCTTAATAACAGCTCCAACAAGTCTATAATACACTATATTTGTATAAATCAAGAGAAAAAATAGTAATAATGCATCAACACCACCTACAATAGTGGACACATTTAGGGTTAGATTTGACTTGGATTTAAAAAAAAACTTGGCTTAACTTTTATACTTGATCAACTTCATAATATATTCATCATGGTCAATGGAAAACATGATGCACATGGGAACAATAAAAGACGAATAATGATGGCACAATAAAATAGTGAATTTAGACTATGGGTTTCACATTACGTAATAATGTCTCTTATCAAATGAAAAATTGCAATAAAGCTTTAAACCCAACCTAATTTATTTATCTATAATCTCAGCATGTAAATATGGGTGATGCGACATCAAGGCTTACTCGTCTGGCCACTGGACCCAATTTCATAGCACATGAGTACAAAAAAGTATCGATTGAATGATTATGTATTTGGTTCAAGGGTGTACGAGAAAAATACAAATATACTGAACTCGACCATTTCATATAAGGCTCTTACTTATTTTCGAGCGATTTCGAAAAATAAAAACCTCGTTGAAGCTAAAATGACTTACTATGGTGTCATTTGGAATATATTTGAATTACACTATATAAGCTCCAAATATGTTGTGGTTTAATATGATTGGGTAAGAGTTGAGGATAAAAATGCTTGTAAGGTTGATTCAAGTACCAATTTGATCATGATTGACTTGTCCAAGATGAAGAGTAATGATCATATGAATAATGAGCCATTATTTTATACTTCTCAAAAGATTAAGCAAGTGTTTTACTTAGAGTATATCAACAACGAGCCGTGGTCAATCGCCTTACACGCGCCAAGCGTCTAACCAGTAGCGCGGATGAGTTGGTTGCTCTTACCGAATATCAATCTATTTTGGATGATAACTTGAACATGAAATCATTTTTAGATTTGTAATAAGGATTCTAATTATTTGAAATAATTCTTAGTTTAGTTTATGATTTGGATTTTTATTCTTCTAATATCATTGTTAATTTGTATTCTTCTAATGTAGTTGTTGATTTATCATAGTTTAATATTTTGTTGGATATATTATTATTGGATGACAGTTTAATGCTTTATTAATTTGGATTTGATCAGTTTTTGGGGATTTGAATCAATCCTTGTTGGTTAGTTAGTGAATATGTTAATTTGGATTGTAATCAGTTTAAGCATTATTTGAAACAATTCTTAGCATGGTTTATAGTAAATGTCATTGTTAACGTATCATGCATATTATCTAACAATGTCAAACTAATTCATTATTTATATTTCTAAATCATCTTCTTATATATATATATATATATATGTTTCTATGAATAACAATTTTTATAGGATATCTCTTCATCAGGGCACCAGGGAAGCGGTGATGAGGAATGCTCGTCTAACACTAAGCCCCTAAAGTAGGGCAAGTTGGGGAGAGTAATGGAGAACAAGACGGTCTTCCAAGATAGGGCCTTGGAATTGTCCAAAATGATTATTAGTCAGGGTACACTAATTAGAGGAGGGTGCCTGTTGAGCTTAATATGGTCGTTTAGGGGGGGGGCAGTATATGTATATGTTTTACTCAATAATATTTAAATTTTATTTTATAATTTAAATATTACTCTTTTTTTTTTGACATGAACAATTCAACTAGCCCTTAGAATCATGTGACGCCACATTAGAACAACTAAGGGAGCAATGGAAAATGTGGAATAAAAACATGTGGGGTCGATATTATAGTAGGGACCGGGAGTTCGTGTTACGGCGTAGGGACACGGTACCTAAGAAAAAGCCAATCTCATTGACAAACTGGCAACAGTTTGTTGATAATCAAATATCAGATAGGCAGTTATCCTCTCATGAATCGGGGAGAGTAAATCGGACCAAAAAGGTTTATGTGCACTACTCCGGGCATACATTTTATGCCGAGGTGGAGAATATGATGCTAAGTTTTAAATGTTATTTCATTTTAATTTTATTGTATTCTATTTGATGGTAATTATATACTAATTAACCAATTTTGCATTATTTTATTTCAGGAAATGAGGAATGGTCCTAAGGGTAAGCCATATAGGCTCGATGCCTATGTGGGAATTTGAACGAAGAAAGAGAAGGATAAGGAGGTCAATCTGGCTATGGCTGACACAATTGTAAGTTATAATTGTATTTATGTTATTAATTCATTATTTATAATCATATACTTTTTGCTATTTCTTATAATCGCATACTTTTTGTTATTTCATGAAAAACTTAAAAAAGTCCACAACTCGTAGAGTGATACCGACAAGGCATCTCTGAGTACGGATGCAATTAGCTAAATACTCGAGCATGATCATGAAGGTCATACTCAGGGTGTTAGCTCTCGGGTGGGGAAGTTGAAGCTCGTCAAGATTAAGTCAAGCAACAGTGGACTGTCACGTAAGGTCGATGAGCTGAAGATCAATTCGGACCAAGAGTTTAACAACATCCAAAAGACATTGAATAAAATGTTTTTGATGGTTAAGCAAGCTCTTCTAGGTCAAGCCGGGAGCAGCTCAAGGAAGGGCAAGGATAAAGTAGTGGATGAAGGAACCATTCCTCTGTCTTTCTCACCCTTACCGATGACCCCTCATCTCCGTATGACTTATTCGCCACCCCCAGGTCTCAAGTATCCAGACTCCATTTATAATTGGTTGGGAGACATAATATTTACTAGACTTACGAGGAGGCTATAGGATTTCCATGGGTTGAGGTACCCCAGTATACGTCCAGGTTCCTTGGTGCATAACCATCCGTTGCAGCCTCACGAGGCTCGGGTCTGCGTCACTGACGTTATGATAGGAAAGAGAATGAAGCCTTGTGGTTGAATGAACAGTGCGATGTGAAGCATATTGAGGGTTGTATTGGTTCTTATATTGCATGGCCTATCTTTCTCCTTCAACCAGAAAATCAATGAACATTTACTTTTTACGTAAAAAATTGTATTTAACGTTCAAATTCGGGTTATTATATCATGTTTCTTATTTATATTTGGTTTGTGATTGATTATTATTATTATTGGTATTGATTGCTATTAGTTGTTGTTAAAATATATCGTTGATTGCTATTACGGGTTAGATATTATACTGTTGGGCAGTGGCAGTGGCCGTACTGGCCTGGAGTTTTTTTATTCTGCTGCCTAGTATTGTCATGGACTTTGACCGTGACAAGGACAACTTGTCATGGTCAAAGTTCGTGACAAAGAATAACTTATCTCGAACTTTGGCTGCGATAAGTCTGTGACAAATGAAACTTATCGTGGACTTTGATCGTGATAAGTCCGTGAAGAAAATAGTTATCTCCCCCATTCTTGTCACGGTCTTTGACGGTGATAAGTTCGACTTGTCAAGGTCTATGACCGTGATTGTAAGGACATTATTTTATTTTTCGGCTTACATGTGAGTATTTTGTATATCTCTACAACCGTCAAAGACTTATTCAAGATCAATCATGCATCAAGATGGATCCGAATATCAAAGTTCTTCAACATTCAAGCCTCCGCGAGATTAATTTTGGTAAGGTTGTGTTTAAGTACCTTAATATTTCACATAGAGTGTTGGGACATTTTTTACAAAATATTTTCTAAGTGTTGGAGCAAAGTTTTTCGTCAAAAATATTTTTCTAAGTGTTAAGGCGTTTTTTTAAAGACGTAATAAAAATTTATTTTTAATTTCGTTCGAGTGATAAATTTGCTCGTTCGAGCGACATCCTTATGTCATGTGAAGTCGTTCGAGCGACAACTGTCCCCATTCGAGCGAGACGTCCTTTTCCTTCGAGCGACGTGTTGCCTTAACATTTTTATAAATAGTGTGTTAAACGGCTTCCTTTTTCTTGAGAAGACCTGAGAATTCTGTTCTACGAACACTGCTTTGGCAGAAGCGTTTGTCTTCTCACTTTTGAGAGTTTTAGGGTTTAATCCTTTTTGTTTTCAATTCATAAAACGTCCCAATCTCTATGTGAATTATTTTGGAACCTAAGATACATCTTTAGTGAAGTTTTTTCTCTTGTAGAGAGGATAAATCTATAGCTGACGGTTGCATGTCAATTAGGAGTGCTCGAGGGTATTCCTGGTTGAGTTGGACTACGTGTTCATGTGGACTGCTGCGGTTGTTCCATTGCTGACTCAAGACTACGTGTCTTTGTGGATTCTTGTGGGAGTTCATTGTAATCTTTGTAAGTTGTAATTTACTATTTTATCTTGAAATAAAGGTTTTACTCGAAAGGTTTTTTTCCATGAAATCTGTGTGTCGACAATTATTTATGTTGGTTTGACTTATCCACACGTAGTTACATCTTTTAGGGATATATAATATTGGTTTAAAAATTGACACCGATTAAATAAGTATTTAATTGGAAACTTGCGAATTCAGTTTAATCAGTATCACATATACAAGCATTTTTCAGTGATAAATAGCTTATTTTGGTGTAATGAACAATGAATCTGAATCGAAAGGATCGGTCGGTCCTTACGGATATTAGATTCACTATGGATTTATCGCACTACCTACAAACCCCCAGTTGGTATGTCCCCATATAGGCTTCTTTACGAAAAATTTGTCATTTTCCGGTAGAGTTAGAGCATAAGGCCTATTGGGCTATTAAGACCTTAAACTTCGGCTTACCTACTACGAGAGAGGTTTGAAAACTCTAACTCAATGAGTTAGAGACGATTACGGATGATGCATACGAGAACACAAAATTATATAAAAAGAACATGAAAATGTTCCATGACAAGTCCATCTAAAGGAAGCATTTGAATTGGGGTAAAAATTTCTATTGTACAACTTTAGATTGCATCTATTTCTCGATAAATTGAGGTCTAGATGGTCCGATCCCTTTGTTGTTAAGATAGTCTACCCACATTGAGCAGTTGAGATAGACAATCCTAAAAATAGTGAAATTTTCAAAGTCAATGGTCAGAGGTTCAAGCTATATTTGGAATTGCGAGATTGGGAAGTGGAGAAAATTCCCCTCCAGAACCTGGTATACCATGAGTGAACATGAAATTGTGTCGTTGTTTTTCTATCATAGTTTTGTTATTGTTCTTGTGTTTTTTGAGAAAAATATTGGAGAAATTCTCTCATTGTGGTAAAATCTTTAATAACTTTTCGCCTTTTACAAATTGTCTTGTACATTAAGGACAGTTTATAAATTAGGTTTATGGGTATTGAGGTCATTTTCTCCATATTAAAAAAAGTTAGTTTATCCATATAAAAAAAAAGGAAAAATCCAAAAAGATTTTCAATATAGGTGAGTTTGGGAACAATTTCTTAATATATAATTAATTCACAAATCTCTCAAATTATTAAAATTTCTACACTTAGTTATACAAATATGATCAAAAATGGATATTGAGGCGAAAGTTAATATGCTTAATGAATATGTACAAGGATATTTTAACCCGATGAGAAAGTGTGCCATTCATCGTTTTTGAGAGATTTAAATCAATTCGAGTTAAGATAACTCAAACTTTCCTTCAGAGATTAATTTATCGATGATCTCAATTTTTTTGTGTTGTTCAATTACTAAAAAAAAGTCAAAATGTGAATCTTACGCACTAGATATCTTAGTAATTTTACTTTAGACACAAAGTAATTGAGCAAAGCTTGAGAAATGAGATTAAACCATCGTTTTGAAGGCCCAAAAATAAAACTTGAATTCAACCCTTTCTACATTATTCCGTTGCAAATCCATTTATGCGAAAAAGAAAAACGACACTTTTATTATAAACCCAAAATCCATACCCATTTTCTGAGAATATCAAGGTAAATTTACGGTAAAAAGACAAAAGAAGAATGTTTGCAAGAATAATGCATGGAAAGAAAGAATGAGAAAATGAAATGAAAGTAGTATGTGAATTTGGAAAAGAAAAAGAAAAAAGAAAGGAAATAAAAAAAGTTCCTAAAAAGTCAAAATACCGAGAAACCTCTAGATTCTCAGAAAATTTTGAAACTCCAAAACTTGTCTTTCTAGTCTAAACCCGAGCCCAGAATACAATCGAAAGAAAGTCCTAATTGATCTCAAGTGAAGTTAGTTATAAATGTGGATAAAAGATGGATAGGATATTTAATGCGATTCAAAGTTTGTAAAAAGTAATTGATTTTTCGTTCATGAGATCATAATCATCCATTATAAAACGACCATCTTTCATGATGTATATCTGAAGTTTGCTCATTGAATTTACTCTTTTATTCACATATACTGAGAAAAACTACCCGATTTTGATTGTTCATTTGTGAGTGCATCTCGTGAGAATTTATATCAAAATAAACTTTCGAATAAGAAACTTAATGATCATTTCTTTTGAATTTGATGGTCATATTGGTTATGCATACACACATAATAAGTTGAGTTTGAAAAGTGAATTTGGACTATATTTATGAAATTTGCATTTAAGACTTATTTATATTACCCGTGTGTCTTTTGTAAATTGAGCCGAGTTTGTGAATTTTTGGGGTATATTCACTACAAACCCTCACGAGATAAAACTCGTCCACTTAGACAACCTAGGGGTTTAATGGTTTGTTGCAAATTCAAAGTGCAATCGTAATTCATACAAAAGTGCGTTAGATTTTATAATTTTAGTGTTTCTCGAGGACTAGTAAGGTTTGGATCTGGGCGTCTTTGAAGAGTGCATTATTTTGTATTACTTATACACAAATCCAGAACTTGTTAACCCCGTTGCATCATAAATAAAGAGATTTTAGAGCCATTTTTGTTATTGAGAAGAAAAATATAAATTAAACATAAATTGGGTTAATAGTGCAATTTTGAATCTTTATGCTCGTTTTATACTCATAACCTTAAATATTCATTGATAATCGTTTGTACAAGGTTTATTTTGAGTATTGACAAGGTTTATAATGCAAACGACGAAGTCTGGATGCAAATTGAGCAAGAAATTTTCACTTAAGCACCTTCAGGGGAAAATGGAAACTTTTGATGATAAATTTTGGACTCGGACTATTCACGGAAGTCATAGTCCTCGAATCAAGAAACACCTAGGTTCAAATGGCATGTCAATATGATCTCAAACGAAGAAATATGTCCTTACAAAGTTTGAAACTAAAAAGAAGTTAAAACAGCCTCGGACCAAACCCCGCCACCCAAGCACTATTGAAATATTGTTGGATGTGAAATCTAGGTCACGTCGATTTTTGCAGTGCATTGATCGGAGGTCATTTGTGAAAGTTATAGCGTTTGAGGGTTCTAATTATAATTATGAATCCTTGGGTTTTTAAAGGGTTATACAGTTTTCCTGTCATTTATTATATGAATTGGTTGGATGGTAGAGAGGTTCGGGGTACTTTTGAGAGATGTGAGGTCAGGGGTTTAAAAGCCCCTAACCTATGAAATCTTGATTTTTGCTTTTCTTCCAAAACTCGTAATGCCATGTGTGGGCCAGGGTGCGCCGCCCTTCTCTCCCTCTCTTCCACACGTGTCAGCACGTCAGTCTCCCCACTCATTTCAATTACTTCTTCTGAGAAACCCATAACCCAAGTTTTTTGCTCTTTTGTCCCTTTCTTCTATTCTATTTTGGTCCCCATACCTATTTGACCAAGTTTTGTTTTATACTTTTGTTTTATTATTTCCTTTTCTATTTAAAATCTCCCCCGTGCCTGGTGTTTTGGCCGAAGTTCCCATTATTCCCAATCCCATGTTTAGTTTTTCTTTATTATTTAATTCCACTGTCAGTGTATTTATCAGAGAGTCTTTGCGTCCTTCCTTTTATTTTCTTTCTTTATCTTCTTATTTTATTCTTTATTTATTATTTTATTTTGTGTGTACTTATGTTCCTTCCCCCATGCGTATTTGTGTATCCGAAAATGTTTGTTTGTCCCTCTTAATTTGTTTTGACTTTTTTTTTCATTTACTTTTCTTTGTTTACTCTCGCCGAAATTTCAAGTCTCAAAAATTCTTTTTTATTCTTTTTTGTCCCTCATTCCTATTTGTCTTGTGCACACAAAGTGTATAGGGTATAAATGAAGAGTCTACTTTCGGATTTGAGGGTACACATTATGTATGTGACACACACAAAAGGAGATACATTTGAGAGGCATATTTGTACGAAAAGGCATTTATAAGACATATATAATTTTGTAAACACAAAAAATATTGTACCTTGTGTGTCATTTTTTAGTGTTTGGGAGACTATTAATGTGCAAATTTGAGAGAAACATTGTGTATTGGAACCCAAGTCTTGGACCCGAACTTTTATAAGTTGAATTATATTAATGAAAATTATATTTCATCTTGCAAAATTTATGTTTCAATTATGACGCGTGAGTAATTTTATTTCTAGGATTAGGTGAAGTTTATCATGATTAATTAATTTTTGCATATTAATTGAATTCAATGTTAATTCTCGACATGTGTTAATTGAAAATAAAAATTCAATATTCATTTAAAACTACACCAAAGTGTGTTTTAAACCTCTGAAATTATTTGATTAATCGTATTTTAAGAATTTATATGTATATTTTTTTATGGGTTATGCTTACATTAATGTGTTTGATATCTCATGCTTAAATTCAACATTGAAACTTAAAAAATGATATCTTTGAAGTAAAGGGGATTTAAGGCGTCTATTTTAAGAGACGTTAAATTATTTTGTGAAAACTTATTATTGTATTTTTCGAAATGTACGCGATGAGTGTCTATGCATTTTGAGTTATAAAATCAGGATTACGAAATTATATTAACATGTGATTTTAATTAAAATTTATTGAGAGACTTGATGTCCTAGTTTTTTTTTCCATATTTGATATTATCATTAGTAGTCATTTATTTAACTTTCTCTTTTTTTAGTTTATAACTCAATCATATTTATACACTCATTTTTTCTAGTTAGAAAGTCGATAGTTTATAAAAATTGATCAAATCTCTGTGGGTTTGACCCGTACTTATACCTGTTATATTTCAATAGTCCGTGCCGTTGTGGTAATTTTATCATTTAAAATTTAACAACATAGGGCGTAGAGGCCCTCGTGGATGTTTACAAAAATTATTGAATACGATGGTGATGCTTGCCTTTCTGATGATGATTCTATGTCTGCTTATGATGATGTTACCACTCATGCTAATAATGTTGTTGATACTTTTACTACTAACACTCATGTTGATAATGCTATTTATACTCCTGCCAGTACTACTCATATTAATAACGTTGCTAAATTTGATACTCGTGGGTGTGTGAGTCAAAATGATGCTAATACTGACGAATTGAATATGTGCATGAGTTCCATAAATAGAACTGAATCGTTAGAGGTCACATAATACACTTCAGTTGGTGATAGAGATAACAATGACATGTTGCCAAATTTCTGTATGCTATAATTTTAAAGAAATTTTCTAAGTCTAAAAAATTAGTGAAGGGTTTGTCTAAACAGGTTGAGAGTCTAACTATGATTGTTCAGTAAAATATTAAAGACTACACGAGTCAATACTTAACTAATGAGACTAGGAATAAAGAATTCAAAACTAAATAACTGAAATTTTTTAAAATAATTTTGTCTTAAATTAAAATACAAGTCCACTATAGTTGAATTGGAGGAATCCAAGCCAAAATGTTTAAAAGTTTTTAGAAAGTGGCAAGATTTTGAAACCTCAACCAAACAACAAGAACTTATGTTGGGTGAAATGAGAAATTCCTTAAAAATTAAAGAAACTGCTTCAAAAGAAGTTTTAATAAAATCAATTTAGTCTCACAAGTAAGTGAAACTTATATAATCCCTAACAAAAGGCTGAACGTAAATCTAAGTATATTTGTCCTAGTGCTAGAAGTAAGACAAACATTGGTTTTATTCCAGTTAAACTAAAAATCAAACTAATTCCAAACCTATCTTTCAAGGACTAGATACTAGGGTTAAACCAGCGTCAGCTAGATATTTTTCCTACTGTGATGTCTATGGACACAACTTCGATAACTGTTTTCAGAAAAGAATTTACATGATTATCTATCAAAACTTTAACTACTTTCGCATGAAGCGCACTAGTTAGTTATGTACTCCCTAGAAAAGCTCAAAATCATTTTGGGGAAAAAAATAAAAATAGATCTCATATTAAGAAAAAGCATCTTCCATAAATCTTTAACCTTCCAGACGTTCAAAAGGCAAAAAGACTCTTAAAACTAGGCCTATTTGGGGTGAGAAAATGTGATCCATTACCACCATCGAGATGCAATGTTGTGATTTCTGTACTCAAAGCTTAGAGAAACTCAACTGGATGGTATTTAGATTCAAGGTGTTTTAGGCATATGACGGGTGACAAAACAAAGTTGAAAAATCTTACTAACTACCTTGGTTATGTTTGGAGACGAAGTTTTGTCCGAAAATCACAGGCAAAGGAACACTCTCTGAAGAAGGGTTACCTCTGCTTAATGATGCTCTCTTAGTTAAAGGGTTAAAGGCCAATCTGCTGAGTATAAGTCAATTATGTGATACAAATTACTCTGTTAACCTTTTAAAAAACGAGTCCAAAGTGATTGAAAAAACTGGTAATTACATCATAGTTAAAAAATATGAATAAAGAGAGTTGTTATAATTCTTCCTGCCTCTGCTTCTTACCTTTTGACTAGACTTGATGATACCGACTTTTGGTATAATAGGCTCAGTCATACTAATTTTGAAAATCTGAGCAAATTGAGCACCCAAGAGATTGTTAAGGGATTACCCAAAATTAAAAGAAGTCCAACCTTAGTTTGTAGACCTTGTAAAGTGGTAAAGATAACTACGACCTTGTCAAGTGGTAAATATACCTACGACCCCTCATAAGAAAGTTACTGATGTTTTAACTTTAAAACCCCTTGACCTCATCCACGTGGATTTAAAAGGTCCTTATTGTACTATTAGCCTTTGTGGTAATAGTTTTATTTTAGTTATTGTTGATGACTTCACACATTTTACATAGGTTGATTTTATGAAAAATAAATCAGATACTTTTAAAGAATTTCTGAAAATTCTTTTGAAAATAAAAAATGTAAAGGCTACCCAAGTATTATATATAAGAAGTGATAGGGGATATGAATTTAAATACACTGGCGTTGCTGAATATTGTTCTAGAAATGGAAATTTTCATGAGTTTAGTCCCATAAGACCCCCAACAAAATGGAATAGCTAAACATATGCTATAAGAAATGGCACGAGTATTAATTCATGCTAAGGACCTTTCAAAATATTTTTGGTTTGGAGTTGTCCAAACGGCTTACCATACTATAAATAGAATTTACCTCTATAAACATACCAAACAGACTCTATATGAACTTTGGTATAATAAAAATCCCAATGTTAAATAGTTTTAGACTCTTTGGGAGTATTTGCTACATATGTCGTGATAAAGAAAATCTTTTAAAATTTGAATCTTGAGGTGATAAAGATATTTTTCTTATATTCTTAAAACAGTCGTGCCTATAGTGTTCAGAATTTAAGAACAAAGTCCATTATGGAGTCAATCAACATAATTATAAACGACATTGCGACTATTTATGTCAGTAAAATACCAGTTTTTAAGAATGAATCTGAAACTTCTAGAAATATAAACTCATCTATAGAAATTAATACTTTACTGGGCGAAACCCTTATTTTTCCTAATTGGATTTTTAAAGATCATCCCACCGCTAATATTCCTGGTGAAGTATTGAATCCAATTCGAACGAGCTCACAATTTTGAAAATTTTCAAGTTTTGCCTCTTTTGTTTTTGCTGTGGAACCTAAAAATGTTAATGAAGCTTTGCAAGACTCATTTTAGATTGATGTTATGCAAGAAAAGCTAGCACAATTTCAAACTCACGATGTTTGGTATCTCGTTCCCAGACCTTATAATACTAAAGTTATAGGTACTCAATGGATTTTCAAAAACAAAATCGATGAAACTGGGGTGATAATTAGAAATAAAGCTATGCTAATAGCTCAGGGTTCTAATAATATATAATGGATAGGTGTGGATGAGACATTCTCCCCGGTTACATGAATAGAATTCGTCCATCTTTACTTGGTTGTCGCCTGTCATTTACAATTTAAACTTTTGCAAATGGACGTTAAATTCACATTTTTAAATGGTGTTTTACTATAGGAAGTTTATGTAGAGCAACCAAAAGGTTTTGTTAACCCTAAATACCCTGGACATGTCTTTAGACTCAAAAAGGTGTTGTATGATATAAAACAAGCTCCCCGGGCCTGGTACAACCGCCTTTTTACTCAATAAAGGGTTTGAACGTGGTGGCAATGACCAGGCATTATTCGTGCAAAAAATTAAAAAAAAATGAAGTTTTAATCGAACATGTTTATGTAGATGACATTATATTTTGTTCAACTTCCCCTCAAGAAGTTAAAACTTTTTCCAATTTTATTAGTGGGGAGTTCCAAATGTCACTTATGGGGGAATTGCAATGTTTTCTCGGACTTCAAGTGAAATAATTTGATGATGGCTTATTTATCTGTCAGTCTAAATATGCCAAGGACTGAATAAAGAAGTTTGAATTAAATGATGCCAAAATCGCACGTATGCCTGTGAGCACAACCACAAAATTAACTAAAGATGAAAGTGGTAAATGCATTAATCCTACGTTATATAGAATCATGATAAATATTTTATTGTATTTAACCGATTCTTGACCCGATATCGTGTTTTTAGTTTGTGTGTGTGCTCGTTATCAATCTACTCCTAAAGAAAGTCACCTTAAAGGTGTTAAGAGTATTCTGAAATATGCTAAAAAGGACTTTAAACTTAGGATTATGGTACACAAAAGACACAACTAGTACTATCATAGGTTATAGTGATGTCGATTGGGCATATTGTTCTGACGGTAGTAAGAGTACCTTTGGTGCTTGTTATTATATTGGAAATAACTTGGTTAGTTGGGGTTGCAAGAAATAAAATTGTATTTCCTTATCTACCCCTGAGGCAGAATATATAGCAATCGGCTGTTGTTGTGCCCAATTATTGTGGATCAAACAGATGCTAAGTGACTATGGCATTATAGAAACTCAAGCGACTTTATTGTGTGATAACAAGAGTGCAATAAATATAACTAAAAATTATGTTCAGCACTCTCGGACCAAACACATACAAATACATCATCATTTTATCAGAGATTTAGTAAAGGCTCAAACTAAACATCTAGATAATATTCAATTTTAAAGTTTAAGAAGATCAATAAGGATGGTTATGCTTGATTGATATATTTTTTGTACAAAACTACATTCCTGTCTTTGTCATGTTTATAATATGCTATCTGTGGATTTGGAGAATGGATGCTTGTTGATGATAAAAGGCACCTCCCATATCTTATTAGTGTAGGATCTACACTTGTCAAGACCCGTTTATTTCTTCATTACTTTACACCTTTGTCCATTTAAGCCAAAATGGGGGAGAAGAGTACATCCATATATTGCACATTATATTCTTTTTGCATTTCTTAACATTATATTTAATTAAGATTCCATCAGAGATTTTTTATTCTATGAGTCTGGGATAAAATGTTGTTCGTTGAGTTGTATTTTATACCCTTTCTCTTATTTTCAGTTCTAGGTGAGGTAGTTAGATTTTTTATAGGGTTAGGATTTTTTTGTCATAAGAGTTCATAAGTATTCCACAAAATATGTATGTACCCGATGGAGTTATACCATAAATATCCAAAAGGGAGAGATTGAAACACCCTTTGATATAAGACTCACCTAGGTTTTTTTGAGTCTATACTATCAAGGTATTTAACTAGTTTGGATCTTTTGTGCAAAACATTTTTAGTTGAGATCCCTCTCAAGATTCATTCAAGATTGAAGACCCAAACGAAACCTATCTGCATTAAATTATAGTTGTTAAAAAGAAGACATAACGTAATATAATGGAATATACTACACCACTCACTTTTCACACACATGCATTCATATAACTTTTTCAAAATCATTTAATAATTTTATAAGCATTATTATTGATTTAATTTAATTTAACATAAGCATTAATTAGATATATTAATCCTTTGTTTCATAATGCTAAAATTATTGAAAAAAGATATTTTGAGATAATAACGTGTGGAAATATTTTGAGTTTTAAAAAGTTTTGTAAAGTTCTTAAAAGTAACAATTCTTTTAATGCCATGATCTAAGTATTGTCATAAATTTAGTATATATATATTACGCATGAATAACTTAGCATACATATATATGGGTAATACTATGCATACCATTTTTTGTGACCCTATTGATATGTTTAATACACATTGACTAGTGTTTGTAATTCACGTGATTCCATTACAAACACCAGCCAATATGTGTTTGACACATCGGCTGGGTAACAAAAAGGGTCGCAAAAATGAGTGTACATAATATTACTCCATATACATATGTATCCAAATTTGTCCGATTCGGTTCATAGCTAAAATCTATAACCCCCAAACCGAGATCGAAATGAATACACGGGGTCCTTAAAAATCCAGACCAATTTAAAACTGAATTTTTAAAAAATTGAAAAAAAAGGATTTGATTTAGTTTGTTTTGTCGGTTCATTTGGGTTTTGCATACCCTATAAATAATTCGCACCCTATAGGTTGGATCTGGTTAGCAGTCCAATAAATTTTCATTATAGCGCTAATATGATAATATTAGAGGAGTTAATGAGGCTTTAATACTTAGTATCGCTTTCACTTTCATCTTGAGCATTGTGTTCTTTAAAATAAAAAAAAATGAACAATTTAAAAATCTATTTGAAAATTAAAAATCTCTTTGAAACTAAAAAATGAATAAATCAAAAGTCTCTTGAAATCCATTATAGACTCCATTAATAAATCTCTCGATCCAACACAATCTATATTCAATTCACAATCTAGATTCAATTAGTTTCTTTTCATCATTCTTTACTCAAATCACATTATATAATGCTACTAATACTACTACATCTATATAACGTTTTTATTACTAGAAAAAAAAAAATTAAAAACAGTTTCAAATTTTCAAAATTATTTTTTATATAAATAAAAAAAGTTTTTGGTTATAATTTTTTAACGTTGAATTTATAGAAAAACTTTAAAATTTTATTTATAAATGACATAATGCTTATTAAACTAAAAGCAAATAAAAATATGTATAATTTTCTTTTATATATAAAGTACATATAATTTTTTTGAAGTTTTTTTTAATAAAAAAATAGTTTTTAAGTTGAAAAAAGTTTGTAAAATTTCATTTTTTTTAATATAAATAAAAAAGTTTTGGTTATAAAAACATTTTTAACGTTTTATTTATAGAAAAAACTTTAAATTTGTATCTATAAATGACATACAACTTTTTTAAACTAAAAACAAAGAAAAATATGTATGATTTTTTTATATAAAATATGTACAGTTGTTTTTAAGTTTTTATTTATAAAAAAATAGTTTTTATATAATAAAAACATTTAAAAATAATAGACAAATTTTATTTATGAAAAAAATTAATTCTTTATAATGACTTTAGGATAAGATATTGAATTTATGATATATATTAATTTTTATAATTATCATTATATTTGTTTATTGTACATCGCTCGTGCATCACACAGGTTTTATGCTCGTCTTAATCTTAAACTAATATAAGGGTGCTTATAAATAGTAGAAATTTTTTTGTCCGCGATGCACTTACCTATAACACTGAACCATATTAAAGCAATTAGTTGCATCATCAGAATATACTGTGGTTATGATAATCTATTTTATAACTATGAAACGGAGTAAAGGCTTCTCTTTTTTTAAGGTGTCCACGTAGGATTAATATTGAAGTGATATCTCCCAAAATTCATTCTCTGCTTTATTTTTCCCACTATTCGACTCTCTCAAAATTCACCCCCTCTTTTATTTTCCAACTGTCCGGCTTTAAGTCTCTTCCCCATCCATCTTCTCTAATGGCATCTAAAACGTCTCTCTCTATCCTATTATTCCTATTTCTCATTGTATATAATTATGTGTTGTCTATTTTGGCTCCTCACCCACCTAATCCTCAACCTTGCCAATTACATAGTATGTTTTATCCTCTATTTTGGTACAAAGTCTTGTATATTTCTATTTTGGACACCCATCAAAAGATGTGACCACTTTCAGTCAAAGAAAAAATTCGTGAACCCTAAAAAATACATCATTGAAATCAAACCCCCCAAACCCACCTCCAGAAAATCCCAACTTATTTAAACCCGACTCACTTTATCTAAGCGTCGACCACGCCTCCTAATCCATTTATCCCAGCTCTCTCGGAGCTCCTAGAGGGTCGGCCATCACGTAATGTAGTAGATATCATCTTTCATCCTATCTGGTCTCTTAAATCTTTTTCATGTTGTACTGAGATGATTTTTATGGTTCAGAATATGGGTATAACAGTGACTCGATTTGAGGAATACGGAGAGATAGTGAGATCTCGGGCTTGGGTAGGTTCTAGACGCAGATGGGGAGCATGGGGAATACTCACGGTGTGTTGCGACTGGGAATGAGGTGTGGGGAATTAGCCTTTGTGGGAGTGCGAGGCGTACTAATGTGAGCGGGGGAACATAGGGAAGAGGGGGTGAGTATGAGTAAGGTAATGTTAAGAAAGTTGACAAGTTTGTTAGGGATTATTTATTTATTGATATGTACTAACTATAATGGAAGTATGTGGTAATATTTCACCTTGAAGACTTTGAATCACTTGAATTAGTAAATTAAAAAAAATATAGTGATGATTCTACGACCTTTGTTTATAACTCCGACAGCATGCGGAGGAAGTAGACAAAGGCACCAATGTTTCTCTACCCCGCTGGCCTCTTTTTCCATTCTGATGTATGGTTGATTTATAATTTTTATTTAATCTATCAGGAATGTATTTATCATTTTTAATTAATATAAGGAACTATAACTTAGTTTTAGAATTTTTTTAGAATATAATATTTTTCTATAACTATCGTTTATCTGTATGTATAATTCATGCAATTGCGATGGGTTTGTTAAAAGTTACATTAATAAATGACATATTTGTTATTAGTACATGCAACAGTTGACTTAGAAATATCTATCGGGTCCTTTAGCCGAATTCCCAAAAAATCTATAAACGTGTAATTCTCTTTTCGGAATGTATTCTCTCACAGAGTTATTGTCGAATATTAAAAAAAGCATTTCCATATAATTGTAGAAAATGCCATTGTGTGAGCGTTTATTTAACTTTTTCTATTAAAAGTAAAATTCAACAAATGTTTGTTGCTTTGGAGTGACTTGAAATGAAAAAATGGCGTTCATCCAAAAATGAAATTTTTGTAAAATATGTAAGAGTGATGTTCATCTAACTAATTTTTTGTTTGTTTGTGCAAATGTATTTCACCTCTAAGAACCTTTTCATCCATTTCTTTTATTTATTCATATATACCTACCTACACAACTAATTTTACAAAGTGGTAAGATTAATTTCATTTGTTATAATAATTTATAAATATAACAATATTATTGTAAGAATTAGAATTGCTAATTATAAATTATTCATCCCTAACAAGTAGTCTTAATATAAAAAAATTATTTTATGGGTGGTTCTTATTTGATTTATTGAACTTTTTTCATGTTATATTACGGACGGTAATGGGATGGATCACAGGCTAAGAGTATCTCCAATAATCTAATCAAAATAAATATGCTAAAGATTGACACATCAACATTTAAATGGGTCTTCATTTAAACGTGGAAATGAGAGGAAATTTTGAGGGAGAAATCTGTCGTCGCCGATGATCGTGCCGGAAGTTATTAGCAAAATACGATGCGAGCGAAAGGACAAAATAGGAATGTTTGAAAAGGTGAAATGGTTTGTGGATAGTTGGCGATAAGAACGTGGATTCAAGTTTTGATACACAATTTGATTATTCGTTTCAGAATTTTTAAATTTTGATCAGACCACTAGAGGGTTGTTTTGAAACTATGTTGTTAAATTTAGTTATGGAAGTAATTTTTGTTAGGCCATGGGATACTCTAAGAGCATGTACAATGGTGAGGCTGCCACGAAAGGCATAATAGCATACACATGTGAGGTTTACCTTTCGCCCGCGTGGGCGAGCTGCAGTGGTGGAGGTTTCCTACGAACAACAGAAGTTCGTATCAATTCCTACGAGCTTCTGAAGTTCGTAGGAATTGATACGAACTTCTGTTGTTCGTAGGAATTCCTACGAACTTCAGAAGTTCGTAGGAAGCCTAACGTCTCTCTAACGGCTATAAACGGCTAGTTAAATCGGCATAAATAAAGAGCCCAGAACTCTTCTTCTTCTACAACTCTACTGCTCTACCACCTACTGCTTCTTCCTCCTGCTTCTTCCTCTACCACCTACTGCTTCTTCCTCTACCACCTGTGTCCTCCATAAACATCCATTCTGCTTCCTCTATCACCTCCCAACTCCATCCAACTTCTTCTTTATTATTCCCAAATTGAATTTATTCCATAATTCAGCAGATTTAAATATTATGGATGGAAAAAATATTTAAATATCGGCAAGCGAAAGAAGCACGGATCCACATCAACGGTCAATCCGACTCAACCTCCGGCAAGTGAATCTGTTGATCCCGTCTACAAGCATTACGCGCGTATTTTTGATGGTGATACACACGCGTCAGACGGACAGACGCCCATTATAAATGGTAATAAATATGAATATCGGGGTAATTGGGCGGGGCCAATGAAACTATATAAATTGATCGGAGATAATAAACCGACGATAAAAGAATTTATCGACGGTGCCGGTTTAATGGCCAATTTATTTTCAAGGGTGATGCCGAATTCCGACCAGTGCATTGTGACAGCGATGATCGAACGTTGGTGGGACACGACGCATACATTCCAACTGCCATTTGTTGAAATTGCGTTCACGCCTATGGACTTCACGATGCTTTCAGGTAATATTTAATTCATATTAAATCCATTATTTAAATTTATTTATGTTCAATCTAAATAATTTCAATGTGTACAATTAATTTTCATATTATTTTTATATATGATGTGTATTGTTAATTTTTGTACAGGTATCCCGATTGGGCATGGGCTACCCATTCTAAATTTGCCTATAGAAAAATACACAAATTTTCAAAATACCGTGAACGAATTTTTCCCCCAAATTCATATAGAACGATTTTCGGGTGCGGGAATCCCGGTTGCCGACCTTAAGAAATACATTGTCAATTTTGTGAATCAACCGGACCTTCCCGATTATATGATACCAGTCATAGCTCGAGCATTTTGGTTTTATGTAATCGGGAGTCTATTCTTTCCAAATGCCAATTCCACGGCGGACCTCGGGTTTTTACATTATTTGGAGGATGTTGCGGCGATTGGCACCTATGATTGGGGTTCGGCAATTTATGCCCGTACAATATGGTCATTGGACAAAGCGAGCAGACGGTCGTTAACTAGTGTCGAGTGTATGTGGCAATTAATAGAGGTACAATTTATAACAATATTATTTTAATGTTTATGCATTATATATTTAGTTACAATTAATGTACATGTATTCTAATCAATTTAATTTATCTAAATATTTTGCAGTACTTACATCACGAGTATATGGCGACCGCGTGTCCGATTATCGTGGATCAGACCGTAGATGTATGGCCTCGAATATTTCGTTGGTCAAAGTCGAACAGGAGTCGGGCAAAGGGCGCGCAACGTTTTAATATATCGGGCAGCCAACATCAACTTGAGATGCGGTCCCCTGAATCAATCATATGGCAACCATACGAGGCATCGATGTACCGACATAACGATTTCATTACATACGCGTATCATTTATCTGGGCTGCGTATGATTTTTTGGGATCCATTATTTAAAGGATTTTGGTACTTGGGTGACCGGGCATATAGACAGTTGACAGGGCAAATTTGTATAGCAGACAACCTTCCCCGAAATTTGAGTTCAGTCCCACAATCCGAATACCAAGCCGCCCTTGCTCAGAATTGGCCTCTTGCAAATGCGCATACATCAGTTGTGACCCAAGAAGAGTACGATATATACTGGAAAGCAGTTTCGCAGGGGCCCTTACTTCCGGCGATGGCACGTTATGTTAACGTTGATTTGATTGGGGTTGGGACAGTGGCACCATCAACATTGCGTATCCCAAGGGCGCCAGCTCCAATTAACCAGCCTTCTGAGTATCATACACAGTTTGCTACGGCTGGCCCTACACAAACACATGCGCCCAGGCAAAGTTGGACGGTAGACGTAGGCCTTCCGCAGGGTGCTTCATACGAAAGAAGTGTGCCGCGACCTGAGTTCCCAACGAATGCTCCCCCAGCGCATGCGTTGTCACAATTAGAGTGGCGTTCTGCATTCATCGACGCAGCAGATAATATACGTGGTCTCCGTCATTTACTCCTTACTGAGACTCGAGAGCGTGAGGATAGGATTGAGGAACTCGAGCGACAACTTGCCGCCTGTAATGTGCGTGGTACTGGTCCTACCGTTAGTGGTCCGAGCTACAGCCGTGAGGATGTTTATGTACCTCAACCATCTCAACCATACGGAGGATATCAAACGCAACCGAGCTACATCGTTGATTTGGGACAGGATTATGACTATGGGCAGAGGCCATCCTGATTGTATTCATTTTATTGTATTTTATTCAATTTTTTATTATGAATTCATTTGCAATAGACAACTTAAATCTATTGTATTCATTTTATTATATTGATGGCACACAAATCGATGGCACATTAATTATTACATGGCACACAAACCGTTGGCAGAATTATTGAAGGCACATACATCGATGGCACACTAATCGATGGCACACTAATCGATGGCACGCTAATCGATGGCACGCTAATCGATGGCACACTAATCGATAAGACACTGAAACGATAATTATTACATGGCACACTAACTGATAACCGATAAGACACTGAAACGATAACTGATAAGATGTCATGACACACTAATCTATATTGATTACATATCAAACTAATCTATATTGATTACATGACCTATAAATATTCGATGTTCCAGATGTGTATTCCTCCACAAATCGAGTTATAATTTCGTACATAAACCTCGTAATGCATAACTATGAGTACATGCCTGACGAAGATTCAGCCTTCTTAACCCATGTTCCCAAGAAAACTTTGTCCGGGCAGAAGCTTCCATATCATAATTGGTCACCACCTAAAGAGGGAGTGCGAAGTGCTTACCTTTCAACTGGATGGACAAGTATGAACCATCACGTCGCAAAAAGAAAGGGTAAGGCAAAAGTGTCAACATCAGCTGCTGTTGAACATTTAGCGGAAACGCGTAGTAATGTTGAACGAGTGTTGACTAACCCAGGGATCTATCAAGATCCCCATGGAGGTAGCTGGTTTGGCGAGAAAATGCTTTTTGAAAACATTCCTATATGCACGTTACATTCTTTAGGCGACGTTAATCATGTTATGAAATGGTTAACACCGACGAAAGGAAATATTCCATGGGATGATCATTTGAAGTGGCCAAGGTTATTTGATAGGCGTTGCGATTTGGAGTGCTACTGCCATTGGCATGGTTTACCCGTGCCACAAGCAAAATCGGCTATATTTTGCAAAGATCCAAACAAAGATAATGAAAAATGTATACAATTATTGCAACGCGAAATATCACAAATGGAGAAAAGGCTAGAGCGGTGGCATGCTAAATATTTGATAAATACTGAACTTGACGATCCAATGTATGCATCAGATAAGGACTTGCCGGATTACAAAGGAGCCAAAACGGACATGGATTTTGCACATCATCTACCAACAATGCTAATGGGGGATGGGAATGCATTATGTTGTTTGCCATGGTTGCCTAGGAAGTAATTGTAATCAGTAAACAAATCAGTCAAAACAAATAACGTTTATGTTTTATACTGAAGTAGCAATTTTATATAGCACATTTATAACGATAAAAGAAATTGCATACAATTATTACATATAAATGCGGTAGTTACTATAAAAAGAATTAGTAATATATATAGAAGTTGTATATATTGTGAGGTAGTAATATGAAAAGAACTAGTAATTTTATATAGTAAATATAATTAGGTAATATTTATAGTAGTAGTTAATATATATAGTAGTAGTTAATATAAATAAAAGTAAATATATTCAGGGCACACTTACCAATTATATTCAGGGCACACTTACCAATTAAAAGTAAATAAAAGTAATAATTACTATCGTCCAATTCCAACAACTGAAAAGTAAATCACTTCAGAAGTTCATATTAAGGGCACACTTACCAATTATATTCAGGGCACACTTACCAATTATTACAACAGTAACTACAGAAGTTCATCAGTTCATCAGTTCATCAGTAGGACAGTTCATCAGTAGGACAGTTCATCAGTTCATCAGATTGGCACACTTACCATAATACATCAGTCTGATTATACAACTATAAATAGAAATACAATGTATGATATATTGTAATATAACTTCTTTATACATTTCATAATTATTCCGAGAGAAATACATAATGGATTACTCCAGTTCTAGCGATGAGGGACGAAATCTAATGCTTCAGTATGCACAATTTAATGATGGCGCGTCATCAGATGATTCAGACGAGGAGATGATAATATGCATGGAGATTACACGTTGGATTGCAGAACAAAATATAATTCGAGATGGGAAAGAACTCGAATTTAGACGTCGAGTGAATCGAAGGAGAGAAAGGGGACACCAAACACTATGGGAAGATTACTTTGGTGAAGATAAGGTATATAGCGAGTATTATTTTCGAAGGAGATTTAGGATGCGGTATTCTGTTTTCAATCGCATCCTATATTCTGTTTGCGAGTACGACAACTACTTTGTACAAAAGTACGATGCGTGCGGTCGGCTAGGTTTAAGCTCACATCAAAAAATTATGGGGGCTATACGACTCCTCGCTAACGGAGGATCTCATGACGTATGGTCTGAGCAGTACGCAATGAGTGAAACAACTCTATTAGAAACGGTTATTAGATTTACTGAGGCAATTGTGGCTGTATTCGGTCCCGAGTATGGGAGAAATCCGACGACAGGCGATGTCACCAGGTTACTCGAACAGAATTCAAGTCGAGGATTTCCGGGAATGCTAGGGAGTATAGATTGCATGCATTGGCGGTGGAAGAACTGTCCCACGGCCTGGCATGCTCAATATAGTGGTCGAAAAGAACATCCTACTATAATCCTAGAAGCGGTTGCCTCATACGACCTATGGATTTGGAAATCGTTCTTTGGTGTTCCTGGATCTTGCAACGATATAAACGTCTTGCACCGCTCTAACGTCTTTCGAGAATTACGCAATGGGACTGCACCTCCCGTTAATTACAATGTTAATGGAAATATATATGAAATGGGGTATTACCTTGCGGATGGCATATACCCTCCATACGCAACCATCGTTAAAACTTTTAGGAACCAACCTGGCCTATCACAAAAACAAAAATTATTTTGTAAGAAACAAGAATCGTGTAGAAAGATGTTGAACGTGCTTTTGGTGTACTACAAGCTCGATTCGCTTTCGTGCGTGAACCTTGCAAATTATGGAATCGGGCATCCTTAGCAACAATAATGAAATCTTGCATTATAATGCACAACATGATTATTGACGATGAACGTAGAGACTGCCCATGGCAAAATGAATACGAACAATCTGATCCCACACCTGAAATACTACGGGGGCAAACTAATTTTTACGAATACCTAACGCGTGATGCAAATGTTAGGGACGCAACTACACATCAACAACTACGAGATGATTTGGTGGAGCATATTTGGAACACGAGCGGTGATGAGTTGGCCGATTAATTATCAGATAGTATATGTGTATTTGAGGCTTAACAATTCTCTCTATATAATCACTTTTAACATTGTTCTTATGGTGTGCATAAAAATTATATAATATATGTTATATTTCTTGTGTAATTATTTTTAATGGACTGCTTCAATTTAGTAGACATCAATACACCTACTGCAACGCATCTTAAACTGAAATAACATTTATTAAAATAACATAACACGATAATTGATATTACATTTATGAAGTAACGGAAAACTAAACAAGCCACACATTTAACATACTAGTCAGCGTTGTTTGCACCAGACAGACCAGAATCAGAATTTGACGAGCCCGCAGTATTTGACATAAGCGCGGCAATCGCAGCTTCAGTCACAGCTACCATATTTGACAGGTCGGTGTACCTTTTCACATGGAATTGTTGTTGCATCTCGTTCATTTTGGTCATATCCAACTCCATGATGTACGACTGTTCTCGGCCTAGACGCATAAGCTGATCTTGTTTTCTTGTAATTTGATCAGCTCTTTTCATCTCAATGAAAGCATCCATTTGAGAATCAAATTTCATGGCCCGACTTTGCTTCCACTCTTGCTTGCTTTTAAACATCTCGGTGAATTCTTCGCAATGTTTAAGGACCGTCGTGTTACAATCGAGGCTGTCTGAACGAGCACGTTGACGGGCACGTTGTTTCTCCCCCTTCCTGCCTGGGGGTCTGTACGGTACTTCACCTACACCCGGACTGTCCTCCGAGTCTAGAGGCGTAGGATTGTCGTTGTTGCACGCTGTGTTTTTCAAATCAAATTTCGGTAAGTCTTTCAAAATTTGGTAGCATTTATCAAACATGAATTGTTTGCTCGTTTCCACGCGATATGCCTCGCGGGCCTTTGTAACCGCGTCGAAGTCGTTATTGCCGCTTCCTATATTGTCTATTTGGTGAGACAGTTTTGAATCGTATATCATTACCCGGGAAGAAATATGATTGTAGCGTGTTGAAAGCATAGTCCTCGTACGTTGAATATAAATTTCTTGCGTGCTGTTGTATTCATTCATTACAGAATCCCAAAATGTCCCGTGTGATATCGAGTTGCCTTCAATACCACGACTCGTATATTTAGCATATATAGTACATAATATTTCATCTTCAATAGGAGTCATATTTTGTTTTCTAGAAGTACTAGAATTAATGGGTTGAGATGAAGACATTTTGATCGATAATTTAAATGTATGGAGAGAAAATGATTCACCCTAAAATATTTTGGGAAAAATAATGGAATGGGGTGGAAGAAAATTGGGAAAATAATGAAATGGGATGGAAGAAAATATTTTGGAAAAATAATGGAATGGGATGGAACAGAAGAGAGGGAAATATTGGAGGTGGGATTTTAGGGAGAAGTGATGGGTTTATATAGGAATTTCAGTATAACGGACGTTTGTTTTTACTGTGGTAATAATGGTTCCTACGAACTTCTGAAGTTCGTATGAATTGCTACGAACAACTGAAGTTCGTACCAATTCATACGAACTTTAGAAGTTCGTAGGAAACGTTTACAAATTCTCCTCCGCTTTTGTATATTTGCACAACGTATGCAAATTCATTTACAGATTTTGCTCGTTTTTGCTCCCCACTGTGATCCAACCAATTTGTACAAATTGGTAAACTTACCTGTTCCTTTGTACTTTTCCCTCACCATTGTACATGCTCTAAGCCAAATAAAAGGAAAACTTGAATGAAGATTTTTATGCTCTCGTTGAGAGTTGAACTCAAGACCTCCCGCTTACTAAACGGGTGCTCTAACCAACTGAGCTACGAGAGCTTGCGGTCGTCTTTGTTAGATGATATTAATTTGTACATTAGAAAGATAAAAGAAAGCAACTTAATAAAGTCCATTGAACCCACTCTGCCGTACCTGAAGTTTGGTAGGGAGTCCCTCTGCTCTCTGTCCTCATTTCCACGAACTTACTCAAAGCCACCTTTTTCATCTCCTCCTCTCTATCTAGGGCTATCCATATTGACGGCCTCAAACAAGTTGGTCGATTTTATTTACAAATTAAGATCCAAATCAAATGGACTCCGATTCCTGGGCTCGTCTCGCTACTTCTTCTAGGCGCTATCAATCTCGATCTGGTTAGCTCAAGTCTAATGCTTTTTTGTTGTGCTTTTTAGCTGGGAAATCAAAACAAAGTTTTGATTGTGTGTTTGTGCAGATTTGTTTAATATAGGGGAAGAAATCGACGGTGAGGATGAGTCTCGGCTTGAGTTCCTGTGTCCGTTTTGTGCTGAGGATTTCGATATGGTCGGACTTTGTTGTCATATTGATGAAGAGCATAACGTTGAAGCCAATAATGGGGTATTCAATTCTCTACCTACCTTTTATTTGTAACTATAACAATTAATGTTGCAATCTCATTGATTTATTTAATACTCACATTTATGTCAAGTGATTTTACTCTCATAACTGTCTCTAGTTTGGTTTGGTTTGGTTTGGTTCACTAGGAATTTGGGTTGTACCTTTTTTACTTATGTAAGTTGGGCATTTCACACGATTAATGTTAGATAATCTGTTTGTATATGCAGGTATGCCCAGTTTGTGCAAAATGGGTGGGAATGGATTTGGTTGGCCATATTACTATGCAACATGGAAGTCTTCTAAAAATATCCTTTTTACCCAAGTTGGCTGTGGTCCTGTCTAGGTTTTTGCAATATGTGGTGGTTTTGATTGAGTATGATGCTAATATGTGGTGGTTTTTCCCTATAGATTTTACTTTCAAAAGATGTTTATACTTTTCCTTGACTAGAGATTACGTGCAGCGCAAGAGGAGATTACGCAGGGGTGGGTCTAATTCAACATTATCTATTTTGAGAAAAGAGTTGCGGGAAGGAAATCTGCAGTTTCTTATTGGGGGATCTTCAGGCTTGATGCCTTCATCCACAACAGAATCTGATCCATGGTTATCTTCATTTGTACACAATCCGCCTGTGGTTGATGAACCGACGAGTGTCCAGCCTCATTCTTCAGCTGAAGCATCCCCCGTAAAGGAAAGCTCAATTGAGGATTTATCAAAAAGGTATCAGCTCATGTTCCGACTGAACATTTATTTACATTATTTATTAATTTTTGTTTTTGGGCGTTGGTTTAATGTCTCTCAGTGTCTACAATGGATGAGGGAAAATGGTGATGAGGAGTATGTTTTAAATTAAGAAAGAATCTCATGAAGCTGATACTTGCTCTTGGTTAATAGCAATATGTTTCTTCTGATGTTTTTTCTGCTCCTTGTGAGGTAGCTTATGTTGTTCTTTTGATAGTCTGATGCCAGTTTTGACAATAGTAGAATTCTAAAGCATATAAATCTTCTGTCCAATGCTTTTAGAATATTAGAAAAGGGATGAGTCCAAAAAATAGGGTATTGATATGTGTTCACAAAGATGTATTGTGGATGATGGTGAATGCTCCATGTGCATTGGAGGAATGGAATTAATGTGTGCCGAGTTATTATTATCATTTTTAGTCCTCCAAGTTCATTTAAAATAGAAGCCACTTTTTGTTACAATTAATATTTAAGTACATATTTCTGAATTTTGAACTAGTTAACATAGCTCCACTCAAAAGTATCCAGGATTTTTTTTATCAGTTTCATGCCTACCAAATTGTTTATGCATCCAAAAATGATATATTCTAATAAGTAATAATCACGGATACTTCATTAACTAAAAAAATTCGCACATATATGACTTAGCTATTCAACACGTTATCCAGAATATTTTTTGTAATTTACAAATATATATTCATATGCACATACTGTGTAAGTTGTGAACCAAAAACTAAAGGAACCCCTAATATCTTTTTGAACTGAAAATAATGAGATTCTTGTACTTGTTCATGCAAGTAGGACATAAGACAGGAAAGAAGTGAAACTTCTGTTTTTCAAGTAATATTATTTTTAGTAGTATTAATATTACGACCTTATAGTATAATTTTTTATTTGGACTACCCTTTTGACTCTTGGAAGTGTCATCATTTGATACTTCTACATATACATATAGATGCACAATATATGCATGTTTATCAATACATGTAGGGGAGGCTGACGCGTGGTTGTGTGTCGTGGTGAATATTAGACATATAGTTTATAGGAGGAAATTTTTCTCTCATGTAAGGCTGTTAGTGTTGTTGAAATTGCACGTAATTGTAAATGTTATTTAAAAAGTTATAATACTACCATTTTTTTTTAAATGTTCAATGAATAGTTTTACTTCATTTATGAGGGTTAATATTTCTAACGTAGTTTGTGACGCGTGGTTGTGATGTGTTTGGCATCAAGTATGCCAAGCGTCCAGTTAGCGTAGGATGTGCTTATAGGCATAATGGAGCAAAGGTATTGTTTGGTTGTGGTGGAGTAATTCACGGGTCAAAGAAATTTGATGGGCTTGGTGTTGGGTTAAAACAATCAGAAGTGTTTATGGACTTGCAAAGAACATTGGTCCAGTACAGTTTAAATTCAGATTTATTACTTTATTATTGATTTGAATGATATTTGAGAGAGAATTATTTGACTATTATTCCTTTGTGTGTGTATTGATGCGTACGTCAATCTTCTGCTTTACTTCACTTCAGATTTTATTTTTCCTTTACTTCACCTCACTTCGTTTTTCTGGAAACATTTTCCTGCTTAATTACGGAGCCAAAACGACTTTTTATGATTTTCCATATTTGTGATGCTTTATGAGTATTTGTAGTTTATATTACTGTGAATTTTGGCACCCAAGTTGAAATAAGCGTGAGAGATCGGGGCCAAAATTCACATCAACCATGGATGCATAGTTGATGGCATTGTAATGATTGTACGATATGAGATTCCTGTTATATGATACAATACAACACCAAAAAGACAACATTGCAAGTTGCACTGTATTATATCCATATTCGTATGCTTCAAAGTATTGATGAAATCACCCCGAATTAATTATGTATTGATTGGCTCGCCTAAAAAATCGATCACTACGAGTTGTGACAAGTTAGATTAAGCAAAAAACAAAAGAATTGATAGCAAGTTGGAACCAACCTTTGCTGCACTTGAACATTGATTTTGCTCCCCAACTTCGATTTATTAGTTAAACTCGAACTCTCTCAATCGAGCCTTGATTTTGTCTCTCTATCACTGTCTCCCACTTCCTATGAAGCACATACACTCTCCCGGAAGCCATGAGTCGTTTTTGACACGAGCTCGACACGCCACACGTTGGGACACGTTGCCGACACATAAAAGGACACGCTAGGATAGGTAAAAGGACACATTTTTTTTTAAATAATTTTTTTGGTATGTGATGGTGATTCTGCTTTATTTATGATTTTTAATGTTAAAGTGTGTTTGAATTTTGTTTTGAATGGTCCATTTTCTTAATTTCATGTTAAGAATGCTCTAATAATGTATTTTATGGAAAAAATCTATTTTATTTCATTAATATATATATTTAAATATATATTTTATATTATACGTATCCTAGCGTGTCGTATCCTAGTTTTTGGAAAAATCACGTGTCGCGTGTCGTGTCGAAACATGTATTACATGTCGAGTTCGTGCTTCATATAGCACTTCAGGGGCTACGTAAACAAAAGTTTCTCTCTTTTTGGTAGGCGACGAGGGTTTCTCGCCCATTCTACAATCAACAAGGAGGGTTTTCCCCTCTTTAGGTTTGTTCATTTCGATCTCTTTATGTTAAAATGACATTGTCTTGTCTTTTAAGATGCATAAGTAATTTATTATTTTTACAAAGTTACAAGTGATAATAAAAAAGGGTTATAAGTTGTACTCGTATTTAATTCATTATACGTATTAGTAATTTTTTACTGTTATTATTAAGCTATAGAGATAAAACATATGGGGGTAAGACTAGTCGACATTCGCTTATCCCAGACCTGCGGTTAAGCGGGGCTTTGTGCACTGAGTACGACTTTTTTATTAAGCTATATGTCATTAAATAACAACTGTTATTGATGCTATTATTTTATCATTAAAAATACATTATATTTATCAATAATATTTTAATATTCATTATAAATTTTCCTTTAATTACAATTATAAGAGTATCATATAATTTGTATTTTTTTATCAATTGTTATCCAAGATAAGAAATTGGTCTAACTTTTATACTTTTTGAATATTTGCATCTTATAAAATTGCATTGCTTACTTTTTTTTATTGAATTCTTGTGGAATATTGTAGTGGATAAGTCCACCGCCCACAGAAATGGGTCTTGTTTATATTTTAAAAGAACCTACAAATATAAACTCTCTCCATTACCATGTCTTATCTTCTTGGCTACGCAGGGACCTAATCAAACACAACTCTCTATCACGGCTTAAGTCCATTCTTTTCTCCTTATCTGTGTTTTACATCTCATTTCTTCATTTTAGTGTTTTGATTTTCTCCTAAACTTCCATTGGAATAAATCAAAATCAAAGATTAAAACTTTAAATAATATAAACCACTCAACAAAAAGAGGCGTCCATTTGCAATAAAAGTTAAAATACATACAATAATGGGTATACAGCTTGGATTAGAGGCGTAAGCTGATTTCTCAAGAGTCTTGTTTTCTCAAGCCCAGTTCGGACTGAAGATTTGTTTTCAAGAGTCTTGTTTTCTCAATGATAAGTTGGACAAATCGAAGTAACCAAGAACCTTAACACAAAATCAAAACAACCCAAATTGGCACCAAATCCCAAGAATTAGCAATAAATAAATTTTCCATACCAGATCTGTTGACAGTTAGCATAGAACAAAAATTCTTAAAATTAATAAATTCGAAAGCTCACAATAACATTCGTACAAAGAAGAATGGGAAAGTGAAATATAAAAATAAAAAAGAAACGTTGTAAGGGACAGGAACGAAGTGAAGCTGGTCTTCATCTTCATCATCCTCAAAAGAAGGCAACGGTTTCTCAGTATCGGTTACCCACCAGTTTAGATTTAGAGTGATACCCACCAAAACCTTCACCTGCGAGGTAAATAAAACTAAAAAAAGAATCAAATCTGTTGCTAAAAGGCTAAAAAAACCAAATAATTAAGTTAGTAGATGATGGGTATACACAAAAACCCAATACCTGTCATGAAAACCTCTCAAAATTCAAACCCAATACCAGAGAGACGGTTAAACTCCCAAACTCCTAAAGTCAGCAGCACCTCTAATCCTAAATAACTCATTAAACACTGACGGTTAGTGAAAACACACAAATCCCAAAGCGTAACAAAAAAACAAAAACCCGTGGGAAACACCTCCATCCCGTCCCCAGCGGCGTACCCAACTCGGACCATCTCAACCACCAGCCCGTAAACAACCTAAGACCCACCTCCTAAACAACCTAAGACCCACCTCCTAACCCATTTCAGCCCAAGTTCAGGCCCACCCCTGCCCAGATCCTACCCGATTCTGACCCATGGAAAACAGAGTAGAGGGATGTGGAACGTCACTGGTTCTGCAAGATAAATTTTTCATGGCAATGGGTTTACCTCGTCCGCTGGAATAATAATGGAAGGTCGTGATTTCAACGTGTTGTCGTGATTTTGACATCTCATACAACCAAATAATTAAAATACAGCTTCAAAGACAAAATGCAATTTGAAGAGGCTCGACCTGACCTCATTTCAACAGACACGCATAAAAATACCGCTTCAATAGACACATAAAAATATCGCTTCCTCACCGTAATAAGAAGAGAACTTTTGTATCCCCAGCTTCTGTAGCCCCAAAATTTGCAAATATTTCTGTAGCCCCAACATCGCGAGAGAGAGAGTTTCAAAATGGGTCCTCACTAATTAAGCTGATGAAGAGTTTCAAAGTGGTGCGGACTCAGACATGAGATGGTGAGAGGTATGTTCATCAGATAAAGGTTTATGGCGTTTTGTGACGGGACTATACACAAATTTGCAGAGAGTTGTTACTAACTTTTACTTGAGCCTTGTGCAATAAAGCTTTCAGTTTTTGCAGCTCTTGTGAGGATGCGCGTGTAAATGTACGTGAATGCTGAGTGAGATTGTGGGGGCAAAAGACACGTGGATTCATTTTGACCGTCAGTTGATAAAGACCAAATCCCTTGAGATTTAATCTCAGCCATCAGTTGGTCTAGACAAAAAAAACCCTCCTCCTTTATTTTATATATATATTATATGTATATATAAAGAGAGGGGTGGGGGGAGAGAGAAAATGAGCGTAGGGGGAGGCGCGGTGGTGGGCTTTTGGATGGCGGGGGCAACATGGTGGGAGGGAGAGACGGGGGCAGCGGGACTTGTGGGTTTGGGCGGGGGATGGCTGAGATGAGTTGGTGAGGCTTTTTTTTTTAATATTCTGTTTTTTTTTTTAATTTTAATTTTAATTTTTGCATTTCCTCCTATTTTAAAAATCCCATAGGTTTTAACATTTGTGCAACAAAAAAGGTATCAAACTCAAAGTTAAGTGAAAAAAGATACCAAACTCAAAACGGGGTAATTATGGACGTTTTTATATTTTCAGGATTCGGGTGCGATTTATATTTTCAGGAGAATGTTGGGTTTTTTCCATGTGACTATAAAAAAAACACTTTAACTCATTTTTTTTCCTTCTAAAATAACCTTAAAAAAATGTTTTCCTTAATAAAAAAACAGTAAAAAGAAGTCTATACAAACCAAAGTTACCTTTTACTAAAGAGAGGGGAGGGAACAAACCCTAAACCGGTTCACTTTTCTTCTCTCCTCGTTGCTGAGATTTCCTCATCTTCTCTTCTTAGCGTTGAGATTTTTTTTCTTCTCTTTTCTTATTTTTAAGTTGTTTGAGAGAGAGAGGCTACTTTCTTCTCTTTTCTTATACACACTAATGCTGCGATCACTTTTCGAAATACATATTGAAGCCAAAAAAGCTTTATTGTATCATCTTATATTGTTGTGTTTTATCTGTAGTTATATTGTTATTAAGTATTATTATATTATATTATATTCTTTATCTTTATTATATACAATGGAATTTCAATTTGTTAGTTATATTTCAATAAAATCATGTTCTATAAGTTGAAAATATGTTTTATTATATATTTCAATGTGTTCTCTGCATTTATAAATAATTTACTACATTTTTTACTTCTACTGATTTTTATGATACGATTCACGATTTGACAACCATGGTCCTAAGATTAACTCACCGCAAGTTAGCGCTTTTTTCCAATTATTTGTGGTCGGCCACATGAATCTTATTTTTACATTTTGATTGGTTTAGCGCAATACATGATATCATGTATTTGTTTACAATATCCCACTAAGTCAATCTAAGCGTACCTTTACCCCTACCATTACCATCAATACTAATTAAATGGCTCTATCTTACAGGGGCTTGATGGTTTATGTTTGACGTTAGCCGAGCTGAACTTAGTTAAGCTCAATTATAAAACGAGCTTGGAATCATGTTCGTGCTTGGTTCATTTATTAAACGAACGAGCCAAACTCGAGCGGAGCTTGGACAACTCGATTTTGAGGTGTTTACTTGAGCTCGTTTATGCCTTAAAAGATGAGCTCGAGTCAAGTTCGGGCCGAGCCCAACGATCGCAATGTTTTAAGCGAACTCAAAATTGTGATCGAAGCAAACGAGCCGATTATGAGCTTTAAAGGAGACGAGCTCGAGCTGTTCACGAACAACTCGATTCGTTTGAAGCGTTAGTCCAAACCATTTGAGCCGAGTATCTCTCAATTTATCTTTCATAGGAGCTACTTCTATCGTTCCACGAATATGTTCATTTTTAATATTATCCTTTTGAGTTTTACTACACATCCTTCTTAACATCCGCATTTCCGCCACGCTCATTTTGTGCATATTTTATTTCTTGATTGCCTAACACTCATTCCCATACAACATGACATATTTAATGGCCATCCTATAGATATTCTTTTAACTTCATAGGTATATGCCGATCCCCTAATATGTCAGTTGCATTTCTTTACTTGCTTAACCTGCATTAATCCTATGGATACCATCATCACTAATATCTCCATCTCCTTGGATAATCGAGCCTAAATAACGAAAATATCATTAAGTTTCACCACATCCCCATTTCTCTTCTTATCATTACCAAAATTGCATGGAAATTAGATGAAGTCCCAAGGTTATTTTATAATTTTTTCTCTTGAGGCCAATGGCTTAAGAAATAACTCTAATTCATCTCTAAAAGTAAAGTGAGTATAAGGGATGGCCATGGTCTTATTTATAGGAAAAAAGGTTAAAAAGGGCACTTTAAAGACATTAGAAGATAATGCCACCCTCTAACCTAAAATAACTAAAAGAGAAAAATAATCAAATAAAAACATGAAAAATGAAATAAGCAAAAATTACGAAACAAATCAGGAACGTCATCCCGAGTGAGGGAGGTGTGCGACAACATAGCGAAGCAACCATCAATGACTCCCCCACTTGTAAAGGATGTCGTCCTCGAAATCGCCCCACTAGCAAAAAAATAAGCCGTCAATGGCAATGCAAGCAGACACTCAAGTGAGATTAACACGCAATTTAAGAAGCGTAGAATGATTTACTATATTGGGATAAGAGGATATTTATAGGGGAATTGAATGATCTAGAAGAGTGACATCAATACCCTAAATATAGAAGTGGGCCTAGGTCCATGTGATCTTACATGACCTAGGAGCACTCCCTTTACATCATTTTCCTATAATACTCCTTTTAAAGGAATTCCCATTTGCCCTATAATACAAGCAATAAAACGTGATGAAAATAAAAGAAAACTAATAAAATAAAAGCCTAAAAATACTAAAAATTATAAAATAACCCCGGGACTTCATCTAATTTCCATCCTTGCACTCCATATACTATATTTTAGTCCTATTTATATTAAACTCTCTTGTTTCTAGGGTTTGTCTCCACATTTCCAATCTAGCATTAATCCATGCCTTATGTTCACTGAAACAATCATATGTCCCTTTTTATTTTATTATATTTTGCACATCTTTGTTCCACCACCAATTTTGCGGTGGTTTTTTACATTTTTTTTTTACGTTTTCAAGTTTAGTCCGAGTGCATTTACTGATTTTAATTTCAGTTTGTGTTTGTTTTAGGCCAAAAATCTTTTTGAAAATTGTTTATATTGTTGGTTATATTTAGGGTTCTTGAAAATCATTTAGAGAGAGAGAGAGAGATATGGTGGCTGTTCGTAGTGTCTTATATGTGCAAGAGAGACGGGGGTGGCGGTTCGAAACTCTAGTAGTGGTGGAATCGTTGTAGTGGTGGTACACGTTTATGGTGGTGGTGGGGTTAGTGTTGGGTTTTCGAAAAAAATAAATTTATGTTTTATGTGGAGTTGAAACTAAAATTTTAGTATCTTTCTGGGCCTGACTTCTAATTTTTGAACATATAAAACTAGATAAAACATGTGGGTGCCATGAACATGTGGTGGTGGGGTGATAGTCTTTGAGTGCCTCTTAACAAAACGCCTTCTCAAGACACTTGTATTATTCTTCATTAGGTCTCCTACATGAGTGGGCCTGAATCTCAGATTATTTTCTACTGTAGCATTATTTTTTCTGTGTTATATTACTATTTTTTTTTATTTAGGAATCAATTATCCATTGCAAAAATAATTTTCAGTATGTAATATTTCAATTCGTTAGTGTTGGCAATCATTTAAATATGTATGGGACATTAAAGAAATGCTAAAAGTATGGTGCTTTAAAGTTTGTTAGCAACGCTAATGTGTAAAACAATGGTGGATTGTTTGTAACTTAATCTTCGAAGTATACATGATGTTGTAAAAAAAGAAAATTGCTTAGGCGGCCTCTAGGTGCTGGGTGGCCAGCCGTCCGTCTACCGCCTAAAAATTCTACCGTCTAAAGTTTTTTTGAACATTGCTTTTTTTAATGGACATATTTAGGGGTGTACTTCACCATTTTATTTTAGAATGTGTTGCACTCTCTGTTTAAATGGGGTGGAGGTGGTGATAGGAGGGTTTAGGGGTGGTGGCAGCAATGAGAAGGGGATGAGGGGGGTGTGGCTCTTTGGTTTTCCTGTTGGAGGGTTGTGGTTTATGGTGGTTGGATGAACAAAAGAGTGGAATTAATGTTTTTTGCCTCTTAACCCCCACTTTTTAATGCACATATCCCCAAGTTTTTATTTATTTATATATATATATTTTTTATTTTTAGTTTACTCCGTGTATCTGCTGTTAGAAATTTCCTATGTTGTATCTAGACATACCCCCTTGAACTAACTTTTAGACCAAACTTCCCTTAAACTAAACATTTAACAATCTCAAATTATATTAATCATATAACCAAACATCTGTATTCTTCTTCACTCTAAAAAATATACCCTAAATCTGAATTCGAACAAAAAATCTATACCCTAAACACTCACCACCATCCACCACTTCCATAGCAGCCAACCCCGTACCCTCATCACTTCATCTTCTTCCCCCCAGTATGCAGACCCTTTTTTTTTAAACAAAGCCTAACTAATTACCAGAAATGTCAAAATTCAAATCACTGGACTATTCATGACTCAATCTGTTCTTCATAATTGTCTGAAGAAACGTAATGGCGAAGAGCTCCTAGTCCATTCGCTCTTTCTCATCCCTGGGTCAATGGTTTTGTCGAAACTCCACAGATATGATCAGAGTATGCAAAATCATCACTGACAACGCCGATTGTGTTTTAGGGTACAATGATCAATAATAGATCAAAGGGGGCGGGTTGCAACGTCCGTGAGATCATGGTAGAAATCGAAAGAACAATTGACAGTATTGTTGATTTTCTGGATGATGAGGTGGTGGAAAATTTGGTTGAGCAATTTAGCTTATGATAGCTTAGGTTTGAACTGTAGCTTCCATTGCAGGGTTCGTGATGCGTTGTCTTGAGCACTGAATTTGAATTTAAGAGGCTCAGACGTGCTTCATTTGGTGATATATAAACTATCTATTTGTTTTCTCCAAAAGATAATGGGATTAAGAGTTGAAAGTTTGTTTTGTGATGAGGACAATGGGGACTCGAGCAATAATTTTGGGGAGTTAGGTTTGTTTCGCCAAATTAATAGTCGCCGTTTGAAGTCAAACATTTTAAGAAATGTTTTTCCTTGCCAAATATATCCTCCTAAAAATGATGGAACACCTTTGAAGTTGAGACATGCACTTCAACTATTTGTCCCCTTGTGGGTATTGTTTGGGTGGGGAACTTTGTAATCTCACCCAGTATTATTTTTTTAGAAATACGTCAGTTAATTTGGTCTGGATTAAAATGGAAGGAAAGTAATAACTATTAATTTGTGATGGAGGGAGTAGTATTTTTATTTCAAAGTGCAACCTTAAGATTGATCAAACGTTAATGAGGGAGTTCATTTCCATTTTTATATAAGCTACTTCCATTTGAAATATCCTCTTAAAACTAGTCATTTTGTTAGGTTAAGGAAGCTGGAAGTTAAATAAAATTTAGTAAAGTTTCATCCAGCCTCTTGTGCAAGCTGGCCTGAAGTTGGGGATTAAAATGTGAGCTGGGTTTGAGCATACGGGAGTTTAATATAATTCAGGCTAAGCTTGGGCTTGGGAATATCACGTAGTTGATTTTTGATGACCGGAGCTGAGTTTGAGCATACGGGACTTTAATTTGAGCATATGTGAGTTTAATATAATTCAGGCCAAGCTTGGGCTTGGGAATACCACGTAGTTGATATAATGACCGGACAATGGCAACTATTTTTTTTTCTTACATAATATTTCAAGTAAGATTATTGGAATGTTTGAAGATTTGCAGTGTAATTCATACTATAAGCTGTACAATTAGAATATATGAAATGAACTTGATGAAACTATTATAACTATCTAGATGTAATTAGAAAATAGAAATAAAGCTGAACTATTATCACGAATGCCCAAATATTTGTATATACAAATATATTCTATTTTGGATACAGATTATTCATGATACATAGTATACATACCTCAATATTCTTATCCATATACATTTTGTTACTACAAATTCAAATTAATCATTCCAAAATTTGGATTTGAATACCTTAACGGATTTTAATCTCTGAATATCCATTTACACCTCTACCTAGACCAATTATCATGATTGATATATTTGAAGTTTTATAAGGATTTGTATCTAATGCCATCTTATGGTAACAGAAATACACAAGCACCAGCTCAGCTATCTGACAAGGACCATGAAGAGAAGGCTCGTAAATCGGAATTTGTCCAAGGGATGCTGCTGTCCACTTTCCTTGGCGATGACTAGTAAGTTTGTCCTATGGGTTTCCTAGTGCTGGAAGTGATAGTTTGGAGAGCAAAGAAAGATCAACTGGTGTCATGAGTGGAAATAGTTAGGCCAGAGGGAACGTTGTATCACTTTTAATTGTATTTACAACTTATTTTTATTATTATCATGTGTATAATGGATGTACCCTCTTATCGTAGCTAATTTGCTCATTTCCTTTCTACGAATATAAGAGCTGTACACTGAGGAGTTCTATGGTAATCTACTGTGGGTTGATGGAATTCACAAGCATAATTTTCACTCATAATTGAGGACCGATCTAATGGGCGTATTGAACCAATATCTCGTATGATTAAAGTTTGAACACTGTTGATGGAGGATCCTATGCAAGAACATTAGCACATACCACACAAAATGCGATGTCCAAGTCAAAAGTAAGGATGGTAAAGAAAAAAGGCCCTCAAAATGATGTCAGGCTGTTTATACCTCTTGGTAAATCCCAAATGCCCATTAAACAAGGTCTTGTTTGGTTGCGCAAATGATTTAATTATGTAAATTGGTTCATTATGATTTAGTGGATTGCAAATGAGTGGATTTGAAATGAGATTAAATTCAATTTTACGCGATGTTTGGTAATGTGAAATTGATGAGATTTAATAAATAAAGGTTAAAAACAAATGGAGATTGAGATTGAGAGAGAGAGAGCTTACGGATAGGGCCGAGCAAATAGGAAATGCTCTTATTTTAGATGGATTAATTTTCACGTTTTTGGTGAAATGCTTCAATTTCAGATTTTACATGAGTTTAAATGAGTCAATTAATGAATAATTTTATTAATGAAATTAAACACAATTAATAGATTGATTTGTAAATGAGCTAATTTATAAATAGATCAAATTTATAATTTTGGGATAATCAAATGGGGCTAAGGCTACTGTTTGGTTAATAACTTTCCACGATTGAAGCTACTAGATAGGAAGGTAGTTTTTGGGTCTTCAACAAGACAAGCTTTGGCTTTTGGGTCTTCAACAAGACAAGCTTTGGCTTTTAAACAATAACGATTTCTATTATAAATCAAATGTGAGAATTTATGTATTTGATGGTGTATATAATGGAAGGAGATATGCTTATTATAAGTTGAAGCTACCTCCTTAATATGTTAGCGATGTAAAATACTCTTCCACAGCACAACTCAAACTGCAAAATAATAATATCTATTGCACTTCCATTTGGACGTCTTAATGACACTTGCATTATAAAATCTAGGGTTGACAATTTGACACGATAATCCGTTTACGGTAATAACTCGAAATGATCCGAACATGACACGATTATCTTGTATATATTTAAGAGTACCCAAAACTTATACTCAGATAAAAATCAACGCGACCCGAAAATGACACGACTAACCCGAATTGCCACCCCTAATAAAATCCTTGATGAGGAAAACCCAATGGTGGAAGAACCGAAGTGAAGGACAAAAGGATTCAACATTCTACAATCTAATGGATACGCTTAATGCTGCTTCATTAAACCATTCACTAGAAAACATTAGAGGATAATAGTAAGTCTCGATTTGTTGGATAATAGACTTGATGCATGCTAATTTTTCACTTCATATTCTGGAAGGTCGACTACGACAACACTTTAGTGAAGATGGTTGCAAGATCATCACCAGAGTGGACTTGTTTGGCTTCAATTTTATGATTCTCTTGTACAAAAAAGTTCAAGAAAAATGTGCTTGCTCTTACCTCCTTGATATAACCTCCCGAGATTTGAGCTACACAACCATTTTCTTCGCGGAGGATTGTAGTAGAACAAATGATGTTGGAGGCAATTCTCAAGTTCTTCATAGAGGAAATATATCTCTATGTTCTTCACGTAAACAATATTTTAGATGGTAGGATGGAGCTAATACTATTGTTTGCTCATTATGTTTTCATGAGACGGCATTGTAGTTATTGCTACAAAATGGTCACGAGTACATCCATAAAGTATTGGCCGGTGACCATTTTATTACTCACGACCATAGTTCGTGATCGTATTCACGTTGTGACAAACCTCTTAGTGCCTTGAATTTGAGGCTTTGTGGTGACGATGCTGGTGTACCCATGACCATTTTTGTGTTGTGTCACCTAACTCAACCTTAACTATTTTAATAAAAATGTCACAAATCCATGATTTGATCAAATTTGTGACGCTATGAGGGATGTGGGTTGCTGACCCAAGTTAGTCACAGATTTGGGTCGTCACATGAACATTCGATAACACATAATCATTAATGTACATCAATGTTCACTAAAAGACACTATCTTAAAAAAAACCATTTGAAAGTCAATCATCAAGTCATAAAATGTAACTGAGTTTGCATCATAATCGGAAGCAAATAAATAGGCCACACAACATATAAATTTGCATAATGTTCAATAGTAGTATTTCGCTGATGGTAAATGTGCATTAGCTCATGATGACATTCTTCCTAAATATCAATAATGTTAACTTTACTTGAGGGGGAACCATTGCATTGTTATTACCATGACTCATGGGGTGTCCTCCTTAACCTTTGCCATTATAATATTCTTGGTATAATAGTGCGGATACTCACTCAAGAGAGTGATTATGCAAGCCCAATATTTAAGATGTGACAACTTAAGAGTTAACCAACGAGAATACAAACTAAATGCAAAGAAATGATAAAGTAAAGAGAAAATACACCAAATATATGCTTCACCAATATGGCTACGCCCATCATCTGTGATGCCTTCATTTTTTATATTACAACTTTTAAGCCGAAATATCTAGTTCAATGTGTATAAAATAGATCAGATGAAAACTTCACAACTTAAGTCAAACGACCTTAAAATTAGATATTTATAAAATGGATCACTAAGGGAAAACACTTAGAAGAACTTTCATTAAACCTCATTTTCGAAACCTCTATCACCATTCGCTGCCAACACAACATGTAGGTTGAACTTACGAGCTTTGTTACAGCGAAGCAAATCTTGTCTGGCTACCAATTAAGCTTCTCCTCAATGAAGAAAACCTTTATTGGTTGTGAAATTCCAATTCCAGAATTCCTAAGTTATCGTCCCCTTTGAGTGGGAAACGATGAGGCAACAAACAATTTTTAAATCTATGCGAGTAGCAAAGCACAATGAACCAACAATGAAGAAACACTAAACCATAATAGTCGTATTGCCATGGTCCTTGACCATAACAAAATGAAATTGTTACGGTCAAGGACCATGATAATTCTGCACGCGACAAGTCACCTTGTCACGATCAAGGACCATGACAACACATTGTTGTCACGATTATTTTTCCCATGGATATGAGTCAAACTAAGGGGGGTGACCAACTGATGTCATGGTTTAGGATAGTGATAACACGTCTTATTACGGTCCTTGACCGTGACAAGATATGTTTTGCCACAGTATTATCAAGGTCAAGGACAGTAACAACACCTAAATTTTCACAGTCTTTGACCGTGACAAGCCATGTGTATTGTCATAGTCTTATCACGATCAACGACCGTCACAAAACTATAACCCATAAAAAGGTAATAGTTGGGAAATAGCTACTTCCCAATAGAAAACATGCTTTTAAAATTAAAAAAATGACATGTTCTTGTTCAAACTAAACAACAACACCAACCATAATATAATATGCAATAAAAAAGAAATCAAAATCAAATACGCAATTACATAAATTAAACCAAATTACAAAAAATTCAAATGAATTACATTAAAACCAAATACGTAAGTTTGATTACATCAAATCAAGTTTCATCATAAGTATAATCCTAACAAAGCTCAATAATGATTGATAAGAAAAGTCAACAAAACTATATTCGACCCCATTGTACCATTGATATGCCGAATACCAGCTTGCTCCTCCAACCACAAGATCTCGTCCTCTTTCCCTAACACCACCTCCATCATCATGACCCAGGACTTGTGAGGTTCCAGTGGATGATTGTGCACCATGGTACCCGCACTGGCGCTCTAATCTTTCACTTCATTGGAAATTCGCTTGCCTCCACACGTGTCACAGATATAAACTCTCTCCCCAGCTAGCTCAAATAGAGTCGAGATAGTGGGGTTGGGGGTAGAGTATATTCCTTAAGGTGATGAGGAGTAGACCTACATCGGTGAGGGGGATAAAGTAGTGGCCCCCTCACCTTCCTCCTCCTTACCCTTTCCTTTATCACACGCCTTTGCCTCCCCTCTCCCTATATCCGTGACTGCCTGTTTGACCCGTTCGAATATATGGTCATGTTTTTTTAATAGATTTTCTAACTTCGAGTTCGTGTATGCTTTGTACATTTTGACCTTAGAGGATAACCCACTGTTACAGCAAGAAAGACTCAGGAGCTTCGACTTTCTTATGGGAGCTGACACCCTGAGTACGACCTTTTCTATCTTGACTTAGAACTTGGCTCAATGCATCTGTACTCAGAGATGCCTTAGCGACATCACTCTGGCTTCTCTGCATGGCCCTTAGCCCATCCTGAAAGAGTATAAAAACACGTTATTAATTTTAATAAAGAATATTAATAAATTATTCAAATTGATAATATAATTTCAATTGTAATTCACCAAAGTCTCGATAATCTGAGGATTAGCAACCTCATCCTTCTTCAACCGAACCTTCATATAAGAGTCGATCCCATGTGGCTTTCCCTCGGGCCACTCCTAGACTTTACATTGATTAAATTAGGTACCAAAACACTAATTTGACTATTAAAAAAAAGTTACCAAATTAAAGTAATTTACATCCTATGCCCCACCTCCGCATAAGATGTCCGGTAGGAGTAGTGCACATCCACATTCTTTGATCGGTTAGTCCTAGCCGAGCCACGAGCGGACAACTGCCTCTCAGACGCCTCAAAATTCACGAATCTCTACCAATTGGCCAATGTGATCGGCTCCTTTTTCGAGACGATATCCCTACATTGCAGTACAAACTTTTGGTCCTTCCTAACATAGCCGACGCACATGTTTTACTTCCATGTATTCCATTGCTCTATTACATTGGACAATATATTGTCCTGTGATGCCGGGGACAAGTTGAGTTGTTGCTGTCCAACAAACATATAATATAAGAAAGTTAGTGAATTAACATTAAAAAAATATATAATAAAATCTAATTTGAAAGTGAAATATTTAATATAAATATTGAGATTTTAATACCTTTAGGGCCTTCCAAATGGCCATCTTCAGCTCGCCAGGCACATTCTTCCAATTATCATACTCGGGACCAATTATTGATTTCATTAACTCTAACGACCTTATAATTAAATCTGTCTTCTTTTCAATAATGCTCCCATGCTTACAGAGCTTGATGGGATTTCTGTTTAACGATCTCCTGTACCCTCTCTTTATCCCAGGGTACGATGGCCCGATGTAGACATATTTTGCAAAAAATAGGCTTTAGTATCATAATATATAACATAGATCAAATAGAAATACTCAATCGAGATATAAGAATTTACATAACGCAAAACTATTCGTGCGTCTTTTCAATTTCAATTTTAAGCAACCTAGCACATGTATCAACTAGGTGAAATCATATTAGGCATGTGGATCAACCAAACTCAAGTTGTAATTAGGAAATCTGGGTCAATTCACTAGATGAAAAAAATCCTAATTCAATTTCTATGGATTTAACAAGATATATGTGAGATCTAGGTATAGCGTTTGATGCAAGTGAAGGAGTAATGACGATTTCATATTTTTTTAAAAAGAGAGAAAATGATCTATTTATATTTTTTATTTTATTTTTATTTTTTTGTTTTTTTTTCCCTGAAAATTCTGCTCCTCCGTACACACGGTTTCAACTAGTATGTAATCATGGATATAATGGTGAGTGGCTGTGTGCACGGTTCAAATCTTGACCGTTCGAATGGTGGCCATGCGCACGGGTCCAAATGGGTCTATGCAAACGATTGAAGTCAAATGGAAGAGACTTAAAAAAATCACATTTAAAATTAGGTCTTTTCCCAAAGGTATACACAACACATCTCATGTATCAAAATCACTTGTTCAACCATTTCAAACATATTTTTATAAATAGGTGTAAGTGTGTGCATAGTGCTGTGTGATGTGAGCCACACGACTACGCCGATTATTTCTACATGTTATTTTAGTACCGTGCGACACGATCGTGCCTATTTTAGGACAATTTTATTGTTAAATTACGTTTTTACGCCCTAATTCCCTATTTTCAATCTTACGTCAAGGATTTTGTAAAATTTTAATATAACAACCCACATTAGAATTAAACAAATAATAAATTAGAGACTACATTTTACCAAATCAGAGATTACATTTTACTACAAACTATAAATTGGAATCCTCATTATCCGTTCAACTAAAATTACCAAACTATATCGAGATTACATTTTATAACCCAAATAAATCAAGTCATGTAAAGTATCTAGAAATGGCTTCAAGTACAAGTTGTCATCCAAAACGAATTGATAGTTGGTAGGAGCTTCCAAGTCATCTATAATACTGATGAAATGTTTTGGCATGTATAAGATGGTTGATCACGGCTCCTTGTTGATATACTCCGAGTAAAACACTTTCTTGAGATTTTCAATTGCACAAACAAATGGCTCATCATCTTCATTTTGGACAGGTCTACCATTATCAGCTTGCTAGCTGAATCTACTTAACAAGCATTTTTGTCCTCAATTCCTACCCAATCACAGTAAAACATAACCTCTTTGAAATTTATATAATCTGATTCAAAAATATTTTGAATTACACCATAGTAATTCGTTTATTCTTGAACGAGTGTTTTGCCTTTAGCACTCACGCTTAAAAATGTAAGAGCCTTGTATGAAATGATGTTGTTTTGTAATGAAGTATTTTTCTCATACAACCGCGACGAGAATGCATAACCATTAAGCTGATACTTCTTAAACTCGCGTGCCATGAAATTGGGTCCATTAGAGAGACAAGCAAGCCGTTACATGGCATCACCCATCTTCAATAATTGAAATTATGCATTACATAAATAAATTTGTTCCATTAATGATATGAGTAAGCCGATAATTCTTATAGCCTGCAATTATTTATCATTTAATAAGAGATGTTTGACGTAATAATTACCTTCAGTGACAACCAAAGTCTAAATTCATTATTTTAATCTTAAATCATCCTTTGCCTTTTGTTGTTTCCGAACGAATTATGTTTTCTATATTGAATTGCAAAATTTATTAAGAAGTGATTGTGTATATTAGACAACAACACAAAGTAAAATTACAACACGAACTTACTCTATCCATTCGTCGACATCTTCACGGGTTTTAAACATATAATGAGCCACTTGCTCATATTGTAAACTCTTCAATTTATCTCGTTTGCCCATTACTTGACCAACCTTATCGGCGATCTCATTTCCATCATCTACAATGTTTGGGTCGGGAATATACTCCCTAGTGAACATGGATGCCTCCATAGTAATGTATTTCTCTGCGATGGATCCTTCAATGTACCTCGTATTCGTAACATACTCTTTAAAAACTTTCATCAATCTATATATTAAAATTATTACAATTCAATAACCCATGCATTAAATTAATTTAAGTAAATTAAACTATCATCAACTTATATTAGGAAGTATATATTTCAAATGGGTACATCCATCGATATCTTACTCGATCGGAAAGAAGCGCCTCATCGCATAAATGCACCAACAAGTGAATACTTATGTTAAAGAATGTCAGGGGAAGTAGTTCTCAGACACACAAGTTTTTTAAGAGAGAGATTATTTTGCAACCACGATGTGCTTTCAGTTGACTACTTTTGTGCACAAAAGTGTAAAGCAAAGGCTAATCTGCATAATGTCCCTGTGCAAATCCATATGCCTAGAGAAATAGTGGTTACATGATCACATGACAATTATGAGACTTGCATTTTTTTTGAACATGTGTGGCATAGCTCATAATCCTCTAAAAAATTGATGAAAAATCAAAGGGAAGTTTCAAATTATACAGTGTGACTAAAATAACCTTTCTTTCTTTGACCGTCAAAGTATATGCCCCAGGGGAAATTATACTATCTTCTTTAAATCATAATTGCGATTTAATTTTCAACACTTTAAGAGCATACCGTTCCTTTTCTCCGGGGATGTGCTCATAACATGTTTGATGATGTTCTTATTGGCATGGATGATCTCTAATACATGGCACACGAGGTTACTCTTCCAATACATTAAGTAAAATAATATTGACCTTTTAGATCACACCTTTATTTTCTCGATTTTATTCTTAGCAGGGGTCTTTTTATGCTTGACATTATTGAATTTAGGATTCTTCCCTGGCACATTAGCTCCACATTTGAAAGCCTTCCTTTTAATTTTTGAACCTAAAAGCTTTCTTGGAGGTAGCCTATGTTCGACCCTACCCGACAAAAAATAGAACTCTTATGAAATCTAAACTTGTGATCAGTAGGCAAGAATCTCCTATGATAATGACATATAATTTTTACACTATCCTTGAGATGTTGAGACCTAGTTTCCTCTCCATAAATCAGACACCCAAATTAACCGTGAACATTACAGCTTGATAAAGTCCCATAAGCTGGAAAATTATGAATTTCCCAAATCAACATAGCATTCAATGTGATATCTTCCTGGTTGTTAGAGTCAAATTTTTTCATGCCCGCTACCCAACTCGTTCAATTATTCTACCAACGTCGCCTTTGGCCCATATATCAATAAAGACAACATCAAAATTTTTGATCTCATGCATAAATTTAGGGGCGCTAAGATCACCGTCCATACACTTTGATTGGTGTTTAGATTGCCGAACAAATTGAACCCACCTGTTGCTATTGGCAAACAAATATTAAGCTACTTATTGGCAAAATTTAGGCAATTAAAATTTACGCCTTTCTAAAAGTGTGAGTCAATAGGATGTCGTACGACATTATCCCCCAGATCTATATGGCATTCAACGTGATCTCTTCCTCGTTGATAGAGTCAAATTCTTTCATGCCCTCTACCTAACTTGTTCAATTATTCTACCAACGCTGCCTTTGGCCCATGTATCAATAAAGACAACATCGAAAATTCTAATCTCATGCATAACGAAAGATTTATATTTTGGGGTGCTAAGATCACCGACCATACACTTTGATTGGTGCTTAGATTTTCGAATATATTGAACCCACCTATTGATATTTCAAAACAAATATTACACTATTCATTGGAAAAATCCAGGTTATTAAAATTTATGCTTTTCTAAAAGTTTGAGTCAATAGGATGTCGTATGACATTATCCTCCACTTATTCTCTAGCGTGCTAAGTTATTGACTTAACTATCCATTGCATTGTGAAAAATATCTTCAACCTGGGACCAATGGGAATATATTTTAATAATTTTTGATGAACTTTTGATAGTGCGCCTCACTTATCATTCGAATTATGCTCTGACACATATCTCGGTTCCCTGCATATTAGACAATGATCAAGATTTTCGCACTCATTCTGGAAAAGTAAGAAATCGTACTTGCAACCATAAATTGGTTTATATTTGATTCCCAAACCTTTCAAACTATTCTTCATACGTGGATAGTTATTTATAATGCGTATTTTGTTTAGGGAGAAAACTGAAAGGTTTGGGAATGTAAAGTTAAACCAAACAAACCATAAGGCTCTTCAAACTATGTAAACTAACCATAAAGTGAAAATTTGTTTGATTTTCACCGCAGTTAGGTACAATGGTTGGGTCGATTTGGCTTTCAACTTTGGTAGTCATTGTCAAAGTTTTTCCCAACACCGTCATGAGCACTAGAACCTCCACCATAAGATTCATTTCTTCCCTATCAGAATTCTCAATGTCTTCAATCACCTGAACTCCGTAAGCATTGTCTATTAGATCATTTAACATATTATGTGCTACGATATTATCCTATCCTTTCACCACTGTCCTACTTGATGGTTGTACGAGAGGTTATTCAGGAACAAAGGGAAAATGTATTTCCTCGTGAAAAACCCACACATGGTAATAATCTCGCATACCTAATTTAAGAAAAAATAATTCAATTGTTTCCACCCAAACACTTTACCATTTCTACAGCGTGCATTAGGACATGATAACTCTTAATCATTGAGACACCTCTTTGCAGATTTTACAAACTTGTTAACACCTTTAAGGTACATATCCCCAAATATGTTTGTCTCACCTAATCATTATTTGTATAGAGGATCCCTATAATATCTTGTAGGAAATGTTACCTACCTTTTGTAAACAAATGGGGTAGTTAAATCTTTAGTTATATCATATACAAGCACAACCCAACAAGCGCAATCTAATTAATGACCTAGTTAACTCATACACAAGTGAAACCTAATTAACAAACTACCTAACAACTTAATTAATGAAATTAATAATAACTAACATGTACCCCACGCGATGCGTGGGCGTACATATATAAAACAAAATATATAAAAATTAATTAATGCATATAATTTTAATCACATAAAAAAATGAAATAACGATATTTAAATGACCTATGAAGTAGCATAGTATTTTATTAAATAGAATACATAACGTAAATAATATTAAAATGAGGAAACATCTTGACCATTAAATAAAACACATGATGTAATGATTATTCAAATGAGATAACGTCATCAGCATCCTAAACGTCTTTTTAGTCCCTCAATCCTTGATCTTTATTCCCTTTCCCTATAAATTAATGACAGTTAATGTTAATATGTATTTTTTATTCTTTATTTTTCATAACATAAGAATACTACCAATAATCATCATCATCTCATAGTACAATGAGTTTTTTTACCAATTAGTTCCATTTACTAAGCTCCTGTTTGGTTGTTCCAAAATTATAAATCGGCTCATTAATAAATTGGTTCATTTACATATTGACCCATTAATTGTATTTAGTTTCATTAATAAAATGATTCATTAATTGACTCATTTTAGTTGATGTGTAAAATCTAAATTGAATCATTTCACAAAAAATGTGAAATGTGACGACTTAAAATAGGAGACACATAAAATGCATGTTTCACGAGGAGGTACAAATTAACTCTATGCGAAGAGAGATAAATCATTATTTTTCAAAAGACTTTTATTTTATCCATATTTTTTGTTTCAAAGAACACATTGTTAAACATCAGAGAAAAAAAGGATAGCAACTGTTAAAGCACTTTTAGTTTCCAAAAGTATTTTAGTTTATCTATTTTTTTATATTTAAAAAAAACACAATATTCAAGATTAAAAGAAAAATAGTAATTATTAAAGTTTTATTAACTCTTTTAATATTAACGTATTAGAGGTAAAATAAAGATTAGATGTATAATAAGGATACCCAAAGCATATATTTATCTAAACATTTAACCAACAAAAAATGTAATAAAACCCCGAGCTTTTACCAATTTTTATTAAATGTCTTCCAATCCAAACATTACAAAACATTCACATCTCCAGCTAACACAAATTTATCACGAGGATGGAGAACCAAGTGCAAAGTAGACTCCTTTTGGGTGTTGTAATCCGCTAGAGTTCTTCCATCCTCAAGCTATTTTCCAGCAAAAATCAACCTCTGCTGAGCCGATGGAATCCCCTCATAAGCCATAATTTTCGCCTTAACATTATCTATAGTATCAGAGCTTTCAACCTCTAGAGTTATGGTCACACCGTCAATGTTTTGATGAATATCTGGATACCACCATGTAAATGGAGGACCAAGTAAAGAGTTGACTCTTTCTAGATATTGTAATCAGCTAGGACTGTACCATCTTCCAGTTGTTTTCTCGTGAAAATTAAATGCTGCTGATCCACTAGAATTCCTTTCCTGTCTTGGATTTTTGCCTTTACGTTATCGATTGTGTCGGAGCTTTCAACCTTGAGCGTGATGGCTTTTTCGATCAAGGTTTTGACGAAGATCCGCATCTGTAATCGTAGCAAAACTGTCATAAATCAACGGCTCTGGTTACAAATTTATAAAAGAAAAACCTAGGATACAATTGTATAAAATGAAAGTCTACTTCACAATAGTAATGTTTCAGATTTGGTAATGCTCGCAAATAGAAATCTCAATTCATACAATAAAAAAAATGAAACTTAATCAATCAAAGAATCGAAACTGGATAAAATCTTAAAAATAGATATTAAATCAAAAGGGTTTTACGTTTCAATGAAGAGAAAAGGATGAAGAGAAGTAGGCTTGAAAGGTTGACAAATAGATAGGAAATGAAGTAGGAAAGGAAACGATGGGAATGATATTGAAAAAAAAGGTTGTCTCTCTATTTATACAACAAGGATTCTTAACTATTTTAAGCAACGGGAGGACACATTTGGGAATTCCAATGAAAATTGGCTGGAGGAGGGAATCGTCACCAATATAACAGAGGGTGTAGAGCGGGGAATGGGAGTTGTCAATGAGACCTTTTGACTTCTTATAGATACATGGTACGGTTGATATTCTACTTGGAAAATGAGCCGCATTAATTATCAATTTATACCTCTAATACTATCGTATTAGAGGTATATAATAGATATAAAGGTTAAGTACTGACAATTATAGGCTAATTAAAATATTTTTCGTGAGGCCATTGACATTATCATGTTAAAAACCTAAGCCGCGTATACATACCAAATTTGTTTTAATTATATTTTATAACCTAATCGAATCCAACTTTTATAACCTATGTACATTTGAAGAACGCTAAAAATTATCGAAGAACACTCATTGCGTTCTTTGTCATTTTCACCCATAATTCCAAAGTACTCCAGACTTGAAATAAATCCACAAATCATATGTTTTAACCAAAATGATTACAATTACAACAAAAAAATACATTATAATGAAGCCAAAACAAATATCAAAGTAAAATATTCACATTCTAATGAAGATTGGTTTGAATATTCAAACCTAGTTTTTGCACAAATTGTTTCCAGTAATATGAAAGCCATATATGTATATACAACTAGTTTTCCACACACAAAAAAATTATAATGAATCCTAAACAAATATATACAGTCAAATATTCAGATTTTAATGAATAATAGTTTGAATGTTCAAACCTAGTTTTTGCACAAATTTTTTTCAAAAATATCAAAGCCATACATGTATATACAACTAGTTTGCAACAAAAAAATACATTATAATAAAGCCCCAAAAATATATAAAGCCAAATATTTACATTCTAATGAACAATGGTTTGAATGTTCAAACTTAGTTTTTACACAACATGATTGCAAAGAATAAGAAGACAATACTTGTATATACAACTAGCTTACAACACATAAATTTATGAACTACACACACACACACACACACACACACATATATATATATATATATATATATGTGTGTGTGTGTGTGTGTATAAACACCATATATATATGTAAATCATACCATTTGAGTGATTGAAAATAGGGGATTTTGATCTAGGAGATAGATAATGAGAGAGAGAGAGAGAGAGTTGGGTTGATGAGAGAGAAGAGGGAATGAAAAATGGGCCTAAAATAAGGGTTTTCAGTTGGCTATCCTCGACAGTTTTGTCACGGTCCTTGACCATGATAAAAAATTATCCCGACCTTATAACGATCCTTGATCGTGACATGACCACGACCATAGAAAATCTTTTCATGGTCAAGGACCGTGATAAGGACCATGTATTTTTTTTCATGATCCTTGATGGTGACAAGAGCTGGCCGAAAACGTGTGACATTTTCCCTCTTTTGCCGTAGTGAAAAGTACATGAGTGAATTCATGAGCCATAACCACTAATGTCCACCTTGGCGAGATAATTCACCACCCTCATACGTGAAATCAATTATCAAAGAACACCATAACCATACCCACAGGGCCTCAACAATGTAGAACATTGACCAAGTTTTACGAATGATCAAACTTAACTCCCTATACAACCCTTGTTAACACATCAGACGAATTATCTTTTGTACTAATTTTGTGCAAAACAACGATACCACTAACGAATAACCTCCCATATGAAAAGAAAATACTAATATGCTTGGTGCTTCCATGATGAACTTAATTCTTGGATAATTGAATATAGCCTTGGGTATCATAATGCACCTTTAATTATCAAATTACTAATTAGACCTTGAATTTATAAGGCATATTTGGGTGTTTCCATTGTACCCAACAGACTTTACCTCCGTACTCGTAAAAGAAACCACGTTATACAACATGTACCTCTGACTAACAGGAGCACATCCCAATATAACAATGTATCCCGTTATTGATCGTTGCTTATCCAATTCACATGCATAGTCCGAATCCACATACCCACACACGTTGACTTCTCAATTGATTGGTACATAAGTCTCACATCCAATTATCCATATTGATAACAAAAAGTACAATTTACTGCATTCCAATTTACCTTTCCCAAATTTTCTATAGACCTACTCATAACAATAACAATATAAGGATAGTTCAATCGAGTACAAACCATAAAATACATCAAACTACCCATCTCATTTTCATACATAACATGATCCATATACTATAACTCATCCTCAATCTTAGGATCCATCTTAGGTGAGAGTATAAAGTAAATAACCAATGGAGTATTCACATGATTTGAATCATGTCACAATATTCTCTAAATATTTCCCCTAAGTGAGACAAAATATCCTCTTATTCGTTTCAATAATTACTATGCCCATTATTATTGGATTTACCCAAGTCTTTCATCTCAAACTCTTAGCTCAATTGATCCTTTACTTTGTTAATATCCACTATGCTTGATCAAGCTATGAAAATATCATCAACATATAAGAGTTCATAGATGAACTTTTTTTTTTTAACATCCTTGATTAACTTGAAATAAAGTTAATGATAAAACTATGTTGTGTAAACTTTTGGCATAACATGAACGTGTCAAATCACTCGTATAACTTTTAAGGCGATTGTTTCAACCCATACAAATACCTTTTTAATTTGCAAACATAATATTCATTTCCAACAACTTTGAATCATATAAGTTGAGAAATATATATCTTACCCAGTAGATCCCATGAAAGAACACTATTTTGACATCGATTTGTTCAAGCTCTAAGTTAAAATGTGCCACCATAGTCAATAACTTCCTCATTGAAGTTCCTTTCACCATTGGAGAGAACACTTTATTATAATATACACCCTCTATTTGTAAAAAAGCCTTGGCTACTAACATTTATTTACAAGGAATTTTGAAATCTGAAGCACCATCTTTCTTAGAATAAACCCACTTGAACCCCGTAATATTTTTTCCCTTATTAAACTTTACAAGTTCCAAAGTATGGTTCTTGCGAAAAAACTTAATCTCCTCACCCATGGCTATATTCGTCTCGTTACAATGAGTATCACTCATCGCCTCTAATCACAATATATTAACAATGCATATTCCACTCTGTTGTCATCGAGGCCATATGTCTTTGTAGGTTTATGAACCCTTGGTTCTCTTACACTTGGCAAATATAGTCGTTCTTGTCGTTGTTGACTAGGTACCTCATTCATAACCTCCACCTCTTTATTTAAATAATTAAACTGAACCACCTCTATTTTTACCTTTTTAATCTCGTTATCCTTAAGAAATATTACTTTTATAACTTTATCACCTTGGATATAGATGCCTTATTAAACATCTGCGACTAGCAATTTTTGACACGATAACTTTTTTACTGTAATAACCTAATATGACTCGAAGATGAAATGGTTAGCTCGAATTAGATTTACAAGTACTCAAAACTTGTACTGAAACTCAAAACAACACAACCCGAATATGAAATGACTAACCTGAATTACCACCCCTACATACTACTCACCACTAATTTTTTATCTTTCGGGAACCATAACTTATGTCCATCGACCACACTACTTGAACCCATAAAAATTGCCTTTTGGACTCTAGGATCATTTTTAACATCCAAATATATGCACCATCTTGTAAGTAGAATGTGACCCCGAATAATCCTTCATAAGATAGTTGTAATTAATAGTGAGAGATAGAAAATAATTGAAAATAAAGCAAGCATATGATAAAGCTTCTGCCCAAAACCTCTTAGGCAATCCCAAAATTGTCAACATACACCTCGCCTTTTCAAGTAAGGGTTGGTTTAGCCTTTTCGATACTATATTTTGTTGCACAATTTTCCATATTGTATAATGACATATAATATCTTAATCATGACAATATTTCTTGAATGGATGATACCGGTACCCACCGTTGTCTAACTTAGGCACCTTTATCTTTATGCAATTTGATTATTCACCATTTCCTTGCATTTAAAAAACACCTCCATTTTTTTTGTTTCATGGTATATACCAAAGTCCTATAGTAGAAATCATCAATGAACATTACAAAGTATTGACTACTTCCCAAATATGGTGTTTTTGAAAGACCTTAAACATCCATGTGAACATAATAAATTATTCACTTTATGAAATGAAGCATCATGCATAACTTGACCCTTATTTTCTTCCCAAGCACTTAATCCTCATAAAATCCTAACTTGAAACTCTTCTCACCCTTTGGAAAAACTTTCTTATACAACATTGTTATGGCCTTCTACCTATCATGTCCCAAATTCACATGCCAAAGATTTATGGAATTCGACTATGATATTTAGACATGGCATGCTAATATTCTACCTTTGAGGAGATAAAGGTTTCCCCCCTTATTTCCTATAATAAACAATAAGGAACTTAAGATAACCATAAGTATTCCTCCATCGATTACAATATTAAACATTTTGAAATCTAAGGAACCTCATAAAATTGAATTCTTCTTCAAGTCCAAAACACACATGATATTCTTGAGAATATGAGTTACTCCCTCATGAATCTTCAACTTGATATATCCAATATGATTCCACTTTTAAGCCTGGTCATTACCCATAATGACTTTCCTTCCATCCATCTAAGTAAAAGTTTAAAATAAATATTTATATATGTTTTTCCTGTGAATTAACTATTACAGTTCTCCCAAAGACATCATCTTATGATGTAACATAATCGAAAGACTCCACCACCAATATGTTATAATATCTTTCCTTTATCTATGGGGAATCATTCGCTTAATTTACCTTCTTCTTGCACTTATAACATATAGCACTAACCAAGATATTGGTTAGAGACTTAGACCCTAGAACTTCATCTTCTACCATGATTCCTCTCCTTTGTCCTACTCCATGCAAACAACACATTACATAGAGAATAAAACTTCTTTTTAACTTCTCACTCATCAACAATGCGAAAGAAACATTATCAAACCTTATGTCATTCTTCCCATATAGCAATGTTGTTCTTAAATGATCATATGAACATGGACGTGAATTGAAAAACAACAAAACTTTGTCTTCATCATTAATATCAACATCTAAGCTTAATGAATAAAAAATAATTCGTTTAAATTCATTAAGATGTTCAGACACCGACGTACCTTCAATATTCAAACCAAAGAAAATTCTTATTGAGATTGATATGATTCTCTACGCAATTCGTTATGCAGTTGTCTTATAACTTCTTTCATATTGATTTTGTAGATTCCTTATAAATCACATAATATACCACATTTTCTAAGAGATTTAGGTGGATATTACTAAAACTTTGAAAGTCATATTCCTTTTGATCATATTTGAACATATCCGCGAGTTTAGTCACAACGCCATTCAATGCCTTAGGTATAACGTATTGTATTAAAACATCTCTCATTTCATATGCCAAAATTTTTAGGGCTTGGTAAAACTTGACTATTTACATATTTAAAACCTTAGATCTAGACATTTTATATCTCAAAATGAGTTTCTTTCAATAAAAATCTAGGCCAAGGTAAAAATCCTAGTTAGAAATTTTATTAAATACCTAGGATGCACACAAAGGAAAGGCCTAAAAACCTTAGATATTTGACCAATTTGTAGTGCAAAGAGTGATTCATGCATACCCACAATCCAAGATGAGTCCACTCAAGAGATAACTAAAGAGAAAATAAAATATAAATGCAAAATCTGAGAGAGTATAAAGAAAACATATCAAATCAACAAGTTGAAGAAATATGTATTGGGTTTATCAATTCAATTGCATCCATAAATGAAGATTGTAATACCCTATATTTCTTTTAATTATTTAAATAAATATATGGAATAAATCAGTTGGGATAATCAATATTAAACAAAAATAAAGTGTTTGAACTAAATTGTGATGTTAAATAATTAAGTGAACCTAAAGTTAATTTGGTTTTTGGCTCAAATTGATGTTTTGGACTTGGTTTGATGTGGACTAGGTTTTGGATTGAAACCTTAGATTTTGTGGTGACTCTTAGTTTGAGTTGGTGGTCAATTTGGAGTTATTTGATGCAATAAAATTATGGATTAAATAGTTAGATAAGATTTGGAATGAGTTGGTGTATTTTAAGAGGCATAATTGGGGATTAATAGTAAAGAGATAGGGGAGAACCGTGACCTGAGCACAAATTGGATGCTATAACAAGGTGGAACTATATAGTGGGTATGTGAGCTATAATATTAGGGTACGAGTCTATAAGAGAGGTGGTAATGGGATGCTATAGCGGGCCTAATAGTTACTATAGCGAGTTTAACTACTTTAGATTTCTGGGACTTTTAAATAGAACACCTTGGATGATTTTTAGACTAATGTTTCATTATTTTTCACCCTCGAACACATAATAAATTGCCCTACTTATTATTTCCCTCAACCCACTACCATTTATGTGTTTTGGATCTTCAAAATATAGATTCAAGGAATAGTAAAAGTGGAACCTTAATTAAGGGAGAGTGAAGATCAAGGTTTAGAAATCAAAATTTAATTTTTAAGGAAAGTCATATTCTTTTCTTCTTGTTTAATGTAGGCACTGTTAAATTTTATACAAAATAATATTCAACATTGATTAAAATTCACTAGAGATAATTGAGTCTAACAATTATTTATAATCATACGATTATAAAATATTCTAAAACTTGACTAATGTTACTGTAGTTGGTGTGATGGTATAAAATTGTGAATTACATAAATTATACATGAGTTATATGCGGTAAAATGATTTCACATATGAAATTATGGTAATTCCTATGAATTAAAATTAGTGAAAAATGCTTACTCTTGAATATGATGGGGAAAGGTTGTAGATATTGATACTTACTTGTGGAAATAATAAATCTTATCATAATTTAGACACGTTGAGTCCATACGTGTTCAATTATTAATTAGATATAATTAGTCCTAAACAGAATAACATTTTGAAATTGGATGAATATGCATTAAACTTGGGTTAAGTTGATATAGAGGCCATAGAGCTCACATTTTTGTGTAAACCATGATATATTAGAATGGAATAATATAATATGAATTTAACACTCTTATGGATGTTGATCTCCTTTAGATGATAGAACACTTGACATAGGCGTTTACATTTTAGATTAAATAGCTAAATGGTTTTATCGGGTTAACTATCCTTCAAAATAATGAAATTTACATAAAAAGTGTTATGTAGGAATTTATCAAAAACTAATATTATGCGATGTGATTAATATAAAGGAAATTATGTTGTTACTCATTATTGTTAAAAAATGATATATTCATGGATTTATAAAAATATGTTGTAGATAACAAAAGACTAACCTAAAAATGTAGATATGAACATGTGGTGGCTAAAATAATTCACTAGGCCTAATTACAAAGTTGGCCGACCAGCCCACTACGAGATAAGGACTTCCCGACCCAACTCAAACAACCAATTTCACCCATGTATTTAACATGTAATTAAATGCATTATTATAAGCTCAAATCGGTTACCAATAATCTTAGAGAGATATTAAGGGACATCTTACGAGCTATACTCAAGAAGGAAGAGTTACATGTACAATTCAACCTCTTTAACGTCACTATAAATGTAAACCCTCACCCCAAGGTCAAGGGGATGCAACTTTGTAATATTGAGAGATACACTAATAAGAAAAACAGTAACCTCTCTATGGACGTAAGCAATTTATCGAACCACATATATTGTGTGTTGTGCGTGTGATTGATTTACTTTCTTCATTTACTTGCTTTCTTGGAATTTTTTATTGTAATTATTTTTACACTCATAATTGGCGCCGTCCGTGGGAAACGATTCTCTTTTCCTATGAAATGAATCACTAAAAGAAAGTTCCACAATGTCTCACTACAACAGTAACCTACCTTAGGCCGATGATGTACAGGATGACCCAATTCCACCTAGGATTAGGTCATAGATTCATCAGGAACCAAATCAAAGGTTTCACCGAGAGAGACTACCATCTGAAGAGAGCCATGGACCATGTAGGTCTACATAGATCTCCAGGTTGGTCAACACATATAGAGCCAGGCTTCAAGAGAAAGAAGAGGCCACATACCTCCAGGTGGAGGAAAACGCTCGCCTTCAGAGGCGACCGTAAAGAATGGAGAGAGAGCTCGATGATAATAACTAAAAGCGTCGTGCAAGGACTCCTAGTCCTTAGGCGAGCAACACTCGTAATCGAGGGAGGATCTCCAGGTGTGACTTGGATAGATCGGAACGTGGACAACCATAGAGACACCATAGAGAAGATGAACAATGAAGCTTAAGAAGTTTGGTTCGAAGAGAAATGGATCAACACCGAGCCCATCGAGGGGATGGGTCCACCAAAGAGCTGGCTAGAAGAGCTCTTAACACACAAATGAGATACCCTTTCTTAAGAGTTATCAAGATAAATATCTCCCAAAGAAGTTCACTGTCCCCAGGTTTAAAATCAATGATGGTAAGACTGATCCCATAGACCGTGTCAGGTAGTACAGGTAGGCTATGACCCTGTGGACCCACAATGATTCTCTTATGTGTGGCATCTTCCCTTTTAGCCAGTATGACGTAGCTCAGAAGTGATTTGAGAGGTAGCCCCACAGGCCCATCATGATCTTCAAGGTCTTCACTGAAGACTTTATCACTCACTTCATAACCAGCAATTTCCATTCGAAAAGGATGGATTCGCTACTCACGATGAAGGAGAAGCTATAGGAAACTCTTCGTGAGTATGCCAAAAGATATTGATAAGTGTTTAATAAAATAGAGGACTGCTCGGATAAAGTTGTTGTACTATCCTTTATGATCAATCTACCAACCACCTCCACGCCGCACCAGTCCCTTACAAAGAAGGAGTTTAGCACTATTGACGACCTCATGGTGTGTATTGAGAAATACGATAAGGTTGAGGATATGATTCACACTAATCATGATAAAAAAGGTCGTGTCATGGAAAATAAGGGATGCGATATGGACAACATTCCTAAGAAGGGGAACAAAAATGAGGGAAAGAATGATTTCGAGAATGGGGGCAAGGCGAATCCTTCGAAAGCCTCCCAAGATATTAACACAATCTTTAAGGAACCAATATATAAGATACAGGGAAATATCAAGGATCAACAGTTTGTGAAGTGGCATAAAAATATGGGTGGTGACCCAGTAACGAGGAACAACGCATTGCGATGCGCTTTCCATAAAGAAGGCAGCCACCGAACGGAAAACTGCAAAGCATTAAAATCTCACTTAGAGGATCTGGCCTAAGTTGGGTATCTCGATTAGTATATAGATAGGAAAAATGACATGGTCATGGCCAATGGTGACTAGATAATGATATGTCACAAGAATTCACAGTAATTCACGGAGCGTTCGACTTTGAGAAGATCTAAGGGAATGCTGTTAGAATGGAGCTAAAAAAGGTCACGATCGTTATGGAAGCATTTTAGATTGACCCCACTAAAATACAGGTAGGCAAGAAACAGTGACCATAGTACGTAGACTACAATAAACACATCATCTTCACTGAGGAAGATCTGGTTGGGGTAAGGACCCCACACCACGATGTAGTTATAATCACATTTCGAATTATGAACTGGGACATTAATAGGTTGCTGGTGGATTAAGGGAGCTCGACTGAGGTGAATTACCTAGAGGTCTTCCATAAAATAAAGCTCAACTTGGCCAATATCTAAGAGGCAACGGTTCCACTGGTCAGCATCGCGGGAAAAATCTCGATGCTGTTGGGTAAGATAGTCATGCCAGTAAGGGCAATGAGTATTTCAAAATTGAATGAATTCCTGATGGTAGACATAGATTCTCTCTACCATGCCATTCTAGGCAGAGGATGTCTTCATGCAATGAGGTATGTATCGTCGACCTACCACCAGAAGCTCAAGTACGTCATAGACCGGGGAATAGTGGAAATTTGAGGCGATCAGGACAGTGCCAGGAAATGCTTCATCATCGCCATCCAGCCCTGGAAAAAATAAAAGAAAGAAATGAAAGCCCCTCTCGGGGAAGACTAGTATGGGGATACTCCTTAAAAATAGAAACTACGGTATGACTGACCAGGGGTGGAGGAGACCAAGGTCCACCTCACTGATAGTGTCGTTACAAATTAGAGGAGGTTACGTTTGATGCCAACCTACCGCGGATAAAGTTTCTGATTGGGACGACACTCACTGATTACGAAAAGAAGTATCTCATTGCCTTCCTAAAGAGTAACTTGGATTTGTTTTCCTGGGAATCGTATGACCGTTTAGGGATTAATCCCCAGGTGTCTTACCATCGCCTTCACGTAGACCTAGTTTTTAAGCCGACCACTCAGAAGGTGTGCCAAACAACGCCAGAAAAGGCTAAATCAGTGGAAAATGAAGTATGGAAACTTTTAGAGGCAGGGTTCATTAGATAAGTTCAATTCTCGAAGTGGCTCTCGAATCCAGTGGTGGTACGTAAGAGAAACAACAATTGGAGAGTTTGCATTGACTTCATTGATCTCAATGAGGCATGCCCCAAGGACAGTTTCCATCTACCAAATATAAATCAGTTAGTCGATGCCACGACTGCGCATAAATGGATGAGTTTGTTAAATGCCTATTTAGGGTATCACCAGATTCCATTGTTCAGCCCCGACCAGGACAAGTCGTTGTTCATCATCCCAGTTAGTTTATATTACTACACGGTTATGCCATTTGGCCTTAAGAATGTTGGGGCCATATATCAGAGGTTGGTCCCTAAAATGTTCAAGTAGTAGATGGGAAAAACCATGGAAGTTTACATAGATGACATGCTAAAATTAAGGACAAAGACGACCACCTCAATAATATGGCCAACACCTTCATCATTAAGAACTACCAAATGAATCTCAACGTGATTAAGTGCTCATTTTAGTGTCCAGTCAGCAAAATTTCTAGGTAATCAGGTCAGTAAAAGAGGCATTGAGCCCAATCCCGATCAGATTGACTCTATTAACAGGGTTTAGCCACCGAAGACGTTGCGCAATATCATGAAGCTCACTGGAATGCTTGCAACACTCAATTGCTTCATTTTCAGGTCATCGGAGCACCACCGACCATTCTTTCAGCTGCTTATGAAGGATAAAGGCCACACCTGGAATAACGATTGCTCAAAAGCTATTGAAGAGATCAAGTCTTACCTTATCAAACCACCTCTATTATAAATTCCAAATGTTAGAGATCCTTTATACCTCTACCTCACAGTATCAGGTCACACAATTAGCTTGGTCTTGGTATGCTAAAAGGAGGGAAATCAGTGTCCTATTTATTATACTAGAAAGACACTTCTAAATGCAGAGCAACATTACATACCACCGGAAAAGCTAGCATATGCTACGGTAATTACTTTAAGGAAAACTACTTTGAATCCCACTCCATTACCATGATCACATCATTCCCCCTCAAAGTTATCCTTAAAAAAATTGACCTCTATTAATGATTATCAAAATGGTCAGTGGAGCTTGGAAGGTTTGACATTCACTTTCAGCCAAGGACAACGATCAAGGGGCAAATATTTTTACTATAGACGATTCAACCGACCAACTATTGGCAGAGCAATCAATGAAAAAGGAATCACAGTTAGAGGGCTGAACCCTTTACATTGATGGAGCCTCCAATTTCAAGGCGGTAGGAGTGGGAATTATTTCAATAACCCCCAAAACACTAATATTGAGTAAGGAATAAGGTTAGATTTTAAAGCCTTCAACAGTGAAGGCGAGTACGAAGCATTGATGGTTGGCCTACATAAGGCCCTACTACTAGTGGCAAAGTGGCTCAATGTGTTCAGCGATTCCAAAATAGTGTCCAGCCAGGTCAGGGACGATTTCAATGTAAAAAATGATAGGATATCAACCTACCTCGCCATGGTTTGCGAGCTCATAATAGATTTTGAAGAGGTCCACATTCAGCAGTTCTCTTGGAGAAAAAGTAGTCATGCTGATGCCTTAATAACCCTAAGCTCAGTAGTGGACTCTGACCTTAAACGAACGATAGAAGTGGAGTTCTTCTCCAAGCCTAGTATTGACAAAACGACTGTCACTGATCAGATTCTCACCATTGAGAAGGGTCCTAGATGGATGGATCCAATTGTTGCATACTCACGGAATGAGACACTGCCGATCGATAAGATATTAGCTCACCAAGTGAGAGTGAAGGTGGCTCGCTTCTATCTTGATCCCGGAGGAAAACTTTACAAAAGATCTTTCACAGGTCCTTACCTCCAGCGCCTCCAGCCAAAAGATATCGAGAAAGTTATTTATGACATTCACATTGGAATTTGTGGGAATCACATAGGAGGAATATCTCTTGAATTCTGAGCAATCAAAGAGGGCTACTGGTGGTCATATATGAGAAAGATGCAATTATCTATGTTCAGAAGTGCGAAAAGTGCCAGAAGTTCTCTCCTGTGGTTCATAAACCGACTAATAATTTAAGGCCCTTGACCAGCCCATGGCCATTTTCACAATGGGGATTGGACATCGTGGGACCACTACCTACTGCACTTAGGAATCACAAGTATTGTCTTATCGGCACAAATTACTTCACCAAGTGGGCAGAGGCAGAACCATTGGACAACATTAGAGACGCCGACATAATGAGGTTCATTTAGGGGAATATCATAACATGCTCTGTGGTACCAAGAGACATCATCACTAATAATGGCACATAGTTTGAGAATGGTCTTTTTTAAAATTTCTGCGACATCCATGGAATCAAGCCCCACTTCATCTCGATAGCATACCCTTAAAGCATCCGTCATGCATTAGCTTCCAATAAAACAATGATTGATGGTCCTAAAAAGAGAGAAAAGGTGCTTGGGCGGATGAGCTTCCTCACATTCGCTGGGCATATCGTACCATACCCAGAAGATTAATTGGGGAACACCCTTCGCACTCACTTATGAAATGAAAGCTATCATACCACTTGAAGTTGGTCTCCCAACCATGAAAACTAGAGTGTCCAACCAAGGACTAAACGATGATGCACTTCATGCTGAACTTGACCTAGCAGATGAACGATGTGAGCAAGCCATGATTAAACTGGACTCATACCAACAACAAGGCAGTATAACAAAAGGGTCAATTCGAGGAATTTCTAGGTAGGAGATTACGTCCTAAGGAAAGTTCTCAGCAGCATCGTAAGGCCGTCGGATGACAAACTGGGGCCCAGCTAGGAGCGACCTTTCAAGGTGGTCAGGACGATTTTCAAGGAGACTATCACTTAGAAATAATGGAGGCCAGAGAGACACCAAGGGCATGGAATGCAACCAATCATAAGAAGTTCTACTTTTAGTCTTCTTATATTATAATACATTAAGTTTATGAATTTTTTTATTTCAAACTTATGTTGCTTGCAATTTTTATTTTACATTATGAATGAATAAAGGTCCATTTGTTTCAATGTCTTGATTATCTCAATATTTTGCATTGTTTCCAAACATTAAGCCCTATATGGTAACAACCTCATTTCTGGTTGTCGAGTAGGATTTAACTTGACTACAATAAGTCATACAACTTATTTCAATCAAAGAACTTCCTTGCATCGAACATGATTGCGCTTGAGTACAGTAAGTTATTTAGCTTATTCCAATCAAGGAACATCCTTGCGCCAAACAGGATTCAAGTTAATAATAATAAGCTATCCAGGTTATTTCAATTAAGAAAAATCCTTAGGCCCTTGAAATTAAATTACAATAAGATGTTCAATTTATTCCAATGAAGGGTCCACAGGTTTTTATTATTTTCAAACACAAATGACCTCACGAGTTGTACAGGAAAACAATAGTAGCCCTTCAGGAAATCCCTAGGCATAAAAGCCAACTTCTGTTGGTCTGAAAAATCCTGAATGAGTGGAGGCCCATTTACCAGGTGAATTTTTCTATCATCCTTCCTAGGCCTAAAGGAGTGTGACGATACGACCTAAAAGGTATGGAATATGAAATAACACATGCAAAGGCATATTAGAATGGGAAAATGCGACAACAATTGATATTAACTTTATTTATTCCTCAAAGGCCTATCATACAAAATATATCAATTACATAGCCAAGTTACAAGAGATACACAACAAATTATGGTCAACGAGACAAAAAATGTTCTATTTCCCTTCTCAGACCATCATTCGGATTGGGAGAATACTCATCCTCACTGTTAGGATCCACGTGGAAGTTGTTAAGCAGCTAGTGGAAGATGGCATCTAAGGGAACCCACTCCTCATATTTTCTGAAGGGAGGTCAGCGATATGCTGGGCAATTCACTTGATACATATACCAAAATTGAGACTCCTTTGGTTCCGTAAGCACCTTGAGGGCGTTCAACCATCCGTGCTTGTAGGCCTCATTCTGGGCCTCCTCAAGTCGTATTGGGGCATCAATCTAACCTTCATCATACTTAGCTGCCCAAGATGTTTGAGGGCCCATCTTGAACAAAAAGTAAAGATTTTTAATGTCACGATTGATCCCCATTATTATGTTGCTACTTCTGGCCTTCTTCTCTTTAGGATTCACCAGATTATTCTTCAGCTTGTCATTCTTAGATTAGACTAGGGCACACGCTTAGCCAACTTCCTTAGCCCCAACTTATTTTTCTTTTAGGGCATTTATCTCTTCTTTTATCGAGATACTTATGCCCTCCAAATCTGGGAGGCCATCCTTTAGCTTGGTGACCAAAGATGATTGGCTCTTATACGCCTTGGTCCTTTTCTTTAGAGCTTTTCAAGTAGTAATTAAGGCTCATCGATATTACGAGCTAGCATCTTGGCCGAGCAAATCATCTGACCTACTGTAAGAAGGAATATCTTCAATAAGGGTCTATAACCGTAAAAACAAATAAGAATATAAGCAACCGATCAGAAATAATGAAGGACAATTTAGTAAAAGAAAAAGGTATCTTTTATTAATAAGAAAAAAAGATAGGCAACTCCTTTATAACCAAGGAAAACAAAGGAGTACAACATTTGAATAAAAAAAGAAAGAAAGACCCTAAGTCCACTAGCTTCACTCCTTCACCTGCTCAAATAGATCCGGAGCTTTCTCCTTAGTCATAACCTCCTTAGTCTGATCGACAACCTTCTCAACCTGGTCAGCTGCTTTCTCAACCTGGTTGGTAGGGCGACTGGCCGTGGGCTCTTCTTAAATAACTGGATGAGGACTGAAGAGGGACCCTAACATCCATCAAGGCCTTATCCCAACCCATCTTAAATATCAGCTTCTAAACGTAGGCAATCTAGACTTTAGCGTCATCATACGCCTCGCTCCAATCTTTTGTATAACTGACCTATTTGATCTCAGAGACTTCATTGGTTAACATAATAACATATACAACAAAATTTTCCTTATCTACGGCCAGAAGGCTGTCAGTTGCCCTACACATGGCCATTGCCTCAATGGTGGTATTCCTCTCCTCGTAATATGCCTTTTGGGCATCAACCAAGACCTGCTCAGACTTTTTTAAGGCCCCTGAAAACTCTTTATTCTTCCTGGACTGGTCAGCCCGACCATTCAGAAAAGTATTAAACTCTGCCACAAACTAATGAACCAAAAAAGGTGTAAATAAGGGGAAACATCACATTTTAAAATAACCAAACAAAGGGAAGAAAAAATATGCTTACCAAAGCAAGAGTTTGGGAGGATTGCAAGGACAACTGATCAGGACTCAACATCATTTCACATTCGTGGTCTTTAGTGAACACTGCCCCCCTCCGTAGGTTGGGGGTAAGAGAAGGATTGACGACCACACTATTGGCCTTCGATGAATTATCAAGAGAAGCCGGGACATCACTCCTCTTTGGGGCCTCAATGAACTTCCTCTTCTCTTCTTCTCAATTTTTCTCCTTCTCTCTCCTCTTCTTCTTCTCCTCTTCCTTGGACAATGTGCTAGGGCCCCTTGTCTTAGGGGAATTCCCCTCTGACTTCTTTAGGGCCTTGACCCTAGAAAAAAACATAACTTCATCCTCCTCGTCCTCCTTATCCAAAAACAGTCTCCTCTTGGGAGGAGCCATCTGATCTTCCCCTTCTTCCTCTTGGGAACAAGACTTAATGACCACTGGCTCTAAAGCTAAAGTAGTATCATCATTCGGAAGAATGATCCCTGGGATCTCATCCATCGGGCGAGCAATAAATCTTGTGGTGGTATTAGTATACTCAAGTAGTTAGGCAGATTATCGAGGATGTTCACCACCGGGTAATTTGTACTTGATTCCCCAAACTTTTAAAATATCAGCAACCTTGATGTGATGGAGCGATGACTCCTATTTTTTATTGCGAGTTCCACAGAGACAAGGAAGACACAAATTAGTAAGAAAGGCAGGCAAAAGAAACAAAGGATCAATAATTTAAAAAGAAAATAAATTGCAACCTAGGTGGTCTTCCCCCCAGTCAGGGCACAAAGGCCCTCTGTGTCTCTTACCCTTAGGTAGGGGAATGTGTTTCCATTTTTGGCAATAAAGTCCTGATCCCAATATCCTTAATTTGAATCAGGGAGGTTCATCACCAAAATTCTATTGGTCTTCCTCGCCTTCAAGCAGAAGAGACCATCAGACGCGTGCGACCAAATGTAGTAGAACCTAATTTTTGAGACCCCTAGGTTGGTCTAATAGATCTTGTTGATCCTTTGTAGCCCATTGACTATCCTTCAGGTATGGGGGGAATACTGAGCTAGAACAACTTCAAAATAATCAAAAAATTCTAAAAACAACTGGTTTGGGAAAAACATTAAACTCCCTTGGACCACTATAAGGGTGTGAATCCAGTGCCCCTCGTCCATGTCCCTAACATCTCTAGGCATGGGGGAACTATTTAATTCTACCCAAGGAGGAATGTAATACATTTTTCTGAACTCCTCAACACTTTTGTCGTGAAGAGTTTCCATTGATGGAAAAAATTCAATCAACAAAGAGCAGAGTAGAAAACTGTGTATGAAGGAAGCAAGAAATAAGGACTTACAAAAAAAAATAATGCGAAGAAGCTCTGAAGGAATGGAAAGTAGAAAGGGATCTATTAGTGGCTTTGCAAGGAAGAAAACTTAAAATGAAAAAGTAAAGGTTTGAAGTAGTAGAGATCAGTTTGAAACCTCGTGCGTAATCATAGGGTACAATTCTTGAGGAGGCTTTTTGGCGCTTCAAGTCACATCTTGGACCGGTGTATCCCCACTACTTTAGATTTCTTACAAATTTGCCACGCCGGCCACTACCAACCTTACTTGAATGAGCATACCCTTAGCATTTTAGAGATATTACAAAATTGCCATGCTAATTTTAAAAGCCTTAAGTCTTGGGCCTACAACAAGGGTAAAATCTACTGGCCCAACAAATCTGAGCTCAGAGATTTTAGGGGCAATTATGGGGGTTAAAATAGTTCAATAGTCCCAGTTACAAAGTTGGCCGACCAGCCCACTACGAGATAGGGATTGCCCGACCCAACTCAAAGAACCAATTTCACCCATGTATTTAACATGTGCTTAAATACATTATGATAAGCTCAAATCGGTTACCAATATTCTCGGAGAGATATTTAGGGACACCTTACAAGCTATACTTAAGCAAGAAGAGTTACGTGTATAATTCAACCTCTTTAACATCACAATAAATATAAACCTTTACCAAGGGGCCAAATGGATGCAACTTTGTAATCTTGAGAGATACACTAATAAGAAAAATAGTAACCTCACCCTGGATGTAGGCAATTTTCCAAACCATGTATGTTGTGTGTTGTGCATGTGATTGATTTACTTTCTTCATTTACTTATTTTTTTGGAATTTTTAATTGTGATAATTATGTTTGCACTCACAAAACATAATTGATATAATGAACTCTTGGCTTTTGAAATAAGTGAGGTTGGATAATGGTAATGTACCATATGAAGAACTTGCACAAGTATATAAACATGTTTTACTTAGTAAGTGAGGGTAGCGTACTATGTGTATCTATGCATATATATATATATATATATAAAACTCAAACCTAAAGTTGTATCCTTTAACTTCAATTTTCCACGTGGACTTAATAAATTCTCACTACACTTTCTCATCTAAAGCCACACACTGTCTATTAAACTTTTAAACTTTTCCTTCTCTCCACACACATCTCTGATCCGTTTGTGTCTTTCTTTCTTCCGACAAACATTTATCCCTTGTCCCTTACTTTCTATCTACAATTTAAATCGAATCCTTTTATCTAACTAATTTATTCAATCCATTCCTTTCCCATTTTCTACTCTCACGAGTCTCACCTCTTTCCCGCTTCAAGTCTATAACGATTGTGAATAAACAACAACTCAAGTGGCATTATTTTTGTACAATTCCATTGTGACGATGGTAACATCACGAGGGCTAAGGTTTGAGTTACAATTGTAATACCCCGCGATTTTTGGACTAATAATTTAATTATTTGTGGGAGAAATAATATTTATTTTTATTGGAGAATAATTAAATTGGCAATTGAGGTCAAAATTTGAAGATTTTAAAAAGTATTTTGAATGACGATTCTGAGTGTGCGGTTGATTCCAAAGGGTCGAAATAGTCGAAATGACTATACTTGTGTCTTATTTGGGTTTCGAAATATTTTAAGTTTGTTTGACTCGAATTGGAGTAACCGAGTCATTTAAAGTGTGCATTATCATTTAAAGTTGGGTATTTTTGAGATAAGGCTTATTAAGCCTACGGGAGATAGAAATCTTATTTGAGAGATTAAGAGAAAGCCCTAGAGAGAAAGAGATAAGAGGAAAGGAAGAGAGGAAGAATATAAAAGCTTGGGAATTCCGAAAAATCCGTGAATTCGAGGGAGATTCAGACTCTAGAACTTTGAGGAAAGTGATTAAATTTGCTAAATAATTCTTGTGCATTATTTATTTCATGATTTGTGGATAAAATTATGGATTTTGGGAAAAATTGTTAAAACCTAGATTTTGGGTTAAATCATACATTTGGTGTGTTTATGATGAATTTGAGGTTGTAAATTAGTTGGGTTCGGTTATTTGATGTGTATTAATGTTAGTAAATTGATTGGGTTGAAGAATTGTGGTTAGAAGTTGGTATTTTGGAGTTTTTGGAAAGTTGGAATTCATCAAAAATGGAGTTTGGCCGAGGTAACTGGTAAGGCCGGTCGTCCGCGACCATGGGGCCGATCGACTGCGCCTCAAGGGAAAATCCCACTGTCTTCGTTTTTAGGTATAATTGAAAATTATAGTCGACCACGGTCAGGGGGCCGATCGACCGGGCCTCTGTTTTTGGTCCAAGTTGAGATTTCAAGTTCATCCCCTTTCTTTCGGGGTTATATTTATGGACCTTCTTCGTTGTTGTATCATAGAGGGTTAAGTGATTATATCTGAGGATTGATGACCTTAGAAAGGTGAGGAGATGGTTGGGGTCTATTTGATAATGGAATTGAGTGTGTAGTGACTTTCTCACTAAGGAAATGCGAGCAAAATTAGTAGATAATTGGATGAAAATATTGGGGTCTTATTGATTGATTTTGAGAGAGTGAGAATTTAAGTTATCGTACCTATTTAGTGGGAAATACTCTTAGCGTCAAGGTTAATAATTGAGGAATAATGATTGTTCATCGAGGTGCATACGGATATAGAGAGTCTCCTTAATGTTTGTTGAATTGGGAGATTAATCATACTAATAGAAGTGATGTATGAGCTTCAAGTGAGGGATCGTATCGTGCATATAAAATGGGAAGGTATGCGAGTTAGCAACGATTAGTATGTAGAGAGTAATATACTTATAAATGAAATTACTTCTTTCATACATACGAGCGTAAAAGAGTATGTATATCTCTATGGCGTTATATAAATACCTTGTGTGATGGGTTGCCTTAATGCGATGTGACTGTATATATATATATATATATATATATATATATATATATATATATATATATATATATATATATATATATATATATATATATATATATATCTAGTGTGAATGATATATGTATATTTATTGTGTGAGCATACCCTCCAGTGCTATCATGCGAAGTTACGCGATGTGGGTGAGGCCCCTGGCTTGAGGAGCAGGGTGCGTATAGTCCCCAGGTCATAGTCGTCCAATATTATTTGTGTGATTTTATTTGGGGTGAGAAGTCTTGGGTATGATTCGTTCTCACTTTTCGGTTAGGAACTATGACCGCTTCCTATACATTGTGATTTGTTTTATTACCATGGCGGTGTAATAATAGTCCGATATATGGTAACCTTGGATAAAGTGAGTAATTCCTGGAAGATGATAGCATTGTGAAGTATTTTGTATATCCTTAAGTGATTGGATTTTGGATATTTATATGTACACTAAGTGTGTCATGTGTACTAAATTGTTGGAATTATATGATTGTGCTTCGTAACTAGAGTAAAGTTATAGACCCTAAATGTTTCAGAGCATTATCCTATTTATATGATTAGAGATTATTGCTCCCTATATGTATTCGTAGTATTTATGGGGTACCGGGGGCATAATGGACCTCAACGACCATAATTGTCAAGGAGTAGTGTATCGGGGGGTTCCTTATTTGGATTTCGCTTTGCGAGACGTCACACGCATGAAACGCAGTGCAATGTTGGGAGTGGGGATAAGTTTAGTCCTTAGTACTCAGTTTTATATGTTATTGCAAAATAAAGTTTTATGATAAATAAACTGGAGTATATATTATCTAAGTAATTTGGGGTTATATGCATCGTGCATTGAGGGCATAATGAATCTCGACAATCAACACTGTCAAGGAGTAGTGTATCGGGGGGCTCCTTATTTGGATTTCGCTTTGCGAGACGTCCCATGCACGAAACGCAGTGCAGTGTTGAGAATTGGGAGAAGTTTAGTCCTTAGCATTTAGATGCTAATAACTCGTGTATTTCAATAACTAGAATCCGATAAATTCTAGTAAGAGAATATGTATATATATATATATATATATATATATATATATATATATATATATATATATATATATATATATATATATATATATGTTAATTAATTTTAGACGCATATGCTGGTTATGGTAGAATTGGAGGTCAGTGGTTATGTTTTAGATGAAGGTTTACGCGAGTGTGGATTTGGACGTAGGTTAGATTGAATTGTCCCTAGAAGTTATTGGGAAGATATTTGAGGGACATGTGCATATGTTTAGGTGAGCGCTCTATTTGAGAGGTAAGTCGGAATTTTCTAGAGAGTGAGACTCCACTTTAATCATGTTATAATGCATTTATAATTATTATACATTTTAATGCACTTGCTAAAATGTTTTCACACCTCAGGCTTGTAATACCCCGTATTTTTATGCCTTCTAAATTTGGGGATTTATTAAATTTAATGTGAAATATTAATTTAATATGAATCCAGAAATTAATTATTTTTATAATTACTAACGTGATGAGAGTTAGTAATCATTAGAAATTTGTTGAATATTACTAATGAGTAAAGTAATATATGATATTGGTTCTATTAAATGTCACGAGTGAATAAAATGACAATTTTAGAAATTTAAGTCGGGACGCGCTCGTGTCGTGTCGGGACTAAATGTTGATTAATAAAAGTGAATAAATTATAAATCATCCATATGGTCATTTCGAGTGCGCCAAAGTGTCCGTAAGGGTCGAGATAGTCAAAATAATGTACCCGGGGGTTTAGCTTGGGTTTCGAGACGTTTTTAGGCCTAATTGACACCCTGGGAGGGCGTTTTGGACATTTTACAATTTTAGGCTTGAAAACCCACGAAAATTTTAGAGTTATATCAGATGCTTAGGGTTGCCTTCTAGGTTTAACTCAACAAAAGTAAGAAACGGCCATTGGAGAAGGAAGGAGAGAGCTTGCCCAAGAGTTCTAGGCCAAGAACCCCTCCGTTTGCGCCGCCGTCGCCGCCAAACGATAGATCGCGTAACAAGGATCACCACCACACCGATTTCATCCACAAATCAGAAACAAAAATCCCCAGGCAAGTATTTATCTTGCTTAATTTCGTTAATGCTTCATTTATGTTAGTTTAGGGTTGATTAGGATGAGTTTCTATGAAAGAAAACCCATGTTGGAGATTAGAAATTGCATGTTGTAGTGATATTAATGATAATCTGGAAACCCCCTTCACATGTAGAGGTTGAACCACGGATTTATGATGGATTAGAAGTAGAAATTTCTGGAAAAAGAATGTTTTGAATTAAGTTAAAGAAAATTTTAGGGTTCATGGGAATTGTATAAATTTTGGCACTTTAATCCATGATTCTTGATGAAAACTCACATGCCTTACGTTGAATATTGTCCATTTGAGTTTAGAACGCTTGTGGTGTAAATTTTTGGGCGTTTGGAAGTTAAAAGTTTGGATTTTGATGATGTTGGATGATAGAACCCGTAATTGGTATTCTGCAGATTCGCCATACCTATTTCATCGATCGATCGAACCAGGAGTATCGATCGATCGATCACGCTCCTGCCATCGATCGATCGACCCCTCCTGGAAGACTCATATTTACCCTTCTAAATAGTTGAATTCAATTTAAATGAGTAATAATCTTTGGACATCCTTATTAAAATATTTGGGAGATAAAAGAAAACCAGTAGGACTTATTAAAAATATGAAACCTTTAATGTAAGACGAGATTTACATTTTTCGGGGATGTTTACATATAAGGGATGATGAAACTATGTATTAAGTGGGGAGACGCGTAGGGTAGTTATGTTGGGTTATGAGATGATTCCGAAATGAACCGTTATACGTGATAACTGAATAATGAGAAATAAGGATAATATCATAATTATGGGTTATGAGATGTACCTAAATTTGATATGGTAATAGTAGTATATTTATATGACTGTGTTTATGCATATACTATATACGTGTGAAAATCATGCTCGCGCTACTTGCTATCCCTGAGGTTACCGCGCTGGGACAGTCTTATCTCGATGGGCCTTTATGGGGGGATATTGACTCGTACTCTAGAAGATAAAAATCCTTTGGTACAGGCTATCAGATCGATAGTCAGACGGTCCTAAGAGACGTGGGGGCATGTACTGACCTCTTAGAGACTTGGAATCTATGCTTCGCCTCAATATTGTTTGTGTTTGTGTTAATACAGTTCGAGAGTGATTCCGAACTTGTATTTCCCTTAGTACGAGTGATACGGGGACTGGATAGCAGAGTATGCCTGCACCATAATTATTATGTGGGGTGCTGTTAGAATATATATATGATATGAGTATTTAGTATATATATTTAAATCTGGGATTTGGGAACTACCTGTTGTGTCTATGGTAAGTAAGAATTGAATAACTATTTCAATTGGGGAATAAGTGTTTGAAAAGTATAATGTGTTACTGAGAAACTTTATTAGTAAATAAGGTTTAAATGAGAACTTTGTTGTTAAATGAAATTAACCTCTTAAACAATTGAATTTGTCAGTTTAAATCTTACGAGCAACCTAAGATAAAATAAGTTAAACCGTTGGGAAGGTTAGTGCAATAGGCGTGCACATTAGTAGAGAGGTGAGAATTTCTCAAGGGAGTGCCGCACTAATATGTTGTTGCATTGGCCAGCAAACAATTTAAATACTTGCTAAACAAATTTTAAATCGTTTTTACAATCGGGCTCTGAACCGTTTCCATTTCCTTTTTCTCTTGTATATATATGTATATATCACAGGTGCCCAGCCACAGGGGCTTCTGGCATAGGATCCTTTGGAAGGAACGCGCTGCAGCTTAGGTGGGAGTTGCAGGCCTTTTGATTAGACGACCTCATTTGTTGATTCCACTGCTAGCACTATTTATTCAGTTGGGCATGTGTCACCCTTTTCCATTATTCAGTTGCTTATCAGATATTGTGATCTATTGATTTCCAGTATTTGTTCTTTTGGATTTATTACTGTCAGGATGTTTTCCTTTAAGTTTTAAATGTTGGGATTACTTAGTTGGATGTTTAATTAATTGGATTGTTTGTTCCAATATGTTTGTTGGTTGATCCTTAAATTATGAATTACGTAAAGTTTTAAATTATTGATTTTAAATAAAATTTGGAAAGTAATGTCTAAAATGGTTTTGACACTTAGCTTAATTATTTAGGGTGTTTAAATTGGAAAAGTTATTTTTACGACAGTGATGCTAAGAATGAACCGACCGTTCACCTTGATTATAATTTAACAAAGGACTGATCACCCGGTATTTAATTAGGCGGGGTGTCACAGGTGGTGTCAGAGCATCAGGTTCTAGTGTCCTTAGGATCTGTACGGCTTATTACGCTTTCAGCTTAACAGTTTTGTTATAGAGCCCTATTTTAGGATTATTGTATTCCTGCTTTTACGATTACGTCTTCAGCTATTTGATATTTGATAATAACTGTAGACTAATAAATTTCTTCCCATTTCAGATGCCTCCGAGACGTGCACCAAAGGATAGGCGTGCGCAAGACGAGCAGCCAGTAGCTCCGGCTCAGGGGACAATGAATGCTAATGAGGTAGCCGCTATTGTTGCTCAGGCGGTGAATGCCGCGCTAGCGGTAGTACAGCAGGCTCCACCCTAAGTTCAGGTAGTGGTGCCAGTACCTGCACAACTTCCATCAGCATGGGAGCGGGTTAGGGATGCCTTTCAGAAGGCGCATCCCCCTGAGTTCTCGGGTAGTTAAGATATCATCATTGTCAGCTAGTGGAAGAAAGACATACAGAGGCATATGCGTATGTATGAGTGCACAGACGTGCAAAAATAGTTGTTGGCTTCATTTAAGCTTGTGGGGGCCGCTTTGCAGTGGTGGGAGTCCACCACCACCTTGGAGGAGAGGGATGCTATCCCCATTCAGTCATTCTGGGAGCGGTTTGACCGCAAGTATTTTCCATCCGCCGTGCAAACTGAGATGAGGCGAAAGTTACTGAACTTAAAACAGGAGAATTCTACTGTTGCTGAGTATGAAGAGGAGTTCACAAGACTTCTCACTATAGTGCCAGATGAAGCACCCACTGAGGGTAAGAAGATACTATTGTTTGTGGACGGGCTAGCTTGGAGGATCCGTCAGCACCTTATTGGGAATCTATCTCTGAGTACCTACATAGATGTACTCAATGCTGCTTTGCTACACTTCCAGGATCACCGCTTCCATCTGCAGGGAAGCAAGCGAGTATGAGAGTCCGACCAGCAGGACAGGGGGTAGTGGCGCTAGTAGAACACCGACATCCCAGGGGCAGACTCGTCTGCATGAGCAGAGTTCTCATCAGGGGGACCCTACCAAGCGGTTCCGATCAGGTGATTCCAGGCAGAGATTTGGGGGATATAGGAAGGGTCAGCAGGGCCAGCCTAATCAGCAGGGCCAGCAAGGCCAACACCGCCAGCTGCAGGGTCAGCAGCAGGGCCAATAACGTTTTTATCAGGGCTAACAGGGCCAGTGGCGGGGTGGTAACGGCCAACAGGGCCGTGGTCAGCAGGGTCAGAGGGGAGGTAATTTCCGGGGCCGATGTTTTGTGTGCGGAAAGAATGGCCATAAGCGCCAGGATTTTCCCGAGGGTGATAGGGATCCGCAGCAGTAGGGTGCCCGTAATGAGCCACAGAGACCACTTTTTCCAGTCGCCCTCCCAACACCAGCTCAGGTACCAGCCTTGCCAGCCATTCCAGCCGCTCCGGTGCAGTAGGGGAAGTTACAGTATGGACGTGTCTATAACGTCCACCAGGCAGCAGCTCCACAGGCACCGCACGCGATTGAGGGTATGTTTCCTATCCATGGTACTATGGGTCTGGTTTTATTTGATACTGGGGCGACGCACTGTTTTATAGCTACCCATTTTACAAAGGCCTTAGGGTTATTAGCCACAACAGAGAGCACTGTAACGTGTGTAGACTCACCACTGGGAAATGGATCGCTAATTTTATTTATATGTCGGGGTGTGGGGGTAGAGATTGGTAGCTTGGTATTACCAGGAGACATGTTAGTCTTAGATATGCATGAGCATGACGTTATTATTGGTATGGATTGGCTCACAGCTTACAGAGCCATGATATATTATTTCGGTGGGAGTATTGTCTTTGCCATTCCCGGGAAAGAGATGTTTGTAGTGGCGATGCCTCACCCAGAGGGAGGCTTGACCGCTCATTTGTATTACATAGAGGAGGATACCTCTAAGGAGGTTGTAATTCCCTTAGACTCGATCCCAGTTGTTCGTGAGTTTTCCGATGTATTTCAGGAGATACCAGACCTACCCCCAGTCGAGAGATAGATTTTGTCATACATTTATTATCGGATACTCGACCTATAGCACGCGCTCCATACCGTATGGCTCCGACGGAGATGCGAGAGTTACGAGATCAGATAGAGCAGCTGTTAGGTCAGGGCTTCATTCGTAGGAGTACCTCACCTTGGGGCGCTCCAGTTTTTTTTGTGAAAAAGAGGGATGGTTCACTGAGGCTATGTGTGGACTACCGGGAGCTGAACAAGGTCACGGTAAAAAACAAGTATCCGTTGCCTCGAATCGATGACCTGTTCGACTAGCTGAGGGGAACAACTTTCTTTTCAAAGATAGATCCGAGGTCAGGGTACCATCAACTACATATTAGGGAGCAGGATGTTTCAAAGACTGCTTTCTTGACGAGATATGGGTCCTATGAGTTCAGAGTAATGCCATTTGGACTCACAAATGCTCCAGCCGTATTCATGGACTTGATGAACCGAGTGTTCAGAGAGTTCTTGGATCAATTTGTCATCGTCTTCATAGATGACATCCTGATATATTCACACTCTGAGGAGGAGCATGTCGAGCATGTGACACCCCGCCTAATTAAATACCGGGCGATCACTCCTTTATTAAATTAAATCAAGGTGAACAGTTTGGTTCATTCTTAGCATCACTGTCGTAAAAAGAAAACTTTCCAATTAAACACCCTAAATAATTAAGCTAAGTGTCAAAACCAATTTTTAATATTAACTTCCAAATTTTATTTAAAGAAAAGATTTATTTAAATTATTAACAAAGCTCAATGAATAAGATTCACACCACAATAAACTGGAACGAAAGAATCCAATACATAAAACATTCATCAACGAATGTCAACGTGCGAGAAAATAAAGTAGTACATCCGTTCTGAACAAAATCCGATAATAACGAACTAGGAAATAACTGAAATAACAATGTCCCAACATAAAGAAATAATGGAAAGGGCTACACATGCCCATCTGAATGAAAGTGCTAAGAGTGGATCTGAATGGACGAAGTCGTCTAATCAAAAGACCTTCAACTCCCACCTAAGCTGCAGCGCGTTCCTTCCAATAGATCCTAAGCAAGACGCACCTGTGGCTGGGCACCTGAAATACATACATATATATATACAAGGGGGAGAGGGAGAGAAGAAACGGGTCAGAGCCCGAAAGTGTGTGTTATTTAAAATCAGTTTAGCAAGTATTTAAATTGATACAGGCCAATGCAACAACCTATTAGTTCGACACTCCCTTGAGAAATTCTCACCTCTCTTCTAGTGTGCACGCCTATCGTACTAACCTTCCCAAATGGTTTAACTTAACATTTTAGATCCTACTAACCTTCCCAATTATTTAGTTTCTCTTAACTTACTCATAAGTTTTAAAACCGAACCATGTCAACGTGTGAAAAGGTTACTTTCAATGTGAAGCACAACTCTCGTTTTAGCTTCATTAATTTATAAAGTTTCCTAGTGTCATATTATACTTTCATAAAACAAGTATTTCCAATCTGATTCATCCAACATGACTTACTTACCAAATCACAGTAGGTAGTTCCAAGTTTCAGAACTTCATATATATTAAATACTCGTGTAATATATATATTCTAATGGCACCCCACATAAAAATTATGGTGCGGGCATACTCTGCTATCCAATCCCCGTATCAATCGTACTAAGGGAAATACAAGTTCGGAATCACTCTCGAACTGTATCAATACAAACACAAACAATATTGAGGCGAAGTATAGTTTCCAAGTCCAAGAGGTCAGCACATACCCTCGCGTCTCTTAGGACCGTGACTACCGATTCGATAGCCTGTACCTAGGATTCCTATCTTCTAGGGTACGAATCAATATCCCCCGTAAGGCAACACAGGATAAGACCGTCCCAGCGCGGTAACCTCAGGGATAGCAAGTAGCGCGGGTACGTTTTTCACATGTATATAATATATGCACACACAATCATATAAATATACTACTTTCATCATATTAATATAGGTCACTCTCGTTACCCATAATTACAACATTTATCCTTAATTTCACATTATTAAGATTACGTATAAGGTTTCGTCTCTAACCTTGACTCGAAGGGTTTTCTCACTAATTACGTGACACTCGTGGATTCTAACTATCCAAGTAGGAAATTCAGTAGGTAGACGCCTATTCACTATCGTAAGTATTTGACGTAATCTCTCACTTGAAATGCGTAGTTTCATCATTCCTTAATTGATTGTCCCTAAAACGCAATTATCGTCTCATAATAAAGTTCCCATCCTTTAACCATATGTCCTACTGGTCTCTCCTATATCCCAAATTTTTTTATTTATAATGCCCAAGAATCATTCCACGATAAATTAATTCAACTAATTAAACAAGGGGAAATAAGAGGCTGCCAGGAAGGGTCGATCGATCGACGGCTGGGGCTCGATCGATCGAACCTTCGATCGATCGACGCTCTATGGTCGATCGATCGATCAAGCAGGTCTGCGAAAAATTCTGCAGAATTGCAGTTGCGGGTTTCACCAAAGTTCTTCATTCAAATTCATATTTTCCAACCCTAATCGTCCCAAAATTTATACCACAAACATAATAACATATTACCAGATGTTTCTAACGTTAAGCATGCGTATAACCATCATTAAACATGATTAAACAACCTAAAATCTCATCTAATCATCAAGAACCCTAAGTTTTCTTAACTTCTATTCTAATCAGTTTTTCTCCAGAATTTCCTTCTACATAATCATCAAAATTCGTGGGTTAATCATCTACATCATATAAGACTTCCAGGATATGGTTTTAATCTTTTCTACATGCAAATTCCTATCAAAAAGTGGGGTTTTCTTCCATAGATTATACTCCTAATCATTCCTAACTAATATGAATATTGCACCAACGAAAATACACAAGTTAAACACTTGCCTGGGATTTCAGAGGTCTGGTTTCCTGCTGGTATTGGTGTGGTTGCGTTCTCCTCCTCGCGATCTACGCGTTGGTGGTGACGGCGGTGCAAACGGTGGTGTTTTGGCCTTGAATCTCCTTGAAAGGTCTCTCCTCTCTTCTCTAATGGCCGTTCTAGGATTTTTTGTAGGTTCTAACCCTAAAAGGCTAACTTAACTAGCTGATAAAGGCTGCTAAAATTCGTGGGTTTACTTACCCTATTTTGTAAAATGACCAAAATGCCCTCCCGGGTCACTAATTAGGCCTAAAAACACCCCGAGACTCAAACTAAACCCCCGGGTACACTTTTCTGACTATCTCGACCCTTCCGGATGCGTTGGCGCAACCAAAACGACCATACGAACAACTTATAAAATATTCACTTTTATATATTAATAATTAATCCCGACGCGACACGGGCGCGTCCCGACTAAAATTCCCAAAACTGCCATTTCATTCACTCGTGACATTTACTATAATCAATATCATATATTACTATGCTCATAAGTAATATTCAAAAATTTCATATAATTACTAACTCACATCACGTCAATAATTATAACATAATTAATTTCCGGATTTTCATTAAATAATACACTCTCATTAAATTTAATAAATCCCCCAAATTAACATAGCATAAAAATACGGGGTATTACAGAGCACTTGAGGCAGGTTGTTCAGACTCTACGAGAGCATCAGCTGTATGCTAAGTACGAGAAGTGCGGGTTCTGGTTACATGAAGTGCAATTCTTGGGGCATGTTATTTCTGAACAAGGGATAGCAGTTGACCCGAGTAAAGTGTCAGTGGTGAGGGAGTGGGGACAATCCACGACACCGACGGAAGTACGTAGTTTCTTGGGATTAGCCGAATACTACAGGAGATTCATCCGAGGGTTCTCCCAAATCGCAGGTCCATTGACAAACCTGACTCGCAAGGGAGTACCATATGTTTGGGACGATGCTTGTCAATTGGCTTTTGACGAGCTCAAAGACAAGCTTACTTCAGCACCGGTCCTTACTTTACCTAAGCCGGGCGTGGAGTATTTGGTTTACACGAATGCCTCATTATGGGGACTTGGGGGAGTACTTCAGCAGGAGGAGAAGGCTATAGCTTTTGCCTCCCGCAAGCATAAGCCGCATGAGAAGAATTACCCCACCCACGACCTAGAGTTAGCAGCGGTCATTTTTACATTGAGGATATGAAGGCACTATTTATTAGGGGAGAAATTTCGCTTGTTCACAGACCACAAGTCACTGCAGTACCTATTCACTCAGCAAGAGCTGAATATGCGTTAGCGCAGGTGGTTAGAGTTTGTGAATGACTACCAGTTCGACATACAGTACCATCCGGGGAAGGCCAACGTAGTTTCCGATGCATTGAGCCGTAGACCGGTTGACAATGTAGCGGACATCTGGAAAGAAAAGTGGAAAGAGTTGGGTCACCAGGACGCAGTAGCCCGTTCCTTCATATCTATCATGACAGTGACACCCGAGATTGTTACGAGGGTGATACAGGCACATACAGCAGACCCATTTTGCCAGGAGCAGATTGTACGACTTTTAGCCGAGGGTGATGAGTCCTATTCTGTTAGTTCTAATGGGGGTTTGAGGTTTAATGGGTGGTGGTCCCAGAAGGAGCAGACTTACGTCATGCAGTGATGACCTAGTCTCACGGATCCCGATTTGCGGTACATCCTGGGGGAGATAAGATGTACCAGGAAATGAGGCGGCAATACTGGTGGAGTGGGATGAAAAAGGACATTGCTGAGTTCGTGTTCAACTGTTCTACTTTCCAGCTGGTAAAGGTGGACCACCAGAAACTGTCAGGGTTGCTTCAGCCATTGGAAATACCCGCGTGGAAGAGTATTTCTATGGATTTTATTACTGGGTTGCCTACATCACGGCGGGGCCACGACTCCATCTGTGTAATTGTGGACCGTTTGACCAAGGTGGATCATTTTCTGCCGGTGCGGACAGACTATACCACGGGTCAGTATGCTCAGTTTTTCATTGCTGAGATTGTCAGATTACATGGGGTGCCCCTGAATATTGTGTCAGATAGAGACAAGATTTTCGTGTCGCATTTCTGGGAGAGCTTTCAGGAAGCTATGGGTACAGAGTTGAGGTTGAGTTCAGCTTATCACCCACAGACAGATGGAAAAACAGAGCGTACTAATCAAATGTTGGAGGATATGTTACGCATGTGTGTCCTTGATTTTGGAGGAGAATGGGAGCCACATCTTCCACTGGTGGAGTTCGCTTATAATAACTCTTATCAGTTCACGATTGGCATGGCTCCATTTGAGGCTTTGTATGGCAGGCCTTGTCGTTCCCCAACTTGTTGGCTATAGGTGGGGGATAACAAGTTTCTCGGACCAGAGGTGATTCAGGAAACCTCTGCTAGGATTGAGATGATTAGGAGTCGCATTCGAGTAGCCCAGGACAGGCAGAAAAGCTACGCTGATGCAAAATGGTTCTTCCGGGAGTTTAATGTGGGGGACCAAGTATTACTACGTGTATCTCCTATGAAAGGAGTGATGAGGTTCGGGAAGAAAGGGAAATTGGACCCGAGGTACGTTGGACAATTTCACATTATCGAGAGGATTGGGCCGGTGGCATACAGATTGGGACTGCCAGAACATTTACATCGCATCCACGATGTATTCCACATCTCGTCGTTGAGACGATACCTTCGGGATGATATGGACCACACCCACATCGCGATAGAAGAGATAGACTTACAGCCTGACAGCTCTTACGAGGAGAGACCAGTGGCTATCCTAGACCACAGCGAAAGGAGATTGAGGTCGAAGGTAGTTCCACTTGTATGGGTCCAGTGGGAGCATCATAATGTGGAGGAATCCACCTGGGAGCGCGAGGCAGATATGCGCGAGAGATACCCAGATTTATTCTTTCCAGGTATGCCTTATTTTCCGAATTTCGGGATGAAATTCCGTTATTAGGGGGGAAGTATGTAATACCCCGTATTTTATGCCTTGTAAATTTGGGGATTTATTAAATTTAATTTGAAATATTAATTTAATATGAATCCGGAAATTATTTTTTTTTATAATTACTAACGTGACGAGAGTTAGTAATCATTGGAAATTTGCTGAATATTACTAATGAGTAAAGTAATATATGATATTGGTTCTATTAAATGTCACGAGTGAATTAATGACAATTTTGGAAATTTAAGTCGGGACGCGCTCGTGTCGTGTCGGGACTAAATGTTGATTAATAAAAGTGAATAAATTATAAATCACCCGTATGGTCATTTCGAGTGCGCCAAAGTGTTCGAAAGGGTCAAGATAGTCAAAATAATGTACCCGGGGGTTTAGTTTGGGTCTCGGGGCGTTTTTAGGCCTAATTGACACCCCGGGAGGGCGTTTTGGACATTTTACATTTTTAGGCTTGAAAACCCACGAAAATTTTAGAGTTATATCAGATGCTTAGGGTTGCCTTCTAGGGTTAACTCAACCAAAAATAAGAAATGACCATTGGAGAAGGAAGGAGAGAGCTTGCCCAAGAGTTCTAGGCCAAGAACCCCTCCGTTTGCGCCGCCGTCGCCGCCAAATGATAGATCGCGTAACAAGGATCACCACCATACCGATTTCATCCAAAAATCAGAAACAAAAATCCCCAAGCAAGTATTTATCTTTCTTAATTTCGTTAATGCTTCATTCATGTTAGTTTAGGGTTGATTAGGATGATTTTATATGAAAGAAAACCCATGTTGGATATTAGAGATTGCATGTTGTAGTGATATTAATGATAATCTGGAAATCCCCTTCACATGTAGAGGTTGAACCATGGATTTATGATGGATTAGAAGTAGAAATTTATATAAAAAGAATGTTTTGAATTAAGTTAAAGAAAATTTTAGGGTTCATGAGAATTGTATAAATTTTGGCACTTTAATCCATGATTCTTGATGAAAACTCACATGCCTTACGTTGAATATTGTCCATTTGAGTTTAGAACTTTTGTGGTATAAATTTTTGGGAGTTTGGGAGTTAAAAGTTTGGATTTTGATGATGTTGGATGATAGAACCCGTAACTGGTATTCTGCAGATTCGCCATACCTGTTTGATCGATCGATCGAACCAGGATTATCGATCGACCGACGCATCGATCGATTGAGCTCCTGACATCGATCGATCGACCCCTCCTGGAAGACTCATATTTCCCCTTCTAAATAGTTTAATTCAATTTAAATGAGTAATAATCTTTGGACATCCTTATTAAAATATTTGGGAAATAAAAGAAGACCAGAAGGACTTATTAAAAATATGAAACCTTTAATGTAAGACGAGATTTACATTTTTCGGGGATGTTTACATATAAGGGACGATGGAACTATGTATGAAAGTGGGGAGACACGTAGGGTAGTTATGTTGGAAGATAAATAAGTACCTAATGAAATTCCCCTTTGGAAAGATAAGAATCCATGAGTGTTATGTAGTAAGTTGGAATAATCCCTCAAATTAAAGTAAGAAACGAATCGTTATACGTGATAACTGAATAATGAGAAATAAGGATAAATATCATAATTATGGGTTATGAGATGTACCTAAATTTGATATGGTAATAGTAGTATATTTATATGACTGTGTTTATGCATATACTATATACGTGTGAAAATCATGCCCGCGCTACTTGCTATCCCTGAGGTTACCGCGCTGGGACAGTCTTATCTCGATGGGCCTTTATGGGGGGATATTGACTCGTACCCTAGAAGATAGAAATCCTTTTTTACAGGCTATCGGATCGATAGTCAGACGGTCCTAAGAGATGTGGGGGCATGTGCTGACCTCTTAGAGAGTTGGAATCTATGCTTCGCCTCAATATTGTTTGTGTTTGTGTTAATACAGTTCGAGAGTGATTCCGAACTTGTATTTCCCTTAGTACGAGTGATACGGTGAATGGATAGCAGAGTATGCCCGCACCATAATTATTATGTGGGGTGCTTTTAGAATATATATATGATATGAGTATTTAGTATATATATTTAAATCTGGGATTTGGGAACTACCTGTTGTGTCTATGGTAAGTAAGAATGGAATAACTATTTCAATTTGGGAATAAGTGTTTGAAAAGTTTAATGTGTTACTGAGAAACTTTATTAGGTAATAAGGTTTAAATGAGAACTTTGTTGTTAAATGAAATTAACCTCTTAAATAATTAAATTTGTTAGTTTAAATCTTACGAGCAACCTAAGATAAAATAAGTTAAACCGTTGGGAAGGTTAGTGCGATAGGCGTGCACATTAGTAGAGAGGTGAGAATTTCTCAAGGGAGTGCTGCTCTAATATATTGTTGCATTGGCCAGCAAATAATTTAATTACTTGTTAAACAAAGTTTAAATCGTTTTTACAATCGGGCTCTGACCCGTTTTCATTTTCTTTTTCTCTTGTATATATATGTATATATCACAGGGGCCCAGCCACAGGGGCGTCTTGCATAGGATCCTTTGGAAGGAATGCGCTGCAGCTTAGGTGGGAGTTGCAGGCCTTTTGATTAGACGACCTCATTTGTTGATTCCACTTCTAGCACTATTTATTCAGTTGGGCATGTGTCGCCCTTTTCCATTATTCAGTTGCTTATCGTATATTGTGATCTATTGATTTCCAGTATTTGCTCTTTTGGATTTATTACTGTCAGGATGTTTTCCTTTCAGTTTTAAATGTTCGGATTACTTAGTTGGATGTTTAATTAATTGGATTGTTTGTTCCAGTATGTTTGTTGGTTGATCCTTAAATTATGAATTACGTAAAGTTTTAAATTATTGATTTTAAATAAAATTTGGAAAGTAATGTCTAAAATGGTTTTGACACTTAGCTTAATTATTTAGGGTGTTTAAATTGGAAAAGTTATTTTTACGACAGTGATGCTAAGAATGAACCGACCGTTCACCGTGATTATAATTTAATAAAGGACTGATCACCCGGTATTTAATTAGGCGGGGTGTCACAGGGATCTGACCCGTTTATATTTTCTCTTGCTATATATATATATTGTATTATTCTAGGTGTTCCTCCGCAAGGACGCCAGTGATGCTTTTCTATCCAGTGTATTCTTGGAGCTGTGGCTGTAGCGGACTGTCGCGGGATTTTGATATAGCCATTTCCTATCTTTTGTGAATATAGATTAGGATTCAGTTTGTATATCGGGTTTACACCCATGAGTTGTAGTTGTAGGAATTTTATATTTCTTTTCTCAGACTGTTGAATTGTCCATGACCCGACAACGTATTCGGGTATTTCCTTTTGTGTATTTTTGGTGTACTTCAGAACTATTCTCTTTTATTTTAGCATGTGTGTGGTCATTATATTGTTCATTAGTTATTATATTGTAGGTTGGTTATTGCATTATATGTTTTAATTTTTTTGGCCCCCTCTTTTTATAGTATTGGGTAGTCAGATATGTTTATTTTAGTATCGTCAGTAGAGACTGAGAATGATCCACTTGAGATTCCTGATTTATTTTAGTATAAGGCTGGCCACCCGTTATTATTATTTTAAGAGGGGTGTCACAACAATATTCTTCAAATATTTTTGTATTTTTTTAATGGTTTAAGACCATCCAAACCCAACTTATTAGAGGATTTTTTGTTCTCTCTTTCGATCTATATTTCTTTTTAATTTATTCAGATTCCATGTTAGTGTTATTAAATTTCCCCGACACCGTGTATGCATATGTGCAATTGTTTTTTACAAGGGGGTTTATATAAGTTCTTGTGGAATGCTTGAATAGTTAAAACTCGAGTGCTATATCAACCACAAAAAGTTATTTTGTACGAAAAAAGTATTCTTTAATTATTCACTTGCTTTAGTTTATACATATTGAAAATATGTGTTCATTGTTCTCCAAGAAACATCTTTTTTTGATGTTTTTGTAGTCCTATTGAAAATATCTATTCATTGTTCACTTATTATGACCCGTTGGTGATAATTATGTTCCCTAGCGACTTATGGACATTGTTTGTAGTTTTGATCTATTTAATTTGTCAGTATTGTTATCTTCTTTTATAGATATTTCATATTTGCTCTATTGTATTTGTATGTTTTTATATAAATACTTGGGGTGTTTTTAGAGTACTCTTTTGTTTAATGCAGGATGTTTAGAGGAAATTAGAGTGGGAAATGATGTTGGTTAGGGCACTGATGAAATCCCCACTGTTTTGTTTTCATTAAATGAGTAAACGAGTTGTTAGTACCGTGCATGGGTTGTTTGTGCCTACCATATCAAAAATGGATTATATTGATTTGAGAACATATTTTCCTTTCTTTTATGGTTTTATTTTTGCATTATTATCAATTTTTCTATTTAGTACTGTGTTATAGATTTTTTTCTTCAATAAATATCAAAAAAGGAAAAAATGTAATTGTTATGTGTGTGATTCAAGGCAAAAAGAAAATATACAATCATTTTTGCAAGCATAAACAGTTTAAAAAATTTCATAAAGAGTAGTTTGATGGAAATACTATGGCATTTTTAAAGTTCGAATAACCCTTAATTTATACCAATCTACGTAGTTGCTTTTTTGTGTAATATTTATATTTCATTTTTAATAATTTACAATAAAAGAAAAATTTCAAAAACTGGTACATCGTAAGAGTTGAATGCTTGGTATTCTTTTCACATACCTTGAGGCTCTCTAAGGATGACACCCATGTTTATCAGAGTAATTAGCGATACATTTGGTTTTTGGAAACCTGGAGGATTTATAATTACATTTTCAATGTATAAGGATTGTAATTTTGTCCGTATATTTAACATATATGAGTGCAATTTTACAAAGAGCAATGTCATTCATAAATTTATATATTGATTTAATATTAAGTTTCATTTATTTAAAATAACATTACCATAATCGACATTAACTTAATCAACATAATTTTATTATAAATGCTATCAAAATGAACAAATATTATTTCTATAATTACGGCCACACAATGCGTGGCCTGCAAGCTAGTTTGAATATGAAATACTCTAGGGGACCGTAGCTTCATAGTGTAGCCTGATTGTAGTGATGAATTTATGTGGGAGTCATAATTGCTTATGTGACACAATGGGGTTGATAACGTCGAGTTATGGGCCAAGTGTAGTGATGGTTTATATTTGTGCATTTTTCTTGCATTTGTAGTGTACTAGGTTTAACTTTAGCCATAGTTTACCCATGGCGATGTCATATATTAGTACGTGATGTGTTATTATGGGAAATACAAGTATGATATTTTATGGCGTATGGTTAGATACATGGATTTTGAGGGAAAACTCATTAATATAATTAACTATGATACTTATTACTAGTGGCACTACTATTTGGGTTGTGTAATGATATGTCTTAATGTGGGCATAAGTCAATTACATTGAGTATTAGGTTATTGTAGTGCACCTCCAACTTAATAGATTTTGAGTAGATGTTGTGGTTCCTTGTTAGTTGTACTTTTTCCATCACAGTAGATATATGGATATATTCCCTTTTCTTTCTTTTTCTATAATGTTTATGATATTATTTGAGACATTTATAGAGTCTAGGTCCTAATAGGTTGGGGATTCCAAATTTTTAGTGGAGGTTTCATTTTTTAATTTTATTGGTAGTGGATGATAAATTATTTATCTCTATATATGTTATATTTATTTATTTGTTTATTTATATGTCTCACTTATTGTTTCATGATTATAATCATGTATAATTTATTAGACGAACATATTTTAGGTATTTAAGACCGGCCACCTTAAATCTTAGAATTACAAATTCTCACAGTTGGTATCAGGGCATAGTGCTAATGATGTAGGGTACATAGGTTCATCTATTTTCTATGTGCATTATTTGATACATCTTTTATTTTTGTTCTCATAAAATTTACTATTAATATGAAATTGAATTTTGTCTTTTTAGTTCTCGTGAATGGATGAGAAGGTGATGACTAAGCTCATAAAGATAGGTCTAATGCCATCATAGGATAGGGAGGATTGGGAGATGCCCCATAGGTAACCTAAAAATGGTTGCTATCATTATTTTGGCTATAGTGGCATGAGAGTAAACACACACATGTCATCTTGTGGCGTTCTGGGCCTCGAGTGAGTGTCATGCACCTGGGGGAAATGGCCATGAAGATGTGAAAGTGCTTGCCTCCCGAGGTTGGTTATTGGTTCGATGTTGTGTATGTTATTTTCCCCTGGATGTAGTTTGACACCATGTCTAGTTCTGGTGCAGGCCCCTAGTACCTAGGCTCTAGTCCTGAGTTTGCATTTGCTTATTGTGCAATGAAAGGAGGTTTTGTAGGTTTTTCAAAGTTGCCAATTTGGTTTATATAAAAACAAACAAAAGGTTCGGGTTAGATATTTAGGGATATTCTTAAGGCAAGTTATAAAGTGTGCAATTGATCCAAAGATTTTTGTTATGTAGGTTCAAGAATCGGGTTATGAGTGGGGAAGGTGTTAGGCACCCCAATTTTGCTTTATGGTCCTTAATTACATGCTTATTATCTCTTTTAACATTAATCTATTACTTTTTATTTATTTTTTTAGATTTGGGTTAGAGACCTTAACTTGTAAATCCATTTAAAATGTAAAAAGGTGCTTAGGTAGGAAAGCGATATTTGTGAGAGGTGTAAGAACGTCACTTAACGGTGCAGGTACACAAGGTTACTTATGCATGACTCCATGCTTTTATTTATATAATGGATGTTCATCCTTTGTAAATGTGGGTGTGCGAGAAGTCTCTCTTGAGATAGTTTGATATCTCATCCGTGGTTTGAGGAGAGATAGAAAGGTAAAAGATGAGTGCATCTCCGTTGTGAAAACATATCAAGAGATGTATTATCGAGGCTTGAGCTCATGAAAAGGACTCAATATTGTGCCTACTTACTCATGGGGCCACGAAATCAAACCCTACGTAGTTCTATTGTTGTTTAATGTATACGTTTTTTATGCTCGTATATAGCTGCAAAAAAGGTAGTGACTTTGATATAGTTTTATATCTTTTTTTGTATTTAGGGGTTGGATAATGGGTTTCCATCCTTTGAAATATGTACGCTTAAGTTTTAAGAAGCCACAGTTGTTTCAACGGTTTCACTCCCACTTCAGTTATGTTATAAACATGCAAGGTATGCGACTTATATGAGTAGTTGACCGCTTAATCGCGAGAGTGTTAACAACTACGAATATAATTCTCTTTCTTTTGTATTCTCAATGGAAAATACTATTTTTAGAGGTCTCGACTTTGAGATAGTTTGATTTCTCATTTGTAGTATATATGGGGGAGGGTATAAGAGATAAAGGATTTGTGCATATCAGTGAAGACATATCATGAGATATATTATCGTAGCTAGATCTCATGAGAAGGACTCTATATTGCGCCTATGTAGCTATGAGGACTCAGTATGAATGCCTATGTAGTTCGGTTCTACATGAGGTCCAACGTGATGTGGGTGCAAGTGTATACGTACTTTCATGCTTGTATGAGGATGCATGAAAGATCGTGACTTAGAGATATTTGGATATCTTGTTTTAAGTCGAGAGTTATAAGACGTGATAGATGGATGCATCTCGGTGGGGATAATATATCATGAGACATATTATCGAGACTCGAGCTCATGAGAAGGACTCAGTATTAGGCTTATGTACCCAAGAAGACTTACGATCAAGGACTATGTTATTCAGTTATACACGTGTTCTAACCCAATATCTGTGCAAGTGTAAGACTTGATTTGGAGAGAGTGAGGGTTAAGTAAAGAGGGCCTGAATGGGAGTTTACCCTAAAAGCTCTGACTAATATATCCATGTCTATCAGGTGGTCACTAACTAATAGGTGTTTTCAACCTTCAGGTTAGTTTGGAGGTGTATAGGGAGATGGGAAAGTGTATTTAATATTAGAGTGGACCAGAAGCCACTGACAGAGATATAAGTATCCCTTATCGAGATGGCAAAAATCCTAGTGGTGTTGTAGTCCACAGGTTAGTTACTCAATTATATAGATGGGGGACGAATGCATTCCTAATAGATAATACGTTAAAAGACGTATTATAAGGCTTGGGCTTCACGAGTTTTTCTTGATATATAACCTACGTACCCAAGGAGGATAAAATCCATGTATTTATAGCAAACGAGATATATTTACAGGTGTAGGCAATGGGATACCGAGTATACAATATACAACATATAACATTACGTTATTTATAAACCCTAATCTTTAATATAACATTTTCGTTGTGTTGGTTTGATATATTTATATGTTGAAAAATACTTTGATCAACTACCAATGTTTAAAAAATATTGATACGAATACACATATTCTAGATGCCGCCACACATATGGGCTTTATTCGCCTGGATAAGTTGTGAGATAGCCAAATTTTAGACTTTGTCCTTTAAAGTTTCAGGTTGACATAACTCACTGATAGTTTCCTGAGAACCTTTTTAGAAAGTATGGTTTTATGTTTTATGTATTTTAATAATGTAATTTGATTAATATTTCATGTTCGTCCAATACACAAGTAGAGGTGCTGGGTTAAAAATGAGGCTTTGTAAATATAAACAATGTAAAGTGCATATCCAGTCCCCTGAACGGGGCCGGGGCTACAGAAGATAAACATATATGTATAGTTTATCACAATATATATATATATTTATATATATATATATATATATATATATATATATATATATATATATATATGTGTGTGTGTGTGTGTGTGTGTGTGTGTGTGTGTGTGTGTGTGTGCTGACTCGCGCACGCCTGTGTGTGGGTTGTTGTCCAAAAATTAAGGGCAGAGTTTCTTTACCCTTGTAGTGTGAACCGAATTTTTCCAGGGGTAGTGTCCCCACTTGAGGTGATCGAGGTTGGTAGAGCTCTATTTATTCGAGCATATATTCATTTAGAATTGCTGACTTTTGCAGATTGCGCGTAGAGGTTTGCATTAGATTTTCTTTAGGAGGTGACTTTTTAGAAGTACGAACCTCATTTGAGACTTCAGCGACTTTCCATAAGTACAATCTTTCCCGAGGGGAAAGCGAATTCTCCAAAGTAAAAAATTCTTTGAGATTTTTATAATGAGCTAGAGTATCTCAAAAGCTCGGGGAAGAAGAAGTTTAAAAAACTAGATAAAAATCGGGATTTCTGGTGCTTTTAATTGTTGGCGGGGATCTTTACTTATAGGCATGTAGGCTGGATTGTATAACCGAATAATCGATTGGTTAAAGACCATGGAGGGTGGATCTGGGCCATGAGACACATGTATGGATAGTGGAGAGATTTGTTATATTTGGTAATGATTACACTGGGATAAGGATAACCGATAGATTAAAAGATTCAAAATACCTGCTTGGATCACTTTTTTATGCCATTTCGTATTTTAATTTTGACCCTATGGACTTTAGTTCTTAATTTTTTTGACCTCTTAAACTATTGATTTTTGTTTTTGGGATCTTTTTGATTTTTTAGGGTTTGTGCCTGTGGTCATTTGTGACAGGACAAAATATAGCACACCTCGATTGCAGATCGGGGTGTCCACACATCGCCAATAACTCCAACACCACAAAACACAGGTTAACACCAGTCTCTATGAGGGGAGGACCGAAGGAGTGAGGTGTCTTAAAAAGGTTAAACCTCTAGAGTTTACAAAGTCTATTGACCTTAAGGTAAAACATCAGTGGACGAGGGATAGTGAAAGTCACCTTCAAATGGTGGTCTATACTAAGGTATAAAAGTAGATGTCGATAACCTTTATTTTGATTGGGAATGAAGAAAATGATTGGAGAGTGTTACCATTACAAATGACAAAGAACTAATGACTTATGCTAAGTTTATAAAGATATTTGATGCAAAGTACTTCCCTTATGCTATTTAGACGAATAAAGTTTTGAAGTCGTTAATATTGGAGCACGGAGCATGCACCATTACTAAATACGATCAATAGTTCACCAATCTATCCATTTTTACATCATAGGAGGTGAACATGAAGGCAAAGATTAAGGAGTATTTTTTGTAAGGACTCAATTATACCATCTTCTATGTTATTATGGGAAACTATATGTATACGATATATGCTAAAGTTGTGGGCGCAACATGGTTTACTGTTAGGACTTGAAAGACCATATTAGGAAGATAGAGAAGTTGTAATAGGTAGGAAACTAAGGGTGCAAAATCTAGTAGAGATTAGGAGGGACAAGGTTATGACTAGGGATAATTTTTGTGGAAGAATTTTAAACCATGTTAAGATCAATGACAAATTTAATTATAGGAGTATCGATCCCCACAAGCAGGTAAGGGTAAATAATAGTTGAGACAACAAGGGAGATAATATGTTGGGTACTCACTTAGCCATTTAGAGGATCCCATTACAATTATTGGGTTATAAGTCACCGGGATAGATAATTTTGTAAGAAAAAAATGAGGATAATAGGGCCAAATACCCCATAAAAGCAATAATAACCACTACCCACATAGGCACAAAAAATTCCTCCAGTTTCACCCATATCATAACCTCAGTTTCAATATGATCGAGTTTACCCGATAATATCACATGTGGGTAAGAACCAATTTAGGTTGTGGATGCTATGTTTTTTGTTCGCGGTATACTTGATGGAGTACTATTTAAAATTGGTGCACCTAAAACCATGTGAAAATCACTCATTTATTACACGTAGATTTGTGACTTTAACTGGCATGATGCCAATACTATTTACCAAAGAATTATCAGTAGATTTCATAGTGGGTACTAGTATAGTTATATCTAATATGTGTGAGGGAATTTGTATAAACATTAGTCAAGTTAAGTTTGTTTCACATATACTAGTATTGGACATGCAAGCGTACAATGTAATATTGACTATGTACTGGATAGTGACATAAAGTGATCAAGTAGATTTTTTTGGGAAGAGAGTTGTATTTTATACCGGGGTTGGATATGTATACTAAAATAATGCCCTGATCTAACGGGACCCATTGTTCACCTATACTTTATCATGGAAGGTATAAAAATGAGGTTATAATTCCACTTGAATCCATTCTGGCAGTGAAAAGATTTCTAGATGTGTTTGAGGGGAATTAGAGGTTGATGCCTAGTTGATATACTGACTTTGTTATTCATCTAGACCAACCAACAAGACCATTTTCAAGGTTCCTTACTCTATGGCTCTTTCAAAGATGAGGGAGTTACATGAGTAGATCCAAAAACTACTACGTCATAGGTTTATATAAAGGAGCACATACCCGAGGTGAGCTTTGGTGCTTTATGTGAAACATAAATACAGATCACTTCAGTTATGCATCCATTATTCGAATTTTAGTAATCCCAAAAAAATATCCATTACCATTAATAACATAAATATTTGACCATTTGAGAGGGACGACTTTTTTTTTATCTAATATTGATTTGCAGTCTTGGTATCATCAGTTGGGGTTGCTCAAGGAAGACATAACTAAGAAATATTTTCTCAATAGATATGGCTCATATTAGTGATTGTATCTATAAAGGATATATTGATTTACTCTAAGACATATATGCATAATGCCAGCCACTTGAAGATTGCTCTTCAAACATCACAAGAATACCATTGGTACGCAAAGATAAAGAAATGTGAATTGTAGAAAATGTAGGCGAAGATTCTTGGGCATGTGGTTTTAAATAAATGACTATTTATGGATATGAATAACACTTCAATGGTATTAAATGTGATAACCCGCCTAATAAAATACCGGGCGATCACTCCTGTACCAAATTAAAATCGGAGTCACATATGGATCATTCTTAGCATCACCGTCGAAAACTGATTTAATTACTAACAACCTATTAGGATGGGGTCAAAATTTTACTTAACTACTCTTTTTAAACAACTACTAAATTAAAACATCCACACAGTATGCGTAAATGAAACTGAAAATGAAATAAAATTATCGAACACTCGGTCAAAATTATACAACCATATCGAATGCCACGCTAAAAGGCGGTAAAAAAAATGAATAAATGCAGTTGGGTAAGCTCGAATGTATATACAGTACCTCCTATCTATATTACAAGAATGGAAGCGTCTATCAAGAACCTGCAGGCATCCACAGCTGCTGTCGCGGAAGTCTGACTCGAAAGAAATTCCATCCAGGCGTCCCTAGGTCTGGACACCTATATATATATATATATAAAGGGAGGAAAAGTAGATAAATGGGTCACAGCCCGAGTTGAAAATATTTTGCAAGTGCATAAATGCTTTATTTTTAGAAAAATAGATTTTATCTCATATTTAAATTGGTATCGCACTCACATGAGATACTCCTCACCTCTCTTCTAGCAGTGCACTCCTAACGCACTTAACATTCTAGTTAAGCTACCCTGCTTAACTAATCTAATACCCCCATCTACTAGAAACCTCTATATCCCGAGCACTAAGGGCTAAACCTCTCTCCATTCTCAACACTGCGCTAAGTTCGTGCGTCGGGGGTCTCGCGAAGCGAAATCCAAACAAGGAACCCCCCGATACACTACTACTTGGTAGGGTTAATGGTAGAGATCCATTAGGCCCGTAGTACAAAACTAATATGTTAATACATAGTTATGTATGAATGCACATATTATATTCATTTTATATACATCTTACTATATACATCCGGATAATATCTCCCGGATTGAGGTTTACTTTATTTTCATCTTTATAATACACATCCGTATCTATCTCCCGGACTGAGGTGTATTCTATATTCATTTTTATCTCTTTATTCTCATCAGAGATTTATATTACATTGTTCTCATACACAAGTAATATACCATGCACACATGCATACAAACCATCCCACCGAGCTATAACTTGAGGATGCAGCCTCATAGTGCCGATTCAAAAATTCGGGTTTGCTCATATACCACGGTACCAGCTGGAATCCTCAATAGTCTTGGTAAAATACACAACGGTGGAGGCGGTCAAGTTCCCCCTGCGAGTGGGAAATCGCATAAATCGCACTCGAACGTGGGACGCAAATGACCAAGGGACTATACTCTCCCTGCTCCTCGAGCCAGGGGATTCACCCACATCGCGCAACCTCCCTGGATCGCACTAGAGTAATATATAACTGCGGCTAATCCAACCCTATACCAAAGGAAAGTCCGTGGAAAGTAGCCAATCTAAATGCATACATATCATCATGTATAAATATATATGTATTTATATCATATCATATATATACTTAATCATATAGTATATATTTACAATGTATTCCCCCTCGAATATATATATATATATATATATATATATATATATATGGCCATAATTGCCAATCACATCTAGCGATGACCAATATTCCCAAAGATTCTCTCAAAGAATCATAATCATGCATTCATATACGCATGATACTAAACCCAAAGTATTCCCTTACTTTGATAAATAGTAATTTCCTTATTCATCTCCAAGGATTTATTGGATATCTCCAAGTATACCATCTCACACTAAGTTAATATATATCTATATTCCATCCCTCATCCTAATCATCTCATAGGATTTACCCCACCAATATCGATATAATTATGCTTCCTATACGCATAACTATATAGACCTAAATACGCACTGAAATATCCTAGGGATTTTCCTTTCCCCGATCAACTTAATTTTAGTAGGTCATGGATTTCATTTCCATGAACCCAAGGATTTATCTCATTCCTATAATCAATTTGAGGTCCCCACCCTAACTTAGGAACCCTAAACCTTTAAATTCTACCATTTCTCTATTTTCCTTGAAAGTATAATTTAAGGGTTATACATTAATACTCTCACCCTGCCCTCTTAAATTTCCTCAATTTGAGAACTATATACTCCTAAAAGATCCCTTATGTTATCACATAAATATCCTCGAATCAATTAGAATTGGAATCTATTCCATCCAATCAACCCTAAGAGAAATTCCCTAACTTTCATAAGGGTCGATCGATCGACCCATGGCCCTCGATCAATCGATGGTTCGATCGATCGATCCCCCTCGCTCGATCGATCGATCAAGGCGGACAACTTCTTCTCCGAGAAGTTGTTTCGGCCATCAAAGCTTCTCCCAAGCTTTTGTCGCCTCGCCTAACGTCCTACAACCTCAACCAACAACTAATACGCTTATAAAATGGGTTCTAAACATCCTAGAATCCAAAACCAACAATTAATTTCGATTAAATCTTAAGTTTCTGAAATTAGGAAATTATGGGGGTTTATTCGTTTTAACTCCCGAAAACCCGTTTTATCCATGAAAACCCAACCCAAAATCTTTAGGATTTGTTTATACCAACAATGATATGAGATATTTATGCTCAAAAATAAATAAAGCAAGTAAACACTTGCCTCGTGGATAAAATCCGACGACCTCGAGCCGAATCCCGCGGAGTTTGGCCGGAATCTCCCCTTTTCTCTCGTCCTCTCTCTTCTCTCTTTTCTTTCTCTTTTCTTTCCCCTCTCACTCTTTATATAGGAAGAAAAGGGTTATAACCCTTAAAACCCCAAAACGACTCGTTTACTCAATTATGAGCCCGTTTAATTCCAAAATTACCCGAAACTCAATTTCGACAATCGGACACTCTTTTCTGACTATCTCGGCCATTCCGAGACTCACGGCGCAGTCGAAATTTTTATCCGAGGTACTTGATCGCAAATCACTATTTCAACTCATAACAAATAAATGCGGTATTACCATTAAAATATCATCTTCTTTCTCTTTTCCCGACGACGACATCTAACGAAAATACTCCAATTCATTTACTTAATCCCAAAAGTAAATATACAATCCATCGAAAATCATCAAATCCTTGAAAATCCCAAAAATTACTATTTCGAGAAATTCGTCAAATTTCCAATTTACACCCAATTATGGAATTTATTTATCTCCAAAAGGACGGGTTGTTACATACTCCCCCCTTACAACGGAATTTCATCCTTGAAATTAAAATATAACCCACATCACCAAACTAGGGTCACAAATCCCACTACGTCTTAGTACCCCCCAAACCAAAGGTTCTAACACGATGGTCCCTTACCATATTCCACCTACCTCAAGGTGTACTCAACCATAATAGCTTCACCATAAGATCATCTACATTTCTACCCACTAACGCACAACATCTACGCGTTACTCCTATGGCTTCTCTTGCTGCCAATAAGGGAAACGAGTCTATAACTACCGCTTTACATCTCGTAAAGCTACCACTCTTACTAAAAAGCTTCTGCTCATCCACAACAGGACAACTAATTTCCTTTAAAATGGAAACTCTACTAAGAGTTGACTACTACTAATAGTCTCGTCGCTTGTCTTGGGTACGTTACCTCTTATTTCCCCATATTCCATTGGAATATTGCGTACCTCTCACGACGTTCCATCCAGCACACTCCAAATTCATTCGTGACTACCTCACGACATAAACTCCCACTTTATATGCTGCGCCCCTTCTATATCAGGCGGTATATAAACCTCACTTACTAAGGTGCCCATACACCTTTCTAACCTGTGCACATCTGCACAACCATAGTGAACGTTCGACACGTAACACTCGCTCTAAATGAGGATCTCTTTTCCTCGGTGTAATACTCACACATGGGTCCTCCCAACCCGCGAAATTCAATTCTCCTTGCCTTGGTGCCACTAACTCTATCAAACTTACTTCCTAATAAAGCTACGATCTATGCGTTACCCTACCTACGCGAAACGAGTATAATCCTAAATATATCCCTAGTGACTAAGGCCTTTCTCAACTCACGAAATTTGCTTGGTTTCATGCTGGGACGTCTCGCAAAGAGAAATTCAAACAAGGAACCCTCCCGTTACACTACTCCCTCGCGTTGTCGGTCATCGAGATATAGCGACCTAAGGCACACCAGCGGGACGTCCTAATTCCTACCTCGCTAGCCTATGAACGCATTTCTACTATTCTATCCTATCATTCGAGCGCCTATTCTCTATCGAGATGTTATGATTATCTTACCCAAAACATACTTCTCCAAAATTTGCCTTTTTATTAAGGCCTGGCCATAAGCCTCAAATCAATTTCTCTAAGTCCTACTTCACCCACCCACTAGTGGTGAGAGGAACACTTTAGTGCTTTTCCCTAGCACAATATTTCCATAAACATACAATCATCACATGGCTCATAGTTTATAGTGGTTCATCCTCACTATAAGACTTATCAACAAAATCAACATCCTCGCATCCCATAACATCTCTCCACTCCCGACGCCGTTAAGGTTCCTGTGTGGAGCGTCTCGCAAAGCGAAATCCAAACAAGGAACCCCTCCACACACTCTTACTTAACTTCATCGATCATGGAGGTCCGTTATTTTTGAACATGCAACTGGGATAACCCTATCCCCCATTCCAACAAAAGGTGGTTTAAACTCCTATCTCTAACTAAGAGTCACACCATCCAACGCTCGTACTAACTCTAAGTCCTTACGCAATCAATAATGAGCTTAAACTCACAGCTCAATAATAAATCCTGCGGGCCTTAAACTATATGTATAAGGTCGCCAAATACTCAAATCATGATAATGAAACCTCTGCTCATCGAAGTTACATTTACCCATAACAATAAGGGCGAGATCAACCCCTATCCAGGCGAGATATCGCAACAACAACTTATTCCACCTTGGAACCATGGACACGATAGTCTTGCCATCATTAGCCTGCTATCGCTCCGATAATACCATAATGTATTATACTCACCATATTACTATACTCGTATAAGCATATAAAACGAGTATCACAAACCAAATATATATACATATTCAAAATATCATCACCCGCCTTTATAGCGAATTAAGGAAAATAAAACTCCGCTACTGCGAAAAAACACACAGTCATACATTACATAAGGTTATCGAGACCGCCATAAAGCTCAACTTACACACACGAGCCTAGGGCTAACGAAACACTATGAATTATCTATCCACGTCGCTTACCAAAATTCCTTAACTCTATGCCCTATCTAGGCACCCTAATCTTGTCCTTTATTCCTACCGGAAAAGGACTAATCGTGTGGCTCCACCCTCCACATCACTATTTTCATCACTGGCCTTCCTGACCATGATAAAGTTATCAGCACCATCTGACTCTATAGCCTTGCTCCTTACAATCATCTTACTAATCTTCTTAACTTCTTCGTTAAAAGGAAACTCCACTACCAGTTTCAACAACCCTATTTCAATAAATCTCCCCATGTGGATGTCCACCAAGGGGCACATGAACACACCCACATTCTCCGTAAGTGTTAGCAACACTTTTCTAATGAGCCCATAATTTCTCTGAAGGATTCTCCCTTCGTTGTACCTACCTCACCTCGGTACAAGTTCACTTCTCCATATCACCTTTCGTCCACTGTCGGCCTCTGGCCGATCCTTATGTGGATAATCCAAAACTGTATTCCTTCCTAATGAACCAAAGGAACTCGCGGTTAAAACCGTCTGTAAAATTCCTCTCTGGAAAAACATCCTGCTCCCCCATATGTAGTGACCATCCTTATCACCACTACAACATTGCTCCTACGAGTGAAAATATTCCTCAAATTTTCAAGTCTGGGTAATTCTATACCCGACTCTAAGTCCAAGCTCTCGAGCCTTCTACTTCCACTAGGTAGTGCTACGCTTACTTTGCACAACCTAACTTCAACGTATGGTCCTTATCAAAGACCCCCTTTCGAACCCTTAGCTCCGCAGGGTAATTCAACTTTAGTACCACTTTTCACCACAACGGTACTTGGATACTCATAACTACCATACTTTAGTAGTTGTTGCAACATTCCTTAGCAGTTGCCATAAGGGGAGTGACCTCTACGGCAGTCCTAGTCCCCCAACTTCTACTAGCAGCCCCAGCTAAGCTCCGCCTCCTGCTATGCTCATCACGGCCCTCCTTGGTCGTCCTTCTTCGATCGGCACACGAACCTAGAATGAGTGTGCAAAAGATTTACTATAATCTCATACTATAGCAGGAGAACAAAATCTCACAAGAGAAATCAACAATCCTAATCCTGAGGCTCTATATCAAATCGAGAGCAACGCTAAAAGCGTAGTACGTCTGCACAGATTCCTAAGGACACTAGAACCTGACGCTCTGATACCATCTGTGACAACCCACCTAATAAAATACCGGACGATCACTCCTTTACCAAATTAAAACCGGAGTCGCATATGGATCATTCTTACCATCACTGTCGAAAACCGATTTAATTACAAATAACCTATTAGGCTAGCGTCAAAATTTTACTTAACTACTCTTTTTAAACAACTACTAAATTAAAACATCCACATAGTATGCGTAAATGAAACTGAAAATGAAATAAAATTACCGAACACTCGGTCAAAATTATACAACCATATCGAATGCCGCGCTAAAAGGCGGTAAAAAAAATGAATAAATGCAGTTGGGTGATTAGCCTGAATGTATATACAGTACCTCCTATCTAGATTATAAGAATGGAAGCGTCTATCGAGAACCTGAATGCATCCACAGCTGCTGTAGCGGACGTCTGACTTGAAAGAAATGCCATCCAGGCATCCCTGGGTCTGGACACCTATATATATATATAATAAGAGAGGAAAAGTAGATAAACGGGTGAGAGCCCGAGTTGAAAATATTTTTCAAGTGCATAAATGCTTTATTTTTAGAAAAATAGATTTTATCTCATATTTAAATTGGTATTGCACTCCCATGAGATACCCCTCACCTCTCTTCTAGCAGTGCACTCCTAACGCACTTAACATTCTAGTTAAGCTACCCTACCTAACTAATCTAATACCCCCATCTACTAGAAACCTCTACAACCCAAGCACTAAGGGATAAACTTCTCTCCATTCTCAACACTGCGCTAAGTTCATGCGTGGGGTGTCTCGCGAAGCAAAATCCAAACAAGGAACCCCCCGATACACTACTACTTGGCAGGGTTAATGGTAGAGATCCATTAGGCCCGTAGTACAAAACTAATAGGTAAATACATAGTTATATATGAATGCACATATTATATTCATTTTATATACATCTTACTATATACATCCGGATAATATCTCCCGGACTGAGGTTTACTTTATTTTCATCTTTATAATACACATCCGGATCTATCTCCCGGACTGAGGTGTATTTTATATTCATTTTTATATCTTTATTCTCATAAGAGATTTATATGACATTGTTCTCATACACAAGTAATATACCATGCACACATGCATACAAACCATACCACCAAGCTATAACTTGAGGATGCAGCCTCATAGTGCCGATCCAAAAATTCGGGTTTGCTCATATACCACGGTACCAGCTAGAATCCTCAACAGTCTTGGTAAAATACACAACAGTGGAGGCGGTCAAGTTCCCCCTGTGAGTGGGAAATAGCATAAATCGCACTCGAACGCGGCACGCAAATGACCTGGGGACTATACTCTCCCTGCTCCTCGAGCCAGGGGATTCACCCACATCGCGCAACCTCCCTGGATCACACTAGAGTAATATATAACTGCGGCTGTTCCAACCCTATACCAAAGGAAAGTCCGTGGAAAGCAGCCAATCTAAATGCATACATATCATCATGTAGAAATATATACGTATTTATATCATATCATATATATACTTAATCATATAGTATATATTTACAATATATTCCCCCTCGAATATATATATATATATATATATATATATATATATATGGCCATAATTGCCAATCACATCTAGCGATGACCAATATTCCCAAAGATTCTCTCAAAGAATCATAATCATGCATTCATATATGCATGATACTAAACCCAAAGTATTCCCTTACTTTGATAAATAATAATTTCCTTATTCATCTCCAAGGATTTATTGGATATCTCCAAGTATACCATCTCACACTAAGTAAATATATATCTATATTCCAACCCTCATCCTTATCATCTCATAGAATTTACCCAACCAATATCGATATAATTATGCTTCCTATACGCATAACTATATAGACCTAAATACACACTGAAATATCCTAGGGATTTTCCTTTCCCCGATCAACTTAATTTTAGTAGGTCATGGATTTCATCTCCATGAACCCAAGGATTTATCTCATTCCTATAATCAATTTGAGGTCCCCACCCTAACTTAGGAACCCTAAACCTTTAAATTCTACCATTTCTCTATTTTTCTCGAAAATATAATTTAAGAGTTATACATTTAAATCCCTCACCTTGCCCTCCTAAATTTCCTCAATTGGAGGACTATATACTCCTAAAAGATCCCTTATGTTATCATATAAATATCCTCAAATCAATTAGAATTGGAATCTATCCCATCCAATCAACCCTAGGAGAAATTGCCTAACTTTCAGAAGGGTCGATCGACCTACCCATGGCCCTCGATCGATCGATGGTTCGATCGATCCATCCCTCTCGCTCGTTCGATCGATCAAGGCAGACAGCTTCTTCTCCGAGAAACTGTTTCGTCCATTAAAGCTTCTCCCAAGCTTTTGTCGCCTCACCCAACGTCCTACAACCTCAACCAACAACTAATACACTTATAAAATGGGTTCTAAACATCCTAGAATCCAAAACCAATAATTAATTTCGATTAAATCCTAAGTTTCTCAAATTAGGAAATTATGGGGGTTTATTCGTTTTAACTCCCGAAAACCCATTTTATCCACGAAAACCCCACCCAAAATCTTTAGGGTTTGTTTATACCAACAATGATATGAGATATTTATGCTCAAAAATAAATAAAGCAAGTAAACACTTGCCTCGTGGATAAAATCCGACGACCTCGAGCCGAATCTCGCGGAGTTTGGCCGGAATCTCCCATTTTCTCCTCTTTTCTCTCCTCCTCTCTCTTTTCTTTCCCCTCTACCTCTTTATAGACGATGGAAAGGGTTTTAACCCTTAAAACCCAAAAATGACTCGTTTACTCAATTACAAGCCCGTTAAACTCCAAAATTACCCGAAACTCAATTTCGACAATCGGACACTCTTTTTCGAATATCTCGGCCATTCCGAGACTCACGGCGCAGTCAAAATTTCCATCCGAGGTACTTGACCGCTGTTGATGTAAAAAATTAGATTATCCCTAATTATTTAATCACCGATAAAAAATAAATAAGACAAATCATTTTAAAGTGGTTCATCCTCGAAGGAATGACCTACGTCCACTATTTTGTTATTGATGACTGTTTGGAATTCTCGATAATAGATGTTTTACCAAGAAATTCTGAGTCCCCTGCTAATGAGGAGGTTACAATGTATTTATAGCCTTGAGGATGTACATGCGAGAGAATATCACATAGCTGTCCAATCGGCGTATACATCTGTATGATAATAATCAGCATTTAATGCGCATTCAATCCTCTTAATTATTTGGTTATAAATGCTCTGTATGAGGTGCATCTCGGACCGCCTAAGCTGCTTGGACCGCCTAAGTAGCTCGATACAATAAAGTTCCTCGGAGAACACTTGCTGCTCGGAGCGCCTGAGTTGGTCGGGGAGGTTGAGTTCCTCGGAGTCAAGGTGTTGTCAAAAATGTTCTTGGGTGCCATGTAGATTAACACGTGTCTCCACATAATTGGTCCATGTCAGCAGGTTAAATTTGGTATCAACAGAAGCCCCCAATGTTTCGTGGTTTGATGTTGAAGAAAAGTATGGAACATTTATGCCGCCTAAACTTTATGAATTTTAAACAATCGTTCGTTGTATATAACTCCTTTTTTGAGTACATAGTATCAGTCTTTTAAAGTGTTTCGAATTTTAATAACCGCTTCGTGTTTCGTGCCTTTTTATTCTTTTTAGCCACCGGATATGCAATCGTCCATCTTGGTAATCATTTCTTTTCTCCATTATCGAGGGAAAGTATTTAAACGCTTCAGAAACTAGATCGTCTTTTACTTTTTCAAATCTGCATCTTTAGAACTCCTTCACTTTTTCTCTGTCTTGTGCGTTCATTTCTTCCATCGTTCGTTGTCACCTGATTCATCTTTTTCCTGTAAGATCTTCTTCCTTCTCTTTTATTTCTTTTGTTCATCATGGTTTACCTTGTTGAGTCGCTTGATAAATTTCGCTCTGATTTTTCTATTCCTTCCTGGGTTATATTGGAAGAGCTTTCTTAGCCTTCTGACTATTTTCATTTGGCTGAGGGACATTGGTTCCCCAGTCTCTTTGTAGCTGAATGTGGCTTTTCTTTTCCTCCAAACCCCTTGTGTTTGGAATTCTGTCAATATTTTGACGTGGTACCTATAAAAATAGCTCCCAATACTTGGAGAGTAGTTAATGGAGTCCATAGGTTAAATCAGATTCATGGAACATGTTTAGGAATTCCAAAAATTATGTTTTGCTATAGATGGGTTGTGAGTGATAGCATTGTTTATTTAAAAACTAGGTTTTTAAATAGGGCTTTAGTTGTCAATCTCGCCGATGACAACAGGGATTACTTCGAGCGTGGGGTTGTTATGAAAAATTGGCAACATGCTCCATTAATTGGAAATGATGTGTATCAGTTCCTAGATGCCCTCACTATGGCAATGGTATAGGTTGTTTTTATTTTATTTTATTTTTGAAATTATGATTTCTTTGTGTTTGATAAAATGCGTCATTGACATTTTAATTTTTGTTTATTTGCAGTTGATAGCAAAAAGAAATCCCCTAAAGAAACTGATGTCAATTTGAGGCATTTGAAACTTATCTGGAGTTTGCATCAAACTGTTGTTGACGAACATATCAGATTAACCTCATACTTGTTACAGTATAAGAGTCACACTTCATCTTTTACTGCTCGTCCAATAATAAGTGACATAGAACCAGCACCAGTTTCTGAAGGTTCCTCTCCTGAATCAAATATTCCTCTCAGTGACAGAATGAAGAGAAGAAGAGCTCCCTCATACTTTGATAAATCAGACTCTGCCAATGTAAAGGGAAAGAAAAATAAGCAGGATGTCCCAGAGGAAGGGACAAGAAAAGTTGATGCACCCCCTCCTGCTGCTGCTAAAAAGGTTGCCGAGAAGCCCCCTATGGCTCCGGACAAGGTTATTACTGTCTCTCCTCCAAGCGAGGTTATAGTTATATTACCGACCAAGACCACATCCTTGGTCGAAAATGTTCCTGCTCCCACGAGGAAGTTGAAGAAAAGCTCCTCGGATAAAGTGGCTGAATCCATCTCTCAGCCTCTAACTGCTGGAAGTGGTGTTCCCACTTTTGTTGCTCTGAGCTCTGCCATGAGCTCTGTGAAGTCTTGGATTATCCCAACAATCCAAGGTCTTGAAGACACTCTTTCTCGGGATAGCGTTACCACCTTGGCAGCTCAACATATTGCCTCAGTAAGTATTACTAATCTAAACTTTCACTTTTCAATATTATGTACTTGCACTGACTTACAATTGTTTTCTTTTTCCAGTTGGTAACTTATTTCAACACCATTTTGAAAAAGGATGAAGCTATTAAAGCTTCGAGCTCCTCTTCAGGTGTAGAGGAAGCTCTTGTAGGTCTGACACAGTCATTAAAGGATTCTCGTCAGTAGTATGACGAAGATAAAACTGCTTTGGAAAAGCAATTAAAATCCATTGAGCAAGAGAAAGAGAAAGTTGTGGAGGCCTCTCAGGACTTAGAGAGGAAAATGAAAGAATATGAGAAGAAAAATACTGAGCTTGAGGAAAATCTCAAAAATGCTGGAGAGCTTGAGACCAAGCTTAAAACTGCTGAAGAAGAATTGGGCAAACTTCGTGAAGCTAATCGTCAGAAGGAAGAGGCAAAAAGGAAATTGAAAGCTGTCGAGGAACTTCTATCTGAGAAGATTTCCTCGAAGAAGATGAAGAGGAAACTAGCTGTTAAAAAGTCTTTCAGTGCTGGCTGGGACAAAGGTTGGAACAAAGGCCTAGCTGCCATGTCCTCTCAATTGGATTTTGCTAGCCTCAAATTCTTCAGGGACGGATGGATTGCTGCTCTGCAGGAGTTAAAGGTCTCAGAGAGTTCTGAGATGTTTCAGCGTCATGTTCATGGTCCTCCTCCTTCCCCCGGCGAAGAAGAAGAGGATGAAGCTGCCTCTGAAGAATCTTCAATGATGGTTGGGGATCAGGTCCCTACAGTTGAACTTCGCTACGAGCAGCCCCAACCAACTATTACTCCTATTGAGCAGCTTCAATCCACCAGTACTTTTGTCGACCAACTGCCAATATCCTCTGAGAAACTAGACTCCTCATCTCAGCATTCCGAGGAAGTCGTAAAATACAAGGAGAAGGTGTAAAGTTGCTCGGGCTTTAATTTTATTATTTCTTTTGAATGTAACCCAGAACCTTATACTTGTCTTTTGATGAATAAAAATTCGAGTTTTTGTTGTTCATGTTGACTTTCTTTGTCTTACTCCACCTTTATTGTTTATTAATCCTGTTTCTGGCTTTTCCTTGCTAGTTTGTGGCCAGGATGGAACTCTTGTCAGCTCACGATACTGAGCTGATGAAAAAATGTAATGAATATTTCAAAGCTGGCCATACAGATTTGGATGAATCATAAATTTTTGATATCCTGGGTTTAGATGCCTCTGAGCGAGCAATAGAAGCTTACCAATATCTGAAATGCTTACTCGACCGAGCTGTTGCCAATAACGTGGCTTATTACGAGATGACTGAAGATCTCCAGGGTATCATCGAGGAACTTTAACAACAATACAAGGAATCTTCTGCCCTTTTGCATCAGGGGTATGAGAAAAAGTATCAGCGGCTAAACACTGACAAAGGCTATGATAAGTTAGTCGCTGCTTATGATTTTAAGGAGAGGACCTTGAAGACTGAGGTCGAAGATCATAGGCAGATCGCGAAGTTGCTGGAACAAGAAAAAAATAACCTGCGAGGAGAGATATCTCAGCTGAAATCTGCAGCCTCTACATCGAGCGCTTTAGTCCCTGTCAACGACGAGGGTGTCTCTTTCTTGGAGGTCAAAAATGCTAACTTGAGAGATGAACTGGAAACCTTAAAAAGGATTGGACCTTCTACCTCTGCTCGCGGGCGAGCAAGAGCTTCTCGGGGACGAGCAAGAGCTGCTCGTATTTCAATTGAGGAACAAAGAACTCAATCAGCTTTGGAGAATCAGACCTTCCAGTTGATGGCGAAGAATCAAGCATTAGCTGAGATGTCTAAGAAGATTCAGACCTTCGACGAGCAACTTGCTGCTCAAAATTCTGCCTTGGAGAACAAAACAAATTTGGTGAAGAATCTTCTCGAGCAGTTAGAGAGGTTGACCTACCAATTCCACAAGCAACCTAGATAATTCTGGATGGCTGGTTATAATGAAGCCCTATATCACCTTGATGACCGGATCCAACAGTCGAACAACGAGGGGTATAAGTAAGGATGGATGAATGCCTTGGGTGTGCTGCAGTTGGAACAGGGTCACTATTTGTGGGATTACTATGACCCTGGGTTGCTCGAGTTGCCAGTGACACCTTTCAAACTTGATATGAGATGGATTCTTTCTCGGGCCATTCCTCAATGCCTGATTTCAAAGTATCTCTACAGTCTTCACTCTAATTTTGAGATATCTCGCCCGGAGCACTTACTTGATCGACCCTCGGTAATGAATGTCAGGATGCTTCGAGACATAAACTTCATAAACTCCCCCTATGCCTTAGAGGATCCTTCTGCCGGAGTGGAAGCTGCTTCAAAGGCAAAGGGAAAGAAACCCATAGAATAGGATTTTATGTATTGACTTGTACTTTTCACTACTTATGTAACTCTATTTAATTTGAATGAAAAATTGTCACTTCATTTTTCTTCTGAATAATTTGTAGAATGTTTTTGCTTGCTGGTTGTTTATTTCATTGCAGTGACTTATCAATCTTTGATCTTTATGTGATAAAATATCATTTATCTCACGATCCTGTTTAATTTAAACAACTAGAGATGATTGTAATTGGCTTACCGACCAACTAGAGTTTATTAAGATATTTGTTTCCGACCAATCGGAGTTGGTGAACTTTTATTCCCCGACCAATCGTAGTTAGGGGATTTTTATTTGTCAACCATAGTTGGTAGACCGACCAACCGTAGTTGGTGGGATTTTATTTATCGACCAACCGTAGTTGGTAGACCGACCAACCGTAGTTGGTAGGGTTTTATTTATCGACCAACCGTAGTTAGTAGACCGACCAACCGTAGTTCGTAGGGTTTTATTTATCGACCAACCATAGTTAGTAGACCGACCAACCGTAGTTGGTGGGATTTTTATTTATCGACCAACCGTAGTTAGTAGACTGACCAACCGTAGTTGGTGGGATTTTTATTTATCGACCAACCGTAGTTGGTAGACCGACCAACCGTAGTTGGTAGGGTTTTATATTTATCGACCAACCGTAGTTGGTAGACCGACCAACCGTAGTTGGTAGGGTTTTATATTTATCGACCAACCGTAGTTGGTAGACCGACCAACCGTAGTTGGTGGGATTTTGATTTACCGACCAACCGTAGTTAGTGGACCGACCAACCGTAGTTGGAGGGATTTTATTTATCGACCAACCGTAGTTGGTAGACCGACCAACCGTAGTTAGTAGGGTTTTATTTTACCGACCAACCATAGTTGGTGGGATTTTTATTTACCGACCAACTGTAGTTGGTAGACCGACCAACCGTAGTTGGTAGGGTTTTTTATTTATCGACTAACCGTAGTTGGTAGACCGACCAACCGTAGTTGGTAGGGTTTTATATTTAACTTGATGCATAGTGTGTAGCACTAATACTCCGAAAAAATTTCAACAAAAGGAGAAAATTGGGTAAAACATCCAAAGCTTTATTCATATCGAGGGAAACTGCATTACATAAGGATTGAACTACTGATAATATTTGCGCAGATGCTCTGCGTTCCATGCATTCTTAAACTCCTCTCCTTCTAAGGTTTCAATCCTATATGTCCCTGGTCGAACAACTTCTGTTACTCTGTAGGGTCCATGCCAGTTAGCTTCCAATTTATTATTCTTTTGAATTACTTTCTTTAGCACGTAGTCTCCTTCCTTCAAATCACACTATTGTACCCTCTTGTTGTAGAATAGAGCTCTTCGTTGTTGGTATGCAGTATTCCTGATTGCTGCTTCTTCTCTAACTTCCTCGAGCATATCCAAGTCTAATCTTCTCATCAAGTCACTGATAGGAGAATTGAAGTTCAGCACTCTGTGTGTGGGGAGGCCCAGTTCGGCAGGTATAACAGCTTCACTTCCAAATGCCATCATGTATGGATATTCTCCTGTTACTGCTCGTGGTGTAGTACGATAAGCCCACAATACAGAGTGTATCTCGTTGATCCAATTTGCCTTCGCATCATCCAGTCTTTTCTTCTAACCATTCAGCAGTGTTCTGTTCGTCACCTCAGTTTGTCCATTGCTCTGGGGATGGCCTGGTGCCGAGTGGGTTTTCAAAATATTTGACTGATGACAATATGCAGCGAACTCCTCATTATCAAATTGGGTTCCATGATCAGTAATGAATGCATGGGGAAGACCATATCTGCAAATGATATTCTTCCAAATAAATTGATATACCTTCTCATAAGTCACATCAATTAGAGGTTCAACTTCCACCCATTTAGTAAAATAATCCACAGCGACGACGAGGTATTTGAACCTTCCTCTTATCGTCGGGAGTGGACCGACCAAGTCTATTCCCCACATGGAAAATGGCCAAGGGGATGCTATGGGTGTTAGTAATGCTTGGGGAGTTCTTAGGATAGAGGAGAAGCGTTGACATTTATCACATTTTTTGGCATAGGCTATACAACCAGCCCTCATCGTCGGCCAATAATATCCCTGCGTCATTATTCTTTGCAAAAGCGTTCGACCTGCTACATGATCTCCACAGGACCCTTCATGGACCTCTTCAACCAAATCTTTCACCTTGGAAGGGTGCACACATCTTTGCAGACTTGCTATAATTCCTCGTCTATATAGATTTCCATTAGTCAATACATAACGAGCAACTTTAAACTTCAGATTCTTAGCTGCGAGTTTGTCAGTTGGTAATTTCCCTTCCTCAATATATGCCTTGATGGGATCCATCTAAGATGGTCCTAAATCAAGGGTAATAAAGTTCATCATCAGATCTTTGTCGATGCTCCTGCTAGTCAAAATCTCTATTGGAATTGTTCTTCGTAGTTCGGTGCGTGTGGCTGAGGCTAACCGAGCTAAAGCATCTGCTCTTGCATTCTCTGATCTTGGTGTTCTAATTAATTGCACAGCGTTAAAGCTTGAAAAAATTTTCATCGCTTGTACATGATATTTGATCATCAATTCTCCCTTTGTTGCATATACTCCCAGCATTTGATTTACGATCAACTGTGAGTCACTGAATACGATGACCTGCTCCGCCCCCATGGTTTTTGCCAAGCTAAATCCTACAATCATAGCTTCATATTTAGCCTCATTATTAGAAGCCTTGAATTGAAAATGCAAAGCATACTCCACATCGACCTCATCCGGGCTGTTCAAAATAATCCCTGCTCCACAGCCAGTAATGCAAGATGAACCATCCACATATAGATTCCATGTAGGTACCTCATCCTGAAATTTTATATCGGATAAAGTTCCTCGGTGGAATATTTGTTGCTTCCTTTTATCCTCCTCTAGTACTTCTTGCTGCTCATCGACCATCTCCCCCTGATCGTCAACCGACTTAAGTTGATCGGGGCTTAAAATTGATGATCCTGTAACATCCACAGGTTGGTCGGTATTTAGCTTTTGCTCCTCGGAGGTGTCAGGATAAGTGAATTCTGTGATAAAATCGGTTACTGCTTGCCCTCTAAGTGACGATCTAGGCTCATAAATTATATCATATTCACCAAGTTCTACTGCCCAGTACATCAATCTCCCTGATTTTTCTGGTTTATGAAGAGCTTGCCTCAGCGGCATATCGATATACACAACTACGGTATGAGCTTGGAAGTACGGCCTCATTCTTCTACTTGCTTCAATCAACGCTAGCGCCAACTTTTCCAGTCTTGGATATCTAATTTCTGCTCCTCGGAAGGCCTTGCTAGTGTAATAAATTAGTTTTTGCACTCCATCCTCCATTCTTATCAATGCTGAGCTAACTGCATTCTCCGAAACTGCCAGATACAAGTATAATCTTTCTCCCATCACTGGCCTGGACAACAGTGGGGGTGCTCCCAAGTATTTCTTTAACTCTTGAAAGGCCTTCTCGCATTCATCATTCCATTCAAACATTTTTTGGAGTGTTTTGAAGAATGGGAGGCATCTATCAGTTGCTCGTGATACAAATCTATTAAGTGTTTCAACTCGCCCTGTGAGACTTTGCACTTCCTTCTTCGTTGTTGGAAATCGTAGCCCCAATAGAGCCTTGATCTTTTCTGGGTTTGCTTTAATACCTCGTTGGTTGATAATATACCCGAGGACCATGCCTTCTCGTACTTCGAATATGCACTTAGTAGGGTTCAACTTCATTTGATATTTATCTAATTGATCAAAGGTTTGACCTAGATCAATTAGATGGTCAGCACCTTTCTTGCTCTTTGTCAGCATATCATCAATATAAACCTCCATATTATGACTGATTTGTTCTGCAAACACCTTGTTCATCATCCGCTGATATGTTGCACTTGCATTTTTCAAACCAAAAGGCATAACATTATAACAGTAAGTTCCCCTAGGGGTAATAAAAGAGGTACTCTCCCTTTCTTCAGGTTTCATTTTAATCTGGTTGTAACCAGAATAAGCATCCATGAAGCTCAACAGCTCATGTCCCGAGGTAGCGTCCACTAATTGATCAATTTGGGGCAAAGGAAAATGATCCTTTGGGCATGCCTTGTTGAGGTCGGTGAAATCTACACACATCCTGCACTTGTTGTTCTTCTTCTTCACCATCACCACATTAGCTAACCAATCTGGATATTTGACATCTTCAATAAAGCAAGATTTTTGGAGCTTCTCGACCTCCTCTTGTATAGCTTGGTTCTTCTCAGGGCTGAACACTCTTCTTCGATGCTTCACAGGTTTGATTTCCTTGTTCACATTAAGTTCATGACACAAGAAATTTGGGTCTATTCCTGGCATATCTTCGTGGCTCCACGCAAAAGTTTGTTTTCTGCTTTTCAATAAGGCTATCAATTCCTGTTTTAGTGGGGTGTCCAACGATGAACCGATTTGAGTTGTTCGTTCTGGGTGTTCGTCGTCCAGAATGACATTTTCAGTAGCTTCCACTACCTGACCTTTTACGAGCTGCGACTCGTCTCTAGGATCCAACGTTTCAATTTCTGCACCTTCATCCACTTGATAGGTGGTAGTCTTTTTCCTGGATTCTTCCAGTTCTTCTTGCTCGATCGATGAATAGTAGCATTCTCGAGCTACTTTTTGGTCAACCTTTACAATTCCTACTCCAAAGTTGGTTGGAAATTTTAGGCATTGATGTACAGTAGATGGTAATGCTTCGAACTTCTTCAATCATACCCTTCCCATGATGATATTATAAGCTGATTGAACATTCTTATCCATCACAAAAAAGCGCACTCTTTTTGTTCGACAAGCAGGCCATGTACCGTTGAACATATCCAACTTGATCGTCCTAAGTGGAAAAACTTTCTCGCCAGTAAAACCGAGGAGTGATCGATGATATGGCTCCAACTGGGATAACTTTAGGTTTAAACTATCAAAACATGGGTAGAACATAATATCTACCGAGCTGCCATTATCCACTAAGACTCGCGAAATCACTACTTCCTTTATCCTCATTTTGATCACCAATGGGTCATCATGAGGGTATAGCACACCTGCGAGGTCATTCTTAGAGAAACCGATGACTAGTTTATCTTTGTTAACCTTCCTCGGGTGATCTTCTTCAGCTAGATTTATCCGTTGAATATACGAACAAGCTTGAGCCTCATTGAGGTAAGCTTTCCTTTCTGCAGTAAGGTCTCCACCTCCTGCATCTCCACCAGTAATAACATTATAATTAAATGATCCAAAACGGATAGCAAATACCTCACGTTCTGGCTGTCTTGGTCTTTTAGGGAGATCGGGTCCGTCTTCTAGATCGTCTTCATGATCTCTTTTCTTATTTTCTTCTGCTCGACGAGGAGATCTAGATCTCTATCTTGCTCGGTCGGTGTTTTTTCCTTCATTTCTACGATCAACATATTTGGCCAGCTTTCCTCGTCTGATGAGCGCTTCAATTTCATTATGAAGAGCTATGAAATTTTTGGTCGTGTGACCATGGTCTTTATGGAACTCGCAATATTTGTCCTTATTCCTTTTATCAGGATCTGTCTTCATTTTCTCGGGCCAGTTTAACTCCTCGATGTTCTTGATCTCTTCCAGAACATGGTTTATATCTACCTTCAAAGGAGTATAGTTTCCAAATTTCTTCAACTGTTCCAACGCTTGCCTTGCTTTTGACTGCTTGTTACCACCATTATTCTTCTGATCCTTCTTCTTAATCTTCTCGGCCTCAACTTTGGTTTCCTTAGTATCCATGCTCTTCTTTGCAGCCATAGCTTCCTCGGCATTCATGATTTTGGCTCCTTTTGCCATTAATTCTGACATGGTCCTAGGTGGATCTTTGGCCAAAGTATAGTACAATTTATTTGGCAACAATCCACTCATCAGAGCAGTGATTGCTGTCTTTTCCTCGTAGTTAATAACTTCGAGCTTCTCGTTATTGAAACGAGTAATATAATCCTTGGTGCTTTCACCTGATTTTTGTCTAACGCTTAGCAAGTGTGCTACTTGCTTAACTGGTTTTGCTCCAAACAGAAGTTTCCAATAAAGAGCTTGGCTAGTTGAAAGAAAGTTGCAATCTTCCCCCGAGGAAGATTGTTGTACCATATTTGAGCAGATCCAGTGAGAGTTCCTGAAAACGCCCTACATCGCATCTCGTCTGGAACAACATAGATATCAGCAGCTGCTTGATATTGTTCTATATGTAGAACATGATCAGTTTTTCCATCATATTTTGGTGTTACCACTGGGGCTTTGAATTTTGATGGTGTGGGAAAATCCACAATTGCCTGGATAAAAGGTGTCCCTTGGACAAAAGTTCTTTGTAGAGGATTTTTGGCCTTAGCCATTTCCCCTAATCTATCCTCCAACCTATGAATAGAGCCTTTCCATGCGTCATTTGCCTCCTCGGGCCTGTTGGTCCGAGAAACTGATCGTGTTGAATTTGCCTCTTGGGATCTTTCACGATGAGCAGCTGGTCGGGATTAGGCAGAACCTTCCTTATCAGAGAATCATTGAAAGTTCCTCGACACCATCCTAGGGGGACTTTTATTCCTCCTAGGACCCAAACGATCAAAGGGAGAAACTCTACTCAATCTTTCAAGAGCACTAGTCCTTTCTGGAGATAAAGTGACATTTTGTTCAGTGTCTGTGGCTCGTACTGATGAAGTTCGGCCAGGCTGATAAGAAAAGTCATTAGATCTATCTGTGCGATATGAATCGACATGTCTAGATCGAGATTCCTCTGGGAATAATGTTCGTCTAGTTCGTGAGGAAGGCAATTGGGTATTTCTCTGAATGCTTCGTTGTCCTAACTGGGCAGGTGCTCCACCCTGGATAGTTTGCATGAATTGTCGCATGGTTTCTTGCATGGCGGTCTGGCCCTGAGCAAAATTAGCCATTATTCCAGCCAAATCTTGGACACTTGGAGGAGTGGATGGATTTGGGGGGTTTCCAGTGTTTCGATTACTGGATTCAGGATTATCAGCCAATGAGGATGAATTATTTTGGTGAAAAATGATAGTTTCAGTCGTTTTCCACAGACGGCGCCAATTTGTTGATGTAAAAAATTAGATTATCTCTAATTATTTAATCGCAGATAAAAAATAAATAAGACAAAGGATTTTAAAGTGGTTAAGCCTCGAAGGAATGGCCTACGTCCACTATTTTGTTATTGATGACTGTTTGGGATTCTCTATAATAGATGTTTTACCAAGAAATTCTGAGTCCCCTGCTAATGAGGAGGTTACAATGTATTTATAGCCTTGAGGCTGTACACGCGAGAGAATATCACATAGCTGTCCAATCGGCATATACATCTATATGATAATAATCAACATTTAATGCGCATTCAATCCGCTTAATTATTTGGTTATAAATGCTCTGTACGAGGTGCAGCTCGGACCGCCTAAGTAGCTCGGTACAATAAAGTTCCTCGGAGAACACTTGCTGCTCGGAGCGCCTGAGTTGGTCGGGGAGGTTGAGTTCCTCGGAGTCAAGGTGTTGTAAAAAATGTTCTCGGGTGCCATGTAAATTGACACGTGTCTCCACATAATTGGTCCACGTCAGCAGGTTAAATTTGGTATCAACAACCGCAAATCACTATTTCAACCCATAACAAATAAATGCGGTATTCCCATTAAAATATCATCTTCTGTCGCTTTTCCCGATGGCGACATCTAACGCAAATACTCCAATTCATTTAATTAATCCCAAAAGTAAATATACCATCCATCGAAAATCATCAAATCCTTGAAAATCCCAAAAATTACTATTTCGAGAAATTCCTCAAATTTCCAATTTACACCCAATTATGGAATTTATTTATCTCCAAAAGGACGAGTTGTTACATTAAAGAGGGTAAAAACCAAAACACTGATAAAGATATGTAGTTTTTAGGTTTAAAAAAAATATTATTAAAGATTTATTTTGGAATTCTCCAAGATAGTGATCTTGTTGACGGAATTAACAAAGAAGGATGTTCCATTCGTATGGGATGAAAAAGGTCAACATAACTTTGAGGAGTTAAGGAATAAAATTATCAAAACACGAGTGCTAACATTGCCTAATAATGGGTTGTGATAATTTGTCTAAACTGATGCTTCACTTCAGGGATTGGGTGATGTGGTGATTCAGGAAAACATACCTATTTTCTATTCCTCACATAAAATCAGGACTAATGAGGTCAACTATCAAACCCATGATGTATATTTATCCATATTAGTATTTGCACTACGTATTTGGAGACACTATTTTCTAGTATAGCAATTCCAACTCTTTAGTGACCATATGAGTCACTAGTAACTTTTTACATAAAAGGATCTAAATATGAGTAAAATTAGATGTCTTGATATTATGAAGGAATACAATTCTATTTTTAGTATCATCCCGAGAAGGCTAATGTGTTGGGTGATTCTCAAGTCATAGACCACAGAGCAACATGTTGGTTGCTTCCATGGAAATTTGTACTATTACACCTGATATTGTGATGTGCATCATTAAAGTCTAAGTGTTGGATGAAGCGTATGGGGGTATAGTGAAGGAAGTTCTTGTTGTCAGTACATCATTTTATTCATCGAGAATCGATGGCAGGCTCTAGTATAAGTGAAGATTGGTTCTTTCTACCGATGAGAATATACTCAAGGTGGTGCTATAGGAGGTCCATGGTTCTTAATGTGGGGAACTTCTAGGAGTAAATAATATATACCCATGGACAACCCAATTAATAATAGGGGCTTACATATATCCTATATCAAACTACGCAAGAGTCCAAAAGGGATGTAAACAAATGTCATTAAAATAGAGGATATATGTTCAAAATATAAACCTATAAACAAATTGTAACACCTCGCCCGCCCGGGGAGAGCGAGTGGCGCGCTACTGTCGATAAAACTAACCAATTCCACAATATAACAAGGTATCGAGCATCTAATTCCCACAACAACAAAAGAGAAACCACTAATCTCAATCTCTTCAAATAAATACAATAATTCTCTCGAAATAATTACAACAATTTAACTTTCTCAAAAATAAATAAATCTCCAAATGCTCTATACATCAAACTAAATGCAATCTTCTCATCTTGTATTAAAAATCTTCCCAAAATAATCCTCGCTAAAATCAATCTCCATAGCGCCCCAAAATCCGCGCTTACCTGCCACTAAAAGAAAATATGGGGAAGTACACAATACGACATGGAAGATGCTCAACAAATATTAGCGGTGAATAAAACGTCACAATACGAATATGAATATTCAAATCAAAAAGCGAATTTCATAAGCAATAATATCAATATAATTTCTCAACAACACATTAACCGGGTCACCAGGCCTCAGCACCGTACCGCGCCTATGCATTTTTAAGCATATTCGGAAAATGGAATATAAGCGAGTGCCCAACCTCTGTGCCATATTAAAATCTCATGACAACATGCTCAACACCAAATATAATACCACATGAATCGAAATTAGATTCCAACAAATATTTCCATATTTCCAAATGAATTTATCAATTCAAATATGAGTCAATAATCACAAGAAAACAACGAGAATAATACTCGCGAGATTAAAGAGAATATTGTTTAAAACCCCATTCCTCAAACCACCAAAAGAACCAACATAATTCTTCCCAGAAATCACAGAACAAGCCATCGAATATCTGCTCTCAAAGATCAACAAAAACTCCTCCAAGAACAACCTCAAAATAGCCCCAAGAACACCTCCAAAAACCTAAGGTTTAATGCATAAATTAAAGGGCATGTTTGTGTATAAAAGAGAGGAATTTAAAACATGTTTGCTGCCAAAAAGTTGTACCAAAAATGGCCACCCACGAACTTATTTTATAAGGCAAAGAATAAGAGTCGTAAAGAAACAAAACTCTAAAAACTGCTTGTCGCGTACGTTTTCTGCTGGTGTCAATCGATCGACCCCCAGGCGTCGATCGATCGATCGCCCAGGAAAACTGGCAGTTCACCTAAAAAATGCCTATAAGGCAAAATATTGTAAAGTCAATATAAAATCCGTTTAACTCCGTTTTAGAAACCGTTTGAAATTTTCGCCTATAAAAATTGAAACACCCTAAATCTTTGACTTACTTGAGTCTACATTATTTAGGCGTTTCAACTAATTTGGATATTGTGTCAAAACATATTTTTAGTGCGAGCCTTCTCCTTGGTACATCTTGCAACGTTACTCGACGACTCAACATGCCTCGACTCTACTCAACGACATATTCGAGTAAAGGTATTCACGTGTATTGCACATTTGCACTTGACACATTACGCACACATGCATATTTCTTGATCTATGATTTTTAATTGTGTGACTTATTAATTGTGAGCCTAAACATTTAAAAAAAAAAAATTATATTATTTTTGGTGAAAATATATATATTTTTTATAAAATTGGCGTAAGACTTGTTTTAAATAAAGTTCTTATTTTTTAAAGTAATTTTCGGAACTTGTTGATAAAAATAATTTTTCATTATGAAAAATATTTTTTTGAAACTCGGATTACATGTTAAACAATTTTCGGCTAGTACAAACCTTAGTCTTAGAGATACAGGATTGTGCCAATAGCTTTTATAGATTTGACCTTACACAACCTTAGGTGTACTTTGGTCTTACCTGCTGTAGACTTGACGAATAGGAACCCCAGTCCTCTTGTCACTGTTTTCGTCCTTACCCATAGGCTAGTACCTATACACTATTGATGGTTCCATTTATTTCTTTTCGTCCATTCCCCATTCTTTTAGCCTTAGGTAGATTTCGGCCACATGTGTACAACCTGTACCGGCGACTTTACTTCTAGCTATTGTAGGATCTTAGGTTTATTTTATTATAAACCTTAAGGTGTTTTTTTTATCTGCTTGGTTCGGCCATACCCATTATAGCTGTCCGGACTGGACCACTCGCTACCTGCTATGACCAAATGGGCTGATACCTAGGAGATCTAGTTTAATTTTTAATATGATCGTGTGGTTTGGTTTCAATCGATTAGACGTTGCATATTAATTAAACTAAACCATTTTGGACTTGGTCGTTGTCACCTATACCAGCTTGTAGAAGCCTTGGCTGTTTCGTCCTTTAGTGATTTGACCACATAGGAGATTAAGATGTCTTAGTACCTGCTAGTGTAAGGCTTCAGCCTTAGGCTTTCGGCCCTATACCTGTTTAGTTCGTAGGTTTATTTTTTTTAAACCTTTGTTAACCATTATTTTTGTATACCTGTTAGGTATATCTCAGTACCTTGCCGATTTGACCGTGTAAGGTTTATACAATTAGAAGCTATGCCTTTAGCTTTTGTCATCTCTTTTGATAACTAAGAAACCCATTTGTTTTGGATGTGAACATTTCTTTTGACCACTTAGGTTTCGGCTATAAAATGTAGCTGTCAACTTTTGTACGAACATTAGTTGTTGGTTCATGTTTATCATTTTAAACATTGGGAGCCTTAGTCACTTCTTAGTACTTGTGATCGAATAGGACTTTGCCAGGTGTACTATTTCTGTTACATTCTTTGAACTGCCAGTTAATCTTTAGATCCCTTTAGTTGAGATTGAGTATTCTGATTATAGTGCCACCTGTCTAGAATATATCCGTTGGAAAGTTTGTTGCAACCAAAACCCTATACTGCCTTGTTTATTTCTTTAGTGGTTTTAGGTTCTTGAATCTTTTATAACCGACTGAGTTTGTGGCATCAGTTTAATTTGTTAATCTTTTTTAACTCGAATTAATCTGAACCTTTGATTAATAACTTTTAATCTGAACCCTTGATTTTAAAGTTTCTAGAATAATGTTTTCTGACCTATATAAACATCTTTTGAGAGTTTATTTGCGTTAGCTATTCAGATTATATTTTCTAGAGTGAGAAACACAAGAGGGTTTAATATTTTTAGAGAAAAATATTGAGAATTAGAGAGAGATATCTAAGAGAGAAGAAAGTATTATTTTACACACATTGTGTTCATTCTAATTCATCTTTATTCTGTTTTTGTTTTGGATTCTCAATGATCTTACACATCATCTCATAACTTTAGAGATTGATATATATTGTGTTATTGTAGAGAGAATTTAAGTGCTTTCATGCTGAAATAATTTTTTACAAAAACTAGAATTCCTTAGATTTTTAGATCCGATTTTTATTGAATATTTTTATGATCTAAATATTCTGATTTTGTATTAGATGCTATATGTTGTTTAAATCAGAATTTCTCCGGATCTTGCATGTTTATTGAAAATCTTTTTAAAGATCTGTTTTCTCATATTTGTGAAATAATTTGAAAAACACTTTCCTCATAAAATTGAATGTTATATTTTTGAGAGATTGAGAACACATGTTAAATGATTGAATAATCTTGTTGTGTGTTCATGATAAGTGTTGGGTATATTTCTTATAAAGAATGTTTATAAGATTTTTGATTGAAAATTTATTTTGTAAGTTTTTGTAGAAAACTTAATTGGTCTTAATTGAAAATGATTTTTTCTTAAGTTTTTATAGAAAACTTAATTGCTTGATTACAAATATATTTTTGTTAAGTTTTTGAAGAAAGCTTATATGCTTGTGATTTGAATTAAGTTCTTGCATGGTTTGCATTTAGAACATATTCACTTACACGTTTTGCACAACTAGAATGTTGTTGAGAGATCAGTTTTGACTGAGTTGGAATTTGCTAAAGAAGAATGACGGAGTTACGAAGTTGAGAGAACAACTACAACAATCAGAACTGCAGAGAAGTTAAAAGGATACGATACCAAAGGGTACATTCCTAAACTTGTATAGGTCTGTTTGTGTGTTTAGTTTGTTATATAGCTTGTAACCGATAATTCTTTTTAGTGAAATTTTTGTTTTACTCCGTAGAGGGAGTCATGGATGTTTTCCCTAGTTTGGGTTTTTACCACGTTAAAAAAATCATACTTGTTATTCTTCTTATCCTCATCTTATTCTTTGTATGATTTAGAATTAAAATTGTTACATGATTTAAATTGGAATAATTCTTCATATTTGATATATTGGATTGTAACTTAATAAATCAGATTGTTATTAATTTGAATTTTAATTAAATCAGATTTAATTGATTTTAATTTCCGCATGTATTAAAATCTGATTAGTTAGATAATAAAGTTTTTCTTGATTTAATCATATATATGTTATTAGAAAAACTTGCATGAAATCAGAGTATGTTTATGTGTGCGTATGGAGATTGTTTCATGGGCGCATCTCAAGAAATGTTTCCTCATTCATCCGGGAGGGGAATTTTTTTTTAAAAATAATAACCAACATATTTGAGCAATAAAAATAATTTTATCTCAAAATTTATTTTTGCTCTTTATTTTGAAAATACCCCAAAAATTACGCGGGTTGTTACACTTCCCCACTAACAATGGAATTTTGCCCTCGAAGTTCGCCGAATACCTAACTCTCAAAATCAAGCCAAAAATCTCCAAAAATAACCTCGTCACACACACAAAAAAAATTCCTCAGATCTAATCGAGATGCCTAACGCGAAATGATTCTCTAAAAATAAATCTATCTCCAAAAATACGCGCCACAAAAATGCAACAGACAAATTAAGACCCGAGGGTGGTCGTATACCTAAGCTCTGATACCATTCTGTAACACCCCGCCCACCCGGGGAGAGCGAGCGGCACGCTACTGTCGATAAAACTAACCAATTCCACAATATGACAAGGTATAGAGCATCTAATTCCCACAACAACAAAAGAGAAACCACTACTCTCAATCTCTTCAAATAAATACAACAATTCTTTTGAAATAATTACAACAATCTAACTTTCTCGAAAATAAATAAATCTCCAAATGCTCTATACATCAAAATAAATGCAATCGTCTCATCTTGTATTAAAAATATTCCCAAAATAATCCTTGCTAAAATCAATCTCCATAGCGCCCCAAAATTCGCGCTAACTTGCCACTAAAAGAAAATATGGGGAAGTACACAATACGACAGGGAAGATGCTCAACAAATATTAGCGGTGAATAAAACGTCACAATACGAATATGAATTTTCAAATCAAAAGAGAATTTCTAAGCAATTATATCAATATAATTTCTCAACAACACATTAACCGGGTCACCAGGCCTCACCACCGTATCGCGCCTATGCATTTTTAAGCATATCCGGAAAAAGGAATATTGACGTGTGCCCAACCTCAGTGCCATGTTAAAATCTCATGACAACATGCTCAACACTAAATATAATACCACATGAATCGAAATTAGATTCCAACAAATATTTCAAGATTTCCAAATGAATTTACCAATTCAAATATGAGTCAATAATCACAAGAAAATAAAGAAAATAATACTCGTGAGATTAAGGAGCATATTTTGTAAAACTCCATACCTCAAACCACCAAAAGAACCAACATAATTCTGCCCAGAAATCACAGAACAAGACATCAAAAATCTGCTCTCAAAGATCAATAAAAACTCCTCCAAGAACAACCTCAAAACATCCCCAAGAACACCTCCAAAAACCTAAGGTTTAATGCATAAATTAAAGGGCATGTTTGTGTATAAAAGAGAGGAATTTAAAATATGTTTACTGCTAAAAAGTTGTACCAAAAAGGGTCACCCACGACCTTATTTTATAAGGCAAAGAATAAGAGTCGTAAAGAAACAAAACTCTAAAAACTGCTTGCTGCGCACGTTTTCTTTTGGGGTCGATCGATCGACCCCTAGGCGTCGATCGATCGATCGCCCACGAAAACTGGCAATTCGCCTAAAAAATGTCTATAAGGCAAAATATTGTAAAATCAATATAAAATCCGTTTTAACTTCGTTTTCGAAACCTTTTAAAATTCTCGCCTTTAAAAAAGTAACCAACATATTTGAGCAATAAAAATAATTTTATCTCAAAATTTATTTTTCCTCTTTATTTTGAAAATATCCCAAAAATTACGCGGGTTGTTACACAAATGAGTATGACAATATAAATTCCCCACAATATCTAGCCACAACCAAAACTATGTGAAAATCAACCACATGATTGACCCCAATGAATTGCACGGTTAAAGATCTATCAGTAATCATTGCGAGATCGTATAATCAACCGCATGATTGATAATTAAGGACAACTATACCTTAAAAAGATTCAGCCCTACACGCATCCTTCCCCAATCCAATCCACCTTACATGTGTCCATAACCATCAACCCCACAGTTGATTAACTAATAAACTGGACAATTGATGGACCAAACCCAAGATCTATAAATACATGACCCCACGACATTGATTGGGCATTCCAATACCCAACACTGATTTGGTTTTCTAACTTTCTTCAACCCCTAGCATCTAAGAATATCGAGTTCTATCCAAAATCTCTAGTGATTTTTCGAATTTATGAAAAGTTGATTCCTCCGAGAATCATAGTCAAACCTTTGTGCGTAGCTTGCAAAATTCATCTCTTCTGAACGAAGCTCTGTGAAAATAGTGCCACCTCATAGGGGTCACTCCACCGGGAAAAATTTAGCTCACTCTACTCGGGTAAGGAAACTCTATAGAAATTTAGGTTAATATTATAAATACATAATCTGATATAGAACTGTACATATATGCTTAAATCACTTAGCCCGACCCCTGTTAGAGGATTGGGTACGTACTTTACAACATTGATATTTTAAAATCTATTTTTGACACAACACCTCTATCTATTGAGCTAGATAACATACACATTTGTTAAACAATTCTAATCAAACTGGTACGACTAAGTACGATATGAAAACATACTTTTCAAAATCGTTCTTAGGAAAGTGTCATTGAATTGATTTTCTCCAAATCTTTTCTAATATCAAACTTTAAAATCAGAATATTCTTCACCACTTCTTTGAGCGAACATTCTCATCTCAACTGTGGTACCCACGAATATGTGTTTTCCTGGAATACTTTTCAAGCATTAATTTTTGATTACGTATATTTAACATATGAATATGCACTCCAACTCATAACAAAAAGACTATATAAGGACTAGGATCCGTAAATACCAAAATGTTGTATACTTTATACCTGGTATCCCGTTGCATACACCTGTAAATATGCCCCGTTAGTTAGAACTACGTTGGCTTTAATCCCAAGACATATTAGGTACATAATTGCAATACCGAGTTGAAATCATGCGGCCAGGCCTTATAATATGTCTCTTAACGTATTATCTATTAGGTATGCCTCCATCTCTAATATAAACCTTCTTTCTTACACAAAGTGATCATCTTTATCACTTCAAATAAGCCCTAGGCCATATGATACATTCGCTACTTTATCCATGCCAATAATACATAGATCTCTATCAGTGACTTATGGTTCATTCTAATCCTAAATAAATACCTTTCCCATTTAGTCCTGTACCCACAGGTAGTGAAGTATCTCAACATTACATCCTTCATATTTATAAACCAACTTGAAGGTTCTACAACACCTTAGAGTTAGTGATCAACCGACATACATGGATGTCTTTGTTAGAGACTTCGAGTCCACTTTCATTCTAAACCCAGCTAAAGTTAGCCTCCTATCTCACATATATCTTCTCTTCCTCTCGAGAAAAGTCTTCACACTTGCACACATATCACCTTAGAACCCTTCCATGTGGTTCACCGTAACAAATGAACTACGTAGGCTTGAATCTCGTGACTATATGGGTAGGTAGGCCCAATATCGAGTCCTTCTCGTGAATATAAGCCTCAATAATATGTCTCTTGATATATTTTCCTCATAGATATGCACTCATCTGTCATATTATCTAATATCCCTCTTTCATAGCTTGAACGTGATATCAAACTATTTCAAGCCACAACTTCTTGCGCATACACCTACACACACTAATGGCTATTTATAACCTGAATACACATTCATACCCATATACATACATACTAATGGCCACCCATTACATGAATACACATTCATAGACAATCACTCTTGTGTACCCACACTGATTTGGTGACGTTCTTACACCCCTCACAAATGCCATTTTTATTATTAAGCATATATCTATGTTTTGCGGGATTCTTAAACTAAGGTCTCTCAACATATTCTAAAATAAGTTAACAAGCAATTAAAAATGTAAGAAAATGATAATAAGTATATAAATTAGGAACCCTATATAACAAGTGGGGTGCCTAATACCTTCCCAACTCGACCCAATTCTTAAACCCACACCAAGAATCTTTGGATCATTTGCAGGCCTTAAATTGTCTTAGGATTATCCCAAAAGGTCTAAATCGACCCATATTATTTGTTTTTATATAAAATACATTCTTGACTCTGAACAACCCATAACCCCTCAGACGAAGAACTAGGTTTAGGCCTTAATAGGGGCATTTAACAAAAACTATATATGGTGAATAACTTCCAAGGGCAATCATCACAAATAACTCAACTCGGGAGGAAATGAACGACAGAGAGACAAACACTCTCTCATCCTCGTAGGAATCACGCTAACAAATGGCCACACCATATCCCTCTCTCCCTCCAGTTTGTGACCCATAACACCTTAGTACCAGAACATGAAGAGGTATTATTGATGATAAGTAATAAATAATAATATAATAATCATCGTACCCAAGTGCACTACTTGTCGATGAAGGTGGATCATCATTAGACATCAGGTTCATTGGTTCCATTTATTATCCCAAAGAGAAAGTAGGATATAATATCTATGGATTTCATTAAGGGGTTGACAATTACATCCCGCAACATGAAGCGATTTGGGTGACATTGATCGATTAATGAAGGTGTCATAACCCATAATTTCAAAAAATTAAATATCTGAGATTTAGTTTAAATAAGTGTGTGTGAATGTTAATGAGTTGATTTAAATTAGTTATAACATATAAAGACTAGTTTGGGAATTTTTCGTATTTCGGATATGTGTCATTTGTGTAGGCTCGAGAGGGATCTGTACGTCCAAAATAGTGTTAGAAAAATGTTAAATTGAACCCTAGAGTTGAATAACCATTTGTTTTAACTTTTGGAACCACATGGTTCATGTTTTGGGCTCATTTGGGGGGGGGGGGGGGGGGGGGGCATATGTGGCCTAAAAAGGACGTGCATAATTAAGGAATTAAATAGGTAATTAGTTCATTTAATTAACATAACAATAGAGATAACAACCCTAAGAGAAACGCTAGTTATGGAAGAAGGATTTTGATCAAAAGGCATCATCAATGTAAATTCAACATTGAATTTTAAGCAATAAATACCTATCATTCTTGGTTATAAAATACAATTAATGTATGTTTATTTCTACGATAAAAACCTTAGTTAGGTGGAATAATCATGTGATTAAGGATCAATTAATATTTTATTCACGGAGTCTTAGATTGATACTTTATGTGTTGATGAATCTGAATATCTAATTGAGGGCTTGGATTATTATATGTTTCACATGCTTAGATATGCATTATGGAATGGAAATATGAAATATAAATGGTGAAATTCATATATATAAAGAAACTTAATCTAAGAATATAAATAATTAGGAATTAATCCTTAATGGAGATTAAAATTACCCATTAAACTAATCGTTTAATGTTAAGACAACTTGGAATCCATTTAGGTTATATATGGGACAATGAAGATTGGGAATACCCTCTAGTGGAGGTTTAGCATAGATTAAAACAACATTAAGGGAGTTCAAGATATAATAGAAAATATAATGTAATTTTGGGGGTTTTAGATCGATCCCAACCAAAACCGTATCAATCCGGGTTGGAATAAATACCACACCATTTTAAGAGGGGGTAAATCGATTTGAGTTGTGCAGTGTTGTCTGGTGGCCTCCTTTTGAGGTTTTTTTAGAGGATTTGGGTAATAACTTATATTTATTATTATTATTGTTATTATTATTATTATTGTTATTATTATTATTATTATTATTATTATTATTATTATTATTATTATTATTATTATTATTATTATTATTATTATTATTAATGACTCAATATGAATTCTTATTGCTTGTGTGCGTGGTAGTTATGTGTGCATATAATATGTTTATAGGTTTATACAAATACCCACAACAATACAACAATGCACATAAAAATACCCACCATATAACCTAAAAGTCTAGGTCTTGCACATACAGTCTTTAGAACCAACCAACACTAGACCCACACATGATAGTGCACGGACAAATCTCATCAGGGTAGCCGTCTAATGTAGGTCCTACACATAAGAATACTCCATAGCCAGCCAACATTTTAACCCACACATACAATGGCACCCACACTATAAATCCCCATAACTTTGAACCGATAATAAATTATTAGATTCAGAATTCGAAAAAATAAATTTTTTGTATTTAATTATTTTTAGCAATTTAATATGTTGGATTTCACCTATGGAAAATATGAGTTTAATCCGAATTAAAATCAGGGGAGAAATCGGGTTGTTATTTAATATATACATATTTTTGGGCGAACTAGCGACCTGACCAGGATCGAATCGATTCGGCCTGGAGGTAGAATCGATTTGCCCGGGGCAGTGTCGGCAGGTGTTTGATTTTAATTAGAGTTTGAGTTAATTAAACCTCTTAACTTTTACCATATTAAATTAACTCAAGATTATACTTTTCTAAATACCTTTTCACCAACTTTTAAACTAGAAGTCTCCCACATCTTTACCACCTCTCATTTACAAACCCTAGCCCCAATTGAAATCAAGATTCAACCCAATTTCTGAAAGCTCAAATCGTGTTTTCTCAAGATTGTTCAAGAATGAGTCTTTATCGATTTTTCAATAGGAACACAACTATGTAATCATAATTTCAATCGACTTTTCTTCAGTCATGAATACTTGCATTCTCTCTCTTTAGTATTATGCATTTTAAAGATCGCCTTAACATTAAATTACATGTTTTTCTTAAAATAAATTAGAAACCTTAATTAGGGAAAGTGAAATCTATATTGGGACTGTATTTATGAAAAATCTTAATATGAATTAAGACTCATAACCCTTGTGTGCTTAGGATTGAATTCTTGTTAATATGGACATAGGTTTGCTTGTATAAAACTATAGTGGCTTTATTTAATTTGAAAATGACTTGTGAATTCACCCAAAATTATGTAAGTGTGAAAAAAGGAAATTTTGTTGTGCCCCATAAACTTGCATGATGATGAAATTACATTAATTGCATATAATAAGTTGTTTAATTAGGAAAATTGATTTAATGAATTAAATTAGATTTATTTGTGATCGCATGAGAAATTTGTAGAATTATTGATAATATGTCATATGCGAACTATTGATTTAATTATAATTATCACCGCGTGGACGACGGGATTTTTGGGTAGTTATGCTCTCACCTTAATTTTAGGAGTACTTGCTAGGTATGTGACTAGTAAGCATGTCTTAGATGTGGGTAACACTTTATAGTTATGGGAATAGTTAGTGTAGATTGTTACGGATGAAATATTTTGGGGTGGGGCTGATTTTTGCATCGTTTCGTTGATTTGATAGTATAGGCATAAGATTAAGAGGAGAGTAATGGTGGAAATTCATCCTATATGATAAGGTACGACGTACTTGTGTTTTGGAGACCTCTAGGTATGGGGCTAGTGGTAGGTTTGAGGAAATTATGCTCGATAAAAGAGTGGAGCTAATAGAAAATAATGAGAATTGGAGATAATTGATAATTAATACCTAAGAAAATAAATAGATATTAAAATGAATTTGCGGCGCGAGTATGTACAAGGTTGAAAGAATATGAGCCGACTGGCTATAGCGACGTGGGTGTGTGTTGGCGTCAAGAGTATGTGCGGGGTTGACAGAATATGGGCCGACTGGTTATAGTGATGTGTTGTGTGTGGAACCTCATGAGTATGTGCAGAGCTGGCAGAATACGGGTTGATTGGCTATAGTGGGGGGAATGGGTGTGATGTGTAGAACTTTAAGCGTGACAAGAGTGTGTGTAGAATCGATAAGGGGTCTACTGACCATAATGGCGTCGCATGAATACAAATAATTGAATAATTAAATTAAGTAAGGATAGGAGCTAAATTTCACATGATGATGCTAATGAAAGAATTGGACTTAAACTTGTGGGGTGGCGTGTATTACGTGATTTGAGGGCAATAGTTTATTTTTACTCGCATGTTAATATTTATATCTTGTTTAAATTAAAATACTCTATTATGATATCTATCATGTAAATGCTATTGTCTGGGTTCATAGACCTTGATTGGGGAGAGTAGCTAGTATTCATGTACCGGGCTTTGACCCATTGCGTTGACTAACATTTCAGGTATAGCGCTGGAGTAGCTGCATAGGAGTGATTGGAGATATTTTTGGAGATGCAGCTGGAGATTTATTTTTAAATTCTTTATTAGTTAGGATTACTTTCCTTTCCGTCGCTTTCATTATGAGACTTGTATTATGGGTTCGATGGGCCAATCGGTTCCACAGTTGTTTACAGTTTTTGTCAGATATTTACAGTTTGATAATTTCATTTTAGATTTATTTTATTATTGAGATTGGAATTATTTGGGAGATTAGCATGGTGATGAATTTTATTATTGCATGAATGGTTATATTGTAAGATAAATTTGATTGGTACCTTATGGAAGAAAATTTTATATGTCTCATATCTCTGTCACATGCAAAGAATGGTATTTAATTTAGTTATGCCCAATGTAGTCTTGGTAGCAGTCGACGCCAGAATACGCGGGGTGTTACACACATAATCACCAATCTCTAGTACTCATCATCTCTCAATAACTAATCTTAAAAACACACATATATCCTAGTCTCATTGTAATAACCTCATAAATTTTGATTAATTTATTAATGATATAATAATGATAAATATTAATTATGAATATATGAATTGTGAAAATTTGCATGGTTTAAATTTAATTAATGGAGTGAAGTTGAATTTATAGAATTTTTGGTAATTTTTTTGCAATAAATGCATAAAATAGTTTATTATTTAATTTGGTTATATTCTTGTATTCTGGTTCAAACACTAGGGGCATAAGGGTCTTGTAGTTCATCTTAATGACCAAGTTAAACTTATCGATGTATTGATTTAATGCTTTTATTGTTTGATTTTAATTAGAGAAGGATTAATAAAAAGAAAGAGAAAACATAAGGAAAAATGAGGTGTAATACCCCGTGTTTTTATGGCTTTTAATTATGAGATAACTAAATGAAATTGCTTTTAATTATGGGATTAATTAAATTAATTTGGATTAATTAAATTAATTAGGGATAATTAATTGGAAATTAATACAGATTTAAATAAATAGCGAGACGAGAGTTAGTATTTGATTATGATGATAATGTTTAATATTACTGAGTGATTATGGTAATATATGATTATTGAATTTATTAATATTATCGTGAGTTGAAAATACGACAGTTTCGGTAATTAAGTTGGGACACGCGTGTCAGTCGTGTCAGGACCCAATTTAACGGATTTAAAAGTAATTTATTTTTATGTCATCCGTATGATCATTTTGAGGGCGCTAACGTGTCCGAAAGGGTCGAGATTGTAAAAAAAATACTAGTCGGGAGTTTAGTTTGGTCCCCGGGGAATTTTAGGCCTAACCGACAACCCGGGAGGGTATTTTAGTCATTTTGACTTTTTGAGGAATAGTAACCCATGAATTTTAGACTGATTATATCAGACAACACTTGATTCCCTTAGTGTTTCACAACCAAAAATCATAAAAGGCCATTAGAGAGGAATAGAAGGAAGTTCCCAAAAGAGAACTAACCCTTAAAGGCTTTTGCACCACCGTCACCACCACCGGATAGATCGAAAAGCAAGGATCACTCCCATACCGTCTGCTTCTAAGGATCAGAATCTCTAATTCAGGTAAGTGATTTATCTTTCAATGATTATGGCATATACTTTACATGATAGTTTAGGTTTGATGTCAATTTATGAATAATGGCAAAAATATGAATTTGGAGACTTAATAATTGATTTTGGGTAGGTTTGCATGTAGTGGTTCTTCTGGAAATGTTGGATGAACAAAATTATAAATTGAGGATTAAGAATCACAAAATTTAAATTGAGGATTATGATGATTATGGAAGAAATAGTGAAGAATTACGGTTGTAGTAAAATTCATGACGTTTGATCCAAGAAAACGATGTTCTAAGATAGTTTAATGATTCTTGAACGTTAAAACTTGCGTAAATATCTTGTTTTAATGATTAGTAAACTTACTTGGGAGTTTGGAACGTTGTAATTGAGGATTTGGGGTGTAAAATTTGAAGAACTCGTAACTATTAAAGGAATTCTGGGCAAATACCTGATCGATCGACTCAAGAATGTCGATCGATCGACCCTTTTCTTCGATCGATCGACCCCTCCTGATTTTTGAAGATTGTTTCCCTTTAAGGTTTGACAAATCCCAAGCTTGTAGGAACTCTTAGGGGATTTAATAGAATGTTATGGGACATGGGTAAGTTCAGTAGGATTGTAGTTTATGCCCGAAAAATGTTATATCAGTTGGGATTGAATGGGATACTTACGGGTGTTTACTGAGTGAGATACCGTTAGAAAATTTATAAATTGGAATTGAAATTTGGATGAATGACAACTTAAGTTTAGGAACAGTAGAAGTGGGACTTTTAATTACTGAGATAACCTTAGATACGAGTGGGTGACTTAGTGACCTTATGAGGTAGGTTTTGTAAGGACATTTTTTCTCAAGTCCGATATGTTACATTTGTGTATGTCGTGCGCCGCTACATTTGGCACGTCACTTCATGATATCACATGATGGCTTATATCCGAATCAAGAATTAAATATCTACATTAAGTGTCCCACATCTGCCTCAACGACTTCATGTTCCATGATTTTATGGACTTTATGCAAGTGGTACGCAAGAGAAGTCAAAACAATGAAATAAGGAAAAATAGGAAAGTTCAAGGGAATTTTGGTAATTTTATAGCCATCGTTTGGAGATCCGTTCAACTAAAAAGTTGAAGAGCTCAATACCATGAAGACACTGGAAGAAATGACACCTCAATCCGAGCTACGGTGAAGAAGTTATGGCCCTTTGAAAATGGAGAAAATCCTGATAAAATCCTTATGAAGAATGTTGTGTGTTTAAGGCCCAAAACCGGCGAACTATCTCGAACCGAAGGCCAAACTGGTTTGGGGTACATGCCGAACCGATTCGGGGTACCTGACGCTGGCAAGAGTCCCAAAGTTTTAAAATTCATTTTGGTTTTCTTATAAAAGCCAACTTCGGGGGAGTTATTTGATAAGACTTGGAGAGATTTTTTGAGAGTCCTATTAGCTCAAGTCTTCATATTTTTGAGTCCCAAAAACTCATGTTTTAATTCACACATCATTCCCATATTTTTGTGAATCCTTTTGGAACCCAAGAACACTACTTTGCTTTTGTTCATCTTTGTGGGAAGATCTCTGTAACCGAGGGCTGCGTGTTATTGCTGAGGGAGTCTCTACGAAGTTTAATGGTTGCGTGCCATTGAGGAGTGCTGTGGTTCTTCCTTTGCTGATTGGATTGCGGTCCATGTGGGTTCGCTGCGTGTGGATTCATTACTGACGACACCGACCGACGCCTGCGGGTATTCGTGTGTCACTGTATTTCATTGTAATCCGTGTAAGTTGTGATTTACTTATTATAATGAAATAAAAGGTTTTGCCTGCGGGGCTTTTTCCTGAGTATTTGTGTGTCAGCATCTTTTTGTGTCGCATGCTATATCTTATTTATGGTTTGACATACTCACACACGTAGTTGCTTGTTTAGGGGCTGATTTAATTTTGTTTAAAGATGGACTCTAATTAAATAAGGTTTAATTGGAAACTTGCGAATCTATTTAATCAATTATCACACAACGTCATATTTTACAAATTGGTATCAGAGTGGGCTATGCTAATTTATCGCGTGATTATGATTTTTCGAGGATTTACTTTCTGATACAATTTGTCTACTCACGTTTACAAATTGGTATCAGAGCGGGTTGCGCTAATTTATCGCGTATTCCTATTTTCTGAAAAATTTGTGTGATATTGATTTTTTTTAAATCGGTTTTGTGAAAAATCGCAATTTTTCCAATGGAGCACTTATGTAATCGGATGCCCTCCTTTGATGACACGAGTCAAAGTTTTGATGATATAAATCATTTGAATTTAACGTTTGCTAAAAGAATTGAGGTTTTGGAAAAAGAAAATTCTCGTTTTAAATCCGCGATGGATCTTTTGCAAACAGTTCAAAATAAAATAGATTTTTCTCGTGTGAAATTTGTTTCCTTGGACCATCACTTTGTTGCTTTAAAATTGTCCAAGAAGGAAAGTGATGATAGGGTCCTATTTTTAGAAAAGGAATTGGAGGACCTTAAAAATTCGATGGTTTGTGTTTGTGCCCAAGATTATAAAAATATTTTAGTCAATGAGTTTATGGCACGTGAAGAGACTCTTAGGGAAAAGTTTTCTTTGATTGAGGAAGAGAGAGATACCCTTTTAGGAATTGTTGAAAATTTGAAAAAGGCATCCCTTAAATTGGAAGAGTCCAATTCTTTGCTTGAGTCAAAAATTTTGAAGTTAAAAAATGATTTGACAAACTCGAGTAGGTTTGATAGTGATGGTAATGGCTCGTCTTATTCTCATGCTTCAAGTGCTAAAGCCAAAACCATTATTTGTTTTAGAGGGTCAACCGTTCCCAAGGATGTTAGAAAAGATCAACCCATAGGTGTCGTTCCACCCATTTACACATGTTCATATTGTGGTAGGAAAGGTCATCTTAGGCGATTTTTTTTTTATCTTGGAAAAAGTCCTAGGAAGTTTATGTCTTTTGTTCCCATGGTTCCCAAATCCCCCACACGACGTTTCACATCTATTTGGGGTTAGGAAATCACTTTTAGAGGCACTAGATTTTAGACAAGTTGATTCCCGTATGCTTGCACATGATTCTTCTCTTACCATATCATATAGATGAATGCGTTTGCATGTTTGTCATACACTAGTTGTGGTTTCATGATATATGTTTGCTAGTGTGTTGACATGTACTTTTTGTATAAATTTTTTCTTTTAAAAAATACAAAAAGATTTTATTATGATAATTTTTTTTTAAAAATCCAAAAAGATTTTTGTATTTTGTTTGCACCGTTTACGGATGGACACTTCGGATGACCGAGTCACAATATCATTCCATTTTTCATGTGACTATTTGATAGTGTTTTGAGACAATATATCATGTCATCTTTGTGCTTTATAATGTTTGGAGTCATTAAGATGTAATTAAGTGTTACTTCCTACATGTTTGACTCTTGATTTCCTTTATTGAACACATGCACGGATTTGTTTGATTATTGTGCTTGTCTTATCACATGTTGGTTGGGTGTTTTCACTTCAATCACGTCCTTAAAACGATCCAGGCGCGATAAAACTTAATAAGAAAGTTGTGCATGTAAGAACCGTTTGTGAGTTTGTGTGCTTTATTTGAAAACGGGGAAGGGCTACGAAAGGTTAACATTTAACCTTTGCAAATACTAAGCCACCGTTATATCGGACCTAAAAAATTGAAGAATTTTATTATCCGAGGTCCAAAGAGGTTTAAAAGAGCCCGAAAAAATTTAAAGGCAATAAAAAGAAATTCATGCCAATTATGAGCCAATTAGGTTTTTGCACCAATTCTCCAATGTTTGAGAATTTAGATTTCCTCTAAAAGAAAATATGAATGAGGGAGTTTGGTTGGAGATTTTAAACGGGTTTGCACGTCCTTGAAAGTCTTGAAAAAGCGCTATATAGTTTTGGACGTTATTGGGGGTGGAAATCACTTTGACTTTGATTTGTTGATTTGCATAAGACGATGTCATCTAAATTCAACAATTTTTACACCTAAGGATACTTTTGATGTTCATTCGTTAGGGGTACACGTATGCATCGTGCAAATATGCTTGACTGAGTTGATTTACCTTTCAATTGTGTTCACACCCATACATTCCGTTTCCATGACTTCGTTGTTTGAGTTTAAATCCATGGTGTGATTTTTTTGGTATCTTATTTTTTTATGAAAAAATTTGAAAAATCAAAAATAGTTTGTGAAGATTTTTTGAGTATCTCTTTGCAAGAGCGCATTTTCCATTTGATTGATGCCTTATTTTGAATACGGTGACACCCCAACTTTGCTTGTTTGATTTATTCTTGTCATTTGTCTATTTGGGGACATAATAAAAATGGGGAGAAAGAATTATCATTTTATTGGGGAGTTTGAATTTTGGGGGAGTTTTTGAGATTTGACTTATGCTTTTCTCATACATTGGTATGTGTGTTTATCTCATTTCAAACTCGATACGTCACTTGGTATTTTTCTTTTTCTCACGTGTGTAGGTATTATATTAATGATCATATGTTGCACACCCTCATGAGAAAAGGTTTGAGATTTTGAAGATTTGAAGAACAAACGATGAAGACTTACTCATTTGTATCTTCCCAGTTTTCGGTTCATGGGAGGGTAGATTTATATAGGTCAATTGAATGATAATAATTCGGATTTTTTATTTTGTACCGACATCGACATAGTGGGAGATTTTTAAGGACATTTTTTCTTAAGTCCGATATGTTACATTTGTGTATGTCGTACGCCGCTACATTTGGTACGTCACTTCGCGATATCACACGATGACTTCTATTCGAATCAAGCATTCAACATCTCCAGCAAGTGTCCCACATCTGTCTCAACGACTTCACATTCCACGATTTTATGGACTTTATGCAAGTGGTACGCTAGAGAAGTCAAAACAATGAAATAAGGCAAGATAGGAAAGTTTAAGGGCATTTTGGTAATTTTATAGCCACCGTTGGGAGATCTGATTAATTGGAAAGTTGAAGAGCTCAACTCCACGAAGACACTAGAAGAAACGACACCTCAATCCGAGCTACGGTGAAGAAGTTATGGCCCTTTGAAAATGGATAAAATCCCAATAAAATCCTTATGAAGAATGTTATGTGTTTAAGCCCCAAAACCAGCGAACTATCATGAACCGAAGGCCAAACCGGTTCTGGGGTGAACCAGTTTGAGGTACATGCCGAACCGGTTTGGGGTACCTGACACTGGCAAGAGTCCCAAAGTTTTAAAATTCATTTTGGTTTTCTTATAAAAGCCAACTTCGAAGGAGTTCTTTGATAAGGCTTGGAGAGATGTTTTTGAGAGTTCTATTAGCTCAAGTCTTAATATTTTTGAGTCCCAAAAACTTATGTTTTAATTCACACATCATTCCCATATTTTTGTGAATCCTTTTGGAACCCAAAAACACTACTTTGCTTTTGTTCATCTTTGTGGGGAGATATATGCAACCGAGGGCTGCGTGCTATTGCTGAGGGAGTCTCTACTAAGTTTTATGGTTACGTGCCACTGAGAAGTGCTGCGGTTCTTGCTTTGCTGATTGAATTGCGGTCTATGTGGGTTTGCTGTGTGTGGATTCATTGCTGACGACACCGACCGACGCCTGCGGGTATTCGTGTGTCACTGTATTTCATTATAATCCGTGTAAGTTGTGATTTACTTATTATAATGAAATAAAAGGTTATTCCCTACGTGGATTTTTCCTAATTATTTGTGTGTCAGCATCTTTTTTTGTCGCATGCTATATCTTATTTATGGTTTGACTTACGCACACACGTAGTTACTTGTTTAAGGGCTGATTTAATTTTGTTTAAAGATGGACTCTAATTAAATAAGGTTTAATTGGAAACTTGGGAATCTATTTAATCAATTATCACACAACGTCATAGTTTACAGGTTTTAGTATTCGAACTTATACGACGAGAGTTGTTGCGCTAAACATATTACGTGGAATATTTGGGATGACACTATGATACGTATGAGACTCAAGATATTGGTTTGGTGTATACCTATATAAATATGATGATTATCTAAGTTGTGTGATTACTTAGTATCTGGATTATTGTGTGTATGACATACCTATCATACTTGCTATCACGGGAGTTTAATTTTCGAAAAAGGACCATCTTATCTTTGTGTGCCTTCGGGGGGATTCAGATTGGTACCTTAAGGACATAGGACTGTGAATGACTTATTTGTGAGTTGATAAGTCAGCTGACCATGGGAACGTAGGTATGTGCGTGACCCATGGGTATGTGAACTATGTTCGCCTCCAATATATGTGATTTGTATTGAGTCGATTCCTGAGTGATTTGGAACACGTGATCATTACGTATGTGATGTACATGGATTTGATAGTAGAGTATGCGTGCACCGCAGCTTAGACTAGGGGTGCTATATATGTATATATGTACTGAGAGTGATTTATATATGTACTTGTGACTGGTTTACTGTTGCTTAGTAGTTGTGAATAACTAAGATATTTGAATGGGCTAAGAATGTGAGAATTTAAATAACACTTGAGATAAGCAATTTAATGAATGTGAAAATGGGATATAAATATGACTTGTTTAGGTAATACGAGTAGATACCCTATGTTAGAATGTGAAAAAAGGAGTTAGTATGGACCAGTTAGATAGTGGTATAACTAGGATGGAATTTAGAGGATGCGTTAGGCGTGCACAATGGTTGAGGGGTGAGGATCTCAGGTGAGGGCACGTGAATAACATGTTTAATATATGTGTTGTTTAATATTATGATTTAAACACTTGCTATTTTTAAAATATTTTCACCTCAGGCTCTGACCCGTTTGCTTTCAATCTATCTCTTTTCGTTCAAATATTTTAGGTGCCCAGCCATAGGGACGCCAAGCATAGAAGTCCATTCTAATGACGTGATGTAGCTTCTGGGGAAGCTACAGGATCTCGGTATTAGACGCCTACACATTTATCCTTGGTTCCTTCAGAGTCATTTGTATCACTTAGGATATGTCGCCCATTCATATTTAGAGGTTGTAGATACAGACTTTCATAATTTCAGTTATTGGTTTATTTATTCAGACTCTTGTATTGGGATTTATTTACTCTGGTATGATTATTATTGGAGTGTTTACTCCAGACTCAGTTTATTTCATTTCGTTGGTTATTCATATGAGATGGTTTATGCGATTGATAGTTGATGATTTAATTACTTGGTTAATTGTTAACCTAATCAATAAAATTTGGCATCTCTCTATTTTAAATATTAGGTGGCTAGTAATTAACTAAAAGTTTTTGACAGTGATGCTAAGAGTGGACCAACTTGAGATTCTGTATTAATTTAATAAAGGAGTAGCTACCCGATATTTAATTAGTTGGGGTGTCACAGGTGGTATGAGAGCATCAGGTTCTAGTGTCCTTTAGGATCTGTGCGGCTTATTATGCTTCCAGCGTAGGTTTCTTTGATATAGAGCCCTATATTTAGTGTTGTTGATTTCTTTGGTGATATTTCGTTCTCCTGCTATAATGTATATGATAGTGAATCTTATTTGCATTCGGGTGTGTTTGTGTGCCGATCAATGCAGTATGTCAGGCGAGGGCAGTTGGGCGGACAATAGGAGGCAAAGCTCAGTTGAGGTTATTGGGTATATTAAAAAATGATGACCGTAGTTGAGGTCACCCCTATTATGGCACGGAAGGCCAGGACGGTAAAGGTGACTAAGGCACAACATATGACTTCCAGGTACCACTATAGTAGAAAGTGGAGTCAAATTAGACTCACCCATCAAGGTTGGATTGGGAGAGAGTCAGATGAAACATTGAAGAGAACCAGCAGTGGAAATTCTAGAAATGCAAAAATGACGTTTGTTAGGCGTGGGCATATGTTGGAGTGTGGCTAACCGGGAGCGAAAATTTAGGGTAAAATTTTTCTTGGCTCATAAAAACAGAGTTACAATGGTGAGAGGAAATCACCACTTTCATTAGTGGAATATTATGTCAACGGAAGGATCTTAGGTACAGTTTAACCTCAAGTTCCTTCGTCAAATGTTCAGGATAAGATGCGAACATTGTTCTGAACTCACACAAGAGGGTTGGACAGAGGTCACTTTGTAAAAAGGAATTTAATCAATTAGCGAACCTTGCACCGGATGAAGTAGGTACAATTTTGCTAGCACTTATGGGAAATTATGCTTGGGCGATCAATGCAGATGACAACAATGTTGCGTTTATCGATGTGGATGTTAACGCTTCCTTGTATGGGGAGCTATAAGAATTGAAGAATTTAGTCAGAGAGTAAGACTGGGTGAAACGGTGTTAGTAAAGCACAACAAGGGGGAGACCCATCGGGGGACCCATTTTGATGATTCGGATAGCTAAATTTTTACCGAGAGATGGTGAATTCAGTAAGGGTTGTTTACGCCAATATCATGCTCCTTAGGGCCATCAAAGCTAAGGGAACAACGGAGGTAGCCATCAGAGTCGAGACTACCAAAGTCCGAGAGAAGGACAACCCTAACATGGTCAGTATGACCGGAGATAAGTGGGTTAGGTGTAGAGGCTTTTTGGGGAGAGTAAAACCCCATGTGTTAAAATTTTCTCGAAACGAGTAAAGGGATAAGGATATAGTGCTTAGCAAGGGGAATAGTTAATATAATTTTTGGTTTGGTTCAGACAGGGGTGCTATGTCCAAGAACCATTTAAGCAGCCATGGTGATTGGAAAGGTATAAGTATGAGTTTTACCCTCAGAAGATGAGGCATATTGTGTATAATACGAACGAGTTACTACATCTTTATTATTGCTAGATTCGCATGTGAGACAAGTTTAATGCGTATATCGACGACGTTATTATTATGTGAATATTTTTCCTGGTATAGCGGGGTTACCTTTAGTGTATCCGCGGAGGATGAATGGATGTATCGATAGTGGTATATACTTTATGGAGATTACTCGTTTTAGTGATGTGTTATACGAGTATGATATTGTCCTGATTATGGTTTTGTATTGATGCTCATACCTATAATGGGCGAATATCGCAAGTCTATCGGGGTTACTACCTTAGAGTAGAATGTTTTATTCTGACAATACCTCATTTGTGAGAGGTCCAGACTCGCGTTTATATATATATATATATATATATATATATATATATATTATAGAGACTTCGAAGGGAATAATGGTCTCGAGATATTCGATCCCGATATGTGTAGGGACTTTATTAATATGATTCAGAGTGTATTGGGTTTACTGTTCAGCGAAAAGATTTAGCTTATTATTATGTTTAACATTCAGGACTGGGTAATAGGAATGGCACATTGTTATATCACACTTTAGAGATGTGGGAGTTAAGACTCATAGTTATATGTCCGGGGACAGAATTTTGGGAATCCCGATTATATGTGCATGATATTTATGAAATGTGACTATCACTAATGTTAAGTGACAGTGTCTTTTGGAGAAAGTTACTTGTTTAAGTAAAACTGCGGAAGGAGGCGAAACTTTTATGTCAAAAGACGGGAAAATAGGGGTACATGTTATGGACTGAGGGCCTAACGGATTTCGATGACCGACAATTCTAGGTAGTTGTGTATCGAGGGGGGGGGGGGCTTGTTTATATTTTGCTTTGCGAAACATCCCAAGCATGAAACTTAGCGTAAGTTGGTAGTAGGGAGATGTTTGGCCATTTGTCTGTGAGTTCGGTACCTCAGTCGTTATAGAGGTATGTATATAGTTATAACTGTAAGTTGAAAGCTAAATTACCATATATGGCTAGTAGAGCCAGTTGTGTGGTGAGGAAGTATTAAGAATTTTGTCTTATTACGGCGGGTTAAAGGAGGGAATGATGTTAAGGAGGATTTAAAATTTCAAATTCTGGGGTGATTGAGAATGCCCAAGTGGTATAGCCACGTGCGAATACGGGGGCAATAAAGAATTAGGCGTACGTACAAAGTGTATATGATGTTTAAACCCATTTGAACGGTTTATAAGGTGTATGAACACCTTGGTTTCCTAGTGTCAGAATCGCCGGAAGAAGAGACATGGAAATAGATGGGTGAAATTTATGCTTGTGGGACTGATATGACAAAATGGAAGTGGTAGAGTGGATTAAGCGTTGTGAGAAGGAGGATAATCTATATATTCATGTGCAATCAGAGTATCACGTCCGAACTTAGTTGAAAGGCAGTGGGAAACCATTTAAAAAGGGGGTATCCCTTGAGAAGACAAATATTTAACTATTATGGACAAATTGGAGCGGAGTTCTACCCTGTAGAATATTGAGAGTAACTTGCACGTAAATAGAATGATGATGTCAATGAGGTATAAAGATTCCAGAAGTGCACGTCGTTGCAAAAAGTGAACGGGTTAAAACTTTTGATATATGCCGAGGGAAGAAGAGTATTATTAAGTACCACTCAATGGGAAGAATTATAAGTGAAAGTCGATGTTGAAAGGGACATGGTAAGTAGTAAATTGGTTGGAGTAGAGGATCAACCAGAAAATTTTGTATTAAGCCGACAATTTCAGTAATGGAAGAGTCAAGTTGGTAAATTTCTTCGATGGGTTGCCAACCTCTAGATGAGTCAAGATTTCCTTCGAAGGTGTGGAACAAGATGACGAAAAGGAAAGTAATTGTTATACCTTTGAGTGATTTACTTTATTAAATAGTGTGCCCAGTATTGTTCTGAACTAGGCTGAGATCCTTAAACCCCACCTCCAATGTGAAATTTCAGTAAGTAGTGGGGATAATGTTTTGTTTTGTGAAGGTGGTATCACCTATAGCCCGAGGAGTAGGCACAAGGCAATAGACAACTGGTGGAGCTGTATGAAAGTAATTTTGGACTCATTGCAATCATTTAATTTCCACAATGGGTATAGCTAGTAAGTGAAGTATAATATGGTAATGGAGAGAGGATATTACCTAATGGTAGAGTTGTGTGAAAGCACCCATACAATCCTTCCTCTGGATGTTTTATAGTGGACAAGGTTCTTACTGAGGTTTTGTATGGATAAACCTTACTATCCTTCCTCTGGATGTTTAGAGGTGAGCGGATTATCGGAGTTTTGGATTAGTCAGAAGTTAGAGTCTGATGACTGGGATGGGATAACCACAAACCATCTTAGGGGACTTTTTCCTTTTGTAAAAGTTACACCACCGGGAATAGAGATTCGAAGAACGGACAAGAGTTGTCAGATGTTCTATGGTTTCTCCCAGGATGGGAGTTTTGTGTTTGGATTAATGCGAGAGTTGATACGAAGTGAGGTACAACCTCCCAATAATATTGAGATAATGCGACCAATGATGTATAGGCTATTCTTATTCGAATGTTGTTTGGTAAGAGCACAACATGAGGTGCATTTATTGAGGTGTGACCCTATAACTGATAAAGTGTCGAGAGTGTTCAAAAAGCTTATTATGAAGCGGGGGTTGTAGTGATTGAGCCTTACTTTGAATTTTGTTTTGAGTACTGGAGGATACATATTTTCCAGGTATGCCTTACTTTTTTGAATTTCGGAATGAAATTCTATTATTACAGGGGAAGTACGTAATATACCGTGTTTTTATGGCTTTTAGTTATGAGATTAATTAAATGAAATTTCTTTTAATTATGGGATTAATTAAATTAATTTGATTAGTTAAATTAATTTGGCATAATTAATCGGAAATTAATGCGGATTTAAATAAATAGCGAGACGAGAGTTAGTATTTGATTATGATGATAATGTTGAATATTACTGAGTGATTATGGTAATATATGATTATTGAATTTATTAATATTGTCGTGAGTTGAAAATACAACAATGTCGGTAATTAAGTTGGGACGAGCGTGTCAGTCGTGTCAGGACCCAATTTAATGGATTTAAAAGTAATTTAATTTTATGTCATCCGTATGATCATTTTGAGTGTGCTAACATGTTGGGAAGGGTCTAGATAGTTAGAAAACACTAGTCGGGAGTTTAGTTTGGGTCCCGAGTTATTTTAGGCCTAACCGGCAACTCGGGAGGGTATTTTAGTCATTTTGACTTTTTGAGGAATAGTAACCCATGAACTTTAGACTGATTATATCAGACAACACTTGAGTCCCTTAGGGTTTCACAACCAAAAATCATAAACGGCCATTAGAGAGGAATATAAGGAAGTTCCGAAAAAAGAACAAACCCTTAGAGGCTTTTGCACCACCATCACCACCACCGGATAAATTGGAAAGCAAGGATCACTCCCATACCATCTGCTTCAGAGGATCAAAACCTCTAATTCAGGCAGGTGATTTATCTTGCAATGATTTATGGCATATACGTTACATGATAGTTTAGGTTTGATGTCAATTTATGAATAATGGCAAGAATATGAATTTGGAGACTTAGTAATTGATTTTGGGTAGGTTTGCACGTAGTGGTTCTTCTGGAAATGTTGGATGAACAAAATTATAAATTAAGGGTTAAGAATCATGAAATTTAAATTGAGGATGATGATGATTATGGAAGAAATAGTGAAGAATTAGGGTTGTAGTGAGATTTATGACTTTTGATCCAAGAAAAGGATGTTCTATGATAGTTTAATGATTCTTGAACGTTAAAACTTGTGTAGATATGTTGGTTTAATGATTAGTAAACTTACTTGGGAGTTTGGTACGTTGTAATGAAGGATTTGTGGTGTAAAATTTGAAGAGCCCATAACTGTTAAAGGAATTCTGGGCAAATACCTAATCGATCGATCGACCCTTTTCTTCGATCGATCGACCTCTCCTAATTTTTGTGGATTGTTTCCCTTTAAGGTTTGGAAAATCCCAAGCTTTTAGGAACTCTTAGGGTATTTAATAGAATGTTGTGGGACATGGGTAAGTCTAGTAGGATTGTAGTTTATGCGCGAAAAATGTTATAACAATTGGGATTGAATGGGATACTTATGGGTGTTTACCGAGTGAGATACCGTTAGAAAATTTATAAATTGGGATTAAAATTTGGATGAATGATAAATTAAGGTTAGGAACAGTAGTAGAGATACTTTGAATTATTGAGATAACCTTAGAGATGAGTGGGTGACTTAGTAACCTTATGAGGTAGGTTTTAATATTCGTACTTATACGATGAGAGTTATTGCGCTAAACATATTACGTGCAATATTCGGGATGGCATTATGACACGTATGAGACTCAAGATATAGGTTTGGTGTATACCTATATAAATATGATGATTATCTAAGTTGTGTGATTACTTATTATCTGGATTATTGTGTGTATGACATACCTACCATACTTGCTATCACGGAAGGCTAATTTTTAGAAAAGTACCATCTTATCTTTGTGTGCCTTCGGGGGGATTTAGATTGCTACCTTAAGGACATAGGACTGTGAATGACTTATTTGTGAGTTGATAAGTCAACTGACCATGGGAGCGTAGGTATGTGCATGACCCATGATTATGTGAACTATGTTCGCCTCAAATATGTATGATTTGTATTGAGACGGTTCCTGAGTGATTCAGAACACGTGATCCTTACGTACGTGATGTACATGGGTTTGATAGCAGAGTATGCGTGCACCACAGCTTAGCCTAGGGGGTGATATATATGTATATATGTACTGAGAGTGATTTATATATGTACTTGTGACTGGTTTACTGTTGCTTAGTAGTTGTGAATAACTAAGATATTTGAATGGGCTAAGAATGTGAGAATTTAAATAACACTTGAGATAAGTAATTTAATGAATGTGAAAATGGGATATAAATATGACTTGTTTAGGTAATACGAGTAGATACCCTATGTTAGAATGTGAAAGAAGGAGTTAGTATGGACCAGTTAGATAGTGGTATAACTATGATGGAATTTAGAGGATGCGTTAGCCGTGCACAATGGTTGAGGGGTGAGGATCTCAGGTGAGGGCACATGAATAACATGTTTAATATATGTGTTGTTTAATATTGTGATTTAAACACTTGCTATTTTTAAAATATTTTCACCTCAGGCTCTGACCCGTTTGCTTTCAATCTGTCTCTTTTCGTAAAAATATTTTAGGTGCCCAGCCATAGGGACGCCAAGCATAGAAGTCCATTCTAATGACGTGATGTAGCTGCTGTGGAAGCTACAGGGTCTCAGTATTAGACGCCTCCACATTTATCCTTGGTTCCTTCAGAGTCATTCGTATCAGTTAGGGCATGTTTCCCATTCATATTTAGAGGTTGTAGATACAGACTTTCATTATTTCAGTTTTTGGTTTATTTATTCAGACTCTTGTATTGGAGTTTATTTACTCTGGTATGATTATTATTGGAGTGTTTACTCCAGACAATTTATTTCATTTAGTTGGTTATTCATATGAGACGGTTTATGCGATTGATGGTTGATGATTTGATTACTTGGTTAATTGTTAACCTAATTAATAAAATTTGGCATCTTTCTATTTTAAATATTTGGTGGCTAGTAATTAACTAAAAGTTTTTGACAGTTATACTAAGACTGAATCAACTTGAGATTCTGTATTAATTTAATAAAGGAGTAGCTACCCGATATTTAATTAGTCGGGGTGTCACATGAGGTTGCGAGGGGAGGCCATTATAGTGTCACTAGAAATTTGTAATACGAATTGCTTATGATTATATTGGAACATATTTTATTGTTGAAAATTCATATGGTCCAACTTAAAATCTGCATAATATAGTGTGTTATAAAATTTTAATTGAAATCTTGGGGATTGGGTTAATACGAATGCGAATTGGTAATAATAAATGTTATGACTTAAATATCACTTTATTTGACACTACAAATTAATATGTGTTGATTGAGGGGATTATTAGTTTAGCTCTATGTTTTTGGTGTTGGGACTTAAATATTGATTAGTTGTTGTCATTGAAGAAACTATGTTACCAGTTATTGATTTTTTTCGTAGGTGTTATAATTATTGGATATTTGGCATCGTTGAGCATTGATGGGACATTGGTTGTGATATTGTGAAAAATTATGTTACTGGGATTGTTGAATAGTGTATTTGGTTTGATAGTCTATTATTCTAGTTATTGATAGGATTTAGGTTTGTTGGGTGATAGTTGTTGTTGGTGTAATACCCCATATTTTTATGGATTAATTTGATTGTAAATTTATCTTAGTTCCTGCCATAGCACATGGTGTCACTATATTTGATAGATTTATATATGTTATATAATTACATTAGAAATTAGATTAAATACATTAGATTAAATACATGATAAAATAATAATTAAATATTTTGACATGACTGTGTATTATGGGCTAACATGGAATGGTTAGGAATTTCGCATCGAGGGTTTCCTTGTTTGGATTATCCCCTCGGTGTCGGGTTCCAACGATTGCGAAGTAGTTTTCTATAATGTCATGTAGCGCTAAATTAATAAATATTTAAATAATTAACTTTTTGACTCATATCGACTACATTAATTAAATTACCGAGTTAATTTAGTAATTGAGTTGCGTCCAATTTCAAGATAGTATTGGTAAGCGTATATTGTTTGTTTTAGTCAAAATTAAGGAATTTAGGCCCATGGGGTTAGTATAGGACATGTGCATTGTGTTAGGCTTATTGGAGAGGTTTTTTGGCCCTTTTAGATGAGGTCCATATTTGGGCTAAACCTAATTTCATGGGATTAAAGGTTTTAGGAGGTCATTAAGGTTTCATAATCCACACTTCGAAATTAGAGAGACTCCCTAAGGTCTTGAGAGAAGCATATTCAAGAGAAGTGGAAGAATTGAGAGGATCTAAAATAATGTCTTCACAATTGTGATTGAGGCAAGTTTAATTAGGGTTGAATTTTTATTACTATCGTGTTATAGTGTTCCTATTCATTGGAATCTGGATCTAGTTTAATTATAATTTGAATTGGTGGTTTAATTAGTTGAAATTATAATTTGCTTAATCATGATAAAAAACTAGATTGATTAACTAAACTATAATTTGCGGATTTCTTCATGAATTCAAATTGGGATTTGTATAGAATGATTAAGAATTGATCATGAACTGTTTATCCATCAAAACCACATGAAAATTGGTCAAATTAAGGTATAATTGAATCAAATTGGGTTGAATACATAAACCTAGGTTTCATAATTTAAATTTTTCATTAACCCTTTAATCATGTTATAAATGCTTAGAATATATATATATATATATATATATATATATATATATATATATATATATATATATATATATATATATATATAATGCTCTTGTGCCGACTAGTCCGCATTTTAAGAATGCGGACCAGACATGTGTCACCTAACGGCGCCCCTAGGAATCATCGCCTAAATTATAGGGACACTCTCTCTCTTTTCTGGGCTCACCGCCAGGTGACACATGTTCGGTCCACATTCTTAAAATGCAGACTAGTCCGCACAAGAGCCGGACTGATATATATATATATATATATATATATATAAATTAGGACTTAGTAACCATTGTATGCTATGGTTTAATATTATTGTATTTCACGTGTAACTTACCTATCATGAGTCCTCGTGGTATTACTTACAAGAGGGGATACCCTTATGGGGTGCGTACGAAGTTGACCATGTTGGTACCCTGATGATAAAGATGGGATTTACCTTGGTCATTTTACCCTAGACATTACATGCTGACGTACCCGTGTTATCCCATGGTGATAAAACAAGGGGGGGGGGGGTCGTTTCATATAGCTTTGGGTATGGGGTTATATGATTGGTATGAAGGTGTAGTGATTATCCCTTGTCGATGTTTTGGGGATATAGGGGTGGGATAATTAATAACTCTACCTAGTACGACGCAAGAGACCCCTGAAGGCATTACATTAGGCCTATGCTATGTGCGGGATTGAATGGAGACCATTTATTTATGTATGTGGCTGAGATTGTACTCATATTATAAGTGGAATCTATGCCTGTATTTATTTATATACTTATACACTTGAGATTCTTAGTGTAGAGATATTTTGGATTCATTAGTTATATTCAATTGAGATGAATAATACTTAATCATAGCATCACTTGAGCTTGGATTTAGACTCATGATATATCTAGGGTCTCTTAGGTTGGGATAAAATTAAAAACATCTAAAAGACGAGAGGAAGGTTCAAAGTGATATTGTAGCCCAAATGAAATCACAATGTTGTTCTACCTAGACATGCTATTAACGTTGTTGTGGACTTTACTTTTTAAGACCTAAGCCGTTGTTCCCACCTCAACCCTTGTCTTTTGATTTGCATTTCATCCTTTGGGTCATACTTTTTATGTCAGTGATGGTATCTGACGTTGTTAGGTTTCCACTTGATTATTGTTTTAGCAATTTACTTTATGCACTTTATTTTATTGTCAATTTCATAGAATGGTGCTCAATTGTATAAACTTCTATATTATTTATATTGGATTTGATTAACCTATCATTAGATTTTACGAGGTGTCACAGTTAATGAGATTATGATCACTAGATAATGATGGTTATAAATGTGGTTTATCTTCTTGATTATAAAATATTGAAGAGGTGATGGATAATGTTGGCTTAGGATGTTACCTTTAGGAGTTATGAAACTTGGGCTTATATATTATTGAGATTGAGCTCATTACATATAAGATAGATACGTGTATAGTTTAAAATGAATAATAAGATATTTGGGGATGCTTGTATTATTACGAAGGGTTATTTTGAGACGCGAATGAAATAGTCATTATATAAGAGGATTTTTGGGATAAATATTGTAGAGGGAAATGAAACATTATGACAAGTCATGGATTTAAGAGCGAATCAAATGATGGGAGGAACGATGAATTTTCTAATGCTAATCCTGAAATGAGGCACCGTGGGTAATCATAGAGTGAGCCGGGAGTTTCATGTGAGTGATGTATATTAGTTTGAATGGGATTAAGGGAATGTCTATAGAAGGTTAGGTTTAGTTCCTTATTTGGATTTCATTTATGAGACATCCCACATATGGAGTTTAAAGAAGGTAGGAGTTAGGAGTTTAGGTTTAGTGAGTCATACATGTAATTTTAGTGCTTAGAATATGAGTAATGAGTATGTGATTATTGAGATGTGTGGCTTGTGAGTAGAATTTATTCGTCAATAATGAGATATTAAAGGAACATGTGAAGTGCCTTGAAAATGAATTATAGGAATAGTAATGAAGTGAATATTTTATGGTTTTAGAATAGTGTTTGATTTACGATTAAATTTAGGTGACGTGGGACATAGAATGCCAGGATAATTGTTTATTTACTCTCAATGACTGCCCAATCTAGTCTGCAGTGTATCAAAAGGGGGGGGGGTTCCTTATTTGGATTCATTTATGAGACAACCCACGTTTGGAGTGTAAAGAAGGATATGAGTGGGGAGTTTAGGAGGTGTAAGTTGTGTAGTGGTTCTTAAGTAAGTATTTAGTTGATATATAGATATTATAGAGTCTTAACAACCACCTAACCTAGAAAAAATTGTATCCGGGGTGGGTGGTGGTGGTGGTGTTCCTTTTTTGAACTTTATTTATGAGATATACCATACATATAGTCTAGGAAAGGTATGAATTTTGGAATTTAGGATGTTTAAATTCCTTCATAAAGGTATATTGGGCGTCTATGTCAAATTACTTAACCAAGTTTTTAACAAAGTTAAAAGTCAGTTTAAAAGTCCGAAGAAACTATTTTTGTTTAAAAAGTAATTTCACACAAGATGTATTAATATGTTAAAGAAATTATGAATTAGAAATCTTCAAGAATTTTGGTAACTCAAGTTTTGAAATATATTTATAAATCACTGTAAACTTCTGAGATAGAAGATATCCTGCAAGTATTAAGAGAAATTCATAGAGGTTTACACACATGATTTTTACCTGGTAAAACCCCAAAGTATGGGGAAGCATCCATGGTGACCTCAACACTGCAAAATAAAATCTACTAAAAATGGATTTTGGTTACAAGTTCTATTCATGGAATCACAGGAAAAAACTGAAAAATATATCTAAAATCCCCCGAGCTACACCTCCTTTAGGTACTCATGTTCTGACCCAACAGTTCCTTGAACTTCCTCTTTCTTCAGTTTTTCTTTGTGTCGACTCAGTTTCAGGTCTCTTAAGAAAACATCACACTTTCTTAACGTGAAGTGTGTGAAATATAGTGGCGAAGTGTATTTCTAAGATCTTAAATGAACATGTAATAACACACTCACACTTGTACAAACATTCCTACAAATCACAAAGGGTGTTTAAAACGCTCTGATCTAAAACTTCAAATATAAGAACTATCAAAGAATTTAGATCTATAAAAAATAGATGTAAAAATTATTTATATACACAAAATAGATATCACAAATGGTAAAATCGGGCTTTTAGAAAATAAAATCAATCGAAACACACGAAGTAAAGTATTATGATATTTACTATTTTAAACCCAAATTGTTTGTGGATTAATTTTTTTTTAAATATTTACTGAGATCCAACAAATAAGATGTTTTCATCAAAATTTAAACAAGATAAAGTATGTAGAAATAAATCTAACTAACAGTGTGCGTAAATATATCAGTTTGAGTTATGTCCTTGATTTTACGATAAAAATCAAGTCCCTAACACAAGTGAAGGCTACTTTGTAGAGAAACTAGATCTAAAGGATTTTTTGTTGCAAGATATGAAAATAAACTATCAAAAATCAACTCTTGTATGAAAACCCTAATATTTTGTAAACTGTAAAAACTATGGTTTTCAAAGAAATTTTTAGAGGAAAACCGTAGGTAGAAAACCTTTTCTGATTTTTCTAAAAACTTAAAGCTCTCTGGTTTTTGAAAACATTTTTTCTTTCTTATGATTTCTCTCAGAGTTCTCCCTATTTATCTAATCTCTCCTTTCCTCTCTCTATCTATCTATCTATCTATCTATCTATCTATCTATCTATCTATCTATCTATCTATCTATCTATCTATCTATCTATCTATCTATCTATCTATCTATCTATCTATCTATCTATCTATCTATCTATCTATCTATCTATCTATCTATCTATCTATCTATCTATCTATCTATCTATCTATCTATCTATCTATCTATCTATCTATCTATCTATCTATCTATCTATCTATCTATCTATCTATCTATCTATCTATCTATCTATCTATCTATCTATCTATCTATCTATCTATCTATCTATCTATCTATATATCTATCTATCTATCTATCTATCTATCTATCTATCTATCTATCTATCTATCTATCTATCTATCTATCTCTCTCTCTCTCTCTCTCTCTCTCTCTCTCTCTCTCTCTCTCTCTCTCTCTCTCTCTCTCTCTCTCTCTCTCTCTTAACTAGCAAAAGTCTCAAAATGAGAAGACGAGGGTATCGTTTATAGCGGTGAGATTCTAGAGAATTAGTTCGAAATGGATGGTTGAGATTTGGTACACTGGTTTGATCAAAATCTAACGACTGTGGTTAAAGTGTACAAGGAAAGTTTAATTGGTCATAATCAGTTGTAAGTCACATCATCTAATTGGTTGAAATGGTTAAGACTTGTATTGATCAAAATTCGAATTAGGCCATTGATTAAAACTGATATATGGTCTAAAAATTGCACTAGTTAAGTGTGTGAAAAGAAACATAAACTTAGCCAATGAGATTAAGGCATGTGGCATATAGGTGGCAGTGCTAGATGCATGGTTATTACACGTGTAATTGAGGCAGTTTAAACTTTTAGATATTTTAATTTTCTTCCCAAAGGTTTTAAAAAATAATTTTTGACAACTTAATAAATGTTTGAAATTGATTTTAAATCCAAATAATTTTCAAAAATTATTTTAAAAATTTCTAAATTTTTAAAAAATTATTTAGAGACATATAATGCAATGGTGTGCAAATGTGTCCTAAGTTGTGCAAGTTTATGCATTTTGGAGATTAAGTGAAATTGTTAGATGAAGTAAATGCCATATCTTGAATGCTGTAGTACCTTGTGAAGGGGCTCTTGTTAACTAAAAATATTTTGTCTTCATATCCAAACTAGTTGAAAAGCCTATATAGTGCAAGCTCCTAGTAAGTCAGCCATATGGGGTGTTTCAATCTCTCTTTTTGGATATTGGAGACATAATTCATTTGAGTACGTCATGGGTACTCGTAGGTAAGAAAAAAATTTCCTAATCCTATAAAAAGTTCTAACTACCTAACCTATATTAAAAAATAAGAGAAAGAAAACAAATTAAATTACATAACTCGACTAAAATATAGACCAAGATCCTAACACATGAGATGAATAATTAAATCCAAGGCATATAATAGAAATACTCAATATAGCATGGTAGTCGAATTATAATAGAAATATTTACAGGAGGTCCCGGAATAGACTCAAACCTTCTCGCCCATTTTGTCTTAAATCGACAATGGGTAAATACAAGAGAGAGTATATAGACACAGTAGTCTTCATAAATTAAGACATAGTAATATGTCATTTCAAGAGTATCCTACATTAAACAGATAAAGGATGTGTCTTTTGTCATTTATCAAGCGACCTTGCTTTAGATCTTTAAAGAACTATTACCAACAAGATAAAAATAGGAGGATATGACTAATTAGGGTTGGAAATTAATTAAGAATAATCATCCCAATGAATTTTCTTAAGGATTTAAATATTACATTATCCAAGGGCTTAGTAAAAAGATCATGTAGTTCACGAATAAAATGGTGTTTGATCTTAGTTTTTTTGTGCGCGAGTGATGAACATGATTTTTCAATATATTTATAGCACTTTGATTATCACAAAACAAGGTTAATTGATTTTCTTTAATGCCATAATCACATAACATTTATTTAATCCATAATAACTGAGCACAACAACTTCTAGCAACACTATACTCAGATTCAATAGGAGATAGGGATATACAATTTTATTTCCTACTGCTCCAACCAACTAGATTATTATTCACATAATAACAAGCACCTGAAGTGCTTTTACTATCATCGAAGCACCCTACCCAACCATCATCTGTATAGCCAACAATGGAACTAGTGGTGTCCCTTGTATACTAAATACCATTTTCAAATGTGCCTTTAACATATTTTATGATACGTTTAACACACAATAAATGACATCTTTAAGAGCGCATTGGTATCGTGCACAATAATACACAACATTCATAGTAACAGGTCTAGAAGCAGTGAGATATAATAAACTTGCTATCATACTTCTATACAAATTAGGATAAATATTTTTTCGATTTTCATCTTTAAATATCTTAGTTGTAGTACTCATGGGAGCACGTGCAATCCTAGTACTATTAACACCAAATTTTTTGATTAATTCATTCGCATATTTAGTTTGAGAAATAAATAACCCATCAGTTAATTGCTTAACTATGAAATCGTAGAAATATTGTAACCCCCCATAAGAGACATTTGAATTCCGTGTGCATAATTTTAGAAAAGTCATCAACTTTTGTAAGGGAAGTTAAACCAAACATAATATCAACAACATAAATTTATATGATTAAAACATTTTATTTTATTTTATGAACAAATAATGTCTGGTCGTTGCCACTGTGCTCAAAACCTTTATTGACTAAAAATATTAATAGATGTTAATACCAGGCCCAAGGGCTTGCTTTATACAAACCCTACTTTAATCGAAAGATATGGTTAGGATGTAAAGGATCAACAAAGCCTTTATGATATTCTATGTATACTTCCTCAGTCAGAATACCATTAAAAAATATGAACTTAACATCAATTTGAAAGAGTTTGAATTGTAAATGACACACAACAACAAGGAGGAGACGAATAGACTCGATTCTTATCATTGGAGTAAAAGTCTTGTCAAAGTCTATTCCCTCTATTTGAGAGTAACCTTGCACTACTAGCATAGCCTTATTTCAAATGACTTTCCCGGATTTAGCATTTTTTTGAAAATCCAATGAGCAATGATAACCTTTTTATTATCATGTCGAGGAACAAGATGTTACACATAATGACTCTTGAAATGGGTTAGATCTTCTTGCATAGCATCAATCCAGTAAGGTTCATTAAAAGCATGGTTTACATTATTTAGTTCTATTTGAGAAACAAAGCATGCAAAGTTAGCCATATTTTGAAGTTGAGATCTTGTTCTCACAGGCTCCATAGGGTCACCAACTACCTTATCTAGGGGATGATCTTGAGAAACCCAAGTTGGTACTGCAAGAACTTCTGTTGGTAATATATCAGTTATCTGAGGAGAGTCAATTTCAAAAAAAACTTTCGAACTCGTCCTTAAAAATTAATTCAGTACCAATACTCCCTTTGTTGTGTCATTAATAATTACATTTATAGATTCCATAAGGACTTTAGTACATAAATTGTAGACGTGATATGCTCTAATATTTTGGGAATAACTTAAAAAATTACTTTATCATCTTGGTTGTCAAATTATAGATGGGTTCTCTATCTTTGCAAATATAATAAACACTCCCGAAGGTTCTAAAGTATTTAAGGTTTGGTTTTTTATTGTACAAACGTTCATATGAAGGCTCTTTGGTATTATTTTTAAGGTATACATGACTAATGATGTGACAAGCTATCAGAATTGTCTCAACCCAAAAGTATATTGGCAACCCTTTAGCATGTAACATAATCCTAGCCATTTCCTAGATTGTTCAATTTTTCCTCTCAGCAATACCATTTTGTTGTGGAGTCTAAGGTGAACTTGTAAACGTAAGAAAAACTGAATGCTTTGATACCAATATGAGAATGTGGAAATCAACATGCTTGGTAATGGTGGTCACAAACAAAAATCTATTGTTGTATTTTTATCAATTTAATTCTTAAGAATACAAAACTAATTTTAAACAAATTTTAATATTCTATTAAATTAGTTACGAAGGCAAATCTGTGTTCAAAACAATATGAATGTGCTACTCATTCAAGAACACAAACATTGATTAAAAATCCCTTACGGGAAAAACCTTCTATTTTCAGCATTGTAGAGAGTTTATGAGACTATCGACTTCAGACTACTTGATACCAGCTACAAGTATAACGCGCAGTGTATTCGTAGAACATCCGAAGAATACTACTCAGTGAGGAGCAGTCCACACACGACCTTACACTCTTGGTATCCACCGATCAACTTTTGTCTTCAGCAGTGATCCCCTCGAGAATCACAGTGGTATGGCGTGAAGAAACTCTCTCCACAAGAGTTGTGTATGCAAGGATACAAACTATAGGGATTAAATGAATTCACACAAATATATTTTAGGAATGAATCTTATGAATCAAAATGTTTTATAAACTCAAAAGCTTGAAAACTTTTGCAAAATATTTGTAGAAATAGTTCTAGCAAAAAGCCTTTTTTAAAATCCCTTCGAAACAAGTATTTATATGAAAGGCTCAAACTTTGAGGCGGTGACACTCGTCGAACGAGAACAACATCTCGTTTGAATGAAAGTAAGTTCGATAAATATATTAACGACAAATATGAAATAATAATCTCAAAGGCAAAATTCACCAACTATTTTTGAAATTTTTTAACAAATTATAAATTTTACAAATACAACACAATACCATATATAATATATACAAGATATATCAAAGAAAATTAGGCACACATATATAGTATAAACAACCAAAAGACATGACCCAAAACGTATAAACTTTACACACTAGCATAGTATTGATGTGTCTAAATATGTGGGATGGAATGAATGGGCTTGAACTAAATACAAATGAATTATGACCCAAACACTTAAATATGTTGAAGAAGTTCTAATTGACCGCAAAAATTTATCAAACTAATCTTTAGCCTCAAGTGACAAGTTAAAGTGAACTTTAATGAATAAACAATCACAATGCACACAAGCCTATAATATTGATGATTCTACATATCAATAACGTCATGACAAAATATTCGTAAATATGATTCATTGTGCAAACCTGTTGATCTTCAACTAGTTCCCTCAAAAGATAAACACTTATATTTTTTCTATTCTATTATTTTCTTTTCTTTTCCCTTGAAGTTATTTCTTTTGAATAATTAAACATTAAACTAAACTATGTTTCCCCCTTTTTGGAAACTTTTCTTGGGCTATTTTCAATGGTGTCTTTCACGCAAAGTCAAACTGTCTTTTGTAGCCCTTTCTCGTGTATACTCATATTTTTTCAATACTAAATAAAATCTCTCACAGACAACGGTTCTTACATGAACAAATCTCCCATAGTAAAAAAAACATGTAGATAACAAAATTGATGGGATAACATCTCACAAAGCTCAAATATACATGTAAAGTTAACGCTCAAAAAGCTCGTGCATGTGTGGGCGGAGGCATATGTAAAGTTGAATCCATAAAGCAAATCAAATTTAAAACAACTCCATAAACATGGTTAATATAAATCTAAGTATTTAAAGTCATAACCAAATCTCCTAGTTACATGGAAATTGCGGAGTGAATTGGATTCAAACACATCAATATGCCGTACCAAATGTGTAAAACCAAAAATCTTTTTGTATTTTTCAAATTTTTTTATCAAAATAAAATCTTTTTGTATTTTTCTAATATGACTCAATAAAAGAAAACTATAATATAAAAAGCACACATGTCATAACACTAGAAAATATATATCATGAAACACAACTAGAGTATGATAAAAAAATCATGCAAGCAATCACCTATAAGATATAACATGTGAAGAGTCATGTGCAAGCATTCGAGAACCAACAAGTCTAACATCTAGCGCCTACAAAACTGATTTCCTAACCTAAATATATGAATACCTAACGCATCAGATTTTGGGAATCAAGATGACACTAGACTTCAACTTCCAAAGACCTCTTCCAAGATCATAACAAAATGACCTACGGTGATATTTCCTACCATAATGAGAACGTGTGTAAACATGAGGAATATTACCTAAGGTTTGACCTTTTCTAACATCCTTGGATTTGGTTGACCCTTCAAAACAAACAATGGTCTTAGCTTTAACACTGGAAGTATTAGACACACGGGAGCTAGTACCATTACTATCAACACTATTCAAGTAATTTAAATCATCTTTTAACTTCAAAATTTTAAACTCAAGTAAAGAATTAGACGATAACTTGGTGAAACCTTTTCTAATACCACTTATAAAGGTAGGAACAACTGAGTGCTGTCATACCAATATGAGAATGCGAAAATAAACGTGCTTGGCAAGGATGGTCACAAATAAAAATCTATTTTTGTATGTTTATCAATTTAATTCTCATGCATACAAAATCAATTATAAATAAATTTTAATCTTTGATTAAATTAGTTATGAAGGAAAATATGTGTTCAAAATAATATCAAGGACACAAAGATTGAGGAAAAATTCCTTGCGGGCAAAACCTTTTATTTTTAGAACTTTAAAGATTTTATAAAACTATTGACTTACAGACTACTTAATATCAACGACAAGTATAATGCGTAGTGTGTTCGTAAAATATCCAAAGAATTATAGTTGGTGAGTAGCAGTCCACAAGCGGTCTTCCACGCTCGGTACCCATCGATTAACCTTTATCTTCAGCAATGATCCCCTCGCAAATCACAATGGTCTGCTGTAAAGAAAATATCTCCACAAGAGTTATGTATGCAAGGAAACAAGCTATAGGGTTTAAATAGATTCACACAAATTTATTGTGTAAATGAATCTTGTGAATCAAAAATATTTTTTAAACGTAAAAGGTGGAAACTTTTGTACAATATATGTAGAAACAGTTCTGGGAAAAAGTATTTTTAAAATTTCCTTCGAAATAGATATTTATATGAAAGGCTCAAAATTCAAGGCGACGACACTTGTTCGAATAAAAACTAGGCCCATTCGAGTTAAAATATCATCTCGTTTGAACGAAAGTAAGTTCGCTCGAACGAAACAACTATCTCATTTGAACAAGCTTCAAACGATGCAAAATAGTACATCCTCATTCGAAGTTCCCTCAATGAAAACTTCAAATGATCCTTGAATAAAAAATTGATCTTGTTCGAATGAGAATCCCTTCTCATTTGAACGAGATGAGCGAAGTTTAAATTTTTTAAATAAGAAAAATTGCCTCGATTTTTAAATAAAAAATCTCCCAATATAAACTTAAATAAATTCAAAATACTAAATTATTTTATACCTTCGTAAGATGGAGATCATCTTGAATTTAGAGATATTGGAAATTCGGTTCTTCGTGACAACTCGAGTCAAATGGTAACGGGATATGCCAAAAACTATGCTAGCTTAAGCTATGGGAAAATGATAGAAATTTTCTTCTTACAACACTAGATTAATGCTGATATCTATCATCAAAATAATACTCTATAACTCCAGTCTCTTTGAATTTTCCTACTCTATCACTTCTAATACGTGATACTTTGATAACCTTCTTATTTTCAATTTTTAAAAGGATTTTTAAATATGTTCAAAATGTATTTGATTTTCTATTCATAAAAGCAACCCAAGTATACCGTGTAAAGTCATCCACCATGGCAAGAATGTAACTGTTGCTGCAAAGGCACACAATACGGGAAGGACCCATAAGATCCACATAGATAAGTTTTAGAGGTTTAGATTTCATTATGTCTTTAATTTTCTTATAAGGTGCTTTACTCGTTTTTCCCACCTGACATGGACCGCAAACGATGTTTGAAGAAATTTTATGTTTAGGTAAACCTCAAATCAATTCCTAAGAGCCCAATCTGTGTTGGTTATCAGAATTAGTATGACCAAATCTATCATGCCACAAATCAGAGTCATATACTCTTGTTAAATTACATGACTCATTACTAGGAATGACTGTATAATAGTTATCTAGAGTTCTATTTCTTGTAAGAATGCAGTTATCATATTTGTTCAAAATTTTGCATTTAGTTTTGGAAAAGGTAACTGTGTGATCGGAGTCATAAAATAGAAATATACTGAGAAAATTGGTTTTTAAGCCCTTCACTAAAAGAACATCTTTAAGAACATGAAGACCCTTTTATTAAATCGTTCCTTTACCAATGATCTGAGACAAGTTTCCGTCACCAAATATAAAATTACCTCCTAAGAAGTTTGTTTTGTTTGTCAGTTTAGTCTCATTTTCGATCATGTGTTTAGAACACCCAGAACAAAGGTACCATCCAATTTCATGCGTTCGAATTTAAACATAGTTATAACAACATGGCACCTTAGTTGGGGTAACAGGTCATCTTTTTAAATCCAAATGGCCCTGGTTTAAAAAGTTTTCTTGTCCTTTGATTTAGAAAAGGTTTGAGGGGTTCTCCTAATTGATTTCGTTTTGGTGAGAGACCTACTCTTTTCCTTTAATTTAGAAAAGGTTTGAGGGGTTCTCCTAACTTATTTCCTTTTGGTGAGAAACTTCCTATTTTTCTTTCTAAAGTTAGAGTTTTTATTGGTCAGCCTTGGGAGAATGTTAGTGTTTTTCCTTTTTCTAGAATAGTTAAAGTTCCTATAGCCTAGTGTGTAGAGACGCTTTTGAAAACATTTAGCAAGAGAGTGACCACGAACATCACAATAATTACAACATTGATGTGAGGTTCGTTTGACTTCATTTTCTAAGCCTTTAAAAATATGTTTAGACGCACTTTGAAAGTGAGGTTCATCTGTAATAGATTTTGCGTTTTGCCCAATGTCTCGAATGGGGGCACACATACTTAGCCTTATTATTATAATTCTTCTTAGGTATACACACAGACTTTGTGTATTGTTAGTTAGATAGCTTCAAAATTAATTTTTGAGATCATTCAAAATCTTAACCTAGTTTAGTTGGTAAAGTCCCAGAGGAAACAAAGACAGGTTTTGAGTTTTGTACAATAGTCTTCTCTCGTTTAGTTTTTTTGTTAAATACTAGGCCAGTTTTATCTTCAGTATTTATTTTGCGAGAGATTATTATTTTATCATATTAGTATTATGCTCAAAATGAAGACATTTTTTAAAAATAGTTGAGACTTTTTGTTTGGATTCTTCTAGTTTTAGCAAGGTGGCCTTATATCTTTCTTCTAAAACAAAATTTTTCTCAGAAAGTTCATTGATTTTGGAAACATAATTTTTTGTTTCAGTCTCATAAGACATACATTTATTAGTGTATTCTAAGCGTTCTACCTAACAATATTAATTAAGATCTCAATGCGTTCAGTCAAGTGTTTAACCATTCTATCAAGTTTAGAACTTTTATTTAGAGTCTTAGAGTATAACTCTTGTACGTCAAGTAATTCATCATCATCGGACTCACTAAGTGAAGTGTGTGATTTATACTCTTATGCTTATATTTTTGGTTTCTAACTCACACATCCATTCAATTCGTCACAATGATTTACACTATGACTCCTACACATGCTAGACTCAATAAAATTATTTAAAATAATAACATTGGATAGTTCATTCACACATGCATCAGGTATATTAATAACAACCGAATCATCAAGTAAGTCCTTTTAAAATTACATCTTAAAATAATTTTGATGAGTCTATTAGCATAATGACCCATATTTCCACATTTGTGACAATATATATTGCTTAAGTCCTTTTTAGGTCTCTGACTGTTATTGAAGAGGCCTATTTATTATTATTTCCTTCAAATCGCCCAATCCACCTACCATCTCTCCCAAACCCCTAAAAGTCTATCCTTATTTTCTTCTACATCTTGATAATCCTACTGACTAAGATTTTTCTCTCTTCACCAAAGCCTGCATTACCGTATGTACATGTTCAGTAGAGGAAGGCATGGAACTAGCCACAATTTTAGAATTTTAGGCTGAAATTGCCCTTAGAGATGACAATAAGCTATGAGAAGATCAACACTTTGTTTATGAAACTCAAAAGTGGGCTCAAAAATCCAAAGAATGGTTCGTACCCGTAGATAAGTTCATTTTAGATGACATTGTGCAGGTTATGTCTAATGTATTGGTCAATTCGTACCCAAGGCTATACGTCAGAGATACCCTGTATATTCCCACCTCGGGATAGGGGTATGTCTATTATAGGACCGAGGTAAAAACCTGGGTAGAGACCGTCTTTATAACCGGGGTACCCACACGATAAATGTTGTATGGGCCCTATCAAAATTTCCCTAGTATGTCCTCCAATAGAACTCATACATTCTATACTTACACATAAGAATACAAAATAACAAACTTAAGCTATCGTAGATTATTAAGTCAGAAACTTGAATTCTTAAATTAATTAATCTCTTTTAATTGAATTAAATCCCCAATTAAAGTTTATTAGGTTCAAAACTAAACTTTAAATAACCCTTCCTTAAGATTCTTCCCTAGCTGAATCGATTTGATCCTGGCCCAAATTGATTCAAACGGCCAATCGAATCGATTCTCCCCCCACTCCCCAAATTGATTCGCCCCTAGTGTTTATCTAGAGCATCATTCATCAACAATGGTGGCAAACCCAATACCCAATTCATCATAGCATCCTCTAAAGTCAATAATAAGACATCTTCAGCATCTATAAGCAGTACAATACCATTATAACCCTATATTTAAATTTTTTAACCCCAAATAATGAGATTTAGATGTTAATTTTAAATTTTTATTCGAGAACCCTTGTTTTACGAATTAAGTCATTTAAACTCAGTTTCATGTCAACTTATGAAATTAATATAGGCCTTTTCAATGATTTAATAATATAAATCTGTATCTAACAAAATCCATTGCTAATTTAGTCCAATTTCAAGGGATTCAACTATAATATTCTTATCGTATTAACAAAGGATTAAGGGTTAGATTTCAAGATTAATTAGATTAATAAATTAATCCAATTCAGATTTCTAAACATTAATTTAATAAACTCAAATGAGTAATTATCATTATAACACAAACTCTAAATTAAACATTTAGAGTAAGTACACTTGCCTTAGAATTTTAGGATGAATTTAAGCCAAAGTCCACTAAATTCTCCTCTCCTCGTGAGTGATTCCCCTCACTAGCTCTAGGGTTCCGTTATTTAACCTCTAGGATGAATTATGCTAAGTCTAATGATCTCTCAACCTATTTAACTACAAAATTAGTAATAAGCCTCAACCTAATGAGCCCAGTTACTAATCTAAGAGGCCAAAAACCTTACCTAAGCCATATACCAACCCATAAGATCTGAAATCCATAATTTTAAGTCATAAATAGAAATTCTAATTGCCCCAATTGTTAACCCAAATTATGACACAAAACCAACCCTTATTGTTTATCTGCTACGTACCCAAAGACAATTATTTAGTTTATTTATACCATGTATTAAGTTCTATTATAATATTTAATTATATAACACATATAATACATACCAAATATAAATAGAGACATCACATGTCACCATAAAAAAAATATAAGAATTTATTATTAAATTACTGCACATAAAATACGGGGTATTACAAGTTACCAATAAACCTTTAAACTCTTCCCCATAGTAAAAGAGAATACATAACAAGCTCCATGTAGTGAATGAAGAAGTTTATTCTCTTCCTTGGAATTGGGCCACACTTAAGTCTCTCCAATAGAATGAAAAGCCTCTAATTTTATATCGTTGAGTGGTTGATCATATAAATTCAGCAATTGTGTAATGAATCAATAAAAGGTAGTGTATAGATCTGATTAAATCCACTCTTAAATATCTCAAAACGATTTTATTGAACGTAGACCAAATCTTTGAAAGTATTTAGAAAAACAAGTGAGATTCAAATCTTTAAAAGTATTTGGAAACATAAGTGAGATTTAGAATATAAGAGAGATAAAGTAACTCTCAAATTTGAAAATAACTTAAAAGTTTTTTTTAATAATGTAAAATTCAGATCCACTAAAATAGGAGGGAAATTGTTATTTAAATAGGAAAGTTTCAAGTTTTGGGTAGGCTGTGTGCACAGTTGGATCTGGTCATGTGCACAATTCTAGGCAGTGTGGAATCATGGCCTTGGTCGTGCGCATGGACTCCTTTTATACCCATGTGAATGGGCCATGCACACGAACTGAATATTGAGTCGTGCAAATGATTAAAGCAAAAAATTAATTTAAAAAAGGCTTTAACTATTCAAATCATAGAATGAATTCCCAAAATAGTTTCAAAAACATTTTAAAACCTCTGAGAGTGGTTTTCAAATCACTTGTTTAACTTTTTCAATATCCTCACACATTTAAATCAAAAGTGCAACTATAAAACAATGTGCACATGTGTGTTTATCCATGTACAATTCCTAAAAACATAAAGAATTTTTTTAATGAGCGGCGTGCTTGATCTTCAATCTTGAAGGTACATCTAAGTCTAACCTAGACAAAAAGAACACACCTCATTCATAACGAATCAAGTCTATATGATTTGATGGACTCAACAACTCAAATGTTTTATAACAAGAATTTATCCAACTAATGTTTATACAAAATTATATTTTCAATCCCCGCCTTTGACTATTACTTGAAAAATCCTCCCAAAGTCCAAAAATGATCTTATTACTCCTACAAAAGCACACACTCCACTAGCCATATAGTGAATGTAGAATAAGGTAATGTACAAAATCCATATTACTAACAACAAAGCAAAAGTCATGTCTAAACCATAGATTGGAGTCAGAATCATCAATGATAATCCTAAAACCACATAAATCAACAAACAACATCACGCTAGCAATAAAATGCACAAATAGAAACTCCTTCTTCTCGGGAATCCTCCGATAAGTATCAAATGATATAGATGATATAAAGAACATGTGATATAGACTGGGAAGATGTTATATATCATGTGAGGTGTCAGGAGGAATATCACATTCTCTTAGAACTCACAAAGAATGGTCACATTGGATGTACCTTGCAGTCGAACCAATGGAGAATCATGAATAACAATGATCAACGATAGGAGGTACTGGCCCTCATCAGTCCACTTTAAATGAGACAAATTGACGCGTCACTCAACAATGAAGGCGTGAGATATAAATGCTGAAGATAAGGATAAACCATATTGGGTAAAACTAATACTTGAGGCATCAGACTGTGCATCTGGAACTTGAGTCAAGGCACTAAGGACTTGTAGATTACATAGAAGTGGTCTAGGTGTAGTGGAAGACTCACGGGCTCTCAAAAATGCACCCAACCCACTAAAAATGGACACTCTCTTCCTAGCATTGGTTTTCACTCTACCCATAATGCAGAAATATGTAATAGACACTACAAATGATGAACCTGTGATAGAGTCTAGAAAAGTACAAGAAACTCCCAAATGTACTAGCCCTCAATCACGAAAAATCTAACAAAAATCACTCAGACAACTACTAAATCAGTGGAATCAACCTAAGAACACTAAAAGTAGAAAAAAATCAACAAAACTCAACGAGATGAAGACTTACACAAGTGAAATTAGGTTAATGAAACAAAATAGTCAAATCGAGGAGTAAATGCCGCAAGCCACACAAGAATCTTACAAATAACAATCAAGGTGACATTAAATGAGTGAAAATGGTTATAAGAACAATTTCTCATAGGTTTTTAGCTCTTGGGATGTTTTGGAAATGAAATGATCGATTGAAACAAAAAAAATCTTTAAACAGTTGTCGACACCCGTGCAAACGGAGAATTTTAACCATTTGAACGGCTGGGCATGCGTACGATATCCTTGTGAAAACGTGCACATGAAACAGAGTAATTCCCAATAACTGCTAAAAATCCAAAAATCTTCCATGACACCTCTTAAATCCTAACACTTTGAATCTCAGTGATACGAATGAATACAAATGCATGAAAAATAAGTAAATTTGAATTTAATAGCGCTAATTAGGGATAAAATGCACAAAAATAGAAAAATTAACAATGCACACATATATACAAATCCAAAAACTGAACATTTGAGCATTTAACTTATCAACATTTTGACTTAACTATTTTCCTTTACTAGCTTCATCACTTTCATCAAAGTCAACATCAATATACTTTGATTTCTCAAGAGAGTGAGAAGTTTTCTTTTTCTTCTTATTTATTTCAAATGTTATATCCTCACAAAAATGGGTCAATTAATATTAACCAAATTAGGACAAGTAAATTCCATCATAGTTCGAAAGGCTAGATCTACGTACAAACTAACAAGATCTAAGAAATGAACACAACAAACACACAATAATACAAGGATCAACTCAAGTGCTTTAATGCTACACAAATAAGAATCTAGCTCCGATACCAATTGAAGGTGTTGATGTGATATTCACTAGTAAACATGAACAACAAACCTAAAGGGAGTGAATAGGTTTGAAAACATATTACGTCAATTTTTTTCACTTGCACAAAATTGTTCTTAATTTTAAATCTAGCACCAACTAAATTTATAAAAACCTTTTCAAATTCATTTAAAAACTCATATAAGATGATATTGAGTGAATCTAGTGATAAAACCTAAAACTACAGCACGTAATCAAATTTTAGTCCAGTTCACAAGATACAAACAAGATTTATATGATATGTGTCATTAATTGTGTAAATACAAATGTAAAGCAAACGTAAGCTAGCATAAGGCATGGTTTTATGAGGAAAAACCCCCACCTAAGGGTAAAAAACTTAACGCACTCCAATTCTCATTTCTAGTAGAAAATATATTTTACAAAATACATGAAGGTACCTCTCACACAATCACTATCGTGTAGTTACCAATAAACCTTTAAACTTTTCCCCGTTGTCAATGAGAATCCATCACAAGCTCCATTAAATAAATGAATAAGTCCATTCTCTTTCTTGGAATTACGACACCCTTCAATATCTCCAATAGAATGAAATGCTTCCAATTTTTTTATCTCAGAGTGGATAATAGTAGCAATTCAGTAAATATCTAATGAATAGACAAAGGCTAATGTTTAGATCTGATTAAGTCCACTTTGAACTCTCTCAAAAATGCTTTGGATTGAATATAAATCAAAGCTTCAAATTTTTTTGGAAGAACAAGTGAGATTTAAAATAGAAAAGAGAGGAAGTAGATCTCAACTTTGAAAATTTCTCAGAGTGATGTTTCAATGATGTAAAATTCAGATCCACTAAAATGTGAGTGAATTGACCTTTATATTGGAAATTTTCAAAATATGGGTCGGTCATATGCACGGTTAGATGAGGTCATGTGCACGATTCCTGGTAGTGTGGAATCATGGCCTTGGTTATGCACATGGGCTCTTTTTGTATCCGTGTGAACGGGTTGTGCGCACGGAATCAATAATGAGTTATGCAAATGGTTAAAGATAAAAACTATCTTCCAAATGGTTTAACTGTTCAAAGCACATAACCAATACCCAAAATTGTTTCAAAAATATATTAAAATCTATGAGACTCTTTTTCAAATCACTTATTCAACTTTTTCAAAATACTCACACATTTAAATCAAAAGTGCAACTATAAATAACATGCACGTGTGTGTTTAGAATTTTATGTAATACCCCGTACTTTTGGCTATATATATTTTTGGGATTAATTAATTAAATGCGTATTAATTGGAAATTAATCCGGGTTATAAATACTAACGAGATGCGAGTTGGTATTTGATTATGTGCATATATGATTATATATGAATTTGGAATTATGAAATTTGTCGTGAGATTTATATACGGCATTTTAGAAATTTTGTTGAGACGCGTGGGACCGCCGCGTCACGGTGTAATATTTTGATTATAAAAGTGAATTTAAAATCTATAAACCGTATGGTCGTTTTGAGTGCGCCAACGCGTCCGGAAGGGTCGAGATAGTCAGAAAACACTAGCCGGGGGTGTAGTTCGGGTCCCGGGGTATTTTTAGGCCATACCGGCATCATAAAGGGTATTTTGGTAATTTTACATTTTTAGGAATTAAAAGTGACCAAAATTAGAGATGTAAATCTGATGTGGATTAAACCCACTAAGCCCATTAACCAAACCATATTAACCTAGAAGGCTACGTAGGTTATTAGAAGAGTTTTCTAAGTTTCCCAAATCAAAACCCTAGCCACCTTAAGCCACCATTGGAGAGGAAGCTTGGAGAGAAGAAATTCTGCAGAAAAGTTCTACCAAACCAACACCAAACTCAGAGACAATCAAGGCAAGTGACTTTATTCCATTTAATTTCAGAGAATGTCTTTTCCATGTTAGAAATTGAGGAATTTTAATTGTTCTTGAAAGATGAATGAAAACCCATGTAGTTTGGAGTTTAGAACTTGAAAATTTTGAAGAGAATTGCATGTAGAATGATAGGTAGATGATTTCTCTCATGATAATTGTGATTAGAAGAAATTAAAAGGAATTAAATTCTGGGATTTGATGATGATATAAACCTAGGGTTCTTGTTCTTGAAATAATTGGGAAAAAAGTGTAGAGATTTATATTTTGATTGATGTTAAAGAGATTTAATCCTTGAAAACATGTTAGGAGTTGACTTGAATATGTTTAGGATGAATTAGAGACCATAAAACGTTGTTGGGATGAACTTTGGAAGGGATTAGGAGTGATAAAAATGGATAAAAACGAATTGGGGAAAAATCTGGGCCGAAACTGGTCAGTCGTTAGAAGCAACCCCCAGGTCGTTCGAACGAGCTCGTTCGAACGAGCTTCTAACGAGTTGACCAGTCTCTTCTAACGAGGGATAGTTTCGTTTGATATCTCGTTTGAACGAGATATCGTTAGAAGGTACAGTTCGTTCGAACGAACTGGGATCTCGTTCGAACAGCCTCGTTCGAACGAGACTTCTAACGAGCTGACAGTCCAATCTCGTTCGAACAGCCTCGTTCGAACGAGACTTCTAACGAGTTGACAGTTTGGTCCTTTTTGGACTGTTTTGATTTTTTGAGTCCCGAAAACTTGTTCGAGGGTAGAGTTAACATTCCCTGATGATGTATTGATGGATTTGGGACTTTGGGGTTATTATGAGGAGTAAATTATATACGAGAGTTATATTAAATGGACGGTTTGGGTTGAGACGTGAGTGTCTACTACGACGTGAGAATGTATTATGGCGCGTATAATTACAAACCGGAATAGTATAAATTGTGATAATTATAAGTTAGTACGAGAAAGCGATATGTACTACGATTAAACTACATTGATTACTAAGACGTGTGTTTACTTAGTATTGGTATATGAATTATGTGTATGACATACCTACCATACTTGCTATCACGGGAGGTTTGCGTTCGCTTAGGGCCCTCTAATCCTTGTGTTGCCCGGATTTAGACTGGTTACCTTGATGAACATAGGTCATAGAAAGACTTATTGGGATATTAATAAGTCCGCTGATCGTAGGAGCGTAGGTATGTGCGTGACCTATGTGATGTGACTGTGTTCGCCTCCATTATTTGTGATGTTGTTATCTGTGAGCTATTCCTGAGAGATTCGGAATATGTAATCCTTATGTACGTGATGTACCGGGATGGATAGCAGAGTATGTGTGCACCACAGCTTAGTTCTCGGGGTGTTTATATTGTATATTTATGATGTGAATAATATACTCTTAATTAATGGGAACCTTCATGTTAATGTTGTGAATATAATTACGGTATTGTTTCGAGAAATATAACGAGTTAACTGATAGTGTTATATATTGCATATTGAGCATCTGAGTTTACATTAAACCCTACTTAATTACGAGCGTTGTTATGTTAATAGAACCGAGTAATAAGGGTAGGACCTATGACAGTCTAGCTAGATATGTTGGTACTTAGCTAGTGGTTTGCGTCGTTATAGATGGGTACTTACGTTAGGAGTGCACAGTTAGACGAGAGGTGAGAATATCATGTGAGTGCACGTCCTAACATGTACTTTGCATTTAATGTTTTAAATGTTTTTAAAGCACTTGCAGGTTTTAAAATATAACTCCACTTTCGGGCTCTGACCCGTTTGCTTTTCAAATCTATTTTCTTTGTAAAACCATTTTAGGTGCCCAGCCACAAGGACACCAAGCATAGGATACTCATTCAGGTGACGAGCTGTAGCTGGTTGTGGAAGCTACAGGGACTTTGCTTGTAGACGCTTCGATCTTTTGGATTCCAGAGTTATTATCTATCAGTTGTAGGGCATGTTGCCCATTTCTATTAGACATCTTTCTATTTACAGTTTTCAGACTTTGGCATGTATCGTTTTAGTATTCGGTTTACTTTTTCAGTTGTGGGATTGTAGTGAGGAGTTTTTCCTCCAGACTTTATTTACTGTTATGTGATGGTTATTCATTTTACTTCATTATGTGAATGGTGTTGTTATTCTTTATTACACTTGTTGCATGTTAATCAGACTTTAATTAAAATTTGGCACTTACTTTTTAAATACTAGGTGGTTAGTAATCTTTAAAATGTTTTCGACAGTGATGCTATTAACTGGACCAACTTGACATTTTGAATTAATTTAATAAAGGAGTAGCTACCCGGTATTTAATTAGTCGGGGTGTCACAGGTGGTATCAGAGCATCAGGTTCTAGTGTCCTTTAGGATCTGACGGCTTGTTATGTTTCCGCTAAGTTTCTTTGATATAGAGCCCTATATTTTAGGACTGTTGTACTATTTTGTGTATGCTTCGTTCTTCAGCTATTTTAAGTTTATAAACAGCGAACTTATAAACTTTGTTCTTATTTCAGATGCCTCCACGACGTGCACGAAAAGTTCCCAGGGATGCAACGCCCGAACCCTAGCCCGCTCCAGTTCAGGGCATGATGAATGCCGCTGAGGTTGCAGCCATAGTAGCTCAAGCGGTAAATGCCGCAATTGCCGTTGTTCAGCAGGCACCACCTCAGGCGCCGGTTGCCGCGCCAGTGCAGGCTAATGCATTCCCGTCTGCTTGGGAACGTGTACGTGACGCTTTTCAGAAAGCGCATCCGCCAGAGTTTGCAGGTAGCTCAGATGTGGTAGTCTCGAGCCAGTGGAGGAAGGACATGCAGAGGCACTTAAGGATGTATGAGTGCACTGACGTCCAAAAGCAGGTGCTAGCTACTTTCACGCTAGTTGGATCTGCGCTACAGTGGTGGGAGTCTATTACCACCATGGAGGAGAGGGATACTCTCACGATTCAGGAGTTCTGGGTGCGGTTCGACCGCAAGTACTTTCCGACAGCTGTTCATACGGAAATGAGGAGGAGATTGATGAGTTTGAGGCAGGAGGGCAAGACTGTGGCTGAGTATGAGGCCGAGTTCACAAATCTGTTGAACATCGTTCCAGATGAGATACCAACAGAGAAGAAGAAAATTGAGAAGTTCACCGACGGGTTGACTTGGAGGATCCGTCAGCATCTGCTAGGGAACCTATCGTTGGCCACTTATTCTGATGTGGTTAACGCTGCATTGTTGCACTGCCAGGACCACCGTTTTCATATGGCCGAGGGCAAGCGGTCGGGGGAGTCTAGCCATCAGGGCAGGACTGGAGGACATGGTGCCAGCGGGGCACAATCTGGTCAGGGGCAGAGACAGAATGAGCAAGGCTCCCAGCAAGGGGATAATAAGAGGTTCCGGTCAGGGAACTACAGATAGGGACAGGGAGGTTTCCGTCAGGGCCATCAGGGTCCAAACGACCATCAGGGCCAACAGGGGCAGAATGGGCAACAGTTTCACCAGGGCCAGCAGGGCCAAGGGAGGAACGGTAACGGCCACCAGGGCCGGGGACATCAGGGACAGAGAGGAGGGAACTTTCCAGGGAAGTGCTTCGTTTGTGGCAAGACTGGCCATAAGCGACAGGATTGTCCTGATAGGGGCAGGGCCCCATAACAGCAGCAGCAGGGTGCTCGCCAGGAGCCAAAGAGGCCTATGTTTCCCGCCGCTCTTCCCGCACCGCCACAGATGGCAGCATTGCCACCCATTCCAACAGTCCCAGTTCAGCAGGGGCAGCTACAGTATGGACGTGTCTACAACGTTCACCAGGCTGCAGTTCCACAGGCACCACCCGCGATTGAGGGTACGTTTCCTATCCATGGAACTATGGGTCGGGTGTTATTTGATACGGGTGCTACACACTATTTTATAGCTACACACTTCGCGAAAGCTTTAGGATTATTAGCTACGGCAGAGAGCACAGTGACGTGTGTCGACTCACCATTGGGGAGTGGGTCACTTATTTTCTTTATATGCCGGGGAGTGGGGGTAGAGATTGGTGGTTTGGTATTACCTGCAGACATGTTAGTGTTAGACATGCATGTTCACGATGTGATTATCGGTATGGATTGGCTCGTAGCTTATAGGGCCATGATTGATTGCTTCAGCGGAAGCATTGTTTTTGCCATTTCGGGGCAAGAGATGTTTGTAGTGGCGATGCCTCGCCCAGAGGGAGGATCGACCGCTCATCTGTATTACATTGAGGAGGATACCTCTAAGGAGGTAGTGATTCCTTTAGATTCTATCCCAGTAGTCAGGGAGTATTCGGATGTGTTTCAGGAGATACCAGGCTTACCACCCAGTCGAGAGATAGACTTTGTTATAGATTTGCTACCGGGTACGAGACCTATAGCACGTGCACCGTACCGTATGGCTCTAGCTGAGATGCGAGAGTTACGGGATCAGATAGAGCAGCTGTTAGGCCAGGGCTTTATTCGCAGGAGTACCTCACCTTGGGGCGCTCCGGTTTTGTTTGTGAAGAAGAGGGACGGTTCACTGAGATTGTGTGTGGACTACCGAGAGTTGAATAAGGTCACGATACGGAATAAGTATCCGTTGCCTCGAATCGATGACTTGTTCGACCAATTGAGAGGAGCTTCTTTCTTCTCGAAGATTGATTTGAGATCGGGATAGCATCAGTTACGTATCTGGGAGGAGGATGTCTCGAAGACTGCGTTCTTATCGAGATATGGTTCTTACGAGTTTCGGGTTATGCCTTTTGGATTGACCAACGCTCCAGCTGTGTTTATGGACTTGATGAACAGAGTGTTCAGGGATTTCCTAGACCAGTTTGTCATTGTCTTCATTGATGATATTCTGGTTTACTCCCAGACAGAGGAGGAGCACGCCGAGCATTTGAGGCAGGTTTTGCAGACACTTCGTCAGAATGAGTTGTATGCAAAATATGAGAAGTGCGGGTTTTGGCTGAAGGAAGTCCAATTTTTGGGACATATCATTTTCGACCAGGGAATATCGGTTGATCCGGGGAAAGTATCAGCGGTGAGGGAATGGGGACAGCCCACGACACCGACTGAGATTCGTAGTTTCTTGGGTCTAACAGGATACTACAGGAGGTTTATTCGGGGTTTCTCGGAGATAGCAGGTCCTTTGACACATCTGACTCGTAAGGGTGTGCCATACATCTGGAGTGATGCCTGTCAGTTGGCATTCGATGAATTGAAGGACAAATTGACCTCAGCACCTGTGTTAGCATTGCCGAGACCGGGAGTTGAGTATTTGGTTTACACCGATGCGTCTTTACAAGGACTGGGAGGTGTATTGCAGCAGGAGAGACAGGCCATAGCTTATGCTTCCCGTAAGCTTAAGCCTCATGAGAAGAATTACCCCACGCATGATTTGGAATTGGCAGTAGTGGTATTTTCCCTACGAATTTGGAGACACTATTTTTTGGGGGAGAAGTTCCAACTGTTCACGGACCACAAGTCCCTACAGTACCTATTCACGCAGAAGGAATTGAATATGCGGCAGCGTAGGTGGCTTGAATTTGTGAAAGGCTACCAGTTCGACATCCAGTACCACCCGGGTAAGGCTAACGTGGTGGCAGACGCGTTGAGCCGTAGGCCAGCAGATGAGGTGGCAGAGGTGTGGAAGGCTAAGTGGAAGGAATTGGGACACCAGGATGCAGTGGCCCGATCTTTCATGTCTGTGATGACCGTTACACCGCGGATTGTCACGAAGGTAGTAAGGGCACAGGCTAATGACTCGTTCTGTCAGGAGCAGATAGTTCGGTTACTAGCAGAGGGAGCCGAGTCCTATACCGTTAGCTCAGACGGGGGATTACGCTTCAATGGGAGATTGGTAGTTCCGGAAGGAGAGGAATTGCGGCACGATGTGATGGCAGAGTCGCACGGATCACGGTTCGCGGTACATCCCGGAGGGGACAAAATGTACCAAGACATGAGACGCCAGTATTGGTGGAGCGGTATGAAGAGAGATATCGGTGAGTTTGTTTCGAAATGCGCCACTTGTCAGCTTGTAAAAGTGGATCATCAGAGACCGGCAGGATTGCTACAGCCATTGGAAGTCCCGGTGTGGATGTGGGAGAGCATATCCATGGACTTTATCACGGGGTTGCCTACGTCGCAGAGGGGCCACGACTTCGTTTGGGTAATTGTGGATAGGTTGTCCAAGGTCGCCCACTTTTTACCCGTAAGGACTGACTACACTACGGGACAGTATGCCCAGCTCTTCATTTCAGAGATTGTGAGACTTCACGGTGTGCCCTTAAATATCGTGTCTGACAGAGACAAGATATTTGTTTCGAGGTTATGGGCACGGAATTGCGGTTGAGTACGGCTTATCATCCGCAGACTGATGGGCAGACTGAGCGCACGAATCAGATGTTGGAGGACATGCTACGCATGTGCATTATTGACTTTGGGGGTGGATGGGAGCAGTATCTTCCACTGGTGGAGTTTGCTTACAACAACTTCTATCAGTTCACTATTGGCATGGCTCCGTTTGAGGCATTGTACGGTAGGCCTTGTCGTTCCCCATCATGTTGGTTAGAGGTGGGGGACAACAAACTACTTGGGCCGGAAGTGATTCAGGATACTTCGGCAAGGATTGAGTTGATTCGGAGTCGCATTCGGGTAGCTCAAGACAGGCAGAAGAGTTATGCTGATGCGAATAGGTTTTTCAGGGAGTTCCAAGTGGGGGACCAAGTTTTGCTCAGAGTATCTCCGATGAAGGGGATTATGCGTTTCGGGAAGAAGGGGAAGTTGGCACCGAGGTATGTGGGGCCGTTTCCTATTATTGAGCGGATCGGACCGGTTGCGTATAGACTCGGACTACTAGAGCATTTGCATCGGATTCACGATGTGTTCCATATTTCCTCGCTGAGGAAATACCTTAGAGATAATTTGGCTCATTCTCAAATTGCTGTGGAGGACATCGATCTCCAGCCGGATAGCTCTTACGAGGAGGGGCCGATTGCTATTTTGGATCGAAGCGAGAGGAAACTGCGGTCAAAGATAGTCCCGTTAGTGCGTGTTCAGTGGCGACATCACAATGTCGAGGAGTCCACATGGGAGTGCGAGGATGAGATGCGCGATCGTTATCCAGAGTTATTTTTAGCAGGTACTTTCTAGTTTCGAATTTCGGGATGAAATTCAGTTATTAGGGGGGGAGTATGTAATACCCCGTACTTTTGGCTATATTTATTTTTGGGATTAATTAATTAAATGCGTATTAATTGGAAATTAATCCGGGTTATAAATACTAACGAGATGCGAGTTGGTATTTGATTATGTGCATATATGATTATATATGAATTTGGAATTATGAAATTTGTCGTGAGATTTATATACGGCATTTTAGAAATTTTGTTGAGGCGCGTGGGACCGCCGCGTCACGGTGTAATATTTTGATTATAAAAGTGAATTTAAAATCTATAAACTGTATGGTCGTTTTGAGTGCACCAACGCGTCCGGAAGGGTCGAGATAGTCAGAAAACACTAGCCGGGGGTGTAGTTCGGGTCCCGGGGTATTTTTAGGCCATACCGGCATCATAAAGGGTATTTTGGTAATTTTACATTTTTAGGAATTAAAAGTGACGAAAATTAGAGATGTAAATCTGATGTGGATTAAACCCACTAAGCCCTGTAACCAAACCATATTAACCTAGAAGGCTACGTAGGTTATTAGAAGAGTTTTCTAAGTTTCCCAAATCAAAACCCTAGCCACCTTAAGCCACCATTGGAGAGGAAGCTTGGAGAGAAGAAATTCTGCAGAAAAGTTCTACCAAACCAACACCAAACTCAGAGACAATCAAGGCAAGTGACTTTATTCCATTTAATTTCAGAGAATGTCTTTTCCATGTTAGAAATTGAGGAATTTTAATTGTTCTTGAAAGATGAATGAAAACCCATGTAGTTTGGAGTTTAGAACTTGAAAATTTTGAAGAGAATTGCATGTAGAATGATAGGTAGATGATTTCTCTCATGATAATTGTGATTAGAAGAAATTAAAAAGAATTAAATTCTGGGATTTGATGATGATATAAACCTAGGGTTCTTGTTCTTGAAATAATTGGGAAAAAAGTGTAGAGATTTATATTTTGATTGATGTTAAAGAGATTTAATCCTTGAAAACATGTTAGGAGTTGACTTGAATATGTTTAGGATGAATTAGAGACCCTAAAACGTTGTTGGGATGAACTTTGGAAGGGATTAGGAGTGATAAAAATGGATAAAAACGAATTGGGGAAAAATCTGGGCCGAAACTGGTCAGTCGTTAGAAGCAACCCCCAGGTCGTTCGAACGAGCTCGTTCGAACGAGCTTCTAACGAGTTGACCAGTCTCTTCTAACGAGGGGTAGTTTCGTTTGATATCTCGTTCGAACGAGATATCGTTAGAAGGTACAGTTCGTTCGAACGAACTGGGATCTCGTTCGAACAGCCTCGTTCGAACGAGACTTCTAACGAGCTGACAGTCCAATCTCGTTCGAACAGCCTCGTTCGAACGAGACTTCTAACGAGTTGACAGTTTGGTCCTTTTTGGACTGTTTTGATTTTTGGAGTCCCGGAAACTTGTTCGAGGGTAGAGTTAACATTCCCTGATGATGTATTGATGGATTTGGGACTTTGGGGTTATTATGAGGAGTAAATTATATACGAGAGTTATATTAAATGGACGGTTTGGGTTGAGACGTGAGTGTCTACTACGACGTGAGAATGTATTATGGCGCGTATAATTACAAACCGGAATAGTATAAATTGTGATAATTATAAGTTAGTATGAGAAAGCGATATGTACTACGATTAAACTACATTGATTACTAAGACGTGTGTTTACTTAGTATTGGTATATGAATTATGTGTATGACATACCTACCATACTTGCTATCACGGGAGGTTTGCGTTCGCTTAGGGCCCTCTAATCCTTGTGTTGCCCGGATTTAGACTGGTTACCTTGATGAACATAGGTCATAGAAAGACTTATTGGGATATTAATAAGTCCGCTGATCGTAGGAGCGTAGGTATGTGCGTAACCTATGTGATGTGACTGTGTTCGCCTCCATTATTTGTGATGTTGTTATCTGTGAGCTATTCCTGAGAGATTCGGAATGTGTAATCCTTATGTACGTGATGTACCGGGATGGATAGCAGAGTATGTGTGCACCACAGCTTAGTTCTCGGGGTGTTTATATTGTATATTTATGATGTGAATAATATACTCTTAATTAATGGGAACCTTCATGTTAATGTTGTGAATATAATTACGGTATTGTTTCGAGAAATATAACGAGTTAACTGATAGTGTTATATATTGCATATTGAGCATCTGAGTTTACATTAAACCCTACTTAATTACGAGCGTTGTTATGTTAATAGAACCGAGTAATAAGGGTAGGACCTATGACAGTCTAGCTAGATATGTTGGTACTTAGCTAGTGGTTTACGTCATTATAGATGGGTACTTACGTTAGGAGTGCACAGTTAGACGAGAGGTGAGAATATCATGTGAGTGCACGTCCTAACATGTACTTTGCATTTAATGTTTTAAATGTTTTTAAAGCACTTGCAGGTTTTAAAATATAACTCCACTTTCGGGCTCTGACCCGTTTGCTTTTCAAATCTATTTTCTTTGTAAAACCATTTTAGGTGCCCAGCCACAAGGACACCAAGCATAGGATACTCATTCAGGTGACGAGCTGTAGCTGGTTGTGGAAGCTACAGGGACTTTGCTTGTAGACGCTTCGATCTTTTGGATTCCAGAGTTATTATCTATCAGTTGTAGGGCATGTTGCCCATTTCTATTAGACATCTTTCTATTTACAGTTTTCAGACTTTGGCATGTATCGTTTTAGTATTCGGTTTACTTTTTCAGTTGTGGGATTGTAGTGAGGAGTTTTTCCTCCAGACTTTATTTACTGTTATGTGATGGTTATTCATTTTACTTCATTATGGTGAATGGTGTTGTTATTATTTATTACACTTGTTGCATGTTAATCAGACTTTAATTAAAATTTGGCACTTACTTTTTAAATACTAGGTGGTTAGTAATCTTTAAAATGTTTTCGACAGTGATGCTATTAACTGGACCAACTTGACATTTTGAATTAATTTAATAAAGGAGTAGCTACCCGGTATTTAATTAGTCGGGGTGTCACAGGTGGTATCAGAGCATCAGGTTCTAGTGTCCTTTAGGATCTGACGGCTTGTTATGTTTCCGCTAAGTTTCTTTGATATAGAGCCCTATATTTTAGGACTGTTGTACTATTTTGTGTATGCTTCGTTCTTCAGCTATTTTAAGTTTATAAACAGCGAACTTATAAACTTTGTTCTTATTTCAGATGCCTCCACGACGTGCACGACAAGTTCCCAGGGATGCAACGCCCGAACCCCAGCCCGCTCTAGTTCAGGGCATGATGAACGCCGCTGAGGTTGCAGCCATAGTAGCTCAAGCGGTAAATGCCACAATTGCCGTTGTTCAGCAGGCACCACCTCAGGCGCCGGTTGCCGCGCCAGTGCAGGCTAATGCATTCCCGTCTGCTTGGGAACGTGTACGTGACGCTTTTCAGAAAGCGCATCCGCCAGAGTTTGCAGGTAGCTCAGATGTGGTAGTCTCGAGCCAGTGGAGGAAGGACATGCAGAGGCACTTAAGGATGTATGAGTGCACGGACGTCCAGAAGCAGGTGCTAGCTACTTTCAAGCTAGTTGGATCTGCGCTACAGTGGTGGGAGTCTATTACCACCATGGAGGAGAGGGATACTCTCACGATTCAGGAGTTCTGGGTGTGGTTCGACCGCAAGTACTTTCCGTCAGCTGTTCATACGGAAATGAGGAGGAGATTGATGAGTTTGAGGCAGGAGGGCAAGACTGTGGCCGAGTATGAGGCCGAGTTCACAAATCTGTTGAACATCTTTCCAGACGAGATACCAACAGAGAAGAAGAAAATTGAGAAGTTCACCGACGGGTTGACTTGGAGGATCCGTCAGCATCTGCTAGGGAACTATCGTTGGCCACTTATTCTGATGTGGTTAACGCTGCATTATTGCACTGCCAGGACCACCGTTTTCATATGGCCGAGGGCAAGCGGTCGGGGGAGTCTAGCCATCAGGGCAGGACTGGAGGACATGGTGCCAGTGGGGCACAATGTGGTCAGGGGCAGAGACAGAATGAGCAAGGCTCCCAGCAAGGGGATACTAAGAGGTTCCGGTCAGGGAACTACAGACAGGGACAGGGAGGTTTCCGTCAGGGCCATCAGGGTCCAAACGACCATCAGGGCCAACAGGGGCAGAATGGGCAGCAGTTTCACCAGGGCCAGCAGGGCCAAGGGAGGAACGGTAACGGCCACCAGGGCCGGGGACATCAGGGACAGAGAGGAGGGAACTTTCCAGGGAAGTGCTTCGTTTGTGGCAAGACTGGCCATAAGCGACAGGATTGTCCTGATAGGGGCAGGGCCCCACAGCAGCAGCAGCAGGGTGCTCGCCAGGAGCCACAGAGGCCTATGTTTCCCGCCGCTCTTCCCGCACCGCCACAGATGGCAGCATTGCCACCCATTCCAGCAGTCCCAGTTCAGCAGGGGCAGCTACAGTATGGACGTGTCTACAACGTTCACCAGGCTGCAGTTCCACAGGCACCGCCCTCGATTGAGGGTACGTTTCCTATCCATGGCACTATGGGTCGGGTGTTATTTGATACAGGTGCTACACACTATTTTATAGCTACACACTTCGCGAAAGCTTTAGGATTGTTAGCTACGGCAGAGAGCACAGTGACGTGTGTCGACTCACCATTGGGGAGTGGGTCACTTATTTTCTTTATATGCCGGGGAGTGGGGGTAGAGATTGGTGGTTTGGCTATGGGAATTTTTTTTATTTCTATTTCCAAATATTCATTCCCAAAAGAAAATTCTACAAAACTAAAATATGTGTTCATTTGGTATAAATAAATTACTATTTTCAAATTGTAGTTAATAGAAAAATTGTATCTGAAATTTAATTTACACAAAATTTAGGGTTATGATGTAAGTACAAAAAGTTTGGGGTCCAAATATAATTTACAAATGTAACGAGGTCAAAATATAATGTATTTAAATTTTAGGGGTCAAAATGTAATTCTTAGAAAATTAAGAAATCAAAATTTAATTCACCAAAAGATTAAGGATCTAGATATAAGTTAATAGAAAGTTCATGCTTAAAATATAATTTTGGGAGTTCCAAAAAATTGGTGGAAAGATTGATAAACTAATTTTTCAATTTCCTGGAAATTTGGAAAATTTGGAACTCTTTTCTAATTTTCTATTTTAGAAAAATTAAAAACTTGAGAACATTTTCTAGTTTTTTATTTTCATGGAAAATATTTGGAATTTTTTGCCTGAAAAAAAAAAGTTTGTTTTACAAAACTAAAGACGATGTTAAGGTTTTATAACCTCTCATCTAATTGACCTTTTATGGTGAAATTAAGGTAGTATTCACATGATTAAATCAATTATTAAGGTTTAATTGATATAATAATCGATGAATTTGGATAAATTGTTATTCAATTGCATGTTAGGGTTTTGGCTTATTGAAATTAATTAATATTCACTTAGAATTGTAAATTGATAATTATCTCATGATTAGAACTAGATTATTGTTAGGACCAATATATGTAGACTTGTACATTTAGAATATTAAGTTCTAACTTTATGTAATAGTCCTAAGTGATTAGTAATTCACTTGTAATTTCATAAGTAAATTCATATTTGATGATTACCCTGTGAATTGTAGACTTAGAATTTTAATTAGAATTCCCTTACATGATAGTTAGTTTGGAATATGGTTTTGGAACTTGTAATACCCTAAATAATTCAATTGAGACTTTAATAGATTATGATTGAATTAATTCCTTGTTGGGAATACAAAATTTGTTCCCATGGTGGGTTTGTTGTTTGCTGGCTTGGGAATTTATATTCAATATGTTAAATTATATTTATTCGCCTAATATTATATAATTAATTTTGTGTCTTGACTACAACCTAATCTAGATATAAATGTATCGGGGTTCTTTATTTTGATTAAATTTATGAGACATCCATGCATGCAGTCCAGAGAAGGTTGGGAGTAAGGAGTTACTAGGCTTAGAATTTGAGAATAATACTTTAGTTAAAGGGTGATTCCTAGGTAAAGGTGTAACAGTTCGCATATTCGAATATCAGGGTTGATCAAGTCCAAATATTTGAATATAGAAATTGCTAAAATTTAAAATATCATTATTAACATGTATGTTGTACCCAAAATGTGTCCTCCTCTACCTAGGATACGCTCTGCATAGGAGTATGCCCAAAACACTTGGATTGATGAAGGTACTGCAAGTAGCCTTGGCCTATTTATATAGTTCGTAGCCTAATCACTTTCCTCGGCCTATAAGCCAAGGCCACAACCTAAAATCTCATAAGATCACGACCTTGTACATCAAAGGTTGTGAACTCTACACCTCAGCATGACACCTCAGTTATCCAATTTGACTCCTGTAAATATAGGCACTCACCTCTCATTTAGTAAGAACAATATGGGTATCGAATCTCTCCAACACCTCTCTACATTGGAGTCTTCACTCTGACTACCTACTCTGCCAAACCCAGGCCAACATAATCGCCGCCTCCTAGTGCATTAAACTGAAAGGCCTCCGCCTTAATGGCACAATAGCAAGTATGGTTTTGTATTTAGACGTCTTTTTTTCTCTTGTATGCCTATAAGGCCACTAACTTGTATGACATGTATAAATATAATGAGAATCAGGCTCCATAGTGGATGTAGTCCTATTTTTATAGTCGAACCACTCTAAATCTTGTGGTTATCTCTCTTTATCTCTTTATTCTCTTATTTTATACTTTTAACGGTTAATTATGGATTTGATGGCATGGTTTTCACTGGTAGAACCATTTTTAGATGATAATAGTTTGGCGTCGTTCATGTAAAATGGCATGTTCTTTAAAGTCTTTCACAAGTCGGGTCGAATAAGACTTGTTTTATCCATAGAGATCTCCGTATTTGCATCTTATGGGTGAAATTTCGATGGCTAGACCCAATTTTTCATATAAACCTTAGTTAGACTTTCTTTTAATTTTCAAATCAATTTTACAATGCCTATTTTAGGGTTTTATAGGTAGATTTAAATCCGCAATGAAGTTTCCATGTTCAAATTTACCTAAGTTATTAAACTAACTATGGCCCTATAACGGCTGGGAACTAAGGATGCGCATATTTATTTATTTGTTTCTACATTTCTAAAAAATTATCCATCTTATGACCTATATACTAGGTATTTGCTATTAGAATTATGTTTATTTGAACATAAGGAATAAGTATGCCTTGTATTAACACTACAAAGGCCTTTTATCCTAATTTTTCAGACGAAAAGTCATATTTGGGCAAGATTTGGGTTATAATCTATTGTTCTGCCCTCTTAAGACTTTAGGAGTCTACAGCCTTCTCCTTTATCTTGGAACGTTCGTAGCCTCAATGTCATGGTACAAGCCAAAACTACTAGTTTTGGCATATTTTGCATTTTTGAATAAATAAATGAATTCTATCTAGGCCCAAGATGACATTGAATGCTTAAAAATCCCCCATAACATGTTTTCATCGTCCTTGGGATGGGTTAAATTGCATAAGGCTAGGTCTTGTAATTGAAAACCGATGACTTCTTGGGTAAAATCCAGGAAGGCTTTGACCTTAAGGATTGTTGAAATCATCCAGCATAGGCCAAACAATGTAATTTTTTATTTATCAAGTTACCATTCTATCCAAGGGAAACCATGCCAAATTGCGTCAATAGCATTCGAAATTCCTTGCAAAGGAAAACATCATGACCTCAGCCATTCTGGATAAAAGGTCATATCCTAAAAGCATAGGCCCCAACCCAATGTCACTATATGTCCTAAAATAGGACCATGATTTCCCTATAACTTTTGGATTTCTCATCCTGTTTAGTTCATCTCAGAGCATAAAAAGATTTTAAAAACTGACTGTTTAAAGATAAAGAGTGGAAGGTGACTCGGGAAGTTAGAAGACTAAAGACATGTAACACCAAATGATATGCATTAATAACCTCTATGAAGCTCAGGCCTCACTCTAGGGCAAAATAAATCTCGTGGACCATAGAATCCTGATGCTTGAGTTTGTGACCTTCACCAATATATTGACGTCTAAGGATACTAAGGAGAAGAAGATAGAGGCTGAGACATCCAAAGGTAAATCAACATCAAAACTGACAGAGGTGAAGATAAGAAAGCATGAGGCTCACTCTGAGAAATCATATGAGGAATTTACTCCTCTCAAATAAGTACTCGAAACCGTTTTGCACAACATGAAGGAATAAATGTTCATCAAATGTCATGGAAGACAAAGACTCCTATTAATAGGAGAGAAAAAATCAAGTAGTGTGAATTCCATAATGACCACCTCCGTACAAGCAATAAATTCCTTCGCCTAAAAAATGAGGTTAAAAGGTTTTTCAAGTTAGGGATACTGAGAAGTTTCACCGAGACCGCAGCCACAACTCAGCATCAAAACAATTGCGACCCATAAGAAGTTTTGAGGGATATTTTTAAAAAATTGTACTTTTGTAGTTATTACAAGGCCATAGTTAGGACAGAAAAATAACTCGTGTACCCCCACCCCCCACCCCACACACACAAAAAAAATGAAAAGTTAATTGTTTAACTTAACTCCTTTGTAATTTTTCTCATCGCGTTTAACAAAAACCTGTCAACCATCATACACCTTAGGACAACTACAAAAGTTGTGGATCCCTCGATGAAAAGAGAAGACCGCGACCATAGATGGCACAGGCCCATAAAAGGCTGCAGGTGTAGTGGTGCCCAAAAACCAAAGAGAAAAGATGAAAGCGTATTCATCTCCAATAGAAAAACCTAAGTCGTAAGCAGAAGGCTTCGGTCAATATGCTCAAAATTACTCCGCATGGAGATCCAAAAGATACGAACTTCATGCTAGTGAGTTTTATCGAAACCTCCAGCAATGAGTGAGTATTTTTTATAAGAGACTCGAGGCATATCCAACATATCACGCACCCAATTATCATTAAAAAAAGTGGGACCAAACTATCATTTGCATTCAACTCTTCCAAAAGGAACAAATAAAAAGAAAAAACTAGAAAACCGCAGTCATACTTGAAGATCGCGAAGAAGAAGACAACAAGTGAGCCTCCACAGACAACAATGGCGATGAGTCATGTCTAAAGCCTTAAGGGTTATAATACCCCACGGACCATGAAGTTTTATTCTAAACCTTTGGGCGTGACATATCACCAAGTCTGCGGATAGCACCACGAATAAATTCACTATAAGTTGATATATAATCACGGACAACAAAAGGAACATAGTTATTCATTAACAGTCATGGACATGTTTAAAAATAACTATAAGTACAACCTGAAAAGACAAAGTACTGATACATGTGAAGTCCGTGGCATCAATATCGACATCAATTCAACTAAATCCGCAGAAAAAAGACAATTATCAACAAAATTTCATTGCAAAATTGGCTGAGCAAATGAGAAATACAAAGTAAAGGAAGTAAAATCATGCAAGCTCATATTTCCACAAAACCAAAAACATATTTCATTCATTAAAGAAGCTCAATACATGCAAATGAAGAAAAATTCACTACGAAAAAATGAAAAATTATAAGTCTCAGCAAAAATAAGACATTAGTCGCAGTAGTGATTTAAGAAGTCGCATCCTCTTACTCATCATCTTCCTCCTACTCAAGGCCTATTTCAGTTTCCTTTGCCTCCAAAAGAGTTGTCCTGACCTCCGTCTACTTCCTTATAAGTTCCATGGACTCCCTAAATTCCACCTCACACTGTTTTTGCTCGCTGTCGCCATCTTGAGGGGCTTCTCCCTTTTTCTCTCTTTTGAGGGTTCCCTGAGATGCGCGCGCTGGATTGCGCCCTCTCTCAGGGCGCTCGGTCATCATCGATGTGGGGTAATGTGTAGAGATAGAGTCGTAAGCCTATTTTTCACAAAATAGGAAAAAAATGTTATTGTCTTGAGAGAACGACATCAAGTATAATACTAATGCTTGTGAAACCAAGTAGTTCAAAGGTTCGAGAACTAAGTTACGGGATGGGAGCATGCGTTAATCTCCTCCTGTTATACTCCGTGAAGTGTGTGCTTTTGTGCATAATATAGATGAAGACTGGAGTCATTCAACTCGCATTATGGAAAGGGACGGAGTGAATTCATCCTTAGGAGTGTTCCCAAAAATAATAATTCAAAATATAATGTGAATATTTTCCAGATCACATGTCATTTTAGTAGAACGAATGTATATATATGACAAAATACAAGCTTGCAAGAATATGACATTCATTAGGAATATATGTATATGATATGAAAGAAATATTATAAACATGAATAAAGAAGGACTCTAATCTCGGGATTTACCCTACATCGCCCAAGGTCCATCAAAGTCTATGTGTTTGCATGTAACATGGGGTAGGTTTAATCCATAAGTCCAGACGAGGGATTTCTCTTATGTGTTTGTGTGTGTAGAGAGTAAGTGTGTTTTAAAAGTGAGGATGTGAGATAAGAATCCCTCTTTTGGAACTTATAAAGAAACCCACTTTTTCTTATTTTGGAGGTTTTTTTTAATGAAAATAGAGTATGTGTAAATACTCCAAATAAAGGTTTGAGGTTAATGTATATGATGTAACGAAATAAAGTGCTAAAGTAAAAAAAAAAGGAACAAATACTAAAATGAGAGAATTAGAGCAAAGGATGGAGAATTGGACCTCCTTATGAATGCTTGATGTTGATCTTGAATGTAGATATGCTAATCCTGAATGGGATGAAAGTGGTGAAGAGACTGGGGAGAATTTACTAAGTGAAGTAAGAAAGTGATGGAATGTAATGTGGGAAATGGGCTTTTTTGGAAGGGAAAAACTTTAAATTTGAGAGAATGTTATTTGAATTGCTGAGAGGAACATTCAGGGGTGCCTTTAAAAGTGATATCATAGCATCTATTTATAAGACCAAGGTGGGTTCCGATCGTCATGGTCCTAGACCTGTCTATTAGCATAAAACCTCGGGCACACTACCGATAGGCAGGGTCCTGAGGGTGTCATTCAGCAGTTTGGACAAGTTTTTCGAAAAAAAGGTCAAAAATGAAATTCGTAAGTTAGAATCATGCATAGGGTGGACCGTTGGAAAGGGCATTTAGACCCCTTTAAGAATCTATGATCCACCCCCGAGTTCGGGAGTTGATCGAGGTTAAACTATGCTCAAAAGCACTTGTTGGTCACTAGTCATGAAATTTTAGAGGAAAACAGATCGTTTGTCTGTACTATAAGGCCGATTCATGGATATAATGGACCGTTACAAAGAGTGTTCAGGTCCCTTAGATATTTCATTAATCTTCATTCGGTTTGGAGAGTTAACCAAGGTCAAACTAGGCCTGAAAATGCCCGATGACCCTTTAGAGTAAAATGGATCGTTCATCCGTACTATAAGGCTGATTCATACACGGGACCATTGGAATGGGGATTCAGAGCACTTTGAATATTCATTTAGCTTCACTCAAGCTGGAGAGTTGAACGGAGTCAAATGGGGCTCGAGAGCGCCCAGTGGCCTCTATATTAAATTTAGAGGTAAAATGGACCGTTCATTCGATTCGTAAGGCCGATTCATACACAGGATGGACCGTTGGAAAGGGGATTTAGAGATCTTCAAAGATTTATTGAGCTTTTGATCATGAAAGAAAGTTGATCAAAGTCAAACAGGACCTGGGAGCACCTGATAGCCTGTAAATCGATACTTAGAGTATGACCTAGGGTTTACGGTGAACGAATGGGTGCTAAGGACCTAAGGAGGTGCTTAGGGGTTCCTAGGATGGGGTAGAGATCCCCTCGATGGGAAATATTGTAATAATTGAAGGAGGTCAAATGATAGACACAACATCGACGTTGGGGAAGAGGATTTTAGGTCAATTATATTGACCTAGAGTACGAGGATGATCGATTCAAAGGGTCGAGGTGAGTTCTAAGGACCTAAGGAGACGAGTATGACCGATTCAATGGGTTGAGGAGGTGTTAAGATTGATTCTAGAGATAAATGGTGACCAATTCAGTTTGTCGAGGTCAATTCTAAGGACCTAAAGTTGTGTCGAGGATGACTAATTCTGCGAGTCGAGGTCAATATTGAGGACTTAAAGTTGTGAGGACCAATTTTAAGGGCCAAGGTCAATTCTGAGGACCCAAAGTTATGACGACTAATTTTGAGGGCTTTGGTCAATTCTGAGGACCTAAATCTAGGACAACCAATTCTGCAGGCCGAGGTTAATTCTAAGGACCTAAAGTTATGACAACCAGTTTTGAGGGTCAATGTCAATTATGAGGAACTAAAGTTATGATTTCCAATTATGCGAGTCAAGGTCAATTATGAGGATTTAAAGTAAGAAAATCAATTATAAGGGTCGAGGTCAATTCTGAGGACCTAAAGTTGTAACGACCAATTCTGCAGATTGAGGTCAATTCTTAGGATCTAAAGTTAGGATGACTAATTCTGAGGGCGAAGTTTTATTCTAAGGACCTAAGGTTGTGACGACCAATTATGAGGGTCGAGGTCAATTCTGAGGACCTAAATTTGGGATGACCAATTCTGAGGGATAAGGTAAATTCTGAGGACCTCAAGTTATGATGCCTGATTCTGAAGGTCGTGGTTAATTCTTAGGACCTAAAATTGTGATGACCATCTCTGAGGGTCAAGGTCAATCTAAGAACCTAAAGTTGTGATTACCGATTCTATAGGCTGAGATCAATTCTGAGGACCTAAAGTTGTGATGACCGATTCTGCGGGTCAAAGTCAATACTGAGGACCTAAAGTAAGGCCGATCAATTCCGAGGGTCGAGGTCAATTTGGAAAACCTAACGCTGTAATGGCCAATTCTGAGGGCTGAGGTCAATTCTGAGGACCTAAAGTTGTGACAACAAATTTTGAGGTCCGAGGCCAATTTTGCGAACCTAAAGTTGTAGCGTGGGGAATATCTCTCCTAGGTAATTTTAAATTATCTTGGGGGTTCATGTGCATTCTTGGTTCCCCTAGGGATTGTGTTATCTTGAGACTACGCTGGGGGAATGTGTAGTGTTTGAGATTCCAGTTGTAGAATTTATAGTAGACTTGGATGCGGCCACAACATTGATTCCGTTATGGAGTATAATAAGAATAAGAGTGTAAGATTAATCCATCTCGGGAATTTGAGAATTTTTAAGGGTCTTAGTTCTTCAGAAAAAAGATTTTCTTAAGAGGAAATAGTGTTCTAGAATTTGGGGGAATTTTTCGGGTAATTTCTTGATTTTTTTGAAATTTTATGGTATTTTCTTGTACAAAATCTTAGGGAACTGTCGATAGGAAGGATTGAAGGGGTGTCCATTGGCTGTAATACCCTGTATTTCTGAATATTCCAAATATTTTATTTAATTAAATTGGAGAATTAAATGAGAAAATACAGCTTAATTTAAATTACGTAAGAGGAGTAATTTAATGGGATTTATTAAAAATTGTAATTTTGGAATATCAATCGGGAGGTAGTTACCGATTTATATTGCCTCATTACATTTACTTAGTGCGAGTGGTAAATAGTTACTTAACGCGTGTAGACCGTGTTGGGGTGAGAACGAGTAATATTTGTTAAGTGACTCAAATGATAATTTAGAGGTCACCGATGAGTCCGGAAGGGTCAAATTAGTCAAAATAGTATACCCGAGGGTACTAGTTGAGTCTCGGGGTAATTTTGGACTAAACCGAGACCGTTCGGGGGCATTTTGGTCTTTTAACATGAGAGGGTATGGAGACCTACAAAATTTAGAGCTTTATATCAGCCGTATGATAGAGGGGTTAGGGTTAGAAAACCCATGAAAACACACCATAGCCATTATAGATAAGAGAGAAACCATTCTCAAGGAAAAAGGAAGAATTGGGAAGGATTCAAAGGAGATTTTCGCTATCAACTTGTTGAGGAAGAAGGATTGAAGGATGAAAATCATCAATCATCAACAACAACTACGAAATCAGACCCTACTAATCATAAGGCAAGTTGTTTATTGCAAAAATTATAAAGTTATAATACCCAAGTGTAGGTCTTTTTTTAACTAGTTTTGTTTAAATCATTATCTTGATTGGAGAAAGATGATATTTATACATGTTGGGATAGGAATTGCATGTAGAATGATTTACCTTATGTAGAGGATTAAGATTCAGATTAGACTTGATGATTTTTCGGATTAAAATCTGGATTTTGAATGATAATATGGGAAGAACACCATAACTAGGGTTTCAAGAAATTTTGGGTTTAATTCACTATTTGTTTAAAGGAATTGGAGTTTGTGATGTATTTGTCACGTTAGAAATTGTCCTAGTATACGTGAAAACATATTTGGATCATTGGGTCGAAGTTTGGTGGACTATAATGGAGTTTGAAGATTTGTTAATGGAGGAAAATCTTAACGAAGAAGACGAACTGCGTCTGTCCCTGTTCGATCGATCGATCGATCTCGAACTATCGATCGATCGACTATGTCGATCGATCGAACCCAGCAGTCGATCGATCGACGCAAGATATTTCCCGATTTTTTTTTTGTGTTTAATCCTTCGTTGATTTTCGGGAATGAATGAGTATCCTAGGATCTACATTATACTTATATGGGAGTGAGAATAAGACCAGTAGGTATATTGTTGAGGTCCGATAAGGCCATTGGGTGTAGGGCTTGGATTACGAACCGATGAGAATAAATCCGATTTAGTAGAGTATGGGGGACTTCGGAAATTGAGTTACGAGGCGAAGTAAATTCAATTTAAGTAATAGACCAGTAGGGTAAGAAATAACTACTGAAATTATATGTAAGGGGTAACTAGGACCCTTAGAGTTGTGTAAATACTCAAATAAATGCGATTAATGAGATAAATCGTAAAGCGAATATTGTACGGTAGATATATGAGATTAAAATATTACGTACGTATATAATTAATTGGTCGTGCGTGTACCTACTGAATTATGTGATCTTTTAGGTCGAGAGATTTGTACCTAAATTAATTATGTTAGGGTCGATGAGACATTCCGAACTAACATAAAGTTATTATATGTTTGGGGTCGATGAGAAATGCCGAACCAAACCTTGAACTGGTGTCGCGATGAAAGAGTCCTGAACCAGAATATGTGTATATATATATTTTTAAAAATAGTTGGGGTCGATGGATAATTTCGAACCAACTCTCACTTGGGGTCGATGTATCATTCCGAACCAAGAATCATTTACGTGTGTATATAAATAATTGGGGTCGATGTATCATTCCGAACCAATTCTTACTTGGGGTCGATGAATCATTCCGAACCAAGAGCCCTTTACGTGTATAAAAAGGGCAAAATAGTAATGACTGATATTTAGTATATATTGTGTGTGAAATATATATACTTGATGATATTCTACTTCTGTGTATTAGTAGATTGATATATATATTATGTATTTAAAGATACATACTGAATTGGTAAGTTAAGTAGTGAAACTTAATTACGAAATGCACCTTTAGATAGAGAAAATCTATTTGGTAATTCAAGTAGCGAAACTTAATTACACAAGTGGGAAGTCAACAATTGTGATAATTGTAGTAATTTTAGTAGTGAAACTAAATGAGAAGTCTTGAAAAATAACATAGATGAAATGTTACTTGAGAATTAATTAACATACGCGAGATGTTAGTGAAACGGTTGTACTGTATGGGCGGTACTGGAACTTGGGTACAGATAAGTTCAGTTGACTACTTTGATTTTAGTTAGCTTGGGAGGTATGGCTAGATAAACTAAGTGTAGAACGTTAGGTGTGCACAAAAGATGAGGGGTGAGTTAACTCAAGAGAGTGTACGAGAACCTAATATGTGTAATCAATAACCGCATTTTATATTGTGATAAACGCTTGTTAAATATTTTCAAAATGTTTTGAGTACTAACTCTTGCTATAAAATATATTCAAAACCTTTTAGGTGTCCAGCCACAGGGACGCCATGTATGATGATTCCATTCCAGAGGCTTGGAGTTGTAGCACAATGGGTGCTTACAGGATTTTGACTAGACGATATCTCTCATTCAGATCTAGTACAGGATCTCACACTCTTCTATGTATGGACTTGTGGTCCGGTATTAGTCTCAGATGTTAGTTTCAGACTAGTGGTTATTCTATTGTTGTTTGGGATTTTTAGCCGATGGTTTATTAGGTAATACTTTTGTTCTGTTGTACTTTTACTTTGTTGTTTGAATTATAGTACATGATTATTTGTACTTTGTTCTGCATGGTTGATTTATCTGTTTTAAGAAAGATAAAATTTGGCACCGGTCTAATTTTACTTAGGGAATTAGTAATTAAAAAGTTTTTGACAGTGATGCTAAGAATGAACCATTTGAGAAACCTATTTTAATTTAATAAAGGCCTGATCACCCGATGTTTAATTAGGCGGGGTGTCACAGATGGTATCAGAGCATCAGGTTCTAGTGTCCATAGGATCTGTACGGCTTACTACATTTTCAGCGTATCATTTGAATGATATAGAGTTCTATCTTAGGATTGTTGTACTCCCCTACGTACGTAGTTACGATCTCCTGCTATTTAGTAGATGTAGTGTTACATATACGAGTTCGTTTGGGCATGGTACGTCAAACATGGCGGTAGAACCAGCATTGGCGCTGGAAGGATTGTAGGAGGGAGGAGCTCAGCATGAAGCCTGGAGTGTTCAAAGATGGAAATCATAGGAGAGATGACCGTTGTTGAGGTCACTCCTACTGTGAAATGGAAGTAGATTCTACAAGGGTTGTTGAGGCATAACAGGCATTTTCCAAGTGTCACGACGGCAAAGAGGGATGCTAATCTAGACCGCCCAATGCAGTGATAGTGGGAGTAGGTCTGAAGAAATTTTGATGTGAACGAGCCGTAACAATGTGATAAAACGGCGACTGTACATGTTAACCAATGGAAGTAGTATGTCCAGTGGTTTTGGCATTAAGGATGGAGTAGAAATACTCAGAAGTGAAAATTTGAGTAAATTTTTGAGGCAACGTGGCGAGGATACTAGTCATTACATCCGGATCGAGGGTCCGTATACAAATAGAGGAACCTTACATATAGTTTAACCGCAAAGTTATCCAATGATGATTCAGAAGCGAAGGGAATGGGAATATCTAAACCCCTCACGTGAAAGCCTGGTAGAGGCCAATCGTGAGAGAGAAATTTATCCATTGAAGTGAACTTGTACCGTTGAGATAGGTATAAGGGAAAAAGATCCCTTGAGAGAATGGACTCTCGAGTTGTAGTTCGCAATTTTGGTACAACTCTTCTTGGACGACTTATGTATATGAAGGCAGTATGGTACTTCTTACAAGGTTGGGGTAAATGCTCCTAGGGGGCGAAGTTAAGAGAGTTTAAAGATTTAGTCAAAGAGTAAGACTGAATGTAATGGGGCTGGTGCAAGCCATAAGTGGAAACCCACTAGAGGATTTAATGATTAGATTCTAAGTCGGGACTGTTAAGCCCCATAGTGCGTTCCTCTTGGTCAGTAGAACTAAGGGAACCAGAATGATAGTGCTCAGAATCGAGGCAACCAAGTCCGAGAGGAGGGATACCCCAAACCGGTCAGTGTGGCCTGGAGTAAGGGGATTTTTGTAAAGATGTCTAGTGTGGTTTGTAGGGCCACACGTTTTATTGTAGCTTGAAGTTATTTGAGGAAATAATAACTCTGTTAAGTTTTGCATTCCGGAGAGGACAAGCGTGTTATGTCCGGAAACCATCTGAACCACCAGAGCGATGGATAAGGAAGTATATGGGTTTTAACCTCGAGTGAATGGGGTATGTGACGATACCTCACCTGAAGGAGGGTCGAGTTGTCATTATTCATCAATAGGTGAGAGACTTCATGGATTATGAACGTCTCATAGTAATTGATTCCGGTGTGTAGGAACCTAAATGATGTGAGTCAATGTATGTCGTATGACTACTGAGCGGAGAGATCGAGCTCGCTGTTGTAATTAGTTCTAAGGACTTAGTGATAGTATAAGCGCAGTACCACTTGACTCCTTTAGAAATATTGGAGTATGGTTACACATATTGTCGAGGAATGGAATTTGAGTATCTTGACTATGTGTTGTTCCGACAATGCTCAGTAAGAATGCATGGGGAGAAGTCCCTTGTTTAAGTTCGGTTGCGAAAGGGGATACGACTGAAATTTTTATGCACGACAGGAGAAGAGACATTGTTAGATGCTAGGGCATCAGTGGAGCCGGTAGTGTTGTGGAGAAACACTGAAAGGCTTACCTCACCACGAAGGGATAAGTGGGACTTTGTGGGCAAGGATTTGATTTTTGGTCTATAGGGTATTGAGAATACCCACAAGATTGTAGTCACGTCGTGTAGACTAGGCTAGAGTTGAAGAAAAGCATGTTACGGGTGCGACATTTGCAATGTTTTTGCAAATGTACAAGGAGAAAAGGGTGTATGGGCGCCCTAGTCAATTGTCCTTCTTAAACATCCGAGATAGAGGGATGCGGAAGTTTTTTTGTACACCGGTGGGGAGGTTATGAGGCAAGTCATATCGACGAAATGGATTGAACGTCGTGAGAGATAGACGATGACCCAAGCTTATGTGCTAAGAGAGCCAGCACCCCCTATGGGATAAGAATCAGTGGGAAGCCGTTCCAAGGTTATCTCTTGATAGGGGAGACCTAACTGTTGTGAAGAAGTAGCGCGAGGTGCTACTTGACTGAGTGTTGAGAGTGACTTACGTGTTACTAAAATGTTGATTCTTATAAAGTAACCAATCCCAAAAGTGCGCCAATTGCGAAGAGTGCACGGATTGTAAAGTATAATATACCCGGAGAGAAAGGGGAATAGAGTACCACTTGAGGAAAGATGACGTAAGTGGGAAGCAATGTGGAGGAGGAGACATAGTGAGATTGTCTCCAGACGCACCACTAGTTGATAGAGAAAGATGGGGACGAAATGAGAAATCGGAAATTTGGTCGTGAACCTACGTTTCCAATGATGGAATGAGGAGACAGACTTAGATATTATTAATGGGTTGTGAACATCATAATTAAGCCAACATTTCGTTGGGGTAGCGAAATGGGGTGATCGAGATGGATTAGTATGTAGTTGAAAAGGGAGAGTGCACAAGTGCACGATGCCGCTCTACATGATTGTGAATCAGGGTGAAATCCTAAAATTCCACCCTGTGAGAGATGGTCAGGAAGGAATAGAGATAAAGTTTTATTTTGAGTACGTTGTGTTACCTACGACTCAATGTTAGTAAGAAAGAATGATGATACGCCCTTATGATAGTGGAATTTTGGAGAAGCCCAGTGATCAATTCATAGGTTGAATGTATGCCTATAAGAGCATATTTATAGGTAGAGTGAGTACCTATATGGACTGTACATGAGGATTAGGTTCGTGGGTACCGATTACGAACAATACATGTACTTTGAGGTGTGGTTCGAGGAGACATTTCAAACTTTTAGTACTTAACGCGTGATATGAGGACATTCTATTGGAGTGTGACATTTTAGGGTATATGAAACGTGTAATATATGGCTCACAAATTATCTACTCATGTGCGATGAGATATATATACATATATTGGTGCTCGAGATGTGATTTCGAGACAAGTAATTAATCACTATTGGCGATCGAGGTGGAATTCCGAGCCAATAACCCCAAAAGTGTTATAGAAGGGGGGTGATTATAAAATAAGTGTTTATAGTATATGTTATGTGTAAGATATATATACCTATTGATTTTCCTACTTATGTGCGATAGTAAGTGTGCTTAATCTCTGTATTGGGGTCGATGATGTTCTGGACCAATACATGAGGGATCGATGATTTTTCCGAACCAAATCGATGATAAATATTGGTATCGACGGAAGGTCTGAACCGACATGTGCATTACATTTACCTTGGGGTCGAGGGATTCCCAGACCAATGTAAATGATAGGATTATTGGGGCCGATGATTTTTGCCGGACCAATTTTCCTTAAAGTATATATTGTGTGTGAAATATATACCTTATAATATTCTACTTATGAGTGATAGTAGACACTTAGATGTTATATATAGATTTACATCGAATGGGTAAATTAAGTAGGGAGAAACTTAATTTCAAGAATTAACGTTGGATTGGGAAAATCTATGGAGAAATTAAGTAGTGAGACTTAATTATGATATATGCGGCATGGGTAACATGCGATAAGAATTTATAATGAAGCAAGACATGTACTTGGGGCGACCATTAGGATGATATGATTTGATCTTGGGTATTAGAGGATGCAATGACGTTTAAGGTCCTTAGTCTTAATACCAGCCTTATCCTAATTTCGAGGACGAAATTCCTTTGTAAGGGGGGAAGTATGTAATACCCCGTATTTCTGAATATTCCAAATATTTTATTTAATTAAATTGGAGAATTAAATGAGAAAATACAACTTAATTTAAATTACGTAAGAGGAGTAATTTAATGGGATTTATTAAAAATTGTAATTTTGGAATATCAATCGGGAGGTAGTTACCGATTTATATTGCCTCATTACATTTACTTAATGCGAGTGGTAAATAGTTACTTAACGCGTGTAGACCGTGTTGGGGTGAGAACGAGTAATATTTGTTAAGTGACTCAAATGATAATTTAGAGGTCACCGATGAGTCCGGAAGGGTCAAATTAGTCAAAATAGTATACCCGAGGGTACTAGTTGAGTCTCGGGGTAATTTTGGACTAAACCGAGACCGTTCGGGGGCATTTTGGTCTTTTAACATGAGAGGGTATGGAGACCTACGAAATTTAGAGCTTTATATCAGCCGTATGATAGAGGGGTTAGGGTTAGAAAACCCATGAAAACACACCATAGCCATTATAGATAAGAGAGAAACCATTCTCAAGGCAAAAGGAAGAATTGGGAAGGATTCAAAGGAGATTTTCACTATCAACTTGTTGAGGAAGAAGGATTGAAGGATGAAGATCATCAATCATCAATAACAACCATGAAATCAGACCCTACTAATCATAAGGCAAGTTGTTTATTGCAAAAATTATAAAGTTATAATACCCATGTGTAGGTTTTTTTTGAATAGTTTTGTTTAAATCATTATCTTGATTGGAGAAAGATGATATTTATACATGTTGGGATAGGAATCGCATGTAGAATGATTTACCTTATGTAGAGGATTAAGATTCAGATTAGACTTGATGATTTTTCGGATTAAAATCTGGATTTTGAATGATAATATGGGAAGAACACCATAACTAGGGTTTCAAGAAATTTTGGGTTTAATTCACTATTTGTTTAAAGGAATTGGAGTTTGTGATGTATTTTTCACGTTAGAAATTGTCCTAGTATACGTGAAAACATATTTGGATCATTGGGTCGAAGTTTGGTGGACTATAATGGAGTTTGAAGATTTGTTAATGGAGGAAAATCTTAATGAAGAAGACGAACTGCATCTGTCCCTGTTCGATCGATCGATCGATCTCGAACTATCGATCGATCGACTATGTCGATCGATCGAACCCAGCAGTCGATCGATCGACGCAAGCTGTTTCCCGATTTTTTTTTTGTGTTTAATCCTTCGTTGATTTTCGGGAATGAATGAGTATCCTAGGATCTACATTATACTTATATGGGAGTGAGAATAAGACCAGTAGGTATATTGTTGAGGTCCGATAAGGCCATTGGGTGTAGGGCTTGGATTACGAACCGATGAGAATAAATCCGATTTAGTAGAGTATGGGGGACTTCGGAAATTGAGTTACGAGGCGAAGTAAATTCAATTTAAGTAATAGACCAGTAGGGTAAGAAATAACTACTGAAATTATATGTAAGGGGTAACTAGGACCCTTAGAGTTGTGTGAATACTCAAATAAATGCGATTAATGAGATAAATCGTAAAGCGAATATTGTACGGTAGATATATGAGATTAAAATATTACGTACGTATATAATTAATTGGTCGTGCGTGTACCTACTGAATTATGTGATCTTTTAGGTCGAGAGATTTGTACCTAAATTAATTATGTTAGGGTCGATGAGACATTCCGAACTAACATAAAGTTATTATATGTTTGGGGTCGATGAGAAATGCCGAACCAAACCTTGAACTGGTGTTGCGATGAAAGAGTCCTGAACCAGAATATGTGTATATATATATTTTTAAAAATAGTTGGGGTCAATGGATTATTCCGAACCAACTCTCACTTGGGGTCGATGTATCATTCCGAACCAAGAATCATTTACGTGTGTATATAAATAATTGGGGTCTATGTATCATTCCGAACCAATTCTTACTTGGGGTCGATGAATCATTCCGAACCAAGAGCCCTTTACGTGTATAAAAAGGGCAAAATAGTAATGACTGATATTTAGTATATATTGTGTGTGAAATATATATACTTGATGATATTCTACTTCTGTGTATTAGTAGATTGATATATATTATGTATTTAAAGATACATACTGAATTGGTAAGTTAAGTAGTGAAACTTAATTACGAAATGCACCTTTAGATAGAGAAAATCTATTTGGTAATTCAAGTAGCGAAACTTAATTACACAAGTGGGAAGTCAACAATTGTGAGAATTGTAGTAATTTTAGTAGTGAAACTAAATGAGAAGTCTTGAAAAATAACATAGATGAAATGTTACTTGAGAATTAATTAACATACGTGAGATGTTAGTGAAACGGTTGTACTGTATGGGCGGTACTGGAACTTGGGTACAGATAAGTTCAGTTGACTACTTTGATTTTAGTTAGCTTGGGAGGTATGGCTAGATAAACTAAGTGTAGAACGTTAGGTGTGCACAAAAGATGAGGGGTGAGTTAACTCAAGAGAGTGTACGAGAACCTAACATGTGTAATCAATAACCGCATTTTATATTGTGATAAACGCTTGTTAAATATTTTCAAAATGTTTTGAGTACTAACTCTTGCTATAAAATATTTTCAAAACCTTTTAGGTGTCCAGCCACAGGGACGCCATGTATGATAATTCCATTCCAGAGACTCGGAGCTGTAGCTCAGTGGATGCTTACAGGATTTTGACTAGACGATATCTCTCATTCAGATCTAGTACAGGATCTCACACTCTTCTATGTATGGACTTGTGGTCCGGTATTAGTCTCAGATGTTAGTTTCAGACTAGTGGTTATTCTATTGTTGTTTGGGATTTTTAGCCGATGGTTTATTCGATAATACTTTTGTTCTGTTGTACTTTTACTTTGTTGTTTGAATTATAGTACATGATTATTTGTACTTTGTTCCGCATGGTTGATTTATCTGTTTTAAGAAAGATAAAATTTGGCACCGGTCTAATTTTACTTAGGGAATTAGTAATTAAAAAGTTTTCGACAGTGATGCTAAGAATGAACCATTTGAGAAACCTGTTTTAATTTAATAAAGGCCTGATCACCCGATGTTTAATTAGGCGGGGTGTCACATTGGCAAGGGCATGAACTTATGGGCTTCCTTAGGAAGAGAAAAAGGCAACTGTCGATCGGTATGGGTCGGGGGTTGCCAATCGGCAGGACTTTTAACCTTCTATAAAAAAGCGGCCATCCATCCCCCTTTTTCACACTTTCAAGTGTTTGAATATTCTGCTTTATCTCTCTAAAAACCATTCTTAAGTCCTTTTTTCTTTAGGACTTCAAATGGTGGGCTCTTCAAGCGAGGTGTATAATAATGAGTGGCTGGTCGTCGATGATTAGACCGGCCTAAACTGGCGATCTGAGGTTCCCCCTGTATTGGTCAATGAGAATGCTTTTGATATGTTTGAGCCTATTGTTGATGAGAGTACCTTGCAACACGAGTCATCATATCATCATTGGTCTAGGGTGAAGAACCCTAGTGGCTATGTAAGTATGGTGACTCTTGGTTTTTCAATATATTTTTCTCTTTGTTCTTTATTCTAGTGGAAGATTTTTCTTTCTATTTTTTGTAGACTGACAACGCTCTTTCGAGCATTCAGTCTCAAGGGAAGATTGGGTTGAAGGGGGTTTGGGAGAAGCTACCTGCTACTGTGCATTGTATGTTATCGTATACCTGGTTTGGACTATTAGCGAAGGCGCTGGATAATACACTACGTTCCACTGCAGTGTTATGTGCTCTCGGGGAGAGGCGATGATGAAAACACCCTATATAATTGACTTATTTGAGTCTACATTATATATGAGTTCCAACTAGTTTGGATATAAAGATAAAGTAGGATTAGTCTTTATGATTTTCTCCATTCCCAAAGGTTCAAGAAGAAGGAAGAAGAAGAAGAAGAAGCAGTCAAACTCAAACCAATCCTAAAGGGAAGTTATTTCTTACCTTAAAACCACTAATAGGACACTTTCACTGCATCATATATCTCCTATTTGCATTAATGGTTTTACAACATTTTAAGACCTTTCAAAATCAAATTAATTCAGTTCAAAACATTTTATACAATTTTACAATAATTTTTGAAGTAATTAAAACTTGTTTTTAAAAAGTGTTGTGGTTGAAATTTGAATTTCTAGAAGTTATTTTATTCATTGAAAGTTAGACTGGGTAGAATATAAAAGCGCTAGAGACTATGAGGTATCTTTGTAATTATTTATAAACACTCATTTTACTTTCATGATAGTCATACACATGTTGGTAGCTAGACGGGTAGATTTGTGCTTTCTCACAGACTTAACTTCGAACACCAATATCAACCCTTGGATTAGTTTGATCAATGGCCTTCATGTGTTGAGTTTTAATCCCAGTGATTAACTCTCATCCAATGAGATTCGTTCATTTCATAGCTTCGTTATAAACCATTGGATCTTTAAGTCAAACTGTATGACTTAATCTCAACCCTTGATTGCTATCCATGTTCTAGATCCTTCCTTCACCTACTTTAAAAATATACTTACCCTCAACATTTTGAGACTTTTGTTCAAATCATCCCAGAGAGAAAATAAAAGAGAGAAGAGAGAGAAAGGGAGAAAATAGAGAAAGGAAGAAGAACCATACATCTTCATCCTTCATCACCTCTGAGTGAATCCCTTCAACCCAAATAGTTTTAAACCTCAAACACTTTTACCAGAAACCAAAAACCACGAGAGTTAGAACCAATCTAGGGTTTCTGTGTGTTTGTTAGTTGGGTTGACGTCTTATTGAAGACCTCTTTCATTTTAAGTTTTATAAAATCACCTCTCTGAGAAAATAACAAGTTTCATATATTGAAACTTGAGATTTTCTAAAGAGAACATCACACGCCTATTTTTTCTATTCTCTTTTTAGATCTCTGTCTTTAGATCCACTTGATTCCAAAGTTTTCAAAAAATAAACTTCTAGGGTTTCAAGTAAACCAAATCCTTACGAGCGTTTTTGTATCTTGGTTCTAGTTCACATTTTGTGAAATAAAAGTGTTCAAAAATAAAAAGAGACACATAGGGCATTGGCTATTTTTGAAAGCAAGGTTTTTCTTCTAGATCTCTTCTTGATTTAGAAGTTTCTTTTACAAAATCATTTGAATCAATTTTTGCATGTTATTTTTTATTCTGTTTTTACGATATAGACTTCTAGTCTAGTTTGGATCTCAATTGGAGGTTTATAATTTCAAAAATCTTTTCAAAATACTAAAATTATTTAAGACCTTGGTCGTCTTCTGAGTAAGGTATCCTTGAGATCTATGGATTAATAAAAAGATCAAGAAGTCTTTATTTGTAATATACAGACTTGGAAATATCTTATTCATCTTAGATCTGTTTGTAATTTGATAGGATTGTTTGTATAAATAAATCTGAGAGGGTGAGTTGCATATTTGCATATAGTGCACATCACAAACAATTCTCACACAAACACTTAGACACAGTTGTTTGTTTGAAATTTACAAGTTAAAAGAGTTGATGGAATCTGAATTCAAAAAGAAGGAGGTCAAGGAAAAGGCAGAGGAGCAACAAAGAAGTGATCAATTCAAGTCAGAAACCTTTGGAGTGGAGTAGCTCATGTATGTATAATTTTAAACTTAGATTTAGTATCCTTGTGTGTTTGCTTAAGTGCTATAACTTGAATCTTTATTCTAATGAATTTTTGTTTTGTGCCGTAGAGGGCACCGTGGATGTTTCCCTTGATTAAGGGTTTTACCACATTAAAAATTCTTGTGTCTATTTCTTTGAATGTTCTTAACTGTTGTTTTGATTGGGACTGCATGGTAACTTAAGTAGATGTTTATTAACATTTAAAAAAGAAGGTAATAAATAATCAAATATAAACCGTACGTTCAGAAAGTTTGTACAACACATCTTATGTTTTTCGAAAAGAGTTTGCCCAAAAAGTTTGTTCGGAGTTTACACAATTTATAATAGTTTGTTATAAACCTTGTAAACAAGCTTTTAACCTTAAAGCTTTTCTTCAATTGGTATCAGAGCAGGAACACCTTTTATGATCCTGAAACTTGAGAAATTATTTTCGAAACTTCTTTTTGAAAAATTTCTGAATATGGAAGAAAGATTTGAGAAGTTAGGTAACCTATCCAGACCACCACTCCTTGATGGAAATAATTTTTCATATTGGAAAGTACGAATGACTGCTTTTATTCAAGGAACCCTTGGTCATTAAGTCTGGGAAATGATTGAAACAGGGTTTGAACATCCTACTAAACTTACTCCTACCACTGATCCAACAAGAATTAAGAAACTTCTCAGTGAATTTACTAAGGAAGAGAAAAAAGCTTCTCTAAATAATAAAAAAGGAAAGAATTCCATTTTTATGTCCATTAACGAACACGAATTCAAAAGAATATCCATATGTTCTACTTAAAAGAGGCATGGGACACATTAGTTATTGCTCATAAGGGTGATGAACGTGTCAAAGATAGAAAAACTCAAATGCGCATCCAGTAATATAACACCCTGATTATGAACGAAAATGAATCCTTTGACGACTTCTACATAAGGTTAACTGATATCTTTACAAAACTTCATGTTAATTGTATAACCTACAGTAGAAAGGAAATTGTTTCAAAGATTCTTAGGTCATTGCCATCTAAATTTTACAACAAGAGACATGCCACTGAAGAAATGAATGACCCCAATATGACTCTTGAATTACTTAGCAGTAAACTGAGGATTAGAATTGGAACTAGACTTCAAAAAGCAATTGACCAGACAGACTAATAAAGCCTCTAGTTCAAATGTTGTGTTTTCTTCTAAATTGCCAGTGCCTAAATTGAACACTCTAGATTTTGACACTGACTGTCTTGAAAACTATGATTTGGAAAACCTTGACAATGAAATCGCTCTTATGAGTAAGCATTTAAAAAAGATTCTGAAATTTAGAAATGTTGTAGCCTCTAAACAAGGCAAATCAAATTATCAAGGCAATCAAATTCACAGAACTCATGACAGAGACAATACCAAACACACTTATGGCAATAGGAAGAATTATGACCCCAACAGACCTAAACCTGACATAAAAGATGTTAAGTGTCACCATTGTGGTAAACTAGGTCACTATGCTAGTAAATGTCCAACTAGTCTTAATAACAATAACAAGGCCAATATGTGTAAGATATGGGACGACTCTAGTGATTCTGATGAGGATGAAATAGAGTCAACCTAGATAAATGAGTACTTCATGTCTTTCTTTACTAAGATAATATATAATGATGATGCATGCTTGCCTACTCATGAACCTGCTATGCCTGTTGACGTTGTTAATGATATTGCTGATGATTTTGTTCTTATTACTGCTGAAAGACTGTGTTTGAGTCAAAGTGATAATGTTGATGATGAATTCAACGTGTGTGTGAGTAAAGAACCTATCAAAACATAGGGGACACTTCATATGATGCACATAGCGAGTCCGATGAAGATCTGCCTGATTTACATGAGTTATACATTAAAACGGTTAACAAGAGTGCTAGATTAGAAAAAATGATAAAATACTTAAGTGAGTGTATCAATTTGCTTAACCAGACCATTAGGAAGAACATTGAAGATTATACTGCACAATGTATTGCTCACGAGACTGAGATTGAAAATAATGCCTTGAAAATAAATGATTTGATTCAAAAGAACCATGAATTTGAACAAAAATACAAAGCAACCCTTATTGAACTAGAAGAGTCAAAGCTAATGGTTTCAAATGTGTTTAAAAAATTCTAACACTTTGAAACACAAACCAAGTTTTCTGAAAAAATTATTATTGGAAGCGAATTTGACTCTGAAGATAAGTCTGGCCTAGGCTTTGGAGAAATACTGCACACAAGTAAGACCAAAGTTTCTCCTGAAAATGTTAATTTTGTGAAATAAGGCCAAACTTGTCAAAATGCTCAAAAAGGTGAATCTAGTCTCAATGTCTCTCAAACAACACATAATTAGTACAATCAACAGATGAATCCAAATAGTCAGACTAAATATGTTTGTCCTTCTTCCAGAGACCAAAGACATAAACCTAAATCTAATGACAATTGGACTACTGTACCCAATAGATACAAGCCAATTTTCAAAGACTTTAGCAAGAAAGTCAAGTCCTATACCCATTAGTACTGTTCCTACTGCGATATTTTTGGCCATACTCTGGATGAATGTTTCCAGAAAAGGTTATACACCCCAACCTACCTAAACTTTAACTATTCTAGGAAATCAAGAAATACTTATGTCCTCCCTAGACAGGCCAGAAACAACTCTAACTCTAAAAAGAAAAAGGGAGGGTCCAAGACCAAGAAAAAGCCATTAAGAAAGACCCCTCAAACCTTTTCTAAGTCAAAAGTCAACAAATCTTTTAAAACTATGCCTATTTGGATTAGACAAGATGATCTATTACCCCAGCTCAAGTGAAACATTATCATTTTTGCTTTAAAGGCACAAAGGACTTTAACTAGATGGTACTTAGATTTCAGATGTTCTAAACATATGACTGGGGATTAAACCAAATTGAAAAATAAGACAGACTTCCTTGGAGGTAATGTTAGGTTAGGAGATGGTGTTTCATCTCAGATCATAGGTAAAGGAACATTAAGTGAGCACGGGCTTCCTGAACTGAATGATGTTCTCTTAGTTAAAGTTCTTAAAGCTAATCTCTTAAGTATATCATAATTTTGTGACTCCAATCACTCAGTTAATTTTTTAAAAAATGATTGCAAAATTTTTGATGAAAAAGGTAATTTTATTTGAACAGAAAATAAAACCCCGAAAAACTATTACATAGTAATCCCCAATTCCGAACCTTGCCGTGTTGCCAGATTAGAGGATTCTGATATATGCCATAATAGATTGGGACGCAAAAATTATGATAACCTTAGAATATTGAGTTCCTAAGAGATAGTTAGAGGTTTACCTAAAATTAAAAATTCTTTTACTCCTATATGTGGACCTTGTCAGGAAGGCAAAATAAGTAAATCCCCTCATAAGAAAGTTAAAGATGTCCTGACCACTAAGCCTCTAGAACTTATCCACGTGGACCTCATGGGTCCCTCAAGAACTGTTAGTTTATGTGGAAACTATTACATCCTAGTTATAATGGACGACTATACAAGATATGCATGGGTAGCTTTTATGAAACAAAAATCAGATACCTTCAGTGAATTCTTAATAATCATCTTGAAAATTGAGGAAGATAAGGATACCCAGGTGTGTCGAATTAGGAGTGATAGAGATGGAGAGTTCAAGGAATCTAGTATTTCTGAGTATTGTATAGCTAATGGCTATAAATACGAGTTTAGCGTTCCCAAAACTCCGAAGCAAAATGGTATAGCTGAACGTAAGAATAGGACTTTACAAGAAATGGCTAGGGTTATGTTACATGCTAAGAATATCCCTAGATATTTTTGCGTAGAAGCTTTCCAAACCGCATGTCACATTATTAATCATATTTACCTCAGAAAAAATTCTAAAGAAACCTCTTATGAGTTATGGTTCCACAAAAAGCCAAACTTAAAATATTTAAAAACCTTCGAGAGTACTTGCTACATCTGCAACGATAGAAAGAAACTTTCAAAATTTGATACCTGAGGAGAAAAGGGATTTTATTTTGGTTATTCCCAAAATAGTAGGGCTTCTCGTGTTTTTAACTATAGAACCAAAGCCATTATGGAATCAATTAATGTAATTGTAGATGACACTAGTATAAGGAGAAGTGACATTCAACCAATAGCATTTGATGAGGACGAACCTAATTTATCCACTGATCCTCAAGATGATACTGATTCACTGCCACCTGAGAGTACTTTAGTACCCACTTGGGTTTTTAAAGATCATCCCACTAAAACCATTGTCGGTAATCTTTCGAAACCAATTCGAACTAGATCCCAACTTCGACAAGTGGCACAATTTTCTTATTTTGTTTCTCTTGAGGAACCTAAAAATGTCAATGATTCATTTTTTGACTCATTGTGGATAAATGTTATGCAAGAAGAGCTAGTCTAATTTAAGAGTCACGACGTGTGGAATCTTGTTCCTAGACCAGAAGATTCAAAGTTTATTGGCACAAGATGGATTTTTAAAAATAAAATTGATGAAAATGGGGAGATCATTAGAAATAAAGCTAGGTTGGTTGCACAGGGATACTCCCAGATTGAGGGAATTGATTTCGATGAAACTTTTGCACCTGTTACTCATCTAGAATCAGTTTGTCTGCTTCTTGCCATCTCTTGTCATATACAATTCAAATTTTCCAAATGGATGTTAAGTCCACTTTTTTAAATCGAATTTTATCTTAAGAAGTATAAGAAGAACAACCCAAAGGACTTGTTGATCCTGTACACTCAGATTACGTCTTTAGGCTTAAGAAATTCTTATATGTATTGGAATAAGCTCCTAGATCTTGGTATGAGTGATTGTCTACCTTTCTAGTGTCTCACAAATTTGTCCGTGGCGGAAATGATCAAACTTTGTTTGTTAGAAAGGAAAATCAACATGTCTTAATCGCACAAGTATATGTGAACAATATTATTTTTAGTTTCACCTGTCCTAAACAAGTAGAGAATTTTTCTAATATCATACATACTGAATTTCATATGTCATTTATGGGTGAACTATAATATTTTTGGGTTTATAAGTAAAACAATGTAGTGATGATATTTTTATTTCTCAATACAAGTATGCTGCAGATTTAGTTAAAAAATTTGGCTTAGAAAATGCTAAACCTTCTAGAACCCCCATGAGTACTTCAACTAAACTTTTTAAGGATGATAATGGGAAAAGTATTGATCCCACTCTTTATAGAAATATGATAGGGAGTTCGTTGTATCTTACCGCTTCTCAATCCGATATATCCTTCGTTGTCTGTATTTGTTTTAAATATCAAAGTAATCCTAAAGAATCCCACTTATTAAGTGTAAAAAGAATTATTAAATATATTAAGGGTACTCTAAAATTTGGTATTTCGTACACAAACGATACGACTAGTTCTATTATAGGGTACATCGATGCCGATTGGGCTGGTTGTTCTGATGATAGTAAGAGTACTTCTGGTGCTTACTACTACGTAGGCAATAATCTCATGGGTTGTTCGTGTAAGAAACAAAATTTTATTTCGTTATCTAGTGCCGAATTTGAGTATATAGCAGCTGGTAGTTGTTGTTCACAATTACTATGGATTTGACAGAAGCTTAGTGATTATGGTCTCACCGAAAAATAATTAACCATGTTTTGTGATAACCAAAGTGCCATTATATCCAAAAATCCTGTAATGCACTCCCGAACTAAGCATATTAAGATTAGACATCATATTATCCGTGACCTTGTCGAATCTAAAGATCTCATTATCGAATATCTGAACACCCAAAAGCAGCTCGCATATCTATTTACCAAACCTTTAGACGACATACAATTTAAGTATTTACGAACATTCATAAGCATGATAACTCTCAATTAATCTTTATTTTTTTTATGATTTATACCCCTTGTATATTTGAGAAAAATTGAGGGAGAAGATCTTGAGTATTACTAAATGATTTGACTATCTATTCCTGATTCTAACTCAACTAATATGCCTTTTAGTGTTTATTTTATCACAGACATCTCAGATCCGTTGTATAGCTTCTTACTCATTTGAAGGGTATTGGTCTGTATATAGTTGAGTGATGTATTTTTTTACCTTATTTTCGGTTCTAAGATGGGAAAGGGTAGTTATAACCTTTTTATAGGACAACTAGGATTTTTCATTTTTCACCCAAGAGTTCAGAATACTCAAGGAAATTTTATCTCTAATATCCAAAGGGGGAGATTTAAAACACACTATATAATTAACTTACTTGAGTCTACATTATAAAGGAGTTCCAACTAGTTTGGATATTGAGACAAAGTAGGATTAGTCTTTATGAGTTTTCCCATTCCCAAAGGTTCAAGAAAAAGGAAGAAGAAGCTGTCAAATTCAAAGCAATCCTCAAAGGGAAGTTATTTCTTACCTTAAAACCACTAATAGGATACTTTCACTGCATCATATATCTCCTATTTGCATTAATGGTTTTACAACGTTTTAAGACATTTTAAAATCAAATTGATTCAGTTCAAAACATTTATACAATTTAAAAATAATTTTTGAATTAATTAAAACTTGTTTTTAAAAAGTGTTGTAGTTGAAATTTGAATTTCTAGAAGTTATTTTATTCATTGAAAGTTAGACTGGGTAGAATATAAAAGCGCTAGAGACTATAAGGTATCTTTGTAATTATTTTATAAACACTCATTTTACTTTCATGATAGTCATACACGTGTTGGTAGCTAGACGGGTAGATTTGTGCTTTCTCACAGACTTAACTTCGAACACCAATATCAACCCTTGGATTAGTTTGATCAATGGCCTTCATGTGTTGGGTTTCAATCCTAGTGCTTAACTCTCATCCAATGAGATTCGTTCATTTCACCGCTTCCTTATAAACCATTGGATCATTAAGTCAAATTGTATGACTTAATCTCAACCCTTGATTGTTATCGATGTTTTAGATCCGTCCTTCACCTACTATAAAACCATAATTACCCTCAGCATTTTGAGACTTTTGTTCAAATCGTCCCAATGAGAAAAGAAAAGAGAGAAATGAAAAAAATAGAGAGAAAATAGAGAGAGAAAGGAAGAAGAACCATCCATCTTCGTCCTTCATCACCCCTGAGTGAATCCCTTCAACCCAAACAGTTTTAAACCTCAAAAACTTTTACCAGAAACCAAAAACCATGAGAGTTAGAACCAATCTAGGGTTTCTATGGGTTTGGTAGTTGGGTTGACGTCTTGTTGAAGACCTCTTTTGTTTTAAGCCTTTCTCAAATCACCTCTCTGAGAAAATAACAAGTTTCATATATTGAAACTTGAGATTTTCTAAAGAGAACATCACACGCCAATTTTTTCTATTCTCTTTTTGGATCTCTGTCTTTAGGTCCACTTGATTCCAAAGTTTTTGAAAAATAAACTTCTAAGGTTTCAAGAAAACCAGATCCTTACGAGCGTTTGTGTTTCTTGGTTTTATTTCACATTTTGTGAAATAAATGTGTTAAAAAATAAAAAGAGACAAATAGGACCTTGGCTATTTTTGAAAGCAAGGTTGTTATTGTAGATTTGTTCTTGATTTAGAAGTTTCTTTTACAAAATCGTTTGAATCAATTTCTGCATGTTATTTCTGATTCTGTTTTTACGATATAGACTTCTAGTCTAGTTTGTATCTCAATTGTAGGTTTAAAATTTTAAAAATCTTTTCGAAATACTAAAATTATTTAAGACCTCGAACGTCTTCTGAGCAAGGTATCCTTGAGATCCGTGGATTAATAGAAAGATCAAGAAGTCTTGATTTTCAATATACAGACTTGGAAATATCCTATTCATCTTAGATCTATTTGTAATTTGATAGGATTGTTGGTATAAATAAATCTGATAGGGTGAGTTGCATATTTGCATATAGTGCACATCACAAACACTTCTCACACAAACACTTAGACACAGTGGTTTGTTTGAAGCTTAAAAGTTGAAAGAGTTGTGTGACACCCCGCCTAATAAAATTCCGGGTGATCAGTCTTATACCAAATTAAAACAGGAATCACAGTTGGATCATCCTTAGCATCACTGTCGAAAACTTTTTAAAACTTACTAACCACCTAGTATTCCAAAAACTGGTGCCAATTTTAACTTTTTAATTAAACAAAACAATACATGCGGAATAAAAATATAAACCATTCACACCACTGAATGAAAATAAACTGAATCATATATACACAACTTGCCGAATAAATCACCGGCCACCAAATAAATAATCCAATACAATTATTCAACACCTGAATGAATTACTCCTGAAAACTGTACCGAGAAGTCTGGGCGACAAGCCCTAAATAAAACTGAGACTACTACAAGATACCTACTCTAGGAATGAATGAATGATGCGTCTAATCCAAACTCCTGCTAGCATCCACATGTGCCGCAGCTCCGTGTCCCTGGAATAGAATATCAATCCTGGCGTCCCTGTGGCTGGACACCTAAAAGGTTTTGAAAATAGTTTTATGGCAAGGGTTAGAACCCAAAACATTTTGAAAATATTTAGCAAGTGAATGAACTGCAGTAATTTAAAATGCATGAATGCGCTTCATATTTAAGTTAGTGTCGCACTCCCTTGTGGACATTCTCACCCCTCCACTATTGTGCACACCTACCTGTTACCTTAACCCCACCTAGTTGTACTACCCCGTCCAACTAGTCCTGGTATAACCTTCCCTTGCCATACTACTCTAACCCGAGTATAATAATTCTTGAATTATAAGTTATTTCACAATTAACTCAATTAATTCCTCTTAAATAGCAGCATATAACCGTGTCACAAGTTATATAAAGTAAATACATCACACACTGTATTATTCCCACAAATGATTAACTTAATTAATTTCTCATTAATTAACTGCATATAACTGTAACCCGAGTTATATAAAGTAGATACATCACACACTATATTATTCACCTACATATAATATTTACTTCCATATTATACGTACCTCTACTAACATCCACACATATATTATACGTGTATCCATCCTCCCGAGTTTACCCTCACCGGATGATTCCCTCTAGAATGCTATCTCACAAGGTGTGCTCGCAAAACCTAGTTTCCCCAAGTTAGAATCGCTCACCAACTTGGACCAAAATATAACGAAGTGGAGGCGGTCATATTCCTTCCCTGAAAGTGAGATAAATCCCTCACCCATATATAGCGGACGCTATGACCTGGGGATATACTCGCCCTACTCCTCAAGCTAGGGGATTCACCCACATCGCGCAACCTCCCTTGATAGCATTAGAGTATTTAAATTGAATAAATATCTAGTCACTGATACTTACTATCACACACAATATATACACATATATATATACTATCACTACCCGTATATATACATTATGAACCCCGGTTTTTACCGTGTACTCAAACTCCCGCACACTGCCTGTAATTTAATGTCACACACAATACATACAGGTATATATATACTACCACTACACCGTATATATATATATATATATATATATATATATATATATATATATATATATATATATATATATTAATAACCCCGGCTTTACCCTGTACTCAAAATCCCATACACTGCCTGTAATTTTCTGAGTCTGTGGCCCGACTCAATGTAATTAATTTTCTCACTTAATAACTTATCCTCTTCCCGAGTCTATGGTCCGACTCTAATATAATTAATTCACACCTTAATTAATATAATACTTTCCCCGAGTCTATTGCCCGACTCTAATTAAATTAACTAACAAATTAATTAATCAACCCAAATTCCAAGTCTGTGGTCCGACTCTAATATAATTAATTATCACATTAACTAATAAGTACCCTTCACGAGTCTAAAATCCGATCCTGATTAAACTAATTATCCCACCCATTAATTTAATCATACCCGAGTCTACAAACCGACTTTAATTAAATTAATTATCACATTTATTAATTTAATCCTACCCGAGTCTACACTCCGACTCTTTTTAAATTAATTATCACTCTTATTAATTTAATAACTTGGTGTCACTCAACCATTGTCCCCGGACTCACTTACTTGCCCGTAACTTAATATTTCCCGAGTCTATATCCCGACTCAAAATTATTTAGTTTATCTCCCAACTTAATTCACTACCTTGGGGTCGCATGTCCAATATACCCGGATTCACTCACTTGATCCGTACCTCGCTATTTTGGAATAAAGTTTCTCAAATTTCATCCATTTAATGTCCCACATAAATTCATCCTATTCCCAATTACTTTCTCCCATAATTGCTAGGAATATTTGTTTCACAATTATTTATCACTAATAAATGTATGGAAATTAATTTATAATTAATTCCCCCTTATACTTCACCCAAGGCCGAACTGGCCAGAATTTCCCACCATCGATCGATCGATCGACCCCTTCGTTACAGCTCTGCCTCCCCCCTGTTTTCCACCATTAACGAACCTCAAGGTTTCTAAACCAGAATTTAAACCTCTAATTACATCATCCCATCATCTACACATGGTTAATCCACATCCTACTCATCATAGAGATCATTAAGATAATCAACCCCTCTAATTATCTCACAATTTTCGAAATGGGTCTTTCTCCATAAAATTTAATTATCTGTTTTAAATCCCAATTTCCAGATTCGATCTCCACTCTTTTATGTTCTGGATTTCTCGTTTAAATCATAAATACATATTCGGATATCAATCACCCATCTAAATCTTACTTTGAATCTCATTCAAGTATTTCAAAAACAAAAACCCCATTTTGTACCCATTTACACCCAAAAAGGAATTTTGGTTTACACATCACTATGATATGAATTGATTAGCATGCTTTAAGAATCAAAACAGTTAACCACTTGCCTAGAATTACTCGTAGGGTCTGATTTCGTTGTTGTAGAGATTGATTGACGAAGAACACCCCAAATTAACCTTTTAATTTGGCTCCAAAAGCTCCCAATTGCTCTTGCCAAGCTTTCCCCCAATTTTCCCTCTCAAGCCCTAGGTTTAGAATTGTGTTGGCTGCTGATTTCCTAATCCCCCCACTTAGGTTAAAACCCTAAATCCCGTTTTTCACCTAATGGGCTTAATTAAAGTGGCCCAACTCACCCCGTGTGGGCCTGGCTAAGCCCAAAAATATCCCGAGACCCAATTACTACCCCCGGGTACTCTTTTCTGACTATCTCGACCCATCCGGACTCAACCGCGCACTCATAATTGGCATCCGAATTAATTTATAAAAATCCTTATCTCACACCCAATTTAGTCTATACCGACTTCCGGCTGGAATAAGTGCATACCCCGTCATTAATACCCGAAATGACGTAATTAAATTATTACTATTCACTTAGTAAATAAATTTCCCTAAACATTAACCATTCACTTCCCGATTAATATTTAAATAAATATATTATCATAATTAATTCAATTAAAATTACAACACACGAGTAATATAAAATCTCGAATTAATTAAATATTAAATGCACAAAAGTACGGGGTGTTACATACTTCCCCCCTTACAAAGGAATTTCGTCCTCGAAATTAAGATAAACCTAGTGATCCAGTATTCACATATTACTCACTAGTCAAGTGCCACCAAGCCCGCTATATCTATCCCATCCGATTCTAACCCTACGTTACACAAGTATGCATTTAACTTTACCAGGTCGCCCATACACCCTATACCCGTGCTTAACCGCACAAAATTTTTGCCTTAATTAACCCGGGTGCCCATACACCCTATCCCCGCGCTCTACCGCACGAAAGTTACTCGACTGTGCTAGTTGTAACCCGTAATATAACTTCGAACCCGTAGTCATATCACATATACATATATTTACTTATATAATTACTGCCCGGGTACTCAACCCATGCTACCTCCAACTATCTCCCCATAAATACTTATCTCTCATCACAAAAGAATATACGCTTACCCTTATGCTACCAAAGACAACATAATACCGCGCCCTTACTACCACTAGTCCTTGCACAAAATAAACCCCGAGCTATCTCTCTCTTTGCTCGAAAATCAATTCTACCACCCTGATTCACTTCATTAAACATCCCCACTTACCGGGATAAAATGTTAGAACACAAAACCTCACTATGTGCCATCGCACCACGCAATACCACATATATACATCCACATATATATAGGCTATAAGCCCTCTCCGGTGATACCTAGTACCAACCATACCCTGGTGTCGCGGACACCAAAATTTTAACTCAACTATCCACAATAGTTAAATTCCATCGCTATCCAACCGACGTTTAAAAAGTATTATCAACCCTACTCCCATAATTCTCGAAAGTAGAAATTCCTCGCATAATTCAACAAATCACTCCGTGTACGCCTCCACTCTCCCATGAAGAACACTAAGGAACTCTGCTACCCTACGGAAGGTTTACCCACATGCTATGGCTGCTACCGCCAACGCACCCACTAAGTTCGACTCACCTGCGAACTCTAGTGAAAAATAAGTCTTATACTGTGACATCCTCTTTGTCACTCAACAATATACCCCACGCCCCTAGGGTAAAATAATTACTTCTATACTCCAGCTGCATCGGCTGGTTCTCGATTTCCGGAGCAGCTTCTCCCTGCCCGAATGCACCCGTGATTTGCTTTAGTGTCTGTACATCCAGGACCGCGTCCTGTAGTTGACCCTTGCCTCGCTTAAGGCAATATCTCTTCATGTGTCTCGCTTTTCCCACAAACGAAACACTTTCTAATATGTTCACCCTGCCACTGATCCCTTCCATGCCAACCTTGTTGGAATTCCTGGTCATCCTGCCAATAGCCTCCAGTTCTAGATCATTTGGCATGATTTCCTTGCCGGAAATCCTGCCCCTGATCTCCCCCAGTCTTCTGCTGGGATACCCCACTGGTATTGTTCCCTTCTGCCTCATTCGACTGGCTAATCCCCGCTCCCTTCCCGCTTCCTTTCGCGTGGAAGCGATATTCCCAACAGTGCCGGAGTGTTGCGTTAATGACATTTGCATAACTTATTAATGCGAAATTATCAATTAAATGTTGTCTGATTCTCCAGACTAACCCATCCATAAACTTTGCTTCCTTTCTCTTTTCCTCGCTTACCTCATCCGGTAAAAATTTTGCCAATGTGTGAAATCTTCCTCGTAATCGACCACTGAATGGTCTCCCTTTGAGTCTCCACACAAAATTTTCTCTTCATTTCGGTCTCGACCGTTGAAGGAAAAATACTTGCGGTCGAACCGCACCCAAAACTCTGCAGTAGCTAGTGTGTCCCTTTCCTCAACTTGTGGTGATCGACTCCCACCACTGTAGCACCGTTCCCACTAACTAAAAGTGGTTAGCATTTACTTTCGTACCCCATCGCAATCTCCCATGCGTAGGTGACGCTGGATACCTCCCTTCCTTGACACGCTAGTACTACACCTGAACCCCCTCGCAACTCTGGTGGGTTCCCGCTAAAATAACCTCTCTTTCTTGCTTCCACCCTGACGACTCCGCGTGAGTCTGAACACCCGGCGCCACTAACACTTGTGGCTGATCCCGTGGAAAGTACCCTGTCGTTGTGACCACCGTTGCTCCAACTTCCTGTGCCACTACTTCAGTTACCTAAGCTGTCAAAATCATCCCTGACCGTTGCTGTGGTAACTCTTGCTCCTGACGAGCCTCCCTCGCCTCATCTCCCCCTGTTGCCCTAGCTGCTCTCTCCTGGGCGTCATCTAGAATGAGAACCGAATTGGTATGAGTTCACTTTCAAATATAAATTTCGCAGAAGAACGTATATGCGCATACGTATGATAATACAACAATCCTATGATAGGGCTCTATATCAAAGATTGCTAAGCCGAAACGTGAAAAGCCTCACAGATCCTAAGGACACTAGAACCTGATGCTCTGATACCATCTGTGACACCCCGCCTAATAAAATACCGGGTGATCAGTCCTATACCAAATTAAAACAGGAATCCCAGTTGGATCATCCTTAGCATCACTGTCGAAAACTTTTTAAAACTTACTAACCACCTAGTATTCCAAAAACTGGTGCCAATTTTAACTTTTTAATTAAACAAAACAATACATGCGGAATAAAAATATAAACCATTCACACCACTGAATGAAAATAAACTGAATCATATATACACAACTTTCCGAATAAATCACCGGCCACCAAATAAATAATCCAATACAATTATTCAACACCTGAATGAATTACTCCTGAAAACTGTACCGAGAAGTCTGGGCGACAAGCCCTAAATAAAACTGAGACTACTACAAGATACCTACTCTAGGAATGAATGAATGATGCGTCTAATCCAAACTCCTGCTAGCATCCACACGTGCCGCAGCTCCGTGTCCCTGGAATAGAATATCAATCCCAGCGTCCCTGTGGCTGGACACCTAAAAGGTTTTGAAAATAGTTTTATAGCAAGGGTTAGAACCCAAAACATTTTGAAAATATTTAGCAAGTGAATTAACTGCAGTAATTTAAAATGCATGAATGCGCTTCATATTTCAGTTAGTGTCGCACTCCCTTGTGGACATTCTCACCCCTCCACTATTGTGCACACCTACCGGTTACCTTAACCCCACCTAGTTGTACTACCCCGTCCAACTAGTCCTGGTATAACCTTCCCTTGCCATACTACTCTAACCCGAGTATAATAATTCTTGAATTATAAGTTATTTCACAATTAACTTAATTAATTCCTCTTAAATAGCAGCATATAACCGTGTCACAAGTTATATAAAGTAAATACATCACACACTGTATTATTCCCACAAATGATTAACTTAATTAATTTCTCATTAATTAACTGCATATAACTGTAACCCGAGTTATATAAAGTAGATACATCACACACTATATTATTCACCTACATATAATATTTACTACCATATTATACGTACCTCTACTAACATCCACACATATATTATACGTGTATCCATCCTCCCGAGTTTACCCTCACCGGATGATTCCCTCTAGAATGCTATCTCACTAGGTGTGCTCGCAAAACCTAGTTTCCCCAAGTTAGAATCGCTCACCAACTTGGACCAAAATATAACGAAGTGGAGGCGGTCATATTCCTTCCCTGAAAGTGAGATAAATCCCTCACCCGTATATACCGGACGCTATGACCTGGGGATATACTCGCCCTACTCCTCAAGCTAGGGGATTCACCCACATCGCGCAACCTCCCTTGATAGCATTAGAGTATTTAAATTGAATAAATATCTAGTCACTGATACTTACTATCACACACAATATATACACATATATATATACTATCACTACCCGTATATATACATTATGAACCCCGGTTTTTACCGTGTACTCAAACTCCCGCACACTGCCTGTAATTTAATGTCACACACAATACATGCACGTATATATATATACTACCACTACACCGTATATATATATATATATATATATATATATATATATTAATAACCCCGGCTTTACCCTGTACTCAAAATCCCATACACTGCCTGTAATTTTCTGAGTCTGTGGCCCGACTCAATGTAATTAATTTTCTCACTTAATAACTTATCCTCTTCCCGAGTCTATGGTCCGACTCTAATATAATTAATTCACACCTTAATTAATATAATACTTTCCCCGAGTCTATCGCCCGACTCTAATTAAATTAACTAACAAATTAATTAATCAACCCAAATTCCGAGTCTGTGGTCCGACTCTAATATAATTAATTATCACATTAACTAATAAGTACCCTTCACGAGTCTAAAATCCGATCCTGATTAAACTAATTATCCCACCCATTAATTTAATCATACCCGAGTCTACAAACCGACTTTAATTAAATTAATTATCACATTTATTAATTTAATCCTACCCGAGTCTACAATCCGACTCTTTTTAAATTAATTATCACTCTTATTAATTTAATAACTTGGTGTCACTCAACCATTGTCCCCGGACTCACTTACTTGCCCGTAACTTAATATTTCCCGAGTCTATATCCCGACTCAAAATTATTTAGTTTATCTCGCAACTTAATTCACTACCTTGGGATCGCATGTCCAATACACCCGGATTCACTCACTTGATTCGTACCTCGCTATTTTGGAATAAAGTTTCTCAAATTTCATCCATTTAATGTCCCACATAAATTCATCCTATTCCCAATTACTTTCTCCCATAATTTCTAGGAATATTTGTTTCACAATTATTTATCACTAATAAATGTATGGAAATTATTTTATAATTAATTCCCCCTTATACTTCACCCAAGGCCGAACTGGCCAGAATTTCCCACCATCGATCGATCGATGCCCCCGATCGATCGATCGATTGACCCCTTCGTTACAGCTCTGCCTCCCCCCTGTTTTCCACCATTAACGAACCTCAAGGTTTCTAAACCAGAATTTAAACCTCTAATTACATCATCCCATCATCTACACATGGTTAATCCACATCCTACTCATCATAGAGATCATTAAGATAATCAACCCCTCTAATTATCTCACAATTTTCGAAATGGGTCTTTCTCCATAAAATTTAATTATCTGTTTTAAATCCCAATTTTCAGATTCGATTTCCACTCTTTTATGTTCTGGATTTCTCGTTTAAATCATAAATACATATTCGGATATCAATCACCCATCTAAATCTTACTTTGAATCTCATTCAAGTATTTCAAAAACAAAAACCCCATTTTGTACCCACTTACACCCAAAAACGAATTTTGGTTTACACATCACTATGATATGAATTGATTAGCATGCTTTAAGAATCAAAACAGTTAACCACTTGCCTGGAATTACTCGTAGGGTCTGATTTCGTTGTTGTAGAGATTGATTGACGAAGAACACCCCAAATTAACCTTTTAATTTGGTTCCAAAAGCTCCCAATTGCTCTTGCTAAGCTTTCCCCCAATTTTCCCTCTCAAGCCCTAGGCTTAGAATTGTGTTGGCTGCTGATTTCCTAATCCCCCCACTTAGGTTAAAACCCTAAATCCCGTTTTTCACCTAATGGGCTTAATTAAAGTGGCCCAACTCACCCCGTGTGGGCCTGGCTAAGCCCAAAAATATCCCGAGACCCAATTACTACCCCCGGGTACTCTTTTCTGACTATCTCGACCCATCCGGACTCAACCGCGCACTCATAATTCGCATCCGAATTAATTTATAAAAATCCTTATCTCACACCCAATTTAGTCTATACCGACTCTCGGTTGGAATAAGTGCATACCCCGTCATTAATACCCAAAATGACGTAATTAAATTATTACTATTCACTTAGTAAATAAATTTCCCTAAACATTAACCATTCACTTCCCGATTAATATTTAAATAAATATATTGTCATAATTAATTCAATTAAAATTACAACACACCAGTAATATAAAATCCCGAATTAATTAAATATTAAATGCACAAAAGTACGGGGTGTTACAAGTTGTTGGAATTTGAATTCAAATAGAAAGCGATTAAGGAAAAGGCAAAGAAGCAACAAAGAAGAGATCAGTTCTAGTCAGAAACCTTTGGAGTGGAGTAGCTCATGTAGGTATAATTCTGAACTTAAATTTAGGATCCTTATGTGTTTGCTTAAGTTCTGTAACTTGATTCTTTATTCTAGTGAATTTTTGTTTTGTACCGTAGAGGGCACCGTGGATGTTTACCTTGATTAAGGATTTTTCCACGTTAAAAATTTTTGTGTCTATTTCTTTGAATGTTCTTAACTGTTGTTATGATTGGGACTGCTTGGTAACTTTAGTAGATGTTTATTAAAATTAAAAAAAAGGTAATCAACTATCAAATCTAAACCATACATTCAAAAAGTTTGTACAACACATCTTGTGTTTTTCGAAAAGAGTTTTGCCCAAAAAGTTTGTTCGGAGTTTACACAATTTATAACAGTTTATTATTAACCTTGTAAACAACCTTTTAACCTTAAAGTTTTTCTTCAGGTGAGACAGCACCCACACATTCCATATTGGAATGAAGGAGATGACTGTTACTCACATTAATGTTCAGCAGCTTTTGGGATTAGATTGCGGGTGGTTCGAGATAGTGATGGATCTCACTTTAAGGGTGACATCAAAGGCGGTGCACGCGTCTTTGGGGGATGTGGGTAGAATCATGTCGGGGGATCCTATCCAGATTTTTTAGGGAGACGCTTATAAGGAGGAGGGAGGATGTGATCGATGGGCGACAAGTAAGAGAGACAACCCATCTATTTATTATGCTTTTACTTTGGAGTTTTTTGGTGACGACAAGCGGTGATATCATCCATCTTTAGTTTTTTTCCATTTTCGTGGATAATTTCTGACATTCGGTTATACGATTGGGGGAGTCTGACTTTGGTATCTCTTTATTCTTCTTTGCATTCTTTCAGTCGGTGCTATCGGTAAACTTTTACGATAACCACGTATCTTTTGGAGGTAACTTTGTATTTATTTTCCTTTTTATGCATTTCCTTGCATTCTTTTTTATTCTCTTTGATGATTTCTATCTTCTGCCGACATGGTTCTATGAGGTGATTGGGCATAACGCGAAGTTGATGGACCTGAAGCATGAGGATTTGGGGTACTTCTGCTTAATTTTTCAGTGGAGTAAGTCCAACCGGCGATCAAATGAGTCCTTATCTTTGGCGGACCAACGGCGGGTCCTAAATGCCCTATCGAGCGGCCAGGTTATCTTTTGTCTTTTTTGAGTTCTTTTTGTCATTTTTATTTCTTGACTAGACACTGATTCTCTGTTAGGGATTGTAAGTGACCTTCTCCCTATGGGGTGTGTCTTCACGGGACATGGGGTTTATTGTCATGCATGCACAGATGTAACGGTTGATTATGCATATGTCCGGGTACATCTGGTACCTGGGAGAGAGAGTGATGAGGCAGATCGTGGAGGATGAGGTGGCGGTACCACCATCGGCACCCCTATGTATATGGAGCGAGTAAGGGAGATGTCTAATGAGGCTAGGGAGACAGCGATGATAGGCGATTCCTACACATACTACACGGATATGGTGACGGGTTATGATTATCTGGATTTCATCTGGATTTCATGATGAGTTAGTTGATGCCCTAATGTATCTATGACATGGAGTACATGCCTCCACCCACCACGGATTCAGGTAAGGGTACCACTGTACTGGTGAAGTCAGCCCACAACATGGGTAGTGGTACATCAGCAGTGGCGGCAGAGGAGGATCGGATTATTCAGGTGACTCCTCTTCTTATAATTTTTGGTTGGATAATGAGGAGTCACTGAGTGTGACTCACCATCCTCATGCGTCGATTTTTGGGTTGATGGTGCTTACAAATGAGGCCCTTCGGCCTGAGGTATATTCCTTCTTTTTCTCTGTTATGTTTCCATTTATTCTTTATTTGGTTCTTTACTAACCGATTTGTCTATTTTTTGCTCTTTACTTGTAGTGTGTATGGGTGCTGGCCAATTGGCTGCTGGATATCAAGGATTGGATGCCCTCCATAGATGAGTATATCAAGAAGTCGGCTCCTTCCTAGTTTGTGGCGGCTGCCACTTTCGATGAAGATTCTAGTTCTGGGAGTGGAGGATCCACCGTTCGCCATCGAGGAAAGCGTGTTTGCCATAGAGGTTGATGCTTTGAGGGGAAGGTTGAGCGTTCGGGCGAAATCCTCTTTTGTATTTTTTTTATTTTTCCAAGAAAAATGTAATCATGCAACAATATATATGAAATGAATGCTTTTTCTTTTTTGGTATTTTGCTTGATTTAGCAACCTATCCTATATGCTCTTTTTAATTTTCTGTTGAGATTGTTTATTTTATGCATTTATAAAAAGGAGAGTAAAAGTAATTAACTCGAGGGTTAATATTTCTTTTCAAACTAAGAATTTTTAACAAAATTGGAAAATAATTTATTTTGAGAATGAAAATGATTTTGAGAAAAATATTTAGAAAATTAAAAAGAAATGAATCGGTAGGTAACTTTTCAAAATAAGGATTTTTGGAGATTGATTTTGGGCAAAAGAGGAAAAAAGTAATTTTTTAGAATAGGGGGTTACTGATCAGCATACCCCTTGACCTGCCTATCAACATGGGGGTCAAATCAAATCACTCATAAGCTTTGCTTTCAATTTCTTGAACTTATGTGGTACTTCTGTAGGGCTGAGAATTAAATAGGTTTCCAAAAAAATTATTTTTTTGCATGGATTTTGGATATAAGGGAGGGGTATGGGGTGTGTCTTCTTCACCAACACTCATATTTCTTTTCTTGCTTCCCATTTCCTATTCCTCAAATGGCTCTTCCCATGTATTAAGAATTTTCCTTTTATCTTGAAGGCTTAGAGGCCATGTGTCTTTACAATGTTGACTATGATATTTTTAGCTTACGTCAAGTTTCTCCCTGGCATAATCAAGCCATAAACTAGATGTTGCTAGTAGCGGCGGTATAATTTGGGTATCCTGAGGACCATGTCTTCTGTTTTGGTGAGACAAATCTGTCCTACCTGAGAGAAATTCTAAAAAATGTTGGGGGTTGGCCCAATTTTCGCAGCAGCCATTCACGACTTTTCTCGTTCTACCTGGGCATTTCTGGCGGAGTTGCTCAATATTTTTCCTTCAGCGGCTCAACTGTTGGTTAATGGAGGGACTATTTCTCTTCAAGAAGTTATGTATTCAATGTGCTAGAGGGACTTCGATGATATTGGCTTTGCCAGAGCAATTACTTTGGGTCTTACTATGAGGATTTTATGGGGGACAGTGGACTTAATGATTGATCCTCAAGTGGATATGATATCGAGATGTATATCTTACCAACGTAATACTGTAGCGGTGTTGCTGGTGAAGACCCTGAACGGTATAGATGCTTGGAAGGAGGGCCAATCCAATTTTTTTGAGGGGGAACCTGGTGACGTTATTCATGTGGCTTGCAGATAAGTTTCGTCTCCCAGCCCCTCTAGAGTATCTATTGGCGGGTGTGCCTAATTTATCGTTTAGCCTTTATTAACTTTTGACCCATCGATAGAGAATTGGTTCAACTGGTGCGTGGAGTAAAAACCCGGTGTCTTCATTGGTCTATGCCATGGTGGGAAGATTTGTAGCTTGTTTTGTAGATAGGATAGTATCGGTATGTGAGGTTGGTTGGCCTTCCCCAGACTTCCTTTTATCTCCCCTGGAGGCTTCTATGTCAAGTGGGATGGGACCAAATTGTGGCCCCTCGCATAACGACCATCTTTTCGATGGAGGACATGACTGAATCACTGCGGATGATGTTGGGTTCCTTATGGTATTCTCGTCGATCGTATACCCATATATCATAATCTATAGGAGGGGTCTAGAATGTATTTAAGCACAACCTGAAATGGTTGTGGAAGCAGGTATCAGAAAAGGTTATGGAGGAAGAGACTAGTTAAATATGGCTTGTTGCTTTCGACACCATGGATGAGGATGTTGTGGTTTCGTCAAAACTTATCAGGGCGTATCGCTCTATAGAGAGCATATAAAGTGTTAACCAGGAGTGGGAGAGTTCGAGACCTTCGAGGGAAGGAAATGATGACAAAGCGGGGCCATCTGGCAGTTGAGGACAGTGTTTATGAAGCTGGGGTAACATTTTGTGGAGCTGAGATTATTTGTATTTTGGATTTTTGGGGGTTAGGGATAATTTTTGTGTAGCTAGTAGGGTTAAGTTTGTTTTAAGATGATTTTTGGTCAGTGGAAAGGGGTGGTCTGTTTGACTCCCTTCATTGATACCTCATGTAACGGTTGTGTATTCCTTTATTAGATATAAAAATGATTTTGATCATATTTTATGGTACCTCTTGATGATTTTTTCATTTTGAACTATCTATACTAATCGCTAAGGCATACATAGTCCTTTTATTCATGTAAATGATAAGATGGATCGTCATTCTCAGAGTTTAGAAAATAATAGCATTTTGTAAAAGAAAAAAAAGGGATCGCGCCCATGTATGGCATATGGGTTACCTACGTACCTCTGGACATTATGAAAATTTTCATGAGTTTCATTTTGAAAAGAAATATTTGAAGAGAATCAGGTCCCACATAGTTCTAGGTAGGGAAAATGAAAAGTTTGTTTTAAGAATAGAAGTGGTATGATAAGAGTCGTAGTGTGATGAGATTTCAGACTAAAGGTTGACTGGACGCACCATTTTTTCTCTGCCGAGCACTATGAGCATAGCGGTACTACCTGACTAAATTTTCTTTACAATGTAGGGGACGCTCCAATTCGGTTTGGATTTCCCTCTAGGGTCCCAGAAAGGTTCTATGAACTCCTTGTGAGCAAGTTCTCCTTCCTGGACACCGCGGTCTTTGACTCTCCGATTGAATGATCGCGTTGATACCCCTATATATGGTATAGAGCTTTAAGCCTCTTTTCATCCAAGAGTAATAGTTCATCAAAGTGGATCTGATGCCATTCTTCTTCGCTAATTTTGCTCTCGAGAATGACATGTAGGGAGGGAATTTCTAGCTCAACGGGTAGGATTGCTTCCATGTCATACACGAGAGAATGAGGGGTAGCCCCTAGTAGGAATACTGATTGAAGTGCGGTATCCCCACGGGGAGTCAGGGAACCGACCAGCCCAATCTCGATAACTCTCGATTATCTTGCTAATGATATTTTTGTGTCTTCGATAGCACCATTGGTTTAGGGTCGGTTGGGAGAAGATTTGTGTCTCTGAATCTCATACTCGTTGACTAGTTCTATGACCTTGGTTTCGAAATGGAGTCCATTACCTGATACTAACTCATGGGGAACTCTGTATCGGCAGATGATGTTGTATCTCATAAACTTGGCCATTTTCTTAGTGTTTAGCACAATATATGACTCGGCTTTGACCCATTTAGTGAATTAATCAATGGCAACTAGGATGAACTCGTGATCGTTATAAGCTTTGGGTGTAACCTTTCCTATGATGTCAATGCCCCAAATGGAGAAGGGCCAGGATGATGTCATGTTGTATAATAATCGGGGAGGTAAGTGTTGTATTGTGACACCCCGCCTAATAAAATACCGGGCGATCACTCCTATATCAAATTAAAACAGGAGTGTCATATGGTTCATTCTTAGCATCACTGTCGAAAACCAATTTAATTACTAATATCCTATTAGGCCGACATTAAATTTTTTTTATTAACTAATATTTTTAACCAAACCATTCAAATAAAATAATTACAACGGTTTATATGCAGCAACTGAAATGAAATAAAATAAAATAACCGAACACTCGGTACAATAATACAACCAAATCGAATGCCGTACAAAAAGGCGATAAAAGAATAAATGAGTGCAGTTGGGCCATAAGCCCGAATGTTTCTACAATACCTCCTATCTAGATCTCAATGATAGAAGCGTCTAATATAAACCTGCTTGCATCCACAGGTGCTGCAGCAAACGTCTGACTCGAAAGAATCATCATCCAGGCGTCCATGTGTCTGGACACCTATATATATAGATATAGCACGAGGGGAAAAAAGAGAAACGGGTCAGAGCCCGAGTTTTGAAAACATATTAGCAAGTGCTTAAAATCCATATTTTAAAATATGATATTTCTCATATTTAAACTGATATCGCTCTCACATGAGATACACCTCACCCCTCTTCTAACAGTGCACGACTATCGCATGACCTTTTAAACACCCTAGTTAAGCTACCCTGTCTAACTAATGTAATTACCCATCTTCTAATAATCCTCATCAATTCGAGTACTAAGGACTAAACTTCTCCCCATTCCCAACATTACGTTACGTTCGTGTGTGGGGTGTCTCGCTAAGCGAAATCTAAACAAGGAACCCCCCGATACACTACTACGTGACAATGTTGATCATCGGGATCCATTAGGCCTTCAGTACATACCATATTTATACCATCCCGTATTTATTAATAGTTCTCATTAGAACCAAAGATTCATATTCATATAAATTCGGATATTCATTTACTGGAAGTAATATCACACTTTATTCATTCTTTTAACATTATACAAGGTTAGGTTATATGATATCTCATCTCATATATATAAACAATATACTATACGCAACAAGTATATTAATCATCCACCGAACTATAATATAAGTGGCTTAGTCATTTTTATTTACTAAGCATTTGTGGATTATCTCAAGTACACATATATGTTAATCACAATACATATATCCATATTCGGCACCCATAGGCTTAACAGCGGTGCACACATAATTTGCTATCCAATCCAAGTACATCTCGTACTAAAGGATCGCATGTTCCACATCGCTCAGGAACTGTATCAATACAAATCACACATATTGGAGGCGAACATAGTTCACGTACCTATGGGTCACGCACATACCTACGCTCCCATAGCCAGCAGACTTATCAACTCATAAATAAGCCTTTCACAGTCCTATGTCCCTTAGGTACCCAATCTAAAATCCCCCCGAAGGCAACACAGGATAAGATTGTCCTCTTTCGAACGTCAACCTCCCGTGATAGCAAGTATGGTAGGTATGTCATACACATAATAAACAATCATATAGGTACACATTCCCCTACATAAATATATCATCAATTAAGTATTCACACAACCATATTATAACTCTCACCTATACATAATTTCCCATAGGTAATTATTTAACCCATGTATATAATAATATCAGGGCATACGCACCACCCATATAATAATCCCCTACGTAGTATATTTATATCTCGACTATCCTATGCCTTTATCAATTTTTTTGACTAATCTCCAATATTATATTTCGCAGCTTTTCTCGCCGCACAATGATAATATCAGCAACCCCTATATATTAATTCGTCTCATAATATATGTACTTTAACAACATCGTATATATATGATTTATATCTCTTCTCAATATACTATGGCTATAATTTCCAAACTCTTATAACGATATCCAATCACCTAAAATATTTCCATTCATAATAATATAAGCAGTCACACCCTTAAAATATTACCCCCAATATGTACTCTCTTATTTATTATTCAAATCACACCTAAATGCCCCTTTAAGTATTATTCCTCACGAACACTCCTATTTAGGTAAATCTTGTATTTTACTTTCAACTAACCCAAAGTACACGCCTTACTAAAAAAATATTTAGAAGTCCCCACACTATTTTTAGGAACCCCAAATATTTATCTTCAAATAATTCTAGCCTTTATATTTCCAATTTTCGGTTTGATTTCCGAGTTAATAATTAACTCCGGAACTGCTTTCTTAAAAAAATCATATCAAATCGAAAAAAATCATAAAAATATTTGGTCGGTGCCCACGCGACCGTATCGAAAAGATCTACAACTTTTGTGTTTTGACCGAGAGCTGAATCGACTGTCTTCCTAGCCGAAACAGTCTGGAAGTGATGCTGATCACTATTCACCTTCTTCTCCAAAAATCCAAACCTCCATTAAAACACCTCCAAGATTTTTATCTCCTCTCTCATCATCAACCAACCTCAAACAACCATAAATACACACATAGAAAGGGTTCTAATCGTCCTAGAACCCATTTTCAACAATTAATTTCAATAAATTCCAAGTTTCTCAAATTGCGTATTAATCGAGTTATATCCGTTTTAATCTTCCGAAAACCTGTTTGATCCACGAAATTTCAATAAAAAAATCTTTAGTTTTATACCAACTATAATATGAAAAGTGAACACACTAAATCATAAAGCAAGTTAAACACTTGCCTCGTGGATTAAATCCGACGACCCCGAGTCAAATCCCGTGAATTTTGGCCGGAAATCTCTTCTTCTCTTCTTCTTCTTCTTCTTCTTCTTCTTCTTCTTCTTCTTCTTCTTCTTCTTCTTCTTCTTCTTCTTCTTCTTCTTCTCTCTCTCTCTCTCTCTTAGGGAGGATTTGGGGAAATAAAAGAGGGTTGCTTTCTCTTAAACTCGAAATTGGGTATATACCCAATTATTAAATGACTCGTGTACTCATTTACAAGTCCTTACTAGTCCGAAAATGCCCGGAACCCAAATACTACCCCCGGGTACTCTATTTTGACTATCTCGGCCATTCCAAACCCAATGGCCAAGTCGAAATCTCCATCCGACTCACTTTACTAAAATTCAATATTTTGACCCAACACGTTCAATACGTGTGTTTTCCAATTTAAAATATTTTCCTTTGTCGCTTTACCCAACTGCAACATGTAATAAAAATAATCTACTCATATACCTAGTCTCGAAATATAATCCACGTAAATATTAATCTGTCACTCGAAAACTAATATTTACTATCCACTTTATAATATTGAATTTATTTAATTTCACTCATTAATCACAGAATTACTATTCATAATAATTCCTCAAATTACCAAATTACATCCACAGTGTAATTTAAATACCTTTAAAAATACGGGGTATTACATACTTCCCCCCTTACAACAGAATTTCATCCTCGAAATTCAGATATAGCCTGTACCACTACTCTAGGATCGGTATATACATTACGTCCTAGCTTAACCTAATTTAGATATAGCTTAACACAATGGTCTCCCACTACATTCCACCCATCTCAAGGCGTATGCTCATATATATATATATATATTTATTTATTCTCATCATCGCTGTTCATATATATACTAATCCTGCACCACCGGGTTAGCACCCATTAGTGCTCTTAATAATCAAATCACGTAATAGGGCACACACATCCTATCAAAATTTATAGGTATTCTCCCAACCTATTTGCATACTTACCATACGTATTTTTATTCTCATCATTACGTATTGCATAAATATTCAGATTACTATCTCTCTCGTAATCTCCAAGGTACATTCCCTATACCGAATAATTAAAGTATTAACTCTCATATACTCTTCCGAAATTTGGCACTACATACACACCTTCTTTCTTGGAGTAGCAAGCCACATATCAACACTTGTTCGAGTAAGACTCCGCTCTAATTTCTCACAATAATTTGGTATCCATTTCATCAAGAGGTACCTTTTAAATGACTTTCGACAGCCTTTCAACCCATCTCGGGTGTCCTAACTCTCGTTGCATATAAATGCTTGAATTATCGTCATTCTCACACGACATTCAATTCACATACCATATTAACCTTGTTTATAGATGCCCCTCGGGCATATATTACACACATTCATTTTTACGTCTATCTATCTCGGATATTTTTTTTAAAAAAATTAACTAACCAAGGTACTCATACCCCCTATCATTCGTGTATATCTGCACAACCATTGTAAACGTTTTGATACATTACACTCACTCTAAATAATGGGCCTCATTTCATCGGCGTGGTACTAACACCTGGGTATCCCTTAACCCAAATAATTCGAATTTTAATTCTACCGACACCTAGAAATTCAATCCTTCTTAAGATTATCCCATCGATCTTCTTGTGGTTATCTCATGACAGACTTCTTATATCAGTGCCGATAGTCTTATTGCCCTTACTTCGTGGTAGTTCTAAGATCAAGGTGTTTTTAATACACGTAATATGAGTACTATTCTAATCATATCCCTAGTTCCCCAGACCTCTCCCGACTTCCGACATTTGCTCGATTTCATGCGTAGGACGTCTCGCAAAGCGAAATCCAAATAAGGAACCCTCCTGTTACACTACTCCCTCGCATCGTCGGTCATCGAGATATAACGGTCTAAGGGACACCAACGGGACGTTCTAAATCCTACCTCGTTAACATACTAATATTCTTCTACCACTATATCCTTCCATATTGACCAAATGGAAATCCCAACTAATCAGGGCGCTTACTCTCGATAAAATCATTACGAACCTCATACCCAAAACGTATTTCCTCTGAATTTCCCTTATATTTAAAGCCTGGATATAAGTCTCAAATTAATTTCCTTTATATTACATCACCCACATACTTGCGATGAGAGGAAAATTTCAGTGCTTCTCCTTAGCACTTATATATCTATATAATTATACAGTCATTAAATGGCTCTCACTCTATAGTGTTTACTCTACACTAGGTGACTTATCGTTAAAACGACCATTCTTGCATTTTCTAACATTTTTCCACTCCCGACGTCGTTAAGGTTCACATATGGAGTGTATTGTTAGCTTTAAATATACAACCGGGATAATCCCATCCCATCTACCAACAAAATATGGTAAGAACTCTCAACTCTGTAAAGGAGCTATACCACAAGCGCTTGTACTAACACTAAGTCCTTCGCGCGAACACCAACAAGCTTAAACTCCCAACTTAACTATAAATCCTGTATACCTTAAATTATATCCATAAGGTCCCCATGCACTCAAATCATGCTAATGAAACATCTCCTCATCGAAGTTCCATCTAAACATATAATCAAGGAAAACTCATCCAGAATTTATTTCGCACTCCATTCTTTAATATGTCCGTATATATATGTTTCACATCTCATATGAATATATATACAATATACTATACACACCAAGTATATCCATACTTATATATCACACACTATATAAGTATAATAACCATCCCTCAGAGCTATAACTCAATGGATGCAGTCTCTCAATGCTATCATCTTCCAGGGAATTAATTACACATCATCCTGGGTACCAGTGGTCGGACTATCACACCGACTCGGTAAAAACCGTATCATATAAGTATACCAATCACACACATATATATTTAACATATCACATATATACGTCTGAATATGCCCGTATATATTTAATATTATTCGGCTAATTGTGCATATTCTTCGCTCACTCATAAATTTTAAGTTACTCGACGTTCGTACAGGCTTAACACTCATTTAAATTAGCCTACGAGAAGTTTGGAACAATAATCGGGCCTTAAGAGTCATTCTGGAATCTCTTTAGAAGACCCAGAATTCTCGTTCGAACGACATTTCGTTCGAACGACATTTGCAACATCGAACGAACTACCTACTGGAACCTCGTTAGAATTCTTGTTAGAAGTATCGTTCGAACGAAGTCTCATTCGAACGACCTTGGCAGACTTCTAACGAGATTTCTGCAGATGCACAGTTCATCTCCAAAATTTGTTCTTCCCATTTTTCCTTCTTCCAATTCAATCCAAAACTCATTACAACCCAAATACAAGGTTCCCAAACCACTCTAAGTCACCCTAGAACACTTCTTAGTATAGTTTAGGGATTAAATCCTTTCAATCTTCAAGTCAATCCAAGAAATCCATAAATTTTTCCATGAGTTATATTAACATAAACCCAATTTTTTTCTTCATCTATAAAAACTCCATTTTTATTTTGTGATTAACATCTAATTCACCAAATTTCATATTCTTATTAAGGAAAAAAATCCATCTGTAAGATTAATTTTTGAGGAATACGTCATGCTCCCCCGAATATGGTGATTACCGTCCCCACCATTTCAACATTGCTCTCATGAGTGAAAAAAAAATTCCTCAAATTTTCACATTTGGGTAATTCCATACCCAACTCTAAGAAAGAGCTTATGAGCCTTCTACTTGTTAATTCAAGTTTAGCACCATTCTCAAGTACAACGGTTCTTGATAATTTTAACTACTATATTTTAGTAGTCATTGCAGCAATCCGACAATGCCACATGTAAAATAACCTTTATCGCGGTCCTCATTTCCAACATTAATTTACAGCTCTAATTAAGCCCCACCTCCTGCTACCCTCACAACGGCCTTCCATGGTCGCCCTTCGTCGATCAGCATACAAATCCTGAATGAGCGCGCAAAAGATTTACTATAATCTTACATAATGGCAGGAGAACAAAATCTCACAAGAGGATATCAACAATCCTAATGATAAGGCTCTATACCAAATCAAAAGCAACGCTGAAAGCGTAGTACGTCCGCACAGATTCCTAAGGACACTAGAACCTGATGCTCAGATACCACCTGTAACACCCGCCAAATAAAATATCGGGCGATCACTCCTATATCAAATTAAAACAGGAGTCTCATATGGTTAATTCTTAGCATCACTGTCGAAAACCAATTTAATTACTAATATCCTATTAGGCCGGTGTCAAATTTTTTTTATTAACTAATCTTTTTAACCAAACCATTCAAATAAAATAATTACAATAGTTTATATGCAGCAAGTGAAATGAAATAAAATAAAATAACCGAACACTCGGTACAATAATACAACCACATCGAATGCCATACTAAAAGGCGATAAAAGAATAAATGAGTGCAGTTGGGCCATAAGCCTGAATGTTTGTACAATACCTCCTATCTAGATCTCAATGATTAAAGCGTTTAATATAAACCTACTTGCATCCACAGCTGCTGCAGTAAACGTAGAATCATCATCCAGGAATTCCTGTGTCTGGACACCTATATATGTATATAGATATAGAAAGAGGGAAAAATATAGAAACGGGTCAGAGCCCGAGTTTTGAAAACATTTTAGCAAGTTCTTAAAATCGATATTTTAAAATATGATATTTCTCATATTTAAACTGGTATCGTTCTCACATGAGATACACCTCACCCCTCTTCTAACAGTGCACAACTATCCATTGCCCTTTTAAACACCCTAGTTAAGCTACCCTGCCTAACTAATGTAATTACCCATCTTCTAATAATCCTCATCAATTCGAGTACTAAGGACTAAACTTCTCTCCATTCCCAACATTACATTACGTTCGTGTGTGGGGTGTCTCGCGAAGCGAAATTCAAACAAGGACCCCCCTGATACACTAGTACATGAAAATGTTGATCATCGGGATCCATTAGGCCTTCAGTACATACCATATTTATACCATACCGTATTTATTAATAGTTATCATTAGAACCTAAGATTCATATTCATATAAATCCAGATATTCATTTACCGGAAGTAATATCACACTTTATTCATTCTTTTCACTTTATACAAGGTTAGGTTATATGATATCTCATCTCATATATATAAACAATATACTATACGCAACAAGTATATTAATCATCCACCGAACTATAATATAAGTGGCTTAGTCATTTTTATTTACTATGCATCCGGGGATTATCTCAAGTACACATATATGTTAATCACAATACATATATCCATATCCGACACTTATAGGCTTAACAGCGGTGCACACATACTCTGCTATCCAATTCAAGTACATCTCATACTAAAGGATCGCATGTTCCACATCGCTCAGGAACTGTATCAATATAAATCACACATATTAGAGGCGAACATAGTTCACGTACCTATGGGTCACGCACATACATACGCTCCCATAGCCAGCAGACTTATCAACTCACAAATAAGCCTTTCACAGTCCTATGTTCCTTAGGTACCCAATCTAAAATCCCCCTGAAGGCAACATAGGATAAAATTGTCCTCTTTCGAACGTCAACCTCCCGTGATAGCAAGTATGGTAGGTATGTCATACACATAATAAACAATCATATAGGTACACATTCCCCTACATAAATATATCATCAATTAGGTATTCACACAACCATATTATAACTCTCACCTATACATAATTTCCCATAGGTAATTATTTAACCCATGTATATAATAACATCAGGGCATACGCACCACCCATATAATAATCCCCTACTTAGTATATTTATATCTCGACTATCCTACGCCTTTATCAATTTTTTTGACTAATCCCCAATATTTTATTTCAGACCTTTTCTCGCCGCACAATGATAATATCAACAACCCCTATATATTCATTCGCCTCATAATATATGTACTTTAACGACATCGTATATATATTATTTATATCTCTTCTCAATATACTATGGTTATAATTTCCAAACTCTTATAACGATAGCCAGTCACCTCAAATATTTCCATTCATAATAATATAATCAGTCACACCCTTAAAATATTACCCCCAATATGTACTCTCTTATTTATTATTCAAATCACACCCAAATGCCCCTTTAAGCATTATTCCTCACGAACACTCCTATTTGGGTAAATCTTGTATTTTACTTTGAACTAACCCAAAGTACATGCCTTACTAAAAAAAATATTTAAAAGTCCCCACACTATTTTTAGGAACCCCAAATATTTATCTCCAAACAATTCTAGCCTTTATAGTTCTAATTTTCGGTTTGATTTTCGAGTTAATGATTAACCCCGGAACTGCTTTCTTAAAAAAATCATATCAAATCGAAAAAAAATCATAAAAATACGCAGTCAGTGCCCACGCGACCGTATCGAAAAGATCTACAACTTTTGTGTTTTGACCGAGAGGTGATTCAACCGTATTCCTAGTCGAAACAGTCCTGAAGTGACGCTAGTCACTATTCACTTTCTTCTCCAAAAATTCAAATCTCCATTAAAATGCCTCCAAGCTTTTTATCTCCTCTCTCATCATCAAACAACCTCAAACAACCATAAATACACATATAGAAAGGGTTATAATCATCCTAGAACCCATTGTTAATAATTAATTTCAATAAATTACAAGTTTCTCAAATTGGGTATTAATCGAGTTATATCTGTTTTAATCTTCCGAAAACCCGTTTGATCCACGAAATTTCAACCCAAAATCTTTAGTTTTATACCAACAATAATATGAGAAATAAATACACTAAATCATAAAGCAAGTTAAACACTTTCCTCGTGGATTAAATCCAACGACCCCGAGTCGAATCCCGCGAATTTTGGCCGAAAATCTCTTCTCTTCTTCTTCTTCTTCTTCTTCTTCTTCTCTTACTTCTATCTTCTCTCTCTCTCTCTCTTAGGGAAGATTTGGGGAAATAAATGAGGGATGCTTTCTCTTAAACCCAAAATTGGGTATATACCCAATTGTTAAATGAGTCCTATACTCATTCAAGAGTCCTTACTAGTCCAAAAATGCCCAGAACCCAAATACTACCCTCGGGTACTCTATTTTTACTATCTCGTCCATTCCGAACCCAATGGATCAGTCGAAATCTCCATCCGAGTCACTTTACTAAAATTCACTATTTTGACCCAACACGTTCAATACGCGTGTTTTCCAATTTAAATATTTTCCTTTGTCGCTTTATCCAACTGCGACATGTAATAAAAATCATCTACTCATATACTTAGTCTCGAAATATAATCCGCGTAAATATTAATCTATCACTCGAAAACTAATATTTACTATTCACTTTATAATATTTAATTTATTTAATTTCACTCATTAATCCCAGAATTACTATTCATAATAATTCCTCAAATTATCAAATTACATCCACAGTGTAATTTAAATACTTTTAAAAGTACGGAGTATTATATGTATATTGGCAAACTTCTGGCATTTAAGGCATCTTCGAACATAGGCAGTGCAGTCTTGAACCATGGTGGTCTAGTAGTACCCTTGATGGATGATCTTCTTGGCAAGCATATGACCGTTCATGTGAGGTCGCATTCCCCACTATGGATTTTCTGCACCATTCCTTCAATATCATCCCCTGCTATGCCTGCAAATGGCATCCATCAAAGTTTTTCTCAAAAAGTGTTCTATCGCAGATGATATAATGGGCAACCAGTTTATGAAGGGTTGCAAGGTCTTTCTTATCTGCATCTTAGGGATACCTACCATGTTTGAGGAGGAGCTAAATGTCATAGTACCATTACCCAACCATATCGGATTCCTCCTCAGTGACGAGATCAATGTGGTAGAAGTGAGTGGGCATGGGTTATTTCTGAATCAAGAGAGGGGCCATTTTTATTCCTTTTGGCAAGTCGACCATGGAGACTAGAGCTACAAGGGTATCAGGTAGGTAGTGGAAGGTGATATCTTTGAATTGGGGGGGCCATATCTTCTAAGTGGGTGTGGAAGGGTAAGAGATTCTCGTCATGAAATTTCCATTTTTTGAGGATTTGGTGATGAAGAGGGCAGAGTCCTCATAAATGTCTAGGTGCTTGATACTTTTTTTAGGGTGATATTGAGGCCTATGGTTCATTCCTTGTATTAGGTCATGTTGTTAGTGCAAGAGAAGTATATTTTGATGGAAATGGTGGTGTGAGAGTCATCAGGGGCGATTAGGAGTATCCCAATGCCATATCCTTTTTTATTGGTAACTCCATCAAAGAACATTTTCCATCTAAGGTCCCCTTGAGAGGTGTAGATAATGTCTTCATCCGGGAATTTAGAAACCCAAACATCGATTCCTTCCACGAGGTAATCAACAAGGTAGTCAGAGATGGCTCTTCCTTTCATAGCTTTCTGCATGACACACATAATATCGAACTCGGCTGGTAACATCAACCAATGGTCCATTCGAATGGATAAAGTGGGTTTATCTAATAGGTATTTGATGGGAAAGGCAAGCATATAGTGTCATAACTACTACGTGACCTAGACTAGGGCTACATACGCTTTTTCCAAAGCAGTGTAGTTAACTTTATATATGACCAGTTTTCAACTCGCGTAATAGATGGCTCTTTTCTTATGATTTTCTTTAATATATTGGGCTAGAAAATCCCCGATGGCGGTATCTGTGATGATAGACTATAAGAAGAGATGGAAACCTATCTACGGAGGCATGAGTACCAGAGGTTGGGTGAGGTATCGCTTGATTTGGTCAAAAGCTTCTTGGAAGTCCTCATCCCAGACTTTATTTGAATCCTTATGGAGAAGTTTTAAATTGGGTTCGCTGATAGAAGTCAGTTGGCTGATGAATCGACTCATGTACTGTAGTTTACCCATGAATTCTTGAACTTCCTTTTCTGTTCGTAGTGGTGGCATCTCAAGTATGGCTTTCATCTTGGCCGGGCCTTCTTCAATTCCCCTCTCACTGACCATGAATTCCAAGATCTTTCCTTTTGTGATGCCGAAAACACACTTCTGTGAATTTAGTCACATATGATATTATCGTAGTCGCTTAAAAAAGTTTCAGAGGGCGGGAATATGACCTTCCCGAGTCTTATATTTAATGATCATATTTTTCACATAGACTTTGACCTCCTTGTGAATATGGTAGTGGAAGATGGTTGTGGTAGCCCTTTGTTAGGTAGCCCCAACGTTCTTGAGTCTTAACGGCATGACAATGTAGAAGAAGGTTCCCCATGGGATGATAAAGGCAGTCTTCTCGTGATGGTCAGGGTGTATCTTGATTTGGTAGCATTGGTCGAATCCATCGACAAATTATTTAAGGACGTACCTAGCTATGTTATCCATGATCATGTCGATGTTAAGTAATGAGTAATCGTCCTTTGGGGATGATTTGTATAAATACCGATAATCAATGCACATGCACACTTTTCCTCCCGACTTTAGCACGGGCACGATGCTGGCCAGCCATGTTGAGAATTCCACCATGTGAATGAAACCCACGTTCAACTACTTGACCACTTCCTCTTTGATTTTGAGTGACGATTCAGTAAGGAGTTTTCTTTACTTCTTCTTGATCGGCTTGCATTCTGAGAATGTCAAGATCTCATGATGATCTATTTCCTGGTCAATGTTGAGCATGTCATCGTAGGACCATGCAAAGATGTCCACAAATTCTTTCATTAGTTCTTCAAATTATGCACGTTCGTGCTCGTTAAGGGTGGACCATTTCCTAATCTCGCGTTGGTGGCTACTAGTTATGACATTAATAAAAACAGTCCCATCATGATTAATTTAAACACGGTTATATTATTTGTTATTATTCTTATTAAGATCAATTGATAAATGTTCATTTACAAATTCATCATCATCAAGATCTTGATTAGAATCAAAACAATTAATGTAAGGTATAGCAAGATACTCAAAATCCTCATTTATTTATTTTTGGAAAAAATAGCATTAAGAACCTCGTCAAAAGAGGTCTCAGTTACATTTGTATCAGGAAAAGGAAAAACAATAACTTGTGAAGAGATTTGAATAAGTTAAACAGAAAGGTTAGGTTGAATTAGAGCAGATTGAACTGGGACAGCATTCCAGTTGAGGATAGGCACGTCAACAGTCGTGATCTTAGTGGACGGGTTCGACGGCGCGACATCTGAATGGATCACGCAAAGACTCAGCCCTAGTGTCTACAAGTCGAATGATTCTTGGAAGTAGATTTGCTCAAAGTCTTTGGTAATTATCATGGTTTTCTCAGCGAGAGGTGGCCCCTCCAGGAGATATCCTCTTGAAATAATAATTATAGACCCGGTTTCATCTTATTGTCGACATGGTCATACCAAGTTTTAAGGAATCCACAAAAGAAAAAGTCTTCACCCTCCTTGACAAATCTTTTATTCAAAGAGTCTCCTAAAATATTCATTTTATCTTACAAAATCCATTTTGATCTCGGTCGACGGAGTGCTTTGAGTTCATCCAGTGAAGGTAAGTAGCCCATAACATTTGGGGAAAGGCCTCCTTCAGGACTATAGGCTCAAGGATCTCTTATTGGAGTTATCCTAACCCCATTATGGGCATGAAGTGCATGTTCTTAAACATCGGGATAACATTGACATAGATATGAGGATTGAGTTCTGGACAGATTCGTTCTTTGAATTCGTCCCATGCTGGGAGGGGGAGCGAATCAATTCTGAAACTAGAGATGAGCATGTCATTGGTCCTATGTTGGATCTCTAATATTGGGCTACTAGTCCTGGAACTATCTGTACTATCGTCATCCCCCAAAATGGTGATAACTTTAACTTTGGTGAAGGACTTCAGTTTCTAATGAAGTCAAGAGGATACTCCTTGGATTCTATGGAGCCATGGATAGCCAAGGAGTAGATTGAAACACGCATGTATATCGATGACCTTGAACTCGGTGACAAGATTGATAGGTCCAGCCCCTAGTGTGATTTTTATAGACCCATTACTTCTTGACGAGTATTGTCATAGGCACGCACGATGGTGGAGGTGGGAGTGAGATCATTGACTTTCAGTTACAAACAGTTGAAGGTTATAAGTGAACAGACACTGAGAGTAGATACATTATCGATAAGTGATAGTGGTACTGTCATTCCTAAGACTTTGACAGAGATGTTGAGAGCATAATTATTATCAGGGCTGAACTTTTGTATCTCTTCTTCAGAAAAGGAGGGGAGTTTGGAAGAGGTCAGAGATCCAACCATGTTTATATATTCTTCGGGAGTAGTGTAAGGAGGGACTATGGGTCCTATAAGTAGTTTTATCAAGCCATTTTGATGCAATTAAGAGGACATGAAGAGTCCCCATAAGGTGATATTAGCTTGGGTCTTCTTGAGGTAATCAAGGTCTTTTCTCTCTTCGATGGTAAAAAATGTCATGGGAAGTTCTTCGATAACTCCCTTTCTTTTATCTACCCCTGGTGACTGAGGATTCAGATGTTTATAGTGATAACCTAATTATGTCGTGTGGTTTACTGAGGTGAGGGAGAATAATAACCCCGTGGCTTCATCTGTGTTGGGCTAAATGGACACCTTATTGATTTCCCCTAATAAATCCTCAAAGGATATCATTCCACACGAGCTGGAAACTTGACTAACTTTTTCCTGTCCTGGTTCATCATCTAAGCTGTCAAAATCACCCCCCCCATTCGGTGGTGACTATGTCCTCTTGCTAAGAGTAATCAATAAATTTGACCACCTAAGTGGCTTCCTTGTATAAATATTCCCACTTAATAGAGAAATGAAGGAGTGAAGGGACAAACCGTCCTTGAATCTTCAAAGCAGTGAGCAACTCAGAGATGCTGCAGATTTCACTTATCTATCGAAACATATTGGCCATGGTATGTGTTACATCATCTAGATGGACTTCTTTAATAGGCACTATCCATTGATATAATTCATGAGCCCAATTTCAGTCTTCCATGAATAAGTCGTTGACTTTTCATAATCAACAAACATCTTGGTGAGAAATTGTATCCTAAACTCTAAGAGTTGGTTTAACACAACAGTTATCTCCATGCCTCCCCCTCAGACTGGGTATGGACATCAATGTAAGCTCTTGTAAGAAGTGACAATGCTTGATCATCGAGACATATAGGGTGCAAGAGGAAGGACGGTAAAACCTTGAGAGTTTTAAGTGAGATTGTGGGGATTATGGGTGCTTTCCTGGGCATGATTTGAGTAGATGGGTCAAATTATGGGTCACTTTTAAGAAAGATGGTATTTGTATGGGCTAAAAGTGGGTTATGAGTGGTATTGGGTTTATGATTAGTAGGTGGGCAATAAAACCCTGGTCAATTAGGCCTTGGACCACATTTCTAAAATGGAAGCATTAGTTGGTGGTATGACATGCGGATTGGTGGAAATCACAACGAGCATCAGGTTTGAAGTTTTTAGGGAGTGGATTTAGTAATGGACGGGGGTCCAAGGGTTTTATGAGATTTCGTCTTAACAGGGCTTGGTAGACTTTGAACATTAGAGCATATATCTCGGTGTATCCTTTTTTGAAAAGATTATGGAAACTTTTCAGTGCCGAAAAGGTAGTAGGATGTGAAATGTTATTGATGGTTGAGACTGTAGCACTGGCAGGCTTCTCATACTTTTAGGGAGTGAATTGTCCAGTCACTTTCTTTGGTTCAGACTCCACTTTGGTGATACCCTCCTCAATTTCTAACCAGTATCTTGAAGGGCTCTAAAGTGTGGATAATAATGTCCTCTTATGGATGCTCGAATATGAGACAAGAAGTTCTTCTTTACAATACTGACTTGTTCCTCCTCAGAGGGCCTGTTGGTCATGGTAGAAGCTTTCTCCCTCCACTTTATGAAACTACTGACTATTTCCCCAGGGTTTTAACTAAGAAGCTCTAGATCTTGGTTCATAAGCTCCAGCTCTTCATTGTACTTATACTGATACATGAATTTATAAGGGACATCCTGATACTGCAGAAATATTGCGTATTTCACCCGTTAACCTACGCGTTATTAGCCCCCTCGGGTATCTTATTCCCTATATTTATGCTCGTTAACCAGACAACCCTCGGATTTCTATGATATCATGTTTCGCAGGTGTTAATTGAGCTTTTGTAGGTATTTGGATGCTAAGTGTGAAGTCCGGATGCGTTTCGCTCGATTTCCGTACACAACCGCACGCGCAAGGGCATTTTAGTATTTTGACAGCTTGGGCACCTGGCCCGACATCTACACGGAAGTTGTAGCTCTCCTCGCTAGCTTCGCGTGGCCGCGAACGGTGCGCGATTCCGATGCATAACGACAAAGTTACGGCGATTGGAGCGACGTTGGATTGTATGCCAAAACAGGGAGGATTGCAGGCTGCCCTGCTTGGTCGATCTATCGACCATAAGGGTCGATCGATCGACTCTTATGATTTTTGCCACGAATTACACTGTCGATCGATCGACCAAAGGGGTCGATCGATCGATCCCCTGTTTTTCTGCAGATATTTTCTTTACTTTTCTTTCTTCTTTTCTTTTATTCTAACTTACTATATAAGCCAAATTTTGGCTTTGTAATAAGGGCCCAGCCAGATATACGATTTTAGGTTAGATTTAGCTTAGGTTTTTGGGGTTTTTCTTGGTTTCTCTTCAATTTATCTTGGTTTGACATCCATTTGGTTTGTAAGATTGACTATTCATCTTCCCTCTCATCTAATATAGATTGTTTTCCATTTATTCTTGCTTTCTAGATAACTTTCATGATTTCATAATTAGTTTTATTGCTTTAATTATTGCTTTCTTAGTCTAATTAGCATAACTTAGTTTAACTCACCATGCACCCTTAGATAAATAGGGTCGGGATTTCATTATCGCCATTTTCGGGCCCCGAGCTCCGAAAACTAGGTTTAGTGCAAAATCGCGTTTAATTGAAACAGCGCGTATCAAAGTTGGATTGCTAAGCGTTTATCTTTCTTTGTCATGCAACGTTAGAGTTTATAGCGACAATCCAAATTTAATCCGCGTGCGACCATTTTTCAGTTAAATGTTTAATCTCGCAACTTTGGCTTAAATTCCTTATTGTGTGATGTTTACGCTTAATTGTAAATGCTCGATTAGATTGCTTTCGAGCCTTAACTCTAGTTAGTAGTTGTTTCGATCCGTTTGGTAGAATGCGATCCCGATCCTCGCTTTACTTTAATTTAGCGTAACTTCTCATTTGCTTTAGTCACCATAACCACCTATCACCTTTTACACTTTTATTCCTGAAGTAATTAAACAATTAACATCTGAAATTTAATAACTCCCTGTGGATTCTCGATACCCGACTTACCGCTCTACTTGCTTGTCAAGTGTAGCTGTAGCTTAGGTTCTTTTGCATTGAGTCGCCGATCCGATAACAACGATTTGCGTATTACACGACGCATGGTCAGCGCTCGATCACATCCTCCCAACTACAGATCTTATATTCTTTGAGAGAAAAAAACCACTGAAGTGAGAATTATTTCAAGGTCTGCTGAAACATTTGGGCCATTATGTCTTCCGAGACACCAAGGAGGATCATGGCTCATTGATAACTTCGAAGGTGAATAATTAAACTTCTCGAGGTATGGCATCTTGAACTTTTTTGGTAGTCTAACTTTGGGATAGGGAGACATATGGGTTTAGTCCATGTAGTTCTCGAATATCTTGATTTGATCGAACTTCTTCGATAGCAGTTTGAGGTCTTTCTCGACCTTGTTTAGTTCCTCATCTTTGGGATCCACGGGTACTAGTAGATTAGGCCCTGGATGAGTAAGATTTGAAATTGGGAGTTGAGCTAGTGGTGGCCCATTAGCACAAGGGAATAGAACCTCGGCTCCTTCGGGAATATGGGCCTGGTGTCGTTGAATTTTATGGACCTCGGTTTGAAGGTTGTCAATATTAGCACTGAGTTGGGCTAGGACGGCCATCAGATCGGGTTGCATATTCGGTGCCTAGTCAGTGTTCTCCATGTAAAGCTCGTGGAGGTAGATCTAAAACACGAACGAAGTAGTAGGAGAAGTGGTGGAGCTTTGGGGCAGTTTGATAAAAGACTGAAGCCCATAGGGAGCCAATCCCAAATTGGGTATGTGATCGACCTGAGAGAACGGTTCGAATTTATTTTTAAAAAAAGGAAGGAGGGATAATTTTTTGGGGGGGATGTAGGATGGAGAAGAATTTTTTTTTAGCATTTTTGGTTTTATGATAAAGGAGGGAAAAAGGAGAGTAATCTCAGCATGATTATTATTATTATTAGGTTTTCACTTGTATTAGGTTTGCCTAAATGCAAGAAAAATGCTGGACATGAACCAGACTGGGAAAATAAGGTTTGAAAATATGTAAGACACGATTTGACTTGTTTTAGGCTCATGGATAGGGTCATGTTTTTAAAAAGGCGAAATAGTGCAAAAATTCTGGGGGTATGGCGACCCAGAATTTTGGCGGAGTTTCGCATGATAACCAGTAAACTAAATATGAGTGCCCTAGGTTTGACGCCTATATGAGGTTTATGAACTTATTGGGTTAATGGAAGGGCTCCCCATTTTGGCATGACTTTCATGATATACCTCTTGCCTATAAGGGCAATCATTCATCGGTATGTGTGAACAAGCCATTTGATATACCTGAGTGTACGTGATTTGCCTCATGATTTACCTTGTGGGTATGGTACGTGTGAGAGTAAATTCGATATACTCGAAGTACGTGAATGAGTTCCCTGCTATATACCTCCCGTCGTGAGTTCGATCAAGTGGTACCGAGAACACACTATATAATGACTTACTTGAGTCTACATATATAGGAGTTCCAACTAGTTTGGATATCTAGAGAAAATAGGTTAGATTTTTCGAGTACTCCATCTCCTCAAAGGTTTAAGTATTATGAAGAAATCCTATCCAAGAAAATCCTCAAGATCAACATAAAGGGAACTGATTTCTATTTTATAACCACTATAGGACACCTACACTACAAAATATTTTATTCCTATTCGCATTTGTGGTCTTTTAAAACACTTCAAGTCCTTTTAAAATCAATTGAATTTTTTTACAACATTTTAAAATCATTTTATATAATTTTCAAATAATTTTTGAATAAATTAAAACATGTTTTTAAAAGTGTTGTGGCTGAAATTTGGATTTCAGAAAGTTATTTTGTTTGCTGATTGTTTGCCTCGGTAGAAAACAAAAGTGTCAAAGACTTGAGGGTGCGCTTTGTAATTATTTTTCAACACGCGTTTTTCTTGCATCTTGTTCGTACACATTGTTGATGTAAAAAATTAGATCACTCTAATAATTCAATCACAGATAAATAAATGAGACAAAGAATTTTAAAGTGGTTCAGCCTTATAAGAATGGCCTACGTCCACTATTTTGGTATTGCTGTTTGTATGGAAATTCTCGATTACAAGTTATCTCAAGAAATTCCGGTCTGGATTTTTTACAATGAGGATTGTACAATGTATTTATAGCCCTGAGGTTGTCATGTGAAAGGGTAATACATTAAATGATATACATATGAAAGGGTAATACATTTAATGCCCTTTTTGCGTGTGCGTCTGAATGATAAGCATTTAATGAGTTGAACTGTTGGTTATCCAGCTATTAATGCTTTGTTCGAGATGCAGCTCGGACCGCCTAAGCTTCTTGGTATTCAAGAGTTCCTCGGAGAGGTTTGTTCCTCTGAGCGTATGAGTTCCTCGGAGTAAGCAGTGTTCCTCGGGGAACTAGTCTTCCTCGTTGTAGTCTTGTTCCTCGGAGCGAGTGGGTTCCTCGGAAGTGTTTGTAGTTTCCATGTAGATAGCCACGTGTCTTGATAGGATTGGTCCACGTCAGTAGATTAAATTTGGTATCAACAGAAGCCCCCAATGTTTCATAGTTCGAAATTTGAGGAGTATGGAACATTCTTTCTCAGAATATGGTATCTTTAAATAGTCTGCCTGATTTTTAGGAGCATTTCCCTTGTATTTATTTCTCCTTCCCAATTCGTAGAATCATGTTTTTTTGGACTTTTCTGCGTGCTTCGATTCCCGCATCGCTTTTCGTCTTTTTAGCCGCTGTTGTTCGCTTTGATTCCCGCGCCAATATTTAATGCCCTTTTAGCCGCCGGTAACGTAATCATCCTTTTTTGTAATCATTACTTCACCATTTCCCAAGGCAAGGTATTTAAACTTCACAGATACTCCCATCGTCTTCTACCTTTTCAAATTTTTATCTTCGAGTTTTTCATTGTCTTCTACTCTTTTGTGCGTTCATCTGTTCCGTCGTTCGTTGTCAACAACTTCAGTCTTTTTATGTAAGATCTTCTTCCTTCTTCTTCATTTCTTTATTCACTATGATTTACCTTGTTGAGTCTCTTGAGAAGTTTCATTCTGATTTCTCCATCCCCCCTTGGGTTGTCTTGGAAAAACTTTCTGAGCCTTCTGATTATTTCAATTTGGCTGAGGGACATTGGTTCCCCAGTCTCTTTTTTGCTGAATGTGGATTTTCTTTTCTCTGATTTCTCCATACCCCCTTGGGTTGTCTTGGAAAAACTTTCTGAACCTTCTGATTATTTCAATTTGGCTGAGGGACATTGGTTCCCCAGTATCTTTTTTGCTGAAGTGGATTTTCTTTTCCACCCAACTCCTTGTGTCTGGAATTCTGTCAGTATTTCGACGTTGTTCCTGCGCGAATAGCCCCCAACACATGGAGAATAGTTAATAGGGTGCATAGGTTAAATCAAGTGCATGGAACTCGTATAGGAATCCCAGAAATCATGTTCTGCTATAGATGGGCAGTCAATGAAAATATTTATTATTTAAAAACTAGATTTTTAAACAGAGCCTTAGTAGTCAATCTCCCTGATGCCAACAAGGATTATTTTAAACATGGGGTTATCATAAAAAATTGGCAACACCCTCCATTGACTGGAGATGAGGTTTACCAGGGACCCAGATGCCCTCCTTATGGGAATGGGATAGGTTACTTTTATTTCATTTTATTTTGAAATTATGCTTCTTTTGTGTTTGATAAAATGTGCCACTAATAACAATGTTTATTTATTTGTAGTTGATAGCAAGAGAAAGTGCCCCAAAGAGGCAGATGTCAATATAAGGCATTTGAAACTTATCTGGAGTCTGCATCAAAGTGTTGCCGACGAGCACATTAGATCAGCTTCGTATCTGCTCCAGTACAAGAGCTACACCACTTCCTTCACTGCTCGTCCAGTGATAAGTGAATCAGAGCCAGTTCCAGCTTCTACAAGCTCATCGCCTGAATCCCATATTCCTTTAAGTGAAAGGATGAAGAAAAGAAGAACTCCTGCTCTGTTTGAGAAATCTGCCTCCGGTTCTGGGGAGGTAAAAAGGAGTAGGATTGATGTCCCAAGGGAGGGGGCGAAGAAGACTGATGCAACTCCTTCAGCTGTTCCTGTCAAGGTTGTCGAGAAGGTTACTGATAAGCCCGCAGTGGCTCCGAGCAGGTCTGCTGCTCCTGGAGAGGTGATTGTGATATCACCGACCAAGGGTTCTTCCTTGGCTGTACCTGTTCCCCCGAGGAGGCTAAAGAAGAGCTCTTCGGTTAATTTGGCTGATGCCATCACTCAGCCCCCAGTTGTTGGGACTGGAGTTCCCACTTTTGTTTCCCCGAGCTCTGACATGAGCTCGGTAAAGTCGTTGATCATTCCCGAGGTTCAAGGTACAGAAGAAAACCTTACTCGGGATATGGTTACCTCACTAGCTGCTCGTCATCTTGCTTCTGTAAGTCTTCTTACTTTCAATTTTTCATATTTCCTTTGTCATTTCTGTTTCTAACTTACTTTCGGTTTCTGTTCACAGTTGACGAGCTGCTTTAACATAATCCTAAAGAAGGATGAGGCAATTAAAGCTTCATTCTCCTCGTTCAGCGTGGAGGGAGCTTTGGAGGAAGCTAAAAAATCTCTGGTAGATTCTCGCCGGACATATGCCACTGATAAGGCTGTCTGGGAGAAGAAGCTTGCCTCCACCGAGCAGGATAAAGCTCGAGCTGTTGAAGCCTCCAAAAAGTTGGAGAAGAAAAATAATGCCTTGGAGAAGGCAAATAAAGAGCTCGAAGAGAAGCTCAAAGCTGCTGGAGAGCTGGAAAATAAACTCAAGGCTGCCGAGGAGAGGTTGGGCCAGCTTCAAGAAGTAGTTCGGCAGAAGGAAGAGGCAAAAAATAAATTGAAAGCTGCTGAGAACTTGTTGTCCGCGAAACTTGCCTTGGAGAAGGCCAAGAGGAAAACTGCTGTGAAGAAGTCCTTCAGTTCTGGCTGGGACAAGGGGTGGAATAAGGGGTTGACTGCCATGGTATCTCAAGTTGACTATGGCAGTTTAAAGTACTTTAGGGATGGATGGGTTGCTGCCCTTCAGGAATTGAAAGTCGACGAGTCATCCAAACTCTTCCAAAGACATATCCCTGGTCCCCCTCCAACTCCAGAAGAATTAGAAGAGGACGAAGCTACCTCTGAAGAGTCTTCAATGGTGATAGGAGATCACCCCCTGCCATCCAGTATGCTACCGAGCAAGTTGTTTCTTCTTCCGAGCAACAGCTGGTGCTCTCCGAACAACCCACAGTTCCCTCCGAGCAACCTGCTTCCTCTTCCCAACCTCCCGAGAAGGTTTTGGGAGATAAGGAAAAGGTGTAGTGTTGTTCGGCCTTATCTTTATATTTTTCTTCTTTTGTCAAATGTAATCCAGAACTTGTAACTCTGAATTGTATGATCTAATAAAACTTGAATTTTCTTGCATACTGTTGTCTAATTTCTATTCACACTCTGCTTATTTTTCTTATTGATGATTTCTTTTTCTTTCTCTGCTAGTTTCTGGCCAGGATGGAACTGCTATCTGCCCATGATACAAAGTTGTTGCAGCAATGTAATGAGTACTTTAAGGCTGGTCACACAGACCTGAGTGCTGCACAAGTTGCTGACATCCTTGGTCATAATGCTTCAGAACAGGCAGTTGAAGCATATCAGTACCTGAAGTGTCTACTTGACCGAGCTGTGGCCAATAATGTGGCTTACTATGAAATGATCAAGGATCTCCAGTGTACCCTCGAAGACCTTCAAAATCAGTACAAGGAATCAACTGCCCTGTTGCATACAAGTTGATCATGGCTGATAAGGGCTACGATAAGTTTTTTGCTGGGTATGATCTGAGGGAGAGAACTTTGAACGGTGAGGTCGAAGAATGCAGACAGATTGCCAAGTTGTTGGAGCAAGAGAACAACAACTTGCAAAAAGAGCTATCACAATTGAAGTCTGTAGCCTCCACTTCCAGCGCCTTGATCCCAGTGACCGACGAGGGATTCTCGTTCTTAGAGGTTGAGAATGCCAAGTTGAGGGATGAGTTAGAGACTTTGAAGAGTTCTATCACCTCTACATCTTCTCGTGGTCGAGCAAGAGCTCCTCGGGGACGAGGAAGAGCAGTTCGTGTTCTTGTCGAGGAGCAGAGAACTCAGTCTACGTTAGAGAATCAAGCTTTCCAATTAATGGCGAAGAACCAGGCTTTGTCTGACATGTCAAAGAAAATTAGGGACTTGGAAAAAAAGCTCTCTGCGCAGAAGTCCGTCTTGGAGAATAAGGAGCTTTTCATCAAGAATCTCCACGAGAAGCTAGAAAGGCTAACCTATCAATTCCATTAACAGCCCAGGGAGTTCTGGATGGCTGGATACAACGAAGCACTATTCCATTTGGACGATCATATCCAGAATGCCAACAACGAGGGCTACAAGCAAGGATGGCTGAATGCCTTAGGTGTATTGAAGCTCGAACAAGGCCATTATCTGTGGGAATACCATAATCCCGGGTTGTTCGACTTGCCTGTGCCACAATACAATTTGGAGATGGAATGGATCCCTGCTCGGGCCATTCCTCGGAGCTTAATTTTGAAGTATCTCGGTGACTACAGTTTACATTCTCAAATTGAGGTATCTCGTCCCGAGCATCTTTTAGATTGACCATCCGTGATGAATGTCAGGATGCTGAAGGATCTCAACTTCATTAACTCTCCTCTGTCTTTAAATGATCCGCCTACTGGCGAGGAACCTGTGTCAAAAGCAGAGGGGAAGAGACTAGTAGAATAGGAATTTTTGATGTAACAGTTAGTATACATGTCAATGTAACTGTAATTTCATAATGTAATTTATTTTGAATTTAATGAAAGACTTTCATTTTGTTTGCAAATTTGATTGCTATTGTCTTATAGTTATCAAACACTTTACATTTATGCATATCTGTTAAAAAGATAACAATATTGTGTTGTTTGTCGACCAGCTCAGTAATAAAAAGTTTCAAGTTTCAAATATATTGCTCGATCATTTAATAACAAAGTCACAAGTATAAAAATGTTTAAAATTTTTCCAACCAACCAAGGTCGTTAAATTATGCTTGTCGACCAACTACAGTTAGTGGGTTTTCATCCCCGACCAGCCATACTTGGTAGATTTTTCTTTTAAATGTTTCTGACCAACCAAGGTTGGTAAATTTTCTTTGTCGACTAACTATAGTGGGTGGGTTTTTATCCCCGACCAGCCATAGTTAGCAACTTTTGCATCATCTGGAATAATCTTACCTCCCGAGGAAGATTATTGTACCATATCTGAGCAGATCCGGTAAGAGTTCCCGAGAATGCCCTGCATCTCATCTCATCTCGGACAGCATAGATGTCGGCAGCAGCTTGATATTGTTCTATATGAAGGACAGGGTCAGTCTTCCCATCATACTTGGGAGTCACAATAGGTGCTTTGAATTTGGAGGGTGTTGGAAAGTCGACAATGTCCTGGACAAAAGGTGTTCCTCGAACAAAGGTTCGTTGTAGAGGGTTCTTGGCCTTAGCTATTTCCCCTAATCTATCCTCCAGCCTCTGAATAGATCCTTTCCATGCATCATTTCCTTCCTCGGGCCTATTGGTTCGAGCAACTGATCGCGTTAAAGTGGCTTCCTGGGATTTATCCTGACGAGCAGCTGGTCGGTCATAGGATTTATCTTAACGAGCAGCTGGTCGCGACTGGGCAAATCCTTCCCTTAAATCTGATGGTCGTCGAAAGTTCCTTGACGCTGCATTAAGAGGACTTTTGTTCCTCCTAGGGCCTAATCGATCGAAAGGAGAAGCCCTACTTAATCTTTCCACTGCGCTGGTCCTTTCTGGGGAGAGGGTGACACGTTGCTCAGTATCTGTGGCTCACACTAAAGAAGTTCGTCCAAGTTGATAAGAAAAATCATCAGATTCCTCATTGCGATATGAATTAGTACGCCTAGTACGCGAAGAAGGCGTATTTCTTTGAATGCTTCGTGGTCCGGAATGGGCTGATGTACCGCCATGGAGGGTTTGGATGAGTTGTCACATCGTTTCTTGCATGACGGTCTGGCCCTGAGCCAGATTTGCCATTATTCCAGTCAGATCTGGAACGATTGGTGGAGCAGACGGATTTGGAGGGGTTCCAGCGTTTCGATTGCTGGATTCAGGAATATCAGCCATTGGTAATGGATTGTATTTGATGAGAAATCGATATTACCAGTCGATTTTCCACAGACGACGCCAATCTGTTGATGTAAAAAATTATATCACTCTAATAATTCAATCACAGATAAATAAATGAGACAAAGAATTTTAAAGTGGTTCAGCCTTATAAGAATGGCCTACGTCCACTGTTTTGGTATTGCTGTTTGTATGGGAATTCTCGATTACAAGTTATCTCAAGAAATTCTGGTCTGGATTTTTTACAATGAGGATTGTACAATGTATTTATAGCCCTGAGGTTGTCATGTGAAAGGGTAATACATTAAATGATATACATATGAAAGGGTAATACATTTAATGCCCTTTTTGCGTGTGCGTATGAATGATAAGCATTTAATGAATCAGTTGAACTGTTGGTTATCCAGCTATTAATGCTTTATTCGAGATGCAGCTCGGACCGCCTGAGTTGCTCGGACAGCCTAAGCTTATTGGTATTCAAGAGTTCTTGGAGAGGTTTGTTCCTCGGAGCGTATGAGTTCCTCGGGGAACTAGTCTTCCTCGTTGTAGTCTTGTTCCTCGGAGCGAGTGGGTTCCTCGGAAGTGTTTGTAGTTGCCATGTAGATAGCCACGTGTCTTCATAGGATTGGTCCACGTCAGTAGATTAAATTTAGTATCAACACACGTGTTAGCTTCTCGTCAGCTAAGAATGTATTTTCTCTAAGACACAAACCATGTATGTCTTCTTAGCCCTTGGATCAACCTTATCAACGATCTGCATGCATTAAGAGTCAATCCTTGTGAAACTAGTGTAAACCAATCAACAATCGTTTAATCTACTGCTTGTGGCGAACCGTTGGATTCTAAGTCAAATGTTCAATATTCAATCCCAACCATAGGATTGAGTTAGATGTTCTGGATCCTTCTTCTTTTACTATAAATAGGACCTAAGTCTCAGCATTTACAGACTTTTGCCATTTTGTCAAACTAGAGAGAAAACAAAGAAGAAACCTAGGTTCTTCGTAGTTTAACTCTGAGTGATTTCTCCCAAACCAAACACCAAAAAATATCAAAGTTTCATACACCAGAATACCTATTCTTGGGAGTTAGATATTTTTAGGATTTCTGTGATTTTGATGTTGAAGTTATTCTTCATTTGAAGACCTCTTCAAGTCTTTGGTTCTCACAGAACTCATCTCTAAGAGAAACTTAAGTTTCATTGTTGAAACTGAGTTTTTATAAAAAAGAACATCACACGATTTGTTTTCATTTTTCTCTTTTTTGGATCCGGTATTATAGATCCACTCTGTTTCAATAAATTTTGAAATAAAAACTTCTAAGTCTCAAAATATTTTCAGATATAGTGAGTTGTTTATGTTTCTGGTTTTATATTTCATGTTTTATGAAATACATGAGTACAAAAATAAAAAGAACACATAGAACGTTAGTTAAAGTTTTAAAAGCATAACCATAGATCTGAGTTTTATGTCAAAATATGTTGAATCATTCTCTGCATGTTAAGTCTGAATATGTTTTAACAAAATTGACTTCTAGTCTAGTTTGGATCTCAATTGGAGGTTTACAATTTCAAAACTATTTTTAAAATACTGAAATTGTTTAAGACCTTGGCCGTCTTCTGAGCAAGGTATCCTTGAGATATATGGATAAATAAATAGATCAAGAAGTCTGTGTTGGAAAATACAGATTTAGAAATAACCTAATCATTTTAGAACTGATGTAATTTGTTAGGATTGTATGTATAATTTTAAGAGGGTGAGTAGCATTTTTGCATGTAGTAGCACATCAAAAACACTATCTCACACGAACACTTAAAAACTATGGTTCTGTCTGAGAATCATGGGTTTTGAACGAGTTGTTGGAACCAAAATTCAAAGAGAAGGAGATCAAGGAAAAAGCAAAGAAGCAGCAAGAAAAGATCAATTCAATTCAAATTACCTTTGGAGTGGAGAATCTCAAGTAGGTATATTCTGAACTGAGGTTAGGATCTTTGTGGTTTGCTTAAGTTATGTAACTTGATTCCTTACTCTAGTGAATTTTTGTTTTGTGTCGTAGAGGGCACCGTGGATGTTTCCTTTGATTACGGGTTTTACCACGTTAAAATTTCCTTTGTCTATTTCTTAAAATGTTCTTAACTATTGTTGTGATTGGGACTGCATGGTAACTTTAGTAGATGCTTCTTAAAATTTAAAACAAGAAGGTAATCAACTATCAAATCTAAACCATACATTCATAAAGTTTTTACAACACATCTTGTGTTTTTCGAAAAGAGTTTTGCCCAAAATTTTATTCGGAGTTTACACAATTTATAACAGTTTGTTATTAACCTTGTAAACAAGCTTTTAGCATTAAAGATTTTCTTCAACTGGTATCAGAGAAGGAACACCTTTTGTGATCCTGAAACTTGAGAATTTTTTTTCCAAACTTCTTTCTGAAAATTTCTGAATATGGTAGAAAGATTTGAGAAGTTAGGTAACCTATCCAGACCACCACTCTTTGATGGAAAAAAATTTCATACTAGAAAGTACGAATGACTGCTTTCATTCGAGGAACCCTTGGTGATGAAGTATGGGAAGTGATTGAAGTAGGGTTTGAACATCGTACTAAACCTAATTCTTCCACTGATCCAACAAGAATTAAGAAACTTATCAGTGAATTTAATAAGGAAGAGAAAAAAGCATCTCTAGATAATAAAAAGTAAAGAGTTCCATTTTTATGTCCATAAACGAACATGAATTCAAAAGAATATCCATATGTTCTACTTCTAAAGAGGCATGGGACACGTTAGTCATTGCTCATGAGGGTGATGAACGTGTCAAGGCTGGAAAAAATCAAATGCTCATTTAGCAATATAACACCCTAATTATGAATGACAATGAATCTTTTGACAACTTCTACATAAGGTTAACTGATATCTTTACAAAACTTCATGCTAATGGTATAACCTATAGTATAAAGGAAATTGCTTCAAAGATTCTTAGGTCATTGCCATCTATATTTGACAATAAGAGATATGTTATTGAAGAAATAAATTACCCTAATATGACTCCTGAATTACTTAGCAATAAACTGAGGACTGTAGAATTGGAACTAGACTTCAAAATGAAATTGACCAGATAGACTAATAAAGCCTCTAGTTTAAATGTTATGTTTTCTTCTAAATTGCCAGTGCCTAAATTGAACACTCTAGATTTTTACACTGACTGTCTTGAAAACAGTGATTTGAAAAAACTTGACCATGAAATATCTCTTAAGAGTAAGCATTTCAAAAAGATTTTGAAATTTATAAATGATGTAGCCTCTAAACAAGGAAAATCAAATTATCAAGGTAATCAATTTCACTGACCTCATGACAGAGACAATACCAAACACACTTATGACAATAGGAAGAACTATAACCCCAACATACCTAAACCTGATATAAAAGATGTTAAGTGTCACCGTTATGATAAACTAGGTCACTATGCTAGTAAATGTCCAACTAATTTTAATAACAATAACAAGGCCAATATGTGTCAGACATGGGACGACTCTAGTGATTCTCATGAGGATGAAACCGAGTCAACCCAAATAAATGAGTACTATATGTCTTTCTTTGCTAAGATAATATATAATGATGATGATGCATGCTTGCCTGCTCATGAAATTGCTATGCCTGTTGATGTTGTTAATGATTTTGATGATAAATTTGTTCCTACTACTACTGAAAGATTGTGTGTGAGTCAAAGTGAAAATGTTGATGATGAATTGAACGTGTGCGTAAGTAAAGAACCTATAAAAAACATATGGGGCACTTCACACGATGCACATAGCGAGTCTGACGATGATCTGCCTGATTTACATGAATGATACACTAAAATGATTAAGAAGACCTAAGTGAGCATATCGATTTGCTTAACCATACCATTAGGAAAAATACTGAAGATTATACTGCCCAGTGTGTTGCTCATGAGACTGAAATGAAGACTATGCCTTGAAAATAAAAGATTTGACTCAAAAGAACCATGAATTTGAACAAAAATACAAGACAACCCTTGTTGAACTAGAAGAGTCAAAGAAAATGGTTTCAAATATGTTTAAAAAATGCCAACACTTTGAAACACAAACTAAGTCTTATGAAAAAATTGTTACTGGAAGCAAATTTGACTTTGAAGATAAGTCTGGCCTAGGCTTTGGAGAAATAGTGCATATAAGTAAGACCAAAGTTTCTCGTGAAAATGTTAATTTTGTGAAACAAGACCAAACTTTACAAAATGTTCAAAAAGGTGAATTTAGTTTCAATGTCTCTCAAACAACATATAATCAACACAATAAATAGTTGAAATCAATCAGTCAGACCAAATATGTTTGCCCTTCTTCCAGAGACCAAAGATAGAAACCTAAATCTAATGATAACTGGACTACTGTACCCAATCGATCCAAGCTAATTTTCAAATACTTTAGCAAGAAAGTCAAGTCCTATACCCATTAGTACTGTTCCTACTGCAATATTTTTGGTCATACTCTTAACGAATATTTCCAGAAAAGGTTGTACACCCCAACCTACCTAAACATTAACTATTCTTGGAAATCAAGAAATACTTATGTACTTCCTAGACAAGCCACAAACAACTGTAGCTCTAAAAAGAAAAAGGGAGGGTCCAAGACCAAGAAAAATCATTCAGAAAGACCCCTCAAACCTTTTCTAAGACAAAAGGCAACCAATCTTTTAAAACTAAGCCTATTTGGATTATAAAAGATAATCTATTACCCCAGCTCAAGTGCAACGTTGTCATTTATGATTTAAAGGCACAAAGCACTTAATTGGATGGTACTTAGACTCTAGATGTTCTAAATATATGACCGTGGACGAAACCAAATTGAAAAACAAGACAGACTTCCATGGAGGTAGTGTTATGTTTGGAGATGGTGTTTCATCTCAGATCCTAGGTAAGGGAACATTGAGTGAGCATGGGATTCCTGAACTGAATGTTGTTCTCTTAGTTCAAGGACTTAAAGCTAATATCTTAAGTATATCACAATTTTGTGACTCCAATCACTCAGTTACCTTTTCTAAAAATGATGGCAAAATTTTTGATGAAAAAGGTAATTCCATTCTAACAAGAAACATAACCCCAAAAAACTGTTACACATTAATCCCCAATTCTGAATCTTGCAATTTTGCTAGATTAGAGGATTCTGATCTATGGCACAATAGATTGGGGGACACATATTATGATACCCCTAGAAGATTGAGTTCCCAAGAGATAGTTTTAGGATTACCTAAAATTAAAAATTCTTTTACTCTTGTATGTGGACCTTGTCAGGAAGGCAAAATAAGTAAAGCTCCTCACAAGAAAGTTAAAGATGTCATGACCACTAACCCTCTGTTAGTTTCTATGGAAAGTCTTACATCCTAGTTATAGTGGATGAATATACGAGATATACATGGGTAGATTTTATGAAACAAAAAATAGATACCTTCAATGAATTCTTAAGAATCACCTTGAAAATTTAGAATAAGAAGGATACCCAGGTATGTAGAATTAGGAGTGAGAGGGGTGGAGAGTTCAAGGACTCTGGTATTTCTCAGTAGTGTGTAGCTAATGGCTATAAACATGAGTTCAGCGCTCCCAAAACCTCGTAGAAAAATGGTATAGCTGAACGTATGAATAGGACTTTACAAGAAATGGCTAGGGTTATGTTGCATGCTAGGAATATCCCTAGATAATTTTGGGTAGAAGCTGTCCAAATTGCGTGTCACATTATTAATCATATCTACCTCAGAAAAAATTCCAAAGAAACCTCTTATGAGTTATGGTTCCACAAAAAGCCAAACTTAAAATATTTTAAAACCTTCGGGAGTATTTTCTACATCTGCAAAGATAGATAGAAACTTTCAAAATTTGATACTCGAGGAGAAAAGGGAATTTTTCTTCGTTATTCCCCAAATAGTAGGGTTTTGCGTGTTTTGAACTATAGAACCAAAACTATTATGGAATCAGTAGCATTTGATGAGGACGAATCTACTTTATACACTGATCCTCCAAATCACACTGATTCTTTGCCACCTGAGAGTCCTTCAGTACCCACTTGGGTTTCTAGAGATCATCCCACTGAAACCATTGTCGGCAATCCTTCAGAACCAGTTCGAACTAGATCCCAACTTCGACAAGTGGCACAATTTTCTTATTTTGTTTCTCTTGAGGAACCTAAAAATGTTAATGATTCCCTTATTGACTCATTTTGGATAAATGCTATGCAAGAAGAACTAATCCAATTTAAGAGTCACGATGTGTGGAATCTTGTTCCTAGACCAAAAGATTCAAAGGTTATTAGCACTAGATGGATTTTTAAAAATAAAACTGATGAAAATGGGGAGGTCATTTGAAATAAAGCTATGTTGGTTACACAGGGATACTCCCAGATTCAGGGAATTGATTTCAACGAAACGTTTGCACTATGTAACGACAAATTTCTAATTGATTCATTTGTAATACTGGCTACATTCCATTGGAAAAAATGCTTTTGGGTCATTCCTCATAAAGCTACATACAACTTTAGAGAATCGAGCATCCAAAGTTCACGCGCCATCAATATGCCTTCAAGTCCATTCTCCTACAAAAGGTATGTTGATACGAGAAATCATCCACTTGTCGTTCTCGCATCAGCAAATCATGAGTAAAGTGCGTAATAAAGAAGTAAAGCAAGTAAATAGAGAGAAGACACGATATAGAGTGGTTCAGCCTTTAAAATAGGTCTACATCCACTGTGTTGCTCTGTTCATATGCATTGCATTGTACAATATAATCGTGCTTAAAGAGGCGTACAAGTATGAGAATAAAAGAGAGTACATGGCAGTATTGAGGATTCCGGTGTGCCTAAAAGGTGATTGAGATGTAGATGTGTGACCTCCAAGTCGTATGTTGAGGTTGTGTAGAGAGAATCTGTCTTGTCCCGGGTGTGTGTGGAATCGATCCTCCCATTTTGAGGTGTAGACCTCTATTTATAAGAGATATGCTCACGTGTTATGATCACGTGACACATGAAGTCTGGAGTTAGGATGGTGAGGGATGCGGCTTATAATTCAAACAACCTAAGCGCCGCATACTGACAAAAGACTAAGGTTCCGCGCCCTTGACTGTGTGGGTCCGCGGCACATTGATCGTGACCGCACTCCTTGATGAGAGGCCGCACCCTGTATGAGGTAGGGCCGCGACTTATATGAGGTAAGGCCGCACCTAATATGAGGTAGGGCCGTGGCATGTAATCATGTGATGTATCATACCGTCCATAGCAGGGTGTTATATTTGTATTATCAATAAGCCCCCAAGTTGTAATGCCAAGAGAATTCAATTGAGGCTGCGGCTTAGTTACTTTAAGTGCCGCGATGTTTTTCAAAGCGACGATTCATCTTCCGCACTCTCTTATATAAATTGTTTCTTGGCCGTGGACTTCATTACGTTTCCAAAACTTTGAGAGCATATCGAGAGCGAATCTTTGCGTGTCCAACTTCATTCATTTCTCGGCGACCCCTCGAGGCTGTGCATGGTGGTTTCAAGGTGGTGTGAGGCTGAGCATCGTCGACTTCTTCATTTCTAGGTAACTTTTCAACCAACCTTTGTAAATTGTTTTTGTAGCTCGTACTTCCTTTTAGAACAGACAAACACATGAATATTGAAAAATCTGGGCACATCAATAATTGTTAGGGTTAATCTTCATACGCTGAACTGAACCCCTGATCCTCGATATGCCATGAAAATCATATAACCATTCTTTTTGTTCATAAATAAACTTTTCGTATTCTGTGAATTTGATCCTAAAATGATATGACTTTAAATATTTGAACTGTTTAGGAGAGAGGCCGCGGCATGATAGAATTTCAATGTATTCCCTTAAACTGTTTTGGTCCTTAAGTGGCATACCGTGGGCTGAGGCCTATCCTCCGCGGAACTTTGATGCACACCTACTTAATCCTCCACGACATTGGGGTTTTTTAGGGTTCTGAATCCCTACCCTTGTATTTTTAACAGTCTCCAAACTTTCAAGAACCAAATACACACCCATGATAAATAACTGTAGTTGTTGCTAGAATTTCTTAAATTGACCTTTAACAATTTTAGAAATGGCCGTGGGCACACATCTCCAAATCACTTGAGCATGTTGTCGCGGCTGTGTATATTCCCTTGCTGATTTAGGAGGTGGCTGCGACTAGTAAGAAGACATTTACTATTTATATATAATCTCCCCGCGGCATCTTAAAGTTTTTCCAAACCATACTGGCTGCGGAACCTAACTGCGGACTCTGCTTTTCAGGTACTGCTGTAGCCATATGAGATTTGACCCAGATGAGTTTCTAAGGGGATTTTGGGCAAAGCACTTTGGAACCTCTCCTCCCGAACTCGCTTCCGTACCCCCTCTGAGATCAATAGGGCCTTGCCAACTGAGGGATTGCCCAAACTGTGTGATACTAGACTCAAATTCTGCGGACTCTACGTCTAGGAAGGATTTTCGGTTCGCGTCGATGGAAGACGAAGCCAATTCAAGTAATCATCCATTGGGTGTAGGAGATGATGCCGCGGAAGTTAAAGATAACCCAGCTGGTACATCCGGGAGGGTTGAGAGACCCTTAGCTTCACTCGATATCTGTAGCGCCATGACCCAAGACTGGGTTGAGCCGGCGACTAAGGCATTCGAATTTCCAGAAAATTTGACATCCTCGGCACCTGTCGCGAACCAAAGGCCTTGCATAGCTCTGGCTGATGATGGAGTCTGCTTCCCACTTCATGCCTTTATTTACGGGCTGTGGCTTCCTGTTCCTGTTCCCATCCGTCGCCTTTTTCAGACAATGAAACTGGCTCCAGCCCAGTTAGATCCTAATGGATGGAGAGCCATTTTTGCTGCAGTTGTCCTTTGGGAGAATCTATTCAAGAGGGACATCACTCCCGAGGAGTTTTTTCACTTCTATCATCTAAAGGAGAACTCAGTAAAGTTCGCAGGGTACTACTACTTCTCTATTCGCGGCAGGGATGAGACCCTTTACATTGGGAGGCCAACCAGTGTGAAGAACTGGAAGGGGAAGTATTTTTATATCTCTGGCGAAGGCTGGGAGATTCACCCTAAGGAGAACGAGAGGGAAAGGTCGTATATAATGCCGCGACAATGGGGGTCTCCACCAAATTAGGTATTAAGACTATAGCCGCGTCTTTTCTTCATATTTTGTATGTTAACTGCCACTAACCTTTAAGTTGTCTTTTCTGTAGTTCTTGACAGTCTGCATTTGAACAAGCGACGGGAGAAGAGAGTTGCTAAGGCCACGACAGTTCCTGTTGAACATAAAAAGTTCAGCACACTTGTTACATCAGCGACCATATTCGAAGCAGGGTTTTTTCCCCACAAGTCCATTCCTCAAGTTATGACCACGGGAGGTAATGCCCTGACCTTTCAAATTTTTATTCCGTGGTAACCCATGCTCCTAAATTCCGTTCCAATATTTGCTGTTACTTTTTAAGGTGAGGAAGTTGACAGGGAATTACTGGCCGTGTAATTGGCAGAAATGGATGAGGACGCATTCGTCCTAAACAACACTGCACGGAGCAGAAAGGGAAAAACGTCCAAAGACAAGGCACCTGCCGCAGTCCCGTCAAACGATTTGGAAACTCCGATCGCGAACTCGACTCCTGCTGCGGAGAAAATTGGTGTTTCAGCCCATCCAACATCTGAATTTGATGATGACATTGGGGCCAACCTAGCTGCGGTAGGTTAGATGTCCGACGATGTCCCTCTAGATACTTCTCTGCCACCGCCGCCTGTTGTTGCAGTAAATGCAAACTTGGCACCCCCACAGTGCCGCGGCGAAGTTTGTCCCAATGGTCGTCCGCGACCTCAATTGAGGCAACCTGACCCTGAGTTGTCATGGGACACCACTGCAAAAGCCGACCGAAAGATGAAAAGGGCCCTGGACGCCACGAATCTGGACAGGCTGGTCGGAGAAGACCATGATGACCTGGAGGATTGCGGCCTCCATAGTCTTCTAAGGGTAAGTGCTTTTGTCTTTGTTTTTCTCTTGTTTTATAGACTGCAATTAACTTTTTAATTTCAGGCCGCGGACGTCATTGTTTCCCAGAAGAGGAAGTATGAGGCCCTATATAAATTGAAAGAGGTCGAGAAGAGAGTTCACGCGCGGACCTTGAGACTGCTCGGACAACATCATCTGAGGCCGGGAAACAATCTTCTGCTGCGGCCCTTCAGGCGGCCCAAATGAACTTAGAAACAACAAATAAGGTCAGGGAGAAGGCGGAAGAGAATTTCAAACAGGCCGCGGACTCCCTTAAAACCTCCTAGGCCCAGACTGCTGAAGCTGCCCGTGTCGCGGAGATTTCAAGCAACAAGCTTGCCCTTCTTCAAAAGAAGTATGAAGAGCTGGAAGCCAAGTCCGCTCAAGAAGCCTTAGAGCATGCCGCGGCAATAAAAAAGATGTAGGCTGATCATAGCGATGCCCTTTAACTGGCCATAGACCATACCGTGGAGTCATTCAAGGGCTCAAAGGACTTTTTCCTCATCAATAAAAGGGCCTATCTCCGCGGTTACCAGGAGCCGAGGCACAGGATTGTAAAGAACTTCCCTGAGGCTAAGGATAAGGTTCTTGTCTGGAGACTCAGTGATGCTGAACACCGAGAATGCATTGCTGAGTTAAAGGCCATGGAGGAGGAGAAAGCTAGGCTCAAGGAAGCAGCAGAGGCGGTGGCAGCAGATGAGGAAACTGAAACTGTCGCAGCTGGAGATGAGGGTGATGATCAAGATGATGCAGCCTCGTGGTCTTTTTAGTTTTGATCATTGATACAGGGTTGCGTCCCTTCTGTACTTTACTTTTGTAGTGGCTGTGACCCATATGCTTGTAATCTTTAACTGGTTATATCAAGGCTGCGGCCATATTTTTTTAATTATATTGGCTTCATTCTCTTGCGTCTTCTTTTTTCCTCGTTTCCATGCTTAACTGAATACTTTCTGTATGCCTCTTATGGATTGAATACAATTTCCTTGTTAATGAGTTTGTGTAAATACTTCCGCGGCACTATAACATATTCCTTCAATAATCGCTCTGATTGAACTGCCCTGGCTCCCTCGAATAATGCCAACGAACCTTCACAATTAATTGTTAAAGGCTGCGGCATCATACAAGTCATGGCTGCGGCATGTTAGCGTTTGGAATCTTGCCCTTCCCCATGCGCCAAAGCGGGGAAGTGCTCTTAAATAAGGCAGCGAACTCTTGAATAAGGCCGCGACAACTTCAATTATTTCAGACCCATGACCAAAATGGGACATAGAGTAGGTTGTATTCTCCCATGGCTAGCCCTTTAGTCATTTTAACTGTCTGAAGCTTTTCGAAGGTTGCTTTTAACGTTTGCAACTGAATTAATAGGACTATTATAGATTTTTGGCCTCTTCATCCGAACATGAGGCTTTGTGCATATACGTGATATTTTCAAGTCTCCTCAGGTTGGGTTATGTTATTAAGCCACCCACAGCTAATATATAGGATACTATCAAGCCTCCTCAGGATGGGTTATGTTATTAAGCCACCCACAACTATAGATATGTTTAAAGCCATCTCTGGCTAGGTATTACCAGTCTATCGACTTAATAACGCGTCCCAAAAGCTAATAGGCATTGGAAACCCATATGAGAGATGTTGTAGTTCAATCTTGTATAACGACTTCTAATATTTCCTTACGATAGACTTTCAATTATCATCAGCTTCTGGACGATCAGACGTCCTCTCAGGCATTGTGGCCCCTTCAAATATTATCATTCCCGATATTAACATGTTGTCTCAGATCGGAATCTATTCAAGAAAAAAATGATCTTTGTAAGATGACATCTCATTGAAATGAGAATCAAAATATGACGCTATAATAGTGCACCTGATTTTATAACTATTCATATATATGACTTTGCAAGGATAACACAAAGTTTAATTTAAAACAGCATAAGAGGACTTACTACTGTAACGTAGAGACATATGGAATATAAGACATAAGCATGAAAAAATAAGCATGCGGCATGTGGGATAAGGCTTCATCCCCTAAACATCTTTAAGGAACCTCCGCAGCATCCCCTGTCCAATTAGCCTTTCAATTTCATCCTTCAGAGCATAGCATTGCTCAGTGTCATGGCCATGGTCCTGATGGAATTTGCACCAAGTAGCTTTGATCCTTTTGTGGGGTGGAGCTCTCAGATTGTCTGGCCATCTCAGTAGCTTGTCCTCTTTGATGAACTCAAAGGCCTCTTCAATCGGGAAGGTCAACAGAGTGTAGGCTCCAGACCTCTTCTCTGCCTTCTCAGCGCTCCTTTTCTGGCACTTACTGACTTTCTCTGTGGCTTGAGGCTCTTCACCTGCCGCGGCATCGAAGGCTATTGGGGAAATTTTCTTAGGTGCCGTACCCACATTTTGTGGGGCCACGGTCTCTAACATTAGGACCCTCTGAGTCAAATAGTTGACCTGGGTCTGAAGTGAGGCATGACTGTCGTAGAGGTGGTTGAGGTGATTGTACAACTGCACTATCTCGTCTTTGATTTCTGTGCTCTGGCTGGATTCTCCTTCCATTTTCTTCTTTTGTTAGTCTTTTCAAAGTATATGTACAATTTGGGAAAAAACTAGTAAAAGTGAGTAATCACAGAAACACAAAGTAGGAAATGGGGATGCAGCGTTGTACTATTGCACTGTTCAAAAGGTGCCGCGGCCAGTATAGCACCTAGGTGCACTTCCATGGACTTTGTATGACATTCACCAAGGTTGACTGGAGACCTACCAAGTCCATTCCTTGGTGCTCTGAAGGTTGATTCATATGACCACACTAGTACAGGCCGCGACATGGAGGTATTTAAACTACCTGCCGCATCCCCTGCATGGCAGGAGGAGAACAATCTCAGATCGAAACTCAGTTTATGAGTTTTTCTCTCGAAACACGGATAGAGCATGCCTACTAGGGCCTATCCATGAGAGAATAATATCTCGGTGCCCATAATGGCACGATTCTAGCGATAAAACCCTAGATCATAGGTAAAGAATAACGGAAAAAGGGGGGAGCAAATATAATTCTTCCCTAACCATTCATCTTTTTGGGGGCAAAGCCCATCATGCTTTTCAGCACTATCTAAATGAAATGATATCCCAGGGGTATGTAAGTTATATGCAAGGTCATAAAAGAGAGACCATAACAGATCTGAATATACAAATTACCCGTTTAAGGGTGTGAATTACAAAAGAGAGCTCAATAACCTGAGTCTACTCGTGAGACAATGATCCAAAGGATCCTCACAAATAACATAAGGTGTTGAAGAACTCGAAACATAGAGAAACAAGATTAAGATATCTCAGTTTCCTACAGAAGGCGCAAAATTATTCATACGAGAAATCATCCACTTGTCGTTCTCACATCAGCAAATCATGAGTAAAGTGCGTAATAAACAAGTAAATCAAGTAAATAGAGAGAAGACACAATATAGAGTGGTTCAACCTTTAAAATAGGCCTACATCCACCGTGTTGCTCCGTTCTCATTATATGCGTTGCATTGCACAATATAATCGTGCCAAAAGAGGCGTACAAGTATAAGAATAAAGGAGAGTACATGGCAGTATTAAGGATTCCGGTGTGCCGAAGAGGTGGTTGAGATGTAGATGTGTGGCCTCCAAGTCGTATGTTGAGGTTGTGTAGAGAGAATCTATCTTGTCCCGGGTGTGTGTGGAATCGATCCTCCCATTTTTAGGTGTATACCTCTATTTATAAGAGACATGCTCACGTGCTATGAGCACGTGATGCATGAAGTCTGGAGTTAGGATGGTGAGGGATGCGGCTTGTAAGGCAAACAACCTAAGCGCCGCATACTAATAAAAGACTAAGGTTTCGCGCCCTTGACTGTGTGGGTTCGCGGCACGTTGATCGTGACTGCACTCCTTGATGAGAGGCCGCGCCCTGTATGAGGTAGGTCCGCGGATTATATGAGGTACGGTCGCGCCTAATATGAGGTAGGGCCACGGCATGTAATCATGTGATGTAGCATACCATCCGCAGCAGGGTGTTATATTTGTATTATCAAGGTATATGACCAAAAATAATTTTATGTGTTGGAGTAATTTTCATAAAGAGTAAGTTTCATATAATAAAGGGTAATTTTCATAGAAAATTAATTTTCATAATAACCAATTTTAAAATTAAATTTAACTCTTTTTTTAATGAAATTGGAAATCTCGTTCAAAGTTCCTCTAGGTTGTTCGAACGACCTGGATCTAACGACATTGCCTAGTCTTCACTGGTAACTTGTTAGAAGCTCGTTAGAAATGCCGTTCGAACAAGCTCGTTCGAACGATATTTCTAATGACTTATCTAACTTAACACTGGACTATCGTTAGATAACTCGTTCGAACGAAAGGTCGTTCGAACGACCTCGTTCAAACGAGATCTGTCAGTTTTGAAATTTTTTTAAAACTGTTTTCCTGCATTTATTTCATATAACTTCCATGGTCCACTACTTTTTAAGTTTTAATATATGGACAAAAATCAGTTATTTTTCACAAGAAAGTTTTACATACTCTAGAGAGCAAAATTTCACATCTTCTCTTTTGGTTTTAAAATCCTTCTCCAACACAATTTTAACCTTTGAACCAAAACCCCATGCCATCAACCTGAAATATAACAAGCACACTTGCGGTGGATTTCTGCATTCAAGATTATTGGAGATGGTAGTTTGGGCTTCGGTGGATACCGTGACACGAATAGTGTTGAGAAACGCATTGGACCTTCGCGTACTACAAATTCGTAGGTAGAGAGCTGATATGCCCCAAGTGTAACCTCGGCCTAGAGACACCAACCTCGGCCGAGATCATGGCAGACGTTGGACGAGTCTTGGGCACGCGATATCACCCCTTGGCCATATCAAGGTCGGCCCAGGCCAACACTACTATGAGCCTCTCTAAGGGACGTCATAAGGATCAACAACACTCGCATATGCCTTGAAATGGCAACCTCGGCCATACATAGGCCGAGCCTGCAGGAAGTCACCAGCAACCTCATCAAGCCACCAGTTCAACCTCATATCAGGCCGACCTTGTCCATTGTCTTGGCTAGGATCAGGCCGAGACCGCCATGGAACACTCGAACTGAACAGGTATCAAGACTCACCAGCCTCGGCCTCACCAAGGCCGAGGTCATACACTAGACGCAATAGCCGAGCACCTGCTGACATTTGGATAAGGACACGTGGACACAAATCAGTTATAACAAGATTATTCCCCACACGTGGGGAGAATATTGCATCATCATTCTCTACATGTGACAGTGACAGATGGCACTCCCACATTGGTGAGGTAACCACACACATGCTCATTGCATGCATGGGGGGTACATTACACCCCCTAGGTACTATATATAGAGGTCATCCTCTACCTTGCAAAGGGATCCCCCAGATATAAAACCCTAGCTAAAACTCTAGATACACAGTAGAGAGAGAAAGCTTGAGAAATTGTATCCATGGCCATTAGTGCCTTATTACAGTGAGATTGCACACACACAGTGGACGTAGGCCAATCTAGACTGAACCACTTATATTCTGGTGTTGATTCCTCTTCTCCTCATCTCATTCTCTTACCATTTACATAACTGTGCTGCCATTGCTGTTCTTAGATTGAGATTGAAAACACCTTACCTGGTGGTGCTGATTCCGGCATCATCATTTTGGCGCCGTCTGTGGGAACGAGAAGCTATCTCTTCCTCTTTTTCTGCTTAGCCTCATCGGAGACTCTGGTGGTGAACCAGGCCTCCCCCTAGCGCAGAGCTGTTTCACCATTGAAAGAGGTCCTGTGAGGTACTAATCTCATCTGCTACTCAATCTCTATAGTGTTAACATATGGCACCAGACTTACCACCGCCTCTTCCGCCGCCCGGGGGTGGAGGGCCTAGTTCCAGTCAGGCGCCCCCCAGTCCGAAATGGCGGAGGTAGCTACAACCTTGAGATCCTTAGCTGCAACGCAACAAGCTATGCAGGAGCAATTTGCACAGCTCAGCCAAACTATGATGAGGCCACCTGGAGTCTCACCGGATATGATCACTCCGGCAGCTGTTCAGCCTCATCCTGACGCCAGGGGACCACCCCAGGCACCAATGAAGGACCATCTTGCACCCCAGTGGAGAAGGGACATTGCTGACCCTAGGCGCTTGCGCTTGGGGAGGCAAGGAAACCCTTGCCCAAAGGACAGGTATGACGATCTAGAGGCGAAAGAAGCCCCGAAAGACTGCTGGGAGCCGTATGAGGTGTCAAATAACACTGTACGACCTCTTAGGCAAAGTCAAGGTTGTGTCGGCCGAAGAGGTGAAGAGGCCCAACAAAGAGGGTCGGCCTTCGAGAGACTGGGCCCGATGAATGACCTAAGACAGAGGCTGTCGAGATCAAGGAGCGCAACAGGCTCTCAGAGAGGGAACAGGCAGGGTCGGCCAGACCAAGGCAGACCATGTGAAAGAAGAGGTAGGGAACAGGAAGAGGTCAACAACCAACGTGTCGTGGCAGGGGAACCCTCGGTCCATCGTAGGGAGGTGGCAGGGGATAACCTCGACCAAGTTGATGGCAGAAGACCATGGAATGACTCTATCCAGCGCCTTGAGGAGAAGATAGGAGACCTCATTAAAAGCAGGGACCCGTTACAAAGGGGTTACTCAGAGGGCTCCCCATTTGTGGCTAGGATAGTGGGCTTCCCAACCCCAACTAAGTTCAAGCCTCCTACAGTGTCTCCCAAGTATGATGGCAGCACTAACCCTGTACATCATATCGAGATGTACCAGTCGGCAGCAGACATTTACTTGATACCCGATGAGATGAAGTGCAGGGCCTTCTCTGGGACCTTGACAGGGGCCGCACACAGTTGGTTCACCTCTCTTTCGAATAACTCAATTGAGAACTTCAAAGGCTTGGCTGAGCGATTCATCCACAACTTCTTCTTTGGGATGAGACCTCAAAAGAAGACTACCCACCTGCTGTATGTCAAGCAGGCCAAGGGTGAGAGCCTAAGAGACTACATAGCAAGGTTCAACAAAGAAAAATTGGAGGTGGAAGATTATGAAGAGAACATAGCCATGACCGCCCTTATAGGAGGTCTCCAGAAGGGGAAGCTATTGTGGAAACTGGCGGAAGACCCCCCTAGGTCTATGGCGGAGCTGCTGGCAACCGCAGGGAAAGTAATGAATGCGAAAGAGGCAATGGATGCCAAGTATGAGGATGAGAACCGCGGAGGCAGCGGGAAGTCCCAAAGCAAGAAAGAGGGGAAGAAGAGGTCAGGAGATGACAAGTTCGCTCACTATATTCCTCTGACTGTGAGCTGTGAGCACATCCTCAATGAGATTAAGAATGACAGGGCTCTGAGATGGCCAGAGAAGTTGAGGGCCCCACCACATAAGAGGAACAAAAACCTATGGTGTGAGTTCCACCAAGATCATGGTCATGTCACGGATAGATGCTTCGCTTTAAAAGATGAGATTGAAAAGATGTTGAAATCTGGAAAGCTGAGGAAGTATGTGGATGGTAAGGCTCCAAAGGGTGGAAGAGATGACCCTAAGAAAAGAAGAAATAACAGATGCCGTGACAATATTCCGGCCAAAAGAGACGATGATTCATAAGGAGATGACGAAGACGATCCGGATCTCCCGCCAAAAGATGACAACACCCCGGTGAAGAGGGTCGGTACGATCTCCTTTGGTATTAGCACCATATGTGGGGGATTTGCAGGAGGTGTCTCTGAAGTAGCAGATAGGAAGGCTCATGTAGCAGAGGCCAGGTCAGTGGCCAAGCTTGAAGTTGTGAATCTAACGTCTTCCGACACAGTGCAGAAGAGGAAGAAGGTAGACATGGACACCCTCGTAGTGGGGTTCTCCAGACTCGACTTCAAGAGTATCTTAGCCCCCCATGATGACCCTTTGGTCATAACAACAAGGGTGCATGGGTGCGAGGTACGAAGGATCCTTATAGACGGGGGGAGCTCAGCAGACGTGATGTTCTGGCCCTGCTTTAAGAGCCTAGGTCTTAGCAGAGCAAGACTGGTGCCCTATCATCACCCATTGATAGGATTCAGTGGTGAAAAGGTCCACCCCTTGGGCATGTATGAGATGGACGTACGGATGGGTGATGAGTGGCCTAAGAGGCTGACCAAGAAGATAAACTTTTTTGTTATGGACGAGAACGTTTTCTCGGCCTACAACCTCATCATAGGAAGGGTGGCCCTTAAAGAGTTTGAAGCTGTGCCGTCGACGGTCCACCAGATGCTAAAATTCTCGACCCCTTATGGGGTAGGGGAAGTGCAAGGGGACCAGACCACGGCGCGAGAGTGTTACTTCAACTCGGCCGAAGAGAGAGAAGCCCATAATAGGGCAACCACCACTTATAGCATTGACACTCTTGACCCAAGAGATGAAATAAAGTTAAAGAAGGGAGAGGCTGCAGAAGAGGTAGAATCCATCGTCCTCAATGAGGACGAGCCGGAAAAAACCGTCCAGGTAGGTAAGGCCCTTGAGCCAGGAACCAAGGAAGAGCTGATAAACTTCCTCAGGAGGAGACAGAGTGTCTTCGCATGGAGTCACGCAGACATGCCTGGCATCGACCCTGAGGTGATGAGCCACAAGCTCAACGTGACAAGAGATGCCAAGACGATCAAGCAGAGATAAAGAGTCTACTCCAGGGAGAAATATGACATCATCCGAGAAGAGGTCAAAAAGTTGGAAGAGGCCGAGTTCATAAGAGAGGTTACCTATCCGGAGTGGCTCTCAAATGCAGTCATCGTGCCTAAGGCCAATGGGAAGTGGCGAATGTGTGTGGATTTCACTGACCCGAACAGATCTTGTCCAAAAGACAGCTATCCCTTACCTTGGATAGATCAGATGGTGGACGCGATGGCAGGGCATGAGCTCATGAGCTTCATGGACGCGTATTCAGGCTATAACCAAATCTTCATGGATGCTGAAGACTCTGAGAAGACATCTTTCATTACTGACAAAGGGACGTACTGCTACAAAGTGATGCCCTTCGGTCTGAAAAATGCAGGGGCAACATATCAACGTCTTGTCAATAAGATGTTCGAAGAGAAAGTAGGTAAGACCATGGAGGTGTATGTAGTCGATATGCTAACGAAGAGCTTGAAAGCTTGTACTCACGTAGCGGACCTTGAGAAGACCTTCGATGTTATGGACTCGTACAGAATGAAACTCAACCCAGCAAAGTGTGTCTTCGGAGTAGGAGCTAGGAAGTTCCTGGGATTCATCGTTAACCAGAGGGGAATTGAAGCGAACCCTGAGAAAATCAAGGCATTACTCGACATGAAGACTCCTAGGAGTATCAAGGATGTTCAAAGACTCACGAGAAGAGTGGCTGCCCTTAACAGGATTGTTTCTAGGGCAACGGACAAGTGTCTTCCGTTCTTTAAAGTTCTAAGAAAGGCCTTCCAATGGGACGAAGAGTGTGAAAAAGCCTTCAACCAACTCAAGTCCTACTTAGGGTCTCCCTTATTGCTGTCTCGGCCCATCGCAGGAGAAAGGTTGTTTGTGTATCTGGAAGTCTCTGAATCAGCCATCAGCGCGGCGATCATACGGGAAGAGGATGGGATCCAAAGGCCTGTGTACTTCAATAGTAAGGCCCTTCAAGGGTCTGAACAAAATTATCCCCGTATGGAGAAGTTGGCTTATGTCCTAATACATGCCTCAAGAAAAATGAAGCCTTACTTCCAAGCTCACTCCATGGTAGTCCTCACTGACTCCCCACTAAGGAAAGTCCTGCATAAACCTGAGAAGTCCGGGAGGTTGATGACCTGGGCCATCGAACTAGGAGAATATGATCTTACCTACCAGCCTAGGACAGCCATCAAAGGGCAGGCCCTCGTGGACGTTGTCGCAGAATTCACCTGGGAAGAGGCCGATACAGAGAAAGGCCTAGAGGACAGCGAAGAGACAAACCGTAGTGTCTTCCGAAATTCGAAAGAGACATCACCAAACTTCTTTCGAGATCGGGAAGAGGTCATCGCAGGCAAATCCCGGAGCAGAGTAGAAGAGAACGAAGAGGATCGATACCTCTTCAAGAGAGAAATTATAGAAGAAGGGGTCTTCTCATCAGATACAGACGTCTGGAGCCTCTTTGTTGATGGCTCTTCCTGTGATAGTGGAAGCGGTGCGGGGCTAATACTCTCGGCTCCAGATGGCGCCAACATTGAATACGCCTTGAGATTCAACTTCCAGGCCTCAAATAACGAGTCCGAGTATAAGGCCATGATAGCAGGTCTCTTATTGGCAACAACTCTTTGAGTAAAGCGACTCCTACTCCATAGCGACTCAAGGTTGGTGGTCAATCAAGTACTGGGGATATACGAGGCCAAAGACGAAAGAATGGCAAAGTACTTAAAGAGGGTAAGAAGGTTGTTAGAATATTTTGAAGAAGCAAAACTGAAGAGAGTGCCTCGACTAAGTAACAACCATGCTGATGTATTGGCAAGGCTGGCCTCGGCAATAAAGATAGATATGGGAAGGACCATTCCGATCGAGGTCTTAGGAAAGGAAACCATCGAGGAGGATGAGGTATGTAACCCTTGTCACAATTTGAACCTAGGAGACTCATGGATCGACCCGCTCGTCAGATACCTAAGAGAGGGAGAGCTGCCTAAGTCCAAGCTAGAAAGGAGAAAGTTGAGATATAGGGCTGCCAAGTTTTCAATGGTAGGAGATGTCTTGTATAAAAAGGGGTTTCTATTGCCTCTCCTCAGATGTGTGCATCCCATGGAAGTTCCCCGGGTCTTACAGGAGGTTCATGAGGGTTCTTGCTCTATCCACATAGGGGGAAGGCCCTTGGCCAAGAGGATCATCACCCAGGGATACTGGTGGCCTACCTTGTCCAAGGACGCTGTAGACTATGTGAAGAGGTGCGACAAATGTCAAAGGTTCGCCACTATCCCTCATTAACCCCATTAGTTTATGACGTCAATCTCTTCTCCATGTCCATTTGCGGTATGGGGAATTGACTTAATAGGACCTTTGCCAAGAGCTGTCAACAACTATAGATTCTTGATAGTTGCCATTGACTACTTCTCACAGTGGGTAGAGGCAGAGCCTATGATAACAATCACAGAGCAGAAGACCTTCCAGTTCATTTGGAGGAATATCATATGCAGATATGGCCTCCCAAACACTCTCATCTCGGATAATGGGACCCAGTTCAAGAACTCCTCCTTAGAAAAGTATTGCCTAAGAGTAGGGATCAAGCAGTTCTTCTCATCTCCTGGTCGACCTCAGGCAAATGGTCAGACCGAGGTCACAAACAGAACCATCTTGGACGAAATCAAGAAGAGGTTAGAAGATGCGAAGGGAAGATGGACTGAAGAGGTCTACGCTGTGTTATGGGCCTAAAGAACCACGACAAGGACACCAACATGAGAAACCTCGTTCATGCTGGCACATGGCTCAGAGGTCGTCATACCAACGGAAGTAGGACTCCCAACTCATCGGATTCAGACCTACGACCCTGGTAGAAATGGGGAAGAGAGGAGGCTAGACCTAGATCTTATCGAAGAAAGAAGAGAGGACGCAGAGGTCAGAAAAGCAGCCTACCAGCAGAGGGCAGCAAAATTCTACAATCAGAGGGTGAAGTCAATACCCATTGCAGTGGGAGACCTAGTGCTAAAGAAGACCCTACAGAAGGCAAATAAGCTTCACCCAAACTGGCATGGCCCCTACAAAGTAACAAAAGAGGTTGTGCCTGGCACTTACAGGCTAGAAAACCTAGAAGGAGAACCTTTCACTAACCCATGGAATGCTGACCACCTAAAGAGATATTACATATGATGTTGCATAGAGTTTTATGTAAATGTACCATCTTATGGGGAAGAGGTTATTAATAAAGATCAGTTCCCATGACAGTTCTTGCTTCATTCTTAAATCAGAGATTAATTATGAGGATAACATCTTAGGTGATGACCTCAGACCCTTATAACATCATAATTTGGTGACAAGGTCTGAGGTCAGACACCATAATGAGATGACCTCAGACATATAACATCATAATTTGGTGACGAGGTCTGAGGTCAGACACCATAATGAGATGACCTCAGACCCTTAACATCATTAATTTGGTGAAGATTTATTATGAGGATAACGTCTTTGGTGATGACCTCAGACCCTCATAACACCATTCAGTGGTGACGAGGTCTGAGGTCAGACACCATAATGAGATGACCTCGGACCCTTAACATCATTAATTTGGTGAAGATTTATTATGAGGATAACGTCTTAAGGTGATGACCTCAGACCCTTATAACACCATTCAGTGGTGACGAGGTCTGAGGTCAGACACCATAATGAGATGACCTCAGACCCTTAACATCATTAATTTGGTGAAGATTTATTATGAGGATAACGTCTTAAGGTGATCACCTCAGACCCTTATAACACCATTCAATGGTGACGAGGTCTGAGGTCAGACACCATAATGAGATGACCTCAGACACTTAACATCATTAATTTGGTGAGATTCATTATGAGGATAACATCGTAGGTGATGACCTCAGACCCTTATAACATCATAATTTGGTGACAAGGTCTGAGCTCAGACACCATAATGAGATGACCTCAGACCCTTAACATCATTAATTTGGTGAGATTCATTATGAGGATAACCTCTGAGATAATGACCTCAGACCTTCATAAAACCTTTCATTGGTGACAAGGTCTGAGCTCAGGACCATTGGTTGAGTTTAAACAAGAACATTACAAAGACAAGCCTAGAAAGAGGGCTTCAGAGGTTGAAGCTCATTGCAAATTTATTTTTCACAGACACCATCACAATGGAACTAAGAATGAAAAACATCACATGACATTCAATGAAAAGAAAGTGAAGATGGTCCTCATCAGAGGTTGATATATATATTCAGAAATTATATGTTCAATGAGTACAGACAAAAGTTCCACAATGTTAAGTTACAAACAATGATAAAATATCCTAAGAGTCTGAGGGGGGAATGTTGACACCCTCACCTTGGTTAGAGACCTCGTCCACATCATCATAAGGGTCTGCCCCTCCAACCTCGGTGACCTATAATGTAGAAGTCTCTACAGGAGCGGCAGCCTCTTCCTCAACCTCTTGAAAAGCTTGGGCAAATTGTGGATCAGCAAAGCCAAGACCCACGAAATCAGAGGCCTTCAAAGTGCCGGCCTCTCTCTCTCTCTGATGTCAGCCCATTTCGTAGTGGCTTTGATACCTCTTTCAGGTATTCAAAGCCAAACCCCATGAACTCATCAGTGGATTTTTAGTCAGCAATGATCTTCTCAGAGGCATCCTCAATGGCGGCCCTAACAGCTGAGTCGACCTTTTGCTGCAGAACATCGTCCTTAGCCTTTAATGCAACAACATGATTCTTGCCGAGCTGGGAGATGTCACTCTTCAACCCCTTCACCTTCTCCTCAGAGCCCTTCATCTCAGACTTGAGTCGCTCTATCTCTGCGTTCAGAGTACTCTAAACTTTCTCGGCCTCTTGCCCCTTTTGGATGAGAGGCAACTTCCTTAGAGTCCAGTTTGACAAATGGTGCATAGCGGTCAAACCCTGCATGTTTAGTAATCATAAGTAAGCTGAAGAAGAATCAGATGTTACACTTAGAAGAATTTTTAATGATGGATCAAATCATACCTGAACGGCTCTGTGAAGGCCGAACTCAACCAGCAATGGGGTGTCCATAGCCCTGTAGAAGCATTTGTCAGCCTCGGTCATTACAGAGCCGATGGCATCCAGGGCCTGCATGCTGTGGCCAACTACACTATCAGTTAACTTCAACTAATCCAGCCGAGCCGACAGGATGTCAGCTGAAGAGATAGGGATGGCAGCTTCAGTAGTCTTCTTCCTTGGCCTCTGATCCTCAGGGGAATGATCTTCGGGAGCCCTCTTCTTTTTGGCTGGGGGCTTAGAGGCCGAGGGAGCTGGGGGAGGAGCGTTAAGACCTGCTTTTTTGGCAAGTCTTGTCAAGCTCGGTGCAGCCATCTCCCAAAGCTCGTCTGGAATATCCCTTGGTCGCTCTGCAAAAAATTAGTAGACCTGAGTTAGATAATCAGATATGAATAAACTCAAAGGTTAAACTTGCAAAACAAAAATGCTTACCAAGCTCGACAAGGGGACTTCCACCCACAATTGTCCCAGAGAGGAAGTGGGGAGTCATCAGATGTTCAAACCTGACAAATAGACCATTTACCCCCTAATCTTGAAGGGCTTTCACCTTCTGGAGGTTTTGTAGACTTAGGCCAGGGTCGGCCCTGGCAGACATGGTGAGCTTACCCCACCTCAGGGGCATCCTCTGCTCCAGATTGGACGAGGGGACACATAGGCCAAACTCCCATGGCCCTGAGGCAAAGAAGTACCGAGGCTTCCAATTATGGTTGGAAGTCTGGGTCACCTGAAGCAATTTCTTCTCAGGCCTCCGAGCTACAAAATGGTAGTAGCTCGGATGATTTTTGGCCGAGGAAGGGACGTAACAACCTACAAAGACTTGAACTGGAAGGTCTGAGTGGTGGACAGCCTTCCATAACACTATGGCCCCTATTAGGATTCTCCATGCATTAGGAGAGAGTTGGGAGGGGGGCAAATTAACATACGAAAGGATGGACCTGATAATGGGGTGAATGGGCAGATGGAACCCCAACTTGAACATCTTCTCGTACAAGCAGATCTCCCCGTCTCGGCCATGATAAGCCCTCTCTTCCCTCAGAGGTATCCTAAGTTTTATTGAGGGGCTGATAGAATACAGGTATCTGAAGCAGAGAAGGTCTACCTCAGTAATAGTACTCTCGATCTCGGCCTACTCAGAGACGTCGACATCTCTCTCAACCTCATCATCATCTAACTCAACGTCGGCCGGAGCAGATGTTGATGGGTAACTCGGAAACCTCTGAGCAAACTCTGCCCCGGTGGCAGCCGACATAGGGATGGCGTCAATTGGTGGTAGAATGGCCTCACTCGGCTCAAGAATCTCAACCTCTGAGGAAGACCCTGAGGTGCTTGAGTGGTTATGGGACGAGGCTCGACTGGAGACCTCGGTCTGATCAGGCCTAGGTGTGAAGTCCATGGCCTCTTGAAAGGAATCCACAGACATGGGGTCTGAGGTAGAAGATTCAGACTCAGACATAGGTATGGGATCAGCAGGAACCCCTGTCTGATAAAAGTTTGCCGGGGGGTCAGGATATATCACCTTCAGAGGTGGTGGAAATATGGGTCTAATGGGAAACTCCTGGGATCTACGAGCTTCCTCTTGTGCTCTTTCTATTTGCCTAATCTTTTCTAAAGTCTTCTCCCTAAGAGAGGGGAACTCCTCAAGAAGATGATATAAGGGTCTGAGCATCAGAGGACGACACTACACTTAGGGATTTTCCTAAACTCCAAAAATTACAAACAAGACTGGGTGATAAAACAAAGGAATCTAAAGATCAAACTACTTAAATTTGGCAAGAAAAGCTCGCCTGAAACTATGGTGGTGTCACCGGAAAACTAAAAAAGTCGCCGAAAAGTACGAAAATAAGGGTGCTTGCAGGTAAAATGAAGGAAAAAGTATGGTAGACCTTACCTGAGGATGAAATGGTAAGGAAGAGAGGAGAAGACGCGAGAAATCACCACCCAAAAGCCTTGAACCAAGATCTTTCTAGAGAGAGAGAGCTGTTGGAGCGAAACGGGAGAAATGGAAGAAATGAAGAAGAAAGAGAGAAATAAGGGTTCAAAACCCTTATATACTCAGGCACAACTCCCAAGGCCCATCATTGCCTTGGGATCCCCAAAGGGCGGCTGACAGCACACGCCTACCAAGTAAGCATGTTCCAGCATTGGACAAGTTTCAAGCAAGTATTGGCTTGTAACCAACAGGCCTCGGAGGTGTAGTAATCCCCTAGTCACTTGCTCTCACATATGACTAAGGGTTGGGGGTGATTGATATGCCCCAAGTGTAACCTCGGCCTAGAGACACTAACCTCGACCGAGATCATGGAAGACGTTGGACGAGTCTTGGGCACGCGATATCACCCCTCGGCCATATCAAGGTCGGCCCAGTCCGACACTACTATGAGCCTCTCTAAGGGACGTCATAAGGATCAACAGCACTCACATATGCCTTGAAATGGCAACCTCAGCCATACATAGGCCGAGCCTGCAGGAAGTCACCAGCAACCTCATCAAGCCACCAGTTCAACCTCATATCAGGCCGACCCTGTCCATTGTCTCGGCTAGGATCAGGCCGAGACCTCCATGGAACACTTGAACTGAACAGGTATCAAGACTCACCAGCCTCGGCCTCACCAAGGCCGAGGTCATACACCAGACGCAATAGCCGAGCACATGCTGACATTTGGATAAGGACACGTGGACACAAATCGGTTATAACAAGATTATTCCCCACATGTGGGGAGAATATTGCATCATCATTCTCTACATGTGACAGTGACATATGGAACTCCCAGATTGGTGAGGTAACCACACACATGCTCATTGGATGCATGGGGGGTACATTACACCCCCTAGGTACTATATATAGAGGTCATCCTCTACCTTGCAAAGGGATCCCCCAGATATAAAACCCTAGCTGAAACTCTAGATACACAGTAGAGAGAGAAATCTTGAGAGATTGTATCCATGGCCATTAGTGCCTTATTGCAGTGAGATTGCACACACACAGTAGACGTAGGCCAATCTAGGATGAACCACTTATATTCTGGTGTTGATTCCTGTTCTCCTCATCTCATTCTCTTACCATTTACATAATTGTGCTTCCATTGCTGTTCTTAGATTGAGCTTGAAAACACCTTACCTGGTGGTGCTGATTCCGGCATCATCAAGGACGGTATCAGCATGTCTTGAGTGAGTCAATGTCTGTAAGTCTTTTGAGTCCTTTGTAAAACCAATTTGTAGTATATTTGTCTAGGCCCAGCCGTCCGAGGTTTTTCCCATTTGGGTTTTCCTCGTACATTGGCCCGTTGTGGTTGTGATTTTCGCACTTTATTTTATTAAATCACATAGATGTACGTGTAGGATAAAAAGGATAAAATTGGATAATTTTATTTTTCTTAATCAAGTTATCAATCCCATCGCTTTAACGGTTAATTGTTCATGCTAATTTTTGATTCCGTTGTGTGTGTGTATTCTACGAAATAACCTAAGTACATATAACCTTACAACTTCAAATTGTATCAGAGCAAGTATCTAAATGTTATTTAAATGAATCCTGGAGGTTATATGGAAAGTTTTTCGTCAAATTGACTACCTATGTTTGATGGAACTAATTACACCTATTGGAAAGCACGTATGAAATCTTCCCTTAAATCAATTGACGAACGTGTTTAGGTTTCTGTTGAAAGAGTTTGATCCCCTCCTACTATGATTGTTGATGATGAACCTATTTTAACAACTATAGAACATTGGAGTGAGGAAGAATTGAAAAGGTGTCACTTTAACTCTAAAGGTTTAAATGCCTTATTTGGTGCGGTGACTCCCAATGAATTTCATCGTATAATGATGTGTGAGATGTCAAAGGAAGCTTGGAATATTCTCCAAGTTACTCATGAGGGAACTTGTGTAGTTAAAGCCTCAAAACTTCAAAACTTAACAACTCAATTTGAAACCATCACCATGAAAGAAACTAAAACATTTGATGAGTTTTATGCTCGTAGATCTGATATTGTTAATTCTTGCTTTAACTTAGGTGATAAAATACCTGAAGATCGTGTTGTTAAGAAAATTCTTAGATGCCTTCCTAAACGTTCATTCCTACAGTCACTGTTCTTAATTCATTAGGAATCTAAATACCTTGAAACTTGAAGAGCTTGTTGGTGATCTTCAAACATATAAATTAAATATGTTTCCTAAAGATAACAAAAGCAAAGATAAAGGTGTTGCCTTGAAAGTAAAGAAAGTAGAAGTGTCTGAATCTGATGAGTCTGATATAGATCTTGGTGATATAGCTCTATTTCCTAAAAACTTAAAAAAAATTCTCAAGTTCAAAAAGCAAAAATCAAAATTTGAAAAATCAAAATTTGAGAAAAACAAAAACAAAGGTAATAGAAAATTCAATAATCAGGATCCTAAGAAGTTCAACAGAGACAACTTTAAAAAGGATGATTCGAAGAGATGTGTGACAACCCGTGATCCGAAATAAGGGGTAGCCACCCCGATACTCCAATATAACGGAATCATGGATGGAATCATTCTCAACATCAACATCAATATAAAGAGTATACGGGAAAACCACCCAATAATTCAAAAAACGGGTTGCCAAAATTTTTGTTTTATGATAAGTTAAGAAAATAATTTAAACAACCCAATCTAAAATAAAGTGGAATCCCAAGACAACTTATATTACAACCATAACGAATATACAAGAAAAGGACCGAATATGCTGTCGGTCAACAGTTACACTCAACGTATTACAAACAGTTTAATAAATTACATAATACATTCATTAAACAGTTACAAAATTTTGGGCCACACGCCCGAGTGAAGGACCCGATCATATCTAGAATACAAAAATAAAGTCGTCTAATAACATATCCCATAATTATCCGCAAAGCATTACGGCTCCCCAAAAGTAACTGAAGTAGGAAAATCAGAACGGGCGTCCTTACGGAGGAGCACCTGAGAAGATACAAGTTTCATGCACAACAAGACAAATAAATGGGTCAGGGCCCGGTTTTATATGATTACCAGATGAATAAGAAGCATGACAGTTAAGAATAGTTAATCATGAATGATCGGGATGAGAATCTAACAACCTAATCACAAAGCATAATAATATAATTTAGATGATTATAACTTTTATTAAATTATGCAAGGGGATATAATTAGACATCATAAATTAAAAGGCTCCATCATTATTCACCATTTCATTTCATTTTCCATTCCTTATCAGGAATACAATTACCATCATATGCACTTATAGCATTTCTTATATTTCAAGTCCCACTTGAATCAGAATGGTTATATTCTCATACATATAACGATTCTAATACCGCCCCTCCGAGTTTCCCCACTGGGCGCGCCCCTAAATGACTATCATCTTCCAGGGCCTATCAAACAAGACAACCTGGGCACCTAACACACGTCGGGAAGTGGCCATATGCCTGGGAGTGAGTCATAACCACACTCGGAATTACCTCACTAGCGCAGAATAAAACATATAACAATCTCGCATATGGCCGAGGACTATAGTCTCCCTGCGTTCACTAGTCAGGGGACATTACCTCATGCGCGAGCTTCCCTTATGATAGCATTTAGAGAGGTGTGTTTAAGTAAATTAACATTTACCATTTAAATCTCATTTTTCATTTCCATTTTTCATAGATATGTTTCATTTTATTTGAAACCATAATCCTTCAATATTCTCATTAATATTCATCTTATTTCAGTCCCGAATTATTCTCCAAGTGATCACAATAATTCAACAAGTCCCAAGGTTTTATATACCTCATTAGATCCCCTAGAGTCTCCAAGTATGGGCCTATAACTCCTAGACGCCTAACAGTTATCTAAGGGAAATAAAAACCCTAACCTCAATTTGTATACGTCCGGAATAAGCCCCATTTAACCCAATCCTAATGTAGGGTAGTGACTGAACTCAACTAAAACTCTAGGACTCTAAGTTTAATTCATTCAAGAAGGTTCCTAGGTCCTAAGCCTAAAGAAAAAGGATAAAAATTGAGTTGGAAAAAGAAACTCAAAACAGCAGGGTCCGAATCGATTCACCCTAGGGCCGAATCGATTCGCCCCACAAAGCGAATTGATTCGCCCAAAAGAGAATCGGTTCGAAAGACGAATCCAACTTTCTTCTTCAGCCGAATTGATTCGGTCTTAACCCTAATCGATTCGGGTTTGCAGACCTGTAAACTGCCCCTTGGGCGAATCGATTCGCACATGGCCGAATCGATTCGGCCCTGCAAATTTGCCAAGTTTGGCTATGGAGTCTTGGACTCCCAAATTTCCCCAACTCCAATCTACCCAAACCAAGATCATTTATTACAACCAATTGATTATTAATGCATCCAACAACAATGATTTACACCAATACCCGTACAAATCAACCTCCAAGGATTCAAGACCCATAAATCCATAAAAACCCTAAGTTTGTTAAACCATAACTAATACCCAACTATCAATACTAATTATTCATCTTAAATCACATAGTAGCAAGTAAAAAACTTGCCTCAAGCTTGCAAATTCAGATTTGAGGAAGATGAATGCAAGATCAATCTCCAAATCTTCAATCTCTCTCTTTCTCCAAAAGTTCTCTTCTTCTCTCTTTCTCTCTAGGTCAACAATTGCACTTAAGAGAAATAAAAGACATAGAAAGACTTAAAAATCGTGTCTTAAGTCTAAACTCTAACTTAAATGATTAATACCGCGATAAAATGACTCGCAACTACACATTTAAGCTAAAATCAGTCAGAAGTGCCCGAAACCTCAAAATACAATATGGTACTTATTTCGACTATCTCGCACATTTCGGGACTAACTACGCCCTCCAAATTATCATTTGGAAATTTTATAATCATTTCAAGTTCCGATTTCATATTAAACCATAAATGTCATTTAAATCTTATGACATAATAAAACACAACATGGTGATATTTACTTACACATACAGTAAATATGCAACATTTTAGTAAATATTAACTTTAACTTATTCCATTAATATTTACTCTATATTCCAACATTTTATATATAATTACTTCACACGGTAAATAAATATAAAATAGGTTCTCAAAAGAGAGGGTTATTACAAGATGCTTTGAGTGTGAGGGACGTGGTCATAGAGCATTTGAGTGCCCTACTAAAATTAAGAGACATGGTAAAGAAAAGGCAGTTTACAATGCCACTCTAAGTGACAGTGAAAATGAGTCTGAAGACTCTGATGACTCTACCCCGACCAAAACTAATTTCACTGCTTTTATAGCAAGACATGCTAGTAATTTAAGTGAGTCACACCCTAATGTTGAAAATTTTGAGTAAAATCTTGAGGTTGCTTCCACTCACTCTACTAGTAGTGATGAAAAAGGAAGTGAAAGTGAAATAGATGAGAGTTAAATGCAATCCACCTATACTGAACTATACACTGAGTCTCTTCGTATTCAAAAAGTAAACAAAAGATTAACCTTTAAAGACTTAACTTTAGAAAAAGAGTTGAAAGGCCTGAAGGAGAAGGAGGATTTAGTTAGTCAACTCGAGGCAATTAAGATATCCCTCTCTGAGAAACTTATATTGGTAGGCAAAGAAAAATGCGATTTAATTAACTCCTTAGAAGGTGCAAACAAAGATCTTCATGCTTCTTTAGAGATTAGAAAATCTCTTGAAGCTAAAATTGTCCAACTTAAAAAAGATCTCAAGTCCTCTCCTGAAGTCAAAGTCACACTCGAAGATAATTCAGGAAGAATGGGAAAATTATTTTTAGGTCTTGTTTTAATATAAGGAGAAAGGTTATCAAGAAAGAAAGGGTATAGGATATGAAGAAGGAGAGCCATCCAAAGTTAAACCCTAACCCATAGCTAAGTTTGTTACCAAATCTAATTCTCCTAAACCTTATCTAGCTAAAATAAGTCCTCCTAAGCAACCTTCAAAAGCAAATCCAAGACAACCCTATGTGTGCACTTATTGTCACAAACGAGGTCATCTTAAAGATTTTTGTTACAATCTTGGGAAGAACTCTTATTTCACAAATTCTAAACAAAACTATATCTCCTTAGCTAGTCTTAAGAGCCAAGTTAAGTATCTAGTTAATAATTCTAAAGATCTAATGGAAGAGTTTCTTAGGTTTTATAAAGTCCAAGGAAATAATTCCAATCATAACACTAAAGCCAATAAAGGAAAGAATACAACTCAAGCTTGGGTTAAGAAAAATCATACCAATAAAGTTTTTGTTGCTCATGTTGCATTTAAGGCTCAAAATACCTGCCAATGGTACTTTGATAGTGGTTGTTCGAGACATATGACCAGTGATAAATCTTTGTTCACCACTCTTGAAAACTATAAAGATGGTACAGCCACCTTTAGGGATGGAAACAAATCCTGAATCATGGGTAGAGGATCTATTGAAATCTCCGAGTTTCCTAAACTTGAAAATGTCCTTTATGTTGATGGTCTCAAGGATAATTTGATAAGTATTAGCCAATTATGTGATGAAAATCTTGATGTTAAGTTTAGTCAATCGGAGTGCACTGTATATGATCAATCAGGTGAATCTATTTTACAAGGTGTGAGAACTAGTGACAAATGCTACGGAATAGTTCCTAAATCCTATTTGGTTTGAAATAGTACAAAAGCCTCGTCTGCCGATCTTTGGCATCAAAGGTTAGCTTATGTTAACTTTAGAGATCTTGATCGATTAGTGAGAAAAGAGCTAGTTCCAGGTCTACCAAATCTAGGAAAACCAACCTTCACTATTTGCGGGCCTTATCAATTAGGAAAGGAAATTAAGAATCCACATAAAAAGTTAAACTCTATAACTAACTCTCGTGTCTTAGAATTGATACACATGGACCTTATGGGTCCCACTTGTACCGAGATCATAGGAGGAAAGAGATATATCTTGGTAATGGTGGATGATTTTTCTAGATACTCCATAGTAGGCTTTCTAAGAGAAAAATCTGAGACTGTTGATTTTCTCACTGTTAAGTGTAGAATTCTTCTAAATCATCAAGGTGTTACCATAAACCTCTTTAGGAGTGATAATGGAACCGAATTCAAGGAATCCAATGTAAATGCCTTTTGTGATGAAATAGGAATTAAACATGAATTCTCGGTTGTTCGAACTCCTCAACAAAATGGTATAGTTGAAAGCAAAAATTGAACGACCCAAGAAATGGCAAGATCTATGCTCCTAGGAAGAAATTTGCCTCATAGGTTTTGGGCCAAAGCGGTTAACACCGCTTGTCATACCGTAAATAGGGTTTATTTGCGTCCTAATACTAACAAAATGCCATATGAATTGTGGACGGGCAAGAAGCCTAATTTGGACTATTTTAGAGTTTTTGGTAGTCCTTGTTATATACTTCGAGATAGAGAACTTCTAGGTAAATTTAACTCAAGGAGTGATGAAGTTATTTTCCTCGAATATTCTAAAAGAAATAGAGCTTTTAGAGTTTTCAGCTTAAGTAGCTTTAATGTCATGGAATCAATAAATGTTATCATAAAAGACGATGCTCCGACCACATCTATTGAAAATGAGGAAGATTTTTCATGTGAGTGTGATGTTGTTTCCGATGTTAAAAATATTGAGTCTCACAATAACTTGGTTGTTTCCACTACTGAGAAAAAGGATCCTTCTCCTTGGGTTCATAAAAGTAATGACCCTTCAAAATTTATAGGAGATCCCGAGGTAGGTGCTAAGACTAGGGATCGATTAGAAAATTAAGTTACTTGTTTGTGCTATGCTTCTAAAATTGAACCTAAAAACTTTAAAGAAGAATTAAAAGATGAACATTGGATTAATGCCATGCAAGAAGAATTGTTTTAATTTAAGAAAAATAATGTTTGGGAATTAGTCCCTAGGCCTTCTAATACAAATGTCATTGGCACCAAATGGATTTTCAAAAATAAAATGGATGAAAATGGTGTCATTGTTTGTAACAAAGCTAGTTTGGTTGCCCAAGGATACACCCAAATAGAAGGTGTTGACTTTGAAGAGACTTTTGCTCCAGTTGCTAGGTTAGAATCGATTCGCCTTTTACTAGCCATAACATGTCATCTTAAATTTAAATTATATCAAATGGATGTAAAAAGTGCCTTTTTAAATGGTATTCTTTAAGAAGAAGTCTATGTTGAACAGTCTAAATGGTTTGAGGACCCAAAGCATCCTAATCATGTCTTCTACCTAAAGAAAGCGCTATATGGCTTGAAACAAGCACCCCGTGCTTGGTATGAAAGACTCACTTCTTATCTCCTTTCTAATGGCTTCTTGAGAGGGGGAGTAGATATGACACTATTTGTTCCTCGTGATGAGAATGCTATTCTAGTTGCACAAGTGTATGTCGACGACATAGTGGTTGGTTCTACATGTGATAAACATACTCAATTCTTTTCAAAAGAAATGCAAGATGGATTTGAGATGAGTATGGTCGGTGAACTCACTTTCTTCCTAGGTCTTCAAGCTCGTCAACTCGAAAGTGGGATATTTTTATCCCAAACCAAGTATGTTAAAGACCCTGTTAAGAAATTTAACTCGAATATACTAAGCCTGCACGTAATCCTATGAGTTCTTCGATTAAACTTAGTAAGGACACCGAAGGAAAGGATATAGAGCACACAATCTTTAGGAGCATGATAGGTAGTTTACTTTACCTAACCGTTAGTCGTCTGGATATTTCCTTTAGTGTAGGAGTTTGTGCCCGCTATCAAGCCACCCCAAGAGAGTCCCATTTACTTGCCATTAAATGTATTATCAAATATGTTAGTGGGACCCTATCTTTTGGGATTTGGTATTCCTTCGACACAAATGATTGTCTATCGTCATATTCGGACGCCGATTAGGCAGGAGATGTTAATGGATCAAAAGTACATCTGGAGGTAGTTTCTACTTTGGAAGTGCACTTGTCTCATGGATGAGTAAGAAACAAAATTCTATTTCTTTGTCAATGGCGGAGGCCTAATACATAGCCGCCGGGAGTTATTGCACTTAACTCATTTGGATGAAACAAATGTTAGAAGATTACGGTATTTCTTAAGGCATTATGACTATCTATTGCGATAATACTAGTGCAATTCACATTTCTTGTAATGCCGTTCAACATTCTAGAATCAAGCATATTCGGATCCGTGAACATTTTATTCGTGACTTGGTTGAAGAGAAAATCATTTCTCTATGCTTCGTTTGTACCGATCAACAATTGACCGATATCTTTACCCAACCTCTAGATTCCCTTAGGTTTGAAAACCTTAGGAAATCAATTGGAGTTTGCTCCATTTATTGAGATCGAAGCCGTCTATCTAGTCTAGGTTATTTCTCATGTATATTTTTATACCTATAAACTAGATTATTTTTGTAAATATTTTATTCAAAATTTCAAAAATATTTTTTCTTTCTTATTTTCAAGGAAAACGAGATGGTTAGAAAAGCTTTCACAAATTTTTGTCCATATGGATTTGTGTTCGATGTGTTCGGATCACTAGTCTATTTCATGTCCACGTGGCTTTCGATGAGTAGTCAAGTCATACTTCGTTTCTCTTGTGCACAAAAATGCTCTTTTATGATATGTATTTCTGTGATTGCCTCATCTGTTTGCCTTCTTGCACACAGTTTTCATAAAATATTACCGATATCTTATTCACATTGTACTCGTTAGGTGAGATTTGGTGTTGTCTTCTCAATCTTAGTCACATCTCTTATAAGTAATCGAAATTGTGCATGATCATCCATTGCCCGGATTTAAACAAAAAGTAATTATATTCATCCGATTGTTTGTTGTTTCTAGCAATGGACTCAAACTATGAAAAACAAAAAGTTTTTGCGTGAATAACCTCCATATATATAATAGTATAAGTGCCTTAAATTGAAGCATTGAAAAATGATATATAATGCCAAGGCCAAAAAATATTTATCTTGATTGATTCTTCAAAAGCAAAGTCTCAATCTAAAGTTGCTAATGGGAGAGATAAGTTGAAGATCAATAGGCATGCACATTTATTCAATCATTGCTTTCTAATTGTGACAACACTGGCGAGAGAATCATCTATCTTGTATGCGTGTTGCTTTGTGTTTGAGTGTCCAATGGTATTTCTTTATTGACACAATGCTGATGTGAGTACATATTACGTTTATATACTGTTTGGCATTCCGTACTTCTGTGTTGTCTTGGGTAAAAACTCTCACTCGCATTGTTCACACCCCTAAATTTCTGCTCCCACGGTTTGGATATGTCTTCAAAAGCTAGGACAACTAAAAACTTCATTTGGGAAACTTTCTGGCCTTCCCAATTCATCCTTATATGTTATTTTGAAGCCTATTTTATTTTTCTTCTTTTTTAACCTGGTTGCATTTCGTCAGTAAAACTCGTTCAAACGAGTTTTTGAATGACTTTTCCTCAATTCTAGTCTAGAACATCGTTCGAATTGTCGTTCGAACGAACTTCTAACTAAATTTCTAACGAGGTTCGTTAAATGTCTCTGGGACATCGTTCGAAGGAAGTCGTTCGAATGACCTGGGTTTAATTTGCGCGGTTTCTCTTCCCAAAATTTTTTCCGCTTCACTTTTTCTCCCTCCTCATTCCCATAATTTCCCATTTCCCCATTTTTTTCCATCTCTCTCTTCTCCCATTTTCCCCTCTTCCTCTTCCACCACCCTTTACCCATTACTCCCATTACCCATTTTCCCACTACTCCCACACTCCATTTTTCCTACAATTTTCTCCCCATCACCCCCATTAACCTTATTTCATCCTCCCACACCACTCATCTCTCTTCCACCTCATCTTTCCCAAGATAGGGTTCCGAGTTTGGAGTTCTACCTCTTCTCCTTTCTAGGTATTTTTCTTTTCTTCTTCTTCTTTATATATATATATATATATATATATATATATATATATATATATATATATATATATATATATATATATATATATATGCTATTGGGTATGATTTCTACTCCTACACTTTTATCTCTTCTTTGTTACCTAATATCATATACATATATGTGTATATATCAAAATTTTTGTGTGTGGGGTGGGGTGGGGGGGCTATTTCATTGATCCTTATTATTTTTGTGTTGCCCCTATTTAAGTTGATTTCCATGAACATTATCATTATTCCCTAAATTAACATTCTTTTTAATTTCGTGGAATTTCACTTAAATATTTTTTATTTTTTTTAGTTTTATCTCTAACGGAGAATGGGATTGTTGCTGATTGGTTTGTTAATTTGTTGGTGTGTTTGGCGATTTGGCTGGTTCTTTGTTTGGGTAGGTTCTAGTTTAGCCCCTTTTTAGCATGGCCCCTCGTAGTCGACGCACTCGTCGCATTAGCGACTCATCCGAGGAACGCTCTTCCTCCTTTTCTTCATCCTCATCCGATGAGGACAACAGTGTCTCTGCTTCCATCCCTGATCTTAAACTGCATTGGGGGGACATTATCCAGCCATACACTATACCATACACAAGGTTTTTCAACTAGGGCCATTGTCCGCGAAGGAGTTGTCCATCTCACATCTCTAGTCGGTACCATCGTTCACTCCTGGATATCTAACTTAGGGTGGGACCCTTTGTTCTCCCTTACTGACACTATCTTTCCCAGTCTTATTAGGGAATTTTATTTTTCTATGTCTGTTCAGGAGTATCATATTTTCTCTCATGTGCATGGTCAGGAGATCTATGTCAGTTCTGACTCCATAGCTAGTCTCCTCTCTTTGCCCCATGCCAATAATCCATCCTACCCTTGGGGTCCCTCTTCTCATCCTGACCCTACTTTGGTTATGAGCATCGTTTGTAGGATTACCCAACCCGACACTATTATAATTTTTCATAAAAAATTACATCCTGATTTTATGGTCCTTAATTGGATTGTTTGTGCTTGTCTCATTCCCCCTGCCAACTCAACCCAAGTCACAAAAATGCACGGGGACCACATGTTTTCCATTAGCATAAGGGTTGCCATGGACCTCCCTGCCTTCCTTTATCTTGTCATCAAGTCTGTTAGAATCCTTCCCTTCGGTCCCGCTAGACAAGCCCTTCCCTTTGTCGTTATTATTACCCGTTTTTGTCTTGCCGTCGGCTGCCCTCGTCTTCCCACCGATGTCCCGGTGACTCGCTACCAAACAATTGATTTGTCCTCTGTTGGTAGGTATCGTGGTCACTTACCCCCCGATACTCCTCAAATCACTCCCTCTCACTCCACATCTTTTCAATTCGCCACTTCCTCCACTGCTGCCCCTAGTAGGCCTGCACCCTCTCGTGCCACCCATAGACCATCTTCTTCTCATGCTCCCGCACCCATTGAATCAAAGGATATTAGGTTTGTACGTTCACATGTGGAGAAAATTCAAGAAGATAGGCGTTAAGATCGGGCTATGTTGCAAGAGCTTCTGATTTCTATGCAGTAAGATAGGGAGGCTCAGGCTCGCCGTGAGGAGGATCAAGCACGCAGGGATGAATCTCAAGCGCTTCAGGATTCTATTGAAAACGCCCCGAAGTCCCCCAATTTTAAAATCAAAAGTCTTTTTATACTTTGAAAACAATTTCCTTGTTAAATATATGCGGAAGCGTTAGATGATGGTTCAATAAAAACAAATTACAAATTTTTATTTACTTTTTCAAAATTAAAATTAAACCAAGTGAAATAGGATAAACACACACACTATTTAAATTTCACTTAAACCAAGTTAATTAATCCAAGTCCTAGAAAATTTGCCTAAGTCACAATTTGAAATTTTATCAAGTTAGGCCAAACCAATTTTATCAATTAAATTAAATGACTTGAATTAAATTAACATAAACATCACCCAATATTAATTTGCACCAAATTAAACAAGTATGCAAATAAAACTAACACATTCAACCTTTAGATCTGGCAAGGGAGGAAGCATGTGAAAGTAAATGAGAATCAAATACCCTATCTTGTAAAGCTACCAAGTCAGATCTCCTAACCAAAACTAATGATGAGTGACTATCTCGGGGTGTAGGAATCTTGGTTACCTTGGTTGCCTTACATTGGGACTTTTTAGAAAATCTTTTAAGATCAAAACAATATTTCTTAAGATGACCTTTTGGACCACAATGTGCACAAGTAAAAACATGTCGAAAAGATTTACCTAAGGAGTGATATCTAAAGGCTTTCCTAGACGATTCTCCTAAAAAGTTAGTTTTGGCTTTATGAGTTGATTCATTACAAGTATCGAAGCCTAAACCACAAGTGTCATTTTTAATTTTAACCGTTCCTAATATTTTATCTAATTTTTTCGAACGACACTCCAAATCAAATTTGACATTACTAGAGTCTTTTAATTTATTTTCTAATTCTAGGATGTTAGATTCTAATAAAACATTTCTCTCTTCGAACTCGAGAAGCTCATTTTTCATGGATTCCATTAAACCTCTAAGGCTATCTCTCTCGCCTTCTACATGTTCTAGCTTCTCTCGAAGAGATCTCTCTCGTGTCCTAAGGTCTTCAACCAACACACTATTATCAACGACCTTGACACGTTCTTTCAAACTAGATTCTAACTTCAAATTAACTCTTTTTAATTTAATTGATTCTTCATATAATTCTTGAAAAGCATTTTGAAGTTCACTCACATTAACCTCTTCTTCATTTTCACTCTCTCTTTCTTCTTCACTCTCACTACCATCAAAAGCAAGGGAATCATAAACTATGACCTTAGAAGTGTCATGTGTTAAAGTTTCATCGATAGATGAGTTCTCACTATCACTCACATGACTAGTCATAAAAGCCATAAAGTTGGGCTTAGTGGGGGAATCGGGTCCCTCTTCCTTATCACTATCACTAAGGGTCGCATTATATGAAATGGGTCTCTTTCCCCCTCTCCTTAGTTTAGTGGGGCACTCAGAAGCCCTATGGCCATAACCCTCACAACCAAAACACTTATTTGACTCGTCCCTATTTAAATTTTCATTAATAGTTTTAGGGATCTTCTCAGCTTTGTCATGCCTACATTTATCAAATTTCTTAAAATCATTTTTAAATTTAACTTTGTTTAATTTAAGAAATTTTTGAAATTTTCTAGCAAACACAGCCATGTCTTCCGAGTCACTATCACTTTCACACTCTACTACTTGTTTTTCCTCTTTTCGTGCTTTTACAGCAACGCCCTTTTCTATTTTCTTTTCAGTTTTAGAGGGAAGCATGTCCAGTTCATAGGTTTGTAAATCACTTACAAGCTCTTCTAATTTCGTAGAGGCTAAAGTTGGTAACGAATTTAAAACGACCACTTTTGGAATAAATCTATCGGGTAGAGACCTTAAAATTTTCTTTACTACTCGGTTGTCGGGTATTTTCTCTCCCAAGTTAAAAGATGAATTAACAATATCTGAAAGTCTAGCATAAAATTCATCAAAAGTTTCCTTTTCGTTCATTTTGATGGTTTCAAATTGAGTGGTGAGGTTTTGGAGTTTCGAAGCTTTAACGACACTAGTACCTTCATGAGTGAGTTGTAAAATATCCCAAGCTTCTTTAGCGATCTCACACGTCATAATGCGTCGAAATTCATCCGGTGTGACAATGCTAAACAAGGCATTTAAACCACAGAAATTAAAATTTGAAAGTTTAAACTCATTCTCACTCCATCTATCGTCCGGTTTGGGAACACGTTCATTATCTACTAAATGAGTTGGTGGAGACCACCCGTTAACTACTGATAACCAAACCCTCTTGTCGATAGATTTAAGTGCTGATTTCATACGCGCTTTCTAATACTCGTAGTTAGAACCATCGAAAATAGGAAATTTTGAGAATGGGGAAAAAACCTCGGACGACCCTAGCCTCAAATCCACTAAGTACGAAATTTACAAATACAAGCAAGATGACTTACAACACTCGACTCGATCCCTCTCAAGCCCCGACGCATCTTCTTATATCAACCTCTTCTTAGCGAATAACCACAGAGCTCCACCGCTGTCTCGAAATCCACCGATCGAACTTTATATGGTCACCGTCACCCGAACTAGGAGCCTTTCTCCAAGTGGGTAAATCAACGAAAACCTCTTCTTCTTTGTGGGATTTAGAAGCAAACCCAAAACGTCTCTTCAAACGGTAGAGAAGAAAAACCGATGTAAAAACTCCAAGCAAGTACAAATATATCTGTAGAATCTTGGATAAACAATATGGGTGTAAAACAAGTGTTTAAAACATTTTTCTTGGAAATCAACAACACTTAAACAACGAACTTTTTCTCTTTTGATTTCTCTCTCAAAACAAGAGGTTGTAGGATATGAAAAAGTTCAGTTAAAAACTTTGGTTCCTGCACTTAGATATTCTGTCAAAAGTTAGTGGGGTAAAGTAGTGAAAAAAATGGGAAAAACTACTAAAAACTGCCAAATACCTGTTCCCGCCAAATCTCGCTCGAACAACATTTTCGTTCGAACGAAATCTCGTTCGAACGAGACTTCTAACAAAGTTCTAGTGTGAACTCGTTAGAAATCGCATTGGAAGCTCATTCAAACATCATGTTCATTCGAATGACATTCCAGTGCCTTATGGGGAACTCGTTGGCAAACTCGTTCGAACGACTTATGGTTCGAATGAAAATCTCGTTCAAACGACACTTCGAACGAACTCTCGAAAATTTTGAAAAATTGAATTTTTGCCCAGAAACTTTATATTCTTTATTTTAAAGTTTAAATGAAATCTTTCTGGAATTAAACAACAGTTTTAAATAAACGTTCTCCCATTATAAAATGTTCCAAGCTCCTATATATATATATATATATATATTCCAAATGCATTCATACCTTAGGAGTAATGGAACCATGTTGATGACGTAGAAACAAGGCACTTTAAACTCGGCATTTGGATGAAGCTTTATACACTTGGCCGCTACGTCTTCAACAAACACGTCATAGGCTTGAAGGATGATCAATATACTCAATCCTATGACACAAACGTTTTTGTCCGGTATTGAGCCAAAACTACAAAGGACTCAATTGGAAATTTGTGTCCTTATATCTATGCTTCTTTATCACCTTGAGGCGATCCGTCGCATGGAGATGCGTTGTGGAGCTGGATCATCGGGCACGGGGTCCCTTCCAGATGATTCACCAAATGAGGCCCCTGCTCCTTGATTTCATTTATGTTTTAGTCTATTTCTTCTGTACTTGTGAGGTCGAGCGGAACATCTTTTTACATTTTCTCACTTGTAGCTACTTATTTGCCTTGGTTCCATTTTCTTTATTTATGTATGGATATTTGGTTTTTCCCATTTATGTTTAATGCAATCTCTCTTGTTTCTTCAAATGTTGCACATATATTTCTAAGATTATGTTGCCTATATTTCTATTGGTTTCATTTTATCCATGCAGACCATCTCTATCCCTTTGTCTTTTCCGGACAAAAAGGGGGAGAAACATTAATAAGGGAAGTTCATAATTTAGGGGGAGTTAATTAAAATTTAACATATGGCATTCATAATTTAGGGGGAGTTAATTAAAATTTAACATTTGGCATAGTCATGATAATTTCCTTGCTTTATGTTCTCTTTTTTATGTTCTTTATACTCCCATGATTAGCTAACGCTTGATTTATATTCTCTATTTCCCGATGTGTTTTATGAATTTGTTGTTTCATGTGTGTAGGATACATCTCCTACTTTTCTGCAGCATGCCATCAGTCGCATTACTTAGTTTGACTTTTTATTTGGGTTTTTGGTACGGGCTTTAGAATCGGCTTGATGACTGACTTAGCAAATTTAGTCTTTTTGTTTATTTTTTATTATTTTGTTTTGTCCTGGAATAGCCAAAGGGGGAGATTTGTAAGGATAAATTTCCAATCGAGTCATTTGTAATATTGGCAACATTTCGTTGGACAAAATTCTTTTGGGTCATTCCTCATCAAGCTACATACAACCTTAGAGAATCGAGCATCGAAAGTTCACGTGCCATCAATATGCCTTCAAGTCCATTCTCCTACAAAAGGTATATGACCAAAAATAATTTTATGTGTTAGAGTAATTTTCACAAAGAGTAAGTTTCATTTCATAAAGAGTAATTTTCATAGAAAATTAATTTTCATAAAAACCAATTTTAAAATTAATTTTTCCTCTTTTTTAATGAAATTGCAAATCTCGTTCGAAGTTCCTCTAGGTCGTTCGAACGACCTGGATCTAACGACATTGCCCAGTCTTCACTAGTAACTCGTTAGAAGCTCGTTAGAAATGTCGTTCGAACGAACTCGTTCGAACGAGATTTCTAACGACTTATCTAACTTAAGACTGGACTATCGTTCGAACGAGATCTATCAATTTTGAAATTTTTTTAAAACTATTTTCCTGCATTTATTTTATATAACTGCCATGGTCCACTACTTTTCAGTTTTAATATATGAATGAAAATCAATTATTTTTCACAAGGAAGTTTTACATACTCTAGAGAGCAAAATTTCACATCTTGTCTTTTGGTTTTAAAATCCTTCTCCAACAAAATTTTAACCTTTGAACCAAAACCCCATGCCATCAACCTGAAATATAACAAGCACACTTGCGGTGGAATTCTGCATTTAAGATTATTAGAGATGGTAGTTTGGGCTTCGGTGGATACCACAACACTAGTAGTGTTGAGCAACGCATTGGATCTTCGCGTACTACAAATTTAGAGGTAGAGGATGGCATCAACATGTCTTGAGTGAGTGAAAGTCTGTAAGTCTTTTGAGTCCTTTGTAAAACCTATTTGTAGTGGATTTGTTTAGGCCCATCCGTCCGAGGTTTTTCCCATTTGGGTTTTCCTCGTACATTGACGCATTGTGGTTGTGATTTTCACACTTTACTTTATTAAATCACATAGATGTATATGTTGGATAAAAAGGATAAAATTGGATAATTTTATTTTTCTTAATCAAGTTATCAATCCCATCGCTTTAACGGTTAATTGTTCATGCTAATTTTTAAATTTGCAAAAGCAATTAAAATTGGAATATATCTCTATGTGACAAATTTTTAATTTCGTTGTGTATGTGTATTATACGAAATAACCTAAGTACATATTACCTTACAACTTCACACTAGTTACTCGTCTAGAATCAGTTCGTCTCCTTCTTGCCATCTCTTGTCATATGCAATTCAAATTATTCCAAATGTATGTTAAATCCACCTTTTTAAATGGAATTGTATTTGAAGAAGTTTACATAGAACAACCCAAAGGATTTTTGATCCTGTACACCCTTATTACGTCTTTAGACTTAAGAAAGCATTATACGGATTGAAACAAGCTCCTAGAGCTTAGTATGAGCGACTGTCTACCTTTTTAGTGTCTCACAAATTTGTTCGTGGCAGAAACAATAAAATGTTGTTTGTTAGAAAGGAAAATCAACATGTCTTATTCGCACAAGTATATGTGGATGATATTATTTTTGATTCCACATGTCCTAAACAAGTCGAGAATTTTTCTGATATCATGCATACCGAATTTCATATGTCTATAATGGGTGAACTGCAATATTTTTTAGGTTTACAGGTAAAACAATGTAGTGATGGTCTCTTTATTTCTCAATCCAAGTATGCTGCAGATTTAGTTAAAAAATTTAGCTTAGAAAATGCTAAACCTTCTAGAACCCCCATGAGTACTTAAACTAAACTTTCTAAGGATGATAATGGAAAAAGTGTTGATCCCACTCTTTATAGAAGTATGATAGGGAGTTTATTGTATCTTATCACGTCTCGACCCGACATATCAAGAATCCCACTTATTAAGTGTGAAAGAGTTATTAAATATATTAAGGGTACTCGAAAATTTGGTATTTGGTACACAAACGATACGACTAGTTCTATTGTAGGATACATTGATGCCGATTGGGCCGGTTGTTCTGACGATAGTAAGAGAACTTCTGGTGCTTGCTACTACGTAGGCAATAATGTCATAGGTTGGTCATGTAAGAAACATAATTGTATTTCATTATCTAGCGCCGAATCTGAATATATAATAGTTGGTAGTTGTTATTCATAATTACTATGGATTAGACAGATGCTTAGTGATTATGTTATCACTGAAAATCAATTAACAATGTTTTTTGATAACCAAAGTGTTATTAATATTTCCAAAAATCCTGTAATGCACTCCCTTACTAAGCACATTAAGATTAGACATCATTTTATCCGTGACCTTGTCAAATCCAAAGATCTCATTATTGATTATCTGAACACTCAAAAGCATCTCGCTTATCTCTTTACCAAACCATTAGATAACATACGCTTTGAGTATTTGCAAACAGCCATAGGCATGAAAATTATCAATTAATCTCTATTTTATTTTGCTTTATACCCCTTGTATATTTGAGAAACATTAGGGGAGAAGATCTTGAGTATTGCATAGCGATTTTTCTCTCTATTCCTGATTCTAACTCAACTAAAATGCTATTTAGTGTTTATTTTATCACAGGCATTTCAGACCTATTGTATAGCTTGTTACTATTTTATAGGGTATTGGCCTCTATATAGTTGAGTAATGTACTTTTTTACCTTATTTTCGATTCTAGGATGGGATTAGGTAGTTAGAACTTTTGTATAGGACAAATAGGATTTTTTCATTTTGATCCACGAGTTCTGAATACTCAAGGAAATTTTGTCTCTAATATCCAAAGGGGGAGATTGATAACATACTATATATTGACTTACTTGAGTCTAGTATATAGGAGTTCCAAGTAGTTTGGATATCTAGACAAAATAGGTTAGATTTTTTTAGTACTCTATATCCTCAAAACTTCAAGTATTATGAAGAAATCCTGTCCAAGAAAATCCTCAAGATCAACATAAAGGGGAGTGATTTCTATCTTATAACCACTATAGGACACCTGCACTATATAATATTTTATTCCTATTTGCATTGGTGGTCTTTTAAAACACTTCAAGTCCTTTTAAAATCAATTTAATTCTTTTACAACATTTTTAAATCATTTTATATAATTTTCAAATAATTTTTGAATAAATTAAAACAAGTTTTTAAAAGTGTTGTGGTTGAAATTTGGATTTCATAAAGTTATTTTGTTTGCTGATTATTTGCCTGGGTAGAATACAAAAGCGCTAGAGACTTCAGGGTGCGTTTTGTAATTATTTTTCAACACGCGTTTTTCTTTCATCTTGTTCGTACACGTGTTAGCTTCTCATCGGCTAAGATTATGTTTTCTCTAAGACACAAACCGTTTATGTCTTCTCAGCCCTTGGATCAACCTTGTTAATGATCTGCATGCATTGAGAGTCAATCCTCGTGAAACTAGTGTAAGCCAATCAACAATCGTTTAATCTACCGCTTGTGGTGAACCGTTGGATTATAAGTCAAATGGTCAATATTCAATCCTAGCCATAGGATTGAGTTAGACGTTCTGGATCCTTATTCTTTTACTATAAATAGGACCCAAGTCTCAACATTTACAGACTTTTTCCATTTTGTCAAACTAGAGAGAAAAAAAAGAAGAAACCCTAGGTTCTTCGTAGTTCAACCTCTGAGTGATTTCTCCTAAACCAAACACCAAAAAACCTCAAAGTTTCATATACCAGAATACCTATTCTTGAGAGTCAGATGTTTTCAGGGTTTCTGTGATTTTGGTGTTGAAGTTATTCTTCATTTGAAGACCTCTTCAAGTCTGTGGTTCTCTCAGAACTCTTCTCTAAGAGAAACTTAAGTTTCATTGTTGAAACTGAGTTTTTTTAAAAAGAGAACATCACACGATTTGTTTTAATTTTTCTCTTTTTTGCATCTTGTATTATAGATCCACTCTGTTTCAATAAATTTTGAAATATAAACTTCTAAGTCTCAAAAATTTTTCAGATCTAGTGAGTTGTTTGTGTTTCTGGTTTTATATTTCATGTTTTATTAAATATTTGAGTACAAAAGTAAAAAGAACACAAAGAACGTTAGTTAAAGTTTTAAAAGCATATCATAGATCTGAGAAAAGAAGTTTTGTGTCAAAATTTGTTGAGTCATTCTCTGCATGTTAAGTCTGAATTTGTTTTAACAAAATAGACTTCTAGTCTAGTTTGGATCTCAATTGGAGGTTTACAATTTCAAAAATATTTTCAAAATAATGAAATTGTTTAAGACCTTGGCCGTCTTCTGAGCAAGGTATCTTTGAGATCTGTGGATAAATAAAAAGATTAAGAAGTATGGGCTTGAAAATACAGATTCAAAAATAACCTAATCATTTTAGAACTGATGTAATTTGCTAGGATTGTCCGTATAATTTTGAGAGGGTGAGTAGCATGTTTGCATGTAGTAGCACATCACAAACACTATTTCACACGAACACTTAGACATTGTGGTTCTGTCTGAGAATATTGGATTTTGAATGAGTTGCTGGAACGAGAATTCAAAGAGAAGGAGATCAAAGAAAAAGCAAAGAAGCAGCAAGAAAAGATCAGTCCCATTCATATTGCCTTTGGAGTGGAAAATCTCAACTAGGTATATTCTGAACTTAGGTTACGATCTTTATGGTTTTCTTAAGTGTTGTAACTTGATTCTTTATTCTAGTGAATTTTTGTTTTGTGTCGTAGTGGGCACCCTGGATGTTTCCCTTGATTAAGGGTTTTACCACGTTAAAATTTCCTGTGTCTATTTCTTTGAATGTTCTTAACTATTATTGTGATTGGGACTGCATGCTAACTTTAGTAGATGTTTCTTAAAATTTAAAACAAGAAGGTAATAAACTATCAAATCTAAATCATACATTCAAAAAGTGTTTACAACACATCTTGGGTTTTTCGAAAAGAGTTTTTCCCAAAACGTTTATTCGGAGTTTACACAATTTATAACAGTTTGTTATTAACCTTGTAAAGACTCTTTTAGCATTAAAGATTTTCTTCATGTACTATGTAGGGGGAACCGTTCGATATACGTAAAAGGTACAAAGCCAATGGAAGGTGAGAGTCATATCGCTTAGGCTAACTACGTCCTGCAGGACTAGCACCCATCACAAAGTTCCCCCCAGTACGCGATAAAATTTTGGTCAATATTGTCAGGCTCTTAGTGATGTAGTGTGTGAAAATGTATGCGTCTTAATTAGTTCATTATGGAAAGAGAATATTTTTTTTATTTGCATGATGAGTAAAGGGAGTACTACACTAATGAGGGAGAATATACAAGTGTCATGAAAAGTAGATCTAGTATGGAGTATTAAGACTATACTAAGCATGGTGATGGGGAAGCATGGGGATATATACATGTGAATGAGTGATGTGTGAATATTTACAAATGATTGTGTATGGCAGTGAGCCTATACATGGATCAACTAGAATTTGTGTGTAAGATTTGTAAGTGACCACGAAGATAAGTGTGATAAGTGTGCATGTGATAGTGAAGCTTAAGCATGGGTAATCTAAGTAAAAGTGAAGATAAGTGTAAGTGTGTGAAGTGTACATCGAGAGTATATACAAGTGTGTGAAGTGTATAATTGAGTGAAAAGTGATATATTCATGAGGTAGACATATATATATAAAAAGTAAATAGATATGAAAAGGGAACATACAGGTAGGTGCATATGCACACATGCAGAAAAGAATAAAACCCATGTAGAAATAGAGTTTAGTCCTCTTAAAATTCATCCCCAGCCGAGTCTCCACGATGGCCATCCCAGGGGGCTTCCCCTTTTTTCTCTCTTTCATGGGTTCCCTTCGGCGCGCATGTGGTATTATGCCATTTCTCAAGGCGCTCAACCGTCATGAATGTGGGGTAATGTGTAGATATAGAGTCGTTAGCCTATTTCGTACAAAATAGGAAAAATAAATGTCATCATCTCGAGAGAAAGGCATCAAGGACAATACTGATTCTTGAGAAATCAAGTAGTTCAAAGATTTTGGGACTAAGTTACGGGATGAGAAGGTGTTAGGAACACATCCCTCCATTTCGGTCTCTCATGGGCGTGTCTTAATCTTCTCCTATTGGACTCCGTGAAGTGTATGCTTATGTGCATAATACAGACGAAGGATAGAATCATTCAACTCGTGTCATGGAAAAGGACTGAGTGAATTCGTCCTTAGGAGTGTTCTTGAAAATAATAATTTAAAATATAATAAGACGGTTTGTCGGATCATAAGTCATTATGAAATAATAAATGTATATATCGGACGAAACACAAGCATGCAACAATATGACTTTTATTAAGAATATATGTATATGATATGAAAGAAATATTATAAACATGCATAAAGGAGCACTCGAATATTGAGATTTATCCAAGATGCCTACGCAACCCAACGACATCAAAGTTCACGTAGTTTGCATATAAAATGGGGTGGGGCTTAATCCATATCCAGACGGGGGATTTCTCTTATGTAAGCGTGTGTAGAGAAAGTGTGTTTTAAAAGTGAGGATATGTGATGATAATCCCTCTTTTGGAATTATAGATAACCCATCTTTTTCTTATTTTTGAGTTTTTTATGAAAATAAAGTATATGCAAATACTACTAATAATTGTTTGAGATTAATGTATATAATGTAATGAAATAAAGTGCTAAAGTAGAAATAAACAACTAATAATAAAATGAGAGAATTAGAGAAAATAATGGAGAATTGGGCCTCTTTATGAATGCTTGATGTTGATCTTGCAAAAGGATGAAAGTGGTATGAAGAGATAGGAGGAATTTACTAAGTGAAGTAAGAAAGTGATGGAATGGAATGTGGGAAATAGGATTTTTAGGAAGGGAATAGCTCTGAATTCGAGAGAATGTTCTCAGAATTACGGAGAGAGATGTTCGGGGGTGCCTTTCAAAGTGATGTCAAGGCCTTTATTTATAGGGCCAAGGGTGGTACCGATGAACAAGGTCCTAGATTTTCCTATTGACATAGCATCTCAGGAACACTGACAATAAGTAGGGTCCTAAGGGTGCCATTAGACAGTCTAGGATCATTAGAAAGGGTATTCATATCCCTTTAAGAATTCATTGATCCACTCCCATGTCTGGGAGTTGACTGAGGTCAAATGGGTCCCAAAAGCGCTCATTGGTCATTAGTCAGGAAATTTTTGGAGAAAAATGAATCGTTCATCCGTACCATAAGGTTGATTTGTTCACAAGAGGGATCGTTAGAAAGGGTATTCAAATCCCTTTGAGATTTCATTCACCTTTGTTTGGTTCGGAGAGGTGATCAAGGAAAAACAGGCCCAAAAATTCCCACTGACCCTTCTAAGTAAAATGGGTTGTTCATCCATACCGTAAGAATGATTAGCGCACGGGGTGGATCATTGGAAAGGGGATTCAGTGCCTTTCAAATATTCATTGAGCTTCGCTCAAGCTGGATAGTTGACTGGAGTCAAATAGGTCCCAAGAGCGCTCGATGGCCACTATATTGTAATACCCCGTGTTTTTATGCTATATTAATTTGGGGATTTATTAAATTTAATGTGAGTTATTAATTTAATATAAATTCGGAAATTAATCACTTTATAATTATTAACGTGATGTGAGTGAGTAATTATGGGAAACTTGTTGTTGAATATTACTAATGAGTAAAGTAATATAATATTGGTTCTATTAAATGTCAATAGTGAATAAAATGACAATTTTGGAAATTTGAGTCGCGTCGGGACTAAATATTGATTAATAAAAGTGAATATATTATAAGTTGCTCGTATAGTCATTTTGAGTGCGCCAAAGTGTCCGGAAGGGTCGAGATAGTCAGGAAAGTATACCCGAGGGTTTAGTTTGGGTCTCGGGGCAATTTTAGGCCTATTTAGCACCCCGGGAGGGCATTTTGGACATTTTGCATTTTTGGGTAATTAAACCCACGAAAATTATTAGGCTATATCAGCCATTTGGAATAGTCCTTTAGGGTTAGCAGACTCAAAACATTAGGATGGCCATAGGAGAGGGAAGGAGAAAACTCTCCAAGCAATCCAAGGCCCAAAATCCATCCGGTTGCACCGCCACCACCACCAACGCGTAGATCGCGCGACGGGGAACGCAACCACACCAAATTCGTCATCAAATCAGAACTTTGAAATTTCCAGACAAGTATTTATCTTGCTTATCTTCGTTAATGCATCGTTCAAATTAGTCTTGGGTGATTAGGATGAATTTGGTAGAAGAAAATCCATGTTGGAGATAGGAAAATCGCATGTAGTAATGATTTGAATGATAATCTGGAAACCCCTTCACATGTAGAGGCTTAACCACGAATTTATGATGAATTAGGAGTAGAAATTTCGGGAAAAAGACTGATTAGAACCATGTTAAAGAAATTCTAGGGTTCTTGAGATTTATATGAGTTTTGGCCTATTAATCTATGGTTATTGATGAAAAATTGCATGTTTTATGTTGAAGATGTATAATATGGGTTTATATCATTTGTAGTACAAATTTTAGGGAGTTTGGGTGTGAAAAATCTGGATCTGATTGATGTTAGATTATGAAACCCGTAACTGTAAATCTGCAGAATTCGTATACCTATTTGATCGATCGATCGAACCAGGGGTGTCGATCGATCGACGCATCGATCGATCGAGCTCCTGCCCTCGATCGATCGACCCCTTCTGCCAGACTCACATTTCCCCTTTGAAAATAGTTAAATTCAAATTAAATGAGTATAAATATTTGGGCATCCTTATTAAAATAATTTGGAAGGTAAAGGAGACCAGTAGGACTTATTAATAATTATGAGACCTTTAATGTAAGACAAGATGTACAGTTTTTGGATATTTACATATAAGGGATGATGAAATTATGCATTAAAGGGGGAGACGCGTAAAATAGTTACGTTGTAAAAATAGATGAGTACCTACTGAATTCTACACTTGGGAGGATAGAGTCCATGAGTGTTACGTAGTAAGTTGGATTAATCCCTCAATTAAAGTAAGAGACGAACCATTATAAGTGATGACTAAATAATGAGAAATAAGGATAAATGTGATAATTATGGGTTATGAGATGAACCTAAATTTGATATGGTAAAAGTAGTATATTTATATGACTGTGTTTATGCATATACTATATACGTGTGAAAATCATGCCCGCGCTACTTGCTATCCCTAAGGTTACCGCGCTGGGACAGTCTTATCTCGATGTGCCTTTATGGGGGATATTGACTTGTACCCTAGAAGATAGATATCCTTAGTACAGGCTATCTGATCGATGGTCAGATGGTCCTAAGAGACGTGAGGGTATGTACTAACCTCTTAGAGACTTGGAATCTATGCTTTGCCTTAATATTGTTTGTGTATTTGTTAATACAGTTCGAGAGTGATTCCGAACTTGTATTTCCCTTAGTACGAGTGAGACGGGGATTGGATAAAAGAGTATGCCCGCACCATAATTTTTATGTGGGGTGCTGTTAGAATATATATATATATTATATGAGTATTTAATATATATATATATATATATATTAAATTCTGAAATTTGGAATTTCATACTGTGTTTATGGTAAGTAAGGAATGAATAATGACTTCATATTGGAAATGCTTGTTTTGAAAAGCATAATGGTATATTTCTGGAAAACTTTATTAATAAATAAGGTTAAGATGAGAGCTTGTTTACTAAATGAAATTTACTTCTTAAACAGTTGAATTGTTTAGTTTAAATCTTATGAGAAACTTAAGATACGATAAGTTAAACCGTTGGGAAGGTTAGTACGATAGGCGTGCACATTAGAAGAGAGGTGAGAAATTCTCAAGAGAGTACCGCACTAATATGTTGTTGCATTGGCCTGTAAATATTTTAAATACTTGATAAACAAATTTTAAATCATTTACACTATCGAGCTCTGACCCGTTTATATTTTCCCTTCTCTCTTGTATATATATGTATATATTACAGGTGCCCAGCCACAGCGGCGTCTTGCATAGGATCCTTTGGAAGGAACGCGCTGCAGCTTAGGTGGGAGTTGCAGGCCTCTTGCTTAGACGACTTCATTTATTTGATTCCACTCCTAGCATATTTATTCAGATGGGCATGTGTCACCCGTTTCCATTATCCAGTTGTTTTATTGGACATTGTGATTCATTTATTTCTAGTATTGTCACTTTGGGATTTATTACTGTCTGGATGTTTTACTTTAAGTTTTAATGTTGGGATTTAGTTATTGAATGTTTAAATTACTTAGATTATATGTTCTAGGATAATTGTGGTGTGATTCTTTAATATTGAATGATGTAAAGTTTTAAATCATCGGTTATAAATAGAATTTGGAAAGTAATGTCTAAAATGGTTTTGACACTTAGCTTAATTAATTAGGGTGTCCGCCTTATGGGGGATATTGACTCGTACCCTAGAAGATAGAAATCCTAGGTACAGGCTATCGAATCGGTAGTCACGGTCCTAAGAGACGTGAGGGTATGTACTGACCTCTTGGACTTGGAAACTATGCTTCGCCTCAATATTGTTTGTGTATGTATTTATACAGTTCGAGAGTGATTCTGAACTTGTATTCCCTTTAGTACGATTGATACGGGGATTGGATAACAGAGTATGCCCGCACCATAATTTTTTATGTGGGGTGCTATTAGAATATATATATTATACGAGTATTTAATATATATATGAACTTCTGAAATTTGGGAAACTGCCTACTGTGTTATGGTAAGTGAGACATGTATAATGACTCAAATTGGAAATACTTGTTTTGAAAAGTATAGTATGATATTGAAAAACTTTATGAATCAATAAAGTTAAAATGAACGTTTTGTACTAAATGAAATTTTCCTTTTAAACCATGATGTTGTTAAATCTTAAATCTTGAGAGTCACCTAAGATAAGCTAAATCCTTGGGGAAAGATAGTGTGATATATGATGAGATAAACCATTGGGAAGGTTAGTGCGATAGGAGTGCACATTAGAAGAGAGGTGATAATTTCTCAAGAGAGTGTCACACTAATTTGTTGTTGCATTGGCCTGTATCAATTTAAATACTTGCTAAACGAATTTTTAAATCATATACACTATCGGGCTCTGACCCGTTTCTATTCCTCTTTCTCTCTTGTATATATATGTATATATTACAGGTGCCCAGCCACAGGGGCGTCTTGCTTAGGATCCCTTGGAAGGAACGTGCTGCAGCTTAGGTGGGAGTTGCAGGCCACTTGATTAGAGGATTTCATTTACTTGGTTCCACTTCTATCATTCTCAGTTATTGGGGCATGTGTCGCCCTTTCCTCTATTTATCTGTTTTATTGGGACATTTGTATTCCAGTTATTTCTAGTACTGTTACTTAGGGATTTATTCAGCATGTATGTTTTACTTTAAGTTTTAAATGCTGGGATTTAGTATTTGAATGTTTAAATTAATTGGATTATATGTTCCAGGATTATTGTGGTGTGATTCATTAAATATTGAATTTTTGTAGATAATTAAATATTTATTTTCAAAATAAAATTTGGAAAGTAATGTTTAAAAATGGTTTTGACACTTAGCTTAATTAAATAGGGTGTTAAATTTGGAAAAGTTATTTTTACAACAGTGATGCTAAGAATGAACCAACTGTTCACCTTGATTTTAATTTAATAAAGGAGTGATCGCCTGGTATTTAATTAGGCGGGGTGTCACATATATCTATTCTCAGGGTAAAATGAACCGTTCGTTCGAATCGTAAGGCTAAGTTGTGCACATGGCAGGCCATTTGTAAGGGGATTTAGAGCTCTTAAATGATTCATTGAGATTTTTTCTCAGGAGAGAAAGTTGATCGGAGTCAAACAGGACTTGAAAGCGCCTAATGGCCTCGAGATCGGTACTCGATGAATGATCTAGAGTTTGCGATGAACGAATGGCTTCTAGGGACCTAAGGAGGTGCTTAGGGGGTCCTAAGATGGGGTATCTTCCCTCATCATCAGATAACCTCGAAGCAAAGATGCTATCCTTGGCCTCAGGAAATTTTTTGGCAACTTTATGGCTCATTTCCTTATACCTGTGGATGTTGGCCTTTTCTATCTAACCTAAAAGTCATTAAAAGTTTTGAAGTTGGCTACATCCTCTTCAGCACCCTCCTTCAAGGCATCGACATTATCATCAGCCATCTTATGTAAGGCTATAGAGTGGACTTGCATTAATGAAGAAATTTGGGCCTCCAGACCAACCATCTTTTTCTGATCAATCATGGCCTTAGTCCCATCCTTAGTATATTTGGCCTTAAACAATTTAAGTGCTTTTGGGGCTTGACTTTTTTTTCTTTATCAACATCCTCGACTTTTTCAGTCGACTTCTCCTTAGCTTTGGCCTTAATATTTCCATCTTTAAAGGAAGAAGCCGCAGACTTCTTCCCTATTTCAAATTACGACTTCTGGGAAGAATCAAACTTTGCCTTACGAATTGAGTTTACGACTTGAAGACGCTAGTATACCTTCTCTTACTTCACCCTTTGTCTCATTCAACCTCGACAGCCTAAAGGAAAAATAAATAAGTAGTTTGAAAAAGTAGACAAACTCAAAGTATATATATATATATATATATATATATATATATATATATATATATATATATATATATATATATATATATATACTTGCTTTGAGAAGATAGTGAAGTTTGTAGCTCTCTAAGTCCTCGGCATCTTCTTCCACTGAACGTTTGAGGTCCAAGGAGTTAGCAATCCATTTCACCACTAAGAAATCATTAGTCTCATTATACTAAGAGGATTTTCGATCACTTTAATTGAGCTAAGGTCTAAGCCACAGTATGAACACCGAACTCAGAGGGGTGGTGACATTGGCAGTGACATTAGTCCGCATGGGAGCATTGCTCAGAGATATGTGCCTAGAATTATCTGGCCTTTCATCTTTATCCCTAGCATTAGGAGATGACAAGTTTATGTCAGCAACACTAGACATAATTTCACTAGTTTGAGGCAATTAGATACGCCTATTGTAACATCATTTGGGACCTTTGTAATGGGGGCTGTAGACTTGTCTACAACCTTCTTTCTCTTCTTTCCTCTAGCGTTCCTCGGGGAATGCTTCAAGCCCTAGGCATTCTTCTCAAACGCATCAAGTTGGGAAAGAAACAACTCTTTGTTAATATTCATTAAGGTCTCTCCATCCACAGAAGTACATTCACGACAAGAGACAATATTAAGAGAATTGACAAGGCCACATAAATTAAAAATTGAAAATTCTTAGGAAATATGTCACGGCCTGGTTAAGTTAGATTTATTTTTATCCTCTGCGGCTGAACTCTCAGTGCAAGGTGAGTTGTATAATATCCTATTCTGAATAAGGCTCTCAGTGTGACCATATATATGAAATCCTTCTTTCTATCTGTAATAAGCTTTGCAATCTTTATCCTCTTTCTTTGATGTTTTGAGGGAACAAAATGAGAACAAACTACAAAAATAAAGACGTAATTTAGAAGATCAAGATCAAGTTTAAATGGAAAAGTCTGCGGCTATATAAATAATTATTACCTTCTTATGGGGAAAGTCCCCATGCCCACAGAATCTTTTGTGATTTCTCACTGTCAATCTACGTGGGGTGTGTCTCCCATGTATTTCTTAATATGAGGAAATACTCGCCCTTCAAGTTTTTGGTGCTCGAGGGTTAACCATTAATAAAGTACCTATTAGCACTCTGTGTAGCCATAAGTTAATACCAAGGGTTATTAACCCTATCCTATTTAGGCCTATCGAAGTCAAAGAACTCCACCAATATGATGCCTTATTGAACTTGTTCTTCCAAACCACTAAGGATACAAAGTAGCACTCCACCCATTGGGATCAACTTGGGTTGGGATAATTTCATCACTATAAGGATTATTTAACATGAACTGATATGGGTAATCTAAGTCCGAGGATAAAGGTGTGTAGTGGAAAACATACCTCATCATCAATGACAGCGGAACATTCATGTTGATCCATGGAAGGCACAACGCAAATAGTCCCTTATGGAAATTAACAAGTCGTGACTAGACGGGTCAGCCACTCCACGTTCATAGCACATGGGTAGTTAAGGGTCACAGGAGTTCTTTATGTTTTATCATCACAAGTTGAAGGCCCGACTTCATTATTTTTTACTTCATTAGTGTTTGGTTCCCCCTTTAGATCGCGGCCTTATCTATTGGGTACTACCTCAGAGGAATTTGATTATTTATTAAACTTTTGTCCTCCTTGGCCCTATGGTTGGCCTCGGCAGTCTCCATAGAGTCCTTATAAATAGAGACCACGGATGGAGATTCAACATGCACTAGAAGGATACTCAAGAAGTTTGCAAGGCCTAACTTTAACACCGTAGGAGGACATACCCAAAGGCGCTTCTTCAAGAAACACTCCAAGTACTCTTAGGTATTCCAAAGCATAAAGTTGCGACGAGTATTTGTAAAGGAAAAAAAATCTCCACAGTTAGAGGACCGTAGCCATTAGAGGAAATGCAAGGTGAATACTAAGAATTTTCGAAGACCGTGATCTCATTAAAAAAGGTTGCGATAATAAGACATGAAAAGATTTTAACAATAGTCTAACTAAAAGGGTACAAATGTTGGGCAAAAGCCATGACCAAACACATAAGGTGGCGGCATATTTCAAAAACACCTAAGGCCACAGACTCTCGGGTTTAATGTCAAGAACTAGATAAAAATCTATGTCTCCAAAGCCACGGGATCAAGAGAAGATAATTTTAAGTTCGTTGTATAGATGATTAACAAAGGACTCAAAGTTCAGAAAGGGCACAAGCTAACCTACAAGATTGCAAGTACATTTAAATACCTAAGGTGGTTTAAATGCGCAAGACCAACGCAATACGAAAAATTATGTAGAATAATATGCCAAACCAAAGTGTTAGGCAAAGGCCATGGTCTATTTTATAAGACCATGACTAGATGCATAAATCATAAGGTTGTTAAGTTCCACCCGTAAATCCACATCCATTAACGTTAAGGTCGCGGCCAAATAGGACAAACACCCTCTTTCATTTGACAAAAAATTTGGAAGGATTAAAATCTCTAAATTCTAGGTTCTTAGCCAAGAAAACACCAATAACATCAGTTTGTATTCTTAAGAAAAACTAACCCTAAATCACGTTTAAATCCACTATCTACATCATGAATTGAAGAGGAAAATTCCAAAAATTCTCAAGAAAAAACCCTAGTTTATGGTTTCTAAGGTTGCGAGTGTGAATCCAATGGGTTTATAGAAAATCAATGTATGAAAATCATTGGAAACAATGTACAAGTAAAATCAGCAGAAAAATACCAAGAAACCAAAAATTGAAAAAAAAGAAACCTTCTCTAGTCATCGAAAATATCAATGGGGATTCTTCTCTCAAATTTTGGAAGAATAAAGAAGGCCTCAAACCCAAAGCATTTATATAAAAGGCAATGAAAGTTGAAAGGTCATATAATTTAAAAAATCTTAAAAAAGGCCTCGGCATCAAGTGATATATCCACGAACAAAGTTAAATCCCTAGCACTAAATCACTTCCCTCTTAGTACTAATGTTTGGGGAGCTGTTGTTGTACCCAAATATGTCCTCCATTACCTAGGAGACGAGTGGTAATGGAATATACACAAACACATGGATTAATCAAGGTGATGTTGATAGCCTCGACATATTTATACAGGTTGCGGCCTTTAATTACTTATCTCGACCTATAAGCCAAGTCGACAACCTAAAAAACATAAGGCCACATCCGAGTACATGAAAGGCTACACCTCCGCATGACACCGGTAAGAAAAGCCTCGGACCCTTACACATCAGCCAAGGGCTGTCCATATTCTAGAAAGATTCCCTTTTATCATCCTTATCCATAAGTCACATGGGCTAAGAACATGAGACCCAAAGATGACTCTTATAAATATAGGCGCTCACCTTTCACTTATTAAGAACAATCTGGAGAGAAAATCTTTGCCCAATTCTCTCAAACATGTCTCTACATTGGATTCCATACTCCGACTACCTGCTCCAGTAACCCTAGGTCAACATAATCGTGGCCTCCTAGTGCATTACACTAAAAGGCCTTAGCCAACTGCATAGTAGCAATTATGGTATTGTATTTATCCTTCTTATTTTCTCTTATATGCCATTAAGGCTCCCGACTTGTATCAATAGTATAAATATAATGAGAATCAGGCTTCGTAGTGTAAGTAGACCTATTTATAGGCTGAAGCACTCTAAATATCTTGTTTATCTATCTTTTCTCATATTTTATACTTTTAACTATTGAGTATAGCTTTGATGGCATGTTTTTCACAAGTAGAACAATTTTAAGACGATAATAATGTGATCGAAATATGAAAATTTTAAAACTTTTCCAATAATTTAAGATGCGAGCAATAATAATATGAATAATCACCAAATATAAATCCCATCTATAACATCCCATAGTCTTAAAATAATAATCCAAGTACAACTGTGGAGTCACAAGCGGCTCTTAAATTCAAAAGTTATCTGATACAAAATACATGACGAAAAGAAAATTACACCATACATAGAATAAAAGTCCAAAGTCCAACTTGTTCTCTATGATTCAATCCGCTCTAAAAAGTTAAAACCTAACCTGAGATGTTAGCCAATGGATTGGGTCTGGGCCCACTGCAAGAATACTAGCTACATTTAACAAATAAGGTAACTTAATAAAGCCAGAAGTACCAAATGAAATAAATACCACAGTAAAATGTTTTATACAATAATAAAATTTATACTTAGTATCTTTATCAAAGTTCACTGGATAATATAACATAATTAAATCTATGAATGAAAACGAGTCTATTAATGTTTCATATAATATCAAGAGTATAAAGGGTTGTCCAGCCACTAAACAATGTTTAAAAACGAACAACCTAATATCAAGTCATTCACAACCATATAATCGTTAATCAATATTAATAACATATGTTTATAAGTGTGAGTCTCAACAAGTATCAGTTTATTAATCGATACAAACTATCATATAATCTTTAACTCAAAATATCATTAAAATCTATCTATTCACTTTTCGCTTCTATGTTCTGTTAATTACACCGTTTCACTTTCATTTATTTACATCACTTCATATTTCAATTCCAGTACATCTGATAGACCTTTTCAATTAAAACATTTACACGCACATTAATCAACAACCTCTTTCTTATCTAATTTATGTTATATCTATCTCGTAAACTTCCTTTTATTAACTGGCCTCTCTCAGTGCCTCGGATATCACATAGTTCACCTCATATTTCATTTATTACAATCACCATTATGACCCATTAGCCTATCTTACAGCTTTGAACATCACATCGTATACTACAATTACTGATGATGCTGGAAACAACACCACCAGATGAGGTGTTGACAAGCTCAAGCTAGTGAAAACAATGGCAACACAAGAGTGTATATATATAGTTGAAGGAGGTAAGGAGAAGATGATGAACACTTGTATGTAAGTGGTTCAGCTAATCTGGCCTACGTCCACTGTGAGTGTGTGAGTAATATCACTAGATGAAAGCACTAACGGCCTTAGATACAATCTCTCAAGATTTCTCTCTCTAATGTGTAAAACAAGAGAGTTTCAACTAGGGTTGCAATTATGGATCCTTTTACAAGGTAGAGGATGACCTCTATATATAGTGCTTGGGGGGTGTAGTGTACCCCCCAAGCATGCAATGAGCATGTGCATAGGGATCGAACCAGTATGAGAATGACACATGGATGATCTTGTGTTGATAATGATGACCTCAATATTCCCTCACGTGAGGGAAATGATTCAGTTATAATTGATTTGTCCACATGTTCTAAACCTTACATGTGCTTGTAAATGCTCGGCCCATGGTCCGTAATTAATGTAACCTCGGCCTGGACAAGTATGAGGTTAGTGGAGTCAGATGTAGTTGCTTTGTCTTGCCTCTAATCGTGGTAACCTCAGCCAGGAGGGCTGGCCGAGGCTAGGTATGAGGTAGCTGTAACGTTAATTGAGGCCGATGATGATGTTGGCGATTGATTGAGACTGTGAGACTCTGTTGATCTCGGTTGATGAAGAGCCGAGGTTGGTGTGTGAGGGGCTGACCTTATGAGAGACGACCTTGCTGATGGTTGTCATAAGCTTCTTGTCAACTCGGTTGTGAGACTGGCTGAGGTTAGTGTCTCTGAGTACGAGGGCGCACTTTGGGCATATCAATCACCCCCTAGCCCTTAGTCTTCTATTGTCAATATATGGTTGAGGGGTATGTGTGTTAGGCCGAGGTTCAGTCTCTTTGGGTGCCAATATTTTCTTAACACATGTCACTTACTAAAGTGAGTAGCGTGCTTATCAAGGTGTGATGATTCTGACTTGCCCTTTAGGTTCCCTAGGGCAATGATGGGGCATTGGGACTTGGGCCTCATCATTGGATAGGTTTAAAACCCTATTCTCTTTCCTTCTTATCTTTCTTCCACTTTTCCTCCCGCCTTAGCTCTCTCTGTAATTGTAATTTCTTTAAAACCTACACTGTTGGCGGCCATTGAAGGTTTCTTTTTCTTTCTACCATCCTCTTCCCTTACCCGCGACTAGGCAGGTATCATTTTCAACCTTACTTTTCTATTTGTAGTAACAGCATCGTCATTTTAGAATCTCCGATGAGTTTTTGCATTTTCCGATGAGGGTTTTCACCAGTATTGGTGGTTGTAAGTTTAGGATAGTAGTGGTTTAGGGACAATTGTAGGTAGTTTCGAGGTTATTTCAGCCAAAATAGCCCTTCTTTAGATTTTCGGTGAACCTCCGATAATCCTGCTCTTGAAGTTCTTCGTTTGAAACTTTCTAACTTTATCTTTTTGATCTTGAGTTTCAGTTCTTTTAAGTTGTGTACCTGTTTGTGGTTTGAGTCAAGTGTAGTGTCGTCCCACTTATGCTTAAACCCTTGTACCAACTCATAGAAGAGTTCCCATCTCTTCGTGAGAAGACCTTCGAGAAAATTAGGCAAATAGAGCTAGCCCAAGAGGAAGCTCGTAGGGGTGAGGCCTTTCCTCTCAGACCCATCTTTCCTCCACCCCTGAAGGTTATCTACCCTGAGCCAGCCAAACCTGCTGAGCCTGCAGAGGTTCCTGGGGATCCCATACCAATGTCTGAGTCTGAGTCATCTTCCTCAGACCCCATGTCTGTAGACTCTTTTCAAGAGGCTATGGATTATTTTCCTAGGCAGGGTGAGGTTCCTGAGGAAGCCGATGTTTCGAGTCATGCCTCGTCTCACCAAGGTGGTAGTACCTCACATAGGTCTTCTGATGTTGACATCATAGGGCCAAGTGTGGCCATTCCCCCCATCATTGATTCCATTCCTCTATCGGCTACCACCGGGGCTGAATTTTCTCAGAGGTTTCCTGGTGGTGCCCCAACCTCTTCCTGGGATGATGTTTGTGGGGACAGTGACTACGGTGAGGAGAGTGATATTGATACATCTGAGGCAGCCGAGTATAAGAGTACCGTTACTGAGTACGACCTTCTTACTTTTAGGTACCTCTATTCCATAAATTCTTCCATCATCCTTAGGAAACCAGTGAGGGATGAGAGGGCCTTTGATGGCCGAGACGGAGAGATCTGCATTTATGAGAAGATGTTCAAATTAGGCTTTCATCTTCCTATCCACGCTTCCATCAGAGCTATACTCTCCCATATAAATCTTTCCCCTACCAACTATCCCCTAATGCCTAGAGGGTTATGATTGGAGTCCATCATCCTTTGGAGGGCTGTCCACCACTCAGACCTTCAAGTTAGGGTTTTCACTGGTTGTTATAAGCCCTCCTCTACCAAAAACCACCCTAGCTATTACCACTTCTTAGCTAGGAAATCAGAGAAGAAAATATTATTGGTTACTCAAACTTAAAAACATAACTGGAAACCTTGGTATTTCTTTGCTTCTGGGCATTGGAATTTGGTCCAAATAAAGCCATTGAAACGTCTATTCCAAGGACCCCTCTGAGGTGGGGGAAGGTCTCCCTTGCTGCTAAAGTTGACCCTGGACTTAGCTAGGACAATTGCCAAAAAGTTAAGGATCTTCGCAATCAGGACGAGCAGGGTCGTCTTGTAAAATATGAACATCTGATGACCCCTTATTACCTCTCTCAGACAGGCTTGGGGTGGTCCTTTGGGAGAGCTTCGTAAGTCTTAATTTTTTATAAGTTATACCTCTTACTTTTTATATCTTTGATTGACTAACTCAGAGACTTATCTTTTACAGAGTGCCCTGAAGCCATATCAGACGACCTTTGGGAAATGTCTGCTCTCGGTCTTATAAATCTAATGCAAAAGAGGTGTGGAAAAATGTACCTCCTCCTACCACCAAGAAGAACATCGGCACATCCCAGGATGATGTTACTAAGAAGAGGAAGACCACAGCTAACCCGGAGCATCTGAGGCCGGGCAAGACTCAAAAAGGGGCTCGTGCCATTCCCATCCTACAGACGATGCCATGGCTGCTCTTCTTGCTCAGCTAAAAATCAGTGATAGCCTCATTGGCCACAGTCTGAAGGCTGTCGATTCTATCGGCACAATAATGACTAAAGAGGATAAGTGTTTCTTACATTCTTTGGATGTCTCATTGCTGGCTGATTTTACTCTCCATAAATTAATTCAGGTATTAGTTTTTATTCATTTTCTCTCCTCAAGTGTAAGCTCGGCTCTTTTAGAAATTATAGCTCATATATTCATACGTCTGACCTTCTACTACAGGTTATCTTGTCCTTACATCATCTCATTAATTAGACTCTAAAGAAGATGCCCCTTATAGAGAAGGGTCAGGAAGCTGAGAAAGTTCAGGCCTCCTTAAATGCAGAGGTAGAAAAGATAAAGGAAGTTATCAAGAAGAGAGACAACGACATATCTAAGATCAAGAAGGACCATGACGTAGCTCTAAAGGCTAAGGATGATGCCCTTCAAACTAACGTGAATGCTGCAGTCAAGGCTGCTTTAGAGGATGCTGCAGAGAAGACCATTGAAGACTATAAGGTCTTTAATGAATTTATCAGCTTTGGCTTTGAATACCTTGAAATAGGTATCCAAGAAACTAGCAAATGGGTAGCTACTAAGGAGAAAGAGTCAGGGAGCCTGTATGCCTCAGACTTTGTGTGTCTTGGCTTTGGTGATACCCTATTTGGTCAGGCCTTGCAAGAAGTTGAGGAGGCTGATGATGCTCCAACTGAGGCTTCTCCCCTAAAGGTCACTGAGACTGAAGATGCTAATCATCAGGATGATGGAGCTAAGGTGACAAATGTCAACCGCGATGACACGACTACATAGACTTAGGACTTTTCTTATGAAGATTTTAAGAGTTGTAATTTTGATTTCCCTTGTCTGTTTCTTGCATGGGTGTGAACTTCTGATGGCTTCTTAATGCCTCTGACTTGTAATTCATCTTTTTCATGATAATAATTAGTCCAATCGTCTTTAGACTGTTGATTCATACGATTTTATCCTTGAATGTCTTACCTCTCACCAAATTGATGATGTTAAAGGTCTGAGGTCACCAATCTATGATGTTTACCCTCATAAATTATCACCAAACTAATGTTGTTTAAGGTCTGAGGTCACCATATAATGATGTTTACCCTCATAAATTATCACCAAACTAATGATGTTTAAGGTCTGAGGTCACCATATAATGATGTTTACCCTCATAAATTTTTCACCAAACTAATGATGTTTAAGGTATGAGGTCACCAAAATATGATGTTTCACCTCATATTTTCACCAAACTAATGATCTTTAAGGTCCGAGGTCACCAAAATATGATGTTTCACCTCATATTTTCACCAAACTAATGATGTTTAAGGTTTGAGGTCACCAAAATATGATGTTTCACCTCATATTTTCACCAAACTAATGATGTTTAAGGTCTGAGGTCACCAAGTTATGATGTTTACCCTTATAAATTTTTCACCAAACTAATGATGTTTAAGGTCTGAGGTCACCATATAATGATGTTTACCCTCATAAATTTTTCACCAAACTAATGATGTTTAAGGTCCGAGTTCACCAAAATATGATGTTTCACCCCATATTTTCACAAAAATAATGATGTTTAAGGTCTGAGGTCACCAAAATATGATGTTTCACCTCATATTTTCACCAAACTAATGATGTTTAAGGTTTGAGGTCACCAAATTATGATGTTTCATCTCATATTTTTACCAAACTAATGATGTTTAAGGTCTGAGGTCACCAAGTTATGATGTTTACCCTCACAAATTTCTCACCAAACTAATGATGTTTAAGGTCTGAGGTCACCATATAATGATGTTTACCCTTATAAATTTTTCACCAAACTAATGATGTTAAAGTGTGAGGTCACCAAAATATGATGTTTCACCTCATATTTTCACCAAACTAATGATGTTTAAGGTCTGAGTTCACCAAAATATGATGTTTCACCTCATATTTTCACCAAACTAATGATGTTTAAGGTTTGAGGTCACCAAATTATGATGTTTCACCTCATATTTTTACCAAACTAATGATGTTTAAGGTCTGAGGTCACCAAGTTATGATGTTTACCCTCATAAATTTTTCACCAAACTAATGATGTTTAAGGTTTGAGGTCACCATATAATGATGTTTACCCTCATAAATTTTTCACCAACTAATGATGTTTAAGGTCTTAGGTCACCATAATATGGTGTTTCGCCTCATATTTTCACCAAACTAATGATGTTTAAGGTCTGAGGTCACCAAAATATGATGTTTCACCTCATATTTTCACCAAACTAATGATGTTTAAAGCATATAATAAGAGTAATAGCACAACATTGCTATCTTTTCATTAACATATTCTGTCTAAACTGATACATGTATTACATAGAGACAAACAATTGTAACATCATATGTAATATTTCTTAAAATGATCGGCATTCCAAGGGTTGGAGAAAGGTTATCCTTCAAGATTTTTTAGCCGGTAGGTACCAGGCACAACCTCATCAACTATTTTGTAAGGACCATGCCAGTTTGGATGGAGCTTATTTTCCTTTTTCAACGTCTTCTTTAGGACTAGGTCTCCCACAGCTATAGGCCTTGATTACACCCTTTGATTATAGAATCTCGCAGTTCTCTGCTAGTAGGCTTCCTGTCTTATCTCTGCATCCTCTTTTCTTTCCTCGATCAAATCAATATCAAGTCTTCTCTCTTCCCCATTCCTCTTAGGGTCATAGGTCTGAACTCTATGAGTGGGAAGTCCTACCTCTGTAGGGATGATAGCTTCTGAACCGTGGGCTAACATAAATGGAGTCTCTCCCGTTGGTGTCCTTATTATCGTCCTTTAGGCCCATAACACAGCATATACCTCCTCTGTCCATATCCCTTTGGCCTCTTCCAATCTATTTTTTATCCCATCAAGATTTGTTCAGTTTGTAACCTATGTCTGATCATTTGGTTGGGGTCGGCCAGGAGAAGAGAAGAACTGCTTGATCCCTACTCTTTTTGCACTATTTCTCTAAGGAAACGTTCTTGAAATGGGTTCCATTATCTGAGATGAGGGTGTTTGGAAGACCATACTTGCATATGATGTTCTTCTAGATGAACTGGAAGGTCTTCTTCTCAATGATTGTGATCATTGGCTCAGCCTCTACCCATTTGGAGAAATAATCAATTGCCACGATCAAGAATCAATAATTGTTCACAACTCTTGGTAGGGGTCCTACCTAATTAATGCCCTATATTGGAAATGGCCAAGGGGAGCTGATTGAAGTCATAGGTTGATGAGGCTGATGAGGGACAGTGGAGAACCTTTGGCACTTATCACACTTCTTCATGTACGCAGCTACATCTTTGGCTAAGGTCGGCCACCATTACTCCTGAGTGATTATCCTCTTAATTAAAGGTCTTCCTCATATGTGACTAGAGCAAGATCCCTCATGTACATCTTGAAAGATTTATAGAACCTATGAAAGGTGGACACATCTAAGGAGAGGGAGTAGGAACCCCTTTTTGTACAAGATATCTCCCATAATTGAGAATTTGGTAGCTCTGAACCTCAGCTTTCTTCTTTCTGACTTTGACTCTGGTAGGTCTCCCTCTTTGATGTATCTAATAAGAGGATCCATCCATGAGGCTCCCATATTCAAGTTGAGGCAAGTTCTGGAAACCTCTTCTTCTTCAATGGTCGGCTTGATCTGAATTTTAACGGGTACTGCTCTACTGATGTCTGTCCTTATTGCCGAGGCCAACCTTATGAGTGCATCGACTCGATTATTGTCTTATCGAGGTATCCTCTTCATCTTCACTTCCTTGAAGCTTTTTAGCATTATTCTCACCCTCTTCAGGTATTTGGACATCCTTTCATCTTTGGCCTCATACACTCCCAGGACTTGGTTAACGACTAACCTTGAGTCACCGTGGACTAGAAGTTCGCTAATACTAAGGGATTTTGCCAAGGAGAGGCCTGCTATTAATGCCTCATACTCTGACTTGTTGTTCAAAGCTTTGAAGTTGAACCTCAATGCATATTCAATATCAGTACCATCTGGTGCTGACACTATCAACCCCTCTCCACTTTCGCTTTCATAGGACGACCCATCAACGAAGAGGTTCCAAACATCTTCATTTGAAGAGAAGTTCCCCTTTGACAAGGTCCCTTGATTTAAGAGGTACGTGTATTCCTCATTCTTAACTATTCTTTTTCTGGCTTTGCTTAACTCAACCTCATTCGTATCTTGGAAGACGTTTCTATCTGGTTCATCTGTATCTTTTTAACTATTTTTAACCTCAGCGTCTTCCCAAGTAAACTCGTCTATAAAGTCTGCGAGTGACTGCCCCTTGATGGAAACTCGGGTTAATAAACAATATCATATTCCACCAGCTAGATGGGTCATCAGCCTACCTGACTTCTTAATCTTATGGAGGACCTGTGTAAGTGGGAAATCAGTGAGGACAACCATAGAGTGGGCTTGGAAGTATGGCTTCATTTTCCTAGAAGCATGTATCAGATAATAGGCTAATTTTTTAATCCGTGGGTACTTCTGTTCAGACCCTTGAAGAGATTTACTATTGAAGTATACTGGACTTTGCACTCCTTCATCTTCTCTTACTATGGAAGCACTAATGGATGACTCTGATACAGTTAGATATACATATAACTTCTCCCCCAGAATGGGTCGAGATAGGAGTAGAGGGGATCGGAAGTAGGACTTGAGCTCTTTAAAAGCTTTGTCGCATTACTCATCCCATTCGAAGGCCTTTCTAAGAACTTTAAACAAAGGAAGACACTTATCTGTGGCTCTTGAGACAAACTTGTTAAGTTCTGCAACTCTTTCGGTTAACCTCTAAACATCTTTGATAGTTCTAGGTGTCTTCATTTCTAGCAAGGCCTTGATCTTCTCAGGGTTTTCCTCTATTCCCCTTTGGTTGACAATGAAGCCCAAAAACATTACTACTCCTACCCCGAAGAGACATTTGGCTGGGTTGAGCTTCATTTCGTACTTGTCCATGGTGTTAAAAGTTCTTTCAAGGTTGACCGCATGAGTGTCGGCCTTTAAACTCTTCGTCATCATGTCGTCTATATAGACTTCCATGGATTTTCCTATCTGATCTTCGAATATCTTATTTACAAGACGTTGATAGGTAGGCCCTGCATTCTTTAGCCCGAAGGGTGTGACCTTGTAATAATAGGTCCCTTATCTATGATGAATGTTGTCTTCTCTAAGTCTTCTAAATTCATGAAGATCTGATTATACCCTGAATATGTATCCATGAAGCTCATGAACTCATGTCATGTTGTGTCATCCACCATCTAATCAATATGAGGCAGAGGAAACTATCTTTTGGATAAGACTTGTTCAAATCAGTGAAGTCTACGCACATCCTCCATTTCCCATTTGCTTTTGGCACTATGACAGTGTTGGACAACCACTCAGGGTATATGACCTCTATGATGAACATGGCCTCTTTAAGCTTTCTAACCTCTTCTCTAATGATATCATACTTCTCTTTTGAGTATACTCTTCTTCTCTGCTTGATGGGTTTATCATCTTCTCCAACATTGAGTTTATGGCACATAATCGCAGGGTCAATACCTGGCATGTCTGCATGGCTCCATGCAAAGACACTTTGTCTCTTCCTTAAGAGCTTCACCAGTTCTTCCTTGATCTCAGGTCTTAGGTATTTTCCGATTTGGATGGTTTTTTTTGGCTCAGCGTCATTAAGTATGATGGATTCTATGTTTTTCGAGGCCTCTCCCTTCTTGAGCTTTATTTCATCTCTAGGATCAAGTGTATCGATGTTGTACATGGTTGTTACCCTTTTATGAGCCTCTCTCTCTTCTGAAGAGTTAAAGTATCATTCTCATGCCGATGTTTGGTCACTTGCACTTCCCATACTCCATAGGGAGTCGATAATTTTAGCATTTGGTGGACCGTTGAAGGCACGACCTCAAATTCCTTGAGGGTTACTCGTCCTATGATGAGGTTGTAAGCTGAGAAGACATTTTCATCCATCACAAAGAAATTTATTTTTTTAGTCCACCTCTTAGGCCACTCATCTCCAATTCTTACATCCATCTCATACATGCCCAATGGATGAACCTTTTCACTGCTGAAGCCAATCAAAGGATGCTGATAGGGGATAAGCCTAGCTCTGTTGAGGCCTACGCTATTAAAACAGGGCCAAAACATAACGTATACTGAATTTCCCCCATCAACGAGGATTCTCTGAACTTCACACCCATTCACCCTTATGGTGATTACCAGAGGGTCATCGTGAGGAGCTAAGATACCTTTAAAATCAAGTCATGAGAAGCCAACTATGAGGGTGTCCATATCTACCTTCTTTCTCTTCACGCGTCTAATCTCCATAGATGCCAAGTTTACAACCTTGGCTTTAGTCACTGCCTTATCCTCTGCCACATGAGCCTTGCGATCTGCTACCTCTGAGCCACCTCCTGCTGGTCCCCCACAGATAGTGTTCACACTGAAAGTGATCATACCAACCCTCTTTACTGGAGCATTATTATCTTTCGGTGGGAGGTCAGGGTCATCATCATCATCATCCGAGTCACCAGGTCTACCATTTATCATTATTTTCTTTTGGGGGTCGTCTCTTTCCCCCTTAAAAGCTCTACCATCCACGTACTTTCTAAGCTTTCCAGACTTTAACATCTTCTCGATATCGTCCTTCAGGGTGAAACACTTATCAGTTAGATGGTCGTGATCTTGGTGGAACTCGCACCATAGGTTCTTATTCCTCTTATGTGGAGGAGCCTTCAACTTCTCTGGCCATCTCAGGGACCTGTCATTCTTTATTTCGTTGAGTATGTGTTCGCAACTCATAGTTAGAGGAGTATAGTGTGCAAACTTGTCGTCTACAGCCCTCTTCTTTCCATCCTCTTCTTTTGAAATTTCCAACTGCTACTTCCATTATCATCCTCAAACTTTGCATCTATTACCTCTTCTGCGTTCATGACCTTTCCAGTTGTCACTAATAGCTCGGTCATAGACTTAGGAGGGTCTTCAGTAAGCTTCCAAAGTATCTTTCCCATCTGAGGCCCTCTAATGAGAGCTGTCATGGCTATGTTCTCTTGGTAATCTTCAACCTCCAACTTTTCCTTGTTGAACCTTGCGATGTAGTCTCTGAGGCTTTCATTCTTTCCTTGCATTACATAGAGAATATGGGTTGTCTTCTTTTGAGGTCTCACCCCAAAACAGAAGTTGTGTATAAAATGCTCAGCCAAACCCTTAAAGTTCTTAACGGAATTTTTAGGGAGAGAAGTGAACCAGATATGTGCAGCTCCCATTAAAGTTCTTGAGAAAGGTCGGCACCTCATCTCATGAGGGATTGAATAAATGTCTGCTGCAAACTGATACATCTCAATGTGATGCACTGGGTTAGTACTACCATCATACTTGGGAGACACCGTAGGTGGTTTAAATTTGGCAGGGGTTAGGAAGTTGACAATCCTTACCACAAATGGGGAGACCTCTGAAAATCCCCTTTGTAGTGGGTCTTGGCTTTTTATGAGGTTCCCTATCTTCTCTTCCAACCATGGTTTAGCAACGTTGACCTGGCCGAGGTTATCCCTAGCCACCTCCAAGGGGTGGACCAAGGGTTCCCTAGCTGCTGCACAACATCGGTTGTTAACCTCCTGGCCATAGTCTCAGCCATGTTGGGGTCGACCATGATGAGGCCGATGTTCACCACCTTCCCTTTGTGAGCCAGCTACACTTCTTGACCTGGATAACCTCTGCCTCAAATCATTAACTAGGCCCAGCCTTTGAAATCCCGACCCTTTACTTAAACGATCAAAAGCAGACCCTATTTTTCATTCATCCCCATCTCGTCTTTCACACTGACCTCGGCTCTGCTGTATAGGATGTACAGTGTTGTTTGAGACCTCATATGGCTCCCAATAGTCTATTGGAGCATCTTCCGCCTCAATGTCATCATACCTATCCTCAGGGCAAGGGTTTCCTTGCCTCCCCAAACGTAAACGCCTAGGGTCAGCAACATCCCTCCTCCATTGGGGAGTAGGTTGGTCTTTTCGCAGTTACTGGGGTGGTCCCCTAGCTTCAGGATGAGGTTGAACAACTGTCGGAGTAATCATCTCCGGTGAGTCCCCAGGTGGTCTCATTATATTTTGGCCTAGCTGGGCAAATTGCTCCTGCATCACTTGCTGGGTTGTAGCCAAGGACTTCAAGGCTTCTGCCACCTCAACCATCTCGGACTGGGGTGGTGTTTGGATGGAATTGGGTCCTCCAACACCAGATGGTGGAGGAAGTGGTGGTAACTCCGGTGCCATATGGTAAGACTGGAGAGCTTACAATTAAAATATTAGAGATGTTGGTACCTTAAAGGACCTCTTTCAATGGTGACACAGCTTCACACGTAGGGTGAGGCCTGGTTCACCACCAGAGCCTCAGGTGAGGTAAGCTACAAAAAGGAAGAGATGAATCTTCTCGTTCCCATAAACGGCGCCAAAATGATGATGCTAGAAATAACACCACCAGATGAGGTGTTGACAAGCTCAAGCTAGTGAAAACAATGGCAGCATAAGAGTGTATATATAGTAGAAGGAGGTGAGGAGAAGAGGTTGAACACTTGTATGTAAGTGGTTCAGCCAATATGGCCTACATCCACTATGAGTGTGTGAGTAATATCACTAGATGAAGGCACTAACGGCCATAGATACAATCTCTCAACTTTCTTTCTCTACTGTGTAAACCAACAGAGTTTCAGCTAGGGTTGCAATTATGGATCATTTTACAAGGTAGATGATGGCCTCTATATATAGAGTTTGGGAGGTGTAGTGTACCCCCCAAGCATGCAATGAGCATGTGCATGGGGATCGAACCAGTATGAGAATGACACTTGGATGATCTTGTGTAGATAATGATGACCTCAATATTCCCTCACGTGAGGGGAATGATTCGGTTATAACTGATTTATCCACGTGTTCCAAACCATACATGTTATTGTAAATGCTTGGCCCCTGATCCTTGAATGATGTAACCTCAGCCTAGACAAGTATAAGGTTGGTGGAGTCATATGTAGTTTCTTTGTCTTGTCTCTAATCATGATAACCTCGGCCAGGAGGGCTAGCCGAAGCTAGGTATGAGGTAGCTGTAACATCGAATGAGGCCGATGATGATGTTGGTAGTTGATTGAGCCCGTGAGACTCTGCTGACCTCGATTGATGAAGAGCCGGGGTTGGTATGTGAGGGGCCGACCTTATGAGAGACGACCTTGTTGATGGTTGTCATAAACTTCTTGTCAACTCAACTGTGAGACTGGCCGAGGTTAGTGTCTCTGAGTACGAGGGTGCACTTTGGGAATATCAATTACCATTCCATGAATAACTAAAACCATGTCCAACATACATAATTGTTTCAATATCATAAGATGGCCAGTTGGTCTCACTCACAACCCCATACATACTCGAAAACCAAGTCCATTTGAATTGAAACTATTGCCAAACAATCTAGATCTCGCACAAATGATATATCTATAGACAATCGACACTAGATTCGCAACAATATTAACGCAAATCGTGAAAGTAGTTAACTAGTAGAGTTCGTGCACATATTATAATTCCATATCCAGTCGACACTATACCCAGTATCTACATAGTGAAACCCCCTATATGGTTGACTTACTAGGATTCAACACCACATAGGTTTTTTAACTAGTTTATATATGAAGACAAAATATTTTTAAGAGCCAAGAGCCCTTTCACAAGGTGCTACAACATTCAAGATAGGATATCTACTTCAACTCACAATTTCACTTGATCTCCAAAAGGTATAAAATGGCACACCTTACGACACAATTGCACATACATCCCATTATATGTGTCTTAATAATTTTCTAGAAATTTTAAAATTTTGAAAATAATTTTAGAAATAATTTGGATTTTAAATGAATTTTTAAACATTTATTAATTTGTCAAATTTTGTTTTTTAAAACCTTAGGGAGAAAATTAATATTTTTGAAAGCTTAAACCACCTCAACTACACGCGTAATAACCATGCATCTAACATTGACACATGTATGCCACATGCCTTAATCTCATTGAGTGAGTTTGTGTTTATTTGCACACACATAACTAATGTGAGTTTTAGACCGTTGATCTGTGGCATAACTTGAATCCTGATCAGTCCATGTCTTAACCATTTCAACTAATCAAATGTTGTGAATTAAAATCGATTATGACTAGTCAAACTTACCTTATACGCTTAAACCACAGCCGTTGAATTTTTATCAAACCAGTATATCAAATCTCAACCATGCATTTCGAACTGATTATCCAGAAGTTTCCCTCACCACTATAAAAAGAATCCTCATGTTCTCATTTTATGACTTTTTCCAGTTAAGAGAGAGAGAGAGAGATAACCCTGAGAGAAATTATAAGAGAGGAAGAATATTTCCAAAAACTAGAGAGCTTTAGTTTTTAGAAAAATAAAAAAAGGTTTTCTACCTATGTTTTTCCTCCAAAAATTTCTTTGAAACCCATAGTTTTACATTTTACAAAACATTAAAGATTTCATACGATAGTTTATTTTCATATCTTGCAACCAAAACTCCTCTTAATATAGTTTCTCTAGAAAACATCCTTCACTAGTGTTAGGGACTTGATTTTTCTTGTAAAATCAAGGGTCTAACTCGAAGTGATATATTTGCACACATTGTTTGTTAGATCTGTTTCTACGCAGTTTTTCTTGCTTATATTTTGGTAGAAACACCGTGTTCGTTAGATCTCAGTACATATTTTATATAAAAAAATTAAATCCACAAACAATTTGGGTTTAAAACAGTAAATATCATAATATTTTACTTCATATGTTTAGATCTGGTTTTGTGAAATCTATTTTGTATATATAAATAATTTTTAGATCTATTTTGTATAGATTTAAATCAAATCTGAATTCTTTGATAGTTCTCATATTTGAAGTTTTAGATCAGAGCATTTAGAACATCCTGTGAAATTTGTAACAATGTTTCTATAAGTGTGAGTGTGTTATTGCATGTTCATTTAAGATCTTACAAACACACTTCAACATTATATTTCACACACATCATGCTTAAAAAGTGTGATGTTTTCTTGAGAGACCTAAAACTGAGTCTACATAAAGAAAAGCTAAAGGAAGAGGAAGTTCAAGTAGCTATTGGTTTACAAAAGGAGTACCTAAAGGAGGTGCATCTCTGAACAATTTAGGTATATTTTTTTTCTCTTTTTTCCGCGTGATTTCATGCTTGTAACCTCTAACCGTATTCCATTTTTAGTAGATCTTATTTTGTGGCGTAGAGGTCATCGTGGATGTTTCCCCAAACTTTGGGGTATTACCATGTAAAAATCTTGTGTGTAAGCTTCTGTGAATGTCTCTTAATACTTTCATGATATCTTCTATCTAAGAAGTTTGGTGTGATTTATAAATATCTTTTAGAACTTGAGTTATCAAGATTCTTGAAGATTTCTAATTCATAACTATTTTAATATTTTTACACATCTTATGTGAAATTATTTTTCAAACAAAAAGAGTTTCTTCAAAGACTTTCTTCGAACTCTTAACCTGACTATTAACTTTATTAAAAACTTGGTTAAGTAATTCTAATTGGTGTGAGAGTGGGTTTAAATGTTTTTAATCCTATAACTCCTGAAATTATTTTTGTGTTTTCAAAATGGATGAAAAATTTGAGAAAATCGGTAAACTCTCCAGACCCCCAATGTTTGATGGACACAATTTTCTCTACTATAAAGTTATGGTGATTGCATTTGAAAGACTGGAATCCCCGGGGGTTTTGAATAATTATCTCAATTAAAATATAATTTCCTTTTTAAATAAATGCGGAAGCGTTGAGATGGTTTTAACTTTGAAATATACCAACAAGTTTTAATTTCTTCAAAAACAAATTGAAACATAATTCAAGTCCTAGAATTAGCCTAAGTCATCATTAACAATTATCCAAAGTTAGGCGAAACCATATTAATGCAAGTGACTTGAATAAACCAAATTTTATCTTGAAATTAATCTAGCATGCGTTCTAAGTGATATAGAGCAAGATAAAATCAACAGTCACACAACACCGCTATGTACGAGGAAAAACCCACTAACGGGAAAAAACCTCGGGACGGCCCTAGCCTCAAATCCACTAAAAACGGTATTACAAAATACAAGACAAAAGACTTACTTCCTAAACTCGAACCCTCTCAAGTCGTGATGCTTCTTCTTGTATCGACCTCCAATTAGCGGATAACCAACGGAGCTCCACCGCGGTCTCGGACTCCCACCGATCGGGCAATTAGGCACACCGTCACCCTAACATGGAGCCTTTCTCCAAATGGGTAGAAATGAAACGAACTTCTCTTCAATTCAGTGTAGAGAAAAACCGGTGCCAAAAAAATCTCCAAGCAATTGATATTTATATAGAAGCTTGGATAAACAATTGGGTGTAAACTAGAGTGTGTATGAAATTTTTCTTGAAAGAATTACACTCAAAACATGAACATTTTCCTAAAACTATTTTTTCTCTCAAACTTTCTCTAGGAGATAAACTAAGTTGGAAAAGTTGTCTTGGAAAATGTGTTTCCCGCACATAATAATGCATGAAAAAGTTGGTTGAAAACCAAGTGGAGAAGTGGGGAAAAAACTGCCAAAAACTGCTCAAAACCGTTCCCGCCTGACGTCTCGTTCGAACGAACTTGACTCTCGTTCGAACGAGACTTCTAACGAGCGACCATCCTGGGCTCGTTAGAATCTCGTTAGATATCTCGTTAGAACGAAAACTCGTTCGAACGACATATCGAACGACATATCGAACGACTGACCAGATTAGGGTCGTTGGCAAAATCGTTCGAACGAAACTGGTTCGAACGACAAAACTCGTTCGAACGAAACTTGTTCGAACGACAAAACTCGTTCGAACGAAATCTGGTTCGAACGAAAAAACTCGTTCGAACGACATTTCTAACGAACGACCAGAAAGTTTATAAAATTCGATTTTGGCCCAGAAACTTTTATATACTTATTTAAAGTTCTTAATTGATTCTTTCTGAAAATAAAATGCAGTTTTTATTTCACCTAACACCCAATACATATTGTTCCAAGCTCCTATATAAATATAATTACATTCATACCTTGGGAGCATGGAACCTTAATTGATGATGTAGAAACGAGGCACACAAACCGGCATTTTGATGAAGCTTTAAATTCTTTGCCGCTACGTCTTCAACATACACTTCATAGGCTTGAGAATATTACAATAAATACTATCCTATGAATAAATGTTTTTGTCCGGAATTGAGCCAAAACTATATATGGACTCAATTGGAAATTTGTGTCCTTACAAATCTCCCCCTTTGGCTATTCCGGGACAAAAACCAAACAAAAATCCTAAAGGGCCGTCAAGCTCTACTAGACTCGAAACATAACCCGCCCAATCTTGACTCAACCCAAGGATCAAACGCTTTGCCATTGAAAGATGCCGCTTTAGTATAATTTCTGCACACTTAAGCAAACTCATCAAATGCATAGGGAATATCAAAATATTAAATGCAATTCATTAATTACTCCCCCAATTCATTAATTACTCCCCCTAAATTAATTCTCCCTTTTTTAAAACATATGACCACATGACCTACTTAGAAAGACGTCTCCCCCTAGATAAATATCCCCCAAACGAAGATACGATAATAATAGGATTAGATACCATTTCTCCCCCTATCATCATTCTCCCCCTATCATCATTCTCCCCCTTTTTGTTCGGGAATAGGCAAAGGATAAAGAACTAATAAACAGCATGTGAAAGCTTAAAGTGATAAGACATGAAAGCATATGAGCAATAAAAGCAGGGCAAAGACAAATATCATATATATAGATACCAAAAAAATATACCAATAGAGCACTTGCATATATATATAGATATAAACACACACATGACACAAAATACAATAAGTTTGCACACTCGTATGGCAAAAGTGTGTCATATGGAAACGGAAGTGTAGGCGTGTGTACTAGCAACAATTAAATTTAGACCCAAACACTTAATAAACGTTCACGGAGTTCTCATTTGATTGTAAACTTCATCACATTGAAATATAGCCTCATGTGACAATATAAAGATTGAACTCAATGAACAAACATACACAATGCATACAAGCCTAGCATGATGATGATTCTACAAACCAAATAGAGTCATGACATTAAAGACAACTAGGATAAACGGACATTGTGCAAACCATTGATATACCATCCAATTCTCCCTCAATGAGCATATATATGCTTTTGTTTTTGAATGAATATATCAAACAAACATAGGCCTTGGCAATTGCTTTCTTTGAAATGCCAAATATTCTGTTTTTAGGCCTTTGGATCACGTATTTCTTTTAGATCCAATCAACGGTGGCTTACTATCGCAAAGGATTTAATTCATCCTTTCGGAGCCCTTCCCCGTGCATATATTAATTTATCATGTTTTCATTTTTCGCACAAATCTCACAGGCAACGGATTTTGACATGCACTAGTCCTCCTAGGTCATAGATATGTAGATGACTAGATTGATAGGAGAACACCTCAAAAAGCTCAAATATAACATGTGACATTAAGATTTCAAAAGAGCTCGTGCATGTGTGAATAGAGGCATATAGAAATAGAATCCATTTAAACAATACAAAATCCAACTACTCCATATAAAACATGGTAAAGAACATTTTAAGGATTGAAAATCTAAACCAAAAGTTCTAGCCACATGGGAGCGTAAACGATAGGATTCAAACAAAAATATATGCCACATAAAGTGTGTCAAACAAAAATACACACAAAATAAAATCTTTTTGAGTTTTTAACATTTTTAATCAAAAATAAATATTTACTCAAAAGGACAAACAAAAATCATTTGTATTGTTCATTAAGCTTAAATGAAATAAATAAAACACAAATGATAAACAAAAATCTTTTTATATTTTTCAATTAATTCAAACACAAAATATAATACAAAAAGATAAACAAGTCATGATTTCTAGCATGTGATATGAAATAAGGTTATGACTAGAAAATGACTAAACAAGCATACATTTAGCATATGAATATGGCATGAAGTACAAACGCTAAAGCATGCAAATACTAACACATTTATCCTTTAGATTTAGCAAGAGAGGAAGCATGTGTAAGTAAATGAGAATCAACAACCCTATTTTGTAAGGTAACCAAGTCGGATTTCCTAACCCAAATTAATGAGGAATGACTATTTTGGGGTGTAGGAACGTTAACTACCGTGGTTACTTTACTATGGGGTTTTCTAGGAATTCGTTTAAGATCTAAACAAAATTTCCTAAGATGACCTTGTCGACCACAATGTGTACAAGTGAGAACATGTCGAAAAGATTTACTTAAGGAGTGATCTTTAAAAGTATTCCTAGTTGATTCTCCTAAAACATTGGTTTGGGCATTATGAGTAAATTCATTACAAGGATTGAAGCCTAAACCACAAGTGTCATTTTTAATTGGACCGTTCCTAACATTTTATCTAGTTTTTCCGAACAACACTCCAAATCAAATTTGACAATACAAGAATCTTTTAATTTATTTTCCAATTCTACAATGTTAGATTCTAGTAAAACATTTCGCTCTTCAAAAGAAAGAAGCTCCTTTTTCAAGGATTCCATTAAACTCCTAAGGCTATTTCTCTCGCCTTCTACATAGTTAAGCTTCTCTTGAAGAGTCCTCTCACGTGTCTTAAGGTCTTCTATTAAGGCACTTTCATCAATGACCTTGACACTCTCTCTAAAACTCGCTTCTAACTTCAAATTCGCTTTTTTTAATTTAATAGATTCTTTATATAATTCATGAAAAGCATTTTGAAGTTCACTCACATCAACCTCTTCTTCATTTTCACTCTCTTCTTCACTCTCACTATCATTAAAAACAAGGGAATCATGAACAATGACCTTGGAAGTGGCATGTGCAATCGTGTCATCAATCGATGAGTTCTCATTATCACTCACATGACTAGCCATAAAAGCCACAAAAATTTTCTTAGTGGGGGAATCGGGCTTTTCTTCCTTATCACTATCACTAAGGGTTGCATTATATGAAATAGGTCGCTTACCATCTTTCCTTAGTTTAGTGGGGCACTCATAAGCCCTATGGCCATAACCTTCACAACCAAAACATTTATTAGACTCGTCCCTATCTAAATGTTCATTACTAGGTTTAGGGATTTTCTCGGCTTTAGAAACCTTCTCGCTTTTATCATGTTTAGAAGTATCAAATTTCTTAAAATCATTTTTATATTTATCTTTGTTAAATTTAAGAAATTTTCTAAATTTACGAGCAAACAAAGCCATATCTTCCGAGTCACTATCACTATCGCTCTCTACTACTTGTTTGACCTCTTTTCGGGCTTTTAAAGCAACACCCTTTTCAATTTTCTTTTCAGTTTTAGAGGGAAACATATCCAGTTCATAGGTTTGTAAATCACCTACAAGCTCTTCTAATTTCGTAGAGGCTAAAGTGGGTAAAGAATTTAAAACGGTCACTTTAGGAATAAATCTATCGGGTAGGGACCTTAAAATTTTCTTTACAACACGGTCGTCAGGTATTTTCTCTCCCAAGTTAAAGGATGAATTAACAATATCAGAAAGTCTAGCATAAAATTTATCAAAAGTTTCTTTTTCATCCATTTTGATAGTTTCAAATTGAGTGGTGAGGTTTTGGAGTTTAGAAGCTTTAACGACACTCGTTCCTTCATGAGTTAATTGTAAAATATCCCAAGCTTCTTTAGCGGTTTCACACGTCATAATACGTCGGAATTCATCCGGTGCGACAGCACTAAATAAGGCATTTAAACCACGAGAATTAAAATTTGCAAGCTTAAACTCATTTTCGGTCCATCTATCGGCGGGTTTTAAAACACGTTCATTTTCAACTAAGTAAGTTGGTGGGGAATATCCGGTAACAACAGACATCCAAACTCTCTCGTCGATAGATTTTAGTGCCGATCTCATTCGCGCTTTCCAATACGCGTAGTTTGAACCATCGAAAATAGGAAATTTTGAAAATGGGGAAAAATCCATTTTAGCCAAAAATTAAAGAATCTTAACGAAATAATTTATCGTTTTTGGCTCTGATACCAATTTGAAAGACTGGAATCCCCGGGGGTTTTGAATAATTATCTCAATTAAAATATAATTTCCTTTTTAAATAAATGCGGAAGCGTTGAGATGGTTTTAACTTTGAAATATACCAACAAGTTTTAATTTCTTCAAAAACAAATTGAAACATAATTCAAGTCCTAGAATTAGCCTAAGTCATCATTAACAATTATCCAAAGTTAGGCGAAAACATATTAATGCAAGTGACTTGAATAAACCAAATTTTATCTTGAAATTAATCTAGCATGCGTTCTAAGTGATATAGAGCAAGATAAAATCAACAGTCACACAACACCGCTATGTACGAGGAAAAACCCACTAACGGGAAAAAACCTCGGGACAGCCCTAGCCTCAAATCCACTAAAAACGGTATTACAAAATACAAGACAAAAGACTTACTTCCTAAACTCGAACCCTCTCAAGTCGTGATGCTTCTTCTTGTATCGACCTCCAATTAGCGGATAACCAACGGAGCTCCACCGCGGTCTCGGACTCCCACCGATCGGGCAATTAGGCACACCGTCACCCTAACATGGAGCATTTCTCCAAATGGGTAGAAATGAAACGACTTCTCTTCAATTCGGTGTAGAGAAAAACCGGTGCCAAAAAAATCTCCAAGCAATTGATATTTATATAGAAGCTTGGATAAACAATTGGGTGTAAACTAGAGTGTGTATGAAATTTTTCTTGAAAGAATTACACTCAAAACATGAACATTTTCCTAAAACTATTTTTTCTCTCAAACTTTCTCTAGGAGATAAACTAAGTTGGAAAAGTTGTCTTGGAAAATGTGTTTCCCGCACATAATAATGCATGAAAAAGTTGGTTGAAAACCAAGTGGAGAAGTGGGGAAAAAACTGCCAAAAACTGCTCAAAACCGTTCCCGCCTGACGTCTCGTTCGAACGAACTTGACTCTCGTTCGAACGAGACTTCTAACGAACGACCAGCCTGGGATCGTTAGAATCTCGTTAGATATCTCGTTAGAACGAAAACTCGTTCGAACGACATATCGAACGACTGACCAGATTAGGGTCGTTGGCAAACTCGTTCGAACGAAACTGGTTCGAACGACAAAACTCGTTCGAACGAAATCTGGTTCGAACGAAAAAACTCGTTCGAACGACATTTCTAACGAACGACCAGAAAGTTTATAAAATTCGATTTTGGCCCAGAAACTTTTATATACTTATTTAAAGTTCTTAATTGATTCTTTCTGAAAATAAAATACAGTTTTTATTTCACCTAACACCCAATACATATTGTTCCAAGCTCCTATATAAATATAATTACATTCATACCTTGGGAGCATGGAACCTTAATTGATGACGTAGAAACGAGGCACACAAACCGGCATTTTGATGAAGCTTTAAATTCTTTGCCGCTACGTCTTCAACATACACTTCATAGGCTTGAGAATATTACAATAAATACTATCCTATGAATAAATGTTTTTGTCCGGAATTGAGCCAAAACTATATATGGACTCAATTGGAAATTTGTGTCCTTACAGCATTTATTTAAGTCACTTTAGGTGATGAACTCTGGGAGACTATTAAAAATGGTTACACTCACCCCACTAAACCTCTGATAGAAGGTAGCACCCTAAGGGTTAGGAAACAACTTGGTGAGTTTACCAGTGAAGAAAAAAGGATGTCTCTATGAAATATTAAGGGTAAAAATTGTATATTTATGTCTGTGAATGAAGACGAATTTAAAAGAATATCTATATACACTACATCCAAAGAGGCCTGGGATACCCTTGTCACTGTCGATGAAGGTGAAGAGAAGGCTGGGAAAACTCAAATACTTGTGCGACAATATAATACCCTTATAGTGGATGAATCTGATACCTTTGATGAATTCTATATTCAGCTTGCTGACATTATCACTAAACTGCATGCAAATAGTATTGTGTATGATAGAAAAGAAATAGTGCAGAAAATCCTTAGATCTCTACCTGCTAAATTTGATAACAAATGATATGCTATATAAGAGATGGATGACCCTAACCTAACTATTGAATGATTGAGTAGTAAATTAAGAACTGTAGAAATGGAGTTAGAGTATAATAAGCACATGACCTCTAATGTCAAAAGATTCTCCAAATCCAAACTTGTTTTCTCTTCCCAAATTGTTGTACCTAAGTTAAAGGTGCTTGATTATGACTTAGGATTAGATGAGGACTGTGATCTTGAAAAAACTGATAACCATATAGCCCTAATGAGAGAATGATTTAAAAAGATTATAAAGTTTAGGAATGTTGTGGTAACTAAGCACGGTAAAGCTAGCTATCAAAACTTTCAAGTTCCCATGTAATGATGGGAATGCGCAGTAATTGTCCATTGTTGATGGCATTGGGGTTATAGGTTCGGAACGACATATTACTATACTTAGTACGCACAAATGATCCCCGAAGGCGATAAGAATATGCCTTCATATACTATATATGAGAGCTTAAGAGTAATCCATTAACTTGTACGTGTCAGGGTCTGTACCTATATGGATATTCGATTTGATATGGTCGTATCCTACTTGATATTATACTTGAGATGAGTAATCAAGTATAGATGTATGTGGAATTTAATTATGTTTTATAAAGATGAATAATAATTAAATATTGGGTTCACATGGGATTAGTATTAAACGCACGTGATATCTAGGGTTGTTGTAATACCCCGTACTTCTATGAATATTTAATTTCCATGTGTGTATGGATGTATTAATTTAATTGGGGAAATTAGATTGGTTTCAGTGAATATTAACTAGCAAGATAAGGATTGATATCAATGTTATTATAGAGAATTAAGGTAAAGGTCATGTTCCTTCCTATATTTGGAGTTTTGGAACAATGCTTTTCAAGTTTATAAATCTAGTCCCTGTGGTACAATACCTTTATTTTTTTGGTCCGCACCAGCGGCACTATTTTTCACCTTTTTTCATTGTATTTTTAGTACAGGGACTAAATTTATAAAATTATATGGAGTGTCCTATTTTTATACACTTTGAGCACTATGAGGACCTTTTCCCAAAACTCTCATGTTATTATTATTTACTTTCTTATGATAAGTAATAAATATGTGATTTATTATATGTCGGTTATGAGTGAAAAATGACTATTTATTTTCTTGGTTGATGAAAAACATTGGCGGATTTATATATTTTATGGGCGACGCTTACTGTACGCACGTTTCAGGACCGATTAATGAGATGTTGGTGAATTTGTAGTTACATGACTCGGATGACCTTTTCGAGTGCACCGGTGATCTGAAAAGGATCAAAATAATCCAAAATAGATACCCTGATGTTATGATTGGGTCTCGGGTGATTTTTACCCTGATGTAGTGTAAATTTGGATTTATAAGTATGACCATGTAGATCATTGATAGGGTGTTTGAATCAATGAAAATTCAAGTTTGATTAATCTTGGGTTTGATTGAATTGATTAATGATTAGGAATTCTAGGGCTTCAGGAATGTATTTAGGTTTAATTTGAGGTTAGAATACTTCTGGGATGTTAGTATATTGATGTAATAAAACCAATGTAATAAGACGATTGACAGTCCAGCAAACCGAACTGGTTGGGTTTGCTGTCCTGCCCAGATTTTGTTTATGTGCTGTTTTGAACCATTAGAGCTTGGGGAATGAGCGTAGGGACTTCCATGGTAGAGTGGGACTATTGGGGAATATTTAAAGGGTTTGGTAAGGGTGTTAGGTTAATGAATAGATGCGGTAGGGTGAGACGAATTGAGAAGTCAAGTTTGTGAACACTTATATGATCAGGAAGTCAGTTCGGACTTTGAATCTATGGACCAGTATGCTGTGGGATTTGCGTACGGGTTTCATACTTTATATGTATACATATTGGGTTAACTTATGTATATATGTGATCGTTACTTGTTTGTAATGAACATACCTACTCGATAGTGCTATCGTTAAGAGGTAGCACGTAGTGGGCAGTTCACTTGGCATTAACTAGCAGGTGTTGGACTGATTCCCCAAGTTATAGTACTGTTGCATGACCATTATCCATGTTTCAGTATAGATGTTGGTTTGGAGACTAGTTAGGTAAAATGTGGTATGGTTGAGACCCTCGAATGTATGTTTATGACCGCTCGCGTTGCTTGTTTTTATGTTTTATGTTCGGTGGTAAGATTTTGTACTGGAGGCTCAGTGTGTTGCGTGATATGCCCGAAGCGTAATAGAATACGCGGGAGGCATCCACAAGGTCTCATCTCTTGGGATGCAGTTATACGTATATAGCGAGTGATATATATATATATATATATATATATATATAGCGTGGGTGTAGATATGCTGTTATATTGTGAGAATATATGTTTATAGCACGGGTGCAACTTGGTTATTATATCGTGACTACCTCTATTTGTTGCAAGTGTGTAGCTATGTCATCGTTTATGATAGTATACCTGGGGAGGGTAGCATATGGTTAACTAATGGTGACTATTAGAGGGATTGGTCTTTCATAGCGGTTATTATTCTAGTTAGACTGTGTAACATAATTAGGATAGTAAAATGAATGCATTAGGTAGGCACTGTAGATGAGAAGTGAGGTTTTATCTCATGTGAGTGCGACCGGTAAATTAATTGTGAAAGTTATACACTACGTGTTTTATTGATGTAAAACATATAATTACTTACAAAATAAACATTTTTGGGCTTCGACCTGCGGGCATTTTTTTTTTCTTGTTATCTTTTTAAAACCTCAGGTGTGCAGCAGCAGGGACAATAGGGGTAGATCTTTCACGCCATTACGAGCAATAGTTTTGGATGCTACCAGTTGTTTTAGCCACATCAGTTCGATTTTATCTAGATAGGATGCGGTTTTCTTTCAGGCTTTCCTTTTGGGCGTGTTGCCCGTAGTTGGGCAGGATTTTATTCTATGTCAGACTCTATTATTATTATTATTATTATTATTATTATTATTATTATTATTATTATTATTATTATTATTATTATTATTATTATTATTATTATTATTATTATTATTATTATTATTATTATTATTATTATTATTATTATTATTATTTTATTTATTTTTTTATTTTTTTATTTTTTTTATTTTTATTTATTTTTATTTATTTTTATTAGTATTCAGTTACGTTGGATGTTTTTTGGGTGGCCGATAGTTTATTTGGTTAACAATTATTTATTTATGCATATCGGTTAATTCTACCAGTTTATTGCATGTATGGTTTCATTTGTTTTATATTTTATTACTTGTTGCGATAGTAATGCTATGAATGAAATCACAATGGATTCATGTTTTATTTAAATAAAGGATTGATCACCCATTTTAGAATAGGCGGGGTGTCACAATTAGTATCAGAGCATTAGGTTCTAGTTTTTTTAGGATCTGTGCGAACTTGCAACGTTGTCAACGTTGCGTTTCTTTGATATAGAGCCCTATATTTAGGACTATTATTTCATATTGCACGTTTACATTATTTGGCTACTGTTTATGTTGAAGTGAATCTCATATGGTTTCAGATGCCAAATGCTAGGAGAGGTAGACTAGAACGTATAATGTGTGAGTAATTTTGTATAATTGGTCACAAATCTAGGTCTTGTTAGACCAATTGTATCATAAATAAAGATTTTTTAGAATCGTTTTTGCTATTTAGAAGAAAAATATAAGTTTGAAATAAATTTAAGTTAAAAATGCAATTTTAGCAATCCTAAGGGGTAAAGGCATAATTTAAGAAACTTTATGAGCCTACAAATAATTTTTAAATGTTTGTCGAGGCAATACGAAGTTTTTTTATGAAATTTGATTAAATTCCGAGTTAAGATGAGTGATATATGAATTTGGGATGGGGGAGGGGATAAAATACAAATAAGGATAATTTTGTAATTTTCTAAAATTTTATGCCATGAATTTAAATTAATTATTTTTATTTTGCATTTTACTAATGCCCCATGATTTCGAACAACATAGGAGTTTCTATGCAAAATTTGTCAGGATATGACACGACACTACATAATTGGCACAACTATACTAAACACTACTTATAAATTTGCACGAGTGTCCGTTGATGTCGTTCCATAGTTTTTCGAAAAGGTCTTCAAAAGACTCACAACTTTCTATTTGAACGAATTTCAAAATAAGATGTTTTGAAGGGGAAAAAATAGCTTGAATAATCTGGTGTGAAAATTAACGAAAATACAAAGTTGAAATATAAAAATGAATAAATAAAACAAACGCCCCAACAAGACTTCCCTTATTTACACCCACATGCACCCCAAAGCTACACCTTCCCCTTATTTTCCTCCCACATGTACTCAAAAGATTCAACGACTTTATCCACAATTTAAAGGACTTTTATTTTAATTATTCAAAAATATCACGAATTAAAATTCTTATTTCTCACACTTTCACCTATGAAAAGAGCTCATTATACAGAATTTGAGGGAGCAAGAGTTCATACACAATTTTAAAGAGCGAAAATGTGTGAGTTTAATTTAGGAGCACAAAAAATAGTAAATACTTGTATATTTATATTTTTGAGTGTTTGTGAAATGTTATTTTGTTTTCAAGATTCGGGAAGATTTGTTGTATTGGCATTCAAGTGTTGGAACTTCAATTTTGTAAGTGATTATTAATGAAAATTATTGTTTCATCTTGCAATTTTTGTGTTTTTATTATGATGATAGATTAATTTAATTTCTAGGACTAGGAGAAATTTGCCATGATCAGTTAGTGTAGAGGGGGCTTGAAGGTAATTTTGAGATTAGAGGTAATTCCACATCAAGCAACAATGTTCGGGATTAAGAAGCCGAGGCAACTTAGCGTGGCAACTCAGTGTGGCAACTCAGCGAGGCAGCTTATCATGGCAACTCCTACTTTAGCTTATTGTGTTAATCATATTGTATCTTTGTTTATATTGACTGTAAGCTATAACGGTTGTAATGATGTAACGAGAATAATAATGAGTTTTAGTATGAGGTCAAACGGTACTCGCGAGAGACCAGACTTGGCAGGGCCTGGGAGAGCTTTCATGCTCTATCGAATGACCTCGCCATGGAAACTTTAGAGGGACTTGGTTTGGAGTATTGAGAAGTAAGGCACCATTGGGGCTTGTCCTAACCATCTTAGATACACCTGGTAAAACACCGAAGGCCCCTGACCGTGGAACCTCGGGCGGAGCAGCTTGGAGTTCCATCGGGCGTTGAGTTGTGAACCAAACAACTCTCTACTTAATGTCACATCTACTATAGGTGATGTCACTGGGTAGATAAACAATGTCAGACATGCCCTTGAGTAAACGACCGTGGTATTTGGGGCTGTTAGGAAGTTGGTGAGCCACCTCTGCGATAACAGCCCCCTGACACACAATGGTTAGGCAAAAGGCATGCCTTGACATTTAATGTTTATGACGTGGAGACAACTAGTGCATCAAGTATTTAATGTTGGTGACATAAAGTATAAGGGAGGTCTTTCACAGGTATTGATGACTGAGTTGCCTCGGGGGTGGTGTGGGGGATTATTTAAGGACCCCAACCACCTTTGAGGAAGAGAGATCCTTTTGAGAGCTCAGAAGTTATTGCTAGAGATAATATACATTAGAGAGAGCTATTACAAACCAGGGAGAGTTTTCTTACTCACCCACCATTGTCATTTATTACGAAGCTTTTAATACTTGACAGAGATTCTTGAGGGTGGTTGGTGTTTTTGGCTGCCTGCCAAAGTGTATTTAGGGTCCTTACTTCTCTCTCCCTCTAGCTGAGTTACTTTTAAGTTCATTAATACCATCTGAGTTATATACGAGAGATTTGGGAGTTTAAACTGATTTCATCTTCATTATGTAGTGTTTATATGTCCTATGGTTAATCAATAGTGTCACTATTTAACTTATCATTACTGTACTCAAAAGGGGTTACGCCTCCATCTTATCTAAACTACCCTCTTACATTTGGCGACTCTGGTGGGGAGGCATTCTTCTAAGTAAGGAGTATGGCACAAGATAACGTTAATCGAAGGCTCAACTTCGATGACATCCAACACAATGAAGAACAAGCTGTGAGAGAACAGGAGGCCCTAAGGGATGGGGCTCCTCAAACAGAGGTACCTCCGGTTTAGACGACGACGGGCGTTCCACGGGTGACACAAGCTTCCACGAGTGCAGGGTTGGGACCCACTCAGGTGGCACTCCTTATGAGTAAGTTTTAGAGTTTTTGCAAACTCTGATAGCTTCAAGGTGTTGGGAGGATTTGAACCCAACTCCTTCGTAACACCAGGGGAAGCCCCAACGGCCCCACCAAGTGGAGGTGTAACGGGAACAGTCCCAGCGAGTATACCCTCTATTGTGAATCCAACCGTTGGAACCTCAGGAGTTTCAATGGCCCCAGCTGTGATGACTGCTCCAACTACAACGGACACTCATCCCATGGTCCCGTTGGTGGTTGCCCAGTGGCATCACCCATAGAGGAAATGAGGAAGGAGATGAATAAAGAAATGCTGAGGTTCACGCAGGCCTCCTTGCAATCTTCTAGTGAGTTAGCTTCGGTCTATGATAACTTTCTAACACCTTATCCCTAAGAATACAATGATGAGCCCTATCCAAAGGACTATATTCCTCCTATTTTTGAAAAATACACAAGGAAAAGGGGGAACCCGAAGGAGCACAATAAGCACTTTGTTGAACACTTGGGGGCACATTGTAATAATAAAAAGCTCAGGTTGAGGGAGTTTTCTAAATCCTTAACCGATAAAGAATATACCTGGTATTCTTATTTGGCTCCCAAGAGTGTTTCTACGTGGGAAGAGATGCATATTTTGTTCGTGCAGAAGTTCTTTCTGGTGGAAGACGAGTTTACTTTGACCCAACTGGGGAGGGAGAAGAAACGACCCGGAGAAGAAGTGGTGGCGTACATTCAAAGGTTCAGGGAGAGATCCCTCGATGTGAGGGAGGAGGCCAAAGAGTCCAAGTTACTGCAGATCTGTGTGGAGGGGCTGCTTCCCGAGTACATCTATCATCTCATTAATGAAACGTGCGAGGGGACTTTTTCGATATGACCAAATTCGGTGGTGGTGCCCATGATGTTTAGGCAACCGATACAACCTGCGGGGGGAGGTCTCACCCCCCACGATTAGGGTACACCGATGGAGGAGATAGATGCAAGGCACCAAAGAAGGACAATAAGAGGAAGTTTGGAAGAGACAGGGAGGACCCACTACCATTGCCTTGTACAGTGGAGGAAGCTGTCAGCTATTACAATGCGATGGTCTAAGGAGGAATGGTCTACGAACCAAAGGGCATTTCCGTTGGGGAACCCGATGCATCAACGAGGGAGAATCCTAAGTATTTCTAGGTCCATCGAAAGATCCATCACCCAATAGAGAGTTATTTCACGCTGAGGAGAATCTTTGATAAGTACGTAAAGGTAGGGACATTGCAAATCCCTCTGCAGAACATTAACAATAACCCACTCCCACCACATGGTACTAATCTGGTGGTGGACTATGATGAAGAGGCAGAAAGATAAGAGAGAGAGCCGACATCGAGGTAGGAGGAGTTCAAAGAATCTCTGGAAGATTATACGAAGGGAATGGCTAATATAGTACTGGCCTACGATGAGGCAAGCTCCAAAGACGTGGAGGACGTATACAGCGTTGAAGGTGAGGAAGTAGACCCAGTCCTAGAGTACTGTGCGGTTTTAAAATCCCCGAAATTCACCTGGTTCTTCGACCAGGTAGGGATACCGAAGGAGAATAGGTTAGAGATAACCCAGGCAATACTTGATATTACAAGAAGGAACGCAGTCCCTTCGCTGAGATGGAAAGGACCCATGGCCATGTTTGTGAGGAGGTTTCTGTCAGAAGTAACCTTCAGCGATGCATATAGGGCTACAAGGTTCCCTCATAACAGGCCATTGTATGTGACTGCCAGCGTTAACGGAATTAGTTTCGCAAGTACTCTTATGGATGGGAGAGCTTCCGTCAATATCATGCCGATCAACTCCTTCCACACAACTAATATCCCAGAAGAAAGGTTGGTCCCCATGTCTTTGGTGATTTTGGGGTATGATAACTAATCTTCCAAATCCATTGGGTACATTAATGTTGGGATTCTAATGGGAAATCTGAGTTACCATATAAAGTTCCACGTAATAGAGAGTGCAACTTCCTACCATCTGCTGATAGGAAGAGTATGGATGCACAATCAAGGGCTATCTCCTTCAACGTATCACCAATGTGCTAAAGCAAATATCCAGAGAACAAATGACCATTAGGGATACAAAGAGACCCTTCGCTGTCGAGGAAGTTCACCTGGTAGATGCATCATTTTACACTGAGTTGGAGGAGGATGTCTAGGTCATAACGAGAAGAATGGAGGGAGCATGGGTTCCATCGATCAGAGAAAAGATGGGGCCCTTGAATGAGTAGAGTAAAGAGGTTGCAAGAAGCACAAGACTGATGAGCAAAGAATCTCACCAGGTGGTCCCTCGGCCCCAAAGAATCTCAAAGCAGCTCAAAGACAGGATGAGGTCGAGAGTGGATCCGATGGAACATGAGGTCTGATGACAAAGCGTGCTAAGCCAGCTCTTGAGAAAAAGAGTGGCTGAGGGTTTTAGAGAGAAGAAGAGGAAGGCAGTCACCATTACCAGCAGACAGTGAAAGAAGGTCATTATCGAAGAAGGAAAGGCGGTATATCGATTATAACGGTGTGAGCGGGCGGCCGAAAAAATTGATGATGAGGTTGACTCGATATGTGAATGCTTTCTAGTGGATCAACGGGGACAATGCATGCTGATGGACAACTCCAGCATACAGGAATTGGTGGAGGAAGTCACTGAGGAACCAGATTACATGGCGGATCGACTAAATCCGCAAGCACAAGAACTAGAGGAGTTAAACCTGGGGAAAGAAGGGGAAGATCCAAGGCCCATCTTTATCTCGAAGGATCTCAGTAAGGAGAAACGAGAGGCCTTGGTTGAGTTGATTCGGGAGTTTATAGACGTCTTCGTCTGTAAATACACAGAGATGGAGGGGCTGGATGAGGAAGTAAGCTTCCACAAGTTAAACATAATGCCTTCATCCATTCCAGTGAAACAAACAACGATAATATAAAAGCCTGAGCTAGATTTGAAGATCAAGGAAGAGGTTTAATGCTTGCTAATGGCAGGGTTCATCACACCGATACAACACCCACTTTGGCTATCTAGAATTATCCTAGTGGAAAAGAAAGTCAAAAACCAAATAAGGATCTGTGTGGAAGTTAGGGATTTGAACAGAGCTTGTCCCAATGATTATTTCTCTTTGCCCTCCATTGATAGCTTGATAGATGCAACGGCTAGTCATGAGATGTATAGCTTCATGGATGGGTATGTAGGGTATAATCAGATCAAGATGGACCCCATAGATGCAGAGAAAACAACGTTCAGAACCCCGTTGGTCAACTTTATGTATAAGGTGATGCCGTTTGGACTCAAGAACACTAGGGAGACTTACCAAAGAACAATAATGGCCATTTTCCATGACTTCTTTCACAAATTTGTGGAATTTTATGCGGATGATTTGGTCATCAAATCGAGGAAGGAGGAGTCCTATTTGAGCGATTTGAGGAAGGTGTTTTCCCGTTGTAGGAAGTATAAATTGAAGATGAACCCACTGAAGTGTGTTTTTGGAGTAACAAGTGGGAAATTCCTAGGCTTTGTGGTTGATCAACAAGGGGTGCAGATGGACCAGGACAAACAGCGGGCGATCTTGAAAATGCCATGCCCAAGAACGGAGAAGGAGCTGAAGAGTTTCCTCGATAAAGTCTCTTACCTTAGGAGATTTGTGCCTGGATTGGCTGAAATAACACACCCGCTGATGCAGCTGTTACGAAAGAACACAAAATTTAGGTGGGAGGAGATCACCAGGAGTCTCTCGATGAACTGAAGAAATTTCTCATTTCACCATATACCATGGTTCCTCCAAAGGCAGGAATACCGTTGCAGTTGTATCTCATATCCACCACGAGGTCCATGGGAGATTTGTTGGCACAGAATATTAATGGGTAAGAACGGCCAGTCTACTACCTTAGCAGGATCATCCATGGGCCAGAAGTCAGATATAGTAGCTTGAAAAGGCATTGTTTAGCCTTAGTCTTTGTAGCACAAATATCCTATCTTTTACAATTCATATTGTAACTAGATGTGATCCTATTAAGTATTTGTTAGCAAGAACTATATTAATTGGTAGAGCAGCTAGGTGATTCCTTATTCTCTCCGAATATGGCTTAAAGTGTGTGGTTCCTCGCACGATCAAAAGCCAGGCCTACGTTGATTTGTTGGCAATTTTCCCCTCGGGATCATTTGAGCCACCCAAAGAAAGTATCCCAGGAGATGATTTGCAGGCCAACCACCTAGACGTAACGAATGAGGAATGGATAATGCAGTTCAATGGATCTTCGGTTGAAAAGAAAGGAGGAGTAGGGGTAATTATTTTGAAAGGAATATAGGAGATTTGCCTTTCCTACAAATTAGATTTCCCTTGTTCCAACAACGAGGTAGAATATGAAGCATTGATATTGGGATTACTAGAGGCTCTTTGAAGGGGGATCCGTTCATTTTGCATTAAAGGGGATTCAAACTTGGTGGTTCAGTAAGTAAATGGAGAGTACACGTTGAAACACATGAGCCTGGCACCATACAGAACAATCATTCAGAGGCTCCTCTGCTAGTTACATCGGACTAAGATCAAGAGGCAGCCCAGAATGATGAACGCCACCCAGACACATATGCCACCATTGCCCAGAAGATGGTCATGAGTAACGATACAACTTCCGTCATGATCCAATGAAGAACAGCTCTTTCGATAGTGCAGTTAATTCTACCAATGGAAGAGGACGCAGACTGGAAAGGAGAGATTAAAGCGTAATTAGAATTTGGGTAAGTAGCGATGGGGCTGAGGGAATTAGCCCAATATTTTACGAACCAGGGAAACCTTTATTACAGGAACGCATGAGGATGGTTATCAAGGTGCATTGGTCTAGAAGAGGCGGAGCGAAGATTGAAGAGAACACATGAAGAGCTCTACGAGACAACTGAGATACCCTTCTACCGAAGAATGCAAAAAGAGGGGTATTTTTGGCCAAGAATGAAACAGGACGTGACGGAGCTACAACAAAAGTGCAATAAATGTCAATTATTCTTCGAGGTAGTTGAATGTCATTTCATGGAGGCTTATGCTGACTGGAGATAGCCCTATATTTACGTTATTAAATATGGAGTTGTCCCAATAGAGAAAATTAATGCGATGGGACTCCGGTGAAGGGCCCCGCGATTCTAAGTTCAGGAGGGGTAACTTTATCAAAGGGGATACTTCAACAGGACGTTGCGTTGCATCATGAAGGAAGAAGCAGCTGAGGTTCTCAAACAGGCACACGATCCATCTCACATTGGAGGGGACAAGTTATATAACCAGTTGATAACTTTGGGATACTATTGGCCAACGATAGAGAAAGATTCTGCTGAGTTCGTTCGAAGGTGCAAGGCTTGCCAACTTCATGGAAACATGATCCATGACCCATCAATGGACTTACACTCCCTAGCAATGCCCTATCCTTTTCATACTTGGGCATTCGACCTAGTAGGGGTGATACATCCTTCTTCGAGGGGGAAGATATAGATACTAGTAGCAACGGAGTTTTTCACAAAGTGGGCTGAAGTGATACCACTAAGAAGGGCAACAACGGGGGTGGTGAGCAAATTCATCAGAGAATACATCATTTGCCTTTTTAGGATCCTAAAGGTTATCTTTTCAGACAATGGAACCCCTTTCATCAATTCAGAAGTAACGATGCTCACAAACAAATACTCCATTGTCCATCACACTTCGATGGTGGCATACCTAAAGGGAAATGGTAAAGCCGAAGCAACTAACAAAACTTTGGTTAATATCTTGGCTAAAATAATGGAGGATTTCCCAGGATCATGGGATGACAAGATACCAGTCGTATTATGGGCCTATTGAATAACTAAGAGGAAGACCACAGGGTATACACCATTCTCTCTTGTTTATGGGGCCGAGGCGATTCTCCCAGTGGAGTTAGAAGTTCCCTCTGCTCGATATGCTTTGCGAAGTAGCATGCTCCCTCAGAATAAATATGTGCAGTTGGAAGCGTTGGATGAACGCAGAGATAATGTAATGCAACACTTTCAAATGTATACGAAACAACTCTCCAGGGCATATGATAACTTAGTAAGACTAAGGAAGTTCGTGGAGGGAGACCTTGTATTGAAAGCAGTAGTGAAACACATAAGGGGGCTTCCTTTACCCAAGTTTGCAGCAAATTGGGAAGTACCTTTCATTGTAAAAGAAGCTCAGGACTTAGGTTATTGCTTAATTTCTAAGATGGAAGAAGACAAACCATTCAAAATCAATAATAAATGGTTGAAGGTTTATCATGTGTAGGCAATTATGTTTGGACAACTGATGTAGCTAGATATTATTATGAATACACAAGTTCTCTTTTTATGATGAGTATACAAGTTCTTTTTATTATACCTTAAGTAGAGATGAAAGAATTACAGAACTTCACACTTCACAATCTATGTAAATAGTTGTAACACAAAGAAATGGCATGAGAGAATAAATATCTTTTTCCATTCATAAACTTTGGGTCATTACAAAATTGGGAGCTATTGCCCAAGAATTACATGAAAAAAAAGAAAAAAAATATATACACGATTTCATTGGCCTAAGAGGAACCGCAGATCCGGAGAAGAGAAAAAATCTCCAGGGAGGCCCGAAGAAGCTACTTGGCAAGACCATTGAGCATTGATAGAGACCTCCAACCTCGTTTGCGCTTGTGTGCGCTCGATAAGGAGTCTCTCTTATTTCAGCTTCACCAGATGAAAAGCTTCTTGGATGTCCTCCACCTCTTTATCAACAACTTCTAGAAGAGGTTCTTACTCGACTAATTTATCCTCGGCCCGTTGATCCTCCTGATCTTTTCGTAATAGTTCCCTCTGGTTGTCCAGTTGCCGGCTCTTCAAAGTCTTTAAATGCATGATCAACCAGTCAAAATGGAACCCGTCGTGACCCAACTCCCCCAGATAACCCAGGAATTAGTTGAGGTAGGGTATGGTAATGTTTGCAGTTGGAGTATTGGCAATTTCAGTAACAATGGTGGCCATACCCTGAAGTGTGTAACTCATAACCGAGATGTTTGAACATAGGTAATCCACTGTGAATGTTTCAGGATGATGGTTCACAAGTTGCTCAACTACCAAACTATGGTTAGCAGGCATTTGAGGAGAACATTGAAGCACCATCAGGCAGAAGGCGTGAGGAGCTAGGTCGGGCAAAGGAAGCTCACAGCCAGATTCTCTCTTCGCAGCAGCACCGGTCATGGAACCTCGATTATTATGGCTAGAATCTTTGGAAATGACAGGTTCCCGATGGGGCGAAGTAATGGGCGAAGGAACTGGTGGAGAATCCTCCCGAGCAAGATGAAAATAATTAGAGGAAGAAAAGAGTTTATAAAAAATCTTAACAAGTGTTTCCGTTGTTAAGTCACCGATATAGGTGGAGTTTATGAAAAATCTTAATAAGTGTTTTCGTTGTTAAGTCACCGATATAGGTGGAGTTTATGAAAAATATTAATAAGTGTTTTCGTTGTTAAGTCACCGATATAGGTGGAGTTTATGAAAAAACTTTAACAAGCGTTTTCGTTGTTAAGTCACCGATATAGGTGGAGTTTATGAAAAAAACCTTAACAAGCATTTTCGTTGTTAATTCACCGATATAGGTGGAGTTTATGAAAAATCTTAACAAGCGTTTTTGTTGTTAAGTCACCGATATAGGTGGAGTTTATGGAAAAAACCTTAACAAGTGTTTTCATTGATTAAGTCACCTACATAGGTGAGGTTGGAGAAACTGAGAAATGCAAAGAAATTAGCGAAATACCTCAGCAGTAGTAGAAGAGAGAACGGGAGTCACCACAGGGGCCATAATGGTAGAAACCATTGGGGGGGGGGGGGGGGGGGGCTCATTGCCTCAGTGGCTTCAATGGGGATCTTAGCTGAAGAAGCCTCAACGGTAGGTAAACCTCCCTCGCCAATATTAGGTACTAAGGCCAACACGAGCGTATCATCAGAAGAAGACGTTGGACCTTCAAGAGATGCCCTAACGCCGGTGGGTGCATAAGAGCTAACGTGAGGAGCAACAACATCAACGTTGGCCTTGGAAAGGTAGAGACCACTAAGTGCAAAGGGTGGAGAGAGACTTGGGGAAAGCTACAGCAACAAAGCTAAGTGTTAGAAATGACAAATTAGTACTAAAAAAAGAGAGAAATACTTATAAACGTTATTTACCCCAGTTATGGCACCAAAGAGGGGAATTGCAGTCAGAGGTCTCGTCAGTGCAGTGGGAAGGAGAAGGTTAGCTGTAAGAGACACCACTTCCACCTAAAATAGCCCCACATATCAGAATGATAAACAAAGATATGTGATAAATAAAAGACGTAATACTTGACAAGAAATTTACCTCAAGGGCACTCTCCTTGACCACAACGAGGGGAAGAGGGACCTCTTTCTCGGAGGGTAATTTAAAGGAGGCTGGAGTAGTTGCCTTTGGTTGGCTAGACATTTCAGCAGACCCAAAGAAGCAACCCCCATAGCAGCTTCTTTGGCCCGTTAGGAGGCCAAACGAAGAGAGTAGGTCAGGCCTATCATGGGGGAACGGGGAGGAGTGGTATCAGTTTGAGAGATAGTGCAATGCCCCCCAACAAATGACCTACAGTGGGACTGGGGGGCTGGGCCTTTCTTCTTCAACTCCCTGTACCAAAGTTATCAAAGAAATAAGTGAATGCAGCTTACCTAAGGAAAAGGGGAACAAGAACAAAATATACACACATACCTGAGATCTGGAGGGAGAACGAGAAGGTATAACCACTGGTGAAGGTGGCGAGGAGGCATCAGCAGAAGGAGATGGGGATGGAGGTACCTTGGCTATCCATTTCTTCTGGGAATTAGTGCCCAGAGTTTTCTTCCTTATGCCCGTTGCATCAGCACTTTCAGGTATCCTCGACCTTTTCCTCCTCTTCCCCATTGGCTCAGTTGGATCAACCACGATCGTGGGGAAGGCAGCCAAAGGGGGAAAGATGACAGTGCATCATTGAAACTCAATGTTTATTCGTTATACCTCCGCCCGAGCTTGCCTTCTCAATTCCTCGGCCTTTTTCTGCAAGCATGGCAGGGGGAACGGAGGTAATAGGGAATGCCTCCAAAGGAGTTTGTTCTTAATCCTGGGGCTTAGACTTTGAAGACTTGGACTTCTTGGTCTTCTTGGCGAGTGAATGAGAAGGCTCTTCACCTGAAGGGGACGATTGTTTGGGAGACACAACGTCCTTAGGCTTCGTGGGGGCAATGGGGATCATTGGGCAATGAGGGGGTAGCTCATGGGGAGATTCTTTAAGGGTTTTACTCAAGGTAAACTCAACCCTAAGCACGGAGTTCCCCTTAAGACCCAATTCAGAAGCAGAGAAAGAAAGGATTGGGGGATATTAGGGGGGAGACTGAACATACTCACATATTATTTCCAACTGCCCCAAATGGAATTTGGTGGCAAAAGAGGTGGATACCTCTCCCTTCCTAGTGGCACTAGGAAGGGTGACACGACCATCGATGGTGGACGTCACACCAAGAAATGCGACTACGGTATAGAAGGTGTAGGCCTCAGTGAAAGTAGCCCTTGGGTTAATATGTTAAAATATAGGTCGAAGGGACCACTGATCAAACACGAACTGTTTACTACATCTGTCTGAGTTGTAGGGTTCTGAGGTGTATCCCCATTCAGTGTAGGAAGGAAGAAACCCAGGGGTAAATAGAAGCACCACGGCTTACGAGGGATATTTTACAACGGGATGAACTCGACCGTTATGGCTGCAAAAGGACAGAAATCCCAACTATAGGCAAATGTAGACTCACTGTATGGCCTCATCACAAAAGAGTCTAAAAGATCAAAAACTTCAATTATATCCTTTTGACTTTGTTTTTTATGAAAACATAGGAGGCATGAGGGCTTGACACCTTGGCTCACAGGCAGAGAAATAGACTTGGCGAAAATGGCAGGAAAATGAGTGTAGAGGAATCCCATCAAAATGATGGTATTGGCAAAATTCACCAAGTTGTAACGACCCAGTGACTGTGCCATATCAATGTGAGTTCGATCCCACCAGGTATATAGGGACCCCAAGGCAATGTCATCCAGAGGAAGATTTAAACCTCTGGCCAAATGAATGGAAATGTTTATAAGGTACCTCCTGGGCTAATCATTGGGTTTCCCAGTCAGGAGGAAGCATGAAAGAAACACAAGTATGTAGGCCGATAGTTCCAGGGATGTACCTCTACCTCGGTCCATTGCAGTATTAACATCCTTCGGGGTCGGAGCTTCAAAAAAATAGCTCATGAGGGGAGTAAATGTGGATTTTTTCGAGGAACCAGTGCAACTGCGATAAATTCGGTCCAGCTCAGCTCGATCAGCAGCCTCTTCGGCATTATGGCCTCATCGTGAACTCACCCATTGGCTCAAACACAAGGAGCTCACAGATGTCCTCCAATGTAACGATGAACTCTCCCCATGCAGCAAAGAATGTGTGAGTTATGATGTTCCATCTGTAAACTAACACTTGGAGGGCCACGTTATGCTTGGAAAGGGTGAACTCCCCAAACCAATAGGCTTGATGAAGCCCAACCTTTGCGAGAGCAGCAACATAAGAACTCTGCATATGCGTATGCCAGGCAGTGAAATGGGTTGATGACCCCCCAGGTGCTTCAAAGTCAATCTTGGAATAAGGGAAGTCACCACAGTCCAAACGAAAGCGCAGAGTTCCCTCTCAGGGAAGATAGCCCCACTTTGATGAATCAATATCCTCATCACCCAACAGTAAAGGGTCAAACTTGGATGAGAAATGACAAGCCTCGCATGCATCAGAAAATTTATCACCTTCACCAAAGATGTGAGTCCGACGATAGAACCGTAGTTTCTCTTGACGAGCAGTATCCAGGGCAGCTGCGCTAGGGACATCGGCGATGCCAGAGATGGAAGGTGGAGAACTGGTGGCAGGTGTGGTAGGGTTGATTGAGGAGGCCATTACAGGCAACAATGATGTAAGGGACAAAAACTTGGTAAAATAAGGTTTGGAATGAAGGTAGAGCAGCACAACCACAGGTGGTGGCGTAAAAGATGAGAGGAGGAAGAAGTTAGGTAAGAGCTTGGTAAACAATGGAGTTCGCACAGAGTTTCTCTCTATAAGGAATACGGGAGCTTGAAGAAGAAGAAGGAAAGAGAAGGGTTTGAAAAAAGTGACGTTTGAAACCTTTTAAGGAACTCGTATGTTGAGTTTCCCACCACCACACGTGCAAGGCCGCCCATAATCATTTCAAATGTACACGTGGCACTTCGGGATGTGTTTTGACAGCTGAAAAGACAGCGCCACATCATTTATGAAGCGACGCCTAGGGAATAGAAGGGTTTTCCTTCTTCAGCAAGTTTGAGTTTTGGTGCCAGAATTTATCAGATATATCCAATAACTCCCAACAAAAAAGATGTCCCAACGGTTCAAAAAGCTAAGATTTCCCATTGCCACAAGTCCAAACATCGTTTAAATGCTGACTTGGCCACATCAGGGAGAATTTCTTCTTTTTCGAACATAGCGAAGCATTACAAGGGAGAATTTCACTTGCCAAGAATCAAAACGAGTATTTGAGAAGGTTAGCAGACCTTTCAGGAGAATTGCAAATAATAAAGCTAGAATGGTTGAAGGAAAAAGTTGTGATGTCCTTTCGTCAAGGACCCAACAAGTCGTAGTTCTTCGACTCAGGTACATCGGGGAGAATTTTACTTTTTCCTGGAGATTATAACGCTATGGTTCTAATGAAGGAAAGGAGGCCAAAATTTTTCCATCCAGAGAAGGTTCATCGGATTGAGAAGTTTCATGCATACATTTCTTATTCCAATAAATCTCTCCACGAAGGGGAAAATGTATAGGGGCTTGAAGGTAATTTTGAGATTAGAGGTAATTCCACATCAAGCAAGTATCTTTGTTTATATTGACTGTAAGCTATAACGGTTGAAATGATGTAACAAGAATAATAATGAGTTTTAGTGTGAGTTCAAACGGTACTCGTGAGAGACCAGGCTTGTCAGGGCATGGGAGAGCTTTCATGCTCTATCGAATGACCTCGCCGTGCGAACTTTAGAGGGACTTGGCTTGGAGGATTAAGAAGTGAGGCACCGTTGGGGCTTGTCCTCACCATCTTAGATACACCTGGTAAAACACCGAAGGACCCTAACCGTGGAACCTCGAGCGGAGCAACTTGGAGTTCCATCGGGCGTTGAGTTGTGAACCAAACAACCCTCTACTTAATGTCACATCAATTGTAGGTGATGTCACTAGCCAGCTAAACAATATCAGACATGCACTTGAGTAAACCACAGTGGTATTTGGGGCTGTCAGACAGTTGGTGAGCCACCTCTGCGACAACAGCTCCCTGACACATAGTGGTTAGGCAAAAGGCATGTCTTGGCATTTAATGTTTATAACGTGGAGATAACTAGTGCATCAGGTATTTAATGTTGGTTACATAAAGTGTTAAGGAAGTTTTTCATAGGCATTGATGATTGAGTTGCCTCGGGAGTGGTGTGGGGGACTATTTAAGGACCCCAACCACCTTTGAGAAAGAGAGATCCTTTTAAGAGCTCAGGCGTTATTGCTAGAGATAATATTCATTAGAGAGAGCTATTACAAACTAGAGAGAGTTTTCTTACTCACCCACCATTGTCATTTATTACGAAGCTTTTAATACTTGACAGAGATTCTTGAGGGTGGTTGGTGTTTTTTGGCTGCCTGCCAAGGTGTATCTAGGGTGCTTACTTCTCTCCCCCTCTATCCGAGTTACTTCTAAGTTCATTACTACCTTCTGAGTTATACACGAGAGATTTTGGAGTTTAAACTGAGTTTATCTTCATTAAGTAGTGTTTGTATGTCCTATTGTTAATCAATAGTGTCGCTATTTAACTTATCATTACTGTACTCAAAAGGGGTTACGCCTCCATCTTATCTAAACTACCCTTTTACAGTTAGTATATCTTTTAATTAGTTTAATTCACTTAAATTCCCTTCTTGTTCTAAAAATATTTTAAAAATTCGGTATTCATTAAAATTGTTAAGAGGGTGATATTTTAAACCTTCGAAATTAATTTTTTTCGACATTCTTTGATTTTTTGTACTTACATTTGATGGATTATGCTTATATTAAATTGTTTGATAGTCTATGCTTATGTTTGACATTAAATTCTTGTAATTGATACTTATAAGGGAATAGGGATTTTTTTGCATCTAAATACGAGTTATAAATATTTTCTTTGAACTTCAAACTTTTCATCATCCGAAATTTATGCGGCGAGAGTCGGTATTATTTTGAGTTATAAAAAGGATTGGGAATTAGGCTAACTAATCATAAACTAATAAAGTTGATAAATGGATCCAAAATCCTAGTAATCTCTCTCATATTTGTTACATACTTTGTGTTCACTCCTCTATTATTTTTTACTTTTTTATCCATACATCATATTCCTACTCCATTTGCCTAGATGGAAACTTAATAGTTTATAAATATTGACCAAATCTCTGTGGGTTCGACCCGTATTAACACTTGTTATATCTCAACAGCCCGTGCACTTGCAGTGATTTTAAGATTTAAAATTTCACAACTGTGCATTGAGCAGGGCCGTGGAAGGGGAGGCTCAACCATAGATACTGTAATACCCCGCCCTAGAAAATAAATACTTAAATGATAATTGAAGTATTTGACTCGAAGAAGAAATTATTGGAAACAAATACATAAGTGCTGAGCCAAAACTATACACAAGTGACGCGTCACACATAGTGATTAAAAAGAGAATTTTACATTGCATGGTCCAAATGGAGGGACATTTAGGTTAAAAGCGTTAAAAATAATATATTGTTAGAGTTCAATGTGAATTAAATGAGGAAAAAATGAGATACGAATGCGAATAAGTATAAGTGTCATATTGTTGGTACGTAACATGTTAAGGCATAACGTTGCGCAATTTTTGTAGAAGCCATCGAGGACAATAAAAATAATTTGACCAAATATTTAGAATACTAAAAATATGTATAAAAATATCATTGGGTCGAAATTAAAAAAGAAGAAGTTTTTTTACACCGGGCCTAGTCGATTGGCCCCCTAGCCGCGGTCGACCGCCCCTCGCAGGTCTCAGGCAGTTTCGGCTATGTTTAAGTGCTATCAAATTTCCAACCCTTGAATGTTATGTGTTTTCGATTGGATTACCACCCAATACCTGATATGGAAGTGTTTTGGGACTAGAATCTTTCCTTTTATACCTACGAATCAAGTGGGTTGATTATAAGAGAGATAGAGAACCGTAAAGGAAGGCATAAAACACAAAACCCATTAGATTTTTTCTATCTTCTCTCCCTAGCTTAGAGCTCCCATAGAGCAAACACTTCTACCCTAGACTTCTACCACACACTACCACCACTACTAACCCTTATAACCATGATTTCTAGAGGTGCCACCCTATACTTCAAAGTAAAAACCCTAGGTGACCTTGGATTAAAGAGAAAGATGGTGCTCTTGATGTTTTAAATGGGTATTGAAGAGGGTTCCTTGGATATTGAAGAGAGCTTCCACGATGATGGAGAATGGATTCATGGAGATAAGTTTTAGAAGGCTTTTAAAGATCCCCTTGAGGCCACCTTTAAAGGTTAAGGGTATCCATCTTCTACATAACTTCCACCATTGTTAGAGCTCAATGAGGTGGGAAAAACTAACTTTGATATAAGTTTGGAATATAGTATAAAATCAACATGTTTATGTACATATATTAGGCTAAATAAATGTAGGCTTAGTGTTATATTTGCACGCATTTGTTGTTTAGTAATGATCTTTGCATTAGCATGAAAATGGGTTTCAAAGGATGATTTAAAACGGGGTTTTGAAAATATTTAAATTTTCAGATAATATGTCTTGAACATTTTATGAATCAAAATGGTGTTTAAAGGCTAAATAAAGTGATTTTATACAAATAAATACATTTATCTTGTTAAAGACATTTTGTGAAATTAAAGTGTGACATTATATGTAAATGATGAAGTTGAACAATGAGAAGAAGAAACCCTCACTTTAATAAGTATTTTAAAGTGTATGAAATTGTGTAGAAAGTAAAGTGGATTTAAATGTGTGAAATGTAAAGTTTTACATGAATGTTGGAATAAAAATCAAGAAAGGAAATTAAGGGGTTCAAATGTGTGAGTAATAGTAAGGTGGGTGTTAAGATGCAAAATCCCATGAATAAAGTGTGTGTTTCACATATATAGAAAATGGGACTTAATATGTGAAGAAGTGTTATTATATATATTAAATGTGTTGATGTAGCAAGAAAGAATTTTGAGTAAACCATGATATTAAACAAGTGTTAAATAGCTGAAGTGTTTGAAAATGTTAAGTTGGAAGCTTAATAACCATTGTTGAGAAATAACACTTGTTAAGGACTAAATTTCAAGTTTGGTAAATAAAGGGTAAAATGGTAATTACTTAAAGTGGAATATTTTTATGGAATAAAAATGTCAACGAACATCTTTACACTTGTATGGGTGAAAATGAATTAAAGTCCTAAAGTGTGAATGATTTAGTATAAATTATGTGTGTGTGAATAAAGGACTTAAAAGAGAAACAAACAATTTTCCAAGTGTTAATGGAAAAACGGATGGTTAAGTCTTGGTTTTGGCTTCGACCGAGTAAATCTAGAGAAGTAGAATAATGTAGATATGAGTAAAATATTAAACACATTGATAAGGACACGGATGCAACCTGGAAATAAGCAATAAGGGCCTGGAGCCCTTGGGTGAAAAGTCCTAAATCACTGGCCAGATCATATCGTGCACACAGCCTTCAATGTGGAGCTCGTGTAAGTATGCTGTAAATGAAGATTCCAAGAAAAGATAAAAGGAATATGAAACATGTCAAGAAATCGGTTGTGTGGTAAAATGTTTTAATACAACCTAACTTGAATGAATGTAATAAATGTTCTGGTAAATGGGAAATGGACAAGTAAATGCTTAAATTTATTAATGTCCATAAGATAAGGTAAAAAGGGTAAAGTAAGTGGATAATGGGTGATTAAGAAACTAAGTTCTTAGACCCAAGAATTGTGTAAGTACGTTTTGAAAAGGTTTTTAAATGACGATAAGTGTTTTCAAAGATGATTAATGCATGTGTTGAAATGGTACTTTCAATGAAATTACTAAAGTATACTTTTTATGGAATAAAAAGGAGTGATTCTGGTAAAAGGAATGGGTTAGGATAAATCAAATTTAGTGGCTTTAACTGTTGAGCCGGGTGTGTTAAATAAAGTAAAAATTTCTAAGTATGAAAAAAGGAAGTCCTTAGAAGATTATGGTGAATTAATCTGGATGAATAAGGTTTTTGATGTAAAAACGGTTAATGAATTTGAATATGTATTTTTCAAAGATATATCTATATATATGTAGATACATATATATTTCCGCATGCATGTGGTTGTGGCGTGTGAGTATTCTTTCATGTTGTTCATTTCTATACTGCTTGTATATTTCCATTGGGCATTGGCTCACACCCTCACTTTGTTACGACAGGTTGGGTGTGGGTTCGTATTTTGAGGATGTTGTACATGTAAGTGTACTATATTTGTTTTATGTTAGTAGCTCTATTTACTTGGACTCAGGGTGCTCCCCATGTGTTCCTCACGTAGTTTATCTTGAAAATGGAATCTCATGCTAAACAAGTGATACGTTATATAAAATAAAATTAGAGTAGCAACATTATTTAGTTTTTTCATTACACTTCACACCTAACGACTCAGTTCGGACCGGGTTGACTACGGGTACCAATAAATTCGAGTCGGGGCATTTCAAATGGTATCATAGCTCTTGGTTCAAGGATCCTTTTGGGTGAGACATGGTGAGGTCGGTATTAGATCTTTCAATGTCGATATTGGCTTGGGTCAGTTATACTAGTTTGCTAACGGTTATGGTTCGTGTCCTCAATGGTAAGGTCAAAGAGGTGTGCACGACAAGTAAATTAGTTCCAAGAGGCATACGATCAATTTAATTGTTATAAATCTCTTTCGCATTTTGATTGAGTATGTAAAGAATTTACGAGTGTCCATGTTAGCCAATAGGTGGTGACACCGTGGTTCGTGGTGTGAGTTGTTTTTATTTCAACCTTTGTTGACGTAGAGTCTCGCAGATGTTGATAGAACGAGATGACACCCATTGGGCAAGTGACATAAAATTTTAGATGATCAACGTTTGGGATTAATAGTTATAGTGTCATAACTGTGTCATGAGAAATATTGATTTAAATTATATGTGGACTTGGGTGTGACACATGTGAGAGGTCAATATTGATGTGATTATTTAGGCAATTTCGATCCTTAGGGTAATACCATGATTGACGATAAATTTGATTAGCATGTAAAATTTGTGTGGACCAATGCTAAAGGATAAAGCAGTCTTAGTGAAATATGATTCTATCCTTATGGGTGAGCGCTTTGGTGGTTGTTAGCCGATTAATGTATATTGTGAATCATGATTAGAGTTATGGGCCATTTGTGGCAAGGGGTCACGTATGTGACAATGATGAGTCATAGTGATAAGGGGTGAACCTTAGGTAATCCTTCGAGATAGTTATTCAAAGAACAATGCAACAATTGATGAATAGGATCTTTAGTGACATCGATAGCATATACCTAGGGATGCACATATTATACGACATGTCCTGTATCTTACCAAGAAGACTTAGTAGTAGTTGCAACATTGTGTAGTGTTTGTTGTGACTTAGCTAGAAGGCTTGCGGATTTCCTGATTATAATTAAGTGATGGGTAATGTGTTTATAATTATAAGTTCTGTGGTGAGTACATATTAGGTCCCTTTGTTGTGGGCTTGGATTTAGTGTATCCCCATTTATGTACCTTAACTATTATGTAGGTTTAGATAATCAATATGGTTTGAGGTAACCTAGGGATAAACCTAGATAATCTTGGTTACTTAGTATTAAGTACGAACATTGTGGTGTTCTAGAATTGGACCTCTTATGGCGTCACTATTGTGAGCCCCCTCGTGGGCAATACTCGACGTCCTGTGTCCTACCAAAACTCTGGTGATATCAATTATAGTATAGTGATCGTAGTGTGGCATTGAGAAATAGGATCCCTTGTGGCGTTCGGGGGCACGACCCTTGGTGTTTTATAGGCAATACCCAACGTCCCATATCCTACAAAAGTATATAGTCATGATTAGTTGGTAGATTAACAAGTACTATGATATTTACATAATGAGTGAATTTAGTTATCGTGGTTTGACACTCGTTATGAATTTAATAATGTAGCCTAGTGAGGTGGACTTCGGGTTAGTTACGCAGATAAGCACAAGAAGTCGTGTTGAAATTCCTTAGAGATATATACTAAATTGTACATAGTAAGATGTTAATGCGAGTGGTAGACATTACCTAATGATAGTAAATTCGAGGTTGTGTATCGTGTATAACAATGACAATAGTGTCTCTCCTCGAAACCTTTGGGAATCATTATTGAATCGATGTTTATGTGGCGATAAATATTTCGTAGTGGTAGATTCCAGGTTGGGTAACATAGGTCATGGTATGTCTCGTGGTTTCTCTTAATAGATGTGTAAACTATTTAGAGAAATAACTGAGTTTGATGTCGTCGTCCTTGAGTAATTGGGAATCATTATGATACTGAAGTTTACAAAAGTAATGGTAAACCATTGATGATTGTAGTACGGTTAGATCGTGTTGATTTGTGGCAGGGCCTTAAAGATAATGCTATGACTTTTGGTTATAAATATGTGGTGATATGACCTTTAAGGATAATGACAAAAAATAGATTGATGAGTGCTAGGTGGTGCACCTGGGAGACGTAGAACATGATGATGTTCGTTGTAGCTTTTAAAGATAACCCTTGGGATTGAGTGTTAGACGTGATTATAACACCTATGTGTGTTGCCTGTGTTGTTAGTAATGACTCCATTAAGGAAAAAAATAGGCATGAGTGATGCTTGAAGATTGAAATGCCATTAGAGTAATTATGGTTTGGGATTAAGTAGTCGGTACTAAAGGTGGTAACAATGGTTCATGAGTTGAATGTTTTAAAATTTTGTGCGCACTGTGTTTCAATTTATGAGAGTGATATTGAACTGAGGTTAGTTACCGTGTGTTGAAAATTTGGAGGCCTAGCTGTGATATACCGATAGCTAATGATAAGTGTCAAGAGAAGTAACTTTGCCTTGATTTAGGATAGTTGTGCTTACCAGTGATGGATATGTAGCATTAGTCCTAAGGAGGGAAGCTTAGCATTTCAGCTTCCTAAGGAATTAGTTTTGTATTCCATCCATCCTGCATGGATGGATGATCCTTGAGCATAACTCATCAAGGTTAAGAGGCCAAGATAGGTTACGTGGAAAGGTTAAAGTGCTTGACAGATATCGATAAGAATTAGAGACTTTAAGTTCACATCGTGGGTTCTTACTTCGTGTGGTTCAATTCGTTGTAAAAAATAAATTGTTTTCTTTTGGCATGGCCGTCACCTGATTCATTGCATTTCTTATGTCTTTTTTTATCCCAGTAATGGGAAGTTGTTGATCAGTTTTGGTTTGGGTGCGGCGTTGCATAAGCTCAGTAGTGATGCGAGTTAGGCATGTTGTGGTTGATGCGTCACGGTATATGTGCTCTTCTTCGGATGCAGTTTTTACACCAGTTTGCATATGCGCGTGGTCTCGCATTCTCGCAAATAGTCGCATATGTTACTTGATTACTTTAGGTTAACATGTTTTTAGTCAGCAGGTATAACTAGTTACAACTTGGTCGCGTGTCCCGAGGTTGTGACTTGATAGTATTATGAATATTGGAACCTGATGAAGATTGGATGATAGCGTTGCACTTGGTTCAAAATTTTAGAGATCTAGGATATGATCACTTGTATATATATGCATGTTGTGATACCCAGTGTGACCCTAGGTCAGCATAGGGATCTCGTAGGAGATATCGGTCGGGTAGAACTATGTGATAAGGTGATTATCTTTTATTTTTGTATCGAGGAGTGTTGAAATTGTATCAGCCTAGGCTAGGCATGATCCAAGATTGTTTGAGGAAGCATTGGTTGGGAATTCTAACGTAGGAATGATCCTGTTATTGAATTCATTGTTGATATTGCAATATTTGAGGAGTATCAATCATCTCGAGGTTTTAGATAGACATGTTAAGCATGCTTCAGGATTTACAATAAGGCCTTAGGGTTCATTATGATTGGATTAGCAATGGTGATTGATGAAATTGAAGTCTTTGGGTTTTAGACCATGGTGTTGAGGATGAAATTAGCATAGATCCTAGAGTCGAGGACAAACAGTTTTGAGGATGAAATTACCTAAAGAGGGAAGTTTGTAATACCCCACCCTAGAAAATAAGTATTTAAATGATAATTGAATTATTTGGCTCGAAGATGAAATTATTGGAAATAAATACATAAGTGTTGAGCCAAAACCATACATAAGTGACGCGTCGCACATAGTGATTAAAAAGAGAATTTCACGTTACATGGTCTGCATGGAGGGACATTTAGGTTCAAAGGGTTAAAATTAATATATTGCTAGAGTTTGGCATGAATTAAATGAGGAACAAATGAGATACGAATGCGAATAAGTATAAGGTGTCATATTGCTGGTACGCGACATGTTAAGAGATATCGTTACGCAATTTTTGTAGAATCCCTCGAGGACGATAAAAATAATTTGATCAAGTATTTAGAATAATTAAAATGTATATAAAGATATCATGGGGTCAAAATTACAAAAAAAAAGTTTTTTCACGTAGGTCTCGGTCGACCGGCACCCTGTCCATGATCGACCGCCCCTAGCAGGTCTTAGGCAGTTTTGGCTATGTTTAAGTGTTGTCAAATTTCCAACCATTAGATGTTATGTGTTGTCATTTGGGGAACCACCTACTACCTGATATGGAAGTGTTTTGGGACTAAATTATTTCCTTTTATACCTAAGAAGCAAGTGGGTTCATTATAAGAGAGATATAGATCCGTAAAGGAAGTCATAAAACACAAAACCCAACAGATTTTCTATGTATTCTCTATCTAGCTTAGAGCTCCCATGGAGAAAATGCCACCACCACCATAACCCTTATAACCATGATATCTAAAGGTGTTCCACCCCATACTTCAAAGTATAAACCCTAGGTGACCTTGGAGTAAAGATAAGGATGGTGTTGTTGATGTTTTAAATGGGTATTGAAGAAGGTTCCTTGGAGATTGAAGAGAGATTCCATAAATATTGAGAATTAATCATGGAGAAAAGTGTTAGAGGGATTTTAGATATCCCCTTAAGGCCACCTTTGGAGGTGGGGGGGGGGGGGGGTCCTCCATCTTCTGCACCATTTCCACCATTGTTAGATCTCATTGAGGTGGGGAAATCTTACTTTGATATAAGTTTGGAATATAGTATAAAATCAACACATTTATGTACATATATTAGGCTAAATATATGTAGGCTAAATGCTAGGTTTGCACCCATTTATTATTTAGTAATCATCTTTGCATTCGCATGAAAATGGGTTTCAAAGGATGGTTTAAAAAGGGGTTTCGTAAACATTTAAATTTCCAGAATATATGTCTTGGACATTTTATGAATTAAAATGTGTTGGAATGGTGTCTAAAGGCTAAATAAAGTGATTTTATACAAATACATATATTTGGCTTGTTAAGGACATTTTGTGAAATTAAAGTGTGACATTCTATGTAAATGATGAAGTTAAATGATGAGAAAAGAAACCCTCATTTTAATAAGTATTTTAAAGTGTATGAAATTGTGTAGATAGTCAAGTGGGTTTAAATGTGTGAAATGTAAAGTTTTACATGAATGGTGGAATAAAAATTAAGAAATTAAATTAAAGGGTTCAAATGTGTGAGTAATAGTAAGGTGGGTGTTAAGATGCAAAATCCCATGAATAAAGTGTGTGTTTCAAATATCTAGAAAGTGGGACTTAATATGTAAAGAAGTGTTATTATATATATATATATATTAAATGTGTTGATGTAGCAAGAAAGAATGTTGAGTAAATCGTGATATTGAACAAGTGTCAAATGGCTAAAGTGTTTAAAAATGTTAAGTTGGGAACTTAATAACCATTTTTGAGAAATAACACTTGTTAAGGACTACATTACAAGTAAATAAATCGTAAATTGGTAATTTACTTAAAGTGGAACAATTTTATGGAATAAAAATGTCAAAGAAAGTCTTTACACTAATATGGGTGAAAATGAATTAAAGTCCTAAATGTGAATGATTTAGTATAAATCACATGTGTATGAATAAGGGACTTAAAATAGAAACAAACAATTTTCCAAGTGTTATTGGAAAAACGGATGGTTAAGTCTGGGTTTTGGCTTTGGCTGAGTAAAACTAAAGAAGTGGAATAATGTGGACACGTTTAAAATGTTAAACACATTAATAAGGACTCAGATGCAATCTGGAAATAAGCAAGAAAGGCCCGAAGCCCTTGGGTGAAAAACCCTAAATCACTGGCCAGAGCATATGGTGTGCATAGCCGTCGGTGTGGATCTCATGTAAGTATGCAGTAAAGGAAAATTTTGAGAAAAGATAAAAATAGTATGGAACATGTCAAGAAATGGGTTGTGTGATAAAATGTGTTAATACAACCTAACTTGAATGAATGTAATAAATGTTCCGGTAAAGGTGAAATGGACAAGTAAATGCTTAAATCTACTAATGTCCATAAGATAAGGTAAAAAGGATAAAGTAAGTGGATAATGGGTGATTAAGAAACTAAGTTGTTAGACCTAAAATTTGTGTAAGTATGTATTGAAAAGGTTTTTAAATGACAATAAGTGTTTTCTAATACGGTGAATGCGTGTGTTGAAATGGCACTTTCAATAAAAATACTAAAGTATAATTTTTATGGAATAAAAAGGGGTGATTCCGGTAAAGGAATGAGTTAGGATAAATCAAATGTAGTGGCTTTAAGTGTTGAATTGGGTGTGTTAAATAAAGTAAAAAAGGCAAAGTATGAATAAATAAAGTCTTTATAAGATCATGGTGAATTAATCTAGATGAATAAGGTTTTTGATGTAAAATTTTTAATGCATTTGAATATTTTTTTTAAAGGTATATATATATATATATATATATATATATATATATGTAGATACATATATATTTTCTCATGCATGTGGTTGTGGCGCGTGCATTCTTTCATGCCGTTCATTTTTATACTTCTTGTATATTCCCACTGGGCATAGACTTACACCCTCGCTTTGTTACAGCAGGTTGGGTGCGGGATCATATTTTGAGTGCATTGTACAGGTGAGTGTACTCTATTTGTTTTATGTTAGTAGCTCTATTTACTTGGACTCGGGATGCTCCCATGGGTTCCTCACGTAGTTTATCTTGAAACTGGAATCACATGCTAAACAAGTGATACGTTAATTAAAATAAAACTAGACTAGAAACATTATACGGGTTGTTTCTTTGCACTTCACACCTAATGACTTGATTCGAACCGGGTTGACCACATGTAACCCATAAATCCAGTCGGGGCATTACAGCTACAGACTGCTCTGGGAACTGTGGCCGCAGAAGAGGTTGCATCTATAATAACCCAAGTAGTTAATATTGCCATGGCAGCCTTGTTAGAACACTTGCCCTAGGTTTTTCCACAACTGCCAGTAGCCGCACTAGTTCTGACTCACCCAGTGCCATCAGTATTGGAGCGAGTCAGGGAGGCCTTTCTAAAGGTCCATCTACTCGAGTTTTAGGGAGAGGGATATGTAGTACCATGGATACAATGGAAGAAGGACTTCTAAAGGAATCTTCATATGGTTGAGTATAGTGACACTTAAAAATAAGTACTAAATATGTTGAAGCTAGTCGGGTCAGATCTTCAGTGGTGGGAGTTAGTACCATGGCAGAAGAGAGAGACGCGATGATGATACACGAGTTCTCGATGCGATTTGATCGTAAGTTATTTTTATAAGTCGTGTAGACAGAGATGGGGATGAGATTTATAGATCTCATGTAGGAGGGTCGGATAGTGGAAGAGTATGAGGAAGAGATCACTCCCCTAGTGGAGTTTATGCCAGATGAGGTGAACACTTATGAGAAGAGGATTATGAAGTTTATAGATAAGCTTACTTAGAGGATCTGTAAGTATTTATTAGTGAACCCGACGTTAAGGACTAATACTAATGTCATTAATATCGCGTTACTCCACTGCCAGGATCATCACTTCCATCTGAAGGGAGATAAAAGAGTAGGAAAATCGATCCACTAGGGAAAGACTGGGGGCAACAGTGCTAGCAGGGCACCACAATAGCAGGAGTAGTGTTCCTAGCAGAGGAAATCGGCTAAGAAATTTAGGGCGGGTAATGATAATTATAGGCAAGGCCAGCAGCATGCTCGTTAAGGCTAGAGGAACAAGATTAGAGGCCAACAGGGATAGAGATAAGGGTAGCCTCGTCAGGGCTAATAGGGTCAGAGGTAGGCAAATCTTACTGGGAGATGTTTTGTATATAGGGAGCAGGGCCACATGCGGCGTGCATTGACAAATTAGGATAGGGGTCTGCAGTAAGATGCTCAGTCGGGGCAGTAGTTACTGCATCTTTTAACATTACTTCATCCACAGTGGCAGTTGTAGTTTGGCCGTGTGTATAATGTTTGTGGAATCATTATGGCGTCAACACTGCTAATGATTGTGGGTATGCTTTCAATCCATAGGCACATTGGGAGGTTATTGTTTTAAAGGGTCAGTCATATTATTTTGTTAGCACTAGATTTTCGTGTGAGACGAGTTTAGTGGACACAACATTAATACTATTATGATCATATATTTACCATTGGGTAATGGGGCTTTCATTCATTCCAACCTCATGGGACTGGCTGTGGACATTAGAGGTTATGCTTAGTAGTGAATATGCGTATTTTATAGATGTATGAGTATAATGTTATCCCGAGTATAGACTAGTTAACGATGTGTAGAGTGATGATGGACTGTTACAATAAGAATATTGTGTTTACTATTCTAGGGCAGGATATGTTTCTTGTGGAAATGCCTCATTCGGAGGAAGATTCGAGCACACAATTGTGTTATATCAAGGATGAGACTTCGGAGAGTATAGTTGTCTCATTATATTCAATACATGTGGTTAGGGACTTTGATGAGGTATATGAGTATATAATGGGGTTACTGTCGAGTCCATAGAGTGAGTTTGTGACCGACATAGCACCGGGGACTAGGCCGATAGTGCGAGCATCGTATTATATGACTCCTTTATAGATAAGGGAGTTAAGAGATAAACTTTAGCAACTTTTAGGGAAAGTTTTTTTCCATAAGAGTACATTACCTTGGGATGTACCAATATTATGTCTTGGGATAACATATCTCGATAACCAACTGACCTATGCGATAGTGTATCGGAAATGTCCGTTATTTGTAATTCACTAAAGAGACGTCCCACATATGAGGGTTAGTAAGTTTCGAGAGTTTACATACATTTGGGCTCTAGGACATTTTTCTAATACGTTAGGCATTACATGTGTGAAGGTGTAATGCATTGAGTAGCGAGCTATTATATGATTTAAGGCCAGCAGAGTCAATGAGTGAAATGTCGAGAGCACCCAGGGATGTTTGCAACACTAGTTGACTAAGTGGGGCAATCTCAAGAAGAGTTGAGTTGTGATTAGTAGGGTAATTGGGTATACCTTTACTGTATGGTCACGTATGATATGTGTGGTTAATTTTTAGGATGCACGTGAGTTGCATAAGTGATAATTGAGCATGTTTGCAAGTGGTATAGGGTGTATGGGTACCCTAATTGGTTCGATATTGAGTATCATTACGAGAAAAGCTAATGTGGTGGGAGATGCGTTGAGACGTATGCCTATATGGCAGTTGGAAACAGTTTAGAAGGCGAAGTGGGTTGAGTTTCGTTAGGAAAATGAGGTAGTCCGGGCCTATATGGCAATGATGACCATCACACCCAAGATCATTTTGAGGGTTATGAAATCACAGGATGGGGATCCTTCTTATCAAGATAGGATACAATAGTTATTGGCAGGTGGAACGAAGTTTTACTCAGTCTGTTCTAAGGGTGGATTCCAATTCAATAAGAGGTTGATGATCCCAGATGATGAGGACTTACGATGCGCAATTATGGAGGAGGTGAATGGGTCATGGTTTTCTGTACATCCCGAAGGGGATAAGATATATTAGATTATGAGGAACCAGTATTGGTGGACCGGTGTCAAGAAAGATATAACATAGTTTATCTCTTGATTCACCACTCGTCAGATGGTGAAAGTTGATCATAGGAAATATTATGGGGTTTTGTAGTAATTGGAGATTCCAGTGTGGGAATGGGAGAATGTATTGATGGACTTAAATATGAGTTTATGGACATCATAGAGGGGCCACGAGTCCATCTCAGTTATTATGTAACGGTTAACCAAGGTAGCTGATGTCATACCAGTTTGGTTGGAGTACACGATAGGGCAGAGTACATGACATGTCAGTATGCCCAATTTTTAATTACAAAGATAGTGAGATTGCACGGGGGGCCTCTCAGTATTATTTTAGATCGGGTTAATATTTTTGTGTCCTACTTTTGAAGTTTTCAGGAGGCAATGGGGACGGAGTTACTTTAGAGCACGACACATCACTCGTAGAGTGATGGGAAAATGGAGAGCGTGAATCAAATGTTGGAGGATATGCTAAGGATGTGTATTCTGTATTGTAGGGGTAACAAGGAGAAGTATTTACCTTTGGTAGAGTTTGCGTATAATAACTCATACCGGTTCACTTTTGGAATGGCACCGTTTGAGGCTTTGTACGAGAGACCTCTTCGTTCGCCTTCCGGTTGTTTAGAGGTGGGGAACAATAGGATTCTTGGGCCGAACATTATTTAGGAGACATCAATGAAGATTGTGTTGATTATGGGTCGTATTCGGGTAGCTTAGGACCGAAATAGGAGTTATGCCGATGCGAACCATAAATTTTTGGAGTTTGACATAGGTGATCAGTTGTTGCTGCGAGTATCTCCCATGAGCGGAGTTATGTGGCTTAGGAAGAAGGGGAGTTAATGCCTAGGCATGTGGGGCCTTTTCCCATCATCGACAGGGTAGGGACGGGTGCATATAGGCTCGCATTAGCGAAGCATTTGTATCGGATTCATGATGTGTTTCATGTGTCATTGCCGAGGAGGTATCTTAGGGATGACATGGATTATCAGAATATAGCGCTAGAGGAGATTGACTTACAACATAATATTTCTTGTGAGGTGAGACCTGTTACCATTTCGGGACCATAACGAGCATAATCTTTGGTTAAAGGTGGTATCGTTAGTGTGTGTACAGTAGGGACACCACAATATCACCAAGTCAATGTGGGAGCACAAGAATGATGTGCATAAAAGTATCCGAAGCCTTTGTGGAAGGAACACTCGAATTTCAGGAAAAAAACTTCATTATTAGGGAGGAGAATGTAATACTCCGTACTTTTATGAGTACTTAATTTTCACGTGTATGGATTTATTAATTTAATTAGGGAAATTGGATTTGTTTTGGTAAATATTAATTAGAGAGATAAGGATTGATATTTATGTTATTATTATTTAATTGTCTGTGATAAGTAAATAACTATGTTATTTATTATATGTCATTTATGAGTAAAAAGCGACGATTTATTATATTGGTTAATAGAGAGTTACTTTGGTAGATTTATATATTTTATGGGTGATGCATACTGTACGCACATGTCGAGTATGGTTAATGAGATTTTGATGAATTTGTAGTTGGGTGACTCGGATGACCTTTTTGAGTGCACTGATGATTAGGAAAGGATCAAAATAATCCAAAATAGATTCCTGGATGTTATGATTGTTTTTTAGGGCCTTTTTAGATATATATAAGGACCCGTATAAGGGTATAGTGGTCTTTTTAGACCTGGTGTTTAATGGAAAATGGGATTGGGATGTAAGCAAGAGGTATTTAAGGGTTAGGGAAGTGGATAACAACCCACTTTTTAATCTCTGTATAATTTTGCTTAAGAGAGAGTTTAAGAGAAGAAGAAAAGAGAAGAAAGGGAGAGAAGAACCTCAGAGAAGAGAGGAGAAGAGCATATCCGGATTCAGAATCATTCTTACATATAGAGAGACTTTGTATTCATATCTAAAAAGCAGGAATTTACTTGCTTTAAATGCAATTATGTTGTTAAATACCTTCATAGTTAATTGACACTAAATATGAGATTGAAGATATGAACTTTGGTATTTAATTGAAGATGATTTAAAGCATAATTGAACCCATGATTTTAATTGAGATTAATTGATGATGAATATATCGGAAGTTCATAGTATAATTCTCGATTTATAAGTATGAACATGTATAAGATTGATAGGGTGTTTGAAGCAATGAAAAGTCAAGTTTGATGAATCCTGGATTTAATTGAATTAATTAATGATTAGGAATCCTAGGGTTTTGGGAATGGATTCATGTTTAATTTGAAGTTAGAATACTTCTCGGATGTTAGTATATTGATCTAAGAGATTAATTTCATGTTTTGCGAGGGTTAGAACCTCCATTAGAGGTTTTTAGAGGAGAAAACGTGAGGAAGAAGACGATTGGAAACCCAACAAATCGAATCGGTTCGTTGGGGCAGCAAATTGGATCTATTGATCGAACTGGTTCAGTCTACCAAGGAAATCGGTTCAGTTTGTTGGTCAGCCCAGATTTTATTAATGTGTTATTTTGACCCGTTAGATCTTAGGGAATTAACATAGGGGCTTTTGAGGTAGAGTGTGACTACTGAGGCCTCAAATGATTCTAGTTTAGTGAATGAAAAAAATGTGAAGTTAATATGTATTTCAATTGGACTTTGTTTTGTAGACTTGATTAGTAATGAAGGGGTTATTATAAGTTTTGTTTTAATGTTCTGTTTAGTAACGAAGGAATTCATAAAAATTATAGTGTAAAATTTCTACTTTATATACTACAAGTATATAAAATCTATTTGGTTTTAAGATGGATTGATATATATAAGTCTCTTGTCGTTTTAAAGATGGCAGATCAGTTTCTTATCAGTTATATGTCTAGTTTTTAATGGAATTCTATACATGTCTAGTTCTCCAGGTCAAGTTGGCAAGTATGAAAGGGTTTGTGGAACTATTTTTTTATTTTCTTATATACACTGTAAATACATTCAAAACTGTTTTTATACATCTCAAATGTGACAATAAAAGGTCTAATTGTAGATATTTTGAAATATGACTGTCACGGTTGAGATGCAAACAATACTATTGAAAGTCCATTCAATATATGTCATACCTTTCTAATTAAAAGTCATTCTTTTTTTAGAAACATGATCGCAAACTATTTCAATAATTAAATTCATAATAATTTCTTATAAGAGGAGGCATACTTCATACGCCTATATGTATAGCCTAGGTCAGAAATGATTGATTATTCACCTAAAGAAGAAATTCGATAAAAAATTAAATGAAGAAAATGAGGGAGGTAAATCAAACGGGTGAATCTCAATTATTAGGCAGACTATGCCACTCGTCACATCCATATATATTACAAAAAATAGTTTCATTGGACACATAAAAGATTTCATATATATAGTAATTCAATTGAAAACTCTTGATAATTAAATAGGATCCAAAGGTTGGGGAAAAAACTCAATACAAAACCTCAAATGCTTGCCATTCACACATAAAAGTTTTGAAATTTGTAAATCATATCCAATCTCCAAGCTATGTAATCTAATATAACACAGAAATATTAATATAAAGAAAAGGAAGCCAAGATATAATAATGAAATTAGTTTTATTGCGACCATACTAAGTATTCTTTGAAAAAGCATGATGAATAATCCCAAATATGTGACCATGCTAAGTATTCTCACATAATGCACAAAGGTAATTTCTTAAAGCACTGAAGTTGTGCCTACAATCCATGGTGGGTGTATACCATAGAAGTTACACCATCAAATCTAAACCCATCAAATTGTATTCATATAGCCACCATCTTGCATTTGAAAAAAGAAACCTTTGTAGCTAAAACACAGACGCAAATTAATTCCTGTATCAGATGAAAATAAGAGAAAAGAGAAGGTGAGATGGATTGCAATTCATTATTACTTCAAGTTCTGCAAGAGAGCACATACTTCTTAGTGTTAGTAGTTGTAAAGGAGATAATCCCACATCCAATGATAACCCTATGATCCAGAATGGAAGTAATGACTATTCGTTCCACTGAACGTGTTCAGCCCATCCAAAGTGTTATTTGATGAATGACTGGAATCGAGTATGTATTTCAGTTAAATGCAACAAGACAAGAAAACACAGACATGCACACACACATACACACACACACACACACACTCGACTTGCCTAATATTTTAACAGAGGGACAACCAACGGTGAGGCCATTTGACCAATAAATAATAGGCACAAGTAGCTTGAAATCAAAACGAGTGAAATCATGGGCTAATCAACCTTTTGAGCCCGAATTAAGACAAATGAATGATCTCACTAAGGGGGAACACGGACAATAGTTCAATAGAAGTAACAACAAAAATAGGAAGAAATATTATCAAGATCTATAACATATGATCGTATCACATCTAGCAAATAATTACTGCTCAAACAATTTAGTTGAGTTATCTAAAGTATGATTAGTGTTAATTTATTCTCATATTGAAGTAAATTATGACCTAAGATTCTATTAATACACGTGAACAATATCCAAGAGAACAATGTATTAATCAAGTAGAAAGATATGTTAGTTTTAATACTTCTAAAAAATGTATTATTAAAGTAGAAAGATAACGTTTAATAACTCAAAAGAAATAAAAAGAACAAATTGAGATGGATAATGAGAAAAAAGAGGAGACGAGTTAATATATGGGTGAGGGAGAGATATGAAGGGGTAGGAAACAAAGTTATGATGTGGGTAAACAAAGAATATTTAAAAGACTCAAAGAAACAAAGAAATATGTGGACAATTGTAGAGAGAACATACTTAAATAAGAGCTAAAGACGAAAATAATGTGGGTAACTTTACATAATGGAAGGCTAAGATTTAAAGAACAATATAGAGGCGCCACGTGAAGTTCTATTTGAGTAGGAAAATTCATAACAGTCTTCTTCCATTTAATATTTATAATATAGATAATTAACATTCTTATAGTAGTAACAAATATAAAATAACATAAGAATTAACTTATATACAATTATAACCAATAATGAAAATTTGGTTCCAACATTATGAAAACACCTAAATCATCATTACTATTATTTATAGTTTGACCCTCTTCTGATTGTAGCTCAGGACAAGAAGCATCGTCCTCAATCAAATAACCCGCAGAGTTCAATTTTAACAGCAACAGTACTAGCTCGACCATGCGAGAAATATCACATGAACAAATAACCACAAATTCATTATTATCATCATAACATTTCAAAGTGAATATGTCAAAGTACCTCAAATTATCAAATCAAAAAAGAACATAATGTGAGTCTGAGAGTGAATGAAAGAGATTCCTTAAAATACACACAATTTTGATGGAGCATTGCTGAATTTTTGGCTCGAAATCATATCTGACATATTCCAGCAACACCATAATTTTATTATGATCTTAAGTAAGTACAACGATTAAAGGATTCATGGCAATGAAAAATCAATTAAGATTTCTATGAAATGATCTAGTCAGGTAGTAAGCATAAAGTGAAGAACAAAATTAATAACCCATGATTTTTTTCTCTTTTTTTAGAGAAGTGTGAGGGGATGGTTTAAATTTGATGTCTCCAGTATTCGCATTGCATTTATCAACTTATGGGATTAGTTTTTTTTTCAAGATGATCTAACTAAAGGTGTACATAGAAGTATAAAGGTGCAAGGCCATGTCCAAACAACAAATGGTTTTATTCATCTAGAATAGGGGACTAAGGAACTATAACCCAATGTGTGTGTGTGTGTGTGTGTGTGTGTGTGTGTGTGTGTGTGCGCGCGTGAGTGAAATGTATATGAATGTGGGGGAATATGTGTGAATATGTGTGTGTGTGTGTGTGTGAATTCATGTAAATCTTAGTGTTGATATTTAATTATACACATATTAATGCAAAAGGGTATTTTAGGTAAATGATGTATATTCCATTCATATTATTAACAAACGGAAGATGAGAAAGTAATTTAAAATTATAGGAAAATAGAATTCTTATTCGAACCAAACAAAGAAACGGAATTTAAGATTCCAGGAACTTAGAATTTATAGAATCAAGAATCCTATTCCCTTTCCAAACCTCGAACCAAACGAGCCCTAAAGCCATAGTCTATCATTGAAATTGAATTGGTGTTGGATCAACAACATGAATTATAGAAAGAATATCAAGGCAATAATCAGGAAAATATGCTTATTGAAACACATGAATTGTCCTTGATACATTGTTGCCTTCAACTGTGATTTCATGACGTGCGAGATAAACCCCAACTTCTTACTCAATCATTGAACTCACCGAAGGAAACTTTGTATAAAGGTTCTTCTCAAAGGGAACTAACTTGCAAAAAATTGCTTTGGAAGAGAAATTTAACTCATCTCCTACCACCACGAACTCCATCATAACCCTTCCTGCCACCACCATGCCCACCGTCAAAACCCCTCCCACTACCGCCACAACCACCACTTCAAAGCTCCTACCTCTACCTCGTCCACTATCAAAACTCCTTCCTCCACCACGACCCAATTCAAATCCCCTCCTTATACCATGAACCGAATATTGGATATATCTCTTTGCAACTGTGAATGTCTAAATCTTTAGGATGGCATCTCTTGTATGACATGTTTTAGATCATCATCCCCATATTTTCTTCTTCCTTTTTATGGATGGTCCTATGACTTTCAATTTTTACTCTCGATGGACTTCTCACTCTACATTTAAAGATGTTTTTAGCAACACTTGGTCTACATTGGAGATAATGTTGGGCATGAGTTTTAATAAAACCTTAAACCAATGTTTTCACTGTATAAAAACTAATAACAAAAACTACCCGCTGATAAAGCTATCAATCAATATTAGTGTTTTCGCAAAAACTAATAACAAAAACATGAATATCTTAAACCAACCCATCAGATAATATTAACAACTCTCAATTAATATTAATAAAACCAAATTAATTTCAAGGCATAAAAAGCACTTAATAAATATTCACAATACCTAAACAATATTAATATCACTTTTTTAATTTTAAGACCTAAATAACAACACCCAATTAATATTAAAAGTTAGTTTTTTTCTTATCAATTAATTTAATTTAATTTCTAAACAATAATCTGAACATTATAAACTAAAAAAATGGAAACAACATAAGTTATAAGTTACAAAAATACTTGAATTGAAACATTAATCTAAACATCATTCAAATTTCAAAAAAATCAAGTTAAATAAAAAAAATGATGATGAGAGTTTCATATCACCAGCAAGTTGGAGTCGGAGAGAGGAGAAAATTGGAGATGAAAACCTTGATTTGTTGAGACCAGAGAAAAATGACAGCATGAGAGAGAGGTCAAGTTTCACGATGGTTTCATAGAGGTGGGTTGGGTTTCATGGCGGTGGTATTCACATAGGAGAGTTGGGTTTTATGGCGGTGGGTTTTACAGATAGAGAGGGTTTGGCAAAAAATAATGTTTGGCAAAAAATTTATGGTATTTACTGTTGTTTGAAAAAAGATAAAATATTTTTGGCATCACAATTTATTTTGTTCCCAAAAGTCATTTATTTTAATCAACACACCCTTATGTTGCCAAAAGTTAGGTGATGTTCGGTGATGATACCAAAAATGGTACCACCAGGTCACAATGATACTGAGCTCAAATAGGTATAACAATGGCAACAAATAAGTAATATAACAGTAAGAGACTCAGATGAGGAAAAGAGGGATTGAACACCATAATTAAGTGGTTCAACTAAATTATGGCCTACGTCCGTTGTGAAGTGTGTGTGATCCACTAACTAAGGCGTTAATGGCCTGAATATACAAACACGCAAGCTTTCTCTCTGTTACAGTGAGTTGGACAGAGTTTATGTAGGGTTTCTAATTCATGTTCCCTTTACAAGAGGTAGAAACAAGTATTTATAGTTCTTGGGGGTGTAACGCACCCCCCGAGCATGTTGTAGGCGTGTGATGATGAAGGCTTCCAAAAAGATGATGACATCTATCCACAACACATGTAACAAATAATGATGCAATTATACCCTCACGTGAGGGGATAATCTGGTTATAATATAATTGATCACGTGGGACACGCCACCTTGTAACCTTCTACTGCTCGTAAGGTATGGTGTCATCTGCAGAGGTCTCGGCCTAGCCGAGTACAAGCTTGCTGATGCAGTGCTTGACTTTAAACTGGAAACTGACAAGTATGGTCTCGACTGAGGATCTCAGGCCAAGGTGGAATAAGTAGGACATTTCCTACTGTTGGTTGAAGTAAAGGACTAGAGGTGTCCCTATTGATGAAATTCTTCCATGAGGTCTCATCCTTTTAGATGCCGAGGTTATGAGTATGGGGCCAAACCTGATCTAGATGAGTCTTGGAAATGACCTGAGAGTTTCTTGTGGAAGCTCGACTGCTGGGGCTAGGGGCTCTCATCCCCAAACGAGGTCATTATTGGTCATATCAATTACCCCTAGCCCTCCATCATCAATATTAAGAGGTGGTTGAGGGATATGAGTATGCCTTGTCTTCTGATGAGATGTTTTTAACGTGTCGATTGGATACAATTTGAGGGATAAGAGAATGACACATGTCATAGTTTTGGCTGGGTAGCGTTTGTCCCAGAATAGATTTGGTGGCTGAGCGCTTTGGAATTCGTGACCCAAATGATGATGTATATTGAAAAACATCCTTAATCATTTCCTTGATGTTTAAAACTCTAAAACTTTCTCTCTCTCCTTTTTACACTCAAAAGATCCCGCTTGTTCCTCTTTCCCTAACTTTCTCAAATTTTTACAACTGCGTAGCCTCTTTCTCTTTCTTTCTCCGGCAACTAGCTTCTCAGGTAACCATTCTTACCTTCTTCTTCTGCTTCTTTTTATTAAAATCTTTTAGTTAGGATACGTGTATCTTTTTTGATGAGTTTTGATTTTTTTTTACGAGAACTTGAGTGTGTTTGGACCCATTCAAGCCCTTCTCAAGGTGTTTTTAAGTGACTAGTAGTGGCTGGGACTTGATTGGAGAGGATTTTAAGTTTTTTTTACCGTTTTAGGCCTTTTCTGGTGACCTCCATTCAACTTCTCTAGCCAACTTCAAGGATGTGTTCTTGAAGTTCTTACTTAAAAACGTTGCAACTTCCTGTTTGATCTTTGGTTAACTGAAGTCAGAGTTGTGAGTTGTTTGTTACTTTTCCAATTTTCACCCATGTTGAGTCTCGTCCTTTGATGTTAAGATGACTGTATAAGTTAGTCAAGGATTTTCCCAGCCTAAGAGAGAAGTACTTTGAACAAATCAGGAAGGTAGAGTCTAAGGAAGCTGAGAGCGTAAGGCTGAGGCCTTTCCCATTTGTCCATTTTATCCACCTCCCCTACCTATCATATACCCCCAAGTTACTGAACCTTGCGATCCAATATCTGAGTCGTCCTCATCAGCTAACGACCCTATGTCTACCTCCCAACCAATTGAGAGTGTTGATTCATATGAAGAAGCCATGGCCATTTATCCATCCTATGCCAAAGGGTCTTATATGGATGAGGCTTCTTCTCGTATCTCATCCTCCAAAAGAGGTGAGATGTCATATCAATCTGACTCCATTCAGATACTTGAACCTAGTGTGGCAATTCATCCTCCCCTAGATATAATCCCTCTCTCTACCGTAACTGGAGCCAAGGTTACACAGAGGTTCCTTAGGGCTGACCCAAATAATCCTCAGGCTGAGGTTTTGAAAAGGAGTAGTGAGGAGAGTGAAGCTGATACGTCTATTGCTGAGGAATGCGGGAGTACTATATCGGAGGTCGACCTTTTGGTCTAGAGTTATCTATAAGACATAAATTCTTTTATTTATATGAGAAAGACTCTTAAGAAAGAGAGAGATTTTTATGGACGAGAAGTTGAAGTCTGTGTCTACGAGCAGATGTTTAAGCTCGACCTCCTACTGCCCATTCACCCTACAATTCGAGCCATTCTGACTCATCTAAAACTTTCCCCCTCTAAGCTTTCTTCGAATGCCTGCTGAGTTATCCTTGGATCTATTGTCCTTTGGAAGATAGTCGATCAAACTGACCTTCTAGTTAGCATATTTCTTGCCTGTTATACACCTTAATCTGCCAAGACTCAGCCTAGTTACTACCACCTCGTAGCTAGGAAGTTCAAGAAGAAGATCTTGTTGGTTACCCAAATTTCAAACCATAATTGTAAACCATGTTACTTCTTTATCTCTAGGTCTTGGGAGTTTGGTCCTAACCAAGACCATGGTACCTATGAGTCCAAGACCCCTCTCAATTTGGGGTTAAACCCCGAGGCCTTGAAAAGGTAAAAAATATTCGTATATAAGGTGATAAAGGTCATCTCATGAAGTTTTAGAATGTAATGACTCCATACTATTTAGCTCAGATAGGTCTGGGGGCTGACCCCCTTGCTGAGCTATGTAAGTAATTAACTTTGGTAACTATTGTCTTATTCTTCACAATTGCAGATAATTAATCTCTAAGGTTTATGTTTTATAGGTCATCTAGAAGGCGTATTAGATGAGCTTTGGAATATGGTGGCCCCCAACTTGAGCAAGCTAACCAACAAACATGGCCAAAGAACTGATACGCCTATTGCTCAGATAAAAAAGTCAACTGCTGGTGGCCCCAGTCGAGCAGACAACACTAGGAAGAAAAGAAAAATCTAAGCCGAGCCGACAAAACGACAACCACTTGTCCCTATAAAAAAATCATCCTACTCAAGCCATCCCGATCTCGTTCGATGACGCACTGGCTGCTCGGCTGTCGCAGCTAGAAATTGCTAATGAGAGCATCATCGGTCATAACAAAGAGGCCATAGATGGTATCTAATATCTTATCTCTAAGGTCGATAAGCGTTTCCTTCAGTCTATGGACATCTCTGTTGTCTGAATTTGCACTTCTTACGGTTGTTCAGGTATTTTTTAAAAACTTTTAGAGTGTAGTCACTTCTTTACTCATATCTTGTTCTGACTTGCCTCCCCATTATTTTGCAGGGCATAGTCTCTCTTCATCGTATGGGAGATTGAATTAGTAAGTGGCTGACCTTAATTTAAAAAGGGAGGGACGCTGTCACCATGGAGAACAATCTGAGAGGTGAGTTGCAGATTGTGAAGATGGCCTTGCAAGAGGCCATAAACCAAGTCTCAACTGTGAAGACTGATCATAAGAAAGCTATGAAGTCCTTGGCCGATAACAAGTAGGCCGAGATTGATGATGCTATTGAGGCTACCTTGGACAAGGCTAAAACGCAAGGCATAACCGAGTTCAAGGAGTCTGAAGAGTTTAGATACTACGCTTTTGAGTACCTGGAGAGGTGGATCAAGACAACTGGCTAATGGGATGTCATCAAACATGCTGACAATAGGAATTTATCCCCTAATGACTTCTCAGGCCTTGATTTCGGTAACCCTCATCTCTAAACTACCTTAGCCGATGTTGAGAACCCTGGCGATCTTGTGGAGATGAACCCCCTTAAGGTCACAGAGTCCAGCAAAAATACGATCGATTTAGGGCTCAATGATGATGGGGTCGAGACCAAAAATGTTGGGGTTAATGGGGTAACTTAGGCCCGACTGGTGACGATGGCATCCTGCAACTCTAATTTCTTGTAGCTTTCTATTTTTTCTTTTTTGTAATGACAGTCGGCCTTTCCCGGCCTTGCACTTATGTAATCTCATTTTTGTGACAAATGAATTTTTTTTTTCTGTCAATGTTATGCTTGCTCTGACCTTTTCATTGATAGCATTATTTGAATTGACACAAGTCTTGCCTCTTTTTTTACCAACTTAATGGTGTCTAAGGAATATGAATCTCAATTTGAATCCACCAAATTATGGTGTTTAATCACAAGTTCCCCCACGTCGTTTTGAGAGTGTCGTCTCAGTCGAGAGAGCATAACCACCAAATTAATGATGTTTAATAAATGAACCACAACTAAGTGATTTTAAAATTTGAATCCACCAAATTATGGTGTTTAATCAGAAGTCCCATCTCGTAGTTTTGAGAGTGTATGGAGAGTGTCGTCTTGATCGAGAGAGCATAACCACCAAATTAATTATGTTTAATAAATGAACCATAACTAAATGATTTTTTAAATTTGAATCCACCAAATTATGGTGTTTAATCATAAGCCCCCTCTCGTCCTTTTGAAAGTGTATGGAGAGTGTCGTCTCGTCCATACACTGCCATCTCGGCCGAGAGAGCATAGCCACCAAATTAATGATGTTTAATAAATGAACCACAACTGAGTGATTTTTAAATTTGAATCCACCAAATTATGGTATTTAATCATAAGTCCCCTCTCGTCGTTTTGAGAGTGTATGGAGAGTGTCATCTTATTCATACACTGTCATCTCGGTCGAGAGAGCATAGCCACCAAATTAATGATGTTTTATAAATGAACCATAACTAAGTGATTTTTAAATTTGAATCCACCAAATTATGATGTTTAGTCATAAGTCCCCTCTCGTCATTTCGAGAGTGTATGAAGAGTGTCGTCTCGTCCATACACTGGCGTCTCGGCCGAGAGAGCATAACCACCAAATTAACGATGTTTAATAAAATCTCCCTTGATGTTATTATCAGCCCATGGATGAGGCCAACCCCATTTGGACTATCGTATCACCGAGGGCAACTTAAGGTTACTTCACCACGAATGATGATTTATAGCTTAAGATGAGTTTATACAAACAACAACAAATATTCAAACGAATATATTAAGTGTGAGAGAACACTTGAGATTTTTATTTAATTTCGTTCCTATTTCATTAATTATCTAAATCTCATATACATGTATTACAATCGAAGTAAAAGAAACAACCAAAATTAAAATCTTATTGGTAATACTTTTTGAGGTGATCGGCGTTCCACGGGTTTGAGAATGACTCTCCTTCTAGATTCTCTAATTGATTTGTCCCCGGGACCACCTCTGCAACTATTCTTTATGGACCATGCCAATTCGGATGAATCTTATTAGGCTTTTGCCATGTCTTCTTCAATACCAAGTCTCTTATCTTCAGTGGGCGTGCCTTTACCCTCTTATTATAGAACTTCGTTGTCCTTTGCTGGTAGGCATCTTGTCTAACCTTAGCATCTTCTCTCTTTCTTATACAACGTCCAAATCAAGTCTTTATTCGATAACGTTCTCTTTCGTATCATAGGTATGAACCTTGTGGATAGGAAGACCTACCTCTGTCGGCACTATTGCCTCTGAACCATAAGCCAACATCAGTGGAGTTTTCTCGATAAAAGTCCTCTCCATTGTCCTATAAGCCAATAGGACAACGCATACTATTTCAATCCATCTCCCTTTGGCATCTTCCAATCTCTTATTGATTCTATCAAGGATCGTCCTATTTGTTACTTCTGTATGCCCATTGTCCCGGGGTCGACCCGAAGTGGAGTAGAACTGCTTGATACCGAATCGTTCACAATATTTCTTTAGGGAGACATTCTTAAATTGTGTTCCATCATCAGAAATCAGGGTATTGGGTAGGCCGTACCTACAGATAATGTTTTTCCAGATAAATTGGAAGGCTTTCTTTTCTGTGATTGTTATCATCGACTCGGCCTCTACCCACTTTAAAAAATAATTGATCGCCACAATCAAGTAATGATAATTATTCATAACCCTTGGCAGTGGTCCTACCAGGTCAATCCCCCAGACCAAAAAAGGCTAGGGAGATGTAATGGAGGTAAGAGGTTGATGAGGTTGATGAGGTTGATGGGGTATGGTGGTAAACCTCTGACACTTATCTCACTTCTTGACGTATGCAGCTGCATCTTTAGCCAACGTCGACCACCAATATCCCTGGGTGATGATCCTCTTAGCCAGCGACCTCCCTCCAATATGGATGGAACATGACCCTTCATGCATTTCCTTTAAGATACACTCTACCTCGGATGAGTGGACACATCTGAGTAGAGGAAGAAGGAACCCCTTCTTGTATAAGATGCCTTCTATGAGGGAGAACTTGGAAACTTTATATCTCAACTTATTTTTCTCGACTTTGGACTCAGGAATCTCCCCATATCTGATGTAGCGGATGATAGTATCCATCCAAGAGGCTTGCATACTCACATTAAAATAAACTCCACAGTATTTTGTTCTCTTTCAATCGTCGATCGATGGAAAATCTCTACCAGGATTGTTCTTCTAATTTCAGTTGTAGTGGCTAAAGCTAACCTTGCCAGATTATCGACTCGTCTATTATCCACTTGAGGTATCCTTTTTAATTTTATTTCAGTAAAATTCTTTAACGTTGTCTTCACCGCTCCCAGGTACTTTGTCATTCCTCCATCTTTATCATTGTATGCCCCCAAAATTTGATTAACAACCTATCAGGAATCACTATGAACAACGAGTTGGCTAACATTCAGTGCTCGGGCAAGGGAGAGACCTATTAGGAGGGCCTCGTACTCAGATTCATTATTGGAATCTTTAAAGTTGAACCTTAACACATACTCGATATCGGTCCCATTTGGTGCTGACACTATTAATCCTGCCCCACTTCCATTCTCACATGAAGACCCATCAACAAAGAGGCTCCACACAGTACCATTGGGTAAAAAACTACCCTCTTCTAGGGTTCCATTCTTGAAAAGATATCATTACTCCTCATTCTCAGACACTTTATTTTTTGCTGATCTCATCTCGGCCTTGGTCGAGGGAAGACACACTCTGCTTTCTTGCTCACAAGTTGTAGCTTCAACATCTTCAGTGTCGGCCTCATCCCATGTGAACTCGGATACAAAGTCATCTAGGCTTTCCCCTTTATGGACATTCTCAACTGATAGATTATGACAAACTCCCCCAATTCAATTGCCCAAGCCATCATCTTCCCGACTTCTCAGGCTTGTGAATGACCAGTCTGAAGGGTGAATCTGTGAGGACCACCATCTTCCTTGAGGCATGGATTAGTGCATAATCCAACTTTCCCATTTTTGGATACCTCTGCTCAGCCCCTTGGAGTGCCTTGATATTAAAATATAATGCTTTTTTAACTCCATCCTCTTCTCTTACAATTGCGGCACTAATGACCGATTTTGATACTGCTAGATACAGATAGAGTTCCCCCTTGAACTGGTCTAAATAATAGGAGTGGAGAGCCTAGGTTGGACTTCAAATCTTTAAAGGATCTATTACACTCATCGTTCCATTTAAAAAAAATCTCAATACTTTATAGAAAGGAAGGTATTTATTAGTGGATCTAGACACAAACATGTTAAATACTGCCACTCTTCTGGTCAGTCTCTGCACATCCTTTATTGTCGTAGGAGTCTTCATCTGCAATACGGCCTTGATCTTATCGGGGTTGGATTCAACCCCCCTCTGAGTCACAAAGAATCCCTAAAACTTTCCTTCTCCCACGTCAAAGACACAATTGTCTAGGTTGAGTTTCATCCTGTACCTGTCCATCGTGTTAAAAGTGTGCTCAAGGTCGGCCATATGGGTGTCAGCCTTGAGGCTCTTCGTTAACATGTCATCTACCTACATTTCCATTATCTTCCTGATTTGTTCTTCAAACATTTTGTTGACTAACCTCTGATACGTTTCCCTAGTATTCTTCAACCTAAAGGCACGACTTTGTAGTAATATGTCCCTTTATTGGTTATACAGGTTGTCTTCTCTTCATTGGTCGGATCCATGAATATTTGGTTATAGTCTGAGTAGGCATCCATGAAGCTCATTAATTTATGTCCGGCTGTAGCATCTACCATCTGATCAATCCTCAATAATGGGAAACTGTCTTTTGGTCATACTTTGTTCAGATCAATGAAGTCAACACACATCCTCCATTTTCCATTAGCTTTGGGACGATGACAGCATTGGCCAACCGCTCTGGGTTGATGACCTCTTTGATGAAGTCTGCCTTCTCTAACTTTTTTTACCTCTTCCTAGATGACATCATCCATCTCTCGTAAGTAAACTCTTCTTCTCTGTCGGATCAGCCTTGCATCATCGGCCACATTGAGCTTATGACAGAGAACTTTTGGGTTAATCATAGGCATGTCTTCGTGGCTCCATGCAAAGATATTTTGTCTCTTCCTTAACAGTTTAATCAACTCTTCCTTCACCTCATTCTTTAGGGCTTTACCAATTAAGATGTTTTTTTTAGCTCATCCTCATTGAGAACGATGGATTCTACCTCCTCGGTGGCCGCACCCTTTTTAAGCTTCTTCTCATCTCTTTAATCCAGATTATCAATGTTATAGGTCATACTAGCCCTTTTATACGCCTCCCTTTCCTCGACTAAGTTAAAGTAGAATTCATGTGCCTTAACCTAATCCCCCTGAACTTCCCCTACCCCATACGGGGTCGGGAATTTAATTATCTGGTGGACTGTTGAGGGCACGACCTAAAACTTCTTGAGGGATACCCTTCCAATAATGATGTTATAAGCCGAGTAGACATTTTCGTCCATTATAAAGAAGCTGATTTTCTTCGTGAGGCATTTTGGCCAAGTGTTCCCCACTCTCACCTCCATCTCATATATTCCCAGTGGATGCACTTTCTCACCACTGAAGTCGATGAGTGGTTGGTGGCATGAAATCAATCTCTTCTTACTCAGACCTACACTTTTGTAGCGATCCCAAAATATGACATTGACTGAGCTGCCTCCATCGGCAAGAATCCTTAGGACCTTATGTGGAGCTAAAATTACCTTAAACTCTAACCTCGAGAAGCCGACTACCAACGTATCCATATCAACCTTAGTTCTTTTATATTTTACAGGCTCTAGTGAAGCTGAGTTAATAATTTTCGACTTTATAAGGAGAGCTTTGGCCTCTGCCTCTGCTACATGTGCCTTCCTATCGGCGACCTCTTTTCCTCCACTAGTGAGTCCCCCACGGATCATCTCGACCTTATGAGAGATCACATTGAGCCGACCCTTTGGATCATCAAACATAAGGGGGAGGTCAGGGTCATCTTCATTATAGTCGTCTAACTTATCATCGTCTCGTCTTACTAGACCATTAGGCTTACACTTTCCATCTCTCTTCTTTCTCTGGGTATCATCTCAGCCACCCCTTGAGGCACCCTTATTTACATATTTCCTCAACTTTCCATCCTTTAGCATCTTCTCTATTTCATCCTTCAGCGCGAAACATTTTCCGGTTAGGTTCCCATAGCCCTGGTAGAATTCACACCATAAGATTTTGTTCCTCTTATGAGGAGGAGCTTTCAATTTTTTGGGCCACCTTAGGGATCGATAATCCTTGATCTCATTCAAGATATGCTCACAACTGATCGTGAGGAGAGTATAGTTGGAAAACTTTTCATCTGGTGATCTCTTCTTTCTATCTTTAATCTTTATCTGGAATTTTCCTCCACCGCTCGTCCCCTTTGCATCCTCATACTTCGCTACCATAACCTCTTCAATGTTCATGACTTTTTCGGACATTGCCAATAGCTTCTAGAGCAGTTTCCCCTTCTGTAGACCTCTTATCAGTGTTGTCATCGCAATTCTCTTCACATTCCTCTACTTTTAACTTTTTCTTGTTAAACATCACAATGTATTCCCTGATACTCTTATTCTTTCCCTGCTTAATGGACAATAGGTGAGTAGTGTTCTTTTGGTGGCTCACCCAAAGTAGAAGTTGTGTATAAATCTCTCTGCGAGTTTCTTGAAGTTCTCAATTGAACTCTTAGGGAGTGAGGCAAACTATATATGAGCTACTCCGGTCAAAGTGCTTGAAAAAGCACGACACCTCATCTCATCTGGGACTGAGTAAATGTCTGCAGGTGACTAGTACATCTCGACGTGGTGAACCGGATTAGTGCTTTCATCATACTCAAGAGTGATCATTAGTGGCTTGAACTTGGTCGGGGTAGAGAAATTAACAATCCTAGCCACGAATGGAGATCCTTCTGAATAGATATTTTGTAAGGGGTCTTACCTTTTGAGTATGTCTCCAATCTTGTCCCTTAACCTCCGAATTGAGTTATTCGAAGGCCTCTTGGCCGTTGCTATAGATGCCATTATCTCCTGCCACCTCAGCTAGCCGAACCACATGTTCCCTTTCCATAAACCTCTGTTGGCTATTCACTTCTCCCAGCCCCTCGTCTCGGCTGCATTGAGGTCGGCATCGTACTCCTTCTCTTATGGATCCGACAATACTCCTTGACCTGGACAGTTGATCTATGATATCACCCACTCGACTGAGCCTTTCAAAGGCCGAACCTTTTCTCAACCGATTAAAATATGATCCCTTCGATTGATCGTCCTACTAGGGCCTCCTGTTGTGTCATCGGCTAGCTTGAATGGGGTGCAAAGTGTTTCCTAATATTTCATATGGCTCCCAGCATTCAGTCGATGCGTCCTCAGCCTCATAGTCATCATACCTATCCCGTGGGCAGTGTTGACCTTGCCTCCCCAAACATAAGTGCCTAGGGTCAGAAATGTCTCTCCGTAGTTGAAGAGGTGGTAACTCCTTGTGCGACACCAGGGTGGTCCCCTAGCATTTGGATACTGCTCTATGGCTACCGGATTAATCATCTTCGGCGTTATCAATGTGGGTCTTACCAATACATTTTGACTGAAGGCGGCTAGTGTTTCCTGCATCGCCTGTTGACTAACCACTAATGACTTCAACACCCCCACCACCTCTGACTGAGAAGGTGCGTGAATGGAGCTAAGACAGTCATATGGTGGTGGAAATTCTGAGGCCATGTTTCACACCTGATGGATGAGCTATAAACTGGAGATTAAAAGCTTAGAATCTCAACAAGAGCTCTTTCAATGGTGAAGTAACTCCTCAAGAGGGGAGAATTGGCTGACCACTAAAAACTCTGATGAGTACAAGCTAGAGAAGGGAAGAGATGATAATCTGTAATTACCACAAATGGTGTCAGGCTGATGATACCAAAAGTGGTGCCACTAGGTCACAATGATAATGAGCTTAAATGGGTATAACAATGACAACAAATAAGTAATATAACAGTAAGATAGTCAGATGAGGCAAAAATGGATTGAACACATGTAACTAATGATAATGCAATTATCCCTTCACGTGAGGGGATAATATGATTGTAACAGAATTGTTCACATATGACACGCCACCTTGGAACCTTCTACTACTTATAAGGTATGGTGTTATCTGTAGAGGTTTCAGCCAGATCGAGTACGAGGTTGCTGATGCAGTGCTTGACATTACACTAGAAACTGACAAGTGTGGTCTCGACTAAGGAGCTCAGGCCGACGTGGAATAAGCAAGCCATTACCTGCTATCGACCGAGGTACAAGATGATAGATGTTCCTATTAATGAAATTCTTCCTTGAGGTCACAAACTATTGGATGCCAAGGATATGAGTACGGGGCCGACCCTAATCTGGATGAGTCTTGGAAACGACATGTAAGTTCCTTGTGGAAGCTCGACAACTTGTGATAGGGTCTCTCAGCCCCAGACGATGTCATTCTTGGTCATATCAATTACCCCTAGCCCCCAGTCATCTATGTGAAGAGGTGGCTGGGGGATACGAGTTTTGCTTATCCTCTGATGAGACATTTTTGATGTGTTGATTGGATACAACTTGAGGGATAAGGGAGTGACACATGTGATAGTTCTAGTTAGGTAGCGCCTGTCCCAAGATAGATTTGGTGGCTGAGCGCTTTGGAATTTGCTCCCCAAATGATGATATATATTGGAAAACGTGCTTAATAATTTCCTTGATGTCTAAAACTTTCTCTCTCCATTTTACACCCAAAAGCTCCTAGTTGTTCCTCTGTCCCTAGATTTCTCAGTTTTTTACAACTACGTAGCCTCTTTCATTCTTCGATAACTAGCTTCTCAAGTAACCATTCTTACCTTCTTTTTCTGCTTCTTTTCATTAAAATCTTTTAGTTAGGTGATATGTAGCTTTTTCGATGAGTTTTGATTTTTTTGGCCCGAACTTGAGTGTGTTTGGCCCCATTTGGGCCCTTATCAAGGTGTTTTTAAGTGACTAGTAGTGGTTGGGACTTGATTGGAGAGGATTTTAAGTTTTTTTCGACCATTTTAGGTCTTTTATGGTGACCTCCAGTCATCTTCTCCGTCTAGCTTCAAGGATGTGTTCTTGAAGTTCTTGCTTGAAAACATTGTAACTTCCTATTTGATCTTTGGTTAACTGAAGTTAGAGTTGTGAGTTATTTGTTCCTTTTCCAATTTTCACTCAAGTTGTGTCTCATCCTTTGATGTTATACGGCCGTATAAGTTAGTCAAGGAGTTTCCCAACCTAAGAGAGAAGTACTTTGAATAAATTAGGATGATAGAGTCTGAGGAAGCCAAGAGTCGTAAGGCTGAGGCCTTTCCCATTCTTCCAATTTATCCACCTCCCCTAGCTGTTATATACCCCCAAGTTATTGAACCTTATGATTCAATGTCTGAGTCATACTCATCAGCTAACAACCCCATGTCTACCTCCCAACCAACCGAGAGTGTTGATTCGTACGAGGAAGCCATGGCCTATTATCCATGCCAAGCCGAAGGGAATGATATGGATGAGGCTTCTTCTCATATCTCATCTTCCAAAAGAGCCGAGACGTCAGGTCAATTTGACTCTGTTCTGATACTTGAACCTTGTGTGTCAATTCCTCTACCCCTATATGCACTTCCTCCCTCGACCGTAATTGGAGACAACTTTACACGCAGGTTCCCCAATTGTGACCAAATAATCTTCCAGCCGAGGTTATGGAAAAAAGTAGTGATGAGAGTGAACTTGATACATCTGTTGCTGAGGAATACGAGAGTACTGTATTAGAGGTCGACCTCTTGGCATGGAGGCATCTATTCATCATAGATTCTTCTATTCTTATGAGAAATCCTCTTAAGGAGGAGAGAGATTTTCATGGTCGAGAGGGTGAAGTCTGTGTCTACGAGTAGATGTTTAAGCTTGGCTTTCGACTCCCCATTCACCCTACAATCCGAGCCATTCTGGCTCATCTAAAACTTTCCCCGTCTCAGCTTTCTCCTAATGCCTTAAGAGTTATCCTTGGCTCTATTTTCCTTTGGAAGACATTCTATCAAACTGACCATCTAGTTAGCATACTTATTGCCTGTTATACACCTTAGTCTCCTAAGACGTAGCCTGGTTAGTACCACCTCGTAGCTGGGAAGTTCGAGAAGAAGATCTTGTTGGTTACCCAAACTTCAAACCACAATTAGAAACCCTGTTACTTCTTTATCTCTGGGGCTTGGGAGTTTGGTTCTAACTAAGCATGTGGGACCTCTGAGCCTAGGACCCCTTTGAAGTGGGGCAAAGTCTCTGCATCAACCAAAATCGATCCGGGGTTAAACCCTAAGGCCTTCAAAAAGGTAAAAAAGCTTCGTACGCTAGGTGATAAAGGTTGTCTTATGAAGTTTGAGCATTTAATGACTCCATACTATTTAACTCATACAGGCCTGGGGGCTAGCCCCTTTACCAACCTATGTAAGTAAATAACTTTGTTAACTGTTGTCTTGTTCTTCATAATTTCCGATAATTAACGTCTGAGGTTTATCTTTTATAGGTCGTCCAGAAGGCATATCAAACGAGCTTTGGAATATGGTGGCCCCCAATTTGAGCAATCTTACCAACAAAGGTGGCCAAATAATTGAACCCCCTGCTGCACAGATAAAAAAGTCAACTATTGGTGACCCCAGCCTAACCGAAGATGCTGAGAAAAGAACAAAAATCCGAGTCAACAACACCACAACCACTCGTCCCTTAAAGCAAAATTTTCCTACTCAAGCCATCTCGATGTCATCCGGCGACTGATCAAGAGGGTGAAATATAGGTACTATATGTTGATGGAGCCTCAAATTCTAAGGGGAAGGAGTTAGAATAGTACTGGTATCCTTGGAGAAAATTATTCTCAAGTATAAAATTCTCTTGGGATTTAAAGCCTTAAACAACAAAGCTGATTATGAAGCCTTGCTCTACGGGTTACGAAAAGCACTTTCCCTAGGCTCCCATTACCTTGACATCTTCTATAACTAAAGGCTAGTATCAAACTAGATATCGAGAGACTACCACACTGGGGATGAGTGCTTGGTTACGTACCTTGAAGAAGCCCAATATCTGGACTTCCAGTTCCATCATATACAAGTGCAATAATTCCTAAGGGGGAACAACAGTTACATAGTCGCACTAGCCACAATGCTTTAGATTTCAAGGGGGATATGAAACGAATAATTAAAGTAGATTACCTCTACTGGATCAATATCAACAAAGTGAATTTTTTTGAGCAAGTTATTATCGTCAATAGGACCCCGAGCGGGATGGATTTAATCATGTACTACCTAAAGGAAGATGCCCTATTAGTTCATAAGAAGGAAGCACATTAGTATGGGTGAAATCTGCTCGCTTTCACTAAATGGTGGATCAAAAGCTTTATCGATGCACTTTTTGAGGTGATTACATCTAATGAGTGAACCTAGATAAATTCAAGAACACCCTCTAAAAGCTTCATAAGGGGATACAAGGGATCGACATAGGGAGCAGGTTGATAGAGTTTAGGGTAATGAAATAAGGATACTAGTTGCCATATATGAAAAGGGACGCAGTTGCTTATGTTCAATAATGCAATAATTGTCAACTCTTCTCGCCATTAGTGCATTAGACAACCAGTGACCACACTCCCTCCTAAGTCCTTAGAATTTTACCCAGTGGGGGCTTGGTATCGTTGACTTGTTGCCCCTCGCGTCTGGCAGAAGGAAGTATCTGTTGGTCGGCACATAATACTTCTCTAAATATGTTGAAGGACAACCCTTGGCAAAGATACGAGTTGTCAACTTGGACAAGTTTATTTGGAAGAACATCATAACACATTTTGGCATCCCTCGGATAATCATCACGAATGACAAAAATCAGTTCTAGAGAAACCTCTTCCAAAGTTTCTGCGATGGGCACGATATTAGGCACTACTATAGTTCAATGGCCTACCCTCAGAGCAATGGGAAAGCAAAAGCCTCTAATAAGGCAGTCCTCGATGTAATAAGAAAGATATTGGAGAAAGCAAAGGGCACATGGGTTGACCAACTACCCCATATTCTTTGGGCACTTATAACGATGCATAAGTGATCGATGGTGGAAACACCCTTTGCCTTAGCTTATTGAATTGAGGCAGTCATTCCATGGAAGAAGTTCTGCAGATATAAAGTGTTTTTTTAGTAAACTAAGACCTCAACAAAGAAGAGATCGTAGCAGAGCTTGACTTAGCCGATGGAAAAATGTAATTGACTCTTGTAAATCTTGCCTCCAATTGGCAACAATTGGTAAAAAAGTACAATAGGAGGGTCAAGGAAAGGAACCTAAAGGATGGGAACTATGTACTTAGAAAGATCATGGGTAGTGCCAAAAATGCCTCAAATGGTTAACTTGAGCCCAACCGGGAAGGCCCATTCAAAGTCATTTGAGACGACTTAATGGTAACCCACCACTTAGAAATAATGGAGGGCAGAGAGGTTCCCCGAGCATGGAATGTTGCTAATTTAAAGATGTTTTACTTTTAAAGTCTACATTTGAGTTTAAATTTATTTAGTTTATTTTAATTTAGAAATATTTTTCAAAAGTTCTTTTAGATTTTTTGCATTTATCTCTATGGATTGTTTCAAATGGAAGGTAAATAAATATTTAATGAAGAGGATCAAATAGTCAAACGACATTTCTTTGACATGTTACTTGTCACCATGATGATTATCTTCTTCCAAACATCTTCTTTTAAGACTGATTAATTGGTCGACCATAGGCCACCCCTAAATTTATATGTCTGCGTATAAGACTAATTGGTTGATCGAACAACGGTCAACTAAACCCAAAATGTTTTGACGATCAACAGAACATGAATAAATCTCACAGTCGATGAAAGGCCTACTGGGAAACCGTAGGCATTCATGACCAACTGGGTAATAAAAATTCTTGCGAGGGAACAACCCCACAAACAGGTGCATTTTTTTCTTTTTTGGTTCTAGGCCTAAGGTTTGATGTGATGACATCACCTAAAAGGTAAGACCAGGATACCACACAATATAAAGGGAAGCAAAATGCAAGGAAATAAAAAATCTAACAATGTACACTAAAATGATAAATACAATGGAATCAATTTTTTTACCGGGATGACCCATTCACTGATGCCCCAACTATAGCAGGCAAAACATAGGAGTAATAATCTCAATTATATCTTTGATCTTTAACGTCCCCCAAGGCTCACCCTGTCGACCAAGTGTTGATGTTGTTAAAGTTCGTCACCACTATTAAGACCGTGGTCGCCGAGGTACTTCCTTATCAATTTAACTGGAATAACATCCATTGGAATCCATAAAATGTTAAGATTATAATTGGGTTTTTGATGATCGAGGCATCATGGGCCATACCAATACCACAGTTAAGAATCCCGTGGAACCTTTTCCACTATGCGGGCATTGAGCTAGTCATTTTTATAACAAACATTTTGAGAATCATTCTGGGTAGAGTCTATATTAAGAAGGGATCATCATAGCCGTCCATCCATATTTGGCGAGGTTGCCTATGGAATTAAAATGTGAGATGGTCAAGTTTGGTCAGACTCTTAATGGTCATCACTTTATTGAGCAAAGACTTTATGGTCTTCTCTAGCTCTTCTGCTGGACGATCATCCTTGTGCTTTTGGGAGGAAAATGAACCCTAAACATATACAGCTCTATCATTCAAATACTTTTGAGTCTTCTAAAACTCCTCTCTTAGATGAGTATTATCTTATTTTAAAAAGGAAAATCCTTTTCCCACCTGCTCGCTTAAATTGGACTTGTTAAGCCTTTCAAGCTCAACCCTCAAATTATTATTCTACTTTTTGAGAATAGTGGTGACATACCTAGCATTTATAAAGTTGATATGAAGAATACATTCCTCTTCGAGTGAGCAGACTTAATGTCGGCTAGTCTCTTATCAAATCCACATTCTTTGGTCATCTCGATAGGCCTCTGGTCAAATAGGCCTTCAAATTGGTTAACTAATTCTTATGAATGCTTTGCGAAATAAAAATCATGTCATGAAGGGCAGTGTTATGTGCCACGACCCGATGAAAGAGGCGATGAATATCCAAGCAAGCCTTATTTTCTTGGACAGGCACACCAAGACCCAATTGCTGGTCGAGATCACTATCTTCATCATGACCACCATCGAACAGTCTTCCATGTCTTCTTAAAATTCATTTTGAGCAGCAACCAACACAACAAGTATTACGTTAAAATGCATTAACAAATGGTCGGATACATAATCTTGGAAAACATAAGAAAACATGCCAAAAATAATAGAGCAGACAAAAAGGCAACAGTTGGATCAAACTATTTATTTCATTGAAAATATTACAAATAGGGAAAACCCCAACATCATTCATTAAAGAAAAAATAAATGCATTTCTTCCTAAAAAGTTCAAAGGAGCATTCTCGTTGACCTTCTCATCCTCGATAGTTTGGGAAATGGTCGCCGTCTCTACTTGGTTGTCCCTAGTCACAAAAGCTCGTTCAACCTACTCCTGAACATGCTATTTATCTACGTCTTTCAGTCTAAACACACCTAATCATCGTCTTACTCCTCAATTGGAGGAGGAGAACTAGTGTTCCTTGAAAAAGTCAGAATCCTTAGCAGTGTCGACTTTGACAAGATCCTCATCACATCTATTCTTAAAAATACCTTTCTATGGTATGCAATCTGGATCTTGTACCAACCACGATTAAAGGCCTCATCCTTAGCATTTGACACATCGACTAAGTTCTCCCTGTCTTGTGCTTTGGCCTTACTGGCCCGTGTCTTTGTAAGATTAGCCTTGACCTTAGCATCATTAACCTATTTCTCGGCTTGATCAGTAGTAGCTAATAATTCTGTAGAGTCATTAATCTTCTTCTGAAGCTTGATCTTCTCGTCCTCAAGGATCTTAACCTTTTTATTGAGCTTCAGATTTTAGGTTGCCTGAGCAACCTTAAGCTTCCAAGTAAACCTCCTCAAATTGTGAAGCTCCTTAAATCCACCTCCACTTCAACAGATGATTTTTTAACACATTGTTTCTCTCCAACATATGATCGTAATCGATCATAAATTTCCAGATAATGGGAGAACAAAGGTAAGAAAAACATAAGCAAAGGGAAACACAAAAAGATAAACATAAGTAAACAAAAAACTTATGATTGAAAGATTATGGTTTGCATACTCGAACAAGTGAGCATGAGGAAGGGGGAGGCAATTACTCTATTAGCAAAAAAGACCCCTGATCGAATCAATTCTTAAGCTAGGTCAAGATGAGAAATCATGGATTGGGAAACTCCTTTGCCCTTATAAATTTGCTTCTTCCCCACAATATTTAGTGGGGCAGGAGTGATGAGATCCCTCTTTTTCCTCTTTAAAAGGAGATCATTGTCCTTAAAAGGATAATTATCTATGTCCATGGGATTAGTAGAACTCCTAACTTCACTTTTCTTGCTCGTTAGCCGAGAAAGATATTTTTTAACCTATGGGGGAGTAGGGGTGGAGATATGACACCAAACATATAACATTTTAAAGGAATAAATGAAACATATAACATTTTAAAGGAAGATGATGTTTCTTCCTCGTTTGACCCCACCCCTTATGAATTCTGGGCAGTGGAAACTTTTGGGTCATCTAAAGAAATGGGGATGACCGATATTTGTTCTAATGGTATCTCAACAAAAGAGGTGGTAGTACTCTTTTAGCTAATCAGGAATTCCACCGAACTAGGGTGATCAACAGTTTTAACCCTATGTTAAATTTCCCAAACTATCTAATGATTAGTGAAATTGATGTCACATTAGTGAGGTATATTTTCTTGGAATTATCTACAAGGAATTAAGAAATTCACTCAACATCAACCCAAATTAAGAGGATAATTCAAAATAAAAATTTGGTTACTCTATAATAGATGCCTCTCCCTTCCTGGGGGCATCCCGACCCTTCAAATGCCACACCCTTAAGAAAGGGAGAATGTTCCCAATTCTTCACAACAATCCATTGTCTCAATAATCCTTATTAAAATTGGGGAGATTCACGACGAGGGAACAGTTGGTCTCCCATGTCTTAATGCAATATATATTTTTATGAGTTGTTGCCCATTTGTAACAATACATAATTTCAGTGATGTCGAGATGGGTCCCACACAACTCAATAATACAGTGAACCCCATTAATAAGCCTCTAACTATTTGGAGTGTCATGAGCTGGGACCATATTGAAGTGTTGGAATAATTTTAAGAACACATGTTTTAGGGTAAAAGTAACCCCACATTCATCAATAAATATAGATGGAAATGAATGGGCCTCAGGAAGGGAACAAAGGTTATAGGAACCCCCCCCCCCCCCTCCCTTTAACTAATGCTACAATTACCCATTATGGGATTCGGTAGTCAAGATTGAATTTTTCAACGGCATCTCCATTAATTACGAATGCCATCATTAAAGACAATAACTCAACAAAAGAATAAAAAAGATAAAGTGAACAAGTGCAGAAAAATGATTGAAATGAAGCAAGAGTTTTGGGAGTTCTTATTGACGAAATGATGACAATGAAAAGCTCTCATTTGAAAGTTTGTAGGTTTTTAAAATTAACAAAAAAGTAAGAAAAATAGTGGGAACCATTGTCTTGTGGTGAGAAATTCCCTCACTATTCTCCAAAAGCATACTGAGCACACGTGCGCGTGACGGCTATCGAAGCAACAATTCACCGCACAAATTTAGGCTATATTTACCAGCGTGCTCTTGGGCACTTAATGGAAAAAAATTCTCTAAATTTGAGGGAATTCACTTTTTTTTCTCCGACCAACCAACAAAGATTCCAGGTAGCAATGAACTTTCGAGGAATGATACTTTTATTCCCTTAAGTATGAAGACTTGTCAGAATTAACAGTTGACATAGAAATGACAAAGCCCAACAACCACAAAGCGACCCTGAGATTTGGAGGAAATTATGGGGATCATAATTACATTGTCACATGCTCGACACGAGTGTCCAAACTGCATGTGCTCTAAGTTAATGAAGATTCTAAGTCACATAATACTCTTATGTATCCATAACTTAGAACGACTGAAGTTGATAAAGGATAGGTCCGAAGTTTTAGGGATACCTATTAACAGAGCTCAGGACTCTCCTAAGCTTCTCTATGAATGTAAACCTGCTCCCCTTTGAGCGGGACATATAATATTATATAGTCGAGGAGTACTACAACTCTGCCGACCATTTCTCTAAAAGTAATAAAAGAACAAACCCTAAATCCTATGGACGTAGACACTTTGCCCAATCAAGTGCATCTTGTGTTGTGCGTGATTTCATTACTTTCTTTTATATCTACTTAGTTTGGCTTGTGCACATTGAATAATATCATTTGTAGAAAATTACCACCTACAACTTCAAATTAACCAATTACAAATCTGATTTCACATATCTTTATCAATTTATTAGAAGTCAAATTTGCTTTTTAATTATTAATTAAACTATTTATTTAATTCCTTTTAAAATACGAGGTATTAACTTTAACCACCTTTATGCTAAATTGAATTGGGGAGAATTTCATGTTAATTATTAAATTAGGGATTTAGATATGCTGTAATAATGTTATATATGTGAAATACCTACTAGAATTATGAAATTTAAATAAAAAATCAAGTTAAAACATTTTGGGTTCATATGTCTCATCTTTATATTCTATGCGTTCTTTTACTTTTGTTGCTTGGTAATTGTTATGTGAATGTAAATTTGATGTTTTAGACTCTTATTAAAGTCCCTAAACATCTAATAAACTTCCTGGAATAAATTCATTTGGAATCAATTGGAAGTTGGGTTGAAATTGGGATAAAACCTATAACAAATTTGGAGAAGATTTTGGACAGGCTACAAAATTGGATCGAGCTAGCTTTGGGACAGATCGATTCAGACTTGGGATGTTGGATAGGGTTGGTTTAGTTTCAGTTTGGTATGTTTTGATTTGGGGTTTATCAGTAGGGTTCTTGAATGTTGTTAATCTTAATTTTAATCATAAATAATGAATTGAGTTTAAATGTTTGGGAACCTAATGTTTATAAAGAAACTTTATGCAATAAATTATTGTGAATATGTTAACATGAATTAACATAAGATGAATGAATCAAATCAAGAAATTGGAACATGAATTGCAAGATTTTATCACCAGAGATACTTATGACTATATTGATAATGATATATATATATATATAGTTGTGTGTATACTATGTGGATTGTTCAGACTACATGTTGTGCATGTGGAATCTCCATATCCTGTATTGAGACAAGATTGTGGAATAATATATGAATGGACGACCTACTTGCGGGTACTGAGGTGAGATCACTTTGTATGCTCATTAAGTACGCTCTACACGATATAGAGGGGATAGTGAACTTTATATTATTTTAATTGAATCGTAATTGACTCCATGTATATTATACTTAAGCCATGCGTAGAGGCTAGGTATTGGACAAGCGAAGTGTATGCTCAATGATTTCATGTATTGTACTTGAGCAATGAGTGAGACTAATATATATATATATATATATATATATATATATATATATATATATATATATATATATATATATATATATATATATATATATATATATATATATATATATATGTGTGTGTGTGTGTGTGTGTGTGTGTGTGTGTGTGTGTGTGTGTGTGTGTGTGTGTTATGTATTAAGACTTGTTATGTGGGATACGAACGAGGATTTATATATTTGATATGCGATATAATTTACATATGGTATATGGGTAATAATGAAATAAAATGTGTAAACATGAATGTGAATTCATTATTATATAAATTGTGAAGTCAGTGAGGACAATATACCCATACTTGGGTTGGGAGTAATCACCTAATTAAGATAATATAGGATGTAAATATTATATTATTATGATTTAGATTCCCTATTTAGGATCATGTAGGAAAGTTCTTACTGGATCCTGACTCTATTTTTATTGAACACTTTAAAGTCTTGCACAATAACATTTTAGATGTTGAATGCAGATTCAACTTCTATGCTATCCACTCATCCATTAAGTTGATGCAAGTGTTGAGGGTCTCATCCTTGCGTAGTTATTTATTTTTTATTCATTTACTTTTTTAGAGGTTAATAGGCATTGTGGTGCCCCTTTATCATTTGCATTAAGTATTTACTCTTGAATTGAGTTTGAGTTACTGTTGATATCACATTGAAAGTTGATGCTCTTAGTTGGCAGTTTCATATTAGTGGATGGATGCACCTTATCTCAGTTACATATTTCTCTCCTTCATCTATATATTTAAATAATTTACTCTTGCATTCCTGAAATGATATCGTATTATTTGATAACCCTCATTGACTATGTATGAGCTGACCACTTTAAGTATGGAAAATACGGGGTGTCACACCAACCTCATCCTATTTGATTAACAAATTTCATTATTACCAATTACACGTGGATTATAAAATTCCACAGTCTCATTCACAAGTCCATAAAACTCTATTTGATACAAGTTATTAATGGGATTCACATGAATTTTCCACAATTAGAAGTGTATTATAAGATGGGCATATGAACTAATATCACAATTCTAAGGGACAAATTATATTCACAACTCACAATTCATTTTTTCTAAATTTTCAAAATCAATATAGCACATACATGTTCTTTACCCATTCAACATATTAGATTTGCAATTCCACAATAATTACATAATCTAACCATATAGTTTAATTCTAGGAATCATGCCATGATATAAGAGTTAAACCAATTCTATTATCATTTATAAATAATAAAAAAGCAATTACATTTCGTTTTACCTAATTAAGATTTTAATCAAATATTAAACATGGTTTACATAATATCTAATTCATAAAGCACTTTAGGTGAAACACAGATTATTCTTGTCTTTTAATAAAATTTTGAAATCACCTGGCTTAAAATTTTGGTTATCTTCTCCAAGATCTAAAAATTATCACCGGTGTCTCTTCAAAATCCACTTGCAAATATCCTAAATCCAAGCTTGAAAGGTTAGTTTAATGAACTTTTTAGGGTTTATAAGGTAAGAGATAGAGGTAAGAGAGTAATGTAGTCTTTGTGTTGAGAGAAAATGTGAAAAAACTCAAAGCAAACTTGTGCATACATATATAAGAAACCAAGTTGCATCCCTCAGCGCCCAAGTCATGAGTGGGAGGTGAGCCTTATTAGTTGTGATTGTGACTGAGTTTACCCACGGTCGCGGCCTCCCTGGGCCAACTTTCTCTCTCTCCCCCCTCTCTTCCTCCTATTTTACAACTTAATAAGTGCATCACTATACACAAAATTTAAACTGCTCCAAACACTAACTTGGTGCCCAAGATAAATAAAAATACCCTTATGCCCTTAGGGTTTTGTAGTGACAATTAAACTCAACACAAATTAATAAGAAAAGGCAATCACCAGAATAAGTAAAGAATTTAAAGGAACGATAATCACACACAACACAAAGATGTACATGGTTCGGCAAGAAAGCCTATGTCCACGGTGGTGCTCTCAGTAATTTATTTTTCTTTACTCTGGGGAGTGTTTATAGAAAAGAATATATGCCCTTTGCCCCGGGCTGAGGGTTTATTATATACATGCTGTCTTTCGGAGAGTGGGCGTATTGGACGCCCCCATGTTAACCTATAATCCATATAATATCTCCATGAGAGATTTTAGGAATTGAATAAGTCATAACAGAATCAGTTGATGCGCGGGGCCTCTAGACTTTGGGCCGTGTTTAATCGGGCTACTTGTCGGGGACATAGTGACAAATCGAGGTACCCACAATTGCCCCTAAAATTTTTAGATCACAATTTGGACTCAATAATTTTAAATGATTTGCCTTAATGGCACTTTTGTGAATCATGCATCACTTTTGGGATTGAAGCGCCCTTCCCGAATTGATTTAGGCAGCAGATCTCCTCGTTTCAGGTGCGTTATGATTAAAAAGGTTTAAATCATCTTGGAGTGACCATTCTATGAACGTCGCTTCAAACTTCTTTTCTTTCTCTAAATTTCTCCAAGCTTTCACTGTAGCTTTCTTGTTCTCACGTCTTGTCTTCCATCTTCAAGATTATTTCTCATCTTCTCATCATCCTTACTTGTGACTTTGCCTTGTCCCAAGCTAACTCCTAATTCGTAAGTTCTTCTCATTACTTCTTTTTTCTTTTTCTGTTGGAATTTCTTCATATACGCTATTAGGGTTTTTCTTTTTCGATGACGAAAAGAGACAATAGGTCGATAACTGAATTTAGGAAGTACTACAACATTCCAAACTGGATGGACATTGAATGTGGCCCTATTCCTCGTAATGTCAGAGACGTTGAGGACGGTCACTGGATTCATGTCCTCTTGTTATCCCAGGGGGGTCTTACTTTCCCCCAAATAACTTATTTTTGCACTTTTTTGGTTACTTCAATATAGTTCCTGCACAGTGCTCACCCAATGTTTGGAAAATTGTCAATGGTGTGCATATAATTAACCAGCTCTATGGCACCAATCTAGGGCTTTCTAAAATCTGCTTCTGTTACTCTTTTTCTCGAACAAGCTCTGGTATTCTTTACCTCAAGGATAGGAGTCGTAATAGGGTATTGGTAGTAAATCTACCTGATTCCCACAAGGACTACTAGCATGAGGGTTTTATTACCATAAATGGGCAGTTCCCTCCCCATACTGAAGAGTCAAGGTCTGGGAGATTTGAGATTCCCTTTTATGGGGAGGAATACATAGATAGGCATAGTTCTTATTTTGCTCATTGATTCTCTGTCCATGCATGGTTTATCTCATATCTTTCTCTCTTTCTCTTTTTAACAAAGATAAAGAACTCAGAACCAGATCTTCGCGAGATTCGGGCTGCCGAACTGATTAAGTCCTGGAAAATCAGTGAACTTTTAGCTGACAGTGAACATCCTCAATCAGGGGCATTCCTTCTAGAGTACAAGAATGTTAGGTCCAGTTTTATTACGCGACCTGTGGATATCATTCCTGAGCTAGACATCTCAAAAGAGGTTACTGCCGACCCAATCCAATTGGATAAGAAGGAGAGCAGCTCTGGTGAGGAGAGCGAGGGTGCTAACAGGGGCGGTGCTTAAGGTAATTCCAATGAGGGGAGCTCTGGTAGTGAAAAATCTTCGAGCTCGAAAGAGGGTTCAGAGGTTCAAGGGTTTTCGAGTGAATCAAGTAGCTCCAGCGAGGAAGGCATGGATCCTCCTAGGAAAAATTTGATCTGAGATGATGATGAAGATGATATGCTTCTATCTCGTCGGTTGAAGAAGAAGAAATCTGGCAGTGAGGATGTTACCACTAGTTCTCAGTCTGCTTCACATGAGTAGGAAAAGAAAAAAGAGGAGGAGGGCTGGTGAGAGATAGGGAGAGGAAGAAGGAAGAGGAGAGGAAGAAGGAAGAGGAGAAGAAGAAGGTAGAGTAGAGGAAGAGAGTTGAGAGGGAGAGGAAAGAGAGAGAAGAAGGAAAGAGGAGAGAGGAGGTTAGAACAAAGGCGGGGCACTCTCTGGTGCCCATGTTTGCTTTGTCTGAGGGGGCTTCTGTTGCCCTCTCCCCTCAGTTGGCTCCTGTGGTGCTCGAAAGAGCAATTTTGTTGTCCGATCGTCAGAAGGCGATGAAGACTGACCAGTTAGTTCTGAAGGCAAGTCAGAGACTAGCCTTGGTAAGTATGCCTTTACTTTTCTATTCTTGCAAAATTCTTGATCAATACTTCTATTTCTAACATTTCTCTTCTCTGTAGTTTGTGACCGATTTTACTGTAATCTACGACAGCCGCGACGATCTGGTGAGGAGGAATACTGAGCTGAAAAGAAAAAATGCTGAGCTGGAGGCTAGCTTGAAGACTGCCAATGCTGCCCAATAGTCTTTTGACCTTACTGAAGCCAATCGAGCAAAGGAGGTGGCGACCAAGGAGTTCGAGGAGTTGAGGCAGTCTTAGGACTTGGTCTGCATGAGTAAGCTGGTTATGGTGGAGGAGAATAGGGTTCTCACTGGAAAGGTGGAATACGAGGTTGCCACCCTTAAGGAGAGCCCGTAAAAAGACGGATGGGATGCTGCAAATGAGGATGATGACATTCAGATTGGCTACATTAGCCGACTGAACTTCAAGAAGGGTTGGAACAAGGCTCTCCTGGCTGCCGAGGTGGACATCGACTATCCAATTTTTGACGAGCACGAACCTAGCCAAAAGCCTATTGTGGACGAGGTGCCTCCTCCTGCTACTAATGATGGTTCCCCTGTTGTTCTGACCACCATTGTTGAAGTTCCCCTCAACTAGGGAATGGCGACTGCTCCGTCTGAGGGAGGTGCACCTGGAGCTACTGCAGATAAGAGGAAGCAACCACCGACCTTAGAACAGACTGAGGTTGCCAGCTAGTCCTTCTTAGGGAACTTTTTGTATTTTTTTGCTTTTGTTGCTCTTTTCCTTTTGACGATGTACTATGAACCCATTCTTAATGAAATGGAATTTTGTTCCCTTTTGCGTACTGATTTCATTCTCCAATGCTTATATGGTCTATAGCTGATTGATGTTGATGAGTATATACCTATTACTTCTCAACTAGGAAGGATTATTAGTCCTAATGCTAGTAATCAAGTTTGCCAAGCTTTTTAAGGATTTTCAAGTCCCTTAGGTCGAGAAAGTAGAGCTTTAAAGATGAGTCGGAGCTTGTTACCGAACTAAAATATAGGCTTCAGGAGATGGAAGAGGTTGGCAATTCCATTCAAGAGGAAGTGAATGCTCTGAGGGCTAAACTTCTGGATGCCTCTGAGATCAATCAAGTCAGAGAAGTTCTTCAACAAGAGAATGACTCTCTGAGGAGAGAGGTTTTATGACTTAAAGAGAATGTGTCGAGGATTGCCCCTCAAGTTTTGCGGGGTTCCTCTTCATCGGCCGGTCCTCAAGCTGGTACAGATGACAAGGGCTCGGCTAGGGATAATGATGAACTTTGAGGAGATGTTCGTCGAGCATACGTTATATCTCTCGGTCTTCAAAGAGATTTTACCCTTCTGAGGCATCTATTCAAAAAAGGTCCTCGACAAGTGTGGGCTGATGGCTATGATCAGGATTGGACTGATGCTCCGACGAGGTTGGCAGAGTTTGAAGAGCTATCCTTTATTAAGGGTTGGTTGAATGCTCTCAGGGAGCTTAAGGTACCTAGGAACTCAGTACTCTGGTATTGTCATGAAATCTCCCCTTCAATTGTGATGCCTAACCCCTTCTGGAGGGATGATCAGTGGGTCCCCATAGATGATATACCCAGGAAGCTACTGGAGTCGAATGCAAATAAAGTCGAGGAGGAGTTAGCCCCTCACTCGGACAATGGACGAAGAGTGCAAGTGGCTGATTACCTTGCTCGGAGGCTAATCCTCATTAGGATCTATTTAATTCAACCAATGTAACTCTTTGTAAATGCAATGAAGTAATAAAATAATTATGTTTTGTGCGATTTGCTGACTAAACATGTGTTGTGTATTGTCCACTTCATTCATTTCTTGTTTGATTATCTTGGGCTTCTCTTAGCCGACTAGAGTTATTTTATTGCGTGAGTATCCTCCAAGTGCAGTATGCTTATAAGATACCATTCTGCCTACTTTACCTTTTAGGTCGTGTCGTCACACTCCCTTAGGCCTAATTGTGGAAATGGCGAGGACACACCTCGTATTGGATGTTCTATCCGAGCAGGTTTTTTGAGCCAAATATTATTTGGCGACCAATTTCGAGTTGACCGAGCTACCTAAGGGTCCTTTGTAGGGCTTCATATATTGCAAGGGGCAATGCTAAGAGGTTTTTCGTGTTAAATGACAAGAACCTGAGGGGGGGTAAAACCCTACTTATATGTGCTAAGAGGAGAGACTGTCACTTGGAAAAGGTGCACAAGTTATAAAGTTTCTGAAAAGGTCAACACTTCATAGAATGCCACTGCCAAACAATCTTTTATTAATCAGAAAAGAATTGCAAATTTCAACATTGTAATAAAAGATTAAAATAGAAAATTAGAAGTAGAATTTCTTTAAATTGGTTGCGTTCCAAGCTCGAGGTATCTCCCTGCCCTCTAGTGTTTTTAAGTGATAGGATCCTTGCAGGCTGTCCCTTATCACCTTGAATGGTCCCTCCCAGTTTGGTCCTGGCTTGCCATCTGATGGTTTTACTGCACTGCCAAGAACTTTCCTTATGACGTAGTCTCCAACTTGGAATGCTCTTGGATTGACCTTCTTATTGTAGTTCTTCGCTAGTTGTTGCTGGTAGCCTATTAGTTTCATTAGAGCCAGCTCTCTGCATTCTTCAACTAAGTCAAGTTCAGCAAGTAATACTGCATCATTCTGGCCTTGGTCGACCAGGGTGGACTTCATGGTGGGGAGGCCAGCTTCCAGGGGGATGATTTCCTCCATACCATATGTCAGTGCGAATGGAGTTTCTCCGGTTGCTCGCCGTGGGGTAGTCCAATAGGCCCATAGGATGTGTGGCAGCTCTCTTACCCATGCCCCTTTGGCTCGCTCCAAATGCTTCTTCAATCCATCAATCACATTTTTATTGGACGCTTAAGCTTGTCCGTCGCTTTGGGGGTATGCCACTGAGCTGGAATGGTGCCTGATCCCATGGTCGTTACAGAAACCCTGGAAGAGGCCACTTTCGAACTAGGTTTTATTATCAGTGATGATAGTATTGGGGATCCTGAAGTGGGTGATAATGTTCTTCCATATGAACCTCATCATATTTGCATCTCTGATGCTTACCAGCGGTTTTGCCTCTATCCATTTGGTGAAGTAGTCTATCGCGACCAACAAATACTTATGATTATTGGCAGCGGTAGGGAGAGGGCCCACGATGTCCATTCCCCATTGAGGGAAAGGCCAGGGGCTAGTAAGTGATTTTAGGTTGCTGGCAGGTTGGTGAACCATAGGAGCGTGTAGTTGACATTTTTTGCACTTGCGAGCATATATCCCAGAATCCTTCTAAATGTACGACCACCACTAGCCTTCCTTGATTGATCGAAAATCTAGCGACCTTCCCCCAACATGACTTCCACAGATTCCCTCATTAGAGGTAAGGACTGGTGAAAGATTTCTTATACAGTTTGCCTTCAGGCGATAAGAGAAAGAGAGCATCTTTTACTCTTATCTGATGAGCAGCCTTCTTATCGTCTGGTAGGGCACTATCTTTCAAATAATCCCTTAGGGGGTCCATCCAACTGGGGGATGGTTCGATCTGGAGAACATGACTTGTGTTTCACTACTCATTGCTCTGGTTAATGCTCGACTGGGCGAGGAAGTTGATCAGGATTATTCTCTTCAAGTCATAATTGATTACTGAGCTTAAGGCCGCTAGGGCGTCAGCATGACTGTTTTTTCCTCTGGGAAACTGTTGGACACTGACTTGTTCGATGTTAGACATTAATTTCTTTACTGTGATGAGGTAGGCCGCCATTCTCTCATCCCTCGCATTGAAGTCTCCACTTATCTGATTGGAGACCAGTTATGAGTCGCCGAACACCTGGAGTTGCTTCACCCCCAACGCATGTGCCTTCTGCAGGATTGCTATCAATGCTTCATATTCTGCTTCGTTATTGGAGGCTTCAAATCCAATACTAATTCCTTTCTCAAGGATCATAGCTTCTGGGGTAACCAACAAAATGCCCACTCCTGCCCCTTTGGAGTTGGAGGCTCCGTCAATGAACAGTCGCCAAACACTCTTTGCCGAGTGATCTTTCCTTTGACCAACGGGTTGAAGTTGGTCATGAGTATGTTCTCCTGTAAATTTTACGATGAAGTCTATGAGGACCTATCCCTTGATTGCATTCCTTAACTAAAACTGGATGTCAAATCGCCCGAGCTCGACTGACCACTTTGATAATCTGCCGGACATATCTACTTTTCACAGGACTGCTTTAAGGGGGTGATATGTAAGGACGATGATAGAGTGAGATTCAAAGTAGTGTTTCAATTTCCTCGAGGCTACCACTAGTGTAAAGGCGAGCTTTTCCAGTGGTAGGTATCACTGTTCGGCATCCAAGAGGGTCTTGCTCGCGTAGTAGACTGGGTGTTGGATTCCCGTTCTTTTGCACACTAGTGCAGAATTGACAACATGGCTAGAAAGTGCGAGGTATAAGTACAGGGAATCATTCTCTTGAGGTTTTACAATCAAGGGTGGTGTGCTGAGATAAGCTTTGAGCTCCTCTAATATCTTCGAGCAATCCTGGTTCCACTCCACAGTTTTGCTTTTCTTCAATAACTGGAAGAATGGCTAGCACCTTTTGGATGACTTCGAGATGAACCGATTCAAGGTGGCGAGCATGCCTGTGAGCTTCTGTACATCTCTTATCGTACGGGGGGTGCACCCTATTGATTGCGTCAATCTGGTCTAGGTTGGCTTCAATGCCTCTTTCCCTAACCAAGTACTTGAGAAATTTTCCTAACTGGACACCGAAGGAACACTTACTTGCGTTGAGCTTCATTCGGTACTTCATGAGGATTTTGAAGTTCCTTGATAGGTCGGAGAGGTGGTCTTCTTTATGCCTGCTCTTGATAAGCATATCATCGATGTAGACCTCCATGGTATCTCCCATTTTCTTTAAACATTCTAGTGACCATCCGCTAGTAGGTTTCCCCTACATTTATAAGCCCAAAGGGCATGACTTTGTAACAATACAATCCGAGGTTGGTGATGAACAATGTCTTGTCTTGATATGGTTCGTACAGAGGGATCTGGTGGTACTCGAAGTATGCATCCAGGAAACTCATTCTTTCATGACCTGATGTGGCATCCACCAACTAGTCGATCTTTAGGAGAGGGAAACTGTCCTTTGGGCACGCCATGTTAAGTTAATGAAGTCAATACAAACTCTCTATTTTCCATTGCTCTTTGGGACCACTACTGGGTTGGACATCCACTTAGAGAATTGAACTTCCCGTATGGATCCTGCATCCAGCAGCTTCTCCACTTCTCAATCCATAACATTGGCCTTCTCGAGTGCAATTCACCGTGATTTTTGCGTGATTAGTTTGAAAGATGGGTCAATGTGCAACCGATGACCAACCACGTTGGGATCAATCCTGGGTAGCTCGTAGGGTTCCCACGCAAAAATGTCCAAGTTATTCCGCAAAAGTGCTGTCAATTCCTTCTTCTCTTGATCTGTGAAAGAGGCTCCAATCAAGAACATCCTATCTTTCTTCTTGCCGTCGGCTACAACCTCCTCCAGGTTCTCAACGACCCACTCAGAGGGGAGGATCCTAGTCTCCTCCACTCTAGGTCTTCCATATCTTAGCTGCTATTTGGAAGGCATCAAACCTTGCTGTTCTTCATCTTTCTCCTTGGCCTTCTCGACCTTCTTCTCCAGCCTTGGGCGGATGGCTACTATGAAGAACTTTCTTGCCATTGTCTGATCTCCATGGATCTCCATTACTCATTGCTCAGTAACATATTTGAGTTTCTGGTGGTAGGTAGAGGTTATGGCCTTCATTGCATGTAGCCATCCTCTACCAAGAATGGTCTGGTAGGGGCAACTCAATGTCGACCACTAAAGACTCGATCATCTTGGAGACGCTTCCTGCCCTTACTGGTAGTACAATCTTTCCCAAAGGGATGGTCACTTTACTAGCGAAGCAAACTAGAGGGGCAATGGCTTCCCTTAAGTCGGCTATGCTTAACTTTAACTTTCTGAATAGGTTGAGATACAGTACTTCAGATGAGCTACCCTGGTCGATGAGCAACTTGTTAACATCGTAGTTAGCTATCCTGAGTGTAATGATCAAGTCATCATGATGTACGGTCCTTACTCCCACCAAATATTCATCTGTGAAAACAATGTGTTTGTTGTAGTCGACATCATCTACTCGTCCACGCTTCCCTACCCGTGTTTTAGCTGGATCAATTTGAAAAGCTTGCATTACTGCCATAAGATTTTTAACTTCCATTCGAGCTAAGTTTCCTTGAATCTGATTTAGGTCCAAGGCCCCATGAATCACTGTGAACTCATGGCCAGTATCCTTCTCAAGCACGTTATCGGGCCTTGTGTCTCCATTGGTAGCGACCTTCTCCACCTTCTTCTCCACAAATTTTTTCAGGTGCCCAGTCTGGGCTAATTTTTTAAGGTGAGAGTTGAGATCTTTGCAGTGCTCAGTTTTGTGCCACATTCCTTGTGAAAAGGGCATCTTAGCGCGTTATTCCTCATTGAGGGGTCTCCTCCCATATTTCTAGGCCACTTAACGAATGGCTCGTCCTTGATCTTTGCTAGGATCTTGTAGATTGGTTCTTCAAAGACAGTGTTCACTGCCTGAAATGCTCTTGAAGCTTCATTTTTATTTCCACTCTAGGAGCCACTCTTCTCCCATTTTTGCTTCCTTTCTTTAGGTTCTCATCTTTGTCGATGCTCTTACTAGCGAACTTGGTGCGACCATTCTCCCCTATACTTAGGCGGGTCACATCCTTAACTTTGGCATATTTTTTAATGCAAGCCATTAGGTCGTCAATGGTCGTGGCCTCCTTCTTGGTGAAGGACTGGTGCAAGAAGCAGGAGTTGGGTAGGCCAATTTTAAAGGATGCCACAGTAACCTGCTTTGAGCAGTCCTCAACCTCGTTGAACAACTCCCAATATCTTTTCGTGTAATCTCTGAGGCTCTCCTAAGGCATCTTCTTCATCGTTAACAAGGCATCCATACTCTTCGAATGTGAGCTGCTAGTGATGAAGCGAGCTGTGAAAATCTCTGCCAGGGACTCAAAGCTCCTGATGGATCTATGAGGGAGTCTTTTGTACCACTTCTGGGCCACATCGTACAAGCTCGAGGGAAAGATCCGATACATTAATGCATCCTTATGGTTCCAGAGGGTCATGGACTGCCTGTACTGCCTCACATAGTCAATAGGATCAGTCTTTCCATCGTAGATCTTGAATCTTGGAATTGTGAACTTCTTGGGGGCTTCTTCTTTTTCTATTTCCCTCGATAAAGGGGATTTCATCTGGGTTGTGAGAGCTCACCCGGCTAGCTCTATGGTCGATCTGGCACCCCGATGTGCTAGGTACTGGTCAATTTCTCTTCGGACCAAATTATGTATGTCATCATTTCCTCGAGCTGGGCTCCTATTACGGTGATCTAGTTGCTATTAGTCGAGCGAGTCATCATCTGATTTGTGTTCCTTAAGTCTTTGAGATCCACGTCTAGATCTCCTTCCTCGACTACGAGACTTACTCGCCTAAGGTCTAGGAGTGAGGTATTGATGTTTCCTGGTGCTATGATGGAGTTCTCTCTCCATTCTCTCCAATCTTCTTTTGAGATGAGCACTCTCAACTTCATTCTTACGAGTGGCCTCCTCTTGCTCTTGGAGCCTGGCCTCAAAGGCGTCAATTAGACTGGAGACCTGTGTGGACCTAGATGGCCCTTGGCTTTCCTCAAAGGCTTTTCGTTCTCGACGATCCCTAGGATTTGAATGTCGAACTTCAGATCTGATCCTGCGAGGGGCAGGCTGCTCTTGAATATCCCCTGCTTGAGGGGCATTACTGTTGTGACCAAACATTCCAAATTCTTTTTGGTGAAGGCTTTCTTAAAGGAAAACAAACGTTTCCCATAGACGGCTCCAATTGTGGTAACAATTAAACTCAACACAAATTAATAAGCAAAGGCAATTACCAGAATAAGTAAAGAATTCAAAGGAATGACAATCACACACAACACAAAGATATACGTGGTTCGGCAAGAAAGCCTACGTCCACGGTGGTGCTCCCAGTATTTTATTTTTCTTTACTCCTGGGAGTGTTTATAGAAACGAATACAGGCCCTTTGCCCCAGGCTGAGGGTTTATTATATACATGTTATTTTTCAGACAGTAGGGGTGTTGGACTCCCCCATGTTAACCTATAATCCCTAGAATATCTCCATGAGCGATTTTAGGAATTGAATAAGTCATAACTGAATCAGTTGATGCGCGGGGCCTCTAGACTTTGGGTCGTGTTTAATCGGGCTACTCATTTGGGCCATATTGATAAATCGAGGTACCCACAGTTTTCTATATAATTCCCACAATGTCTCATAATTAAATAAAAATCCAATCTCTTCATTTAATTAGCAAAAAATTCACAAAAAATAATATATATATATATATATATATATATGAAACTTTATTCATTTAGTTTAGTCTCTCCTATCATAAATTATCCCAATTTATATTTTCACTTAAATCGTTAATCATTTAATAGAACCCTAGATGATTACGCAAGATATGTGTAGGTCTATATCTCAATTATACATAGATGAGTCGGAGATATATGAGGCTTGATCCACTGAGTAGTCTTGGCATGTGATCACAAGGTGGTTTGATAGCGTAGTGATTTATTATTTTCTTTATGTATTGATGTTCTGCTATTTGCTAGGGTGGGTCTTCCTATGGATTGACCCGACAGAGGCATGAGAGAGGTTCCCTAAGGTTTAAGCCTTCGTGTAATAGTGATATATATATATATATATATATATATATATATGTGTGTGTGTGTGTGTGTGTGTGTGTGTGGTTGGTCTAGTGATAGACATATTCATATGAGGATTTGGGTTATGCTACTATTATTATTGTGATGATGTTACTTATTTTTTATGATGTAGTATATAGGTGCTATGCATGGATTATTACTCTTAATGCATAGTTAAAAATATATTTCTATATTGAATCCTTATAGTGATATTTATTAGCATACTTGATAGTCTTGGGATTGGGATTTACATGTTATAACTATGCCTAGTTTACTAGGAAATTTAGCTTGGACGTGCCAGAGGATAAGTGGGGCTTAAGTATTTTGGATGCGATTGCCGGTAGGACGATATGAGGGAAAAATGAGTCGTATTTAATACCGTTTAGATAAAGTATGTTATTTATTGAAATTGTGGGGGTCAAACCCACTTTATGTTTATAAATTTTTTTAGGTATGTATAAGTGGGAGAAATTGGGTTGAGCAACTAGACTTTCATTCCAGATGACCATTTAACTATCTATCCTTAGTGTAGGAATTAATTTTAATTTCTCATTTTTTTATATAGACTTTCAATTATTTATATATTCATACCGAGACTATTTATGGTCCCGTGTTGAGTTCCAAGGGTGCTTATTATTTTAGTTCAGACATTCAATATTGTGGAGATAATTTATTTATTGATTCAATTTTGGAGACTCTTAATTATTATCTCAATTTTATTCGCATAGTTTATATTACTCCTGTGGATGGTCTATTTTATATTATTTATTTGTCATTTATGGTGAGAATGATACAAATTATTTAGCGTATCCTGTCTTCGGCATTAAGGATTGGCCACCCGATACGTATAAAAATATGGTGTGTTCAGTTGGTATCAGATAATCCTTGGTTTTAGTTTCCTAGGTTTCTTAGAATTTTCTGTTATGTCAGCATTGCATTCTTTGATATTAGGGACATATTTATATGGTCATTCTAATATATATTCACGATCATTATATCATATGAATTTATTGGTTTTATTTTTTTATGGAAAACACCATACGGAGGAGAGTTTGGACAACTATAGCCAATATCTTCCAACCTGGAAACTCATCCGATCAACAATCAAAACAAGAGACACCATCGCCCTCATTTATTGACATGGAAGACATTATTTTTATGAAGTCATAGTCAGTGTTTCCATCTCACTTCAGTAGCTTCAGACGCCACAACCGCAGGTGGTTGTACTTATTCTGCCACATACTACTATTTAGGAGAAAGCATGCAGGGGAATTTCCTAAAGGTAAACTCGTTAGAGTTTGTTAGACATAATGATATTCTCATGGCACATCAGTAGAGGAAGGCCATTAAAAGGAACTTGGGATTGGTTAAGTGCACCATTAGATAAAGGTAAATGTTAGCTAACTTTAAAATGGCAAATGGTACAATGTAATGTTATGATTATAGTAACAAAATTGAAAAGATGAGTAATACGACCATTACAAAATTCTAGAACATGTTTGAGGCTAAGTACTTCTCTCTAGTAGTGATAGGGACAAAGAAAATGGAGTTTATGAAGTTAGAGCAGGGTGATTGTACAGTTATCGAGTACGAGATCAAGTTTAATACCCTTTCTTCATTTCAAACTCATGGAGGTGGACACCAAGGCTAAGAGGATGGAGTGATTCATCAAGGGACTGGCATGGATATGGAGATGGAGATCAAACATGTGTTTATGAGGAATCCAATGTACACCAATTACACTCGGTTGTTGAACACCACCTTGATGCATTTCGAGGATCACCACGAGTTTCAAAAGGTGAAAAGAGAGAAAAGGTCCAGTAAGGACACATACATCTAGGGAAGTAAGACTTGAGATGCTGCGAGAGAGTCTTCATGTACATAAGATGTCCAACAGGTGAGGGAGCCACAACATGGGGATCAACCTTATAAGAGACACATGGGGTATCATGATCATCAACATTACGTTTAGTAGATCTAAACATTGTAGACTCTAGGGCCAGTAAGTCCAGGGTTAGGAGGGTGGAGGCTAACATGGAATACAATAGCTCGAGATATTTCTCATAAATTACTTTGCTTGTGGTGAGGATGGAGACACAACTAAGAGTCGCTCCAAGGGGAATCAGAGTAATTAGGCATGTCAACGGGTCAGAGCCAGGTCGGGTTTAAGGAGATCCATATCCATTTAATCGAGTCTTCATCAGGTTCAGGTTCGGGTTCGGGTCCAAGTCTTCATCGGGTCTACAATATTGGATCCAAATTCGGATCCGACGGGTCTTCGGATTCGGGTTCGGGTCCGGGTCTGGCCAGATATATACATTTATTTTATATTTATTTTTATTTTATCCCTTTTCTTTATTTTTTAATCTTAGATTAAAATATTTTGTAATGTATTATAGTATATGCTTAGTATAAACAAAACATATATTACTTATATTTATAATATACATAATACATGTTATATTGATAAGATATATTTATAAATATATATATACATATAAATTTATAGTGTGTATATATATATATATATATATATATATATATATATATATATATATTTAAAAAATAATAATGTAGAAATTGGGTCGGGTCTTCGGGTCCTGGGTTTGTATAAGATCCAAACCCTACCCGTATAATAAATGGGTCTTCGAGTTTTGGGGTCTTCGGGTCCAAAAAAATATGCTATACCGATCGGGTTCGCGTCCGGGTCCAGACCCGACCCATTGACAGGCCTAAGAGTGATCATGGTCAGAGAGGACAACATCGATATCAGGCACCACATGATCCGCATTAGTAGCCACCAGTCCCATTAGTTTTGTCCGTTCCAACCTTACTAGCACCACCATCGAGTTAATAGGTTTTATAACAGTTATAGTATCGGCATGTGCAAGAAGTTGAGGGTAAGTTTCATATTTATGGGCGCTTGATGCATTTTTTTTATTTGATATGAGTGCTTCACATTCATGTATTAAAAGAGCTTTTGCTTAGTCGGCGGGTACGATGTTGAATATAGATTCACTATTAGGATGGGGTACACTTATTTAGTGTAATGCTCGGTGTATTTTTGGTAATCAGAATGAATTAATTAAATGGGTTAATTAATTAAAAAGATTAATTCAGTTTGAATTTCAATCAAATGAGAAAATATTTAATTTAATTGAATTTGGTTAGTTAAATATTATTTTATGCATTTAATTAATAATTTTAATAATTTGGTATTTTGTTTTAAATTTGAGGATTATTTTAGACTAATAGAATATTTTTTCGACTCCACATATTGGCTTCTGAAAATTTAATCAGGAGTAGAATGGTTGGTCGATTTAGAGTTGGTGTTAAATTGAAATTTTAATTAACAAACTAAAACAAATAGGAAAAGAAAATAAGAGGAGAGAGAGAGAGAGAGAGAGAGGATGCGGGGATCCATAACCTAGGACCAACGATCCCGATCTAATTTTGTCATGCCCGCGGCCTTGCTCGTGGGGTGGCTGGGATGAGTTAGTTACTTTTTTTTAAAGGAATGTGGGTTAGAGAGAGGGATGGTTGGGAGTAGATTTTCCAAACAACTGGGACTCTTTTTTGTAGATATATTTAAACGTTGGGCCATTAGTTTTTGGGACTCACATGCATACTTTTATCAATCTTTTTTCCTCAAAACAAGACAATAGCTACAGACCCTTATTTCTTCCACTTTTCAACCCTAAACCTCCATTAAATTATAACGTCAACCGTAATTTGGAGATATGTACATTAATATTTTGAAGAAGGCCATAGAAGAAAAGTTTCTCATTCCGTGAGATGAATGCAGTGGTGTGATCATATTGTTAAAATTGTTATTTTTTAGGCAAGAGAGTCTATATTTATATCTTTAAGTATTATATGAATTAAATGTTGCCTAAACATTTAATACGGTTGCTTTCTTAATATGATTAGCAACTTACTTAGGGAATGTGATAGCCAAACAATAAATATGTTTTTATAAACTTTTGAAATTTAAGTTAATACTTCAAATACCTCAGCTTAGTATAATAGACTTTATTATTGTTGATTGTTTGGACAAATCACATGTAAATTAATATATGTAATTCAATAATATGTGTTGATTTATAAAATCACCTAGATTATTATCATGATGTAGAATGCGTTAATATGTTGCTGAAAATTGTTAATACTTATGTTCGAACATGTCTTCAATTTAATTTTCTTTATTGTCACTCGAATTGAAATATCTAATTTCAACAACTTGTTAGTATATTTTATAGAACTTGTGCATCAGATGATTGGAATTGTTTACTCCATAGGAAATCATATTTGTATAATTAAAAAATAAACTATTGTAATGTTTGATTAAGAATGAAATAAATGTAGAAATTATTCATGTAATGAAAATGAAATCGTCGGGACGTTGAGGATTACGGATGATAGTTGTACTTTCACCCATGTTATTAGTATGTTACTTAATAGTTATGGGAATAACGAGTAGGAATATTAATTGTTGTTGATTCTTTGTAGGTATAGGACTCAGAAGTGTTCACTTGTATGTTTGGGTAATTTCAAGGTATATGACTAGGTCATACACAGTTTCACTGTTTGTCCTAGGTGTGGAAATATGGATGATTATGTTTTAGGTATTCTTCTTAGGTGAGGGACTAGGTGATACGTATGACATTGGTGATATTTAGGTATAGGATTGGGGATGGATTGTAGTTATGATGCCCGAATTAATGGGGGCTAGTTGTAAATAATAAAAACATGACAATGAAAAGTAATTAATACTTATAATAATAATAAATGGGTATTAGAGATAATGTGATGTTTGTCATTGCTTGTGCTGGTGTGAATGGGCTGACCATTATGATGATTAAGGGACTCAGACTATCTTGGCTACTTTGATGGTTTTATGTTAGTGTCAGGAGTATGTGTAGTGTCTTTTGTCAGCTAGCCATTATGATAATTGTAGGACATAGGCTAATTGGCTATAGTGACATGTCTTGTGTGTGTGGGGGGGGGGGGGATCATGGTATGCGTGGGCTAACAATTTGGGCTGAGGGGCTATAGGTATGTATGTGGATTTGATGAGATGAGGCGTTAGGAGCACCACGAGTATATGCAGGGCTAATAGTAAGGAAAGTTGGATATAATGTGTTGCATTGATAATATGATTAATATTGTAAAAGATAAATTAAATTGAGTAAGTTAATTAAAAGAGATTTAATTAATGTTAAAATAAACATAATTGAATTTAGATAGTGATATGGTTTATTTTATGTGGGGGGTTATTATAATTTTCCGTTACTCGTATCGTTATTATATTACATCATTAATTAAAATCTTATATTGCGATATTTATCTCTTATAATACTTATGACTGGATTCATGGATCCTATTTGGGAAGAGAAACTGGTATTCTCATGATGGGCCCTGATTTATTGCTATTGAATAATCTTATAGGATTGCTTGTTAGGTAGCTGCATAGTTTTGGAGATAGTGGACTTGAAAATGGAGTTTATTTTATTGCATTACATTAGTTTCCTTTCCAACTATTTTATTTATGAGATAGTTTCATTGGATTTAGTGGGTCATTCGAATCCAAAATTATTTTATGGCTTTAGTTGGAGGGTAGTTATGTAGTTGACTTTATATCATTTGAGTTTTATGTTATTGGAGTTTAGTATGGTGATGTATCTTATTATGGTGAATGTCTTTTATTTTTGGATTATCTCAACTTATATCTTGTGGAATTTTTTTAAACATCTCATAATTCCGTAACATGCTAAGAATGATAATTAATTTTATTGACTTGCATATCTTGGTATCTGTCCCTGATCAACTTCAATAACATAATGTGCGGGTTGTTACATTCATCATGTGTGTCGTGATATAAGGGTAGATATTCGGCGGTTACACTTTATGGAAAACCTTTTGATTTTGGACATGAATACTTATGATGTTATTTGATGGATGGATTGGTTGTCCCAATATAATGCTATTGTTGATTATTTTAGGAAGTCCATAGTTTTTTCCATTATGGGGAAGGAGATATATTTGATTGTGATCCCATGACCCGATGGAGGATCAAGTATGCATTTTTATTATATATAGGAGGATAGTTTAGAGGGAGTCATTGTGTCATTGAATTCCATTCAAGAATTTCCTGATGTCTTTCAGAAGATCCCTAGGTTACCACGAAGTCAGGATATACACTTTGTTATTAACTTATCTCTGGGAACTACGTCGATAGTTGAGTAGCATATTATATGGATCCATTAGATATGAGAGAGATTACATGACAAATTTAATAGTTACTTGAACAAGGTTTTATTTAGAGGATTACTTCATCGGGGGAGCTCCGATTCGCTGCATAAATAAGACATGTAGATCTTCAAGATTGTTTATGGATTATAGGAGTTGAAAAAGGTCACTGTATGAAATAAGTATATGTTACGCTATATTGATGACTTGTTCGATAAGTTGAGAGATGCCTCGTACTTCTTTCAGACTGATTTGAGATCGGGATATCATCAATTGAGGATTCAGGAGAAGCAGAAGGACTCTAACACATTCATTGGAGTTCAAGAAGAATATAATAAAATGTAAAATATATATTTTTAGCATATTGGATGGTGTCTTAGGAGAGGGAGATAAGAGAAAGTTTATAAAAAGAAGAGAAACCTTTTTTTTTTAGATTGGGTTGGTGTTCAGTGTACTGCTCCAGGGTAGCTGTAGGGAAACCTATTGTTGAATTTCATCCTTCCTTACCCTTTTAAAGATGATGATCCCCTCTATATGATTACCATGGTAAAGTTCAGGAAGGAAAAGGATCATCTTTCTGGACATCTTATAGGTCACATGAGTTTATGGTTATGCCGTTCGACGTGACCAATGCTCTACCAATGTTCATGGATTTGATGAATTGGGTGTTCAAGTAGTTCTTGAATTAATTATCTATCATGTTCATTAATGACATTATAGTGTATTCTGGGATGGCAGATGAGCATTCTTATCACTTGATGGTAGTCTCACAAACCTTTCGAGACCACCAACTTTATGATAAATTTGAGAAATATGGAATTTTCTTGATAGAGGTTTAGTCCTTGGGTCATATTTTGACCAAGAAGGATATTTTTAATGATCCAAGTAACATGTTTGTAGTGTTAGAGCGAGGATAACCCATGATACATACAAATACGATCACTTTCTTAGGTTTGGAAGAGTAGTATCATCGGTTTATTCAGTATTTCTAGAAGATTGCATGGCCCTTGACTAACCTAGTGAAGAAGAGGGCACTATTGGTTTGGGATGAGTTTTTCCAAAATGATTTCGATGAGTTTAAGAATAATTTGACTTCAGCTTTGGTTCTAGCTTTACCTCATAATGTGGTTGACTATATGATGTATACTGATGCCTCGTACATGGACTTAGATTTTTGTTGATGTATAAGGAGATACCTATAACTTACTTTTCTTGAAAGATTAAGCCTTGCGAGGGGAAGTACCCAACCCATTATTTAGAGTTGGCATCATTGGTGTTTTCTTCTTAGGTGAGAAGGCATTATCTTTAGAGGAAGGTTTCATTTCTCCACTAACCATAAGAAACTACAGTATTTGTTCAGATAAAGAGGGTTGAACATCAGACAAATCATTGGTTAGAGTTTATGAGGGATTACGAGTTTGACGTCCAGTATCATCCAATCAAGGCAGATATGGTGGCGGATGCCTTAATCCATTGATCGATAGTGCCCTTTGTCATGATCTGGGTACCATAGTGGGTTTCTTTTCACTACAAATGAGTTGGCGAATGACTTTATGGAAATTCTTACCATCACACCTAATACCGTTGTTTAGGTTATAAAGGCTCAAACTGTATCCTTCTTGATAGGAAAAGGCCAGAGAGTTGTTAACCGATGGAGAACCATTATATTTGATTGGGTCTAATGTGGTTTGTGATTTCATGATTGGTTAGTAGTGCTAGGAGATGAAGGGATTAAGGAACAATGTTGACAAATGCATATAGGTATCGATTTGAAGTTTATCCTGGTAGGGATAATATGTGTCACGATATAAGGCGCAAGTATTAGAGGGAATATATGAAGAATGATATCTCATTGTTTGTGTAACCATGTTATATGTATTAGATGGTTAAGTTAGATCACATGAGACAACAAGGTGTTCTACAACCTCTTGAGGTTCCAGTGTGGAAGTGGGAGAACATCTCAATGGTCTTCATTACATGGTTGACTACATCACAGTGGGATCATAATTCCATCTAAATGATAGTTGGCTAGTTAACTAAGGTAGCTCATTTGTTTCCATTTTGAACAAACATCAACATAGAATAGTATGTCAAGATTTTCGTAGTAGCTATTGTGAGGCTACATGGCGTACCACTTGATATTGTCTTTGACATGGACAAGAAATTTCTCCCACTTTTGTTAAAGTTTTCAATAGGATATGGGTACCAATATTCTTTGGGCACGTGTATTAAATTTAAGGGGTAGTCAGGTGTAGTGATTTTGTATTGGAGAACCAGGTACTAGAGGATATGCTTTGGGCGTGTGTATTGGATTTTAAGGGTAGTCGAGAGAAATGCTTAGCATTGGTGGAGTTTTCTTACAATAAGAGTAATCCATAAACAATTGGCATGTCCCTATATATGTAACTGTATGGGAGGCCTTATCGTTTTCTCATTATGTGAAAAAGGTTGATTATAATACCCTTAGGAATATGGCATAACTCTAACTCTAATAAATATAGAGTTTATTATTTATACGACTGATAGATAGTTTCACTACTCGTGTGCATAGCTATTAACTTATTGCGGTGGGCCTAATCCATCGCGTTGTTACATGTTCTCCCACGTAACAGTCTTAGCATCCTTTTGGAGATTCTAATCATTCATTTTAATCACTACCAAGTTGGGATTAGGTGTTGGAGTTTTCCTTAGTTATCTATTTGACTTTTATGTATGAGTGATGTGAGGTGTTATTTAATTCCGAGTATTTTAAATAAATGTGGGATTTAAGAGATATTATTACTTTTAGGATTTGGCATGTAATAAGCTAGTCATTGATACCTTTTACTATGTAGTGGTGGTGATTAATCCTATACATCTAGCCGTTCGAGTTTTATCCTGATGTTCTTATATTTCGTTATGGTATTTCTTTGATTCCTATCTCATGCTAAGGATGATAAATAAATTTTTTTGACAAACTATTTTATTTAATAAATATACTTGATCAACCTAATTATTAAAAAATAACGAGGTGTCATAACTATAAAAATCCGAGACATACTCCTTCTGGTCTTTCAAAGCTATGCCCATTTCTTTCTTTTCATCCTTTTTCTTCAAAGGACACATTTTCATCTCATAGTTTTGGATATCACCTACAAGTTCTTGGACCGGTAAGTATCGATATCACCTAAAGAATATAGGACTGTGACCTTGGCATTACATCTTTCAAGCAAAGACCTTAATATTTTTTGCACCACTCTTGACTCGAGGATATGGTCACCTAAGTTAAATGAGGAGTTCACAATATTAGATAAGTAGTATAAAACTCATCAAAAGACTCATAATCAAACATTTTTATCATTTTAAATTTTTTTGGCAAATTTCATAACTTGGAAACCCTAACAGTGTTAGTGTCTTTGTATGTGAATTTAAAAAATTCTCAAGCGCCTTTTACACTCTCATAAGTCATGATGATCTTAAACTCTTCTACAGTGATAACGTCAAAAATAGCATTTGCTCCTTTGGAATTAAACGCCGAGGCATTCTTTCTAGCCGTTGTCAAAAGGGAGTATGCTTTTGGTAAACCACCATCGGTAGGAAGAGACCTCCCTTGCTCAATCAATTCCAAATGTTCTCATTAATTGATTTTAAGAAAAATCATGGTCGGGCCTTCCAATAGGATTAGTTTGAATTGTCAACCATGGGAGGATGGGTAATGGAACTTCCCTCTCAGTTAAAGTCCATAGAAAAACCTTAAATCCACTAAAACATGGATCAAACACAATAAACAAGTGTGATATGCTATGATACCAATTTGAGAAATGCTTATAGCGCTAGGGTTAGGGTTTGCCAAACAAACCCAAATTTTTAATTTTCTAAATTAATTAACCAATGTTAATCTATTCTCCAATGAGACAAACGTTGTGTAAAAAATATATCAATTTGATCTTTACCTAAGAATACATGTAGGTGATATAAGAAAGCATAAAATAAAGCAAACCCATGACACATCGATGTAAGAGGAAAAACCCAATGGGGAAAACCTCGAACAACCCAACCACACAAGTCCACTATGATATACGTTTATATACAAGTACAATTTAGACTTAGTTAATGTCTCAAATTCTTCAAGCCTTGATGCGCTTCTTTATCCCTTATTACCTTGTTTACAACCACTATTGGATGCCTTCTAACAGAAATCACAACATAGTCACCTCCTTGTAATACCCCGTACTTTTGTCTATATTTATTTTTGGGATTAATTAATTAAATGCGTATTAATTGGAAATTAATCCGGGTTATAAATACTAATGAGATGCGAATTGGTATTTGATTATGTGCATATATGATTATATATGTATTTGGTATTATAAAATTTGTCGTGAGATTTATATACGGCAATTTGGAAATTTTGTTGAGATGCGTGGGACCGCCGCGTCACGGTATAATATTTTGATAATAAAAGTGAATTTAAAATCTATAATCCGTATGGTCGTTTTGAGTGCGTCAACGCGTCCGGAAGGGTCGAGATAGTCAGAAAACACTAGCCGGGGGTATAGTTTGGGTCCCGGGGTATTTTTAGGCCATACCGGTAACTTAAAGGGTATTTTGGTAATTTTACATTTTTAGGAATTAAAAGTGACGAAAATTAGAGATGTAAATCTGATGTGGATTAAACCCATTAAGCCCATTAACCAACCCATATTAACCTAGAAGGCTACGTAGGTTGTCATTTAGGTTTTCTAAGTTTCCCCAAATCAAAACCCTAGCCACCTTAAGCCACCATTGGAGGAGAGCTTGGAGAGAAGAAATTCTGCAGAAATTCTTCATCAAATCAACACCAAATCGGGAATCAAACCAAGGCAAGTGATTTAAATTACATTCCTTATGCAGTGAATGCTTTTTCCATGTTAGAAACATTATTAATCAAGTTTATATAAGAGTTAAAAGAAAACCCATGAAATTGGAAGATTATTGTTTAATTTTGGGATAGGTTTGCATGTAGAAACTTTGTTTGAAGATTTAATTCAGAGATTTCATATCTATGTGATGTATAAACGGATTAAAATCTGGGAAATTTTGATGAGAAGAACCTAGGGTTTATGTTCTTGAAGAAAATTGGGAATTTATGTAGAAATTGTGATTTAATGATGTTTAGAAGGTATTAAACCCCTTTAATGATGTTAGTATAGCACCTTGGCATGTTTGAGGATGATTAGAGAACTCAATATATTATTGGAACGAATTTTAGAAGAGGTTTGAGGAGTAAAAATGGATGAAAAACGAATTGGGGAAATTCTGGGTCGAAACTGGTAACTCGTTAGAAGCAGACCCCAGGTCGTTCGAACGAACTCGTTCGAACGAGCTTCTAACGATTTGACCAGTCGTTACTAACGAGTAGTGATTTCGTTCGATATCTCGTTCGAACGGGATATCGTTAGAAGGGACAGTTCGTTCGAACGAACTGGATCTCGTTCGAACAGCCTCGTTCGAACGAGACTTCTAACGACCTGACAGTCCAAACTCGTTCGAAGCCTCGTTCGAACGAGACTTCTAACGAGTTAACAGTTTGGTCCTTTTTGGACTGTTTTGATTTTTGGAGTCCCGTAAACTTGTTCGAGGATTTAGATGACTTTCCTTTATTGATGTGAGGATAGATTTGGGACTTTTGGGTTATTGAGAGGAGTATTATATACTAGAGTTATATTCAATGAACCATTTGGGTTGCGACGTGAGTGTCTACTACGATGTGAGGATGAATTATGACGCGTATAATTACAAACCGGAATAGTACGAATTGTGATAATTATATTTAGTACGAGAATGCGATATGTACTACGATTAAAATACGGTATTACTAAGATGTGTGTTTACTTAGTACTGGTATATGGATTGTTTGTATGACATACCTACCATACTTGCTATCACGGGAGGTTGCGTTCGCTTAGGACCCTCTAATCCTTGTGTGCCTACGGGGGGGATATAGACTGGTACCTCGATGAACATAGGTCATAGAAAGACTTATTGTGATATTAATAAGTCCGCTGATCATGGGAGCGTAGGTATGTGCGTGACCCATGTGATGGTGACTGTGTTCGCCTCCATTATTTGTGATGTTGTTATCGGTAAACTATTCCTGAGAGATTCGGAATATGTAATCCTTATGTACGTGATGTACCGGGATGGATAGCAGAGTATGTGTGCACTACAGCTTAGATTGCGGGGTGCTTGTATTGTATATTTATGATATGAATAATATACATTATATTAATGGGAATCCTCATGTTAATGTTGTACAAATATTACGGTATTGTTTCGAGATATATAATGAGTTAACTGATAGTTATATCGATGGCATATTTAGTAACTGAGTTTACGTTAAACCTCTATTTAATTACGAGCGTTGTTATGTTAAATGGAACCGAGTAATATGGGTAGAACTTTTGGCAGTCTAGCTAGTTATGTTGTCAGTTAGCTAGTAGTATGGGTCGATATAGATGGGTACTTACGTTAGGAGTGCACAGTTAGACGAGAGGTGAGAATATCATGCGAGTGTACGTCCTAACATGTACTTTACATTTAATGTTTTAAATATTTTTAAAGCACTTGCAGGTTTTTAAAATATAACTCCACATTCGGGCTCTGACCCGTTTGCTTTTCAAATCTCTTTTTCTTTGTAAAACCATTTTAGGTGCCCAGCCACAAGGACATCAAGCATAGGTTACTCATTCAGGTGACGAGCTGTAGCTGCTTGTGGAAGCTACAGGGATTTGCATGTAGACGCTTCTATCTTTTGGATTCCAGAGTCACTATCTTTCAGTTGTAGGGCATGTTGCCCATTTCTATTTAGAGCATCTTTTATATTTCAGTTTTCAGACTTTAGCATGTTTTATTTCAGTTCGGTTATTCATTTCAGTTATGGGATTGTAGTGAGGTGTTTTCCTCCAGACTTTATTTACTCTATTGTGATGGTTATTCGTTTTACTTCAGTATGGTGAATGGTGTTATTTATTTCTTCATTACACTTGTTGCATGTTAATCAGACGTAAATTAAAATTTGGCAACTTGCTTTTTAAATACTAGGTGGTTAGAAATAATAAAATGTTTTCGACAGTGATGCTATTAACTGAGCCAACTTGGCATTTTGAATTAATTTTATAAAGGAGTAGCTACCCGGTATTTAATTAGTCGGGGTGTCACACTCCTACAAACTTATATCCCACCGACCTTGCTTATTGACTGTTCCATTTGCCATTCAATGACAAATACGACATTCATCACTCGAAATATCTTTCAATACGTAGAGCAAACAATCTTGGTGTTGATTAAAAGATATGTTTAAAAAATATGTTATATTGAAACTTGAATCTCAAACTTTTATTTTAAACTAGGGTTTGGGAGGTTAAAAATTTATCTTAGAAATTCCTTTTTGGAAACCCTTTCTTTTAAAACACTTTCCCATCCCTCTTATTTATAGAGGAGAAATACAAAAAGTCGACGACATAAATTTCAAGGCAAACTCGTTCAAACTAGTTATGCATTCTCAATCAAACAAACAACGTTCGTTTGAACGATAATGAAAAAGTCATATGAGCGAGCATCGCATGACCTTCAAACGAAACTTTACTGCCTTATTAGATACATTTTTCTCTACTGTTATTTGAATGAAAACAAAACTTTGTTCGAATGGACTAAGTAAACTCATTTGAACGTAAAACAAAATTCGTTCAAATTAATTTAAAACCTATAAAATATTTTGTTTAAAAAACGTTATCAAAATTATCCTAAAAAACTTGTATGAAATAAAACACCCAAAATGTACCTAGGGATGAAACATACTATGCATTCATACATCAATGAGATCCCACGAACATTTAAGACTAAACTCGACATGAAACTCGAAATGATTTGATTTTTTCTTTCCTTGGCCTCTACGATCTTCAGAACGCATCATAGGCTTGAAGGACAAACTGAACTCGAATCCTAACGTATGACTTAAATGATTTTATCCAAATGGAATAAAGAAAATATACATACAATTTGACTAGATGTGAAATTTTTCCTTACAAATCTCCCCCATTGGCTATTCTAGGAAAAAAAACCAAAACATAAAATCGACTTGGTTGTCAAACTCTCTAAGACTCAATGCCAACCCTAAAAGGAAAAAGTACAGACAACTGATCGACACAAATTTTTTAGTAGCATTTCTCTTATGAAACTTTACTTCATCTTCGATAAAACTTTCACACTTAACACACCTTTCAAATGCAAAGGTAATATAACATATATAAACCGCATATAAAAAGTAAAATCCCCTTTTGTTAAACATCTTCCCTTTAGAATATACATCCCCCCTTAGGTTAAACTTCTCCTCCTTTTTGTTCGAGAATAAATAATGGAAAAGTGCATAATATAAATAACTTCTTCCCTTAAATGTAACATATGTGAACATAATAGAAAACAAGCAGTATAATGCAACACAGAGTGAAGCGACAATGATGACCAAACTCGACAACATAGGCATAAATAATCCAAACAATGAAAACAAATGATACCAGTGTAAACATGTAACAAAAGATATCAATTTAATCATATAAGATTCAAATTTCATAAAAATATGAAGCATATGAAAAACATGGATTAAATTCATGAAAAGAATGAAAACAAAACATATCAAATATATATACGCACATATAATAATAACACACAAGAATATATAGGTATAAAGACCACAAATGACACAAAATACATATCTTTCCACACTCGTATGGCATACATGTGTATAAACCAAATTTGGTATGGAGTGAAGGGGCATGAACTAGAAAACAAAAGAAATATGTCCCAAACACTCAAGATAGTCCAAGGAGTTCTATTTGATCGTATTAATTTATTAAACTTTGATTTAGCCATAACTGACAAATAACGTGAACTCAAAATGGACAAACATGTAGAGTGCTCACTAGCCTAGAAAATATTAATGATTCTCAGATCAATAGCATGAAACATTTAATATTAATATGGGGTTATTCTGTCTTCAACTTATAGCACCGTCAAAATAAGCATATTCAATTTTTCTCTCATTTTGAAGATATCACGCTTTGATAATCGATACTAATCTTGTAAAATATTTTTATTTTCTTTTATGCTTATCTTTTATTTTCAAAGGCTATTGTAAATGGTGGCTTTTCACACAAAGATGATTTACTCCCTTCGTAACCCTTTCCATTACACACTCCTTCTTTTTCAAACTAAAAAAATATATCGGGCAATGGTTATTACATGCACAAATCCTCCAATCAAATAGATGTGTATTTGAATAGATTAATAGGAGAGCCCTCACTTATCTCATGAAATATAAGTAGTTAAAATTCAAAAAAGCTCATGCAAGTGTGTGCGAGGGCATATACTTAGATGAATTCATTAAGCAAATGAAATTCGAACAACTTCATACAAGCATGATTAAGAACGATCCAAAGAATTATAAACCATAATCAAATGTCCTAGTCACATAGAAAAATGAAACAAATGGGATTCAAACACACTAATATGCCACATAAACTGTGTAAAACTATTACACCAAACAACCCAAAAATCTTTTTCAATTTTTCTAAAAAATTTCAAAACAACTTAAAAGACAAAAAAACATCCTTTTGTTTTTCTCACAAGACACAAAAAATAAAGAATCAAAATGAAAACAACAAAAACGTCACACAAATAGTCAAAACATATATCATGAATCACAAAAACTATTGTATGAAATATATTCACACATAATCACTCGTAAGATATGTCATGAGATGAATCATGTTCAAGTATGTGAGAATTAACAAATCTAACATTAAGCGTCTCGAAATCGGATTTCCTAACCCATATAGGTGTAATGTGATGAACTTGGTTTTAGGGAACCTTGGTGATACTAGACTTAAAGTTCCTAGGACCTTTTCTAAGATCAAAGAAAACTTCTTATAGTGACCTTTCCTTCCATAATGTGTGCAATTATATACACGACTAAGAATGTTAGATTTGGGTCGACCTTTTCTAGCGTCCTTGGCTATGATCGGCTCTCTTAAGACTTTGGTCTTGGCTTTAGGAATGGAAGCATTGGGAATATCAAAGATAATTATAAAATTGCCATTTTTATTTGGACGACGCCTATAATCTTATCCAAAGTTTTGACCGAGATTCCAAATCAAATTTGAAACAACTTAAGTCTCTTAATTTCTCCTCTAACTCTAGAATCCTATAATTAAGCAACAGACTAGACTCATTAAATTTTAGGAACTCCTTCTTCAAATTTTAGAACAATCCATGGAGGTTATATCTCTCCCTCAACTTACTCGAGATTCTCCCTAAGAGTCTTCCCACTTGTCCTTAAATCCTCAATTAATTTAGCATCATCATTACCTATGGCATGATCGTTTAACTTCGCCTATAACCTTAAGTTCACTTTTTTCAACTTCAACAACTCGGTGTATAAGTCATGAAAGGAAACTTGAAGCTTGCTTCCTTCTCTTATTACTCATCACTCGCTTGGGAATCACAATAACCAGCCTCAAAATTATCATGTATATGATTATCTTTAACGTCGAAAGACATTTCATTTTGTCTCACATGACTAGACATGAAAGCGGTGTAGTTATGCTCCACGGTATAATCATACTCCTCTTTTGACTCGCTATCACTAGGGGTAGTATTGTATACTTTAGGCTTATTTCCTTCCTTCCTTTGTTTAGTGTAACACTCACACGAATAATGTCAAAACCCTTGGCATTCGAAACACTTGTCCTTGTTATATACTTTCCTAATGTTATCCCTCTTCTTTATATCACGGTCATTGAAGTTTCTAGGTTTCTTCTCAAAACTCTTATTTTCTCTAAGCTTAGGAATTTTTTGAACTTCCTATCAAATCTGTCAAGCACTTCGAGATCCAAGTCACCCTCACTATCAAAATCCGACACATCCTCCTTTCGAGCTTTAAAAGCAATGCAATTCTCTTTATTTTCATCCTTTTTCTTCAAAGGACACATGTTCAACTCATAGGTTTGGAGATCACCTATAGGTTTTTGTACCCGTATAGTATCAACACCACCTAGATAATCTAGGACCGTGACCTTGGCATTCAATCTTTCAGGCAACGACCTTAAGATTTTTTGCACCAATCTAGACTCGGGAATAGGCACACCTAAGTTAAACGAAGAGTTCACAAAATCTAATAACTTAGCATAAAACTCATCAAAAGTCTCATGCTCTAATATATTTATCGTTTTAAATTTAGTTATAAAAAATTTTAACTTGAAAGCCCTATCATTGTTAGTTAACTTATGTTTAGAATTCAAAATTTCCTAAGTGTCTTTTGCACTCTCAGGGGTCATGATGCGTCTAAACTCTTCCGCAGTAATAGTGCGAAAAATAGCAATCACTCCTTTGGAATTAAACGCTAACGCATTCTTTTTAGTCGTTGTTCAATGAAAGTATGCTTTTGGTAAACCACCCTCTGTGGTAGGACATCGCCCTTGGCAACTGAGTTCCAAATATTTTCATCAATTGATTATAAGAAAAATCGCACTTGGGCCTTCTAATAGGGATAGTGTGAACCGTCAAACATGGGAGGCCGAGTAATGGAACTCCCCTCTCGATTGAAATACATAGCAAAACCCTAAACACATGAAAATAGGGATCAAACACAATAAACTAGTGTAACCCGCTACGATACCAATTTGAGAAACGCTTATATTTCTAAGGATAGTTTTGCCAAACAAACATCAATTTTTAATTTTCCAAATTAATTAAACAATTTTAATTTATGCACTAATTATCCAAACGTTGTGTAAACAAGTTATTATTTTATCTTGCCCTAACCATGCATCTAGGTATTATGAGCAAGAATAAAATAAAACAAACCCACAACATGACAATGTACGAGGAAAATCCATAATTGGAAAAATCTCAGACGGCCAAGCGACACAAGTCAATTATGGTATAGGTCTATATACAAAAATAATTCAGACTTCCTCAATGAATCTAATCTTCCAAGACTTGATGCGATTATTTATCCCCTTTTACCTTATTCACAACACTTGTTGGACTTTTCAATAGTAATCACAATGCAGAAGCCTTCCACGTCTCACTATCCCACCAATCTTGCTTGCTTATTGACGGGCACAATCGTCACCAATGCCAAACACGTTATCCACCTCTCAAAAGAGATATTAATATATAGATAAAAAAACTTGGTGCATAAGATAAGAGATCTCAAACAAACATGTTATGTCAAAACCTGGATCTCAAACTTTGGGTGTAAACTAGGGTCTAGGAGGCTCTAGATTTTTCTTGGGCCCTCTTTTAAAATAACTTGATAACCCTCTTATTTATCAAAATATGCAAAAAATCAGCATCGTGAATTTTGAGGCAAACTCGTTCGAACGAAAACAAAAAGTTTGTTCGAAGAAGTTATACTTTCTCGCTCGAACAAATAAAGGTCGTTCGAACGATAATGATAAACTCGTTTGAATAGGCATCGTACAACCTTCAAATAAAACCTTACTGCCTTAGCAAAAACATTTCGCTCGAAGCTTATTTAAAGTTGGTTCAAATGAAACCGTAATATCATTTTAACGAAAACCAAAACTTATTCAAATGAGTTAGGAAAAATAGTTTAAGCGAAAAATAAAAGTCGTCCAAACGAATTTAAAACATAAAAAAATCATTTAAAAAAACTTTTCGAAAACTCTCAAAAACTTGTTTAAAACAAAACACCCAAAAAGTTCTCAGGGATCAAACATAATATGCATTCATACCTCATCAAGATCCCCTGGACGTTGAAGACGTAACTGAGCACGAAACTCGAAATGATGTGATTGTCACTTTCTTGGCCGCAACTGTCTTCAAAATGCATCATAGGCTTGAAGGACAAGCTGAAATCCAATCATAAGCTATGAGTCAAATGATTTTATCCGAACAGAAAGCATCGCAATATACCTATAAATTGACTGAATGTGAAATTTGTCCTTAGAGTGAAAAATGGAGATTGGGCGACGTAGGGCGTTTTTATGACATATTTGGAACGTCGCATATGTGCATCATCTCTTGCAGCGTGGGAGCCCTTAGTTTTGCAAAGTCAACCAGATCGACAGTTATGGTCAAACAATTATGATCCAAGTGGGTTGATCTTAACCATTGGATCCAATCGTGGTGATTCATAGAGGATTCATTAATTCTCTTACAATGAGACATCAAATATAGATTGTGCGATCAAAATAAATCTGAACAAACACGATCCAAAGGTTGTTAAGTCTCATGCCTGAAAATATGTGACTATTCATTAACAATCACTAAAATGGATATAAAAGGAGTTACAGACCTTTGTTTTGGACATCAAATATTGTTGTGTTATTCTCTCTTTGTCCTCTATACTTTGTTATTATCACATTCATATTTCATAATGTTATTGGTTTGATCAAACCATACTTAGTTTGGATGAAACAAGTGACACCACTAAATTGTATCTTATAGGAAATTTCTATAATAAACTCCGTTGTGTACTCGGTATTAAACATAAAAGATAGAGTTCCTAGAACGTGTCTTGCAGTAACTTGGATTTAATTTTTTTTTATATTCCTTTCATAAATTTTCAAAACTTTTAGTAAATATTGTTATAAAAAAAATGAAAGGAATTGTGACACAATCTATTCAAGTTATGAGTCAAGATTTGATTTTAATCATTTTTTTTGCAGATACAAATTTCACCCATTTGCAAGAGAAAATCATGTTTTTCTCACATCTCTAAACTCGCGTATATTCTTGATGATGGACATAAAGATTTTACCGAATGCACACCAGAAGATACCTAATATATCAAATAAGAATGGATGAAAATAAAAGAAGAGGAATTTATATTTTGAGAACACATTTTGAACGCGTTATCTCAATCACTATATAGTACACATGGGATGATCCCCATGATAAAGAAATTTTGGAAGGCACTCGAAAAATAAATAATAAAATGAGGAAGAGTGTAACCATAAGTTTCTTATTTGTAACTATATGAATTATAGAATGTGTAATGATAAATATGTCATCTCACAATACCATGAACTCTAATAAATAGTTGGTGATCTTAAGGCCGCTGGAATAAATCTTCGAGATGAATTTTAAGTGGGGGTGATTGGATCTAAACTTCCTCATACTTGGAATGGATTTAAGAATAAACTAAATCGTGATGAGAAGACATACACAATTGAATCCCTTTTTCACCACCTTCTTATTGAAGAAAATTATGCCATTAGGGAAAAGAAGGAACAACAAAGTGATAATCATTCCAAGAACCATATAATTGAGGATTAAAGATTGAAATTTCAAGAACCAAAGTGCAAATAATTATGAATGAGGTTAAATTCTACTTCAATGAAAAACTGTGTCACTTAGTACACGACATCGACTTAAAAAGAACAACACTTAAGGGAAAACAAGTGACTAAGGAAGCTAACAATGTTGAAGATCAATGGTGTGCACAGAGAATTCTATGGATAGTGAAAATGGATCGTGGTTTGATATCAATACAACCATTCATATCTACAAAGATTGTTCTCTCTTCAAAAAAATATCAAGAGATCTATGGAAAAGAAGTAAAAACGAAAAATAACCTCTGCAGCAAAATAATTGTAAAGGAAACAATGGAATTGAAATTTACATTTAGGAAGGCTTTTAACTTTGATTGATGTACTTTATGTGCCGGATATGTGTAAAAACCTTGTGTTTGGAGTCTTTCTCAATAAGAGATGTTTTAAAATAGTATATGAGTCAAATAAATTTGTCTTATCTAAGAATGGTCAAATTATTAGCAAAGGGTACTCCTGTAACGGCATGATCAAATTTAATATAATAAATTATATTAGTTTCCTCATATTGTTGATTATAGTTCTAATAACATAGTAGATTAAGTCATGTTAATTATAGAAGTATTAAGAATATGACTAATCTATGACTAATTTTCGATTGCAAAATTGACCATTATGATAAATGTGAAATTTGTGTTGAATCTAATATAACTAGAAAGTCATTTAAATCTATTGAGAGGACATCTAAAAGCCTTGATCTTATACGTATTTATCTATGTGATATTAAGAGTAATGTCATTCGTAAATGAGATAAATATTTTTTAAATTTTATCGATGATTACTCTAAATATACATATACATATTTACTTAAAAGTAAAGAGGTAGTTGAGAAATTTTTGATTTTTCAAGTGAAAGTTGAAACACAAAAAACGTGAAAAATCAAAGTCCTGTGATCTAATAGAGGTGATGAATACTAACCAAGTGAGTTTTTACAATTTTGTAATAATCATGGTGCGGTAGAAAAAAAAAATCACCTGTAGGGGGTGCCAAACCATCACAATGCAAGTATAAAAATAAATGAGGAGGAGACAAAGATCTACGTGGTTTGACCATCGATGGATTAAGTCCACGAGGCTTCAACAGTGTTGCACTATAATAATGAGAGAATTTATATGAGTCTTTTTCTAGCATCTGAGCCCCTTTTCACAATGGGGGTGTCTCCTTTATATAGAGTTAGGGGTTACAATTAGATAAGTCCTCTCGTCCTAGAGTTTAAGTTACAATTAAATAATGCTTCTTAGTCTTATACTTTATCTAGGACTCTTAGTCGTTCTTATCTTGTTGGAGTGTACACAACTCATCATCTTGACCGATGTGCTCACCACGTGTTACACTATTAATGGAGGTTTATTTTCCCCCCACAATAGCCCTACAGGCCGCAGTTCAACTAAGTTGATTTTGAGATGAGCTGGGAGCTGGTCCGTAATCTCTTCAAACGTGTGTAGTTGTCAATATGAACTGGACTGACATTCTTTAAATTATCGTTTAACTTTTAAGCCTTATTTTATTGATCCTCTTGCATTTGTAAGGTCTTAAAGGAATGCTTTGCTTGATTTAAGAGACATTTAATCGATATGGGAATCAGACTCGAGCATGTCGAGTTACCTACGTGCCCTCATGGGATCAGGTCGATCGTAGTTCCTTCTTCTATTTTATCGTATGATCCAATTAGTGAAGAAGATCACAATCCTTTTAAGAACTCATGTGATGAGGCTCGCTCGGGCGTGAACCTAGCGTAGGGCCACTCCCCTGTATTAGGATTTTTGCATGGTCCAATTGGAGAGTCCGACTGCAGGCTTGTGAATCACTCATGCGCCAAGACTCGCTCGAGTGTGCACATAGTCTAGGCCATCTCCCCTGTATTAGGAGTTTTACCTTATCCAATTGGAGAGGCCGACCATAGTCTTGTGAAACACTCATGCGCAGTGGCTTGCTTGCACGTGCACCTAGTCTAAGGTATCACCTTGTATTAGGATTTTTATATGATTCAATTGGAGAGGCCGACCACAGGCATGTTAAGCGCTCATGGGATAAGGCTTGCTCGAATGCCTATCATTAGTTAGGACTTTTTAAACTCCTCATCACTGGAAAACCAATCTTATGGTTTTTCAGCTTGATGTCTAATTTATTTTCTTGTTCGACTAATGTTGCAGTGAATTCTTTCACATGTCAACATTTTTATGGAGCCCCCAGTCGGGCATATGAAGAGAAGACTGAATAATAATAATGCATGACCATCCATTAGGACTTTGTTACGAGTCATGTTGACCATTTGTCGGGTGCTGAAATAGGATGATCCAATGATTATCATGCCTAACCATCCACGGGGCTAAGATAAGAAGATTAGATAATGATGTTGCCCGACCATCCATTAGGACTCTATTGAAATATAATGCTAATTATATAGAGTAAATGAAATGAGAATATCATATAATAAGCATGTCCGAGCATCTGAACTGAATTGCAATAGTAAATATAATGCTGAGTAACGAATGAACATGCACTCATTAACTGAGGTTGAATCAAACAATAAGGATAATGCCTAAAAGTTCATTGGGGATAAATTGTGATGATCACATAATATAAATTGCATCGACTATCCTTTGAAGCTAGTGAGAAATCCAGAGAAATAATGAATCTGTCGACCATCCGTGGAGGCGTTTCGAAGAAAATAAATAGTGCTTGAGCATCCGTTGGCAAATTTTTAAAGGACCGAGTAAATATTATGAATGATCACCATTCATTAGGGTTGAATAACAATAAATAAATGTAATGTCGATTAACAATCGACTATGCTAACTATTTATTGGGACTGGATATATATATATAAGGATTATCCCAACCAACCAACCATTGGGGATAAAATATAACTTGTGTGGTAGATATCTTTGGGACTAAATATATGACAATAAATATTTTTCTGATCATCAATCGAGATGAATCTTGAATATGCCTGACCATTCTTTAGGTTAAGAATCATAGAGTCAGATAATCAATACTGAAGTTGAAGAAATATCAACGCCCGAGCATCCGTCTGTTATAACAAATAATCTTGCCCAGCCATTCGTTGTGTCTAAAGTGTTGTAGCGTGCTCAACCATCCGTCGAAGTATTAATAAGATTAATGTTGTTTGAGCATTCGTCGAGGCAAAATTGTATAGGTTCGAGCAGATATTACTAACGTTCTATGCTCGAGCATCTGTCGGGAATGAATCTGTACCTAAAGAAATTAATAAGTTGCCCAACCATCTACTAAGGCTAAATTAAATAGAAATCATCATGGGATTGATTTATTTGGCCAAACAATATATGATATGTATCCGCTTGACTATCAGGCAATGAGAATTTCAAAATACAACATAATAAATTCTATACAGAATATATATCAAATAAGCAGATTATTACCGAATATATATAATAGATGTAAGACATAGGGTCTAGTTTATAATTTATGCAAGATTATTTGAAGTCCATGGTAAATAAAAGTTGGTTTCAAAAATCTGTTTCCACATAAAACTGTGAAGAATAAACTATAGGGAGGTGGTATTGTAAACCAAAAAGCCTTTAAACAACAAATGGTGATTTTAATAAAGTCAAACAGGTCTAAAACCCACGTGCCACATATAAATTTTATCCGTGTTTGCAACACATAAAGAGTGTTGATGCACAGTGGTGATGGTCAAACGGTGACCAATCGTCTTAAACCCACGCGCCCCAAAGAAATTTTATTTGTGTTTTATCTTTTATCCACCGACCACTGATGATGGTCCAATGAAGATTTCCCTTCGAATTCTTCATTGTAGTACAGTGGTTACCGACCAAGAAGGGTGGTCTGATGATGTTACGAATGTGTGGTACAATTCGTATAGTGGTTGCCAACCTCTGGTGACGTTACTGATGTGTGAGACTTTGTGTATAGTGGTCGTCAACCCCCGACAACATTACCCTGGGGTATTCATATCTTGCTACCAATCAACAATGAGAAAATTGCAGTTACAGATTCATGGGACCTTTATGGCCAAGGCGGGTAGATTTCGATCGGAGAGTGAAAAATTCGGTGAGTGAGGATATCTATTTCTTTTCTTTGTTGAGACTCACAAATGTGTGGCCTTTAGATGTTAATGATAGAAACTTCTTATTGATTTCACACCAAGTTGTGATTACACTATTGAAGAGTTAAGATATGAACGAGTTCCTCATGTGGATGACAGTCCCTAAATTATAGGTTGGAGATGACCTCAGGTTGTAGACCAGAGATGATTAGAAAATCATTAGTTCCTTTGTGATTTCACTCTGATCGCGTAAATTGTATGAATGGATATAAAAATTGACGGTCTGCTTGTGTGACCAAAATTTGTATATATTCGTGAAAATATATCTATTAAAAGAACATCCTTATATATGTTTATAAAGATGTGGTCAACATCTCGGATGAGAGAGAATCGTTTCAGACGTTTATCCCTGACCTAAAAATATGAGATATGGGAATCAAGATATCTGATGTAACCCAGTTTTTTTTAATGAAGAGGGACAACACCCCCAGGAAAATTTTTATTAAAAGAGGGAACATTCCCCCAAACAAAGAAAGCTTACAGATGATTCATGGAAGAAGTTACCGAAAAACAAATCTGGGACTTTATGATAGCCCCATTACAATGCCTAAATAATCTTAGCACTAGATCTAATGTAGTGGCAACCCAGTTTGTCGAGCTTGACAGCCCCTCTAGACATAGTAGGAAGGTCCAGAAATTGATGAAAAATTAATAGGGAAGGGAGATTGATCCCATAATTCGCAAGAGAGTCAGCAACCATGTTTAATTCCCTATAATAATTAGATAAATTGAAATTGTTCTTCAAAAGGATCTCCTTGATTTCTTTAACACATTCCAATAGTTGCCATGGAGGTCTCCAATTTTTGTTGATTAGGTTCACCACAAACAATGAATCAGACTCGATTTCCACATCTTTAATATTGTAGTCTAAGTACATCTTGATACTTACCCAAATGCTTTTAATTTCCACACAAGTATTTGATGCCAATCCTTCAGAATTAGCATATGCGAGGATAAGATCACCTCTGTCATTTATAACAATCCCTCATATACCACTTGGCCCTGGGTTCCCTCTCGATGCCCCATCCGTGTTTAGCTTGCACCGCGATGGTGTAGGTTTCTCCACTTGATTAAATTTATAAAGTGAATATTCCTACAAATTTGAAGGTTGAAAACTTTTTGTACCCCTTGGTCAAACGAAGAAATTTTGTTTTGGAATCTAGTTCCTTTGTAAATATCTCAGATGTGGGAGATAGATTGATGAATAATAGATTTTGTATCTACCTTAACATTTTCGAAGAGGGATTGATTTAGACTTTTCCATATATCCCAACAAATAATGTTTGGGATGCATTTACCAAGTAACCTAGAATAGTCTTGATGCCTAGATTTGATCCAGCAGCTTTGAAGAACATAAGAGATATTGGATGTGTTCATATCAATCCCCAATAATTTGGAAAAAAATTCCCACACGGGTCTGATTGAGGGGCATTGAATGAACAAATGATCTAAAGTTTCAATATGAGCTTGACATGCCACACATCTGGAACATGGCTTAATACCAACTGACTGAAAAGATGAGTCTATAGGAAGATAATTATTAATTATTTTCCATAGGTTGATCGAACATTTTTTTGGAATACTAATATCCCAAATGATGGTGCTGACAGTTGAAAATGGATAGTGAATCTTGCAATAATATTAAGAAGATCTTAGGGAAAATTGCCCTGTTACTTCAGGAACCCCAAACCACTGACCTTTATTAAAAGTCATATTTTCTACACAATTTTCTTTCACCTTGGCCATGTTCCTCCTTATATGAGAGACTCTAGTCGTACCTTGGCTGTAATTTTTATACATGTTCGTCATGTATGCTGACCATAAAGACTTCTTAGAGGAGATCTTCCAATATAGTTTCATGAAGGATAATGTAGATAGATGATTGAAGTCTACAAGGCCTAACCCTCCCTCCTTAATATCTCTGCTAATGTATTCCCATCTCTTCCATTAATGCTTCTATCCTTGGACATCATCACCTCCCCAAAAAAACTTTTTCAAAATTTGATGAATCTTAGTGATCGCAGCTTTAGGAGGAGAAAGAGAAGATAAAAGATAAGAAGGAATAGATGAGAGAACATGTTTTAGGAGGGTAATTCTACCACCATGAGAAAGAAGTTTTGACTGCCACCCTGCTATTTTGGCTCTCACGGTATTGATTAGGCTATCATAATATTTAACCTTGTTCCTCCCCTTGAAGATTGGGCATCCAAGGTATTTGAAAGGAAACTCTTTGTGAGATAGACCTGTTAATTCAGCAATCTTGGCCTTAAATTGAGGTTTACATTTTGAATCAATGGTGAAGCTTCTTTTCCTTACATTAATCTTCTGCCCTGTCCAACTACAGTACTAATTAAAGAACTCCTTGATTAACCCAGTAAATAAGCATGTTTGCCGAGAAGATTCTCAAGAGAGTCCATATTTTAAAGGACTCATACAAAACTTATGATTATGAAACTTAGTAGTATGCAGATTCGTAAATATGAACTGAACACAAAGTTTATGATTATAAACATATAAGAATCATGATTGAGCAATGCGTATATAAAATGTAATCGTTTACATGCAAGGACATAAAGATTTAGTTTTTGATGACGCTTCAGATAACTCATTACCTTGTAAATATAAATCTTTGTCTCTTCCACGAAAGAATTTTTATGTCGTTTCCTACAGATGGTGCCAATTGTGGTAAAAAAAAATTCACCCGTAGGGGGTGACAAACCATCACAATTAAAGTATACAAATAAATGAGGACGAGACAAAGATTTACGTGGTTCGACCATCAATGGCCTACATCCATAGGGCTTCAACAATGTTTCACTATGATAATGACAGAATTTACGTGAGTGTTTCTCTATCCTCTAAGACCCCCTTTCACAATGAGGGGTGTCCCCTTTATAAAGAGTTAGGGGTTAAATTGGATAAGCCCTCTCCTCGTAGAGTATAAGTTACAATCAATAATGTTTCTTAGTCTTTTACTTTATCTAGGACTCTTAGTCGCCCTTATCTTATTAGAGCGTATGCGGGTCATCATCTTGAGTGGTGTGTTAGCCACGTGTCACACTATTAATGGATGTGTATTTTCCCCCTACGCATGGAATAATTCATCAAGTTTCGAGACCATACGCACCAAAATAAAATGTAACTGCAGAAAGGAAAAATAGGAAGTTGCTTGAAATGGTAAACACAATGTTAATTAGTTTTGGGTTTCCTTTGTTTATGTAGGATGGAGAAGTTCTATCTGCATGTTTTGTTCTAAATATATTTCCATTGAAAAACAAGGATATTACACCATATGAATCATATTTTAATCGTAAGCCTAACCTTAAATGTTTGGAGGTTTATGGTTGTCTTGATTATGTAAGAAATCCTAAAACTAAGAGACCCAAATTTGTAAATATGACATACACATGTGTTTTTAGTGGATAGTTTAACAATAGAACGACTTATAGATTTTTGAACCTTTAAACTCAAGAAATTATCGAGTTGATAGATGTGCAATTTTTGAATCATCTAAGAGAGTCAAATATTTTGAAATAAGGTTTGGAAAACAATAATTTGACCATTGGTACAAAACCTTCAAATTTTCCTTCACTACCAATATCTCCTTTGTAATCAATGAATAATGTTGAACCGTAGAGGAGCAAGAGACAAATAACTAAAAGACATATGGACCTGACTTTTTAATTTTCCTTGTTGAGGGAGATATTAATGAAACTAAGAACAAAACTAAATGTGTTCTTAATGTGGAACATGAACCGTCTACATTTCATAATGCGGTAACATCAAGGGGTGATATCTTGTGGAAAAAAGCAATCAATGATAAAATAAACTCAACTTTATCCAATAAAACATGGGTTATTATAGATCTTCCTCCGAGAGCAAAAACAAATTGGATGCAAATGGATATTCAAAATGAAATTAAACATGGGTGGGATAATAAGTAAATTTAAAGAAAGATTATGTGTTAAAGGATATAAATAGAAACATGAAATTGATTATTTTGACACATATGCACCCGTTGCATGTATCACTTGCGTTAGGCTTTTAATATCTCTTACTTATATTCACAATTTAGTGATTTATTGTATGGATGTAAGAACAAATTTTCTAAAATGTAATTTAGAAGACACGATTTATATTGAACAACCTGAAGGGTGTATTTTGACTGGCCAAGAAAAGAAAATGTATAAATTCGTAAAATATCTTTATGCCCTAAAACAAGCTTCTATGCAATGGCATTGGAATTTTGATAAGATAATAAGATCCCATGGTTTTAAAGTAAATTATGCCAATAAATATATCAATAGAAACTTTTGAAAATGGTGGTGGTGTTATTATTTGCTTACATGTGGATGGCACGCTTATATTTTTGTCAAATCTCAAATATGTGGGGGAAACTAAAAGGTCTCTATCATCAAACTTTGATATGAAGGATCTTGGAGAAGCTGATGTCATTCTAGGAATTAAAATAATGATAAAGATAATGCATTAATATGATCTCAATCTCACTATATAGAAAATATTCCTAAGATATATAATCATTTTAAAATCTAGTCGCCACACTAGTGGTACCTAGTATTAAATTAATGAAAAATACTGGGCATACTATGGATCAACCTAAATATGCCAGTATTATTGGAAGTCTTATGTAGACCAAAAACTACCTATGCAGTAGGGTTACTATGTAGATTTATAAGTAATCCAAGATAAGGTCATTAAAATGCATTTTTTAGAGTGATGAGACACCTGATGAGGACTACGGATTTTGTAAGATATCCATATGTATTAGAAGGATATAGTGATTCTATTTGGAATAACCTTGAATCAAAATTCAAGTCAACTGCTGTTTGGATATTTACGCTAGAAGTAGTGGTTATTTCGTGGGGATCCAAGAAAGAAACACGTGTCTTTGATTTAACAATAACCAAGCTACAATATAATAGGTTTAACAAAGACCTAAAATAGAAATTCTAGACATATTAGTCTAAGACATCATTTTTCTAGGCAATTAATCAATGAAGGAGTCATACAGTCGATTATGATCAAACGAATAAGAATTTGGGAGATCCTCTAACTAGATGCCTTGTTAGAAAGATGATATATATCACCTCAAAAGTAATGGGACCAATATATATAACATAAATTAACTATATTTAATGGAAACCCAACTTATGTCTTGAAAATACAGACAAAGTTCAATGTGGTACTAACAAGTTAAATGATGCTTGTGGAACAATAAGAACTTATATATAAAGTCTCATTCCTATGTGCCTAGTGTTGATTTTGTGTATAACGGAGGATGAAGATTACTTTTTAATAAATCAAATAAATGTGACAAGCAGAATCACTTAAGTAGAAAACTTTTATGAGTGTCGAAAGGGTGATCACTTTCTATAGCAAGACCAATCCTAAATCACTCATGAATTCGGGATACGCACCAGGATATAAACGAGCGTCCTAATAGAACACTCTTCAACAATTAGATCAGTATGTGTGATGGTTCTGGTTCATTTATAAGGGTCCTTAGTTCAAGATAAATTCACCACAATACCATGATGAGGCTTTAAATTATTTTCACTAAGTGAAAGTTCAAGTTCGAAAGACACTTGTCTTTTATGTACTAGATTTCAACAATAATGCCAAAAGAACTCCGTTATTGTGCTTGTATACTTGTATATTTAATTTTATCTTATGAAAGTATCATGTCTTATTTATGCGTATTTTGAAAATAGTGGGGGATTGTTGGAATTTTTTAAAATATAAATGGGTATTAATTTTATGTAAGTGAGTTTTTAGTTTGAGTCTTCAAGAACTTAAAGAAATGGATGTAAATGAAATAGATGTAGTTTCGAAAGTCCCACATAAAAACTTTACACAAAAGTGGAAGGATATATAATAAAAATACAGATGGAGACTATTTGTTTGATCGTCAAAGAGGCTATAATATGGTGCTTTATGGTGGAGCAAAGCACCACCATCGCGACACACAGTGCGTGTTCGGACTATGTGCAAAAGGGTGACTTATGGTGCATTAGGCGCTTTGATGGTGCACTTAGCACTTCGCTTGAGCGTCAGATCGAGGGTTATGGTGAAGTGATCTGATCAAATGATGTTATAGCCCAATTGTCGATCTGAACAGCTGGATCAACTCGTGACGATTCATACAAGGTGCGTCCATTCGCTAATGATGAGATGCCAAATATGGATCATGAGATCGAAATAAATCCGAACATACACACTACCGACTGCTGAGTCGCGCCCCTGAAAGGAGATGACTATTCACTAAAATAGCTATAAAAGTAGTTCCAGCCCTCTGTTTTGGACACTGAAAATTGGTGTGTTCTCATGTCTATGTCCCTTATCCTTTTCCATTACCATGTTCACATTTAAGAGTGTTCTTGGTTTGATCAAAATGTACTTAGTTTGCATCAAACAAGTGACACCACAATATTATATCTTGAAGACAATTTCTATAACCTAAAATACAAAGTTCCTAGAATGTGTCTTGCGGTAGTTTGAATTTTATTTTTTCTGTATGAATTTCATAAATTTCCAACTTGAACATAATAAAGATCCTCTTGTTAATACAAAATACATTCTGGTCTTCATTATTTTTACTTCAATCTATTTTTTGGGGGTGATATTTTTACTTTATTCAAATTCACTCATTCTTAGCACTCCTTGATTGTGCTAAGAAATTTATCCAACTACAATTACAATGGATAACATTGTAAAAAATAATAGGTTTTGACCTTCCCTTTTAACATAAAGATGTAATATTCTGCACATCAAATATTTTATACGTGATTCGTTGAAGGCCCAATACTTATATTGTATATGCATTGCACAAAAAATAATAGGTTTTGACCTTCCCTTTTAACATAAAGATGTAATATTCTGCACATCAAATATTTTATACGTGATTAGTTGAAGGCCCAATACTTATATTGTATATGCATTGCACAACAACGAATTTCTACTGGGGCTGATTCTAAAATCTTATTATCTCGAATTGATGAAGTCAATACTATTTACCAGGTCAATACTTGTGTTGGAATGGACTGTGTTTATATTATGTATTATCATTTTCAAGCTGTTCTTTATCCTTTAACACACCACCTAAGCTACTCTTCTCCTGGGTAGGACCCATCTACCATCTATAATCTTAAAAATATCAACAAGAAATCAAAATACTGGCCACAAAGAAGAATGAAATTAAACTAAATCACCAACATGGCGCAGCAATTGTATGATCTAGGAACTGGTTCCATTTTGTGATTGAATTAATCGGGCATGGCCAGCTCATTTAGAAGATGCCCCCCACCAAAATATCATATATAACCTTTAGAGCAGAAGACTGAGGCAACAATATTTTGATATGATAATTACACTCAAGTTTTTCCGTGGTCAAGCAAATTTAGTAATACGACTATACAAGTTCTTTAATATAGGCATGTAGCTGTCAGCCTCAATTTTTTAGACCCCATTTGTCTTAGTATATCCGTAACCTTGTCAACGTAATATTTGATATATATTTTTAACTTTCATACAACAATGAATTTTAACCTAGCCTGTAGATATCTGCTACTGATTTTCCATATGAAATGAAACTGTGCGTAAAATTTGATTGAAAAATGCAATAAGTGAGAAATGTGCCTATCAATTTGGTAGGAAATTATTAAAAGCTATTCATTTTGCTAGGATATTGAAATTCAATGGATATCGAGAATAACAATATATCACTTATTTTAAAAGGATGTCATTTGAGTGTGAATCTATAATTATAGCTGAGTTAAAATAACAAGAGAATAGTAGTGAAGGAAAAAGATGCACAAATACAAAAGATGAAGATTTACGTTGTTCATCAAATTTTGCTATGCTCACGGCTCATGACTCACGATGACTTATTGGTACAAACTCTTATCTTTGCTCACTTTCACTCCCTCAATTTCCCCCCTTTACAGATTTTCTGCTCTCCCCCTTGCTGGTGTAAAACTTTCTACACCTTTTGCTGATTTCTTACCCAAAATTTATAGGACAATGGTTGGGGAACATAGCATACCAAATCAAAGCCTAATGTAGCTACAATTGAACATTTATTGTCTAGACTTTCTATAAACTAAAAAGAGGACAAACCATGACTTCGTGCTTCCATCTTTAATTTAACCAGCATTATAAAAAAATTTATATATTAACCCACAATATTCTATTGTTTTTATTTATGTAATGGGAGTATGTCAAGAAACTTCAGTCCAGAGCCACTGCGGGTTTTGTTGAATGTCACTAAAGTAAGATAACTAAAAAATATATGAATTTATTCATCTCTTTGTAACTGCCCAGTATAGAAAAATTCTGCTTGCAAAATATTAAAACCTACTGTTTTTTTTTTTTTTTTGCTAGAAGAGTTATTTGTATTGTATGTTTTGCAATTACTTGTCAAAAGCATCTTTTACCAAGTATATATGGTATAAGATATTTGAGACAGAGAGGCACCCTTTGTTTATTATTGAATCCTAGTCTATGGAGAGGACATGACAGACACGTCTAACCACCAAAGTGCCAAAGTCTTTAAGTTTCTCACACGTAAAGATAATAAATAAATTAAACTAAGACTTGGCTAATAATACAATATAAAAAATTACGAATAGCTAGGAATACGTCAGATAATGTATCATATTTTATCCCAGGGACCCCTGCAATGTCTCTATAAATAGAACTCCCAATCCTCTCATTTTCTCACACCAAACACATCATAGTACGTATCTAAATCCATTTTAGTTATTTGTCCTTTTTTCTTCGTCTTTCTGTTATCAATTTTCAAACTGTCAAGGCAGAATGGTTGTCATTAGCTTCGATCACGATATAGCATCCCCAGTTCCTGCAGCCAAATTGTTTAAGGCTTTGGTCATTGATGCCGACATCCTAGTTCCTAAGATCTTGCCACAAGCTATTAAATGTGTGGAAATAGTTGAAGGAGATGGTGGCGCTGGAACTATCAAACTTATCACATTTGGTGAAGGTTAGCTTTTAATATCATCAACAAGTTCCTTCCTATATATTTGCATACTTAATTATCCACTAGAATTAACAAAATAGGCAGCACCCATTTTTTAACGTAAAATTTGCCATATTTTCCATGATTTTTTTCACTTTTTAAATATAGCAGTTTGCTTCATTTAAAAACAATTGCAAAACAATTAAATGACAAGCTGCATATGTGGTGGTATGACAAAATAATTTAATGTCTAGAGTAGGCCTTACATAATTGAAAAGGCCGAGGAAAGAAAAGAAAGTGAAAAACATGATCAAGGACACAGCCATCTTGGAAGCCTATGTTTGTATTTCAGTATTATTTTTTAGTTTTAAAAGTACGTCCTCCATTGAATCCTAAAGAATTTTAAAAAGATTATCAATCTCCATGTAAAAAAAAAAATTGTTTGTCCTGAGTAGGAACTTTTAATCTAATAAATACCCACTTGACATTTTAACAATTTGCTTCTCATTTTGCAACGAGCTATCAATTGATGCCATCTTTCATCCTAACAACTTTTATAACAATATTACCACTTTTAAGACAGTGCCATGCTATATGTTAACAAGTGTTCTCTCTCGAATACAACTTGCAGGCAATCCATTCAAGAACATGACACACCGTGTTGATGGGCTGGACAAGGATAGTTTGACCTACAGTTACAGCATAGTGGAAGGAGATGTTTTGATGGGCATAATTGAATCAATTTCTTACATTATCAAAGTGGAGGCCTGTGCTGATGGGAGTTCTATTTTTAAGAACAAAAGCACATATCACATCAAAGGTGATGCCCAGGTTTCAGAAGACCAAATCAAGGAAGGCGAAGAAAAAGCTCTTGGAATTTTCAAGGCTATTGAAGGTTACCTCTTGGCAAACCCCGATGCCTAATTAATAGGATTACCTGGTGTCCACATTCCACAAACAAATACATATCACTAAAGTGTCCATGTATCATCAATGTGACTTTATGTGTTTTTCCTACCCATCAGCTGCCTTCGGCTTGATAATAAGTATGTGTAAGTGTGTTTTTAAAAATTTGTTTATTTTACTTATTCGGTTGAAGAATCTATGTAAGTGGTACTGTTTTTCTTAATTTTGCTAAGTCATAACTTAAATTTAATTATTCATGGCATGCAGGAGGACCCATATATTTGATGGAGCAAACAATTGCAATTTCATTTTATAAAATTTGATGTGGGTTTTTTTAAGATCTAGCTAGGAGAAAGCACAATTAAGCTATAATAAAAAAAAGGCAAACACAGCATAATACACTAGACATTTCAAAGTTGTCACAAAAGAGAATATATATGGTATTGGAGATGGCCGACAAAATCTCTAAAAATAAAACCCCAATCATGTTTTCACCTTGGACTTAATTAAGATCCTCTTGTTACTACACAATATCTTCGGAGTCTCATTACATATACTTCACAATCAAATTCAGTTATTCTCGACACTCTTTGATTGTGCTGTGAAATTTGTCCGCATACAATTATAATGGATAATTTTGTAAAAGAAACTCGGTTTTGACCTTCCCTTTTAAGATAAAGAAAAGAGGTTTTAAAGTGGATTATTAACACGACTTATCTGAGTGTCTTCTTTCATGATTCGATTTGTGGTTTGGATATAACAAGCATTAGTTTGTTAGTTAGTTTAGTTTTCAGTTACTTTTTGTTAGGTGATCAACCATATGTAACTTGGACAGCTGTACATTATCTTTTCTAGTTTGGACCGGTGTATATATAACGGGAAAGTACTCTTAGGTGTCTCGCAAATAAATTTTAAATATTAAGGGTGTGTTTGATAACACTAATTTTCCATGAAATATGAAATATATGGAGTCATTTTTCACCTTTTAGTTATTTGATAAACAAAATTTTCTATGCAATTGCTTTCTTTAAAACAAGTTGCGTAATCACTTTTTTCATAAAAAGATGGAATTAAAAAATCTACTCTCACCTTGTTATTCATTTTTAAAGGAAAAGAATTGTCACACCAAAAAAATTGATAAAAAAAGCCATCAAATGAATAAAACCCAAAAATAATGAAAAAAATCCAGAAAGTGAATAAAAATTCACAAATAATGAAAAAAATACATAATAAAACTCTAAAAATAATGAAAAAAAATACAAAAAGTGAATAAAAACCTGAAAAGAATCTAGAAAGTGATAAAAATCCAAGAATAATGAAAAAAATCCAGAAAGTGAATAAAAACCCAAAAAATAATGAAAAAATACAGAAAGTGAATAAAACTCCCCAAAAAATGGAGAAAAAAATCCAGAAAATGAATAAAACCCCAAAAACAATGAAAAAAACTCTAGAAAATGAATAAAAGCCCAAAAATAATGAAAAAAAAAACAGAAAGTGAATAAAACCCCGAAAATAATGAAAAAATACAGAAAGTGAATACAAACTCCAAAAAAATGAAAAAATGCTAGAAAATGAATAAAACCTCAAAAATAATGGGGAAAAAATAAATAAACTGAATAAAAACTAAAAAATAATGAAAAAATCCAGAAAATGAATAAAACCTCAAAAATAATGAAAAACAAATAAATAAAGTGAATAAAAACCAAAAAATAATGCAAAAAACCTCAAAAATAAATAAATAAAGTGAATAAAAACAAAAATATAATGAAAAAAATCCAGAAAGTGAATAAAAATTCAAAAATAATTAAAAAAAATAGAGAAAGTGAATAAAACCCCAAAATAATGAAAAAATCTAGAAAATGAATAAAACCCCACAAAAATGAAAAAAAAATTAGAAAGTGAATAAAAACCCAAAAATAATGAAAAAAATACAGAAAATGAATAAAACCTCAAAAATAATGAAAAAAATTCAGAAAATGAATAAAAATCCAATAATAATGAAAAAAATACAGAAAGTGAATAAAACCCCCAAAATAATGAAAAATAATCCAAAAAAAGAAAAAAAAATCAGAAAGTGAATAAAAATAAAAAAAAATAATGAAAAAAAATCAAAAAGTGAAAAAACCCCAAAATAATAAAAAAAAATTAAGAAAATTAATAAAAACCCAAAAATAATGAAATAAATACATAAAGTGGATAAAAAAAGAAAAGACTATTAATCCCATAATTAATTTAAAAAAACAGCCATAAATTTATTAAAAATTCATAAACTTAATAATTAAGAAATCAAATAACAGAAAATTAAAAAAAACGAATCGAAATAAATAAAAACCAAAAATAATGAAAAAAATACAGAAAAAGAAAAAAATACGTAAAATAAATATTATTCCCATAATTATTTAAAAAAATAGAAAATAGAAAAAGCTGAGAAAAAAAGTGAAATCAATAAAAACACAAAATATTGATAACAAATACAAAAAATGAATAAAAAATAGAAAATATATATTAACCCCTGAATTAATTTAAAAAGACACCTCGAAATTTATTAAAAAGTCAAAAAATTATTAATTAAGAAAAAAATAAAAGAAAAGGAAAAAGGTCAAAAAATTAAAAAATGGAAACAAATAAATACCCTAGAAAACTAGTAAAAAAGCAAATATTAGAAAAAAAATTAGAAAAACAAGAGAATAAAAAAAAGACACCTAGCGATAGAGGGGACGAAACAGTTAGGGGTTGGGATGGGGGCGTGTGTGGGGGTGGTGGATTTGGTTTTTATTCATTTTTTATTTTTTCTTAATACTCTTAATACATTTTTTTGTTTTTTCATATTTGTTTTTTAGAATTCATTCTGGGGCTAATGTTTATATTTTGGTTTTTTTATTCAGTTTCTATATTTTTTATTTTTAGGATTTTTATTCATTTTTTTTTGTTTTTTTAAATTTTCTAGTTATTTTTTTAATTTTCTGGGATTTTTATTAATTTTTTGGGATTTATATATATATATACCTTTTTTCCATAGAAAATATCGAGAATCAAACACATAAAAGTTGAAAAATAGAACATTTTCCACCTGGAAAATAATTGCAATCAAACAACACCAACAAATTTTTTCCATGAAAAATATTTTCAAGTTTTCAATTCCATGGAAATTAACTCTTAGCGCTTATTTTTCATATTTTTTTTATCAAACACACCCTAAAGGAATTTTGACAAATTTTAAACACTTAGGTCCGCTAATTCTCTTCTTGTAGAAGTCCACGCTAGTGACATAACAAGTTCACCTAATTGTAAATTGTTCTTGAATGTTTAAAAATTGTTAGCAAGGGACCTACTTGTAAATTGCCCTATATATAATACCACCGTGCATTCTTTCTGATCAAGTAATGAGAATTCATTATCTTCTTCATTAAGTCAATATAGTATTAGAGCAATAAAATCCATTTTTATAAAAACATCATCCATCTCATTCTTCTCTTCTCGTCATTATCTATCATGAGTTCACTCGAGAATGAAGTTCGATCATCCAATGGCAATTCCGCCATGTTGAACCTTCTAGCCCTTATTTTCTTCACCACTCGGATAGTCCTAGTCTTGTTTTCGTTTCTCAACTTCTAACTAGAGATAACTATAGCTCCCGCAGTCATGCAATGTTAATTGGATTATCAGTCAAGAACAAACTAGTCTTCATTTATGGATCACTTACCAAACCTGATTGTAGTGATCTAAACCTCCTCAATTGTTAGATTCGCGATAACAACATTGTTATCTCATGGATCTTAAACTCCATTTATAAAGAAATCTCTGCTAGTGTTATCTACTCTGAATCTGTATATAAGATATGGTTGGATTTCATAGATAGGTTTCAACAAAAAAATGGCTATAGAATCTTCCAATTAATACGAGAGTTGATGAGTCTTATTCAAGATCTACAGTTGTGAGAGTTTATTTTACAAAATTGAAAACAACTTGGGAAGGATTAAACAACTACAGACATGTATGCACTCATGGAATGTGTACATATAGTGGAGTGAAAGATCTTACTTCTCATCATCAAATGGAATACATCATGTCATTTCTTATGGGGCTACATGGTTCCTTCACACAAATTCATGGCCAACTCCTTCTCATGGATCCTTTAACATCTATCAACAAAGTGTTTGCTCTTATGTCTCAAAAATAACACCAAAGAAAAGTTGGTCTTCATCGTAATCCTACAGCTGACACTACTAATACCTTAGCTTTTGTGACTAAAACAGATAACTCTAAGATTGGAAATTATCATCCCACTGCTCATAGTGGATATAGAGGAAGTTCAAATAGCAATGTTCAATCGAGTTTTGGAACTTACAAAAATCAGAAGAAGATAGACCTTATTGTACTCATGGCAAGTTTCATGGATACACCATTGAAAAATGCTTCAAGCTCCATAGATATCCTCTGGTTTTCAACCAAGATAAAGGAAAATGGTGTTATTGTTAATTCTCCTTTACCTCATCATGTTGTTGTTGTTAATCAAGTCTTCACTCCTCTATCATCTGATAATGTTGGAGACTTTATTCAAAATTTGAACACTGATCACTATCAACAGTTGATGAACATGTTTTCCAACCACCTTACTATTTATTCTATCATAAAGTCTCAGCATGATATTTATCAGCCATCTACTTATTATACCTCAGGTGTATGTTCCTCAATTTCATTAAAATCAATATTTTCTTCCACTCAACATCGGCTAATTGATTCTGGAGCCACTCAACACATTTTGTCCAATACTAATGCATTCTCCACTAAAAACACATTCAAAATTCCAATGTTATTTTACCTAATCATACTCAAATATCAGTTAGTTTGCATGGAGATATTATACTTTAACTCCAGAATAACTATCAAGAATGTTCTCTTTATTCCACAATTCAAATTTAACCTTCTTTCTGTCAGTGCTCTTATCAAATATTCTAATCTTTTAGTAAGTTTTCTTCATATTCTTATGTTATTTAGGATAACATCAGAATGATTGGAAAGGGTAAACTCTTTTAAAGCCTGTATGTTCTTCACACTGATGCTTCATCCAACTCTAAAGCTCTTATTTCTTCTTCATTTGCTGATTCTAATTCTGGCTCTGACAGCATTTCTTTTTTTTCCTTCTTTCGGTTCTGCTCATGATAGTGTTGCATCTGCTAGCACTTAGCACAACAGACTTGGTCATTGCCCTTTTGAAAGATTGAATGTAATAAAGGAAAATTTTTGTTGTGATTTTTTCCAACGTGATAGACATAATCCTTGTTATATTTGTTCATTACCTAAACAAAGAAGATTACCTTTTGAATCTCATAATCATTTCACTAAATCTTCATTTGCACTATACCAAAAAGGTCAAATTGTCACTTTTCAGCCAGCCAGCCAACCTTGTCACGGTCATTGACCATGATAAAAAAATACAGGTTTTTTGTCACAGTCAATGACCATGACAAGTCTGTGACAAAGGCTTGAATAAGTCTATGACAATTGTACTTGTCATGGACTTGTCACGGTCAATGACCGTGACAACCTTATACAGTTGTCACGGTCAAAGACTATGACAGGTCCGTGACAACTTTGTCAGTAAAAAAACTCTTCCCCCTTCTTTTTTTCCATCGTTTTCACTTCCTTCCATTTTCTCTCTTTAAGCAACTGCTCTCTCTCTCTCTCTCTCTGTATATATATATATATATATATATATATATATATATATATATAGAGAGAGAGAGAGAGAGAGAGAGAGGCAGGCTCCTGTGCACACTAAGTTTGCACACTAAGTTTGCACATTACCTTTTTAAAGTGTGCAAACTTAGTGCTGGCGCACACCAATTTTTTTATGTGATATTTTAACATTGCAACGGACTCACATAAAAAAAATGAGCTCAAAAAAACTTTTTTTGCTATTTTTAAAAAATCGGTCAAACTTTCGCAGTTTTT